>JAULUF010000035.1:19095000-20495000 GCA_031834385.1 Semotilus atromaculatus | reverse complement strand
AATAAGGAGCAAGAAAAAGATTCAAAATGAAATGTTCTTGATCAAACTACAACTATAATGTTTAATTACAGGCATGAAGGCCCAAGATTAACTGTGATAAATTGTACACATACAGCAGTGTAGTGCTCTAGGCTAAACCCTGTGAAATAAACTACTGCAACTGTATACTCACTACGGCACCAATATGGAACAAAATGATATTGTTTTCATGCGTTTCCCCTCATATTGTGGATCCAGTATTTCTAATTAATGTTAATAGAAATTCTACATAAGTCTACATCATTTCAATTCAAGTATATATGAAATACTGGTTAAAAATGCTATAGAGTGAAAATAAAAACAAAAAGATCATTTTTAGAAAAAAATACAAATAAAACATTTTGATATAGTGAGTACAGTTGTCAAGAAGCTTTGACCATGCACAAGTGCACAAGATCCATTTAGCCCATCACACCCCCAAGTTAGTGAACATGCATTAGTCCAACCTCCCATGCAGCATTCAGCACAACAGCAGGCAGACTGTTCCACCCCCGGACACAGGGGTGAATTTAAACTTCACAGACCATATTAAAAGGCAGAGTAAAGGAAGGAAGGAGGAATACAGAGGAAGGAAGTGAAGATGGCTTATGGGTGTCAGATAAAAATGGCAAAGAAAAGTGATGAGGAGGAGGAGGATAAGAATAAACCAGAAAAAAGTCAAAGGCAGTGATTTATGGCACATATGTAAGGAAGAAATGATGGAGAGAACAGGACTCAAAAAGGAGAGTGGGAAGGAAAAATGAATTAATCATGCAGGGTTCTTGGTGTAGCTCCTCTGTGAAATAAATAAAAGATGAATGAAATGATGATAACAGTGATGTTGACAGACAGCTTAGAGGACCAATAAGTGGCTAAATATGATATCAGACATGAACTGCAAGAAAAATGAAGTGAATAATGACACGGGAGTGTGGAGGACAAGAAAGAAAATGAAACAGCAGGAAAGACAGGTACAGGGTGAGTCATCGTGCACACTTTAGCCCCATGCAGAGACAATCATGGTAAGTGACGAGTGAGTGACAGAGAGGAAATAAGGGGGGGAGGGGGGAGGTGTCAAAATATAATGATGTTTCATTCATAAAAAATGATGAAAAAAATGGAAAAAAGGAAAAATTAAACCGAAAATGAGTTAATCAAAAGAAATCAAAAGAAAAGAAATGACTAGAGGAAATGCTAAGGAATCATAAACTGAAAGGAAGCGGAAAGAAAGGAAAAGGAAAGGATACTGAAAGGAAGCGGAAAGAAAGGAAAAGGAAAGGATACTGAAAGGAAGCGGAAAGATAGGAAAAAAAGAATGGAAAAAGGAAACAGAAAATTTTATTAGATGTGAAGTGAAAAAAATGGAAAAGGAAAAAGGAAAAGAGAAAGGAAATGCAAAAAGAAAGAGAACAGGAAATTAAAAAGGAAACATGAAAGAAAAAGGAAAATGGACCTGGAAAGGGTAAGGAAAAGGGAAAGGAAAAGGGAAAAGAAAATTAACTGAAAGGAAAGGGGAAATGGAAAGAAAGGTAATAGAAAGAAAATAAAACATTTAAACAGAAAGGGAAATTATATGGGAAGTGAAAAGGAAATGGAAATAAAAAAGGAAACGGAAATTAAAAGGAAAACAAAGGAAAATGGAACTTGAAAGTGTAAGGAAATTGGGAAAGAAAAATGGAAGGAAAAGGTAAAAGACAAATAACAGGAAATGGAAAGGAAACTAAACCGTATACTGTGTGTTAAAAGAAAAAGAAAATGAGAGGGAAAAGCCAGTGATGTGCACTGTGTGTAGAGAATAAGGGGATGGGAGGAGTGTTCAGACAGAGAGTGTCAGAGGAATTAAGCCCAGCAGGGCGGCGCTACCTTGTTCCACCAGCCCTGCTGTGGTGCCTGCAGCCGCGGCTACAGCAGCCGCAGCCGCAGTGACCGAGGCGGGAGCCGTGGTCTGCCTGCTACCCACTAACACACACACCCAAACACAATCACAAACAAATTCAGAAGGAGGAACAAAGAGAGAGAGAGAGGGAGGAGGAAAGGGGGCAGAGTGAAAGAGAACCATTTATTAGTCTATGGGAGAAGAAACTGTCAGTTATAAGAACACATCAAACCATTTTTTTTCTTTGAGAGACAGGTGGCTCGTAACAAAATGATACCCACTTAAACAGGAGCCATATTGACATCTGACTCAGAGGGAATCGTCCCTCCTAACATTCAAAATCACACATATTTATCAACGTCCTCTGTTGGACCATCATCTGAAGCGCTTAAAAAACAGAGCCCTGGCATCACAGATGAGATCAGAAGGTAGAATTTGCAACAATAACTACTTGAATTTCCATTAAGGGGATCAAATAAAAGAAAACTGACAGAGAGAGACAGAGAGATTATACGTTCAATGAGGAACCTAGAAATGCATGCTATTTTTTTATTATGCGTGATATCTGTGAGGTCAGAGCTACATGAAAACTGCAAGCTGTGAGATGAAGAGGAAAGGATAGTAAGTAGGTGGTGGGCAGAGAGTAAATGGATACAGACAGTGGTCACAAAAAGTATGTGGACACTTAAACCACACTTAAAAATGTATGAATGTCTATACATTAGTTAATGGACTAAGTGGCACATAATAATAAGTGGTAATTTGTAATATTTAAAATTATACCATATAAACTAGTAAAAATTCATATTTGACCTATTGTAATTAGGTCATTTGTTTTTTGTTTTTATTTGTATCACTGTTATTGAGGATTTTTTTTTTACTTATCAAAATTGGTAAATAGAATTGTGAAATTTCACTGGTATCTAAAATTTAGACGTCATAGCAACCATATTTCCAGCAAATATATACTTTATATATATCGCTATTGTTAAATAAATTACTCATAAGGTTTTGGTCATATAGCCCACTCATAATCGTAATAAATAATCATGATTACAATACTGGCCAAATAATCGTGATTATTTTGGTAAACGTAATTCATCAAAAAAAAATTGTTCTGAGAAATACTCTAGCCATTCCCAAACGAATTTTACAACTGAATAAACATTTTTTATCAAAAATACTGATTTTGTGGTTCAAATTCTGCCACACAATTTTTACACAAATATGAGTGTATTTGGCCATTTAAGCATGTGTGACATGTTTCTTCATCACACTAATGTATCAATAGCTTTAAGCAGTTCTACGCTTCTCGTGATCGTTTTGCTGTTAAATGGCAAATAACGGAAGAATGCAAAAAAAACTAATTTTGTTGATTTTGGATTGTGTTCAACAATCACAATCAATCTGGATGGACTGTCTGCATCATTTGTTTTCAGGTGCCATTTGGTTTGATGTCTAATACAATGACAATGAAATATTTTCCTTGCAATTTAAGTGTCAACATAATTTTTAGGACCCTGTATAGCATTGACAGTATTGCCCACAAGTCACTTTTATTGAGACCAAGAGACTTAGAACATTTCTTTGGCAGACAGCAGTCAACAAAGCACATCAAGGACATGTGATAATACACAGAACAGACTAATCAGAAAACACACAGATCCGTCAAACTCAGCTATCCATCAAAACTGTTCAAAGAGTTAATATCCAGATTCATCATACCCGAGTAACTTACCAGAGAAGTTCCGTGACACAAGCATGGTGGTGAGGATGGCCCCCTGTGAGGAGAGGGAGGAAATTTAACCTCTTGTGTAAAAATAAAAATTGAGTGAGCATGTTTGTGTGTTACTATGAAACACACCTTGAGTTTCCTCCTGGCGTTGAACTTCTTCAGGCATTCCACAGTCTCTTGTCTGTGCATCATGGAAGCCACAGTAGAGCGTTGCTATGGAAACACATAGGGAAAAGATTTTGACTGTATCTAGACCTGCATTTTGCTGTATTTGTATAAGTGTTTTATATGTCTGCATGTGCATATCGGAGAATACATACGCAGACCCATGGGTGTTTGAGAGCTTCCTGTGCAGTGATTCTTTTGCCAGGGTTTATGGTCAGCATTTGATTGATGAGGTTTTTGGCTTCAGGAGTAACTGTGTCCCATTCTGGAGATGGAAACTACCAGAGAAATAAAAAAATCTTTGTTGATCAAATAAACCACCTGTTGGAATATGCAGTTTCTATAACTTGTGCATCTCTAAGAAAAATTTCCTTTACAGAAATAAACCACCTGTTAACGTCCCATTTTCTAATTTTAATGCATTGGCAATATGCAGATACGGTGTATTAGTCAATTATGGCTCAGAAAAAAATTGCCCTTTGAAAAAATCCATATCGGCAAAAACAAGTATGAATCAATGCTCCCAAATAAAAACGAATAAACATTCTTAATATGATATTCTGATTATGTGATGGTGATAAAGTGTTTTTACAAATCAATCACATTTATCACATTTTCTTAAAGGTGCAGTAAGAGATTTCTGAGAAACGCTGTTGAAAGTGAAACAGACCGAGCACCAAAACACACTTGTAGCCAATCAGCAGTAAGGGGCATATATACTAATTAGGGGGGAGGTGCCTGTGTTGCAACTGTTCATGAATTTGGGAGCGGAGCTATCAAGACATGGTGTAATCCTTGTGTTTGTTTTGGTGATTTCAAATATCAACAGCATTTCTCAGAAATTGCTTACTCCACCTTTAAATACAGTAATCTAAATAGAATTTCTGCATTCACATTTAAAAATGCTTTCATAGAATGATTAAATCAGAACAAATATCAATCTAGACAAACCAGTAGGTGGGGCAAAACTCTATAATAAAACTTCTTTAACACCTAACATTGCTATAACTTCTATCAAAGAAAATATCTCTAATGAACCCTCCTGCCTACATGAAACATTTATCAGACAAATATGTTGCACAAGCTAGATGGAGTGGGAACATCAAAATGTCACGAGTACATCAGACGAGACACGTGTCAGAGAAGCTAGAAACTGCACCGAGGACTGTATATTCATGAAGTGCATCCTTCAGTACATACTTGAAAAACAATGAGGGCAAAAGGTCTTTGGGATTCTCACTGATCTTCTATCAGAAGAATGAGAGGTTGTGATAAAGGAAAAGGGGCGGGGGTGGGCACAGAACTGAAAAGATGTAAAACATACATCATAAGCTCCAGCTTTGATCTGTTGGTAAAGTTTGTGCTGATCCTCGTCCCAGAAAGGTGGATATCCAACCAGCAGAATGTACAGAATCACACCTGAATAGAACAATTAAAAAAATATATATTATTCTGTTCCAAGTGCATACATAAGCAAAACTTTTAAGGTTGTTCCATACAGTACATGACAGGTAATATAATTTGTACTATATTCAAAAGCATACAAAAATACAGGGGTTGGACAATGAAACTGAAACACTTGGTTTTAGAACACAATCATTTATTAATATGGTGTAGGGCCACTTTTTGCAGCCAATAAAGCATCAGTTCGTCTAGGGAATGACAGATAAAAGTTGGCACCAATGAAACAGACATTTGGCATTGGCACGAGTGACCAAAGGTTTGGCTATAGCAGTCTGACCATGAATATTAACTCTGTGGAGCTCCCAACAAATTGTTTTGGTGGAAACAGGAGAGTTGAGGTACGTATTAAATTCTGCAGTGAGTTGGGCAGCTGGGGTTCTAGGTTTTTTTGGATACAATCCGGGTTAGTACCTGGAAATCCCTTTCCAGACAGCTTCCTCTTGCGCTGACAATTACTTCTGTTGGATGTGGTTAGGCCTACGTAGTGGTATGCTGACATCACCCTGGATAGCATAGCTCTTGATACACCACAGAGACTTGCTGTCCTGGTCACACACTTTGCCATTTTTTGAACTCAAATATCTCTCCCATTATGTTTTGTGGAATTGCAATATTGTATGTACACCTGCACTATTGCTCTGGTAATTCAACCTTCACACTGCTCTTACTGCTCTAAATTAATGTAAAATCAGTGGAGATTGAAACCTCCAACACTACATTGGCAAGTGTTTCAGTTTCATTGTCCAACCCCTGTAGATGAGGATGCAGAGTCTCTGTGCTGTTGTTTGCTAGTAGGTTTAATTAGTGTTGTGTAGGTCCACTAGAAATCCTCAACTCTCATTAAAAATGAATGACTTCCTGTCTCTGTCACTGAAAATCTCTGTATTTGTGAATATCCCTTTGGGACCCTGCTGGAAAAAAAAAACTAAGCAAACCAGCCTTGAACCGTTTTCCTAGTTTGCTTGATCACCTATCCTGGCCAAGCTGGTTAATCTGGCAGGCCAAAAAAAGAAGTGCTCAGACCCCCCTTTCAACCAGCAAATCAGACCAGCTCGAACAGGATTGGATACCAGCTAAGAACAGAAAACCCTCTTGGGCTGGTTTAGGGTTTTTTCTTGTCTTTTTTCAGCAGGGAAGGTAGATAGCAAGGCAGCTCACTTGGTTTTGAAGCACAGCACAGAAAATCTCTTTGTCTCTTCAGAATTAGCATGTGCTCGTCACTGTATTTGAGTTTATTTACCACAGGCCCAGATGTCCACCGGTTTGCCATATGCCTCCTTCCTCAACACCTCGGGTGACAGGTAACCTGGTGTCCCTGCAAATCCTGTAAAACATAGTTAAGCACACATTCTTTCAGATACTCCTGCTGCACCAGTAAAATGTGACTGTAAAAGTAGTAAGCACACACAAGATAAAGTGTCCAAAAAGTGAGTCGTGTGGGCGTGTCTCAAAATCAAACTACATATTTGCATTGCTATGGCAACGATTACATACCAAACCATGCCTGCTGGTCTCCCTGCACCTCGATGGCCAGTCCAAAGTCAGCCAGCTTCACAGCAGCGTTCTTGCACTTGCTGGCCAAGAGCAGATTCTCTGGCTGTGGGGAGAATCAAGACACAAACATTTCTCCTGCCTTAACATTTAACAACTTAAACACACAATCACAATAACAAGCACACTGTGCATGCTAACACACACTACACAACAATAATATATAGTCAGATATCCTTACAAATTTAACATTGCATACAAACAACCCTCAACATCTGATTCTTTGAAATATTAGTTGAATGTCTAGTATACTATAGTCTAAATGAAGGATGCGTAAAATACGTTTGTCTTCACTGGCAATAAGAGTGTGTGCACGTATGTGTGCGTGTTCTTCTCCCGACTGACCCAGATTATCTAGCCTCATTATTCTCTGTCACTGATGGATGCTAATAATGTGTTATCCCCTCTAGTGCCTCCTGATGCTTCTGCTTGCACACACACACACGACACTATCTTATAAATCATAATGCTAGCCACTCTGATCTGTAAGGGCAGGCTAACAAACCAAATACAGTCACACACATCTTCACAAGCACTGCACTAGATATTCAAATCTCAAGCAGCTTTTCCTGCATTGCAGTATCTGGTGGATCTCGCATCCACTTCTCTCACTCTCTAATTCACAATAAAGACTGCAACTAAACTGATCAAAACTGTGATAAATAAAAATATACACTACCATTTAAAAGTTTGGGGTCAGTAAGATGATTTAAAAATAATAACAATACATTTACAGAAAAATACATTTATAATGTTACAAAAGATTTGTATTCCAAATAACCGCTGTTGGGGTAATGACAATTACATACAGCAGCCCATCTGCGTACTGTATCCTTAATATTCAACAATATTATTGATCTGACTGTACTGACACTGACACTGTTGTATGACAACTGAACTGAGCTGGACGATGACATATTAACTTTTTTTGCAGAACTGCTTTATAGATTAAATTAACTAATTAAATAATTGATCATCTTTACAACGGAACTGAATCAACACGGAACTTGTTGACTTCAGCTTGAACAGCTGTCTTCAGCTGTTATAACCTTAAAGCTGCTTTGAAACAATCTGTATTGTGTAAAGTGCTATATAAATAAAGGTGACTTGACTATACAAATCTATGGACGTTAAAGCGTTTAAGCAAATGTGGCTACTGAATGTTTCATTTAGAGCCAGTGGATATCTACTTTTTTACATTGTTATCCTTGTTCCATAACGCTCATTATCACATCATTATCACCATCCCTTCATTCAAATTTCCTAGATTTTGTCTCATACAGCATAGCTAATTCAGACTACTCCCCTCCAAAAAAGAGGTTAAACATGCACACTGCTGAGGGCTGGAACACCAGGAGCTAATCCCAGCCTTAAATCTCAGTAGTGGGAGGAATTTTGATGAACAGCACCCTCTGAGAACAAATCCAGCAAAGAAGATCGGCCAAAAATCGCTCTCCAATGCTCTTTCACGAACGTATAACCTCTGCAGAGAAATCCATGACTTGACTTCTTAGCAAAAATCTCATCAGCATGGGCACAGCTAAGAAAATAAGTACATATATGCACACACACAAACACACACACGCACAGCTGGGTGCACTGGTTGAATTGGCTTGAGTTGGTTAAGTTTACTTTTTTAGCTCAGTACAATAAAAAATAAAAAAGCATAGGTGTCGATATACGTGTCCTGTGCTATTGTGGCTGTGTGCAAGATCGCTGCTCTTTTCTGCAGTGGCATTCCTGTCATGTCCACTCAGAGTCCCGCTGTGGAGGAGCGTGTGCCCGGGATTCCATTCAAAAGGGCACTCCAGTGTGGGTAGACACAGATAGACGCAGAGTGCTGGTACTGTCAGAATAGAGCATGGAGCTGACCGTAGCAACACCATTTTTAGCTTGTACCTTGTTTCTTTTTCTGAATACTGCTATATTGAAACTGAAGTATGAATCTAAACCTACACAGATAAAATCTAGTGATGCACTGAAAATTTTGGCAACCAAAAATATTCAGCAGAAACAAACAAAAAAATAATTTTCAGTTTCTAATCATTGACGCACACAGTAGCTAGGTTTCCATCCAAACGTGAAGCACATTTTTTTAGAGTTCGCAAAAAACAAACAAATGCGAATTAAGGTCCTTGCACACTGAGTACGAAATTTTCGCTTGGGTTTTTTCATATTCGTCATTCGGTGCCTCTGAATTGTCAAAACACCTCTCAAAATGCTTGCTACGGATGCGAAAAACACAGAAAATCGAACCCGATTAGAATAATTTTATGACAGACAAAGGTTTTGGAGGCAGTGTGTAAGCGTGATTGACATAACGTGAGGTCGTATATATATTTTAATGTGTGAAAATTTCAGACTCAAGTGCGCAAGGACCTTTAGGTGCGTTTCCATCAAGTTGTTCGAGCGGATGACGTGGTATTGGTAACCTAGTAACCAACATTAAATAAAACAAGTTATAAATTTAGGCCTACTGGCAGTGCAGCAGTGATGCGATACTTCAAAACGTGCATAACAACAGGGTGATGGAAACATAGCTAGTGATGTTTCCCGATGATGCGTTTTGACTGTTTCAGTATCTTAGATAAGATACAAAGGGAAGCAGTGTGGGAGCACTTCGTCATGACCAAAAATAATGGCTGAGTAGTAACATTGCCACGACTGGTTTCATTTATCATCTGGGGACACAACACCCTGAAAAGCATACAGAGTTCAATTATCCAATTACCCAAATTTAATAACCAAAGCTTTATTTTCGGGTTTGGTTTTCGGCGAAATTAAAACTCGAATTTATTGATATACATCGGTCAAAGCACAAAGTGCACCGGTTTGGTCTTAGTATAACTACGTTTAATTTTTTTAAAGGATTTGTGCATTTTGAAGAAAACCTGCAAATAAATGGGCATTTATAAAATGACATTACAAATATACAGTAGTCACAAGTCACAATCAAACCACTTATACATGCATACGAGACATACAAACAAGAAAAACAAGCAAACCACTGTAAGAACTATTTATGAGATTATAAACGACATGCAGCATGCATTCCTCATTCCGTGCATTCCTGAAACAGCACCACTCTCTCCACCAACAAACCACAAAACGTTTTGTGTTTACAGAAGGCATGGGAGCTTTTTGGCAGTTAAGATAAGCATCCTAGGCTATTTTGTGGCCGGTTCGAACTGTAATCCAACTGCAAAGTATGCTAGATAGTGTGACACTAGAGGAATTATTTCTAAGAACAAAATGTCGTGAAGCACACTGGGTTTTAGAGAAGATCAAGGGTCACAAGGGGGCAGTCAAATGGCACTGTAGTGAACTCAAACATGGGCACGATGACTGGCCTGGGACCCTGATGTCTACACACTGACTCTAAGTAAGATTCATCTAGAAGGTTAGAGTTACATTGTCGTGGTTCATTAAATTTGGACTATTATTATTAGTACTACAGACGTATTAGTGAAAGCACTTTTGAAAAATCAATGTCGCTCTTTAAGTCAGGCCAATTAGCGCAGTCTTACCTGAACATTCATGAAAGTGAATTTATCACCAGCAACACACACACACACACAAGTAGTGCGCTATCACTGTGTCGGATCAGACTGAGTTCTATTGCATTTCTTTTTACTCATTTTCACAGAGAGACCAAAAGCTGCTATCAGCAATTATGTCAGTCATCTTCAAATAGACACAGCGATAGGCACAGATTTCTACAGTACATTCCAACTTTTATGAGCACATGCATTTTCACACACTTGAAGGACAGCGATGACATCACAATCGGCACTTACCTTCAGGTCTCGGTGCACCACGCCCATTTGATGGCAGTGAAGCACCGCCTCCAAGATCTGCTGGATGCAGTGACTGCATGCAAACAGCAGGGGGCGGAGGTTAGTCTGAGCAACGCTACAGTCCCGTGCACAGGCCAGGTGCGAGGGGGATTTGGGGCAGGTAAAAATGTAAATGGGAGGGGGCAGGGCATCTCTCTAGATTCAAGCCTTGCCTCCATGTAGCTAAATATAAGCATAAAATAATTGAAACAGAAACCCCTGAAACCGCACTAATAGCTAGACAGATAATTACAATTGCAATACATCTATCATTAAGACATGGAAGCAACGCTTTGTGCCTATTGAGAGTTCAAGAAAAACTCCTTTGTCAACATATGTAGGACCTGTTCTATTAAAAGTTCACAAAATAAGTTTCCTATTGCTTTTCCACCCAGCCTACTATGTTCCTTGAACAGCTTTATTTTTAGTTTAAAAAAGGGAAAAAATATATTCTCAAGAACTGATCTCAAAATGGATTTGAGATCAGCTCATTCAAAAAAGCCAAAAATACAACCAAATTGCATTTTACATACGCTATCATTCAAAAGTTTGGAGACTTTTTTTTAAAGAAGTTAATCATTTTATTCAGCAAGGATGCATAAAATGATCAAAAGTAAAGTAGAGACTTTTTTGTTGCTTTTATTGTTACAAAACATTTCTATTTTAAATCAATGCTGGTTTTTTTTTTTACTTTCTTGAGTAAATCAACATATTAGAAGGAACATGTGACAATTTGAAATGTAGCTTTGCCATCAGATGAATAAACTATATTTTAAAATATATTAATAAAAAAAGTTATTTTAAATTGTAATACTATTTCAAAATATTGCTGTATTTTACTGTATTTTTTATCCAATAATTGCATCCTTGGTGAGTATAAGAGACTTCTTTTTAAAAAAAATTACAGTCCCCAAACTTTTAAACGGTAGTTTAAGAAAAAAACTGTTTAATGTAGCCAACAAGTGCACACATTAAAAAAGCCTTCAAAATGCAAAGCAAAATTTAGGTAATAGCACGTTTACATGACCTAGCATAGTCATGTATGTAAATGTATTAAATAAAGAATCGCAATACATTAGACAAAAGTCAACCACACAAAATATTTGAGATATTAAACAGTACATTTTTTCAATTAAAAGTCCATTTAATCTACAACATTGCAGCAGATTTCTATACCCGCTGGATTCTGCTAATTGCAGCTCTACTCTTCTCCTTCAACCTATAGGGCAGTAAAAAAAGGATTTTATAAACCTTTATAAAGTAAATCATACAGAGTAGCACAGCAGTATATCTATGCAGTCTTTGATAAAATATAGTGACATGAGAGTGTAATGTGTGTGTGTTAAGAAGTGTAGGATATCAGCAACACGTGCATGCACACACACACACACACACACGTGCATGTGTGCTGGTTGCCAAGAGACCCCTACATGTTCCTATGCACAGGTACAGCCTACGCCTGGGCGAAACCTCAGGAATTATGGTTTTGGTATTTAACAGCGATGTGATAATGCACAAATGATAATACATTGAGGGTCACTGAGGTCGGGTGGTCGAGGAAAAGGCTAAATCAATTATGTAAGTCAATTAAAATTGTACATGGCTCTCTAGGTCAAAGCTATTCCAATATACAGCACATGCCTTGAGTCCAATCTTTCAATGCTGGAAGAAAAATCCCTAAGATGGGAGTGTTATAGCTGTTCTGGAATCACACAGCACATGGAGGGTGAACAGTAAGAGGGTTTGCAAGCTAAAGTGAGAGAAAGCGGTGTGTGTGTGAACTGAAGATCATGTGATATGGCGCAACTGTGAATGGCATTAACTAAAGCTACAAATTTACTTACACTAGCATTTAAAAGAACTACGGTCAGTTAGTTTTTGTTTTAAATAAATTAAAATACATACATTTTTCAACAAGGACACATTAAATTGATCAAAAGTGACAGTAAAGTAATTTATAATGTTACAAAATATTTGTATTTAAAAAAAAAAATTCTATACATCAAATAACCCTGACACAAGTCATGGCTGCTGAATATATATTATGACTAAAACTTATTTTAAATTGCAATAATATTTCACAGTATTCCTGTTTTCTGTATTTTTGAACAACTAAATGCAGCCTAGGTGAGCAATGAGCATAAAAGACTTCTTTCAAAAACATTTAAGAATCTGATCCCAAACATTTGAGAGATTGTGTATTACCAAAGCATCAATACAATTATTTCAATATAATTATTATTTATTTATTTTTCTGAACAATGAAATGCCTTTCAGCTAATTAATGTCAAATCACTATATTAAGATGTAAAATATTTTGCAGTCTGGCTTCAGAGTTTGTGCCATTTAAAGGCATCAAAGCTCTAAGACTATTAGAAATATTTTTTTCAATTAGTACTAACTAGACCCTTTTATCTAAAATGATTAGCAAAATTACCATCAAATTTAAAAAGACTGCAATACATTAAAAACTATCTGCAAAAAACTAACACATACTCAAATATGATTTTGTAATTCTGTTCTGCCCTACAAAGGCAAACCAGTATAAATTATTAGAATTACATAAAACTATTTAAAGCAATCTATTCTTAATGACCACATTTAATCTTTAATACAGCACTTTGAGATGCATTTCTGATAGGGTCAGTGCTGCATAAATAACGTTATAGCTGTGATTATTATTATCCATGTGCAGTTTGCACTGCATGAGTTTTCTGGCATGGCAGTAAAGTTCAGGGCTGTAAATTAAAGTGCTGCATTTGCTTTCTAAATGTCTCCCATTAAAAGACCACGGAGCATGACATACGGTCACGGCAAGTGTAAGACAGAATGCCTCTGAAAAAGTCTGTTTACTCTGCCTTTAAACATATGAGCGCATATATGGATATGTTAAATATCCATATACACTGTATGTGTGCATTCATCATAGTGTGTGTGTCTGTGTGTGTGTTTCTTTACACCTCCCCCAGCGTCAGCTGCTGATCATAGCTGGCCTTCAAGAGAAGATGTGTGTGCGAGTGTGTGAGTTTGTGTGTGTAGGGGTGAGACAGGAAGTGTCACTGTGTTTCAGCAAAAAATCTCCACTCGAAAGAACTGCTGTGGACAATAAAACGTCTACAAATGTACTGAAACTCACTGTGCTGCCCTTTCTAATATTAGCTTTATTTCCTGTACTAATATCAACGTTACAGTATTTGAGTCTCTTCTCCCATGCTTCATAAGCTAGAGAAGCAATTTAAACGGCTAACTTTTTTTTCAAGAATCTACACTGAGAAGCAAAATAACAAATAAAAAAAAAACGATATTTGCGAAGTTTCATTAAAACCTAGCATTGTTTCAAATAAGAGAATGACTGGTAGTTCATGATACTGATATCTTTCAAGTACTATAAAGACTACTGACACGGAACTCAGGCATACTACTGTGACAATAACAAGATCAGCTGCTATAATATGTCTTGTGCTGAGCGCATACAGACTACCTTAGGACCCTATAATTTCTGCAATGTGGAAAACGAGGATGGAATCACAAAATCCAGTCATAAAATTTTTATTTAATGTATCACATGGAATGCCATGGAATTTGGAAAAAGATTTATGAATAAATCAGAAGTAGGGCTGTACACTTAATCAAATTGCAATATTGACTAGTGTCTATGAATATTAAAGTGCCAAAAGCCATACGAAATCTGCATGTTCTGATTGTCTGTGTGAATAAGCGGACCGCCGCAGTTTCGTCTAGTTCTAGTACACAGTTTTAAGGAATATCACAAAATTTTTCATGTTTTAATTTAAACACTAAACCTCCGCTGTGCAGCGCTTATTTTGCCAAAAAAAATATGGAAGGAATTCTACCTTACGTTTTAAAAGATGAATTAAATTGATAAAGGTTTTAATGCATTCAGTTGATTACAATCTTTTTTTAATAAACTGGTATTAAATCATAAAACACAGAATTACAAAAACATATCATAGGACATTATCATTGTTAAAAAATTGAATAAATTATTAAATTGTTAATTGTTTTATGAATTAAGTTGATTACACTTATTTTTTAGTTTTTATAAAATGTAAATCAAACCATTATAATGGAATCCAGAAAAATGAAAACAAAAACAGAAAAAATAAAATGAAATTTAGAATAAAATAAAACTGATTTCATAAGGCTCTACGACCTCAATCTTGACACAGAAAACATGGTACATAACGAATATTATAACATACAGTGATTTAAGGATGTTTAAAGAACCACTATGAAACTTCAAATACACCGTATCAGAATTGAAATATAATTTAAGGGATAGTTCTGTTGTCATTTACTCATCCTTATGTCCTTCCAAATCTGTTTGACTTACTTTCTTCTGTGGACATGCAAAGAAATGCATACAGGTTTGGACCAACATAAAGGCGAGCAAATTATGACAGAATTTGTATTTTTGAGTGAACTATCCCTTTAAAACTAATAGTTGAGGAACTAAAAACAAATAACTAAAAACCTCATAAGCAAAAATACCCATGACACCTTAAGAGTTATGATCATCTAAACAACAGCATCAAGCTAAAAATCAAGCGCAAGAAGTAAGGATTCGGAGGTTTGGGAAGGCAGTCAATGGATTAGAGGAAGCCCATGATGCCATACACAGACAAACAGACAGACAAGACAGGCTACAACTACAGACACACAGACAGGAGCAAGCAGGGACAAACAGACGGGCCATATACAGGCAGTGTGTGAGCTACATACTGACCTTCAGGTCCCTGTGCACTATGTCATGTTGGTGAATATGATGGACACTGTCTAGAATCTGATGGATACAGTGACTGTGAAGACAAAACAGAAGAAAAGAAAAAGGAGAGTGGGGAGAGGGAGGGAATGAGAGGTGGGGGGAAATGTGAGGATGGATAGAGTGAAATCAAACGATTGATGGAGTGATGGCAGTGCATTGAACAAAAGGAGCAGAGATGATAGATGAAAGCAAGGTGACAGGTTGAATGACCGATATACAAGAGATGGGAAGAGTAACGTAAACAGGAGAGGGAAGAGGGATTAAAAGGAGAGAGGGAAGTGAATGATGGAAGTGAAGAGACAAAACCATTTAGACATGAGACACACAACTGTCAACAACAAGAACAAGATCAGAGAGAGAAAGAGAGAGAGTAGGAGAAAGGAGGTGAGGAGAAACAGGTGTAGTGACTGTGTGTGTGTGTGTGTGTGTGTTAAATCTGACAGATGTGAGAATAAATGCTGGTGTGGGGATTTACAACAATATGGTGTCTTTGAAGAGCTACAATTACACACACAAACACCATACACACAAATATATACATAGGTTTGGGATCAGTAAGATTTATTTAATCTTAACTTTTTTTTTTTTAAAGAAGTCTCTCATTCTGAGCAAGTCTGCATTTATTTGATCAAAAATCCAGTAAATATTTAAACAATTAAAAATGACCATTTTCTATTTTAATGTTTCAAAATATGATTTACTCCTGTGATGGCGAAACCATTACTCTAGTCCTCAGTCGTATGATCCTTTAGAAATCATTCTAATGATTTGGTGCTCAACAAATATATACATTTAATAATTTAGCAGACGCTTTTATCCAAAGCGACGCACAAATGAGGAGAAGAATAGAAGCCGTTAAAGTGCTACGACAAGACCCAGTCCAGACTAGTCTGGCCCATCTGTCAACAAGGTTTTATTTATTAATAAAAAATAAATAGATAAAATATAAATAGAATAGAATAGTAAGTGGTAGTATTAACAGGTCAAGTGTTGATGAAATATGTGTCTTTAGCCGTTTCTTGAAAGTGTCTGAAGACTCTGTTCGGGTTGAGATCGACAGGTCATTCCCCCAGCTGGGATCAGTCCAGGTAAAGGTCTGTGAGAGTGATGTTGTGTATCTTTGGGATGATGGCACCACGAGACGTCGTTCACTTGCAGAACTCAAGCTTCTGGAGGGCGCATTATTAAGTAGTGAGTTTAGGTAAAGGGATACAGAGCCAGTGGTCGCTCTGTAGGCATTATTCATCAACAGTTAATATTTTTTCAGGATTCTTTGATAAAGAGAAAGTTTTATTTGAAATACATTTATTTGAAAATACAAACGCATTTTAGTGAAATACAAATATTTTGTAACATTCTAAATGTCTTTACTGTCATTTATGAGCAATGCAATGTATTCTTGTTTAATAAATGTTTTAATTGCTTTTAAAGAATTTATTTTATTTTTTTATCTGAAAAAATGTTGCTTGGGCAAAATTCAACCAACAATGTATCCTTACTAGACACAATGTGACAAGTTTCCAGTGAAACTTTTTTTTCACACTGTCCACATTTAATGTGAAACTGCTACATGATTTAACACAATTACAGCCAATCAGAAAACATTTGATGTTTAATGTACAGTATGTTATGTATGACAAGTTGGACTTTAGACTATTGAGATTTCACAGTGGGCGGAGCTAATCAGCACAACGCTACAGAAATGTGTGCGTGTGTGTTTGTTTATGAGACAGTTTGTATAAATTACCCCAAATTTCCAATTAATTCCCTTTAATTGCCATAATTCTGGTTAAGTTTACAACTTGGAATATTTCCTAAATTCCCCAGCTTAACTTCCCATGGAAGTTTCTGGAAAGTTTCCAAAAATTACCGGAAATGTTCCACTCCTTTGCAACCCTAGTTATAACAAAAACATAGGATTTAAATGAAGAGCATCTTGTTACACAACTTAATCTCTGTATTCAGTTTTGCAAGGATATAATTCTTACAAATCTAAATTGTAAAGACTGTGTGTGTGTGTGTGTGTGTGTGTGTGTGTGTGTGTGTGTGTGTGTGCGTGCGTGCGTGTGTAAGTAAAGTCCTTTCGCTGATTTAAATCACTAAAGCTTGGGCCCGTTTCCATTCACATTAGCGTCATACTCACTTTCTGTCACACATCTAACAACAAGAGCCACAACACAGTGGAGAAGGTGTCAGTGACACCATCACACACAGAATGAGAGAGCTAGAATATCTGAATAAAAGACAGAAGGCAGACAGAGAGAGAGACAGAGAGACAGGTGGAGAATGGGAGGAGGGGAGAAAAATGAGGCCCTAATTACGTGTGTTAATTGGAGCCCTAGTTTCTCCCTCTCTCTGAGGAGGCAGGGGGCAGCGCAGGACTGCAGGGCTTCACAAGAAGAGGGGCGTTTAGAGTGAAAGAAAGAATAACAGAGATGGAAAGAGAGAAAGAGAGCAAGAGGAGGGACAGACAGCAGGTGTCTGGAAGCAGGTCAGCAGGAGATGAGCACTAGAGAAAAAGCTGAGATGTTTCCCTGCATCCACTCCTACAAACGCTTTACAACTTTCTAATGATTATAGTGTTAAATGATAATTCACTTCTAACTGATATTTCTAATAATAATGTTTGTAAAAAATATTTGTATTATAATTTCCCATACCAAATAATATTTAAATAAGAAACAGATAATAATTAATATTTAAATATACACTCACCGGCCACTTTATTAGGTACCCCATGCTAGTAACGGGTTGGACCCCCTTTTGCCTTCAGAACTGCCTCAATTCTTCGTGGCATAGATTCAACAAGGTGCTGGAAGCATTCCTCAGGGAGTTTGGTCCATATTGACATGATGGCATCACACAGTTGCCGCAGATTTGTCGGCTGCACATCCATGATGCGAATCTCCCGTTCCACCACATCCCAAAGATGCTCTATTGGATTGAGATCTGGTGACTGTGGAGGCCATTTGAGTACAGCGAACTCATTGTCATGTTCAAGAAACCAGTCTGAGATGATTCCAGCTTTATGACATGGCGCATTATCCTGCTGAAAGTAGCCATCAGAAGTTGGGTACATTGTGGTCATAAAGGGATGGACATGGTCAGCAACAATACTCAGGTAGGCTGTGGCGTTGCAACGATGCTCAATTGGTACCAAGGGGCCCAAAGAGTGCCAAGAAAATATTCCCCACACCATGACACCACCACCACCAGCCTGAACCGTTGATACAAGGCAGGATGGATCCATGCTTTCATGTTGTAGACGCCAAATTCTGACCCTACCATCCGAATGTCGCAGCAGAAATCGAGACTCATCAGACCAGGCAACGTTTTTCCAATCTTCTATTGTCCAATTTCGATGAGCTTGTGCAAATTGTAGCCTCAGTTTCCTGTTCTTAGCTGAAAGGAGTGGCACCCGGTGTGGTCTTCTGCTGCTGTAGCCCATCTGCCTCAAAGTTCGACGTACTGTGCGTTCAGAGATGCTCTTCTGCCCACCTTGGTTGTAACGGGTGGTTATTTGAGTCACTGTTGCCCTTCTATCAGCTCGAACCAGTCTGGCCATTCTCCTCTGACCTCTGGCATCAACAAGGCATTTCCGCCCACAGAACTGCCGCTCACTGGATGTTTTTTTCTTTTTCGGACCATTCTCTGTAAACCCTAGAGATGGTTGTGCGTGAAAATCCCAGTAGATTAGCAGTTTCTGAAATACTCAGACCAGCCCTTCTGGCACCAACAATCATGCCACGTTCAAAGTCACTCAAATCACCTTTCTTCCCCATACTGATGCTCGGTTTGAACTGCAGGAGATTGTCTTGACCATGTCTACATGCCTAAATGCACTGAGTTGCCGCCATGTGATTGGCTGCTTAGAAATTAAGTGTTAAGGAGCAGTTGGACAGGTGTACCTAATAAAGTGGCCGGTGAGTGTATAAAATACAATAATAATTAAAGCTGCAAGCAGCGATGAAAGGGCCCTCGCACCCGTGCCATCCCCACCCAGTGGCTTTAGGAAGACAGAGAACGGTGGGCAGTATGTAATGATAATAAATACAGGAGGACTATGTCAAAGTATTTGTATTTGCCACACTTCCTGCTACCAGCAGGTGGCGCTATTGCTATCACCAAATATGAGCATGGGCACGTGTTCAAGACAGGACTCTTATCAAACATGTGAAGTTTGGGGCAGATCGGACATTGTATGCCTGAGTTATTGCAGACTGTCTGTGGTTGCAACACAAAAAATACAAACACAAAAGTATTTGTATTTGCCACACTTCCTGCTACCAGCAGGTGGCGCTATTGCTATAACCAAATATGAGCATGGGCACGTGTTCAGGACAGGACTCTTATCAAACATTTGAAGTCTGGGGCAGATCGGACATTGTATGCCTGAGTTATTGCAGACTGTCTGTGGTTGCCTAGCAACACCGGAACTGCATTCAACATTTACACAGAAATGATCTGATGATGCATATTTCACCCAGAGGCTGAAATTGGATTTGCACTTCTACATTTTTGTCAGGCCGCCGAGGTCACATCCTTCGACGAAAACTCTAGATCTTCGCAATTTAACGTCGCAAAGGCCTTAGGATTAGACTGACAAAATATGATGTGGAACTGATTAAATCTCTAGGAGGAGTTCATTGAAATACAACATCAGGAAATTACGATGCACAATAAAATGCACAAAATCTAGGAGGAAGTTCAAAATAGCTCACTTCCTGTTGTGTTTAGGGCTACGCTCCAAGATACTTTTTTGTAGGTATTGGGTCATTACATGTATGTACCAAATTTCATACCTGTACGTGAAACGTAGAGCCGGGGCAAAATGTGGGGGCAATAATTTACAGCATTTGCCCCACCCAATTTTGAAAACCACATCACACGTAAATTTTCACCACTTCTGAAGCGTGTGCAAAGTTTCATGAGTTTTCGAGCATGTTTAGGCCCTCTAAAAAGCGATTCTTATTAGAGAAGAATAATAATAAACGGAGCAAAAACAATAGGGTCCTCTCACCATCGGTGCTCGGGCCCTAATAAACGGAGCAAAAACAATAGGGTCCTCTCACCATCGGTGCTCGGGCCCTAATAAAATAATAGCCTAATAATTATTATTGTTTATTATTATTATTGATGTTGTTGTTGTCTAAAATGTAAGTTGTATAAAAGCAATATCACCCTCAAAATTGTGCTGTGATAACTGTCATACTTTATTTGACAAGGATATCTAGGGAATGGAAGCTAGCACTTGATTCAAACAGACAGTTATCAGCCTATAATTTCATCTCAAGAGGCCTCTCTGTGCATTATATAAACCTATTATAAGAGCCCCTGTGCAATATAGTACATGTAATTGCAGTAATTACAGTGTAAACACATCATACAAGTACACTTTAAAAGCGTAGACCACCCTTTAGCTCAGCTAAAGTGTAATGTGGAAACTAACAGCTGGATCATGGGCACAAATACACATTGCTCAACTTTAATAGTGGTGACAGATCAAGACAGTGAGGCTCAGTAACTATGGTTTATACATTTTAAACACTCGAGATTGACCCAGATCATAATATAATATAATCAGACACCTTAGGGATGTGCTCAAGTAATCGACTAGTTGTGTACTCGTTCTGCACAGACCAGTCGACCATTAAATGCTGCATTTGATGTACAAAAAAATACACAATCATTTAAGTATTAATGTTGTGCATTTTATTTATATCAAACCTCAAATCTTTTTTTATTTTATATTTTTATTATATACACTACTGTTCAAAATGTTGGGTTCATACTTTTATTCAGCAAGGGCACATTAAATGGATAAAAAAATGACAGTAAAGACTTTCACATTACAAAAACTATTTTAAATGAATGCTATTGTTGTTTTAAATTTCTATACCAAAAATATATTTTTTTGATGCATCACATTATCCACAAAATAGTAAGCAGCTATCTATTTTCAACATTGATAATATAAGAAATGTTTCTTGAGCAGCAAATCAGCATATTGGAATGATTTCTGAAGGATCATGTGACACTGAAGACTGGAGTAATGATGCTGAAAATGTAGCTTTGCCATCACAGGTATAAATTACACTTTTTTTCAAAATGTTATTTTAAATTGAAATATTTCACAATATTACAGGTTTTACTGTATTTTAATCAAATAAAAGACTTAAAACATGTCATATTTATCTATCTATCTATCTATCTAAGTTATGTTTTTGAAATCTCAACTATACATTTAGTCAAATGTCACACATCTAAAAGGCTGAGGTTTGGTGTCAAGTAGGGCTGGGTATTGACACAAATTTCACAATTCGATTCGATTTCGATTCACAAGCTTGCAATTCGGTTCGATTTCGATTACGATTCGATTCGATTCGATTCAATATTGATTATTTTGGATATCAGTTACAATAAATGGCAAATTTTCTCAAGGAAATCAAATCTCTTAACTAATTCTGTAAACTATGGGAGTCTAGTTGTAGCCTACTAGGCTTCATTAGCCTAATATGAAGGTAATAATTAACTGTTTTGTAGCTATACAAACAGTACTTCACAGTTCAGTCTTTGTAATATGTTTTAGCAATACATTTCTAACATTTATAATGTGTTTAGATTTTAATTTTTTTTTATTACCTTTACAGGGACTTTAAATTACACTTTTATTTATTTTTATAATAAGAAGATTATATGAAATATAAACATTTAAATGGTGGCTGTCATAAAAACTTGCCAGATTTATTCAAATATGCATTAAATATTGAAGAACATTGAGATTATAATGCATATGTAATATGGTGCATATATTTAGCAAAATGCTCCTCTCTAGAGTAAATTTTTCTGGCTGACTAACGACGAGTTTATGGTCACATGTTGTTTTTCAGAGGTAAATATGACGATACATGACATTGATTACAAGCTGTTTAACTGACGTCTTTCCACGGTTGAAATACTGATTGAGCGAATCAATGTGACATGATACGGATTTCGATAAGTTGTACTCTCTTTTAACACACTTTCAGATGCTCATTCATGTTTATTTCGCGCTGTAAAAAAAACAAAAAACAAGAGAGACTGCCCAAATAAATGTGTTACACACACCCACAGGATGTACACAGGGAAGTCCGCATGAATTGCATACTATATGGGCTGCACCACAGAGGTGATAATGCTCAGGACTAACACCTTTAACTACATACAGCAAACCCTGGTAAATAGCACATGACCACACACTTACACAATGTGGAAAGGGATCTGTGTAGAGGATAGCCAAAAAATTGCCTGCAAAAAGGCTGTCTGTGTTTGTTGAGCAGGTGTGTGTGTATGAGAAGGAGAGAGACATAATGCATGATGAAAGGATAGAGATCGATCAGTGGAAAAAGACATATATCTAGACAAAACACACAACGATAACACTCTAGAATTGTTCTAGAGTGTTGAACAAAGGGACTTTATATAGTTCACATAAAGCACCTGAACAACACATAACAGCACACAGTTGATTTCCTCAAACAATGTTAGTGTGCAGTTCTGTCTTGCCACCTTTTTAGGCTAAAGGCCACATTTCACCCTAGAATGTGTGCTGGAAAAAGAGGAAGATCTGTGTGTTGCACTGTGGAAGATGGCATTTCAAATAGCATCTCCAAATGCAAAACAAATTTACAGTGAACGCGTATGTGGTGGTGCCGGGTGCAACAAGCTAGGGCCAATGAGAGAGAAGAAAGGGAAGAAGGAAAACATTAAGAAAAGCATTCTTACCTGGCATCTGCTTCACTGTAGTACTCTCTGGCTACAATGTCCTCAAACAGTTCACCTCCAGTCACCCTAAAACACAGGAAACAAGTTCACCCTGGCTATTTACTAATTCAAACAGAATTCCTGTTTTAGTGCAAGTCTCTTCCTCAAGCTCAGTTTCCATGGAGACGAGAATCCAATGCAAAAAGTCTCAGGAAAGATGGCATGATTTTGGGGAGGCATTGAATGTTTGTGATTATAGCCCATCTGATATCACTGCACATTTAATACATAAAGATTAAAGGAGCCATATGTAAGATTGTGGCCAAAACTGGTACTGCAATCACTTTCAAATTACTGACTCGAGGTTGCCAGATATGCTGCAGGATCCGATTCTGACACATTTGTATCTGCAGCTGTGGGAACTTAGCCTGACTACGTCAGACTTCCTACTTCCGCTAATTTGATTTCGCTCCTGTAGTCAGTCTGAGATAGCAGCCTATCTTTCAGTTTTCCACCGGCCTGAAAACAGCCGGGCCAATCAACGAACAGAGGGCGGGCTGAAAGCCGTGACGTAGTCGCTAAGCGCCGAGTTTAATATTAGGTCAGGGAAATCGAAAACGACCGCGGATATGGAGACGCGGATGCAATTCGCTCTGTTGTGGAGAATATTCCCGGCATTAGCAAACTGAAGCCAGAACAAGAAGAGTGTGTATTAAACATTTTGAATGGAGGTGATGTTGTGGCCCTACTCCCTTTGGGAAAAGTTTAATTTATCAACTATTACCGATCGTCAGCGAGAAACTGGGGAGCCTTTTGACAGGTCAGTGTCTCCTTTCTTTTCCAGGTCTTAAATACCGTAAAACTTCAAATAACAGCCCGGGCTCTTATTTGCCCAAATCGTCGAACTGCACCGGCTTGTATTTGAGACAGGCTTCTATGAGACAGGCCTTTATAATTTAGTGTTGAGATGTTGTTCCTAGAGTCTCTAATCTCTAAAAATCTCCAAATGTTCCATGTGAAACCGCGGTCTTCCGACCTTTTACTATCTTGTCGATTGATTTTGATTAATATGTGCGAGGGAGAGAGAGTAAGAAGACGTGAGAGTGCGCGCGGGCGCGGCCGTGGCTCTCTCTCTCTCTCTCTCTCTCTCTCTCTCGCAGCAGTCATTCTATTACATCACTCACCGATCAAAAAAGTTGTTTACAGCCATGTTCACTCCAGTATTTCGCTCGCATCATTAAGTGTTTACAGTGGAAGTTCGATCATAGATTTGAGTTCGATGCATGATGTCTGTGGTTCGATGCGGATGTGTCGGCGCATAACATACGTCATAAATAAACTTATCTGATTGGCTTACGGGTAACCAATGATTTTAAACTTCAGAAATCGCCCCCTAGCGAGAGAGAAAACACTTCTCTATTATGCTATGCCAGACTCTGTCTACGAAGCAAAGTGAAGTAGCAGAGTCTGGTATTACCAGGCTAGTGGGAACTAGAGCAGAGCTGGCAACCCGGATGCCGCAACACGACTGACTTCGTGATTGGTAGATCGGTGGAGGGTGGCGCATCAGACCAAAACACAACATAACAACAACAACAACAACATCAGTTGAGGGCTGCAACTTCACTTTTTAAAAGACAATATCCTGGCTGGACTACTGTTGTGTCATGTACTGTCATGTTCAAGTATTTGAAATGAACATGATTTCTTAATGTCTAGTGACATATCAGGGAAAATGAATGATTAATTGAAATAAATTTCTTACATACAGCTCCTTTAAAGATTTAAAACTTCATAATGCATAATAATTAAGAATGCACCAACGTATTGGCCGATACCGATAAAAGCTAGTATTTTCACTATCGTCATCGGCCGATTGTATAACAACATATACATTTGACCATATAAACCACCTATAGTTCAAGCCAAGGTTGCCAGGTCTGTGGTTTTTCCTTACACCTAACATTTTTTTGTAGCACATCTCCTATCCAGTAATCAAAAGAGCTTTGTGCTTTGTTACTTTGATAAGAAACAAAGTCTCCGCTTTCAAATTCTGTCCATTTTATCACAAAATTCAAACAAAAAAATGGCGTTTGATGCTCTTAAATGTGATGTGTCAGATCACTGTAGCGCCTCAGTTCAAACTCCTAGCTGCAGAGCAGAGTGCAAGTATTTTTTACAACTTTAATATAATAATATCATGAAAAAACATGCATGAACATCAAAAGGTTTGTTGAAAGATAAAATACAACTTACCGAAATAAATCATGTCTCGTAAATCGTTCAATCGGTGTTTCAACAGCGGAAAGACTGTTTGTGAACAGTTTGTGAACAATGTCACATAACGCTGCATTTACCTCAGGAAAGTTATATAAAGTTATAGTAATTTTCTTTAGTTAGCTATAAAAACACTAGAGAGGAGCTTATTTACACCAAGTATGCCATTATTTAAGGCACATTTTTATGAGTTCGTTGTACACAAACATTGCCGTTTTTATTTGAGTGTAATTATATCTGAAAATAAACAGCTGTTAAAAATAATAGTTCATTTTAACCTCTAATATTATATTAATGTACCTAATGAGAGTGTTCCCTGCAAGCATTAGCTGGGAGAGATTTTTATTCCTTAAGAAAACCGAACAATCGCTATAATGGTACCGGCAGATATCATTCTGAATAATCGCCTATTGGTATCAGCAGAGAAATTTAGTATCGGTTCATCTCATAATAATATACAGTATTCTTCTTATTACATGTATTATCAACATGTTTTAGTTTACTTGTTGAAAATTATAGCTCATGAAGCCCATGTTTTCTTAAATGGATAGTTCACAAAACAATATGGCTATTGAAGAATTGAAATATAGAACACAAGTGTTGCTATTGTTACCTAAAACTCAAAATATGAAAAGTTTTTGGTACCTGAAATAAAGCTGGAATAAAAAATAAAAATACATTTTTTTTTAAGAAAAGAAGCCTTGGCAACTAACTAAAACAAATCAAGCCACATTTCGACCGCAGGAACTACTAGAGACTTTAGGGTTGGTCCTCGATGTGTTTCGACCGCAGGTCTAAATGAAGTTCTGGGTATGACATTTTGGAGGTAGTACTTTTTTTTTTAAGTTCAGTAACTTTTGGGGGTTGGACTTGGGTGCTGAACAAGCTGATTGGTTGAGTTCATGTTTATTTCAAACACCATTTTTAAAAGTCTGTTGCTGTGCGTGCAGTAAGAGTTGTTTGCTATTCGAATCAACAATGGAGTTTAAAAAATACGACCACTGGACCGACGACGAGGTTCAGGCTTTATTAAGCGGAGGACGAAATCCAGCAGGAACTGGAAAGTTGTGCACAGTCCTACGTCACTGGACTCATTTGCCTATTCTTCACGGTACTTTAGACCGCTGTCATTTCCAAATAATATTGAAATGACACTGCAGAACATGTCATACTGAATGTACAACTTTATGTTACTTTTAGGAGTTTGACAGCCACTAGTTACTATCCACTTTCATCAGAACAGCAGAAACTCCTCTTTGGAAGTTCATACTTAGGATTTTTAAAAATCATAATTACAACGTGATGTACATTCAAGCAATTCTGGTCATAAAATGACTGTGTTTGCCAATTTTAACAACTTACGATGATTAATAACAGTTTGTGGGGTGCGTGTGCTCATCTCATAAATACGATCCAACGTTCCAACGTGACTTGAAGGCAGAAGTCCTCCTTTTGCATTCATACAGTGTCGTGAGCGTGAGCAGATGATGAAAGCATTTTTTATTTTTGCGTGAATTATCCTTTTAACAGTGCAGAAAAAAAGAATAAAAGGCTTCAGAGGCACATAGCATATGAGGGATGACTCATTTAAGATGCGCTGTTCCTCACGTCAAAGCTCTTTTGATGACGGGAAACGGAGGAATATTCTGACAGGAAGTATACTGACACTTACAAATCAAACAGTAGGTAGTGGAAGCCCTCCTCTGATATACTGTCATGCAGACGAACTAAAACAGAAAAAGAGAAAGGAAATGAGGTTTATGTGGCTGTAGGGAATTAAATCACACAACATCCACCTATATAATTTATTTTTATTTTTTTATAATTGGAGAGGGTAAAAAGCTCACCGATATTGGAGTGTTTCAGCAGACGACAGATTCGAGCTTCTCGTTCGAGCTTCTGATGGTCTGAGGGTCAAAGACAGAAGCACACAGGAATGATAAAACACTGAACAGTGTGATATTAGCTGTAAAGAAACAGGCCAGTAAGGATGCACTAATAGTGAAAAGCTGGCAGATACTGATAAGCCTTATTTTATACTTATTTCTATGTCATAGCTGCAAATACTAAAACATAAAAAAGACAACAATTTTATTTTGTGTAAAAAATAAATAAATAAATAAATAAATACAAATCTTTTTTTAAATCCTAAATTCACTTTTAAAAAAATTTATTTTGTTTTAAACAGATATTTATTTTGAGATCTGTAAAATCTAACCTAAATATAAAAATAAGCAAAAATTATCACCCATTAATTAAATGTACAATATCTGTTGTTACATATGCAATACTTACTAATACAATGTTAAAAACTACTACATAGTCCATAACTGACATGGTACCAATACAGTGCATCCTTACCCAAGAGCAATTCACATACTGTGAAATATTGGGAAGAATTTGAATAAAACCATGTTCAAAATTAACAAAACTTCAAAACTGTCACAGTGGTCATAGCGCCATAGATATAGAATATAGTTACAGGCCATGTTTCCATTGGAAATGACATCATCACATACCTGATATGCCATCATGTTTTTTTAATTACATCATTATTATTTCCTGTGTCGGGTGTTGAGCATTTGGCGCAAAAACATAAGAGCTGGCAGCAATCACAAACAATAAGCTTGTCACGTTTGGGCTAAATCAATGTCCCAGATCTCGTTCAGTCTTGATAAAAAGATAAGTGTGTCCCAGAAATGAGAGTGGCTAGATAGAGACTCAACACAATGTTTTACTTCAGAATGTCCAGATTAGATTTAAGGATCAGACAGTGAAAGTGAAAGCCCTGAACTAATATCTAATCTATATTTATCCTGATCAGTCACCTAAGTCTGAGGAGCTCAACATGATATATATAAAAAGTAACCATATACATATATATATATATATATATATACACTCACCGGCCACTTTATTAGGTACACCTGTCCAACTGCTCCTTAACACTTAATTTCTAAGCAGCCAATCACATGGCGGCAACTCAGTGCATTTAGGCATGTAGGCATGATCAAGACAATCTCCTGCAGTTCAAACCGAGCATCAGTATGGGAAAGAAAGGTGATTTGAGTGACTTTGAACGTGGCATGATTGTTGGTGCCAGAAGGGCTGGTCTGAGTATTTCAGAAACTGCTAATCTACTGGGATTTTCACGCACAACCATCTCTAGGGTTTACAGAGAATGGTCCGAAAAAGAAAAAACATCCAGTGAGCGGCAGTTCTGTGGGCGGAAATGCCTTGTTGATGCCAGAGGTCAGAGGAGAATGGCCAGACTGGTTCGAGCTGATAGAAGGGCAACAGTGACTCAAATAACCACCCGTTACAACCAAGGTGGGCAGAAGAGCATCTCTGAACGCACAGTACGTCGAACTTTGAGGCAGATGGGCTACAGCAGCAGAAGACCACACCGGGTGCCACTCCTTTCAGCTAAGAACAGGAAACTGAGGCTACAATTTGCACAAGCTCATCGAAATTGGACAATAGAAGATTGGAAAAACGTTGCCTGGTCTGATGAGTCTCGATTTCTGCTGCGACATTCGGATGGTAGGGTCAGAATTTGGCGTCTACAACATGAAAGCATGGATCCATCCTGCCTTGTATCAACGGTTCAGGCTGGTGGTGGTGGTGTCATGGTGTGGGGAATATTTTCTTGGCACTCTTTGGGCCCCTTGGTACCAATTGAGCATCGTTGCAACGCCACAGCCTACCTGAGTATTGTTGCTGACCATGTCCATCCCTTTATGACCACAATGTACCCAACTTCTGATGGCTACTTTCAGCAGGATAATGCGCCATGTCATAAAGCTGGAATCATCTCAGACTGGTTTCTTGAACATGACAATGAGTTCGCTGTACTCAAATGGCCTCCACAGTCACCAGATCTCAATCCAATAGAGCATCTTTGGGATGTGGTGGAACGGGAGATTCGCATCATGGATGTGCAGCCGACAAATCTGCGGCAACTGTGTGATGCCATCATGTCAATATGGACCAAACTCCCTGAGGAATGCTTCCAGCACCTTGTTGAATCTATGCCACGAAGAATTGAGGCAGTTCTGAAGGCAAAAGGGGGTCCAACCCGTTACTAGCATGGGGTACCTAATAAAGTGGCCGGTGAGTGTATATATATATATATATCAAACCTCTCGATATAAGCCCTGGTTATTGAAGAGCGCCCAACTGGCCCATCTGGACACAGAACACACTGCCTAGGATAATGGTTACAATAATGAGGACACTAATGATGATGATGTGCTACTGAAAAAGGGGAATAAATGCTCCATGCTTGAGAAATGCAATACAAAACATATGTCTTAAGTGTATGATTCATGCTTTAAAAGGCCGTCTAATGTCTCACCAAACTGATAGCAGCATAAAATGCCTCAAGACTCAGTGAAATTAAACCCAACAGCAACACATGCAATTAAAAATCAGCTTTCCCTAATGACAGACACGGCTGAAGGCGACATCAACAATTTAAATCGTTAAATGTTAAATGTTTTTACCAGCAGTTTCTAGTATCTGTATATTATGCAACACTAACTGGGGGATAATTTGGAACCTTTCAAAATTGCACCGCTGGGCATTAAGGTTTTTTGACGTAGTAAGTGAAAGTTTTGAATTCACAACATAATCAACCAAGGATATGATCATGAAAACTTCATGAAAAATTCCACTATTTTGACCATTGAACCATTCAAATACTATAATAAACATTCATATTAATACCACTTAATTTAAAAATATACATTTAATATAATATATAATATATTACATTTACAGATTCACAGTTCATAGTTCAGAAAATCTAGGTTGGAAAAACGGTGATCCCAAACATTATCTGAAAAATATTGAATTGTGTCTTATTAATGTCATTGCATGATTGCACGAAATATGAAACCAAGTGGCAAATAAATGATGGCACTTTTAATTTCATTTTATTGCAACATTTTCTGGTTCCTTTTCCGCTGTTTGACAACCACAAATATATATTATATACACATTCAAATATTATGTAGATACAAATATCAAAAATTTGTAAAAAACAAAACATTTTGCTTGAAAAATTTACCCGTGCCATCTTTAAGATAAATGACGCTTGGATTGATCCTTTGTTATGTAATGCAAAAACATTCATCCATTTTTAAGTGTACTTTAATTGTCAAAATATTTTCTTGCGGAGGCCACTGTATGATGTATAAACAAATAATCTAACCTTTATCTGACATTCATTCCAACTGACACTCAAGGTCACACAGTTGAGTTCCATATGAAGAGTCAATTAGCCTATAAGTTTTATTTTCCATTTGATCAATATTTCATTGTCCCTATTCTCAGCCTTGCCATATTTTATGATTTAATGGCTTGGCACTGCCTCGTCTTTCTCATACTAACCCCTATCACAGAGATGGGCTACTATATTGGCTATTAGCCGCGACTGGAAGCTCAGCCCCTTTGTCTGTTGCTGATGTGCGTTGACCTTAAGCTCAGCTGCTGGGCATTCTCAGAGTTATACACATACTCGTGAAGCTGTCGCAACACTAGAAACACCAGCACAAAACACCGTCAACCCAGCTACGGAGATCCACTCTAGCTAATGAGTTCCCTCCAACTAAAATGGTCTTCCTGTATCAAAGTTAAATAAAAACTTCACATCAATACACAATTATTTTCCAAGACCAAGTATCTATACTTCAAGGTGAAAGTACGGTAATGTCTTGCTAGTTAAACATTTTGGTGGTTTGGCGGTTTATGTATGTGCAAAACTAGATATTTTCAAAGTGTAGTCAAAGAAATTTGTCTTAAAGTTGGCATGAAATGGAAATTCATCTATTTTCTAAATTCATGTTATTGATCTTACTGTAAACAATTGATCTCCCTCCATCCAATCAACAACTGATGGATTGAACCAAGTCGCCGGCCTACATTTCTTTCTTTTCGACAATTTGTTTCACTCGGGTGTATGTCACAAAAGATCTGTCGCAACATTGAGACTTTAAGGAAGCTTGATTTGACATGTTTCTCACGTCTACATAAGATGTGTTCCTTTAACGCTAGTGACAATAGTCTCAAAAAACACCATGATTGCAACATGATTTGCACGATTACGGCCATCTGAATGTGTATGGATCTAGCTGTGATACTTTAAAGGGAAAGAATTTAAAAACGCTACTATTGCATCTAGCTTCGAGACAATTGCACAGTGCAAAGTGCGCAAAATGTACAAGAACGACTTGCTAAAAATACAACTACTAGATAAAATCTAGATAAACTAATAGGCTAGTTCATCGCTGAACGACTAGACCATTATTATAACACAATGGGTCTTACTTCAAATCACATCTCATGAACATATTTGTGCATTTTGCAAGGGTCATGACCATCTCTCTGGATCAGATGAGTCTCTTGTGCTCCAGGCATGTAACTATGCTTGTTCTCTTCCTCTCTTATGCACACACACACACCTGCCAAGTGCCAAAGGTGCCTCACTGTCAGCCCTCTCTTTATGTGTCTTTCTCTCCAAGTCATTCATGATGATTCCTTCACTCTCTCTCCTACTCATTCCCTTTCTCTACTTCAATTCTCTTTCTGTTTATCTAGGTCACATTTCCTCTCATGCCCATCCTCCTTCTAACCCCTTGACAGATCATATTGTTTCTCTCTCCTCAGAGTAACTCTCAGCCTGAAGACAGTCACTCCTAATCTACATGACCCACCGCAGCGCTATCTTTTGTTAAATACATGTCAAATCTGTTAACTGTTAACATTTATCTATGCTTTTTGTGACAATATGCTACAACACCACAAATCTACAATAAAATAAAAGGGCTAGGTTGACCTGTCAAGAATGTCAACATTGAAAATAAGAAGAAATAAGAAGAAAAACACAAATCAATATATTGGAATATAATTAAAACAGTGATTTTAAATGATATTATTTCACAATTTTACGGTTTTTACTGTGTTTTCGACCAAATAAATTCAATTGGTGAGACTTTATTAAAAAAATTTTTTTTAAATCTTACCAACCCCAAACTTTTTTAAATTTGTGTATATAAAAAGACACACACATACACACACACACACAAATAATTAGGTTTGTTGTTTATTATTTTTATGATTTTGTGGTAAAATATGACCTGGTTTTGTGATGTTTTTTAAGTGTTAACATCAAGAAAGATAACACTTAAAATGCTAATCCAAAACCATATTAACCAAAATGTCTTTCCTTCAAAAAAAGAATAATAAAAAAATAAAGAATTCTACATTCCCAACCTTGATTTGATATCCATAACCACACAATCAGACAGCAATGTGTTTCTCCACACGAGCTGTATTTAGAAGGTTGTTTGGCCTATTTTAAAATGGTTTTCAGCGTCTGTGGAATCAAATACATGTCAAGTGCTTGTTCTCCACATTACACATTCTCACCACAATGACCAGACAGCCAATGGAGGACACGATGAGGATGACACTTTGGCAAAGCAACTGCTGGCTTCAAGTTTCAGAAGGGAGGACAGAAGGGCGTAAAAAGATTTACACCCCTCAGTCAACAGTGGGATGTCGTAAAAACTGAAAATCTCTTTCTGTCATTTCACTGGTATAGTTTCTCTCTCATTGACATGGTGTTTGAATATACCTTTGGCAATGACAGTAACCATGGAAGGAGATTTAAATATAGTTATCAGTAGGGCTGTAACGATTTGGCCTAAAATCATAATCGCGATTAATCAAACAAGTTACTTCGATTACGATTATTGAACGATTATTTTTTTAAAAATCATTCTTATGTCACTGGCAAGACTTATATTGTAAATATGTTCACGGTTATTTTTTCTAATGAAAGAGTGCATAATCCTATCTTTTTGATTCTAAAATAAGGAACCACACAGATAGCTATTAATGCTTATTTATTAAATATTTCAAACAACTGAATCAAACAAACAATTGAAACAAAACAAACAATTGAAACAAAGCATACAATGCTTGAAATTAAAATGTCTTAAAGTTTTTCTGCAGTGTTTGCATTTGACTTGGGTTTGATCGGTGTCGTCTTTATCAAAACCAAAATGTGTTCAAACGACGGACACTGCGTGTTTCTTTGCCACAAGCGGTTCCTCTGTGTTTGAGTTCCCCTCCATGTTGTCTCAGGGGCTGTTTACACCTGGCCACTTCATGCGTTTTCTCAGATTGGATAGCTATCTGATTTATCAAAACGATTCCATTTACACCTGGTCACATAAATGTGTTTTTTGCAAAACGGATATAAATCCGATCTTCAATTCCCGCGCTATATGCAGATTTAATGGAGTGCACGTCACTGAAAGCAACAGATATTGCTGCATTTTATTGATCATCAGCTAATTTTAAAATCAAAGACAGCAATAAGAGAGAGCGTTAACAGAACTGGTAAGATAATTTCGTTTCTTTACTTTTAATGAAGATGATTGTGTGTTAAGCGTCTGCGACTTACTTTCACTTTGATTTGCGATAGTTTGCGGCGCGTTGGCTTGATGAATAGACGCTCAGCTGCTCATCTGAGGTGATGCGTGTCGCAGTAGCGTCGTCATATCTGACTAACATGACATATAGCCTATAACACGCTCTCACACGTTTATTTTTTAGCATTTTTGGGAGGAGTAAAATGTACATATGTGGTTTCAACAACCAGATGCATTTACACTTGTCCAGTTCCGTCTGGAATGCGATGTGACCAGGTGTAAACAGCCCCTCAGTGTCGCAGACTGGACTAGGCGGACTCAAGTGACGACGCGCAGTGGCGCGCGGTAATATGTTTTAAAGGGAAAGTACATTAACACACAGTGGGCGGAAATATTAATAGGATTAAAAAACCGAAAAAACCGACATGGTAAAATTACGTCGGTTATAGGCTCTGAATTTCGGTTTCGATTATTTTTCGATTAATCATCCAGCCCTAGTTATCAGCATGCTGTAGTATTTTAAATGTCCGTTGAATGTACTAGGATTGTATTTCTGAGTGTTTACAATTTGGTACTGACAAGGTTTTTTGGACATGGCACCATGATATCTTTCAAAATATGCACGTCAATACTGCAGTACATTAAAGGTGCCCTAGAATGTTTTTTTATTATTATTTTATAATGTTTCCTGGGTTGCCCTTATAATGTTAGTATGTTTTTTAGATCAAAAATAGTCATAATTTAGAAATAAAAGGCATTTTTCCTAGCCTGATTTTAGTCTCTGATTTGAACACTCTGTTTGAAGGGGCGTGTCTGCTGTGAGAACCGGCCACTGCTGTGATTGGCTGACATGCTTGCATATGAAATATGACATGTGAAACTCTCTCGAATACTTTTATTACAGCTGTTATATACGTTTTAACTATTACAGCTATCGAGATTAACGAATCGTGAGATGTTTTTAAAGTATTTAAATCTATTTCCATCACATAAAATGTTGCTGTGATGAGCATTGAGAAAGCAGATGACAGTCTGTTGATCGCGAGACAACGCAGTTTCTCTCTCTAATGCTTTCACCAATGCAAACGATGGGCATACAGTAAGAGCTTCGTTGTGGAGTGTAACAGCGTCATTGATTTCATAACGAGTTTGGCAAGAGAGATAAACTTGCGCTGTGTGGATTGTTCTTTGACCGCTTTCTGTATACTTTTTTCACTGAGAATTAGCCTATTTAACGTTAGTTATGTATGCTCGTTACTTGGAGTTTGCTATTACTGTACTAGGATCTTGCGCTGGATCTAACACAGTGTAAATTATCTTTAATAAAATCACTAGCCTACTTACCGGTTGCGGGAATATAGTTGGAATTACCCCCTTCTTCAGTTTGAGACGCTGAGAGAAGCTTGATATTGTCCCAGGTTCGAAAATAAGTCCGTGGTGAAATGGGCAGAGCAAACTAACAACTTCGAATTAAACTGTTGCGGTATCCGATTATATATAAACATCAACCACGCGTCCACGCCTGTTGACATTTCTTTTCTGTGGGAAGGGTATGAAAATACCTCACATCCCCTGCACAGCCTGGAACATAGCATTTATTCCATGATCTGCCATTTTCTCTCTGATCCTCGCTTGTTCCGATGACTCGGCTGCGCAGTGCTTGTCATTGAGGGCTGGGATATGCAAATCTTTGGAGGCGTGATCCCCGACTGTTGCGTCACAGTCGGTATTATGTGGAGATTCGCCTGTTTTTCAGGGGTGTTTTTTAAAAACGAGATTTAAATAAGAAGGAGAAAACAATGGTGTTTGAAACTCACTGTATGTCATGTCCATGTACTGAACTCTTGTTATTTAACTATGCCAACATAAATTCAATTTCACATTATAGGGCACCTTTAAAATGTTAATTTTTCCGTACAATAGTGTATATCATATCAAAGTACCATGCTATTACCAAATAATGTCATTTGGCATATGGTCAAAGTCCCTTTAAGATGTTTAAGTGTTATTATAGACTTTGATATGGTGCTGCCACATATTGGTATGTTGGTATTAAAATTGGAAATACATCATCTATTTTCTAAATGTATCTCAATAATCATATTGTGAACAATTAATTCATGCACATTTTAATATTCCAAATTTTTTGTTGACCTCATACTTTTTAATCAAAATGTCATGGATAGAAACTGATGGATAGAACCAAGACCCTGCCCTAGGTTTTTTTCTTTTTCGATAATCTGTTTCTTTTGGATGTATGTCACAATGACATTTTGCTACTTCTATTATATTGTGACTTTAAATGACTATGTTTTACATGGTCACAAACTTAGGGTTGCAAAAAACTTTCCATGGAATATATGGGAATTAATGGGAATCAACCGGTAATTTGCTAAATTGTAGGTTAGCCTGTAACCTGTAACTTTACAAGCATTTACAAGCATGTCTCCTTATGACCAAACAAAATATTAATATATGTGTTTGTAGCAAATTAAATCCTGTAAATTCCCATAATTCCCATTAAGTCAAAATTCCCCAGTTTATCTTCCCATGGAAAGTTTCTGGAAAATTACCTGAAATATTCTGCCACTTTGCAACCCTATTCACATTATTTATAAGTTGTAAAAATGTTCCTAGAATTAAAACCCATCTGTTGCATTGTAGGAATTGACTCACCTCTTGCAGACAGTTTTTTGGTGTTGATGATTTTGGCGGCATATTCTTGGCCAGTGCTCAACTTCACACATCGTCGCACCACTGAAAAAGCTCCCCTGGGGGAAAAAAAAAAATTATTGAGAATTTAAGTATAAGGTTCTGACAGTACAATAGCAGAACTGACATAATAATGCTACGTGTTGCCAGTGAGGTTTCGGCTGTATAAAAATTAAAAGGCAAACCATCAAAAAGACTGCCTCAAACCCTGGCAGCTTGTTTGGTGTTTGTTTTTACCCTTTCAGGAGGGAATAAACAGAAGCAAAGAGAGTAAAATAATGGCCCTCCATGTTAAACACAGCAGATTATTTATTTATCGTAAAAGTCCTTACATCACGCTGTCGAACTCTTTTGCTGTGAACTGACGTCACTAAAATGAGAGCTAATTCTGGCAGCCTGTATTAATAAAATATACTCGACTGGGTTTGTTATATGAATAAAATATAGTACAGTAGGTTTGTCTTCATAAGTTCTCACAACTTATGCAGAGTCAGAAAATCATAATAGTGAGAAAAAAGTCTGGGCCTTAAAAAAACATCTACATTTACGCAATAATGCAAACACTGTTATGCATGTCACCACACTCAACTTATGTTATTATGGCAATGTTTATCATACATGGGTTGTGATGAAATACAAATAGTAGGTCTGAATTATTTGGGGAACAAAATGTAATTGCAATTTTTCTATAAAAAAAAATGGTGATCGCAATTTTAAATAATAAAAACAACAACAATAATAATAATACCACTACTACTTATAATAATAAATAATACATTTTCAATATTTATATTGCAATAGTAATATTTCTTATTTTGTATAATTTTTTCAGTCAGTAATAATATTATTATTACAAATTAAAAATGTATTAAATTCATAATATTAATTGAAAATATTAATGAAACTTATATTTCACTGTAAACCTTAAATGTGCCCTAGAATGGTTTTTATTTTTATTGTATAATGTTTTCTGGGTTGCCCTTAAAATGTTAGTATGTTTTTTAGATCAAAAATAGTCATAATTTAGAAATAAAAGGCATTTTTCCTAGCCTGATTTTAGCCCTGAGCCCAAACGCTCTGTTTTGAGGGGCGTGTCTGCTGTGTGTAACCGGCCTCTGCTGTGATTGGCTGACATGCTTGCATATGAAATAGCTACGTATTACATGTGAAACTCTCTCGAATACTTTTACTACAGATATTATACGTTTTTACTATTACAGCTATCGAGATTAACGAATCGTGAGATGTTTTTAAAGTATTTAGATCTATTCCCATCACATAAAATGTTGCCGTGATGAGCATTGAGCAAACAGATGGTCTGTTGATCGCGAGAATAAAGATCTTATCATTGCAACGCAGTTTCTGCACTCTCTCTAATGCTTTCACCAATGCAAACACGATGATGTAAATATAGTATTGAACGATTTTGAGAGAAAGATTACCTGTCTGAACTTGAACAATTACACATTCAGAAAGTGTTGCTTGGTAGCTCGATCGATCGAGGCCAGCTCTGTATTGGCCCAAGTTGAGGAAACGGTCTCGTCGGTGAAATGTTTGGAAATGTCCAGAGAAAATAAAATTAACCCATTGTTTCTTCAGAGGCTCGGATGAAGGAACTAAATACCTTTGTGTTCATTTGTACATCCAAACACTGAACAACTGCCATGCTTCGGCTGTGCAGTTCCGCCTGTCATTTAACATGGTCTGGCATATGCAAATTGTTGGAGTCGTACATATTAATGATCCCGACTGTTGCGTCACAGTCGGTGTTATGTGGAGATTCGCCTATTTTTCAGGGGTGTTTTTCAAAAACGAGATTTAAGTAAGAAGGAGAAAACAATGCTGTTTGAGACTCACTGTATGTCATGTCCATGTACTGAACTCTTGTTATTTAACTATGCCAAAATAAATTCAATTTCACATTCTAGGGCACCTTTAAAAAATCTAGTATTTAAGAAAAAATACTAATAGTAACTAACAGTAACTAACTAACTATAAACTAACACTTAATATTTTTTTTCAAATGTTAAACCATACATTTTTTATTTTGGTGGAAACCTCAGACGGTTGGTTGGTGCATGATGCGTTCCCAAATAAGTTAAGTGACCCAAACACACAGCGCTTACAGAGATGAGTTTGTGTGGAGCAGCATTGAATGTTTAATTGTCTTGAAAACACCAGATCATGAGCTGTTCACATGTAAACGAACACAGTGCTCCAAAACGCAGAGCACATATATTTAATTCAAAAGCAGCCTTTGGATTTTAATAATCACAATATTGACCCTTACTTTATTTTCTCAATATATATCTGGTCTTTGCGTGAATAATGCATTGGTGGCATAAAAAAAGAAATACCCAAGTCATCAGGTATCTCTTTTTTCATTTTATTCAAAAATTTCGAAACCAGTGCCAATCATGTCAGGGGTCGTCTCTAGGCAGAATTGAACATGCCACAGTTATCATTAAAGTGCTCTTCAATGGAACCTGTTTTCGTCAGGCCAGTTCAAGCCCTTAGTGATTTATAAGGGTTGGATGTGTGTGTTGTGTGGGGGGGGGGGGGGGGGGAGTGTGACACAAAGACTCCAGCTCCTCCTCCACCTCTCTCTGCATTACTGGGATGACTGGAGCTACTGGGTGGGTAAAAAAAGAGAGACAAACACACAGGTCAAAATGCGATTCTGTACTACAATGTGCTGTCTGAGGTCACGTTCAACGATCTGCATATTTCCGCTGGTTTGAGCAGAACATTGCAATATTTTCTGCTAAACGTCAGGCCTGAAGGGTGACAAGAAGACCCTCATCAAATTCTCCTGCCCTTTCAGATCTGTGAAAGCATCGCTACGTCTCATCATCCTTGCTGTTCATTTTCTCTTCCTGTCTCACCATTCACTCATTGTTCATGCAATACCGATTCCCAGAGGGGATTTACATTACATCTAAATTCAATCCCATCTCTGAAACTGTGAAATTCAAAAGTCGACAAACGGGCAGTTTAAACTAAAGAGATGGTCAAAACTGGGCTGCTATGCTCTAACACACAAAGCACCCGCTGTCCAAACTCAGATTAGGCCTAAAGCAACTATTTCTGCACATAAACAATATGGGCCTCTTGCTAAACCAGCCTATTTAGATGGCTCTTATGAAGAATGATTTTCTGAATAAATTTTATACACGGTAATAAATAATAATATGTGGTTATGAAAGATAGAATCGTTATTTTACCATCATAGTAGTGATGGAAAGTCTTTTTCCTTTTATTAGGCCTGACAAAACCGTTATTTTAAACCGGTTCTTTGAAATTCCAGAGTGGATTAATTAATTGTATTATTTATTTATTTATTTATTATTATGTGCAAAAACTTCAACAAAGCCATATCTTATTATGGTCTTTATTATGTTCTTCTATTTAAATGTTTTATTAATAACGGCATTACAATAATCAATTCAGTTGTTAGTTTGATGCAGTCCATGACCATTAACCTCATAAAATAGTGTGTTTAGCTCATAAAAGTTATTTAAAAAAAAAAATATATATATATATATATATATTAGGGGTGGCACGGTACATGAAAAAACATCCGAACCGTTCGGTTCGCTTGTCTCGGTTCGGTACGTGTGTGCGTCGCACGGTTCGTTCGACGCATGCGCAATGTAACCTCGTGCCCGTTACCTCAGACAGTGCGTTTACTTTTCGCGCGAAATAAGAGATTTGTGGACATACATACGAGGCTTGTTCGACTTGAACCGGCGCTGCACAGACCGATCGACGAATAACATAAAAGTACCGCGATAGCAACGGCTCCGTATGCTTTTCAATCACTCTCGCAGTCGCAGTACTTTGATGTCATAAACCGATTGGTCTGTGCAGCGCTGCAGGTCACGTCACGTATAGAAATGGCTAGTGGGAGAGATAAGGAAGGCTAACAGGAGTTGGAGGATGCACCAGCGTCGTATAAGTCCGGTGTGTGGGAACATTTTGGATTTCATGTTACCTATGATATTTAAATATATACAGTGACAGTAAGTTTAGATAAGAACTCCAGTCGTGTTTCCAAATACTGCACTTTAATTTCAAGTGAAAAAAATTTATCCTCACTCTCAGGGAATAGAAGCATTGTTGATACTGTTTTTGTGTTGAGGTTGAACTTATGTTTCACTTTATGATTATGGCCTTTGCTATTGTTATAGCCTCATTATAGGCAATTATTTGTAACGTATTTTGACTTATTTAAAAGATAGTGCTTTAAGAGTTCCTCTCTTTTTCTTTTAAAAGATAAACATTTTGTAAGAGCTACACTGAAGTTGACAGTTTTATAAATGCAAGTTAATTTTAATCTTTGTGTGCTAAAAATGCACATAAGTTCCTGTAGAGATAGCAACACACATTCTCCTTTTTTGCCAAATAAATGTCTTCTCTCTTGCTGTATCAAAATGTCACCTAGCTTTCCTCAGAGATGGTCTCAATAATGTGCTTAAAGTCAAGTCAAATTCAGTTTGTGCATGATTACATGATATACATTTTTTTAAAAATACTGTATCCTGAATTGTGGATAATTAAGCTATAGCATATATCATATGCTGAAGTACATTTCTGGAGTGTTAAAGATTAAAATAAAAAATAAAAACAAGAACCGTACAGAACCGAAAACCGTGACCCTAAAACCGTGATACGAACCGAACCGTGGGTTTTGTGAACCGTGCCACCCCTAATATATATATATATATATAATTGGAATTTGCAGTATACAATCTTAAAATTCGAATTTAAAGGGATATATAGTTAGTAAAAATTATTCTGTCACTAATTACTCACACTCACGTTCGTTCATCTTTGGAACACAAATGTTTTTGATACAGCTACAAACTGAAACTGACTCTTCAAAAAGTTCATAAACAGATTCTAAAACTAATTCGTATGAATAGAGCTGTTCAGTCCAAATTTTCTGAAGAGACTCAATCGCATGATGAACAGATTTAATTTAGGCTTTTATTCACATATAAACATTGATCAGAACATAAACAGAAAATCAACGAAACGTGTTTGACGCGCGAGAATAAACTTCATTGGTTCTTGTGGAAGCTCTAATGTGAGAATGAACCTCATTGGCTCTCACATGTCAAGCGAACAGCTTCCGTTTACCATAACTTATGTGTGTGATTATACATTTTTATATATGAATAAAAGCCTAAATTCAGTCTGTTCATCATATAAAGTGATCGTGTCTCTTTAGAATTTTTTTTTTACTAAACCACTCAATTTTCACTTTTAGGTGAGCTATCCCTTTACATATTTTGGCTAAAAATGCTTGAATAAACTTCAAATCTGTTTCTGCATGTATTGGTAAATATGACATACAGCCAAGTCGTAAACATATTTCCAAAACGTTTTATTTGTTGATATTTTTGTTATCCGGTTAACGTTATTTATGTAAATTCGTCCCAAAAACAACAAATCTTCGATCGGTTCACTCGAATTTCAGATTCGTGAACAAATAACTTAGTTGACTGGATTTCTAAACCGACTCAACCGGTTAGTTCACGGCAGATAGTACAGATAAAGCATCAAGTTAATTAAGTAACTTAGACATGTCGAATACAACCCAGAGCAAACAGGCATGTAAGGCTACGTGCATTTTTACTTTTACATTTGAACATGAAAAATCAGCTAGTGAATCACTGCACTAACTTAATCAACATTTCTGCCATCTGCGGTACGTGGGTTGTTTTGAATTTGAACTCATATATATTAAAGGGTCTGAGTGGTGGTCAGGTCAGCGGATCTTGGCAGGACTTGCTTGTATATATCTCCTCCCTCCCTCTGTGACAGCACGTTTATCGGGGCACCATCACGCCTCGAGTCTGCTGTCGGTTTGCTCTCCCTGCCCCAAAAATATCACCATGCAATCTTCGTGCAGGACAGTTCCACACATGCACAATCGTTAACCGCGTGATACTCACTTGCCCAGCTCCTCGTACAGCTGATATTCATCCGTGAAGCGCGTACATGTAGTCGTGGCCATGTCTTCCCGTCACGGACTCGGACACGCTTTAAGAATTAAAAATGTCCTAGATTCGGCGAACTAGAGCGTCCGGGATATTCACCTCGATATTGCGCTCAAAAAAAGCCTGATATGTCTTGAAATGACAGGTTAATGGTGTGTAGGGTAACGTGTAGGCTGACAGCGGGCGTCCTCACCCCCGCGCTGTGCTCCAATCGCCTGCCTTCAAAATAGACTGCGAGAGCGCGCTGACAGCTGACTCACTCTCGCCACCTGTCGGCGGACAGCAGACCTGGCGTGCGTAGGCGCGCTGCTGGTTTACTGTTATTGTAACTCCAAATAGGGACAAACCATGAGGGGGGCTATTTGTATTTCGATGAGCTCTTACGTAATCGTGATAGTGTCCTGTAAAGAAAAAGAAACACTGACTCAAATAAGGCAACGAAGATAGACGAAAATAAAATATTAAATACATGCAAACAAATGTAGGCCTGTTTAGCGTTTCAAAATATATACACTGTATATTATTGTTTTATTTGTATTTTATTTATTCTGTAGTCATTTGTGAAGCACTTTGAGCTTCATAATGTAAGGCACTATTCAAATGTAATATTATTATTAATTTTATGTGAATGATAGGTCGGATTAAATGCTGTCTTTTGCATGCACAAGGATACATGTAAAAGCTTTTTCCACAGGGTATATTTTGAATGGGTGTTGACTGACATGTTTTTGTTGGCTTCCTCTGACCTTTCACATGTAAATGCAATACAAAGTCATCATCTTGTGCCTTCAATTCTACTCGTTCTATTAGGAAACTGTTTTTTCATTTTGTTATTATTATTAAAATGGTCAGATGCATTAAAATGATTTTTTGGCTAATGGTTACATCATGTTTACCCATCACACATGCTCATTTGGATGTGTGTGTGTGTATTTTCAACCATTAGATATGAACATGGACGCCCACTCGGATATTTCATATTCAGCTCAATGTCAACATCATTAACCCCAATTATACTAATTAGATTTGGTATCTGACTCATTATGAGTGTTTCTAGCTCTTTTTCAGCTCTCTGTGGAGGAGGAGCAGAAATTCACAAGAACATACATTGGAAAGATCAATGCTTAAGAGATTCAGCCGAGAATCATTCTGAGCCAAGGACAAATTTACACTTATTTATTCATTTTTGGAGAGAAAAGTATTTTCTTAATACAAAACAAATAAATGATTAAAACTGTAATGTTAAAGATCACATACTGATGGCCATTTGAAAAATATCAGTGACATTATCAAAAATTAAATATTGAGCTGCAACGAAACCACAAATTCAATTAATAGGCTATATTATTGCTTAAATATTAATATGTACACTATAACTCACCGCCAGTTGGTAAAATTCATGAATTCAATTCAGAGTGCAAAATTCATGACTCAAGCACAAATATTACATTTATAAATAATAAATATAAATAATAAACCACACTTGAAATACAGAATCACTGAGTCTTTGATAGGAGTTCAAACAGTATTCAGTCATTTTGAGCCCTTGAAAATGAAAGGACTAGTCTTAGTATTCTGCGTTTCTCCTGGTCACATTGAATGTGAATTTACTAAACTCAAAAAATGTAAGTATTTCAGAGGTAAATGATTGAAGACTTCATGTTTCTCATTGATTTAAGAATGGCAGCAATGGTTACAAAGGTAGAAGTGGAGCTGAACTATCACAAAATGCTTTACAAATATTTCAAGACAGCATTGGCTATAAGAAGAGACTGTCAAACAATAAGACGCAATGCATTGACATGAAGATGAAAAAGGAAATCGGCGTATGAAGCTCCACCGTTAGGACTCTTGTCCTCCACCAGGAGGCGCTGCAGAGACTCCTCCTCACAGCTCTCGCGCACCAATTTCAGCTGAACAGAAAGAAACACTTTATATAAATCAAACTATATAATAAATATAAACTATATACAACTATAGAAATGAACTATGAACACAATTAAAAATAATTCAATGCCACAATTGAACGTGGACGAAAAAACTGTTTGACCTAATAGGCCTACTGTGTTTTAGCTGTGCCGATTTTGTGATCGCAATAAGTTAATTCTGTGTCCACATCCTGTCAGTTCCTGAACGAAACATTCTGCAAATGAGGTGTGTGAGTCATTCACCTGGAGAGTAACAGCTGCCGAGGACTGCAGAGAGCATATGAGAGCTCTGGTGCTGATGGAGAGGGAGTTCTCAAGCACTGGAAGATTGATCTACAGAGAAGAGAAAATACATGTACAACACTAAAGTGAAGTCAGTGCACTCAAAATCACAAGTGTGTCCTGCGGCGAGACATGCTGTACTCCACCTAAAACCCCTTTAAACACTTTTCACTAATTCTTGTTAAATTATGACAGATTTTTTGTAACACTTTACAATAAGGTTCATTAGTTCAAATTAGTTAATGTATTAACTAATGATAACAATGAGCAATACATTTCTTACAGTATTTATTCATCTTTGTAAATGTTAGTTCATTGGTCATTGTTTGTTCATGTTAGTTCACCGTGCGTTAATTCATGTTAACAAATAAAAACCTTTGATTTTAATAATGTATTAGTAATGTTGAAATTCATATTAACTAAGATTAAAAAATGCCGAAGAAGTAATGTTCATTCTTAGCTCATGACATCTGTTAACTAATGTTAACTAATGAACCTTATTGTAAAGTGTTACCGTTTTTTTTCTAATAACTCAAATTAATAGAGATGATATATATTTTGACTTTTAAAAATTTGTCAAACAAAGTGAACTATTTAAGTGAACTGATTTTCACTTATAATCAGCAAAATCGTTACACAAAACCATGTAAAAGTTTAGGGTCAGTAGATATATCATTTTTAAAAGGTAACTAATACTTTTATTCAGCTAGGATGCATTTAATTGATCAAAAGTGAAAATAAATACATTTATAATGCTTCAAAAGATTTATATTTCAAATAAATGCTGTTCTTTTGAACTTTCTATTCATCAAAGAATTCTGAAAAAAATGTTTACTGTTTTCAAAACTGATATTAATAAGAAATGTTTCTCAAGCAGAAAATCAGCATATTAGGATGATGTCCTTGTCTCACCTCTCCAGATGTGAGGTAGGAGAAGGAGTTGGTGTTGAAAAGCTGTAGAAGAGTATGAGGAGGCACACAGCTGCCCACCCAAAGAAGCAGTGCCAGTGGGCAGTAGATCAGATACAGACCCCCTGGATCCAGACTAGAGACAGTGCAGCGCATGGCTTCCCCTAATGATGGCGTGTTGGCATTATCAGCAGAGACAGACTGCAGGGGTGAGAAGAGAAAACACAGAGACTTTGGCGTCATCCTCCTTCAGGAGTGACAGCATCAATATTTTAGGTGAAAGTTTGTTTTTGATTTAAATGTGACATGGCTTTTCCTTGCTTTTTTTATTTTTAAGTTTGGTGTACTTCAGTAGACCTTTGTAAATTGTTATGTTTCAAAACTTTTGACAGGTACTTTATGCAGACAAACTTTCATGGCACAAAGCTCCCATTTCAGCCCAACAAGACCATAGAAGCGTTTTACAAAAAGTGCTCTTATAGGTACAGTTTTCGTCATGTTAGATACTGAATATTAATCACACAAACCCCTTTAGCAACCCCAGGCAATATCAGCCGTTTGAGTGTGTACATATATTTTCTCTTTTGTAATTTCTCTCAGCCATCTCTCTTTCTACAATTTCTCTTCAAATCTCCCTTTTGCTCACTCTCTCTCCTCCCCCATCATAAGTGGACACACCCTCTAAGTCTGTTGTGGTGTTCGGTCCGATCTACTTTCAAAAGCGTTTCTCAGAAATTGCTTACTGCACCTTTAAGGTGAGTAAAGTAAAAATAAGCATGTACAATTAAATATTCAATATTGGCTGATATAAATCCAATATTGATCATATATTGATAAGTTATACTTATAAATTACAAAAGAAATCTATAATATCAGTTAACATTAAAAAGGTACTAATATATTGTGCATAACCAGTTAAAACTGTCTTTGGTGCCAGTCAATAAGCATAATAAGCAAAAAAATGCTATAAATAGAGAGTACAGTAGATGCATTTATTGCTAGTACCAGGGAATAATGTGACATCTCTAAATCCCACCATGTGCATAACAATCCAACCGAGAATTACAAATTCTTACAGACAAGGAAACGGTCTCATTTCACAGACTAATTTGGATGAACAGAATGTTCTAGATGTCTGTCTCTCACCAAAGGCAGAATAAGTGGGTAGAACTGAGAAGCAGTGCTCCGCGTGTCCATGGAGACAATGAGGCTACGCAGTTGTAGACGCTGATGTACAGAGCTACGCAGCCCAGGCAGCAGCACTTCACTCTTGCGCAGACTGTTAATGTAGGCAGGTACGGCTTTCAGAAACTGAGGAAGCACCAGCTGACAGAAAAAAAGACACACAGAGAGATGAGAATGACATTCAAGACTCCATTATTCAAATGAAATAGGATTCACTTAGAATGGCTTCTCAGTAATATTATCTGTGCCTGCACCAGTAATAAGGCTAACGAATGGAAACTTAATTGAGATCTGAATGTAACAGTATAGAAGACTGTCTGTCATCTCCTAAAACTGTATTCAACTTTCCCCCCTCCAAAAAAACTTGAAGACTTCACAGGTCTAAAATATCTGATTTAGCTGTAATTACACAATTCACTAATAAGGGGTCTAGGGGTTTTTGCACAAACAAGACAATGTGACAAAAAGGTGACCATTCATTTAAGCAATTAAAAATTGGTATGAATTGGAATGAAAACAGCTGGAGCTTCTTTAGACTTTTTCATTGGTATCCCGTATCATGGTTTAATATTTGACTAAAATGATTGCTCAATCTGAAAGTGTATGATAAATCTCTAGAGTATATCCGAAAGATTAAAAGTAAGGTGCTGTTCCAGTAACTTATGAAAGAGATAATATGTGAAATATGTGAATAACTAACCTGTCCTGGGGACACAGAGGAAGTGCAGCTGTGTTTCCTAAAGCAAGCCAACATCTCAGTAACCTCCGTCTGTAACTCCTCCCGCAGGGACTGCAGTGGAATCTCCAGTGCTAACGAATACACTGACTCACACACACATTGACGAAATAAAGTTAACAAAATTCAATTATAATCAAGAAGACTGGGCTCGGTAAAATAAATAAAAAAATAAATAATTACACATGGCTAATTTTTTATAAAGTGAATTTCTATACAATATTCATGTATTATGTATTATTTATACACTATTGTTCAAAAGTTTGGGGTTGGTAACATTTTTCAATGTTTCATTTGATTAAAAAAATACAGCAAAAACTATAATATTGTGAAATATTATTACAATTTAAAATAACTATTGCGTTTTAATATTTTAAAATGTCATTTATTCCTTTGACGTCAAAGCTGAATTTTCAGCATCATTACTCCAGTGTCACATGATCCCTCAGAAATCATTCTAATATGCTGATTTGCTGCTCAAGAAACATTTCTTATTATTATCAATATTGAGAACAGTTGTACTGCTTAACATTTGTGTGGAAACTTTGATATATTTTTTTCAGGATTTTTTTGCAAAACAGAAAATTTTAAACATTATAAATGCCTTTTTGCCTTTTAAGTCGGCACCATTGCTGAGTATTTTCTCAATAAAACCTTTAAAAAACGCTGGTGTTTCATACATCACAAACTACCTTGTAACCAATCGAGCGGGCGGGCTTTAACATATTATTAACGGTCTCAAGAGGAGCCAGATAATCCCGGTTTATTTTTCTGATGAAATGAAAAATCAAGCACTTTTAGCAACGTAGCTGAGATATTATGTATATGATGTATATTATGATGTTATGATGAACTATATGCCTTTCTCCACTGACGATCTGAGTTGTTCAAAGTGTTTCTAAGGATATTGTCTGACTTGGTTTGTATCTCTGTCACATGGTTTGTGAAACATTAGCAACACATTATTAGCTGTTTGCTAACATAGTCAAGCAAAAGGCTAATCATATTATTTACTGTTATGTGTCCAACATTGTGAAGAGTGATACCATTGCGCAGCTTTTACTACAGTAACTTGACTAAAGTTGCCCGAGTGGATCTCTGAGCTGGTGTGAGTGAGTGGAGGCGGGGTTAATTTGCATATTCATTGATCCAGGTATATTAAATGAAGCAAGGCTGTAGATTTACACTCAAGCTATTTTAAGGCATAAATAAATTAAAAATTCACAGGAAAAAATATATAATTTTGGTGATCAAAGATGCGTTTTAAGGAATGATTGACTACAGGGGGACTTTTGTAGGCAGATTAGTCACAGCAAACACTGTTTTTATACTTTTCTTGCAGTAGAATGTGAGGAGCGTCTCAGCTTGGCTGCTTCTAAAGGTATCCAGCAGTTGATGGGAAGCGGACAGAATTACGGTGTGTATTCGAGTCCTGTTCTCTCCCGAGGAATTAATGTACGACAGCACAAACTTCACCAGCAGATGAGAAGGGAATCAAACAAATGAATAACAATAAATATAACAGTTGAACAACACACCAAATTATTTATCATATCCATTACTCTCAGATAAGTATAATATATTAAGGGTGTTTCACACTTGGTCCTTTTCAGGGGTCTGAATGTGGTTTAACTCTGAACTCTTACACAGTTTAGAAGCTGTTGAAGTGTACATTGTGAATTAATCATTTTAAAATAATAGAGATCTGCCAGAAGAAGCAGCCATGATGAACAGCGAATTTGTACGGAGGCATTTGATCAAACTAGAAGCCACATTGGAATTCACAAATGGAAAAATCAAGTGAGCCCGGACTGATTTGTATTCAAAATGAACATTTTTAGCAAACCGTACCGTTATCTGAAAGCTGTACTGTACTCCCGAGATGGTCTCGGTTCGGTTCGCTTTTAAGAGGTCTGAGATTGTTAGGAGTGTTCACATATGGGCTAAAACTCATGCGAACTGCAATCAGACTAAAAAGGGCAAAGTGTGAAAACACCATATAATTTATCCAATAACATTCCATCAACCCAACCTGTATGGCTACACCCCTTGTTTCATCCAAAGATTTGTTGTGAGTGAACTCAAATGCCAGAGCTGTGCGGCAATCAAACGCTGCTATGGAAACACAGCAGGAGTCGAGACCGGCGATGATGGAGCCATAGCAACCAGATACGCGCATCTCTGCAGAGAAATAGCGATTGAGATGTTAATAGACACCAGCTATTTATGAATAACATCTGGAATTCATGCAAAGAATTCACGTTACAATCAAGTATTGAAATGATTGGATACTATGTAATGTTTTATATAGACTATGACCCATATATGTACAGTATGCTCTATGTCTAATATTATATTGATTACATTAAAAAAATTAAGTATACATAACATTTATTGTGGAGCAAAACTACAGTCTAAATTACATTTAGTTGGTTAAAAGTCCAATTTAGTCACAGTTTCTCTCTGTCTTGAATCTGGCTATCTAGATTCTATTATCCTTTGATTACCTTTACTGACAAAAACTCTGAGTTGAACTTTGAAGGCCATCTGCATGTTCACACATCTGCTCAGATCAGTTCGGAAGCGTTCCTGTTCCATCTCTGACTGCAAAAGAGAAGTAAACGGAAAGATGTATGAAATGACACAGTTTGGGCATGTTCACACTGCATTAAATACGGTTGGCACTACTCTTCTGATTGATTAATCGTGTTCTCTTCACAGTTTAGTTATTTACAGGAGTGCCAACTGCATTCTAACCATGAAAACTTCACTCTAGACAAATTCAGGTGGTGATAACTGTAAATACAATAAATCTGCATTAGTGTACAGAATGAGTTGTTGCTAACAAAGTGATGCCACACTCTTTTAGTCACTGACAGGTTGTCTGAGTTACTAGAAAGTTACAAAAATAGAGGTACACTTACACAACCGTTAATAAATTTAGGGTCTGTGAGATTAATTTTAAAAAGAAATGAATACTTATATTCAGCCAGAAGAGATTTACAAACTTTCTATTCATCATAAAATCCTTTGAAAAAAAGCATCGTATCATGGTTTCCTCAAAAAATATTAAGCACTGTTTCAACATTGATAATAAGAAGAAATGTTTCTTTCTAAAACAGAAAACAATTTTTTTTTTATTGTGATAACATTTCACAGTTTTCATGTATTCATGTATTTTTGATCAAATAAATACAACATTTGGTTTGACTCCTTTATTCCATATACACATGGAATTATAATTTGAAGGATTCACTCTCACATTTAAATGTGAAAGTCAAAAGTCGAAAGCACAGAAATGTTTTAGTAAACCTTAACATGGATACTGAATTTGTTTATGAGAAAAAAGAAATATAGAAACAAAGAGAGAAGAGAATATTTCACACTGTAAAAAATATCACATTACACAAAAGATCTGAAGGTCACTAATAGTCAAATAGGAACTATAATAAAACAGAGTGTAATACTGTATACTATACACTATATAGTATAAAAAAAATACTATAATGAAAGATAACTAGGATTTCTGTAGCAAAGAGCTTGATGATTCTACACATTTCCAGTGAATCATAAATCTGGTTACTTGTCATTTGGCTGACATTTTTCATTCAACACTACAGTACACTAATCGTACTAATCGTCCTCTTGGAGCAGTATACTATGGAGCCCAGAAACCCAAGTGGCACACCTTCTTCCAGTTAATTGGATGCCTCTACAAAAACTTTGAATTAGCAGCAGAGATTTTTAACAAGTACCAACCATTATGAGATTCCAGGCTAATTCTCTAGGCAGCCATTGGGTTGTTTGGAATTTTCAAATCTGTACAGCAGTTTTAGAGTAATTGGGCTCTAAGGTTTTCAGACAAGCTTCTTCTGACATAATAGGTCACAAGGGTGTAGTTGGTGTCAACAAAGTGTACATGGCCTTTATTACCTGTAGACTGTCATAGCAGATGAGCCCACCCCCTGTGAGAAAAGGGATGTGCCCTGGCCAAGCTCCGCCTACTTCTTGATGGGAGAACACAAACATGTGCACGCTGCAGCCTTGATTGACACACTCTTTAGCCAACGAAGTCAAAGAATCTGGTCCTTGGAAAATGGACTAATATGAAAACAAGAACAGGCAGAGAAAGAAAACATAATTTGATAAACCTCAAAACTAATATAGACCAAACAAAAATTGCATGTTCTTTAATTCACCTTCAGTTTGCTAGAGCTGAAGAATCCAGAGGAGCTTTTCTGATTTGTGCCTTCAGAAAAAGGTGAGGAATGAAATATCAATAATTTTCCAGGAGACCCTGCAGCCTATTGAAATGAGACATCAGAGATTAATAAAACATTTGCTGCACAAACATTGAATTTTTCAGCAAGGGCATGTATTTAAGACTCATGTTAAGGCTCTTACCTGAAGAATCTTCAGTCCTGCAGAAACAGGAAGCTCTTGTGAGCTGGATCTGTTTTCCGATTCAGAATTGAAAAGCAAAATTTCCCGTAGAACTCTGTCCAAGAAGAAGGTATTATTTTTAAACTTTTGACTTTTGTATTAACGTTACATTTTATTAGTAGAACAACTGCTTTGTGAAAACCTCTCAGCTATGTGTATGCAGTCTTTCAGTGGCACCAGAAGGCCCTCCAGCACAGGAAGTTCCAGCTCCTCACAGTCAGTGATGACCATCATGTGGGGGCGGGACAGAGCAGGACTCAGGTTATACAGATGGATCCGGCTGTCATATGTCATCAACCCCACTCGAAGATCTGATTGGTCAGTTTCATCAGGCCTAAAATGAGAAAACATTCACACGCCATTACTTCTATAATGAGTAAAATAGAATATTCAATGAGAAAAAAAAAATGTAGAGAGGGACTTTATTTTAAACTACTGGACTAGATGGTGAAAATTTTAAATGTTAATGTCCCTTACCCATTTAAATCTTGCAATTGAGAACTAATCTGCTGACAAATGTGGCCTAGCTGCCCCGTTCTCATTGCACTGGCAGAAATATCTATCGCCATCAGCAACACAGCAGCTTTACCCTGTTTAGAAGTGAAAATGATAAACTAAGAACAAAATCTCTCAGGATCTATCAGATAAAACGGACAATTTTATGTACATTACTGTTCAAAAGTCAGAGGTAAGATTTTTTTTAAAAATGTTTTTGAGTCTCTTATGCTCATGCAGGCTGCATTTGTTTATTAAAAATTACAATAAAAACAGTCATGTTGTGAAATTTTTTCACAATTTAAAATAACTGCTTACATTTTTTTTTATATTAAAACATAACTTATTCCAATGATGGCAAAGTTGAATTCTCAGCATCATCACTCCAGTCACAGTGTTACATGATCCTTCAGAAATCATTATAATATGTTGATTTGGTGCTCAATCAATGTTGCAGTTGTATAACAGTTGTGCTGCTTAATATTTTGAGGAAACCATGCAACTTTTTTTCAGGATTATTTAGAACTTTAAAAAAAACTGGATTTATTTCAAATAGAAATAGTTTTTAATGTTATAAATGTCAATGCATCTTTGCCTAATACACTTTTTTAATTATTTTTTTTTTATTATTCTTATTGACTGATTATATTATATAAAACATGATCATGCTTTGAACTAGTTGTTTGTATTAATCCTGACCATGACTTTTTGAACTCCTGTTGCAAAATATCCTTTTCTTCACGACACGAGATCATGACAACATCCAAATACTGATGTGTAACAGAGCAAAAGCAGTAACATAATACAATACAATAAATTACAATCAAAGTAGAACGTAACAGAGAATAAATAACAAATCCATTCCTGACCGTTTGTTTCTCCAGGATCTCATACGAGCCAAGACTGAGCTCAGGTTTTTTTTCCCAGTCAACACGGCGGCCCTGATTAGTGGGCTGATAGGACCGCCATGACACTATGAGAAAAACACATGTTTGAGCAAAGATGGGTAGACATATGTGCACAGCTTTAACCGAAAACTGAGAATGACTGTAGGTCAAACAAGACATACCTTCGGTGAGTTTGTCACAGAAAGGACAGTAGAATCTTTGCCCGCAGTCCTGCCAGCTCATAGCAGGGCTCATGAAGGCCCCGCAGTGCACACAGCCCTTAACACAATCTCCTGCCTCACACACCGGCACATCACGCTGCGGAAAACATTCACAAAACACATGTAAAAGAGTAGTTCATATTTAAATGACTTAGGCAACACTGAAGACCATTAGAATGTGACAACATGACTCAAACCAACCCAACTCAACATTCTGGCAAATAAGACAAATAAAAGTGACATTTTCTTTAGGATCTTATTCCTTTTGAACACCCCTAAATAAATGTTTTTGGTTTTGTTTTTTTCCATACATACTTCTCCTCTCTCAGGCCTGGCCAGTGGACACACGATTGCACCCAGCGGGAGATGACTCTTCTGAGCCGACTGAGCCTCCACAGGGAAGCTGTAGGACGTACAGCGGATAAAACGAGATGTTGCATTACCTGTGAATAATAAATAAATAGAGGAGTATATATTGTGTTGTACAATATTAAAATCTTGTTTTTACTTATAACAACCAAAAGTTTTGTTTTAAAAAGTAACCATGTACAGTATTCTAACAATTTCTGCCTATTTTGCCATATAAAGGTGGAACTTTTTTCCTTTAAATGGGTGCTTCATGACTAAAACAGAGAAAAAGGGCTGTGGTGTTACACTTAAACACCCATAATGCACTGGGCTTAATCCAGCTGACCGTGTGAGTCTGGATAAAAAAAGAAATGTGGAAGTACATTCTGTCGTTTTCACAAAAGCAATGATAAAGATTTATCTTTGGCATTTTTGCCTTCATTCAGATATCAGTTGGTGAAGAGAAAGGATAGGAAGCGAAGTGGGAGAAAGAGGGGGGCAGGATTGTGAAAGGACCACTAGCCTGGGACAAACCTGGGTCGCCCAAAGTGCAATTGCACTGTACATGTCGGAGCGCTGCCCATGAGGCTATTGGCTCTGACAGGGCTCAGGACATTTGCTGAAATAAACATGGATATCTCGGTGCAGGTAACATGGAAAAAGACATTGTTCATAAACTACTGACACTGTAACAATACAAAGCTGGTTGAAAATCAAATTCAAAACATTTAATGCTGTTTGCCCAATCTAAATTCTAATACTACTTTCTCCCAAAAAAAAAAAAGAAAAAAAAAAGATGGCATGACTTTTTTTACTATCAATGGACAGTGATGCTTTTTGGTGCAAAATTTTGTAGTTGGTCGAACAGTGTCAAACAACACTAAATGTTTTGAATTTAAATTATTAATATTGGTATTAGTAGTAGTAATAGTAGTATTTAATAATAATTATTATTATTATAATTATTACTATGCTTTAGTAATATAATAATGATTATACTAAACAGCTAATTGATATTTTAAGGATTTAATAATAGAAATATTTATTTCACTCATTATAACTTAAAAAAAAAAATAACCTAATTAAAAAAAGAACAGAAGAGCTGTGATGGAAGTGGAAAGCATATTGTGTTTGTCCTAGTGTCAGCAAGACTCCATCATTAATGTTCTGCTGTATTTATGAGATCGAAAAACAGCATCTGTGTTTGAGATTATAATGTCTGTTTATAGGAGCAACAGCTGTCAATATTTTTTTTACCTTTGTGTGTCTGGCTCCATCATTGTCTGAAAGTAAAGTCCATATAATTTCGACAAAGGTACAACAAAAGCTGTTGTGATAAGAAAGGAAACCAGGTGCATCACATTTATTTTTATGCAAATTTGGGAATTAAGTCAAAAGATTTATTAAATTTGGCAGGAGTGATGGTACCTCTGTCCTCCAAGGTGCATTGTGTAGAGGAGAGCGGAGGAACTGAAGATTTGGACTCTGAAACAAACACTTTCCCTTCCCACTGGATCTTGTCCTCTTTAATCACCTGGACCTGTACATTTAGGAGACATGGGATACATACAGAGACAAAACAACAGTGGTGTAATCAAACCTGAGCTGTCTTGATGGAAGCATCACAGAATAAGAAGGACAGGTCATTTACCACACTGGGTAGAAGCTGAGGATCCAGGCCGTACCGAGACTCTGGCTTAGAATTTGACACTGGACTCGTCTGACAAAAGAAAGGAAAAGGAAATAATCCTTAAGGAATTTCAGTAAAGACGCTTTTATAATAGAGGAGACTGAGACAATTAAAATTGTGCAAATGTAATACTAAATATCCTCAACCACATACAAGCTACCGTATACTGTTGACACTGCTCAGCCATTCGTTCTCTCTTTGTCTGGTGAAAACGTTTGATTGTGAAACTTTTCTTTTTCAAACTGAGGTATTAAACAGATTTATTTTAATATCCAGAAATCTGTGTTTCTGTGTTGTGATGCTTTTTTAAAAATTAATTTAATTCATATATTTTTATTTAAGCACTAAATTTGTGACAAAAGTTAAGACAGATGCTTACACTGTCACTGGTAGAAACATTACAATATTTTAAATAAACTAGTTTTTCTCTTATACTTTAAAATATGTATTTATGTAAAAATAAATATATGTTAATATTTCTTAAAAGCATCTAGTTAAACACCGTACAACATATTTTACTAAGAATAATTGAATCTATTTAAAAAAATACAATGTAGAATTACATTGATAATTTTGGTTTAAATGCAGATTATTCTGAAAAAAGGTATCTTGAAATTCATCCTGAAAAAGTATCACAGGTTCCAAAAAATAATTTTCTACAATAGTTTCCAACATTGATAATATCTGAGTATCAAATCAGCATATTAAAATTGTTTCTGAAGGATCACGTGACACTGAATGGCTGATGAAAATTCATCTTTGCATCATAGAAATAAATTATATTTTAAAGCATATTAAAATAGAAAACCATTATTTTAAATTGTAAAAATATTTCACAATATTAATTTTTATTTATATATATTTTTTAAGAGACTTCTTTCGAAAACATTTAAAAAAGTAATGTTTCCAAACTTTTGAACGGTACTGTATAATATAAAGTATGATGAGTACAATATTTGAATTACTTTGCGAGCTATGAATAAATGATAATAAAATTAAAAATAAAGTGGTAGCCTACAATATCCCCCCATCATCCCCCCTACATTGTCATGCTCTCACTGGTAATGACTCTGAGTAGCTTCTCTGTGGCATCCCTTGAGTCGTCATATTTGTGAACTCAGGAACAAGCTTAAACACATCTGTGACAAGAGAAGATCAAACATTGTTGAAATGAAAAAAAAAAAATATATATATATAAAAAAAAAAAATATATATATATATATATATATATATATATATATATATATATATATATATATATATATATATATATATATATATATAAAAATTATGCTTACCCTGGTGGCTTTGCTGTGAGGGGTCCCAGTACAGTGACTGAGGCCGATGATGACCTGTGGTAACTGTTGTATTGGCCATCGGGGTCAAGCTCACTGCTGCACTCAGGTGATCTGGGTTAAGGTTTGGGTAGTGATATGGAGGAGGTGGACAGCTGGGGGGATGCATGGTTGGGGTCCTGTGGCCCTGTCCGGCCCATGGCTGCGGTTGTGGATGGGTAAAACTCTGGTTTACTGCAGGAACCTCCATTCCATGACCAATTCAGTCAACCTTTATAATCAAAACCAGAGCAAAGACATTCAGTTTCATGAAATCCCAGATTAAGCCCTAAACTGCAGTATGTAGAATTGGCATGACGCAATTGCAGCCTGTCAAAAAAAGCTTTAGATATATTCGGTCTATGTACATACTGTATCAGCCATGTCAGACAGTGATCAGCTGATCGTCCGCATCACACCAGTATGAATGTGCTCCTCCCCCGTCGCTCGTATTCAAGCACTTGCCTATTTATTTGATTGCAGGGTACTGAGAAAATGAAAATTTACCGTGTTATGCGTCAGGTTAGGAGATTTCAGATCGAGTCGCCATGTAATTGAGGGAGATAGCCAGTGTTAATACGGAAATACGGGTATTGATGCAGAAGTCGGTCGCCTGGGTTACCTTCAGCTCATGTTTCAGTCTTAGTTCCGTCAGATGGTAGAAATCTCAAAACGCATAGAAACATAATGAACATTGCATTTTTCAGTAGTTTAAAAGGCCCTCTGTCATCCGTACTAAAAGCATACCGTATTCAGTCTGTCCTACGCGCACAGTGAATACTGTACGTCTCTCATCCAAATTGTCATTGTAATATCTTAATTTTCCCCTCAAGGTGGCAGCACTGCGCCACCAATCATCAAAGTGGACTTCTCATTGATTTGTTTATCCGCCCTATGGGCCAGTGACAAATAAGGACTGAAAATACTTATGAAAACACAATTAATTTACATTACACGGTGTAAAATGTATTTCGAATTTTTACTAAAATGAATATCGATCATCTACATCAATAGATTTTTTCACTGAATCTACAAATCTAATAACGGTCCACCAGATTTATGTTGTTTAAGTTCAGTAACACTTTGTATGCACTCTAAAATTGGGTTAAAAATAACCCATATTGTTTTTAATTCAGCTGCTGTTTAAATATATTACAGAACCCAGCACAATGGCTTGATTATATAATATCAGCTCATTTTTACAAAGTACTATTTTTTAACCTCTAGTCTAGATGAACCTAAATTCTTCCAGATAAACTTAAATCATTTAAAAGTTTGTAAATAAACAACACAACCACTGTGTTTATATAATACTGGTTTTATTTAGGATGAATAGGCCTACAGCTCATAATACAGCTTATGTTATGCACACATATAGAATTAACCCTTTAATGACCCAGGAACTCATTCCACCCTTTCCTTTTTTCTTTTTTTTTTTTGGCCCGAGCCCCTCAGTATTCCTTAACTTTTCTGTTATGAATTGTGTGAAAACAAGAAAAACTGAAAAATCTATCCTAATCAACATATTTTTCATATGGGCAATCCGAGGTAGGCTATGTATTAGGGCCTAATAATTAGCTAAATGTACATGAATTTGAGTGCACATAATGTGCACATGGTTAATGTGCACATAAAGGCCAGCTATTTATACACAGCGGTTCATCATTTGGAACAACACTTGTCTAAAACAAGAATGGAGGTGGAGGTGGTAGTAAATATTTAATCTGATCTTCTGCATGTCCTCAGTCCACTGATGTAATATTCATGAGGTCAAGAGGGCTTAAGGCTAAACTCAAGAATTCACCTGCTTAACATGTGCTTAAAATACTTAAAATGGGCGCACACGCACACACACACACACACACACACACACACACACACACACACACACACACACAGTGTGGTCTGCTATCTTTGTGGGGACTCTCCATAGGCATAATGATTTTTATACAGTACAAACTGAATATTCTATCCCCTTACACTAAGCCTACACCTAAACCTATACCCACCACACAAAACTTTCTGCATTTTTACACTTTCAAAAAACATCACTTAGTATGATTTATACGCTGTTTTCCTCATGGGGACCAAAAAAATTTCCCCCAAGGACAAGGATTTCAGATATTGCTATCTTTGTGGGGACATTTTGTCCCCATAATTTAGGGTTTACAGAAGCACACACACACACACACACACACACTATAGGCCCCAAGAAGAGTGACCGCCATGGTCCTTGTAGTAATATTACAGCACTTAACCTCCCACCTGCAATTAGAGGACGCATCTCTCAGAGCGAAGCTATTGACTCTGTGCCGTCATCTTCACACACACTCTTCAGAGAGAAGAGGAGGACTTAGACATAAATGCCACATGATCTACTGCCATTATAAAAATAAATCGTATACAGTCCTGTGATTCTTTCAACAACAGTAAATCTGTTTAGTGTAGGTCATTTTCTTAAAAGAAGCAAGAGTAATCAACTTGCATACTTCGAACTCAGAAGCTTAACCTAAAGATTTTTGCCACTAAAAATTCATGCCACCAAAAAGTGTGACCTGGTCAGTTTCATATTCTAATAATAATAATAATAGTAATTCATTACATTTATATAGCGCTTTTTCTGGGACCTCAAAGCGCTTTACATGGAAAGGGGAATCTCCTCAACCACCACCAATGTGCATCATCCACCTGGATGATGCGACTACAAAACCCAGAGCTCTGTTTTATAACCTAGACCTTGGTTACTAATATACATCGACATCTACTGATTTCAAATGCTCATGTGAAGTGAATGAAAGACTCAACTAGATTTTCCATTAGCATAGGATGCTAAGCTAGCATAATACTGTAATGAACACACAGATGATATGACACAAATATTGGGTGAAATACTACATTTTAAACTAGGTGTTGATATTTTTCAGTACTGAAAGAGTTTTGTGTGCAGTAATGAAATAAATATTATTATAATGTGCATTTCTCTGTACCATGGTGTCAAAGTTTATATTTTAATTTTACAATTTTTTTTAGGAACACTATGTAACTTTTTGTCCAAAATTAACACAATTTAAATAACGAGTCAAAATATCATCAATATTTATTTTCTTACCCTGAGTCACTATGGTAACTGGTAAGCCTATTATAACTGTTATATTTTAGACTTGTCAGGATGGTTTTCGCAGAATATTGCGTAGCTACATACATCACTCGACCATGCGTGTCTCGTCATATCAGTAAATTTAGAAAAGTTGCTCTGTCTACTTTGATGCATGTAGTGTGGGAGTGGCATACAGTAGTTTTGTTGTCACAACGAGCGAGAAAGTTTGACATAGAACACGCTAAATCTCAAACCTCCGGTGAATCACCCGTTTAGGCCAAACAGAGGAGAGTCTGCCTACAGAAAGAGAACGAGAAAGAGCTCCCAATAAAAACGAGAATCAACATTGGCTTTGCTTTTCGGAGATTTGAAATTGGGATTTGAAATGTTGCAAAAGAGACGTGCTCTAGTCTAGAGATGTTGTAATCAGATATTTTTATACTCAACAGGCGAGTAAGGTTTTTTTTTTTTAACAGATAAATTGTCATATGAATAGCTCTCTAATATATGTATGCCATATGTATATCTTCACTGTAAAGCATTATATATTTGAAGTGTCATATTCATCCGTGCAGTCAAGTAGAGCCGAGTCACAACTAAAACGCTGTTTTCTGCTAAATGTATGCAGTTTTGTTTTTTTTAGCTGCAAGAGGTACATAGTGTACGGTACCCAAAAAATTATGTACACTTTTATTCATTAAAAAAAATGCATAATATGTAAGGATTATTCAAGTCAATTTGATGGAATTTAAACATCTTTAAAAGGGCTTAAAAATGTTTTTTGAGTGTATAAAGTAAACTTATTTTCTTCAATTACTAGTATTCCTACAAATAAAAAAAGGAAACAAATGGATCGAGAACAATGAAAATCAGACCATTGTAGTAAATCTCCCAAATGTAACTGAATAATTCAGTAGTGTGCGTTTAGGTACACTGGGAGTTCTAAACAAAGGCCACCACACATTTCCTTCAGTAACACAGGCAATAATGCTGCTTTTGGGATGACAATGTTCTCAAAGCACTTTTGCAGCATTTACTGTGATTTTAACTGATTAGGCTTTTATAAATTTATTAAAGTGCTCTAGTCTAGAAAACTTAAAGTACACACTATGTGTCTAAGAACCCACTTCACAATTAGTGTCAAGGGTCTCTTCTGGTTTTAAGAGGTGGTTGTTAACAGTTGTGAGGGACATGCGTGTGTGGGTTATGAACTACACTACCGTTCAAAAGTTTGAGGTTGGGAGAATGTTTTTGAAATGAGTCTCTTATGCTCACTAAAACTGCATTTATTTGTCACAATTACTAGTGTCAAACTCAAGATTTTCTCGAGTTTACACTTGAATTAAAACAGACTGAATTATATACATCCCTACCGCAAGCATTGAGGCTAGGACCATGTGAAGTTACAATGTCGGATGAAATAAAGATCTTTAACCGAATACAGGAGATTGGTTGTTACTCTGAAGCTGTGATGTTTGTGTGAAGCCGAGGTGAAAGTAACAGAGAGGTATCATGTTGTGAGAGTTGTCTGGAGAGATATACAGAACGACAGATGCACCAAGCAAACAACAGCTTTTACCACGAGGGACCACCGTCCAGGACCTGACAATTATGAAACGGAAAACAGACACAAACACACACTAAAAGCACAAAGACATAAACACACAATGACATGCACTTTCAGTTAACTCACGATAAAGTTATAAGAACGCATCAGCCAAGAAGCAAATGCAAATGGAGACTTAAAACGCTCAGAGGTGCACACAAGTATAATCAAACACACACATGCAAATGCATTATCAAAAGGCTCATGCTTCACACATGCACATGTGATGACAGCGACAGACTCCCTGCTGACTGTGGTGCCTGACAACGGCTCCAAGCTCAGTCCCAAAAGACTTCAGTCTGTATGTAACCTGGTGCTCTCTGAACCTACTCTTTACTCTAACAGAGCAGGACACCCCACTCATCCAATACTTCAACAGAGAGCTTCTAGCCTAATAAATAAACCATAAAAAATAGTTCTAGGACAGTAAGCTGCTACATGTCAGCAAACCACGTCAGATTAGTTACATTGCAAGTGTTTTAGCAATGTGCTTGTTCATTTGCCAAATACGATGACAGATTGCAAATCAGAGAACTCATTAACACCTTTAATTTAATTAGAAAATAATCACTCTAATTATTAATTGAATCAATATACCAGTATAGGTAAACCCCTTAATGTAGTTTTTTTTTTGTTACGTTACTAAATATTTAGAAAAGGCCCCGCTGCCTGTGACTGAGAGATGTGCATGAGAAATAGTACTTTTACTTAGTACTTTATGCAAAAAATGTTACATACATTTTGTCAAGCCAATTTTTCAGTTCTAAAACTGTACATTGTACTGTCTACTGTCTAAAATTAGTTAGTACATTGTCTATTGTACTGTACTAACTCTACATTTCATACATGTTGAATTTCTAAATTAACCATATAAATTATTTGAAAAAATAGTCTATAATTTATTTGTTAAATTAATAATTTTATTAAATCATGAGATCACATTTAAACATTTTGAATATTAAATATTTTCCTGACTGGTTCATGAAAATGCATATATTGTAATGCAAATTAACACTTTGGAATAGGATGGAAAAATGTGAACTTGACTCTGGAGGATGCCACTGTAAAACAAATATAACTAGTAATACTACAGTATTCAAGTTAAGAACATTATTTAATATGATCAAAACAATCAAACTGCATTAGGGTACAACAAAGTCAATTTTAAGCGTCAGATCAGGCAGAAATATAGCTCCTTAAAATAAAAACAGCAAAGTTTCACTTTTTAGTGTTATAAATACAGAAACCACAAAGACATATTACTATGAATAAAAGAAAGTGCAAAGCACAATAAGTGATACATTCTAAATAAAAAAAGCCAGATTTCGATATTTCCCCATTAAAATAGAAAAGGGTTGGTATTTCATGCCCCAAAATATGGCCACCAAGTGAACTGACTTTCCTTGAAAGGGACTTTGGCGACCCAATAAACACGTTGATTTGTCTGACTGCCCTAAATCACTAGACGGTGACATGTGAGAGTTTTGCATTGAATGGATGTATAGTTTAACCTGTGGAGAGATTTGAGCAATGACACATCTGGGCCAAGGACAAATCTATTGTTCTAAAAGTGGGCACTTAAACAGTGCATTTGTTCTCTCTCTCACCTCCAGAGGACTTAGGCAATGTGGTCTAGACAATGCAATTCTTGGTTAGTTCATGCAAGACTCCGTACGAGCCATGAAGGACAAGAAAGAAACATTTAAACTTAAACTTAACAATCCTAGGGTGTTTGCCTGAAGATTGCTATATGGCTGCTAGCATTCTGAGAGGCTGTTAGCACATTGCTTTGTGTTTGCTAGCGTATACCAGTGCTTTTCAAAAGCCTTACCACTGCACATTTTGGATCTCTCTCTTAACAGACAGATCCATTTTAGGATTTACAGTCTCTAATGAGTTTAACCAGGTCTAAAATGTGCAGTGGTGGGGGTCCAAGGGACAGGTTTGAGAAGCACTGTTCTAGGTTGCTGTATACGGCATTGCGAAGTTCTTTCATTTTAGAGCCCATCCCAAAGTAACTATGTTACTCTGGGTGTTTATTACAGAAACATCTATAAGCTCAGGTACATTTCTCTAAGCAAAGGCCCAGGTATAATACATTTTCTGCCTTCCGCACCTTCTTGCGAATCGTTTCAAAGTATACTAATTTGGCCTCGAGCACGGAAAGTCCACATCTAGTGGACTTTATTTTCAAGCAGTCACTCGCACATGCGCATATAGAAAAAGGGATGGTGTGCATACAAATATGCATGTGCAAGTGAAATGAGCGCTTGAAAACAAAGTCCACTAGATAGTGCTTATAATTTAAAGTTGTCTGGATTAGTTCAGCAATATGATCACTCAAAACACAAAAACCTTTTGGTACGTATCGCTATACAGCACATAATTAGAATCGTACTCTAAGTGTCATTAATGAAGGGATTCTTAGGTCAGTCAAAATGTCTGTCTCATTCTGAATCTGGGTCTCTCTCTTTCCATCCCTGTAAAGTCCCATGTTGGAAAATGATTGCATGGCATACCCGTCCCAAAAAAATTAATCTTCAAGGGAAGGATGGCGTATGAGACACATACTTATGTTCCCTTATCGCAACCAGACTTTCTCTCTCTCTCTTTCTCTCTTAATCTGTCTGTCTGTCTGACTTTATTATACATATGCACAACCACACACATCCACACAAGCTGTGGGTTGTTTATGTGGTTGCCAGGGATTTCTGAAAACCTTTGATGGTTTGGAGAGAGAATTTATGATTCGGTGACTTGGGGATTGCATTAGCATTTTTTGCTACAACAACAGTTGTTTTAAACAGTTGTGTAGCTTCTTCTCAGAAAAAAACACCCATACTACATGGAAAATGGACATTCAATGTGCTAAATGTGTAATATTTAAACATCACATAAATACACATGCACGAAAATATACTTACTTGCACTGAAAACCTGCACCCTCTAACAGGATTGTAGCATGATTGATCTAATCCCGCCTTTTCCATTACTCTCACACACACACACTCACACCTTTCCCCAGTAGACCTGTTCCAGCGTGGGGCCGTGTCCTTGTAGGGGCTCCAAAATGACGTCCATGAGAGGTCTAGGGGCTTCAGTGTGAAGCTCTAAAATAACCAGAGAAACAGAGGAGGACTGAGATGACTGATTTGAACACAAACACTCACAGTCTTCTAATCCAGTCTCCTAAAAATGAATCAAAGAGTGAAATGATTGATGAAACCTCATTAGAAATTAGCTGTAAGGGGAATGAAGCCCATTAGCATTACACAATGATGCTCTTGACAATTCCCTCTCTTTCATTCTCGTGTGATCTTTTCTTTTCATATACATGCACAGACTCTTTTTTTCATTACAAAAGTACTGTAACAAAACTGTGATTATTATGATAAAATTAAAACTATTACAACTGTTTTGTTAATAAATCTGTAATAAATGGATTGATGATATGTATAAATGTTCCTCGAGCAGAAAATCAGCATATTAGAATGATTTCTGAAGGATCATGTGACACTGAAGACTGGCGTAATGATGCTTAAATTTCAGCTTTGCCATAACAGGAATATATATATGTGTGTGTTTGATATATTCAAAATAAATAGAATAAATAGAACGTTTTTAATTGTAATAATAGTTTGATGTAAAAAATAATGTTTGATCAAATAAATGCAGCCTTGGTGAACATAAGAGACTTTTTAAAAACATTTTTAAAAAACTCACCGATCCCAAATTTTTGAAAAGCAGTGTATGCTATTAAATGTATTATTTAATATTATAATTAAAAATGGAAAACTTCTTTGGCCAATAATGAACTGCAAAGAATTATAACATTTAAAACAAATATGACAACCTCAAATTTATAAACAATTCAGTTTAAACTTTTCTTTTTTCTTTTTTTTACATCGTTGTACACAGATGTCATCCTTGTGACAACTTCCCTGTGTGACAACAAGCCCCGCTGTCCCCTATGAACCCATTTCACATTTTTTCACATTTCACATTTTTCACAACATAATTTTTTTATTAAAATATGAAAAACTTCACTTAATTTGCAATGTTGATAACTGTGGAAATGCATTATCACAGTCTGTGAAAAGGGTCCATACCATGCTAAAGGGGTACTTCAGTGGTTAAAGGCTGTATCACAAATATGGAGAGAACACTGCACTGGAAAATCGAAAAACCTCTGTGTCTGTAGTCAATATTTCAATCTGGATGACCACGAACACAGTGTTTAAGACCAAGCAAAGGGGAAACTGAAAGAAACTGCTGTTCAGACAGTCCACCCAATTCCCTGATGCAAAATGGTAGCTCATACAGGTTGCTATAGTTTTCCATATGAGTAGACAAAGTAGGGTACAATTTTCAGTAATAAACCTATACTGCAACTGTTTTGTTAATAACCCTCTGTTGATCTGATTGTCGGAAGTCGGTAGTTTTCAGGAAAGTCCTGGAGCGTTTTCCGTCATTCGGCAGACTTTTGCTGACAAATAAACATGAATTTCTTGGTCCAGGTAACATGGAGAATGAGTAAACATGGTTCATTTACATATACTACTGACATTGAAACAATACAAAGTGGGTTGAAAATCGGCGAGTTACACTTGAACATATAGGCTACACGTTCACTTGCATTTACATTTCCCTTAAATGAACATCATGGTACTACCGTGATAAGTCCAAATGACTTTGGCATGACCACATTACCAAAAAACATGTCTAAAAACATAGTAGGCCTACCATAGTGCTTTTTAGATTTTTTTTGTTAATGCTTTTGCTTTCGGCAAATGTATCTGGCAGAAACTGTCATTGACAAGACATTGCATGTATCACCTTTTACTGCACCAACCCAGAAATAGAGCCACAGGAAAGCGTGCCGCTCCAGGCCACTTCTGATTGAGGTGATGCCGTGTGAGTTGTGGTAATTGTCCAGCGCCCCTGCAGTGCCCACGCTCTGGCCCCAGTGACAGACCAGCGGAACACACGCACCTCTCCGTCCAAATGACTTTTTTTCTCCTGAGAAAAAAACCACAGACTCTCACACATGATGGTAATTAGTCACATCTGCACACCGGTGTGCAAGTCTACCCCTTTCCCGGCTTAGCACAACCTGTTCATTTCTTTACTACTGTAAAGGGTCTTGCACATAATAGCAGCATGTGTCTAGTGCAGAGGCGAGAGGCTACACTACAACAAAACATTCAGCTCAAGAAGTGAATATATGATGGAAGCTAAACACTTGTTATCTGATGTCTTGGAAGAAACTATTAGCCTAGCAGTATTAGCTTCCTATTAGCTTATTGTCCATTGATTGCCCTGGGGCCTGTTCATCTGAGGACCAGCCCTGAGCACCTGGCAGCAACTTGATGCAATAACAACCTCAGCATGACGTTCTCCAGAGAAGAGATCACTTTAGGTTTACAAACACTTCCGCAGTCTTCCTCACCGTATACTGTTAATTAAAACTCACTCAAATGACATAAAACAGTTATAGGCTACTTGAATGTTAAAATGTAAAATGGAATGGAATAATAAATAAAATGTCAAGGTATAGATATAAACATCAAGATATTATTTATTGTTCCCACAGAGGAAATTAGGCTATGCAACCAAACTACAGTAGGCACTGTATATTTGCAAGAAACAACATGGGGAATTCACTAAGAATTACATTTCACCAGTTAAAAAATTGGTGTTAAACACAATTTTTCATGATTAAGTTTCCAATCTTGTGGGTTGTGAGTGTGTGGTTGTAAAGAATGCAACAGACTGACTATCCTGATCTGGCATTGCTTGAATGAACTGCACAGTATCACTGAACCTCTGAAGCCCAGACACCTGAATCAGCGCTTTGATGTGCCAAATGTCGTCTTGTCTACAGAGTGTCTGGATGTGTGTCCATGTTATGATGCTCTTCTCTCACTTTTGATGGATTACTGCTGCTATGATCAATAGAAAACGTACACAGACACCTCTTTTAAATAAAATTTTGGCTGGTTAACTGCATCAGGTAAATATTTCAAACATGAAAAATTACATTGACAATCATGAGATGACTTCAATGACAAATAAACTGAAAACAATTCTTGAAAAAGTCTGTTGGCTTTTTAGAGGCACCATAAATCAATTTATTAAATAATACTTAAACAAAATGTGGGGTCCCACTTTATATTAGTGTAGGTTTCTTTAACTATTATGTACTAACCTCACCTAAATTAATCGGAAAAAGTGGTCAGTTGACTTAACTTTAAAGGTGCTCTAAGTAACTTTTTTTACCTTAACTGAACAGCTTCGGAGTCAGTGGAATGGTTATATTACTTATTTCGGGTTGAATGGTGGTGGTTTCGCACCCCCCTGGTGCCCGAGAGCGGAGAAATCCCACTTGCAACTTTGGGCCAGGAAGTATCGCGTGATATTAGGTCTCGCGATGTAACAAATTGCTTTACGGCACTGCACACGTACACTATGCACGTACACGCCCCCATTCAAGCACCGGCTAGCTATAAGCAAAGGGCAACGATAGTTTGCGTTATGGCTGAGAGAGTAAAAAAGAAGCAGAAAGCGAGATTTTTTTTGAAAGAGGAAACGGGAGACTGACCGAGCAAGAAGTCAGACTAGAGTAACCATCGGACCGGCATTTTCAGAACGCAGAGAACTGAGAGAAACAGAAGCCTGCAAAACGGATGCTGACCTGGCTTTCTTGCTGTTGCACTTGTAAGTATCTTTGGAATAAACTGTGTTTAATTTCAATATAAAACAGTTGACGTACTTTACAGATATGAGTTGAATTACTATGGCCTACGTCAACGCGTCTGATAATAGGCAATAAACATGTTGCACATATGTAACTGGTCTCTTTTCTGCGTTGTGTTTATTTGGTTGGTCGGAGAAGAACAAGGCAGCATTCGGCAGTTTCGCTGATCTTTTATTCCTGATATATACACAAACACATGTAACCAGCCTCTTTAGTGAGAGTCGCCCTCGTTAAATCTCTCACTGCAATCATCAATGCAAAGAGCAATATTCACAAAATGCATAACAGAAAACATACCTGATATATACACAAACACATGTAACCAGCCTCTTTAGTGAGAGTCGCCCTCGTTAAATCTATAAAACAAATGTGATGTACACTTATCACGTGTGCTCTCATTTCACATTAGGCCCAGATGCAAAAATATAACTTAATCGGGATGAAATGACAAAAATAGCCGCACATATAGGTAAAATAATATTATATACATAAATTAGAGTGAAAATATAGACATAATAGCAACAATTCAAATAGAGATTAATTAAGATTATCGGGAGCCCAAAATAACCTCACCTCTCACTGCAATCATCAATGCAAAGAGGAAGAGGAGGGGACAGAACAGGAAATTATATTGACTCATGACATCACATTAATTAAAGGGGAAGGTACACATTCCACTTAGGCACTCATATCAGGACATGTAAACGAACAATTTTGTGTGAATTCTTATAAACTATACATACATTTAACAGTACACTTTATGTACCTGTTACATTCACCCCTCAGAATTTACACCAAAATTCCCAGAGTATAATAAAAAAAAATACTGGTCACTAGAATTACATGGTCCACACTTAAAAAACAGTGAAGACACAGCATAAAAAGCTACCCAAACGAAAGGGATACAATTATGAAGAAAGTTGGCCAAACTTCAACACATATTGTAGGCATTACCAAAGTGCCCATTACACTTTGAAAAATCTCAGACCAGGTGCTTAAACAGAACCAATACGACATTTGAAAATACAAGACTTGACTTCCAGCATTTTAAGAGACAGCGGGAAGAAATAAAAACAGATCTATACATGAATAACTGGAGATACAGACTCAATACCAAGTAAGGTTTCTAGCTGAACCATTGACTCAATCAGCCTACGAACAGGCTTAATTACTCTACCAAGCCTGGTAGTGTAACGATCATCTGTATTTAAATCAGCTACAGGATCTTGCCTAAAAGGTTCACTGGCAGAGACAGGAGTTTGGGGAGAGTGGATAGCACCAGCCACAGCCACAGTATCATCATCAGTCACTGACACAGCAACTTGTGCATGTGGCTCCTCTTGATTGGACAACTGAGAATGCACCCATGAAGAAGTGCGGACATCACTACAAGTAGCAACATTGGAGATGTTCGACATAGAGTCTGCATGTGAGAGTTCCTCAGCCTCATTCTGCCCATCATCTGCATGCCCAGCAGACTCAATTTCAGCAACGTAGAAGGACTCACCACTGCCTGTCTGCTCGGCTAGACCAGCACAGTGTGCTGCATCAGATGTCTGTGAAGGTACACTACAGGCAAGTGTTTCAGCAACCTCATGATCAGGACTAACCATCTCTGGTCCAAACAGCGGGAGGAAGTTCACTTGAAGAAGAAGATTTCGATGCACTATCCTCTCATTACCAGCTCTGTCACTGATCTTATAGACATGTATGGAAGGCTTTGAGGCAACAACAGTGTACATGACTGGCTCCCATTTGTCAGCAAGTTTTCTTTTCCCTCTACAACCCTTGTTAGCCACAAGCACTTGGTCACCAACGGCTAGAGGTAGGCCTTTAGTTCTTTTGTTGTACTGGCTGGACTGGTGTTTTTGTTCCACAACAGCATTTTTCTGTGCTAACGCCATGGCAGACTGGAGGTCGCTGACAAGAGATTTGACATACTTGTCATAGTCACAGATTGTCTTATCCTGCAGGACACTGCGGAACATGAGGTCAACTGGCAACCTTGGTACCCTACCGAACATCAGGTAAAAAGGGGCGAAACCTGTTGTTTCGTGTGCTGTGCAGTTGTACACAAATGTCATTGTCTGTATCAACTGTGGCCACCTCTGTTTAGGCCTAGGTGGAAGAGATCTCAGCATATTTCCTAATGTCCTGTTAAAACGTTCGGTACCACCATTCCCCATTGGGTGGTAAGGGGTGGTTCTTGACTTGTCAACTCCAGCCAGTTCAAGAAGCTCGGCAATCAACTCACTCTCAAAGGTAGCCCCCTGGTCAGAATGGATGCGTTGGGGAAATCCATAGACGCAGAAAAAGCTGTCCCAGAGTTTCTTAGCCACTCTTTTCGCTGTCTGGTCTTGACACGGGAATGCATTCGCCAGCTTTGTGAAGTGATCCGTGACCACTAAAACATCCACAGATTTGTTGTTCCGATCTTCAGCGGACCAGAAGTCAATGCAAACGAGCTCCAGTGGGGCAGTGGTCTTAATACTCTCCAAAGTGGCTCTCGCTGCAGGCTCTGGAGTTTTGCTGAGGACACACCTGGGACATTTCTTCACGTAATCACGCACATCACGCTCCATGTCAAGCCAGAAAAACCTCTGACGGGTCAAAGACAGAGTACGAGGCTGCCCTTGATGTCCAGCCAGGTCGTGAACACCCAAAAGCGCCTCAGATTTCAATGAGTCAGGTAAAACGAGTTGGAACTTCTTGTGCTTGGTGAGCGGGTCTTTAATAGCTCTGTACAGGATTCCATTAAGCAAAGAAAGCTTGTCCCACTGCTTTATAATTCTCAGCACACACTGGTTATCATTGGCACGCTCACGTCTCGATGGTCTGCGCTTCCTGCCGACATAATAAGACACCCTAGCAATGACAGGGTCTTTGTGCTGATGTTCTTGCAAGTCTATCAGTGAAAGAGAATGAAACACTTCCTCGTCTCCACGGATTAAAGAGTTGAGATGTTCTGCAACCGATGCTGCTCTACATTCAGTTCCTGTTTCCCATTCTTCACAGGACGACAAAATGGAAGACACGTCATCAGTGGACATTGATGTATCCAGCCCAGCATCAAGTGATCCTGTCCCTACTGTTTGCGGTTGGCAGGTAAGACGGAACAACTCTTGCACATTTCCATCCTCTACACTGTGTACTTGTCGCAACAGTTCAGAATAAGGCTCGGACAAAAGCCGCTGACTCACTGGCTTGACAAATGGATTCCTACTGAGCGCATCCGCTACCACGTTGAGTTTTCCAGGAACGTATTTGATCTCGAAGCAATATGGAGCAAGTTTCGAGACCCAGCGCTGCTCACATGCATCCAACTTCGGCTTGGTCATAATGTATGTCAGCGGATTATTATCTGTCCAGACAGTAAACTCATGTCCCTTAAGCCAGTGACTGAACTTGTCACACACCGCCCACTTCAGAGCTAAGAATTCCAGTCTGTGTGCAGGATATTTTGTTTGGCTGCGGCTCAAAGCCTTGCTAGCGAACGCTATTGGTCTTGCCTTGTCCTCACCAGCAGGGATCTGAGACAGCACTGCACCTATGCCATCTAATGAAGCGTCAGTACAGAGAAGAAAAGGACGCTCAAAATCAGGATGAGCCAGCACCACACTGTCAACAAGGGCCCTTTTTAGCGCTCCAAATGCCACATCACAGTCAGGGGTCCAGTCCTGAGGTGTCAACTCCCGAAAAGTGCCTGCTCTCTTGTGACTACCAGCAGCTTTCACTGAGCGTTTCTGGCCAGCTGTTAAGTTGAATAAGGGTCTGGCAATGCGTGAGCAATTTGGAATGAAGGATTGGTAGTACAGGACCATACCAAGAAATGATCTGATCTTTTTTTGTGAAGGTGTGGTTTTGTTTTCCTTCATTAAGTCCTCCTTTTGAAAAGCAGAGATGACTTTAACTTTCTCCTCATCAACTGAAACACCAGTACCATCTATCACATGGCCCAGGAACTTAACGGTTTTTCTCAGAAAGTGACACTTTTTAGGTGCTAGCTTCAGGTTGCTGGTTCTCAATCGAGAAAACACAATCTCCAACCGCTTCAATGCCTCCTCTTCAAAAGGTGCAAAGACCAACAAGTCATCCAGATAACAGAGCAGAGTGGAAAAGTTAAGGTCTCCAAAAATACTGAGCATCATGCGCATGAAAGACGCTGGGCTATTGCAAAGGCCTTGAGGAAGACGATTATATTCATACAAGCCCATTGGTGTTGTGAAGGCAGTGTATCGTCGGTCAGACACATGGAGTGGGATGTTGTAAAACCCTGAAGTTAAGTCCATGGTGCTGAAAAGAGCATTACCACCCAAGGCTGCGAGACAGTCAGCTTGATGGGGCAGAGGGTGGGCGTCTTTGATGGTTTTTGCATTGAGCCAGCGAAAATCAGTGCAGACCCTCAGATTTCCGTCTTTTTTCCAGACCATCACCAAGGGTGACGCATACTCACTGACAGACTTGCTGATTATGCTTTTCTCCTCCATTTCTGACAACACTTCTCTCAATTTTTGATAGTGGGCAGGTGGGATGCGGCGATAGGGCAGGCGGAATGGACGCTCATCATAAAGATGGATCCTGTGCACAAAATCCTTTGTCTCTCCACAATCCAGCTTATCCTTTGAGAAAACATCATGGTAGGAACAAAGAAGAGCCACTAATTTTCCCTTACACATCTCAGAGACTTCACATCCATCAATGTCAATGTCTTGAAGACCAAGATCCCTCAGCAGCTGTGCCTGATTAAAGGATGAGTCAGTTATGAGGGGATTTGAATCAGGAACATCACATTGGGCTCTGCTCAGACCCTGCATGACAGTGAAATCCTCCACGGCTAGACAGGAAGAAACATCAGCCACTTTAGTGTTACGGCGAAGTGACACAGATATTGGGTTAGGGTTCACTATCTTCATCGGCACCCATCGATCACCCCACATCGGTGTTACTACACGTCCGACTAGAATGTTTTTAGGAGCTGAACGTGCCGTGGTTGGCTCAACAATTACAGTACTTCCTGGGGAAACAGGCACATTAGCTGGCAATTTGCCCCAAACAAGATACTCACATTTGGGAAGCAGAGTGATTGCCTGACAGTTTCACAGTCCCAAGTTTATCAGGCTGTTGAGGCCCAGACCATCGGGAGATGCAGCTCAGAAGCTCAAGGAATTGCTCACATTCAGGATTACTGTTATTGCAGGAAACTAGCTCCCAGTACTTGTCATGCGATTTCATCTTCTGCACAACACATTTGATCACATTACTTCCAATTATAAACTCATCTCTTTGTCCAGGCACCACAAGAGTAGGAACGACAAACTTAAATCCGTAGACTTCAATCTCCAAGTCGTATGAACACTTCGGCTGAATCGTAAGGCCACCACAGCCAACCAGGACCACATTACTTGCAATAGTTTGAGGACGCGGAAGAAGACCATCAGCTTGCAGCTTGGACTCACCCTCTTCACTAAGCGTGCAGGCCATACTACCAGAATCCAGTAACCCCTTTAATGTACAACAGTCGCAGACTGTCACAGGAGCATAAAACAACTCACTTGCCCCATCAACTCTCTGAGACCCCACATATAACACGGTTTTGTCTTCTGGCAATAGTTTGCAGCTGTTAGCAAAAACATTTTGTACATCTTCTGTGAGGGAGGTTTTACTTAAATTGCCCATGCTACCCCTCTCATCGCATGGGCTCTTCAGTTTAACTGAGCAGTATCTGAGGGAGATGTAGGGCATGCTGCTTTAGGACAGTCACTCTTAAAGTGGCCAGGACTGAAACAGTTACGGCATAGCCTTTGACGTCTACAATGTTCATACGTTGTGTGTTCCTTGGATCTACAGACCCTACATGCAGTGCTTAAGTTGGTTTTGAAACCTGGAGTTTTGCCTGGGTGAACCTGACTGGGTGAAGTTAAAGAGGCAGTGCACAACGACAGGACTCTATCCATCATGCCAACAATGTGCTGAAGGCTGGTGTCTGGAGAGAAAGGAACAGCATACGGATTAAGAGGACTTACAGGAGTCAGTGACTGGGCTGGCGTGGAAACTGGCTGCTGAGGAGAACTGGGCATGGAAACAGGCTGTGGAAGAGAACTAGGCACATTATTGGGGCCTGCCATAACAGTGCACTGGTTGCTTGCTGACAAGGACATTGTGTGCTGCTTCCTCAAAGAGACTCTCTTTAGATCCCTCTGATGACTATCCAAGCGCTCCTGGACCTCAGCGGCGCTCCACTTCTCAGCTGGCTTAAACTGAAAAGACATAGCAAGACTCGGGTCCGGGCAATGTGAAATAAACATCATGACTGCTTCAGCAGCGGGATCCTCAACACTCTTATTATGTCTGTGCAAGCACTCATTAGCAACATCTATGGACTTGTTAAGCCGTATCCAGTAATCCATGGGACTTTCATCTGCTCTAGGGACAGTGTTATAGAAGTCAGCCATAGGCATGTTAGAGTAAGACAACTCACTGAAGTTACGTTTCAGTATGTCAAACACTGCACTTGGGAGTTCACTGGCACTCAGTTCAGGGCGGCTTCGCAGGGACACTTTAACCACATCTCTCGCTTTGCCAGCCAATCTGCTCAGGATGAGATCAGAGACATCAGTTTGCGTTCGGCATTTCATCCTGTTCAAATAACTGTACATCATATCTTCCCACTCGTGCACAGTAAATGAATCACTCTTATCTCCCCTGAAGAATGGTGGAGGTGGTGCATCTTGCTGTACTATCACCTTCAGGCTAGATTTATCAACGTCGTCACTTGAGTGCTGAGACTGGCACGGTGGGTTAGACTGTACTGGGCTGGGCTGGCGCGCAAGGTTAAGGCTGGCTGAAATACTCTCTCCTATTTTCTGAGCCAGATCTGAAATGATACCCCCTAACGACTCAGGAGTAACAACACGTTCAATATCAGGGCGTATGATTGGGGTGGAGCTAGCTGCTGGACCTACAGAAAAACCAATCGCTGAATCAGCGGTGTGCACATGGTCAAGTCCCAAATTAGCTAACGCTCTCCCTCTCCCATAACAACGTGTAAATTCAGACACCCCCTCATTTCTATACATTTCAGACCCACGACCCCTGCCCAGTGGAAAAGTGACATTAGATTGTTTCACGGGGCTGAAATCGTCTTTGCCAGAATCCTCAAACATGTCTCAATTTGTGAAATGAAACAGATAAAACGTAAAAAATTACAGCAAATTATATGCCACAAACAGTGTGACCTTAACTGTTGAAAAGTTCAAATATGCAGGGAAATATGTTAAATCAAATGTCTCAAAACAGTTCAATACCAAAATCCTCAATAAAAATAAAATATATACTTTCTCAAAATCAATTATGTACTTTTTCTTGTTTAAAATGCCTCAACAGTCCTTGATTATATACTGTACAGATAAAGGATACGATGCATGAAGAAAACTGAAGCGTCCCGCGGTGCTTTTCACAGTCTCTGTCGTTCAATATGCACCAACGACAGTGCTCCGGATCAGGAAGTCAATAACTTTTACCGTTCCTTTAAGATGCAACAGTTCGCCCCGCGTCGTCCGCGATGTCACGCACTGTTCATCTCACACACGCGTCCTCCTTATGCGCGAGCACGGAACCGCCACGAGCGATGGCGATGAGGAAGAAGATCGGCGAGGAAGAAGATCGGCGAAGCAGGCGAGCCGTCACGCAACCACGGCGATCGGCGAAGCGCTGATCTGATGATCCGAAATGATCACGGCACCAAGTGTAACGGGTCTCTTTTTCTGCGTTGTGTTTATTTGGTTGGTTGGAGAAGAACAAGACAGCATTCGGCAGTTTCGCTGATCTTTTATTCCTGATATATACACAAACACATGTAACCAGCCTCTTTAGTGAGAGTCGCCCTCGTTAAATCTCTCACTGCAATCATCAATGCAAAGAGCAATATTCACAAAATGCATAACAGAAAACATACCTGATATATACACAAACACATGTAACCAGCCTCTTTAGTGAGAGTCGCCCTCGTTAAATCTATAAAACAAATGTGATGTACACTTATCACGTGTGCTCTCATTTCACATTAGGCCCAGATGCAAAAATATAACTTAATCGGGATGAAATGACAAAAATAGCCGCACATATAGGTAAAATAATATTATATACATAAACTAGAAAAAGTTCGTCGAGACAAACTTTAAGTTGGCTTGTGAAAGTTTGGACCAATAAGTTTGAAGAAGTTTAAAGTTTAAATTAGTTTAAAGTTTAATTAGTTTATAGTTCAGTAAGAAAGAAAGAAAGATAGATTAGTTAGAAAGAAAGATAAAAAAAAGATTAGTAAGAAAGAAAGAAAGATAGATTAGTTAGAAAGAAAGAAAGAAAGAAAGATAGATTAGTTAGAAATAAAAAAATAAAAAAAGATTAGTAAGAAAGAAAGATAGATTAGTTAGAAAGAAAGAAAGATAGATTAGTAAGAAAGAAAGAAAGATAGATTAGTAAGAAAGAAAGAAAGAAAAAAATAGTAAGAAAGAAAGAAAGATAGATTAGTAAGAAAGAGAAAGAAAGATAGATTAGTTAGAAATAAAAAAATAAAAAAAGATTAGTAAGAAAGAAAGATAGATTAGTTAGAAAGAAAGAAGGAAAGAAAGATAGATTAGTAAGAAAGAAAAAAAGATAGATTAGTAAGAGAAAGATTGATTAATAAGAAAGATAGATAGATTAGTTAGACAGAGAGAAAAAAGATTAGTAAGAAAGAAAGATAGATTAGTAAGAAAGAAAGAAAGATAGATTAGTTAGAAAGAAAGAAAGATAGATTAGTAAGAAAGAAAGATAGATTAGTAAGAAAGAAAGAAAGAAAAAGATTAGTAAGAAAGAAAGAAAGATAGATTAGTTAGAAAGAAAGAAAAAAGATTAGTAAGAAAGAAAGAAAGATTAGTAAGAAAGAAAGATAGATTAGTTAGAAAGAAAGAAAGAAAAAAGATTAGTAAGAAAGAAAGAAAAAAAGATTAGTAAGAAAGAAAGAAAGATAGATTAGTAAGAAAGAAAGAAAGAAAAAAAGATTAGCAAGAAAGAAAGAAAGAAAGATAGATTAGTTAGAAAGAAAGAAAAAAAAGATTAGTAAGAAAGAAAGAAAGAAAGAAAAAAAGATTAGTAAGAAAGAAAGATAGATTAGTTAGAAAGAAAGAAAAAAAAGATTAGTAAGAAAGAAAGAAAGAAAAAAAGATTAGTAAGAAAGAAAGATAGATTAGTTAGAAAGAAAGAAAAAAGATTAGTAAGAAAGAAAGAAAAAAAGATTAGTAAGAAAGAAAGAAAGATAGATTAGTTAGAAAGAAAGAAAGAAAAAAAGATTAGCAAGAAAGAAAGAAAGAAAGATAGATTAGTTAGAAAGAAAGAAAAAAAAGATTAGTAAGAAAGAAAGAAAGAAAGAAAAAAAGATTAGTAAGAAAGAAAGAAAAAAAGATTAGTAAGAAAGAAAGATAGATTAGTAAGAAAGAAAGAAAGAAAAAAAGATTAGCAAGAAAGAAAGAAAGATAGATTAGTTAGAAAGAAAGAAAAAAAAGATTAGTAAGAAAGAAAGAAAGAAAAAAAGATTAGTAAGAAAGAAAGATAGATTAGTTAAAAAGAAAGAAAGAAAAAAGATTAGTAAGAAAGAAAGAAAAAAGATTAGCAAGAAAGAAAGAAAGAAAGATAGATTAGTTAGAAAGAAAGAAAAAAAAGATTAGTAAGAAAGAAAGAAAGAAAGAAAAAAAGATTAGTAAGAAAGAAAGATAGATTAGTTAGAAAGAAAGAAAAAAGATTAGTAAGAAAGAAAGAAAAAAAGATTAGTAAGAAAGAAAGAAAGATAGATTAGTAAGAAAGAAAGAAAAAAAGATTAGTAAGAAAGAAAGAAGGATAGATTAGTAAGAAAGAAAGAAAGAAAAAAGATTAGCAAGAAAGAAAGAAAGAAAGATAGATTAGTTAGAAAGAAAGAAAAAAAAGATTAGTTAGAAAGAAAGAAAGAAAGAAAAAAAGATTAGTAAGAAAGAAAGAAAGAAAGAAAAAAAGATTAGTAAGAAAGAAAGATAGATTAGTTAGAAAGAAAGAAAAAAGATTAGTAAGAAAGAAAGAAAAAAAGATTAGTAAGAAAGAAAGATAGATTAGTAAGAAAGAAAGAAAAAAGATTAGAAAGAAAGAAAGATAGATTAGTAAGAAAGAAAGAAAGAAAAAAAGATTAGCAAGAAAGAAAGAAAGATAGATTAGTTAGAAAGAAAGAAAAAAAAGATTAGTAAGAAAGAAAGAAAGATAGATTAGTAAGAAAGAAAGATAGATTAGTTAGAAAGAAAGAAAGAAAAAAGATTAGTAAGAAAGAAAGAAAAAAAGATTAGTAAGAAAGAAAGAAAGAAAACAAGATTAGTAAGAAAGAAAGAAAGATAGATTAGTTAGAAAGAAAGAAAGAAAAAAAGATTAGTAAGAAAGAAAGATAGATTAGTAAGAAAGAAAGATAGAAAAAAAGATTAGTAAGAAAGAAAGAAAGATAGATTAGTAAGACAGAAAGAAAGAAAAAAAGATTAGTAAGAATGAAAGAAAGATAGATTAGTAAGAAAGAAAGAAAGATAGATTAGTAAGAAAGAAAGAAAGAAAAAAAGATTAGTAAGAATGAAAGAAAGATAGATTAGTAAGAAAGAAAGAAAGATAGATTAGTAAGAAAGAAAGAAAGAAAAAGATTAGTAAGAAAGAAAGAAAGATAGATTAGTAAGAAAGAAAGAAAGAAAAAAGATTAGCAAGAAAGAAAGAAAGAAAGATAGATTAGTTAGAAAGAAAGATAGATAGATTAGTTAGAAAGAAAGATAGATTAGTTAGAATGAAAGAAAGATAGAGTAGTTAGAAAGAAAGAAAGATAGATTAGTTAGAAAGAAAGAGATTAGTTAGAAAGAAAGAAAGAGATTAGTTAGAAAGAAAGAGATTAGTTAGAAAGAAAGATAGATAGATTAGTTAGAAAGAAAGAGATTAGTTAGAAAGAAAGATAGATAGATTATTTAGAAAGAAACATAGATAGATTAGTTAGAAAGAAAGATAGATTAGTTAGAAAGAAACATAGATAGATTAGTTAGAAAGAAATAAAGAAATAAAGATAGATTAGTTTGAAAGAAATAAAGAAAGATAGATTAGTTAGAAAGAAAAAAAGATAGATTAGTTAGAAAGAAATAAAGAAATAAAGATAGATTAGTTAGAAAGAAAGAAAGATAGATTAGTTAGAAAGAAAGAAAGATAGATTAGTTAGAAAGAAAAAAGATAGATTAGTTTGAAAGAAATAAAGAAAGATAGATTAGTTAGAAAGAAAGATAGATAGATTAGTTAGAAAGAAAGAGATTAGTTAGAAAGAAACATAGATAGATTAGTTAGAAAGAAAGAAAGATAGATTAGTTAGAAGGAAATATTAGTTAGAAAGAAAGAAAGATAGATTAGTTAGAAAGAAAGAAAGATAGATTAGTTTGAAAGAAATAAAGAAAGATAGATTAGTTAGAAAGAAAGAAAGAAAGAAAGAAAGATAGATAGATAGATAGATAGATAGATAGATAGATAGATAGATAGATAGATAGATAGATAGATAGATAGATAGATAAGAAAGAAAGATAGATTAGTTAGAAATAAAGATATATAGATAGATTAGTTAGAAAGAAAGAAAGATAGATAGATAGATAGATAGATAGATAGATAGATAGATAGATAGATAGATAGATAGATAGATAGATAGATAGATAGATAGATAAGAAAGAAAGATAGATTAGTTAGAAAGAAAGATAGATTAGTTAGAAAGAAAGAAAGATAGATTAGTTAGAAAGAAAGAAAGATAGATTAGTTAGAAAGAAAGAAAGATAGATTAGTTAGAAAGAAAAAAAGATAGATTAGTTAGAAAGAAAGAGATTAGTTAGAAAGAAAGAAAGAGATTAGTTAGAAAGAAAGAGATTAGTTAGAAAGAAAGATAGATAGATTAGTTAGAAAGAAAGATAGATAGATTAGTTAGAAAGAAACATAGATAGATTAGTTAGAAAGAAAGAAAGATAGATTAGTTAGAAGGAAATATTAGTTAGAAAGAAAGATTAGTTAGAAAGAAAGAAAGATAGATTAGTTTAGAAATAAAGAGATTAGTTAGAAAGAAAGAAAGATAGATTAGTTAGAAAGGAAGAAAGATAGATTAGTTAGAAAGGAAGAAAGATCAGATAGATAGATAGATAGATAGATAGATAGATAGATAGATAGATAGATAAGTTAGAAAGAGATAGATAGATAGATAGATAGATAGATAGATAGATAGATAGATAGATAGATAGATAGATAGATAGATAGATAGATAGAGTTCATAAGTACATATAGAATGGGAGTTTAATTGAGTCCAAGGCTTTAGGGAATTTAGATTTGAGTTTATTTGGTGTAGACTACTGGGCCACCGTAGTCTTGGCTCATTTTGAACTGTTACAATGAAAGTCAATGGGATTTTTATGATTTTTAATATTAATTTTTAAGAAATCTGAAAGTCAAATCAGTCTGAAAAGATATAGCACACTAAGTCAGAACAGTTTGAAGGTCTGACCCGAGTTTGGAGTTTGTAGAGTTAAAGCTCTAGGACGAGTTAGAGTTTAAATTTTAGAGTCAGAAGAATAATAATAATAATAATAAGTTTAAATAGGATTTCAGTAAGTTGGCTTTCTCAAGCCAACTTAATTAGAGTGAAAATATAGACATAATAGCAACAATTCAAATAGAGATTAATTAAGATTATCGGGAGCCCAAAATAACCTCACCTCTCACTGCAATCATCAATGCAAAGAGGAAGAGGAGGGGACAGAACAGGAAATTATATTGACTCATGACATCACATTAATTAAAGGGGAAGGTACACATTCCACTTAGGCACTCATATCAGGACATGTAAACGAACAATTTTGTGTGAATTCTTATAAACTATACATACATTTAACAGTACACTTTATGTACCTGTTACACATACATGATCGAGCTATAAAAAACGTTCTGATGTTTTCTTAGACAAGCAAAGGTAAACCGTCATTCTACCAGATGAACGTACCTGTATAGACCTTGCTAATATAACTTTAGACAAATTAGCCTATATTTATGTCATGCTCACTCTCCCAAAAAAAAAAAAACCCAGGAAAGCAGTAACGTTAGTTGCCTCGTTCATATCGTTTGTTCCCGGTAAAAATACTAGTATGCATGACAACACAATAAAAAAAAAAAAATCACCATCAGTTGGCAAGAAAATATTGCTTTACTTACCTCGGTAGATATAACTGATTTTGAAATAGCCGGTTCATGCTCAGCTAGGTTGACAGCTGATCAGCTGGGTTGCTCGTGGAGGGGGGAGGAACAACAGTTCGTTGTTACGACAGTGTGTTTGAAAGCATTTACTACCAGACGCTAGGGGGAGCTTCGTAGAGAAAAATCACTCAGGGCTACCTGGTGCCCCTTTAAAAAAGTAATAAAGTTCATGTGTAATTGAAAAAAAAATTTGGTTATGTGAACTTGAAAATTCCACATAACTTAATTTTTCAATTATGCATGAAGTTTATTTACTCAAAAATAACGGGTTTCCTCACTTTTTTAAGTTAAGTCAACTGAACACTTTTTGCAACAATGCAATTATTGTGTGCATGCATGCTTTTAACATGAACTGTTTTGTTTTTTTAAATACCTATGTAATTAAAGCTGTAATTAATTTCTGTAATTACATAGTAGTTAAAGATACCTAATATAAAGTGTGAACAAATGGGGTAAAACATTAATTCACTCATTAATATTTATTATTAAAAAAAACTAAAACACAATGTGTATCTTTAACTACATATAATCATATGAACAAGCAAGTAACTGATTCAAGCCACAGAGTTAAGCTGCATGAACTTGATTTACTATAAAGAACCCACTCTGATGTTATTTCATTGTTATTTATAACAATGACAAATAAAGAACAAATTCAAATTCACTCAAAGTAATTCGTTCGAGAATCGGATTACACTTGTTGTACAGTGTTTCTGATCATTAAAATAAGTTCATATAGAGTCATTAGGTCAGGCTTGGACTACACTGGTCGCGCTGACTGTTTCGCACTGTATATTCAGTAGAGGTGTCAGAGTGCATAAAACTTGTATCACAATTACAATAAATAACTGCTAATTGTTAATGTTTGCAGTTCAAACCCTCTGAATGAATTAGCCAAATGCTGGAGGATTATTTGAGGGACAATGTGTCCACTGACTTTTTAAAACATTTTTAGCTTATTCTTTTAGAAATACTTTTTTGTTAGTATGTGTCTATGTTAAGCTGATATTACCATAGACAGTAAAAGAAATGGACACAGCGACCCCATTGATTTCAACAGAGAAAATTGAAGCCTGTTAAAAGCTGATAGCCAGGCGTACTGCGCAGGCTCAACCTGAGCTTAATGACGCAATGTCACGTGAGCAACCTGTATGTCTTCTGTAGCTGTGCCTAGTGAAATCTGAATAATTCCCTTCCGAATCTCGCAGAGACGGAGAGTGTGAGTACTGCTGTCCATGAACTAGCAGCAGGATCAACTTTATGACTCTCTATGGGCTTCTCCCTTGACCTTATCAGACTTTATGCCTCCACGTCCCCCCGATTGCCTGCGAGCTTCTCCGCCTGTCTCTACAGTAATTTCTCGACTGTGCGACGGAGAGTCAACTGGTAATGACGCAATCGTTAGCCTATTTTTACAAAAACGGCTTCTACTGGGCCATAACGTAAGATACAAGGTAATGGAGCCTTTTATACATTTTCGTGTTTCTTTAGAAATAAATAATGCACCAATGGAGTCTTTAAACGCCTCAGATGTAAAGTTATTCGCTGTCAGAGTGACGCTAAAATGAATGGGAGTCAATGGAAAGCTAACAGCAGGTGATGGTCTGCTACAATGGCGGCGCCCGGGAGGCTTCAGTTTCCGGCGGATGGATTACCCCCTTGGATATTACAATACTGGTATCCATTAAACCCTTCAGACCAATCAGAAGTCATCAGTGTGGGCAGAAAGGGTCCTTTCTGAGTCAGCGATCCAGGCATTATTGTCCCATTTCTGATAGTGCCTTTGAAAAAGAAATGTAAGCACGTTTGCGAGTTTGTTCAGTCATATTATTTACGAGGCCCAATGTCTCGTAATAAAGCAAACTGTACCGCATTGAGTATTTTCTTATTGTTGCCCGGCACATTTGGCCGGCAGTGCAATGTAAGCAGAGATTTTACGACTAGCCAGCTAATGCACATATAGCAGGCAGTAAAAGAGCAGCACATCCTCTTTAAACCAAGCAGATCCTAGAAATCTCAAAGTGATTTGCTATGTATAATGTATGTATGGCGATCACTACAATGCCTGAGCAAAGAGATACCTTTTTTTACTGTTCCCCTTTGCAGTTCTCCTGCTTTTATTTTCATATGCCATAAATTGCTGTTGACACTGAAAATAACAACAACCATCTCAAAGTGCTGCTAGCACTACACCGCTCAACAACACATGAACTATTAATCATACAATCACAGAAATTCTTGCATGCCATCTCTTTAATAGATTTGAAAGATTACTCTCTATTGCACTGTAAAAAATATTTTAGCAATTTAGTTATTTCAACTTATTTTTTAAACTAGATTGTCCAGACAACAAGAAAATTTAAGTTTTCTTGTCCTCAACTTATCGAAATAAGTTAGTTAAACTAAAAAAAAACCATGCAAAAAGATAACTCAAAATAATGAGTTAACTTTTTTTACAGTGTGAATATGTGCTTATTTATCTGTACCCGCTCCAGAAAGCTTCAAAGCTACCAGCTGGATGTAAACATATTTCCATTTCATATCCCTTATGCATAATGGGTGTTCATGACCGATGTATATTCTTATACCAAAAAAAGAGCAAATAAATGTAATGCTTTTAATACTAGTCCAGGTTTTAGATCATTTGACGAGAACGTGTATTTGCAAGGTTTTATTTCTGTCTGGAATCTGGATGTCTGTACTTTTAGTAGGCCACCTTTCTTGATTATGTGGGCGTTGAAGAGGACATGTTGTCTCGAGGAGGTTGTTTCCTGACTTGCATTTTTAATTCCATTTTCAGTCAACCTGATGTTGATACTCCCACACGGTCTGGGACCCTGAAATTAAATTCACGCATATTTAATGACACGTCAAGACACGTAATTTTTTACAAAAAATGGGATTCTCATGTGCTTCTAATGTGCCACAACACCGCGAAATTCAAATATGCACATATTAAAGTTGCAAAAATTAAGATTTTATATATTCAACAACATAAAAATCTTCAGTCCGTTCCTCACACAAAGACTTGAAATAACGAGTGCTTTTTTGTCATTTTTGAAGTCTTTGGTCACCATTCAGTGTCATTGAATACAAAAAAGTTAAGTAACATCTTTCTTACCTAACATCTCCTTTTGTGTTCGATGGAAGCAAGAAAATCATACACCTTTGGAAGGTTCTGAGGATAAGTAAATGATTTTCCTTCTGGGTTGATCAATCCCTCATTTTTAATGGAAAGCAAACTTGCAAAATAAAAACTCACTTTTATCTGAGAATTTTCTGCAGGCAAGTGCGTACTTGACCTCAATGGCATCAAACCCTTGCACCCCACTGCTTTACTATGGCAAAATAAAAAAAATCTGATTTAAAAAAATAATTTACTGTATGAATGTAAATGGATGATCAAGAGAACTGAATGAAAAGAATAAAACAGGAGTGAAAATGGAGCTGACAGCCATGTAATGCTATTTTGAGATCTCAGGCCAGCCTTCTAATCTTCAGACACCCAGGCCAAGATGGACGTGCAAAAGATTCATAAGTGGAACATTGTGGAACGCCCCAAACAATCGCTCTATTTGAAGGCTAAACCTGAAGAACGGCCACCCTCTGTGCGTATGTGGTCTGACCCCCCTCTGATTCTTCCAAAACCAGCCTGCGGAGGAGAAACAAAAAGAAACTTTAATGAAGGAAGAGGACTGGAACTCAGAATCCATGGGAGATAAGCATCTCAGTTAAAGGGAGAAATGGCAAGGATGAAGATTATGATGCCAGAGAGAAGAATTCAGTGGAGTATTCTCTATATAGAAAGACAGATAAAAAAAAGTCGAAGGAATTGTGAAAAAATATGAAAGACGACTGTGATCACAGCTGACGGTAGGTTCTATGGAGCGACACTGAAATGAGGCACAAAAAGTGTGAGACACACAGAGAAAGGGCCAAATCAGACATGCTCACTAACAAGGCTGGAGGTTAGAGACGCTCCTGGATGTCTCAAAGGAGGAAGAAGAGAACAGGAGGCAAACTCGCCCCCCTCGTTGTGCGACATCACAGGGTACTGCTTTTTTTCCCTAACTACCTCCCCCCCTCCAGGTCTGGAAGCAGAGATGCAGGAACACAAATGTGGAGAGTGAGGGAGGAGGGGGTGTGCGTTCTGAGATCTTAACCAGCGGGAGGTCTTCGTTTAAACTCTCAACCCCTTCCCTTCACACTACATTACTGCTCATATGGGTGAGGGAGATAATAAGACTCCGTAGTAATCCATAATCCGACTGAGACCTCAGCGAAAGTGAACGAAGGTGTAGTCAGACCCGGGCAGAGAGGTATTGCAGTAATTTCAGAGAAATTATTTTAAATTTAGCATTACTTAGTAAGTCACTTTATTCCTTACTGTCACTTATTAACAGATTTAAATTTTGACCTCTATAGTAAAAATAGTTGAAAAAGGATGGAAATTTAAATGCATAAATTAAACTGTAAATGTAATATTACAGTTTCTGCTCACACTTTGATGTGATAAAGTTCAAAAGACCCAAACCAACAAGACAGTTTCCTGCTAGAGAAGCTTAAAAGGATATTCCATCATACATTATTGGATTAGCATTTATAATATTCATATTTTTTATTCATATTAAATTAAAAAACAATAACACCTCATTTAAGTTTGGTAAATTCATATGAATTTATGAATAATGTATTTAATAATTAATATTGAAAGTTGAAAACTATATCATATTTTTTTAAACCTTTACAATTTTAAACTAGTCAAGCAAGTGATAAAAAAATAGTGAAAAAACAACAAGACGTGATTACCAGTCTCAGAACCTATAAACACTTTCTTTATACATTCATATAACTTTAAACCTAAAATCTTGATGTTGATTAAAACCTCATGTTATAGAATCAATGCAGTAGCAAATTATTTTCTGTGGCTCAAGCTTATAGGACAACAGTCAAAAAGTTATTTCATGATTTATTTACAACACACTCTGCATCACACACAATAATTATTCCTGCGTGGGTATACAGTAAATGTGTGCTGCACATTTGGAGATTTACAGACACACTGGAGCAACGTGCTGCCCATTTATTTGTGCCCTGTGTGTTTGTGAGCCAGCACCCTGTAACTTATTCATGATTTGGGGGAATTTCCGGGGCAAATACAATCCAAAGCTCTTGAACAGAAAACCAGAGAGCTGGTAAAACAACAGGCTGTTCTGAAAGTGGGATATGAGGTGGAAAAAATACATTTGGAGACAAAGTGAAGAATGAGTTCATGTATTTGGATGAGAAAAGCAGATGAAACGCAAATCAAACGATATGAGGAAAAGAAAGAGAGAGAGAGAGAGAGAGAGAGGCTGGGAGAAAAGGGCAGAGCGATAGTACAGATGAAGGGACTAGAAACAGAGAGAGAGAGAGAGAGATGGAGAGAGGGAGGGAGGAATTTCCCTCAGGGGCGACGTGTTTGTGCTCTCTCTCTCTCTCTCTCTCTCTCTCTCTCTCTCTGTCTGTTGTTCATTCACTCATACACACACTCCATCCACACATTGACAGACACGCAGCATGTAGACACACATTCTATTTCATTCACATTCCTCACTCACGCACACAGTTTCTTCTTACAACCTTGAGTTTTATTTCACCTTTAGTCGGGAGAAGAAGCTACGCCACCGCAACTTCAAAACTGCCGTTAGAGAGAACAAGAGACAGAGAGGAAAGAGACAGGGAGAAAAGAACAAAACAAAAAAGGAGGCAGGAGATGCACTGAAGGGCTCAGAAGGATGGAATAGAGAAGAATGAAAGTCCCCGAAAACATCAGGACGAAGCACTTCGACACACTTCAAGAGAGAAGCTGACTGAAGAAGACAAAGTTCAGGTAAGCTCTCATCCGGTTTTCTTTCTCAGTTTCATTACCCCCTGGTTGGCAGACGTGTTGGGTCAGAGAAACTCTGTGAGCTGAAACATTTCTGTGTTCCTCAGCAATGCCTGAATTTAAACCAGAACTTTGAAATGCACGTAAGATAAAATTAAAGAAATGTTTGTAGTATGGTTGCCTACAGAATGTCTGAATTAAAAATGTGCTTTAAAAAGGTGAATTTATCTTTAGTCAATGTGACTGTAGAAACGGTCTTCCTACAGACCTGATGTTTGCTATTGTACTTGTAACAACAATATCTCAAATCTCCGGAAAAACACACTTTTATTCTTTTGGATTTTTCAACAACATAAATATTTGCAAATCATAAGTTATAGTAATTTCTCAATTTTTGAATGATTTTATTCACTTTCCAGATGACTGAAGCACATGTTTTATATATAATGTACATGCATTTATTTTGTCTTTCATTAAAGTAGCAAGTAAATGCTTGTGAAATGAACATGTCTATGAATGCAAATAACCTGGTAAAGTGAAAACAGATGTTATACACAATAGCTACTGTAGATGTGAATACAAAAGCTGTTTGTGCACTTAAAAGGAAAAAATATTAATTTAATACACACACTGTTAAATTAAGTAATACAGATTTGGATTATATTTGAAGTTTTGCTTAATGAGAAAATTCATTTTCAGATAAGAGATTTACATTCTCTTGTGTGTGGATGTGTATGCGAGTCAGTGGTTTCTAGAAGGTTGTGGGGTCGAGTAGGTTAACAGGGCTAATATGTTGTGTGCTTCACACATGACAAAAATTACTGTATCAAATCACACGAAATGCAGCATGTGACTTCACACTCGAAATGTAGAGCTGATGTTTAATGAAAAAGGAAAATCTGGGCATTCAAAATGTAATAATAAAACCCTCTGAAATGTATTCACCTCACTGACACTGACATGAAACCGAATATTCAGATTGATCCAAAAATTCATAGTCTAAATCCCATCCCTAACCATAACCTAAAATCAGATAGATAATATTGATGTTGATCAAGCCTTAGGTCTAACCCAAAACCTAAAATCTGATTGGTTGAAAATAATGTTGTGCTAGGACCAACAAGGATGTTGATCCAGAAACATGTCCTACTTGGCGAAATCACAGTAAGCTGCTTTCCTTTACATAGCTAAACATATTTGATTAAGATGTTCAGTGCAAGATGTTGACACAAGAATGAGAATAAAACAGATGGATCTGGATATAGTGAGCTATTCTCTTGACGCTGACTCTGAGATTAGACGAATCTCTGTCACCTCTGAGCTAGCAGGACTTCATGGGGGCATAAAATGTTGGAGCATTAGTGATAGAGGAAGATGTGAATAATAGATATCATATTTTATGAGCGCAGAACTGCTCTACTAAGTGCAATGAACCATACATAAAGAAAGAGAGAGATGAGAGGAAAAGATTTGCCTATATATCTCTGTATAAAAGTTTTCAGAACAAGATCAAACAGGTTCACTACACAGCAAATACATCAGTACAATTACCTCAAACCAAATATGTGGGTTTACGGGCTGCTTTTTATCATAACACATACATTTAGAATACAAATCATATTATTTTAAAAATATATATATATATAAAAAAATATAAAAATAATTATTTATATATATATATATATATATCATGGCTGAATGAGATATAGTTCATAGTGTTTGATAGTCAGTTTAACATCAAAATGCTTACTCTATTTCAAATTCATATTACACAGGCAATAGAGGACAACATGACCTGAACATCTGACAGAAGCAGAAAATAAATAAAAAGCAGAATTAAGCAGAAACAAAATCAAGTATTAAATGAGCCTACTGTAGTCGATGCTACATTTAGTGAAATTTGACGTGAATGAAAAAGAACCTGTGAGATTAAATAACTAGTACTGTCTTAACATCCTGTATTTGTCTAATTTGTAGTTTGAAGCACACAATACAACAACGCCTATTCTAATATTGTGACCTTTATTATACTTTTAGAGAATCAGAGATACTCTAAAGTCTACATAGCTTACACACATAGTGGTCATCCTGACTTAGTTTATGGATAACTACCGTAAATAACGTGGTGGGTCATTAATCTGTCAGTGACTCACTTACATTATGCTATCGTAACTCACACAGAAACCATGTAGTACACCAAAACAAACACACTCACACACCAAGAATATATAGCTGAAAGGGCCAAGTCCAAACTGGACAGCTTGGAAACCCCATTGATTGACAGATGGTCAAATATGGTGTGGGGTTCCCTATTCAAACAGAAAGATGAACATGTACATGTTAAATTAGTCAACTTGTAGTAGAAAGTCAAATAAACAGTTTTTAATAAACAAAACTCTAGAATCATCAGCATGGAACACGAACAGGAAGTGACATGTCTCTATTCTGTCACCTGTTGTAGGCCTGCCATAGCATTTTTTTGGTTTGTGTCTCCTTTTTTATCTGACTTTAAGCACTAGTTTGTAGTTGAGACCCCGTGATATGCATTTAATGTTCTAACTCATCTTGTGATAAAGTGAGTGACCTCAGGCCATATACGGATAAGAGTGAAGGTTACGCTGTGGCACAGAGGTCATTATGTACGTCAGAGGGACTGTACTCCAGACAAAACTGCTCTGTTCTCGGGGAAAAAATCCCTATAAAGTCAATGAAAACAAACCAGTTGATCCTTTTAATATTAGATTGGCGTATCCTTGGATAAGCAGAGAGGGATTTGTGTGTGTGTGTGTGTATGTTTATATGCATGTGAGTGTGTGTGCTGTCTTCTTGGTTTGTTTCTTGGGTCATTAGTGCTGACAGTTTTAGTCCATTAGGATGACAGGCTACTGCTCTTCTTCTGACCACCCTTCACGCAATGCTCTCCCCTGCAGTTACACGGACCCGAACCACAACACAAGAAATATAGACCTAGGAAAAATTAAACCACACAACACAGCAACTCGGATCCACACAACAACACACAGCGCATTACCACAGGCCCGCGAGAACATCCCAGAGGAAAATGTTATTGCTTAGAAGTTGCTCTTTCATAGCTCAGGAGACGTACAGCTATGCTTCATTTAGTTATGAGTTCTCAGTAATGCTTCATTTGAGTATCAGCTTGGATACTTTGAATTGTGTTAAACTATAATGCAAATAACTTAAGACAATTATTTACTTAGCGACAAGACAACGCACAGCAAAAAAATATATGTTTCCCAGATGAGCAGTCAGTCACTGTAAAAAATGATTGGGATTTTAACAGTAAAACACTGTAAAAATGCTACAGTGAAAAACTGTTAATTGTTTAACAGAACGTTTCCTTACTATATACGGTAAATACTGTGATAGATCTAATGGTACATTTCATGTAATTTTACTGTAAAATACCATTAAAATTACACTTTTTGAAAGTGAAAAAGAACAACTCATTGTATAATTTACAGTGAAAAAACGTTAATTGAGATTCCCACAATTCCCTGCGTGACACTTCACATTTGATGTGTTTTTGTTGAAATAACTATATGTTTCTTGATAGTTTTCTTTGTTTTTTTCTAATGAGTTATGTACATTAGGGTTTTATGTAACATTTAATGTTGTTAAATGAATGTTTATTGCATTTTTAAAATTTCATGTGTGTTACCATGATGGTATTTAATGTTTGTGCGAATGACACTTTGCACCCTCTATATATTAGTATTAACTTTCTTGAGGAAGAGCTGCTTGTAATGATGTATTACATGTATTATATAACTGTGTATTACACTGATACAGAACAGATACAAATACATCAATAAGTCAGTAAATTAACATTATATCAGATAATTAAATATGGTTTATTACTTTAAATTTAAGTAAAGTCTGTAAAACCAATAACATTGCTACCGTATTTTTGATGTTAAAACTCTGGTAACCACAGCTACAGTTTTTTTTTTGTTTTTTTTTAAACTACGTTTTTTTTTTTTACAGTTATACAGCTATAGTAACTAGCTATTATTCAGAAATCTTTTGCCTCTGAATGCTGACATGTCAAATAAATCTCAGGTTAACTAGCTGGAAACAGCTAAAACATGTTAGCATTCTAAATGTACCTAAATGTTTTTTGCCATTTGTAATGTTTGAGATGAGAAAGAAACAAGACACTGGTCAGAGAACTGGCTTTTTTGCAGAAATCGCTCATGAAAATAACATACATCACAGCCTATGAACCCATCGTTAAAGGGGATATACAGTGAAGAAAATAAGTATTTGAACACCCTGCTATTTTGCAAGTTCTCCCACTTAGAAATCATGGAGGGGTCTGAAATTGTCATCGTAGGTGCATGTCCACTGTGAGACACATGATCTAAAAAAAATAAAAATAATCCAGAAATCACAATGTATGATTTTTTAACTATTTATTTGTAAGATACAGTTGCAAATAAGTATTTGAACACCTGTCTATCAGCTAGAATTCTGACCCTCAAAGACCTGTTAGTCTGCCTTTAAAATGTCCACCTCCACTCCATTTATTATCCTAAATTATATGCACCTGTTTGAGGTCGTTAGCTGCATAAAAGACCCCTGTCCACCCCATACAATCAGTAAGCATCCAACTACTAACATAGCCAAGACCAAAGAACTGTCCAAAGACACTAGAGACAAAATTGTACACCTCCACAAGGCTGGAAAGGGCTACGGGGAAATTGCCAAGCAGCTTGGTGAAAAAGGTCCACTGTTGGAGCAATCATTAGAAAATGGAAGAAGCTAAACATGACTGTCAATCTCCCTCGGACTGGGGCTCCATGCAAGATCTCACCTCGTGGGGTCTCAATGATCCTAAGAAAGGTGAGAAATCAGCCCAGAACTACACAGGAGGAGCTGGTCAATGACCTGAAAAGAGCTGGGACCACCGTTTCCAAGGTTACTGTTGGTAATACACTAAGACGTCATGGTTTGAAATCATGCATGGCACGGAAGGTTCCCCTGCTTAAACCAGCACATGTCAAGGCCCGTCTTAAGTTTGCCAATGACCATTTGGATGATCCAGAGGAGTCATGGGAGAAAGTCATGTGGTCAAATGAGACCAAAATAGAACGCATAATTCCACTAACTGTGTTTGGAGGAAGAAGAATGATGAGTACCATCCCAAGAACACCATCCCTACTGTGAAGCATGGGGGTGGTAGCATCATGCTTTGGGGGTGTTTTTCTGCATATGGGACAGGGCGACTGCACTGTAATATGGAGAGAATGACCGGGGCCATGTATTGCGAGATTTTGGGGAACAACCTCCTTCCCTCAGTTAGAGCATTGAAGATGGGTCGAGGCTGGGTCTTCCAACATGACAATGACCCGAAGCACACAGCCAGGATAACCAAGGAGTGGCTCTGTTAGAAGCATATCAAGGTTCTGGCGTGGCCTAGCCAGTCTCCAGACCTAAACCCAATAGAGAATCTTTGGAGGGGGCTCAAACTCCGTGTTTCTCAGCGACATCCCAGAAACCTGACTGATCTAGAGAAGATCTGTGTGGAGGAGTGGGCCAAAATCCCTCCTGCAGTGTGTGCAAACCTGGTGAAAAACTACAGGAAACGTTTGACCTCTGTAATTGCAAACAAAGGCTACTGTACCAAATATTAACATAGATTTTCTCAGGTGTTCAAATACTTATTTGCAGCTGTATCTTACAAATAAATAGTTAAAAAATCATACATTGTGATTTCTGGATTTTTTTTTTAAGATTATGTCTCTCACAGTGGGCATGCACATACGATGACAATTTCAGACCCCTCCATGATTTCTAAGTGGGAGAACTTGCAAAATAGCAGGGTGTTCAAATACTTATTTTCTTCACTGTATTTATACATTACACGCATTAATAACTTTTTTATTGCCGATGTCTGAATAGCTCGAGACCTTCCCCGACGTCTTGTCTATGAAAGCCTGTAGACTGATTTTAATGTGAAGGACTCGGGACGTTTTTGCCGAAAGGATACGACAAAAGGATATCAAAAAGGATACGACATGATACGACATACGATATGATCAAAAGGATACGACATTAAAGAAACATTCCACTTTTTTTTTTTAAATAGGCTTATTTTCCAACTCCCCTAGAGTTAAACAGCTGAGTTTTACAGTTTTTTACCGTTAGAGTTATTTCCCAAAAAAAGTGGAGTATTCCTTTAAGAACGCTCTCGAAAACCTCTCTTCCGTTCAATGACACATATGCAATGTTCAGGATGATGCCAATAGAACTACTGTAATGCTGTAGTCTCACATAGCCAGATATCTATAATCTATTCTGAAATATACTTTATAGTCTAACTTTCAGTGTAATTTTAATTACCATGATGCCAGTGAATTGCAGAGCTTGTACAAACATATCCACATCGCTATGATCAGATGCTTTCTAAACTGCTGTTCTCACCGCTGTCATTTTGGTGTGTGTACAGTTTTTGTTATTGAGAGGAAAGCACACAATACATAGCCTACATGTTCATCTAAACGTTTCCCTCAGCAGCGTGGACGGGGTTGGGATGTTCGTTAACAGTATATAGCTGCAAAGGTATTTCCAACTTCTTTTTAAGGGAAGAACGAAAAATAACTGAGTATGTCAGGGCATTGAATCAGCTAACGACCAGGGTTTCTGAATTCTACATTGAATTCCCCTTTAATCTAAGCATCGATCCGGGATGTCTGTGGAAATTCCCAGCCCTAATTTACTCTCCTGATCCAGTTCCATTGCAAAGCATAGGAACTAGAAATCTTCTGCCCAGTTTCTGTTTAAATTATTCACATTCACTCTTTAAATAAAAGGTCCTTTATTGGCATTTATGGTTCCGTGAAAAACCTTTAACATCCAACCTTTCTATTCCACAAATTGTTCTTTAGATTTTCAAAATATTCACACTAAGATCTTAAGAACTGTTTATACAAAGTTTCTTTGGGGAAAAAACAATGGTTCTTCTATGGCATCACTGCAAAAACGCTCTTTTGTAACCTTTTTAAGAGTCCCACCACAAATGGAATGATATGGTGGTACTGCTCAGATAATAGTCAGACGATGATAAATATTTGAGTTCATTCTGAAATCGCAGTGTGTGTGTCATTGTTGAGATCTCTTTTATGAGACATATAGAGAGTCTTTTGTCAGGAGAAAAATGAGAGAAACAGCAGACTTTAGCAGAAGTCTTCATTCACATTCCATTTAATCTCACCACAGTCTAAGAAATAACTGAGGCATCAAATATATCTCATTTCTTTCCTATGGGACAAAAGCATTGCTAAGCGTATCCAAAAAAAAACATATCAAATTTGTGCATCTTTGAGCACACCTTAGTATATCCTAATACAGAATTATGCATTAGATGATCTCCTCACAATGTGGACATCTCTCCGTACATATGAAAAACCAACACACTGCAAAACAAGAAAAATATTATCTTATACATTTCACTCCCAAATGTCCCACAAAGTGCAGAACTATGGCATAACACAGCAGGGCCCGACGGGACCCCCTTCTTGTCCATACACACACACACAAATCATACCACTGCTCACAATAGAAAAGCAACAGCTGATGCAGAAATCTCCCTTCAGACCACATCCATTCACTACAAGCATATCCACAAGAAAAAGATATAGCCGGCGCTCAAGGCCCTTTCAACGTGTAAGTGGTTAAAGAATTACAAAGATGTTTTTCACTGTTCTTTGAATGTGAGGGGATTTAAGGACGAATAAAAAGCACCAACCTGGCGTGGAAATGCGAGCACAAGAAAAGACAAAGAGCAGAACCAAAGACGTTATTTCTGAGATTTCAGAGCGGCTGAAAGACGGCAAGCTCGCACGCAGACGCACAACCACCTGCTCTGAGACTGACACTTCCATTCAGCTGGCCTCTAAACAACTTTTTCCTTTCCAGGGATTAATTGCCAGTTGCGAAGACAAATCTCGAAAAACACTTTTTTTGGCACAAGTTCATTCTCACCCTCTTGCGGTTTGTTTTGTAGAAACACTCTCTATCTGTCTGCCCATTTTGGGATTCACACAGACAAATGGAATGAAACTAATGAGACTGAGAACCACCCCTAGTTACTGCATACTTTTACACCTCACAGCCAACAGGACATGGTTAATTCATTTTATACCTACTGTAAAAATGTATACTCCCATAAAGTCATCACCATGAAAACAAAATTGACAATTCTTATTTTTCATGGAATATTCCATTATTTAGTATAAAATTATTTACCCGTACACATCTTTTTTTTTATTTTTTATTCATGTGCCCTCCCTCATAATCAGAATATCTTCCCCTCCCTATTGCAACGACATCACTTGTCTCCTCTGATTTTTACTGCATTGAGGGCGAGACAACATGTCACTCACATGACATCACAGCAATAGGAAACACAACTATTTCATTATTGAATCAATTCCTAATGGACAAAATATAGTCCTTCCCAACATGTTTTCTTGTTCAAGAAGCTGTTTCACTCGGATATATGTCCCAATAAGGAAGACCCCGAAATTGTGCCCTTTACTCAACATAACAGAAAAGGAGAAGTTTAGCACAATGTCACAGGTGCTCTGTTCTATACAAGGAAATGGTGATTGGTGCTGTCAAAATAAACAATAAGAGTAGTCCATTCAACTTGTGCGCTATATTGTTAAGTTTTCTGAAGACATGCAATAGTTTTACGTAAGGAACAGGTGGATTACTTGGGATGATCTGCTAAACTTCTTTTGTGTTTCATAGAGGAAAGCTATATAGTCATCTCGTTTGGAATGGCAAGAGGGTGAGTAAATGATTTTTTTAAATAAGATTTAATAAGAATTAGCATATTGTATTATTTGCAGTCAGAAGTTCCATATCTCGCTTTCAGCTCTAGTTTAAACTATTAATTCAGACATTTATCAAAAACTTGCAATAATGAAGTAAACTTGTGTAGATGCATTTTAACTGACACATTTAAACTCTTGAAATGATAAGAAAATGTTGAATTATTGCATTTTTTTAGTCTGTACATACCTTTTTTAGTCTGTCAGGTCAGCAAGATTTTTTTAAAATTAATTATTACTTTTATTAAACAAGGATGCATTACATTTTTACATTGTTAATATATATATATATATATATATATATACAGTATATATATATACAGTATATATATATATATATATATATATATACAGTATATATATATATATATATATATATATATATATATATATATATATATATATATATATATATATATATATTAAATAAATTTGGTTCTTTAGAACTTTCTGAAACAAAATCATGGACAAATGCATCATGGTTTCCAAAAAAGAAACAATATTAAGCAACACAACTACTACTTAACTTTGAAAATAATGTTTCTTAAGCACCAAATCATCTTATTAGAATGATTTCTGAAGAATCATGTGACACTAGAGACTGCAGTAATTATGATAAAAAATTCAGCTTTGCCATCACCGGAAATTACATTTAAAATATTTATTTTATTTACTTTAAACTATTTTCTTTCTTTATTTAAATATTTACATTATATTCAGTTGTGTCACAATCACAAAGTTGTGTTTCAATGTCACACAATATTACTGTTTTTACTGTATTTCTGATCAAATAAAAGCAGCCTTTGAGCATAAGAGACTCAAAAACATTACAAAAAAGCCTTACCTACTCCAAAATTTTTAACATATAGCTTTAGCACTTGCCCTACAATCATGTTGTTATTGATTTTGTCTGTCCCTTTTCATTAGATTTCTTACAACATGAAATCATTAAATGTGTCATTTCAGCCCTCATGCCTGCGTGACCCTGCAGTAGCTGTCAGGTCCACATGCTCAGTTCAGTTGTGGTGGTTAGTTGTATTGAGCAGAACCGTCCAACCTCCATCTGTCCACCCACCCCTACAGAGAGACAGATTACCCCTGACGTGACCACTGACTCTCAATATTTACCCCTTCCTTCCAAATCTACAATATTGATATTGCCACACACACATGCACACACAGGAAATAGATAGATTATTTCCCCTGTTGTGAAAGGCAAACACAAATCACTTGACATGTACTACTAACCCGATCTCTGCCCCCTGTGGCTCAGTCCAGATTGCTAATCATTGAATTATTTGCTTGTCATACCGATTTGATAGCTGAAAGCAAACAATAATTTGAGTTAATGTATTTTAAATACATAATGATAATATATAATTCAGTCAACAGCCTTTGAGCTATCAAAATGATAGGGCAGAGAGAAACATTTACTGGCTACATAAATTCTCATAAGGGGATATTGCTAACCCAAAAAGCTCATTTTCCACTAGAATTTCTAATGGGTTTTTAGAATAGTTTTGTAGAGTGTGCTTTTTGAATTCAAGTCACCAAAGTTGAAAGTTGCTACTTAAGATAAGTATAGTGGTAATAACAATCCTCATGTAGAATGATGTTATCAACTTACATTTTAAACCAAATAACTGTTTGAAAACTCACATTTGTGGTACAACCTTGTGCAATTTGATTTCTTTTCAAATAGTGTTAACCTCAGAAAATACTGTTCTAAAGAACCGAAAACCTTAGAAACTAGAACCTAAGCAAAATAATTCTCAGGGCTTTATAAGAATAGAAGAGCACACAATCTATGATTTCTTGACAAAAGCAAAGCCAAACATGACTATAAACCAAACTTCTCCATCATCCTGTTTTCAACTTTGGCTCTCTTAACTTTCATCAACATACTGTATCACACATGAAAAGATTGCTAGTCACGAGGATCTGTAAAACCTGACCAGACTCAGACACATTTCCATCCCAATAATGTTGCCATGTTCCCCATGCCAACAACCTCTTTAATTAGAGTGAAGCCCCCCTCATACTTCCCCCTCCCCTTTGCTGGTACCAGACAGCACCCACCATCGCCTTTCCCCCAGTACACTTCGCGAACACTGCACGACAAACGACACACGACAAAGCTGAACATTGGCACGACCCAACAAAGAGTCGCACGAGTCAGAAATCGGACGAAAATCACACAGTGATCCTCACACTCATTATCAATGCGAGGAACATGCAAACCAGAGGGGGCTGTAGAGTGTGTGATTCGATTGACCCAGATCTTCAAGTGCAAATGAGAGCGAGAACGAGGGAGAAGAGGGAGGGATGGAGAGAGATGGAAGAGTGAGAGGCTGGTGGGGTGCGGGGAGGTTCATGAAGAGACTAATTTGAGGCTTAGTGGGGCGTCCGTGTGCTAAAAACTGAGCAGATTTATTGAAGGACTATTGGACAGATTGAATGAGATCTTTCAGAAGCATCCAAAGGGACAGTTTCTGCACATTTTTCCGTTTCTTTCAGTCCGACGACAGAAACAATCGGATCCTCTCAGATGCCGTTTAATCCTCTCGTTCATTCTATATTTGCATTCACTTACGAGGAAGAGGAGGAAATCTAGGCGAAATCTTAAAAGTCATTTGGCTTTTTCCCATAGGGCTGATTAATCTTATTGCACGTACGTGTGTGAGAGACGTTTCACCGACATCTTCTAAAAAAAAAATTTTTGATTTAGGATTTTTTTTGTAAACTCACTTAAAAAGGGGTGTTTCTCAGGATTTTTATTTCTTGAGAACTTCAAAAGTGCCATCAAATGTTTTTGTAGGGTTCAACAGTACTCAAAGAATCACACATCTGCCAAATATAACAAACATTTTCACAAGCTAAAATGCTCTGTTTCTGTAAACACAAAGCTGTGAAGATCTGTAAATATTTAACATTGCATTATATGTAATTTTACTGTAAAATCCTGTCATATTTCTTCATATTTCTTTCCTTTTTTACAAGTAAAAACTATGAATTACCATAATTTACAGTGCGAGGACATTCCCATAAGTCCCTGCTTGCGTGACATCAAATATGAATATTTTTTATATAAACAATCTCAATATTTGTGTTATCAGTAATGTACATTAGGGTTATTTATTTACTTAATTGTATTGCATTATTTTAATGTCATGTGTGTTCCCTGTTAATTTTGTGTGTGTGACCCTGTGCTCTGTCTTATATGCGACTATTGGCCTTCTATTGTATCACTTGTATTATTATGGTGGTTGTCTGTACATTTTATGGTAAAAATCAGATTTTGGCCATTCGAGTAGATCGGTAGGCTTTATTAACATAAATGGTACACAGTTGTAAAATCGTCATAAAATATACAGGCATCAATATGTCATCCATAATACCTGAAACATTGTGACCGTTTTTTGTTTTTTTCTGTAAATTTCTGGTATTATTGCATTTTATAGTCAATTTTTATTGAGGCAAGACCTTTATTTGAATAACTGAACATACACTATACAATTGTTTAGATTGTTGAACTTCCAACCTAATCTTTTTCAGTTTTGTAAGATATATATAAGTAAGGTAAAATGATGTAAAAAAGTAATTTCCCCCCTCTACACGCTTCAACCCTTCAAAGCTCTCACAGAAGTGGATAAAGCCTTTGGAGGGCAGATATGATCACTTCTGAAAACAACACAGCTTTAGTTTTGTTCACAAAAAAGATATATTTTCTAAGACATCAAGGAAAGGTGACTAATGTGCATTGGTCATGCATGAAGCCACTGAGCTCTAAACATTCGAGTCAGATCAGGAACTGAGATAAAATGGTAATATATGACAGAAAGTTCTTTGATCCCATTCCCCGCAGGTCCTCTTTTTGTCTTTTACGAGAGACCAACACTGTTGTAGTGCATGCATGTGTATGCGGTTGTCTTGTGTTCACGAGCGAGTCTGCTGGGTGCATATACGGCCGTGTGCAGGATTACTGCGGTCTGGAAACAGAAGAGAGACTAAGTTTGCACTAAGCTGAGGAGCCTAAATGCAAAAATGTGTAAGAAAATCAACAGAGGTTTGTGTGTGTGTGCGCATCACTGGGTTTTCTTTTAGTGTGCAATGGCATTCAGGAAAGAGGATTATATCGCACAGTATGAGGTGACAGTGGAGGGTGTTTATATTAGGGATGCATTTTTTTGTTCTCAGCTACAGAGTTTGTCTGTGAGAGAGAAAGGGAGAGACTAGCTTTGCTTGCTTGAGAGTGAATGAACTGAAAGTCTGACTCAATCAGGTCTGTGAGTCCCTGATAAAGATGAAACACACACACACACACACACACACACTATAGATCCCTTTAAGACGATTTGGGTGTCCATCAGGAGTGTTTTTTCCAACACAGTCTCATGACAGTTTGCAAATATTTTTTTTTTAAAGATTTGATGAATTGGTTAAACATTCATATGACTTTGAACAACCTCATTTGTACATTAAGTTACATTTAGGGGTGGACCATCATGGTGAAGCTTAAACAAATCATACTTTTTTTGTACGAGTCAGATTGTACGAATAACATCGGGTTGTTTTCTCAGCAAGAGAGGCAGTAATAATGAAAAACCCAAGAGTGCAGTATGCCCTTCAAAAGTCACTGTGGTTATCCTGTCAATCTGATAAAGCCAGCATATCATGTTCACAAACAGTCCACAAATCAACCTGAATAGGTAAAATGGTGAAAACAGAATAAACAACTCACCCATCACTTTTACATCATCATTACTAATCACCTTTGATCACGTCTAAAATCAAAATGAACATGAAATAAATAATACATAATATGTGGTGCTGGTTGTGATGTGATTTGAGTCCAATCCATGACATCTAAATCCATTCATTCTTTCTCACTCCAATAACTTATTGTCACTTCCATGCACCACATATTCAATAAAAGTAAAAACAGGCCAATTAAAAATAATTTACATCAGCGGAATCACAAGATAATGGAGCCTTTTCATAGAGTTCACTTCACAACATAGTTCCGTCTTTATTTAACATTTGTAAATGTTGTAATTGTAAATCTCAATGTAGGATACTTGGTTTAATGTGGACTAGATGGAAATATCCTTCGTTATTATTACTGAATTACTTCGTTATTATTACCTTTATTTTTTGACAGAAAACAATACTTTTACTCAGCAATAAAGCATTAAGTTAATCAAAAGTGACAAAAAATACATTTATAACGTTACAAAAGAAATAATGTTCTTTTAAAAATTGCATCTCGCATCAGAAGCAGCACAACTGTTTTTAACCTTGGTAATAAGAAATCTTGGTTACACTTATTTGGTAACACTTCATTTTACAGTCCTCTTACCCATGTACATACTATGTATACTTATTATAGTAATTACAATAACTGGGTAATAACTGCACTGTAAAAAAATCCAACTTACATTTTGTTTGACAAATTCTGTTTTTAAAGTTTATTCAACTATTTAACATGAAAAAGTTTGTTGACCCTAATTGAACTAATTGAGCCTAAGTTGAGAAAACTCAAAAATGTCCTGCAGCTGGTTGCCTTAAACTTTTAGGTTTTCTCAACTTTTTTTTTTTACAGTGTGGTACTAACCCTGAACCTACCCCTAAACCTAACCCTAACCCATGTGCATACCTTATATTAGCCATAATTCTTAAGAACACTATAAGAACACTATAATAACTATATGTAATGTGTAACAAACACTGTAAAATAAAGAGTTACCAAAATCTTTCTTAAGCACCATATCATTATATTAGAATGATTTCTGAAGGATCATGTGACACTGGAGACTGGAGTAATGGCTGAGGAAAAACTCTAACACTAAAAACACTAAAGGTTGTATCAGTGATTTCAGGCCCAAAAATAAATGATCACATTCATCTAATCTTTCCTAACGATCCGCTAGCTGCCCGCCCCATAAGCAGGCTGTCAAAAAAACGCGTCTCTGTAGGCAGCCTAGGCTCTGAGATCTGCACACAAAAACAAATGGGTACAACCACCACTCAAAACCAAAATAAACAGTGTTCCAACCAACCAGCCTAGGCTGCCTACAGAGACGCGTTTTTTTGACGGCATGCTTGTGGGGCGGGCAGCTAGCGGATCGTTAGGAAAGATTAGATGAATGTGATCATTTATTTTTGGGCCTGAAATCACTGATACAACCTTTAACATTAGTTAACTTAGTTCACATGAACTAAGAATAAATAATACTTCTACAGCATTTATTAATCTATAGTTAATATTAATTTCAACATTTACAAATACATTATTAAAATCAAAGGTTGTATTTGTTAACATTAGTTTATACTGTGAACTAACATGAACAGCTGGATTTTTTTAACTAACATTAACAAAGATTATCTAATACAGTAACAAATGTATTGATCAATATTAATTAATGTTCTTTAATACATTAACTAATGAACCTTATTGTACAGTGCATACCATTTTTACGATATTGATCAAATGAATGAGCTAACAATTGTGGGCTAATTGTCTAAGGGGGTGGGCTCATTTTACTCAGACGACCAATCAGTCTCTCAGGATCATTGTGAAACTATCAAGCCACGCCCTAGCAACCATTTAGAGCACCTTAGCAACAAGTTCCATAGACTTCCATTAAAAGAGATCAAAGGGATATCTCAGGATATAAGTGTCATAGAATGAGCTAATGAGCAGGGGTCTTGAGTCAAAACAAAAAAAAACATTAAAAAAAAACATTTTCGTAGTCACTTAACACAATAATATCATATAATATACACACTCAAAACAGACACACCACTTAGTTTCTGAAAAACAAACACCCCATGGTTTACTGTTAATACATACAACACAATCCAGAATATCACACTATAGATGCCAATACTGAAAATCTCCTGGTAAATGTATTCTTTTCTTATGTTATTTTGGCTAAATTTGTCACCACCAACATATAACAACCTGAGGAACAGGAGCAGAGGATTAAAGCTGCAAGATGAGGGAATAAAGTGGGAGATATTAGACAGACACTCAGGACCGTAATGGTAAAGTTGATGAGGCTTAGCAGCAATGATGACGCTGATGCTGGAGCAGGAGACACAAGACCACAGGGCTCAACACTTACTCCCAACTGTGTAATTATACAGCGTACAGAGCAACACCACAGCTCGTTTACAAAGGCTGACTGCTCAAAACTAGACGAGAAGCAGATTAATAACCCGTGACTCCAGCAGCAGCAGGGTACAATAACATCACAACTGTGAGGTGTCTAAACATGGCAGGCAAGTCATTTTAAAGAAGTATAGAGGTCAGAAATAATGTCCTATTCAGTCTGTTATTGTACCCTTTCAGTTTAGTAATTTTCACTTGTTTAAAAAAAAAATTTTTTTTTACTCATTCTCATTCATTTCAAACCTGCATGACATTCTTTCTTTCTCTGAACACAAAGAGTTTAACAGAATGTCTGAGCTCAAATCGTCCATTTAATGAAAGTGAATGGGGACCAGGGGACGTCCAACTCGAAAAGGACAACAACAACAAAAAAGCACCATGCATAAAAGGATCATAAAAATAGTCTATAGAATTTAAACACTATGTTCCGAGTCGTTTGAAGCCGTGTGATAGATTTGTGTGAGGAAGAGTGAAGTCTTTCTTGATAGCCGTGGTCACCATTCACTTTCATTGTATGGAAAAGAGCAGATCGGACGTTCTGCCAAAAATAACCACTTTTTAATTATGGTTAGATAAGAGGGTGAGTAAATTAGGACAGAATTGTATTCCTTTTTGATATTCTACATTTTGATCATTTTAAGAGATATTTAATAATTTTGAAGAATTTATGATACATTGCTTCAGTGCACAATGTACTAAAAACAAAACAAAAAAACATGTAACCATAGCATCCGTTTTAATGCATGGCTATATGACAAACAACTGCATAGCTTTGTTCCATCTGAAGAAAACATTATCCCTCAGTTTCACAGGCAAGGCTTAAACCTAGTTCCGTTTAAGCTGTTTACCTGAAAGCAACTTGGTCAGTGCCATTAATTTGTCTCAAGATGCACACTAGTAATGTTTTTTTGTCTAAGGCACGTATATAATGTCCTATTTGACCTAAGGCCTAATACTGGCTTAATCTAAACCCTGTGTGTGAAACCAGGCCTATATCTTATATGTGATGTGAGATTTGCGCTACACACAAATACATGTGAAATACATAAACAGTGGAGGAAGCGCTCTTTGCATTTATTCTTCTAAACTTTGGAACTCAACCATTTCTTAGTAGATTATCAGGATCATTCTCAAGGATATTAACCTTTCTCTCTTTTACATTCTTGCTTACTGCAGCTTTCTTAATCAGCTCTTTTAAAAATAAATCTTATTTTTGTTATAAAGAACAGGGCTATTAACTCCTATATGCATGTGCATCTCATATAGCATAACTGGAATGACAGGAGAGATTTTTGAGGATTGTTCTGATAGTGACCACTAGAGGACAGCAGTGAGACTGCAGTGGGATATGAGTAAATGTCTCCAGAGAGATTTCTGAGGCACTATTGTTCATGAATGTTTAATGCGTTTCTTCTCTCTGTTTTAATAATTCTGTTAATTAAATCACACTGAGAAAGTACATTCCTGCCCTGCTGTTGTTGTCTTTTAACATATGTTTTACATTTGTCGTCTTACAAACTCAAATTTGCCTGACAATGAATCGTTTGATATCTTTTAGGAGTTTCGACATGCGATTGTTGTTATGAATAATTAATACTTTCCTGTGGGTCTTACAACTTATTTTCTCTGAAAGATAATTAATTGCTGTGCATGTTCGTTTTCAGAAATCGACTTCACCCAAATCAACAGCTGCTGTGCGTGTTTGTTTGTGTGCCGCCCTTGACCTGACTGTACTGACGCCATGCTGTGGACGCTCCTCCTGGCTTTGATTCTACTGCTGTTGCTCCAGGCACAGCTCCTTGTTTGTCTACATGAAATCCGAGCCTCTTTAACCTCAGTGACATCTGCGACCCCTTCTGGAGCTTCCAATGCCTCGACTTTGCAACGTCTGCCAGGGGCCATCATCATCGGGGTGCGCAAGGGAGGCACCAGGGCCCTGCTGGAGATGCTCAACCTCCATCCAGATGTGGAAGTAGCCAAGACCGAGATCCACTACTTCAACCAGGATGAAAACTTTCGGAAGGGTCTGGACTGGTACCGTGCCCAGATGCCCATTACCCTTCCTGGGCAGCTGACGGTGGAAAAGACCCCTGGCTACTTCACAGCACCACCGGCCCCACGGAGGATATGGGCCACGAATCCAGCGGTGAAACTGCTGCTGATCGTTCGTGACCCTGCAGAGAGACTTGTGTCAGACTATACACAAGTTCTCCACAACCGAATTCAGCAGAACAAGCCATACCAGCCACTGGAAGAGATGCTACTATCAAATGGACACATCAACACCAAATACAAGGCCCTTCAGAGGAGTTTTTACTACCAGCACCTGGCCAGATGGTTGGAGCTTTTTTCCAGGGAGCAGATACACATTGTGGATGGAGAAGCACTGATTCAGAATCCGTTCCCTGAGCTGCAGAAAGCGGAGAAGTTCTTGGAACTTCCACCTCGGATAAAGACGGACAATTTCTATTTTAACGTCACTAAGGGCTTTTACTGTATGATGTCTGCGGGACACGACAAGTGCCTGGATGAATCTAAAGGAAGACCGCATGCACCACTTAGCAACAAGGCTTTCCAGAAGCTTTGCCGCTACCTACGAGTACCCAATCAAATCTTTTTCAAAATGGTGGGACAGAGGTTTCACTGGTGCTAAAGACAGCCAAAAAAATGACTGACAGCTCTCACAGAGACTGAGAAGTGCATTCAAAATACTATTGGCAACCCACTTTTGTGAAAATGTTGTAATGTTGTCAAAGAAATATGGTTAAAAATGCCTCGCTAACCAGTTTGCAAGAGGGCTAAGCATGGAAGCCAGCGCCAAAAACTGTTCTGAACACTAATACACCTACAGTTTCTCTTCTGTGGAAAATAGAATACAGGACTTCATGTGCTTTAAAAAACTCTTTGGACCAGTCTTAACTTCAAAAGTCTCAGTTTAAACAGACTGTTGATACGGAAATGAGGTTGAAAACATTGGCAATGCCCAGTTAGTGAAGATTTTCAAAATTCTCTAATAATAAACAAAGATAGAATGTGGATAGACATCAAGACTTGCATATAAGAAAAATAAAAAATAAAATAATGTTACTGCAGTGGTACTTGAAGCATTTATCAAAAATACTGCTATCATCTGTATAATTGTAGTCTAATCATTTAATTCTCATGTTTAATATACTAATTTGTACTTGAATATTTTATTTACTTTTTTTATAGAAATGTCTATTTTTTAAAACAATTGGTTCTTTAAATTGAGATATTTCATAATGTCATAAGTTACTGCACTGCAAAATTCTGTTTTCTTTTCAATAAATACATAAAACATCTCACATCTATTCATCTAAAACGCTGACAATATTTTACACATCTCAGTCAACACCAAAGTGTAACATTGTCAAATGTCTGTATTAACTTATTGTGTTTTCTTTAAAACGGTCTAAACCTTAATTTCAGAGGGCCTTTTGACAATAAGACATCTCAAGTGAAATTAAATGAAATGAAATGAAGGTGCGCTCAGCTATTTTCGCTCATGTTTTGTTTATGTTAGTCTCATCACAATTGAGTGTAGGCTATATTGTAAGGCCTGTCCAAATCTGTCCAACGACAGTTTCTAATAAGCAGGTGAAAGAAACTAACTGACGACCATAATATGTTAGAAATAGAGGATGCTCGTAGCATGATACTTACATAGTAGGCTACTAGTACATCAAAAGATGTGTGACTTGAATCCCTCGCCACATGAACAAGCAGGTAAGGATCCTGTAGATGTCGTTTACACACACGTCCGGGAGATGGCAGTGTCTCTGTTATGCAGAACTGACTGAGGAGGGCAGTGAAAACAGCAGGGGAATACTTGCGTCTTGTGATGTGAGTCGAAACTTTAATGAAAACTAAAGGTAAATTAAGTCGTTTCCCTCTCTTAAAACAGCTTCACATCTACAGCAATTAATAGTTTGAATGTTTAAAATTGAATGTGATGAATAAATTGAACTCTAGATAATGCGGGACCTTTACTGTGGTACATTATTTTAAGATCACATGTCCAACCAATTACAACGAACGCCTAAAAAGGCCATCCATCAAATGTTCTTCCCTTAGGAACAGTGAGCATTTAATGATACAATGATTGTTACTTAAATTACAAGCTGTGCGTTTAGCTGGTTGAGTATGTTTTATATATAATTTACATGTACAATATTAGATTAATAAATGGAAACAATACCTAATGTTTTTGCAATAAATAAATAAATAATGAAAAGGAGACATCTTGACCCACTACTTGGAGTAAAAATAGAATACATAATTTTTTTGAAAAGCTTCAACTAATGTAAAATACTAAACAGTATATGAAATTAATGCATTTTGACAGTTTAGTTGAATAACTGAATAATGACAGACAAACCAGTTAACAAAATGAGATTATATAATATAATATATATGTATATGTATATGTTATTAATATATATATATATATATATATATATATATATATATATATATATATATATGTGAATATATATGAATATATATATATATATATATATATATATATATATATATATATTAATATATATTAATATATATGTATATATATAAATCGGTCTATACTTATATTTGAAGTGAGGTTAATAGTAGACTATTAATTCTGCTCAGTTAACCTGTAGGTTATGATGACTAATAGAGATATCTGAAATGTATATTCAAATTAAATAATAACTCCTTGAATTATAATAATTATTACTTTGCACAATAACTTTTCACTTAAAATAAAAACAAATATTTTACTCTACAAATCTAAATGAATTAATTACAATCCACAAATCTGCCATTAATAAATAATATCCATAAATGTGCATCATCCATCCTATTCATTTATCTGTATGTTTTTACCATGGTTTTTACCCAACACTGACCACTAGAGGGCGCTCCTCCACACTCTCCCTTTGCCTCGCGCATGCGCAGTCGCGCCCTCTCTAGTCCCAATAACAATCATTGAAAACGAACAGCAACCTCCGAAGATTGCTACTTCATCGGGCCTTATTTTCAACAAACCGAGCCCATCATGACAGACTTACGACACCGAGGAGCGACGGAAAAAGAGCTGCATCATCAACACTCGGAGGATAAGGTACGTTACCAAATAAAGAGACAGATGTGGAGAGATGTGTGTTGTTAAGGCTATCGAATGAGCTAGTTAACGTTACATGCTGTCATACATGGAGAGAAAAAACGGTTAACATTACTCGTTATGTTTCTGGACCCCCTGTGCAAGTGTCATATGTCACAGCACGAAAGCAACCTTTAATGCGCTGGTTTGATATATATATATATATATATATATATTTCTTCTAGCTTTCATGAGTCTGTGTGTAATAATTGCAGATTAGAGCTCGTGTAGATAATCTAAGCATCTTCAGGGGTCTCGAGGTTTCCTGCTTGTGGCCCCAAACAAAACACATCACCTATCAGGCCCCAGTGTGTTTCTTGCAGTGCTATGTTGCTGAAATGAAGTTAAGTGCATTGAACAATCCCTGTACTGTTCAGTTTAGAACAGGGAGGTTAAACTCTTCTGGATAAGCTTTTCTTTCAGCAGAGATAGAGGATATCTGGAGTGCATGGACTGATCTTTATACTGTGAGGACATTTTTAAGGTAGAAAACATGGAGAATGAGAGAGACGTGGGCAGATGGGTGAGTCAACATTCATGTGTCAAAAGTCCTTGATCTGTAGGCATGGGCCCAACCCTTACAGCAAGATCACAGTTTATAAAGAAGACTCATTTGAGTGACTAATACTAAGTTAATAGTAAATATTTGTGGACACTTTGCTAATTTGTGCTTATGTGTATTTGTATTTAATTTTTGTTTTGAGTATTGAAGGGCAGGTTTTGTCAGTAAGATGTGATAATGTTATTGAAATAACTACAATCTAAGGAATTCTAGGGTAAACTAAACTATCTTGTAGTGGCTTTATCTGTATCCTTGGTCATTGGGTTTGTGTGGTTCACCATATAACTTCCCCCTGTTTTATTTCTGTAATATTTTTCTTTCAAAAGACGAAATGAGTACAACAGCCCATTCTATCTTTAGGGCTGCCAACACGGTGGTGTTGGAGTTAAAAGAAAACCCTAATCGTGCGTGTGTAATTATAACTTTGCTTGCTAGGTTAGTGACCGGGTCTCTATCATGCTAAAATGAATAGATTAATTTTTCATCTGGAGCACTGAGACTAAGATACTGGATCATGCAAATTAAACCTGGTGCTGCCTGCATTCATATCAGCAGTCAGGCAAATCTATAACCATATATTTTTTTCTGTCTAGCATCTGTCTTGTTTTTTGAAGACAGCATGAAAGTTTGCAACCTATTTTGCTTCCATAATCTAACATTACATAGTCTTTTTGATAATTTTCCTGCTTCTCAGATTTTGAATTAATTTCAAAAGGATATCTTACATAGAAATGAAAATTATTTAATCATTTACTCACCCACGTTGTTCCAAACCTCTATGACTTTCTTTCTTCAGTGGAACACAAAAGAAGATATTTTAAAGAATGTTGGTGATGACCAAATAGTTATACCAAAAAAACAACAACAAATGAATCAATCATAGTTGACCAAAAATCATGGTCGGTCAAAAACATTTTTGCACTGATTTTTTTTAACACATTTCCCAGGATACTACACAGATATGCATTTGTGTTGCTGTGAGAGTTCAAGAATTTTAAGAATTCATTTGAGAGTTGAGAGAGGCCTGCTGAGTTTATTACATTAGACTAAACTATGCCATTGTAAGGAAATAGAGAAAGCCACTGTGTCCCTGTTGAGTTCAGGATGAAGTACACTACATGGTCAAAAATGGGGACACCTCACCCATATGTGCATGTATTGATTAATATTTCCTTTTAAAACCATGGCTGTTAATAGTTCATTAAGCTGCAACAGCTTCTCTTTTGTCAGTTGCCATTCCAATTCATCTGTTGGGTTCAGATTTGGTATTTGTGCACAGTAGTCAAATTCTTCCAAAGCAGACCGAATCATTTTACTAGTGGTTTACTATGAGAGTGCCACGTTAAAAAATCACTGAGCTCTTTAGTACTTCCCATTGATTCTAATGTAATTTGTTTGCTTAGGGAATGTTCTCTGGCTGTGTACCTGTTAAACAAGAATGTCCCTGAAATTAGAAGAAGGATGTCCTGGTGTTATATTGTACAAGAAGGTTAAGCTGCCTTTTTACTAGGGCTGCACTAGTACATATCAAATTGATCACAGATAGATAAACATATCACGATATTCATATCTCAATGGCTTGCGATATCTGAATGATTTTAATAGGCTACTTCAAAACGTTGCTTGACATTAAAAAGAGTTAAACGCAATAAGCTGCATAATGCCGAGTTCAGACTGCACGATTTTCAAAGTAGTCGGGTCACTGTTCTTTTCACACTGCATGACTATCTGGGCCAGCATTCAGTCGCTGCTGTGTTCACACTGAACGATGGATTGGCGACAGGAGGTTTCAATCACACAAGAGGAAGAATCGCCGACAAGTGTTTGGCACGCAAACTGTTTCACAAATAAACACACACGCGAGAAGTGATAAGAAAATAACGCAAGATCACACGTGCATGAGACCGGAGTTCTCGCGCGAGACTCAAATTGTTATTAAAAATTATAGCCTGCAAGAAGCTTGCGATCCCAATCTGTGAGCTGATTTGCAGCGAAAAGGAGAAAAAAACATAAGATTATGCAGGAGGAAATGGTTGGGGAGACGAGATCAACTTGTTGAGCTCTGAGCAAGGATTGTGTGTTCTACAAAGAGAGTTGGGGGTAAATAAATAATTTTGCAATGTGCTGCTGGTCAAGCAATATGTAGCCTACATATTGCTTGACCAGCAGCACATTGCAAAATTATTTATTTATTTATTTATTTATTTATTTATTTATTTATTGACTTTGTTTCTGTTTGATATAATTGTAAATATATCTATTAAAATTCTGATATTCTGGTCTATAACTCCTCCCCGAACTCCCCACTGCCCTGTATCTTGCTCTCTCATTGGCTGTCGGTCATCGCCGATGTAGTTTTCAGTCAGAACACTTTTCACACAGCAGGATTTTGAATCGCCGTCAGGTCCAGATATTTAGCATGCCAAATATCTCACGGGCGTCAGCGACTCGTCTGTGATTCTCTTAGATCTTGTCTTTGCTCATTCACACTGCATGATTGTCACTCGCGTGAACGAGCACCAATTTGCCTGTGATTTCGGGCATTTGTCGGCGATTTCTTAAAACCTGTTGGCGAGTCAAAATCGGGGCTAAAATCGTGCAGTCTGAACTCGGCATTACTCGTTGCGTCTTATACACACCTGTAGCGTGCACACAGAAAGACACCTCTCAGATACCGTGCAATCCCAAATTCAGTTCTCTTTCGTGGCTTATTGCACTCGAACGTGTCAAGTTTTCATGTTCATGTAATGTAAAGATTAGGGCTGTCACTTTTGTGAAAAAATCCTGTTAGATTTTTTAGACATAGGCTAAGTGTTCATTGAATCGATTGTAAAATCGATTTTCAATGTCTAAAGATGTTTCCATTTTCAACACCAAATATAGGCTAATCCACGGACAACTAACAGGTATTAGGATGAGCGTAAAGAGGGCGCTTGAGACGCGCACAAGTCAGCAATATTTCGGATGATTTATTAGCATGAAGTTTCGTGCACAATGACAAACAGGAGTACGACATTCAGGGATTGAAATTAACACCCGCCAAATGCGGGTAAAAATGAACTTTGGCGGGTAACGCTGTCAAATCACGAGCCAATTTGGCGTGTTTCTAGGTTTACTCACTTTGCTGGGGAAGTTCGTGTAGCCAAAGCTCCGTGGATTTAGCGCAAATACGCAACTCGTGAGTCCTCTTCAAGCAAGCCAGAAATGCGCAGAATCTGCGCATTTCTGGCTTGCTTGAACACACGCGTCACTAAGCAACAAAAAACGGCGTGCTTGTTCACTTGCATTGAAGTAATAGCAAATATTAAAAAGCATTTTGTTAACAAAAATACATTATTATTTTCCAACATCCTACATGTTCTGTGGACTGTATTGATCTGTCCACCTAAAAAACATTTTTGGTAAAAAAAAGAAAAGAAAAAAGGACGTTAAAATCTATTCCCTATTTTTGTTTTCGAAACTTGTGTTGGTTGGTCCAATCGATTGTGCAATCAATTTTCGAACGTAAAGTAACAGCCCTAGTGAAGATAGTCGGTTATGTCTTAAGTGAACATAAACAAAACACATTATGTTTTGAATGAACACGCTTACATCAGTAATCTCTTTTGAAGATTGTCATTGATGTTGTGTTTATCAGGGAATTCCACATTTCCAGATGGCTAAGACTGCTGTCTGCCAATTTCTTCGAAGTGTTGCTCATACTTTGAGATGAGCAAGGGCCTGATCTGGCAGGAAGACTGAAAATGTCTCTCTGAGGAAGAGTGGGATGTCCTCAGTTCCTGATGAGTTATTTGCAGATGGTGGGAGAGTTTAAGAGGAAGAGGTGGGCGGAAAGAAGGAGGGTATTTTTAACTATGGCATCTTGAATATCAGGATGTAGCCCATCTCCATGGAAACCCTGTATCCTTCTGTAGCTCTTGCTGTCAGTTGAGTGTCAGCCGTATGTGAATGTGTCTGTTAGCTTTAGGGTGCTTTTCGCAACCAGATCTAAATGATTTATGTCAGACAGAGAAAAAGAGGTTTCTGGAACAATCGTAACAGCTCGAGCAACTGGTGCCGCCCCATCTGATGATGACAGCCTGTTTCTATGGTGATGAAGGCAGGTCATTTGTCATTGTGCACACAGGCCTGTTAAATACAGATGCTGCCTTATATAGCCTAAACATTAAATGGGGTCTGTGTTCGTCTTTAGCCTAATTCATGCTTTCAAACTTCTTTTTGTAATGGCCTCAGTTTTATTGGGTGAATGGCCCAATAAAACTGAGGCCATTACAAAAGATGTTTGCTCATGATCCCGAAAAAAATACACAGCAAGATCCATCGCCGATAGTATGAGCGCATCCTGTGTGTGCTTCATAAACTACCGTTTAAACGTTTTGGGGTCGGTCTATACGTATTTTGAAATAAGTATTTTATGCTTAGAGAGGCTGCATTTATTTTAACAAAAATATAGTAAAAACAGTAATATTGTGAAAATGTTTATTTAGTATATTTTAAATGTATTCCTGTGATGCAAAGCTGAATTTTCAGCATCATTACTCCAGTCTTCAGTGTCACATAATCCTTCAGAAATCATTCTAATATGCTGATTTGCTGCTCAAGAAATATTTCTTATTATTAAAACGCTCAAACGGAAGTGCTGCTTAATATTTTTTGTGAAGACAGAGATACACTTTGATTCTTTGATAAATACTAGAAAGTATATTTTTTAACAGTGTAAACGTCTTTACTTTCACTTTTGACCAGTTTAATGCATCCTTGCAAAATAAAAGTATTAAAAATCTTACTGACCCCAAATCTTTGAATGGTACTGCGAGATTCTTTGCTAATGAACAAATAATGAATTCATCTGTCCTTTAATTGTTTTTGTTTTTCTCTCCAACCATTTCCAGGGCTCTGAGACTGAGGGCAAGGAGAGAGATGGAGCCTCAGACAATGAGACCAAATCAGATTCTGGGGTTCCTGAGGTTCCTGTTACTGCAGATGACACACCAGAGGTTCTCAACAAAGCCCTCTCAGGCCTTTCCTCACGGTAAACATCTCTAAATCAACAATTGAAATAAAATTAACATGACTCTTTAGTAAATTACAATGCATTTGCATGTCATGTAATATAAAATGTGTCTTACTCCTGAGTGGATTATTGGTATGTTGCTGTGAACACCAGATGATTCATTCAACCAAAAGGCCATCAGAGCTTTTAGTCCTTGCATTAGGAAGATTATATTTCCACCCAATATGCTTTGCGCTGATGTGTTTGTCTCGCTTGCAGATGGAGGAACTGGTGGGTGAGGGGCATCCTCACACTGGCTATGATCTCCTTCTTCTTTTTCATTATTTATTTGGGTCCGATAGTGCTGATGATGATTGTGAGTATTTTCTCTACCTGTTGTTGTAGATACCAAGGGACATGGCCACTTGAGTTTTAAGAAAAACAAACTGCTCAGATGCCATATTCTTTGAGAAAAAAACAGCTAGTTTTGAATCTACCAAATGCAGCATCAAAGTTTGGTGTTTATTTTCACATGGCTAATTTGTGTCTAGTCTCAACTGCCTACATAAAAATCTCTTTTGTGTATTGGTGCATTTACACTTTCATTAGTGAGATAACAAACCTGATAAGCATGACACAGACAAATTGCTAAGAATAAATTAAGTCTATGGTTCATAAGCAAACAGAGAGACATTTATAATAGATTATAGGGAAGTGAACATCTTAAGAAAATTGTGCTGGTAATTTCTAAAATCACCAACCAATTTTCTGGAGTCATGGTCATCTAGAGTTGATGAAACTTACGGGAAATAAAGGAGACTGATAGATTCCAGGTTTTGGAAAAATCTAGTTACAACCACTGATAATATTTCATAGGAGAGTCATTATTAACCAGTTAATGTTGAGATATTGTCTCTTTTTTGCACATGACAGATGAGCATTGATGTTGATTATTTAGTTAACATTATTAAACATTATTACTCAGCTGAGCTGCTGAAACAGGCCTGCTTATGAGGCCTCTCTGAATAATAAGTGTCCACTTTGATTCACCATCTGGCTGTTACAGATATTATAGCCGATATGATTTTTTTTGTTATAGCTGCTACCTATTAAAATCTCTATGCTATCATGTACAGACTCAAATCAATTGTTCTTTTTCAATGTCAAATCAATGTTGTGATGCTTAAGTAAATTTTGGCTTCAGAACATTTCAATCAATAACATATGCATAATTATTTAATTTTAGGTGAGTACTTTACAAAGCCGAATAGTTGGGACCTCTGTTTTAAGTATAAATATTTTCTTACCATTTAAATGTATATTTATTGTTATTATTAAAAAATATATACATATATATTTATAAAATAAAATATACATATTAGATGATAAACTTTAAAACATAAGTAAAATGTTAAATATTATAAACTAAATATTATAAACTATTTTGCAAGTTCTCCCACTTAGAAATCATGGAGGGGTCTGAAATTGTCATCGTATGTGCATGTCCACTGTGAGAGACATAATCTAAAAAAAAAATCCAGAAATCACAATGTATGATTTTTTTACTATTTATTTGTAAGATACAGCTGCAAATAAGTATTTGAACACCTGTCTATCAGCTAGAATTCTTACCCTCAAAGACCTGTTAGTCTGGCTTGTCCATGTCCACCTCCACTCCATTTATTATCCTAAATTAGATGCACCTGTTTGAGGTCGTTAGCTGCATAAAGACACCTGTCCACCCCACACAATCAGTAAGAATCCAACTACTAACATGGCCAAGACCAAAGAGCTGTCCAAAGACACTAGAGACAAAATTGTACACCTCCACAAGGCTGGAAAGGGCTACGGGGAAATTGCCAAGCAGCTTGGTGAAAAAAGGTCCACTGTTGGAGCAATCATTAGAAAATGGAAGAAGCTAAACATGACTGTCAATCTCCCTCGGACTGGGGCTCCATGCAAGATCTCACCTCGTGGGGTCTCAATGATCCTAAGAAAGGTGAGAAATCAGCCCAGAACTACACGGGAGGAGCTGGTCAATGACCTGAAAAGAGCTGGGACCACCGTTTCCAAGGTTACTGTTGGTAATACACTAAGACGTCATGGTTTGAAATCATGCATGGCACGGAAGGTTCCCCTGCTTAAACCAGCACATGTCAAGGCCCGTCTTAAGTTTGCCGATGACCATTTGGATGATCCAGAGGAGTCATGGGAGAAAGTCATGTGGTCAGATTAGACCAAAATAGAACTTTTTGGTAATAATTCCACTAACCGTGTTTGGAGGAAGAAGAATGATGAGTACCATCCCTACTGTAAAGCATGGGAGTGGTAGCATCATGCTTTGGGGGTGTTTTTCTGCACATGGGACAGGGCGACTGCACTGTATTAAGGAGAGGATGACCGGGGCCATGTATTGCGAGATTTTGGGGAACAGCCTTCTTCCCTCAGTTAGAGCATTGAAGATGGGTCGAGGCTGGGTCTTCCAACATGACAATGACCCGAAGCACACAGCCAGGATAACCAAGGAGTGGGTCTGTTAGAAGCATATCAAGGTTCTGGCGTGGCCTAGCCAGTCTCCAGACCTAGACCCAATAGAGAATCTTTGGAGGGAGCTCAAACTCCGTGTTTCTCAGCGACATCCCAGAAACCTGACTGATCTAGAGAAGATCTGTGTGGAGGAGTGGGCCAAAATCCCTCCTGCAGTGTGTGCAAACCTGCTGAAAAACTACAGGAAACGTTTGACCTCTGTAATTGCAAACAAAGGCTACTGTACCAAATATTAACATTGATTTTCTCAGGTGTTCAAATACTTATTAGCAGCTGTATCATACAAATAAATAGTTAAAAAATCATACATTGTGATTTCTGGATTTTTTTTTTTAGATTATGTCTCTCACAGTGTACATGCACATACGATGACAATTTCAGACCCCTCCATGATTTCTAAGTGGGAGAACTTGCAAAATGGCAGGGTGTTCAAATACACCACTATACTAGCTCTAGTTGGTGCAACATAATCTAAAATCTAAAGATTATGCACAATTAATTATCCAAATTTAACAGACAATGCATGATGATGTTTAATTTTTAATAATGGCTAATAAATTATATTGGCCTGTATATCATATTTACAATAAGCTTTATTTACTGCCAATTAAAGCCTTATATACACACACAGGAGAGACAGGATGCATTCTTGCTTTCAAAAACAGCTAGACAGTAGACACCTGAGTAGGTTGCCTGTTGGTTTTTTATTCTTGTCCTCTGTGTTTTCCACAGGTGATGTGTGTTCAGATTAAGTGCTTCCAGGAGATCATCACAATTGGTTACAGTGTGTATCACTCTTACCACCTGCCCTGGTTCAGAACACTAAGCTGGTGAGACCTGCGACACACCTGCCACCTTCATTTTCACACTTCATTGTCTCTCCTTCTCTCCCTGTTCTCATTATCTGTCACTCCAGATCTCTCGCTCTCTCTCTCTCTCTCTCTCTCTCTCTCTCTCTCTCTCTCTCTCTCTCTCTCTCTCTCTCTCTTTCTCTCTTTCTCTCTTTCTCTCTCTCTCTCTCTCTCTCTCTCTCTCTCTCTCTCTCTCTCTCTCTCTCTCTCTCTCTCTCTCTCTCTCTCTCTCTCTCTCTCTCTCTCTCTCTCTCTCTCTCTCTCTCTCTCTCTCTCTCTCTCTCTCTCTGTGTATCTGTCTCTCCCACTGCGCACTGCCTGTAATTATAGGGCATCATCGTCTCTTTCCTCTTATCATGTTATGGCTCTGTCTTTGTCTTACAAGTTCGTTTTTTTTTTTTTTTTTTTTTTTATTAGTAACCACTGCGCTTGTTTATTCATCCAGCTATACATGCTATCACCAGCTGTATAGAGGTATGAGAAATTCACTCTGGTGTAGGCTGCATTTAAACTGTAGTCTAGTTTGTTTCAAATGTTGCAGAAAATCAATCAATCAATCAATGAATCAATCAATCAAACTTTGTCAGACTCAAGAGTCCATTAGAAATCCATACAACATTACAGACACCCAACACCTTAAACACACTATAAAAACAATTCTAAAAGACAGTTATACCAGTGCTTCCACAGAGGTGACTGGTATCGCACAACACTTTTTCTAGGATTTGTCAGTAGCTTAATAATATCATTCTGAGAACCATCCAGTCGACCAATAAATTTGTACATCAGATTTCTCAATAAAGCATGGAAAGTGTGAACTCTTGCCTTACAGAACAAATCACTTACACTGCACCACCTAGGTTTTTTAAGCAATATCCGCATACAATCATTGTAGGCCACCTGAAGCTTATGTATGGTTTTCTTTTTAAATTTGCCCCACAATGGGGCAGTGTAAAGTGGAGTACAGTAGGTTTGAAAGAGCCTTATCTTAACATGGTCTGAACACATATAGAATTTTCTTGCTAACATATTCGCTTGAGCATAAAGCATACGACACCTGCCTATTTATGTCATCATCATCAGACAATTCATCTGTGAGGAAAGATTCACCATGTTTTATTAAAGTAAAAATCCCACCGAATGCCTTTTAAAAGTTGCAAAATGCAGGGTTGTCTTCGGTTGAAACAGTATTTGTCAATGTCAGTTTTAAAGGGATAGTTCACCCAAAAATGGAAATTCTGTCGTCATTTACTCACCCTCAAGTTGTTCCAAACCTGTATTTATTCTGTTGTTCAGCAGAAGAAATTCATACCTATGATGTAAACCAATGATTTACTTTTACAGTTTAAATAGCTTTATAATTAATTTTATTACATTAAAAATGTAAAATTGAAGAAGGGATGCATGCTTAATATCTATTAAAAATGTTACAATGCAATGCAAAAAAAAACACCTATAGTCTTTAATTCCTTAATGCAAAATATCTTTCTTATTTCTATTTTGGGGTGATGTGTTTCAAAGACTGGTGAACTTTTCTTTGAACTTGTTTTAAGGTTTTGTAGATTAGTTATCTGGCATAAGTAGAACCATTTCTCTACATTAGTCCTGCTGTGTGTAGCCTAACACACACTTTTCTTCCATGTGGTCACAATCCTAGTCAGCTGATGATCAGCTAAACTGACCATTTCCTACATCTTCTATTGCTATCAAATGGGCACATTATAATTGCTTTCACAAGCATTAGAAACACTTTGATTAATGATTGCATGTGAAAGGCCTTTGTCATAATGATAATGATGCCTAACTGCAGATTGTAACGGTTTTTGTCAGGTACTTCCTGTTATGTGTGAATTACTTCTTCTATGGGGAAACGGTGACTGATTATTTCTTCAGTCTGGTGCAGAGGGAGGAGCCTCTACGCATCCTCAGCAAATACCATCGCTTCATTTCCTTCACCCTGTACCTCACAGGTCAGAACCTTCTCTGTTACACAAGCACGGTACTTCATTTCATCGTTGGTGTTTCTGGAGGCTTAAAGGCCTTTGGAAACTTTTAGAACTAATAGTTATCTTTTTTTTTTGTTCTTTTTTTTTCATAGGTAGGAAGTTTATGTCATCCAGGATGTGGTTAGGCTCTCTGCCTGTCTGTGCACCCCTCGCTCATTTTCTCTTACAAAAAGATGCAAGACACCAGATTTCCTCCTGAGCTAAAAGCTTTTATTTATTGCTTGTTTTCAGATGCTCTGTATATGGCATTTTATTGCATAATTTGTAATAGCTGAACAGTGCTCCCTCTTATTTGAGACAAATCTTGCCATAAATGGTCCAAAAGTAAGACAAATAATCAGTTCCTTTTGTCAATTTGTACAGACTGTTAAAAAATGTATAAACCTTCCTTGTACTTCAGATTATTAATTCATGTAGTTTCAGATTGTCTTTTCAGCGTGGCCCCCCTTCAAACAGGGCATATTAGTGACTGTGTGACTGGCCAAAAATAGTTGCTTAGACCTGTGCTGATGGCATCGGAGGAACTGTCTGTTTTGACAGGTGTCTGTTTCTTTTCCAGGGTTCTGCATGTTTGTTCTGAGCCTGGTGAAAAAACACTATCGCCTGCAGTTTTACATGGTGAGTGAGTGTGTTGATGTGGCATTAAGAAAAATGAAGTATGTTCTACAGGTTCGACACCTTAGGGCGTTTTTACACCTACAGATCATTTGTTTTGTTCCAAATAGGGCTGTGCCAGTTTACTTGACAACCGAGTAGTACTGCTGGTGTCCGCCAAAAATATATATATTTTTGTTGCTGTTTTACGTGAATATTAACAGTAATAAAGCACAAAGCTTTGTTTAAAAAATAAATAATAGGTTAGCAATTAAATGTTACATTGCAGCCATGGAAACATTTGGATTTGTGCCGAATGAGAGAGGTAGGCTACATCAACTTGAGCCCATACATTTAAATTTGTCTGCTTTGTATTATGTTTTGCGATCTGGTCACCCGATTATCAGCGAATATAACAGTATTCCATTGGATATTTTCCCAAATTTTCACCCACGTCTCACCCATTATAAACGTTTCTTCCTTTGGTTCGCTTTTAATTTGTCCTACAGCGTTTTTTCTACTTTACCAGAGTAAAAATCTGAATATAATAGGCCTGATACCTTTTTGCTTGCACATCAAATTCTATTTAACACAGTTTGGGCTTGTTATTATGGTAAGGGGTGTCATACATCCCTCTCAAAGCGCAGAGCAGTATGCTATATCAGGAAATATAAAACAAATGTTTTTTAAAAAAATATGTAACTTTCTTATATTATTTACTTTACCAATATGTTTTGGTTTTCAACTGAGACAACTAATGTGCTCACTCACAGATTCAGAGTCAGACACTACTGCTATTTATATAGCACATTTCCCGTTATGAATTATAATACCGTTGGGTCAGATTGCTTTCACACCTCAAGCGAACCGCGAGTTAATTTGCAATCGGTCCGATACCACCTCATTCAGGCGGTCTCAGAGCAATTGTTTTGGTGTGGATTTGAGCGTGGTTGCCGTGTTCACATATGCCTAAATGAACCAAACCAAAGGAGAAAACGTACCGGATTCTGAAACCAACGCTCAGGTGTGAAAGCCCCCTTAGCCCCCATTTTTACATAGGCTACATATGTATTTGTCATGCATGTCAGCCTGCATGACATGTTTGCTGATATTAATCGTGGCTACAGACCCTACACGTTTCCTATCTTTTCCTTGTTATAGAACTGCCTTTTGTCCCAGATCTAAAGTGAATAGAGCTATTCTTCCCGTCTTTCTCTCTCCCCAGTTCGGTTGGACTCATGTGACCTTGCTGATTGTGGTGACTCAGTCCCACTTAATCATTCATAACCTGTTTGAGGGGATGATCTGGTAAGATGATACTTCCTGTTTACCACTATCAAACACCATTTAAAAAAAATAAACATTTAAACCTTACAATCCTATGACATCCTAGAATATTGGAAACAGTACAGGTGATTTTCTGGTGTAGGTGATCTGTTTGTATGAAGAAATCTGTTTCTGTGTGCGCAGGTTTATTGTTCCCATCTCCTGTGTTATCTGTAATGACATCATGGCTTATATGTTTGGCTTCTTTTTCGGTCGCACCCCTCTCATCAAGGTTTGTGTTTTTGACATCCCAAATGAATTATCCCATATTATTTAAAATCAAATATTCATTACATTTTAATTATATTAAAATGGCTGTATCATATTTACACTACCTGCGTTTGGGGTTGGTAAGATTTTTTTAAATGCTCAAGGCTGCATTTATTTGATTAAAAATACACTAAAACAGTAATAGTATGAAATATTAATTACAATTTAAAATAACTTTTTATTTTAATATATTTTAAAATGTAATTTATTACTGTGATGGCAAAGCTGAATTTTCAGCATCATTACTCCAGTCTTTAGTGTCGCATGATCCTTCAGAAATCATTCAGATATGTTTATTTTGGTGCTCAAGAATTTTTTTAATGCTTAATATTATTGTGGAAAATGTAATAAAAAAATGTATGCATGGAAAATAAAAAATTAAGTCTTTACTTTCTCTTGATCAATTTAATGCACCGTTGCTCAATAAAAGTATTATCTGTAAAAAGTATATCTTATTAACCCCAAACCTTTAAACAGTAGTGTATTAAATTGTATTTAAACCCTTAAACCATACTCATAATTTTAGCAATTGTTTTTAATCAACTGGTCTTTTTATTGGATGTTCACACACTGGTGTCCTAGCAGGTATAAATAAATACACAATAATGTCTGATAATCAGAGTGTCCAAATACTTAAGTTTGAACAGCATATGTGCAGTTTTATTATGCAAAAACCATCAAATGTCTTTTTCTGAAATGTTTTGCTTAAAGTGTGCTTTTTTTAAATACCAGTTGCTTTTATTTAATTATTTATTTATTTTTTGTCTAATGCAGTAACATTCATGCATTTATGAGTGTGGCTTAAATACTTTCGGTGGATTCTGTGCAATGTACATTTATTGTTAGTACAGTTCTGATGTTTCTTTGCAGTTGTCTCCTAAGAAGACGTGGGAGGGCTTTATCGGTGGCTTCTTCTCCACTATTGTTTTTGGAATCCTAGTGAGTAATAACTCAATAACTTCCTGTTCTTCTTCTGTTCTTTACTGAATGTTTTATGTAGAGTTGGAAACCTTGGTGATGTAAGAATGAGAATTGCCTTTATTGATACCTTGGAATAGGCTGATGAAGTTCCTCCTTTACCTTTGTACTTAAAGGTGGGGTAAGCGATATTTGAAAAACACTGTTTGAAAGTTGGTCGGGCCGACCCAACAAACGTATAGCCAGTCAGCATTAGGGGGCGTATGACAGTGGAGGAGAGAGAACAGGCAGGATGGAGATTTGAAGACTGTAGAAAGAGAGATGGTTGAGAAACATTGCAAAAGAGAAATTCTCATAAGAACTGGAATCACTGGAAAATGAAGGGTTATTATCAGGAAAGAGCTTTAGGACCCACATTAACATTAGAAAAGCTTTTCAGCACTGAAGAGAGCTAAGCTGGAAGGCCTGAAAACAGACGGTTGCTTTGATTCTGCTCCATACGTGAGTAACACTGGGTTTGAGTCTCATTGTTTGTCTGGACTGGAGCTGCTGTGCTGTTGGCAACTAACAACAAACTCTTGTTTATATTTACTCTTGTGTATGTAAAAATGTTGTGCTTCCTTGTCATTCGTTCATCATCTTCACTTTTTTTTGTGAAGCATTATTTTGTTGTGCTTCTGCTACGATAAATAGACATCCACTCTTGCATTGCGTGTGTAACAAAGGCCAGCTAGTGAGAGTTGCGCAGGCTGATGACTGCTAGAGAATGCAGAAACGCCTCGAGACTGACTCAGAGCAGGGTGGTTAGGATTGGAGGGGGTTAATTTCAAATATTACCAATGTTCAGAAACGACTTTGAGAAATAACATACGGCACCTTTAAGACGTTAATGAGATGCATCTGAAAAATAACGAATGCCTTTCTCCCCTTCTCCAGCTGTCGTATGTGATGGCAGGTTATAGCTACTTTGTGTGCCCGGTTGAGTTTAACAACGACTCCAACAGATTCACAGTGGACTGTGAGCCATCTGAACTCTTCCAGCTTCAGAGCTACGGGCTGCCGACTGTACTTCAGTCCATCACGGGATGGGTAAAACACACTCACAAGTACACAATCTGTTAGACACTTACTCCTCATGTCTCTTATTTGGTCTGTCCTCTCCTTTCCTTTCTCTCTCTCTCTTTCTTTCTTTCTTTCTTTCTTTTTTGTTGTTGTGTGCCTGTGTTTACCAGTTGCTCAGACACATCCATCTGCTGACTCTCCACTGACTGTGAATCTGTCACAGCACTGCTTCACAATTCTTTGGACCACAAAAACACAATGTTTTAAACGAAAGCAAATCAAATCCTTCAAGTGTTACTCTTCTTGAAAATACATACAAGTAAAATCAGTGTCTAACACATTTCCACCTCTCTCCCATTTTCTTCTTAGTCCACAGTAAAGCTGTACCCTTTCCAAATCCACAGCATCGCCCTGTCTAGCTTTGCCTCCATCATGGGACCTTTTGGAGGCTTTTTCGCCAGCGGCTTCAAAAGGGCCTTCAAAATCAAGGTATGTGTAATTTGTCCACGCACAGATCATACAGATCTGAAACTGGTTCAGTCTTAAAACTATTATCTACAGCTTTCTTCACTACATGGCATCTTAAATGGAAAGGCCCATTTAGATACAGTGATACAATGTAGATCGGACTATCTGAATAGTTTCCTGTCCTGTGTTCTTACATTCTCTGTGTTGTCCATCTCTGCAGGACTTTGCAAACACCATTCCTGGTCATGGAGGAATCATGGACCGCTTCGACTGTCAGTACCTCATGGCCACATTTGTAAATGTTTATATCGCCAGCTTTATCAGGTAGGACCGTTATAATATACACTACTGTTCAAAACTTTGGGATCGAGTCTCTTATACTCACCAATGCAAAAACAGTAAAATTGTCAAATACGATTACAATTTCTGTGACTGCTTTTTATTTTAATATATTTTGAAATGTAATTTTATTGCTGTGATGCAAAGCTGAATTTTCAGCATCATTACTCCAGTCTTCAATCAAAATACGTTTTGTCTGATTTTTTTTTATACTTTTTTGGTTTAAATAAAAATGTTTGTAATGTTGTGATTCAACACATGCCTTGATGGCTTAGTTCATGGCTTATAATGCTTTAACACAGTCTTTTTTTAAATCCCTATGGGAAAAAATGGAAAATAATACTTCTGGAACCAACACTGTTAAAAAAGTGGGCAGACATTAATGCATTAGACATTAATCATTCTATCAAGCTAGTTCCTTGTTAGGTTTAGTGTTTGTTTTTCAAAGACCAATATAATCATGCATTGTTATTTACAATCAGAGTAATCTTTAATCATTCCAGTGTTTCCAGAGCATAAAAACAGTTTTCTTTGAAATTTCCTCTCTTTTAGAGGGCCAAACCCCTCTAAAGTCATCCAACAGCTTCTTGCTTTGAGACTAGATCAACAGCTCCACATCTTTAACTCGCTCAAGGCTCATCTGAGAGAGAAAGGCCTGCTTCCTGCCCTAGAAGAAGCAGCCTAACTTTTTGGACCACCCTAGGGACATCCCACCGGAGTGAGCCATAGATAGAGGGAGGAGAGTGCAACGGAAACAGATCCAGGCATGAATGCAAGTGGGAGATGAGACGAGTAACATAGGAAGGGAAACAACGGAAAACTGAACTACAACCTTGGGTCATTCCATTTTCAGTGTGTTTGTGAGAAAGAGTGAGTGAGTGAGTGCGTGTACAAATCAGTGTTTTTGCTTGTGTCATTTTTGCTTGTGTCATTGTGAATGTTTTATGTTTATCTTTTATGCCACAAAAGAATATTATATATATATTGAGAAGACGAATATATTGTTACAATTCCACTTGTGTACAAATGTTCCGTACCTATAGATTGTCTGAATATTTTATAATGTTTGTTTTATTTGTTTTAATGCACTGCTCATCACACTGTCATTTCAACCTCAGGATAGCCTTTGTTCATTTTTGTTGTTGTTGTGCTAACGGGTGTTTCCATACGCCAACATAAGTTTGTATTTCCAAATTTTCCACTGCACAATTGCAGAGTGCAGAGTGCCGTAAATTCATGTTTCTTTTCCTGATCTTGGGTTTTGACATTATATTTAAAAGCAGTATGATCATTGATATCAAAGATGTGCTTAAGCCCAATAGGTGGTGACTGTTACAGTTCAGATGTGTGGGAATATACGTATACTGTACTTCCTGAAGGTAGAGTACGGAGAAAAATCAGATTTCATTATTCGGTGTTTGACAGGAAGATATTGACAGACATTTCACTCTGAATGTTCAAGAATTGTTTTTCATTTCTAGCTTCTTTCCCTAATGTTATATTGTCACTGAGCAGTTACTAGCTAATTTTTGTCGAGCCTAAAATATTTTTCTGTGTGTGTTTTTGTTTGTTTGTTTGTGAACTGTTACATGCTAAAAGCTAAGGATCCGGTTAGGCCATCAAATTTCAATGACTTTTGGTTTTAAATTCATTTCATATGAACCATTTTGTACCATTTTCACTGCATGAGACAAAGTCTATTTCTACTATCAGTTTTCTTTTTACTTTCACCTACTGTGTAAACTTATGGATAAAGGGTCAGAACTATTTTGTGTGTGTCTTAAGGTATTTTATTCTCCGCTAATACATGTTGATCATTAACATGGGCCATAAGCAATATTTATTTTCTTTTCTCATTGAGCAGATTAAAAAATGTAGTGCTATAATAACACGAGGTTGTAATGGGCTCAGGTTAGTCTGTATGTGCAGTCCACTGATATCATCGGTAAAGCTACATGAGCACATACTCTCAGACCTGATAAGCAATTTAAACTTGATGAATTTTAATATTATTTTTCAGTTTAAAAAACATTTCTATACCCAGAGGTCTTGAGAGATAAATACGCAGCCTGAGTGGCCTGTGATAGTTACTTTTTCCACTTTAAAAAGAAGACAGTCATGATCAATGTCTTGCTTTTGTTTGATGGACAGCCTAAGCCATATATGAGTCTTTAGTAAGAGTCTTTTATAGCAGGTTTGAATTTTATATAGCTTTTCACTGCTGACGTAACAAGTACAGCAGTCGATGTATAAATCAGTGTATAATATTTGAAGCCCCTCCATATCCCCATCCACCATACATGCATGTTTTTTTTAGTTTTTTTTTTTAATTCAGTACACAAAACACTAAATGATCTTCATCTATGTCGTGCAGGTTTTTTTTTCTTTCTTGTACTTTATAGTTCATTCCGATTACTTGATTTTATCAAATTATTAGATCTTGATTTTTATTAGGATTGCATACATTGTTATTATACATAAGATTATATCTATATATACTGTAAATGTTTGACGTAGAGATTATTCTATTCTTATCTTTTACTGTTTAAATGGTCCTCTAAGCCAGTCAGTGCTCTGTGTATGTATAGGCCCCTGTGCTGAAATATTAGCGTACGAAGTCTAGACATAGCAGAACAATTTCAATGTTTTCTAGTCAACAGACACAATAGAGAGAGTTTACAGACCCGTGATGTTACTGTGCAACCACTGATGTCAGGAGTGCGTTTGTGTGCGGTGACCATAAACATTTATAAAGAGACAAAATTATCAAAGTCTTAAACGCATGTAAAAAAAAATTAAAAAATAATCTCGCTCGTCTCGTTTGTGATTAGTATTTTCACGCGTGCCATTCATAGCCAATAGAGGGTGCTAAGTAACCCGTCGTTTTTCTTGTGTGGTTAAACCTATCGAAACGAGGCATGCTTTTTTTATTTGAATACATTGATTCCGTTTCCGTAAAACGCTGCCGTGACATTTTCTACTTCTTAGAAATGATGCGAATGTAGCGGTCTCTTGTAGTGTCAAAGAGAAACTGACTGCAGTGCAGTTGTTTTATCTGTGTTTCTGGCGATTAATTCCTAATTTATCATTAAAATTAGGCTACAATAAGGTTACATTAGTTAACTGGGCCTACATAAGTTAATCTTAGTTAATGTTAATTTCAACATTTACTTATACATTATCAAATCAAAGCTTATATTTGTTAACATTATTTCATGGACCTGAGTGAAGAGTGAACAATTATAGGCTATTTATTAACTAACGTTAACAAACATTAATCAGTAGGCTACTGTAACAAATGTATTGCTCATTCATGTTCATGTTAGTTAATGCACTAATGAGACCTTATTGTAAAGTGTTGGCCATTAAACTGAAAATAGAAACGCTAAAACCCATTCTTTCTTTTAGTGTGCCTATGAGAAGAAAACAAAACTCCTCTCTGTTGAACAAATGAACAACACCAGGTCAATATGTTGTTGTTATTATTTGTCATTGAGTATAATGGTCTGTAATTCTGATGTATTTTGTTTTGTAAGTTTTGATAAAGCAGATAAATGTGCTTTCCCTGCCGCTTTGTGTACAGTGATTTGCTCATTGTAAATGGTTAATAAAGAGGAAAGCTCAGCATATAAATATACTATGTATACTTGATCTCTTCCTCCTGCTGTTTGAACTTCCTTTTTATGTCAGATGCAATTTTTTTTTTATGATGACAGTTTTGTATGTCCGTTAGATGTTAACATAGCCTATCAGAAGATCTGCATGGTGCATCTTTTCAAGAGAATGATGAAAAATATCTGAGATTAAGTTGGCCTCGTTGATTGAGGTACATCCTGCACAGTTGTAGCCTGCATGTTCGCCTGTGTGAAAATTCATTCTTTTTCTGTGGTTGTCTTGCGTTTGCCACTCACTTCCTCAGCACAAGAAGATTGTGGGTATGATGACAGTGCTTCTCTTTTATTTCTGTACTGTCTGACAGACATGCTGGATGTAATAACTTCAAAATAACTTGCTTTGGTGACCCAAAATCTACAGGCAAGCAGAGGGGCAAGATTCAACGTGTTTGGAAGTTAAAAAAGAAAAAAAAAGAAGAAGCATCAGATCAGCAGAGGAAGGAGGAAGTAAAGAGGAGAAGAGGGGCTGACTGGAAAGAATGTACTCTTAGAATTCACTGTGTGTTTTGTTTGTTTGTTTGTTTGTGTGTGTGTGTGTGCGTGTGAACGAGAGAATGTGTGCGCGTGTGTCTCTGTGTGTGTAACCTTTTGTCTAAAATTGAAGAAATGTCTCTGAGACTACCTCGCAACTGGGACTTCAGCACATTCAGAGCTGAAACCGCCAAGATAGGTGAGTGACACTGTGCGTTTAGGTGTCTGGTCAAAGGTCAAAGTCTTTTCCGTGTTTTAGGAATTCCACTTGGCCAAGTGGGTAGATTTCTGTATGATCTTTTGTATTCATTGACACAGCAGGCACACCTGTCACTAGGAACTAGAGGTTTGATCTACACTGGCTCATGTAATGTGTGACTTATTTTATGATAAATGTAATTGACTGGGCCGTGATGGCCAGATGTGTTTAGTGTAACTTGGATTTTACAGTATCTGCAAATCACAGAAATAAGTGGCATAGTGATTGTTGAGTGTTCACCCTGAGGCTGTATAATTCTCTTGAGCACTTCTAATCTGCTACACGCACGTGTTTCCTTGTAATTCGGTTGAATCCCATAACCTTCTTTTGATTTGTTGGATATTTTGATGTTGTGACAAGATTGTTACTAGTTCTAGCCTACTTTACTAATAATTTACTGCAAGTACTTTACTGATTTGATTACGTGTTCTCATTAATCTCCAGGCTGTTTAAAATATCGGTTATACTTTATTTTGAGGTGACATAGTTACATTGTACTTACTGTATACTTACTATAGAGTTAGGGTTAGTGTTAGTTTTGGGGTTAGTTACTTGTAATCTACTGTTATTACTATAGGTAGTACATGTAGTAACATGTAACTCGCCTTGAAATAAAGTGTAACTTCAATCTCTTGCTAAGAGTTAAAGCATGTATTTCACCAGCTTTATGGAGCAATCGAGTATAAAACGAGGAAGTTTTATGGTTGTATGTGGAGGTGACTCAAAGTGTTTTTTGGTCTCAGTCTGCTCTGTCTGGTGGAGATGCAAAGCATTCGTGATTTCCTCTGTGTTTAATCTTCATGCAGGCAGGAAGACACTGCGACACTCACTTTTGTCTGAGAAACATGCTCATTCTCAGGCCAAAATGTCAGCATGTTATTAGATGCTAGGTAATTATCTATTATGCAGCCCATTACAAGGTATTTGGTTAATGTTCTCTGCAGTATCCTATCTGCAATGGACGACACAGGCGTTGTATGATAATCAGTATGATTATAAGTATGATAATAAAGTGTTTCTTGCAGTGTTTTCTTTACATTCATTGGTGGCTTTACATTTTTGTTATTACTGTTTTGTAACCTGATATTTAGCAGACATTTTTTAAGACATATCAATTTTAGGCAGGTGTTTATATTATTATGCATATTATTATTTTATCATTTTATTTTTGAATCAGTCACTGTGTTATATCAGTTGTTGTTGGATATTTAAATGTGCATTGTCGTTTCCCATACAACGTTAAAATATTTACAATATTAATTACACTTATAATTATATGAATACAATTTAACTATTAATCATTTTCTCAAAATAAATATCTTTCATAGTGAACATTATAATGCTGTGATGTCTAAATTCACTTGTAGCATTTTAAATAATTGATTTAAGTTACAAATTTAAATTACTGATTTATTTTATTTTTTATCTTTTTACTTTTATTATTTATTTAAACTATTTAGATTTTTTTCAACTATTTAGACATTTTATATCAGCCATGTATCAGTTACCAGCCATAACATAATTATTTGTATTTAAATTATTTCGATTTTTAAAAAACTATTTAGAAATTTGATATCAGCCGTTTATCAGTGACCAGCCATAAAATAAATAATTACAATATAATTATTAACCAATGATAACCCATATTAAATTTGCAACCCATTTACAAAATGATATATTAGTGAAACAGGGTATTTAATACAAATAAAAAAAAGACAGGTTTTGACTTAGAAATAAAAAAGCGGAGGATAGTAATGTCAGATGATTAGTTGAAAGTTTATTTCAGGAGTGGAGTAAGATATTTTAATGAAAGATTATATATTTTTTCTTTGGAATAACGTGCACTGATGAATCATTCTTTTAAAATGTGTATTTTAGCTGAATGTTGATTTGAGCTGCTAGCCTGTTAAATTATGCATCTCAGCCAGAGACAATAGAACAGCATCTGAGCTGCTGAATGTGAATGATCAACATTCCCTTTTCACTAATGTCACACGCTTAAGCCTGACGCAGAACAGCTCGGCCTGACGCAAACAGCTTCTTGCATCTCTGCTGTGATCTCCTTGGTAATTCATAGGGAGTTTCAACCTACTCTCTTCCCTTCCCCACCATAAAAGCTCCCCTGATCCCAGCGTGTGTCATAGACATGGGTGAGGTCAGTGTGTGTGGGCCCGTGGTCCAGGATAGAGAACAGTGGTCTTTACTCTCCATCAGGATAGATCTTCTCTAAATAGACCAAAGAAGCTAACGTTAGGTGGGGATCTTTCAAAAACTCTACTTCCTGTAGCTGATGAGCTAGTAACTTCCTGTTTATCTTAGTTCTCTCTCTTCTGCCCTTTCCTCTGTTCTCAATGGGTTATAGCGAATTTGACTACAGAAGCTCCAAGCTGCTTAAATCAATGGGACACCATCTCTTGTCAATTAGATAATGGCTGATTGGTTGCTTAGAGATGTATTTATTGTAGATGCTTTCTTATCAAAGAGACTCACATGAAGCCAAGTGTTTTTGTGGCTAAACTGAGCAGCTTTTACTATGATGAATGCTGATATGCTTTTCTTATTTTCTACCACCTGAACATCTCAGTTTTTTTCTCATCTCTCAATCACATGGGTCTCTACCTACCCCATCCTCTCTTTACTATGGGCTATCCTGTCAGAAAGCAAAATCACAAATTAGATGTCTTTAGTCTCTTAGTTGTCTCTTCCAGACACCAATGGCTTAAATGAAGCACAAATGGAGGTTTTTCTGATAAACAATGTGAATTCTTTTCGCACTATTCTCAAGTGTACAAAGAGGCTTGCAATTAAGTCTGCAATCAAACTCCAGTAACTATTTAAATAAAAAAATAAAAAAACTCAAATATACTCCTGCTGAAAAAACAAAACAAACAAAAAAACGTTTTCATTCTTTTCTCATTCACTGATTTTAGCTGGTTTTAGCTGGTTTGGCCTTGCAGCCATCTGATCTCTGAGCCTGACCAGTGGAAATGTGTCCAAAACCACTATAAAAGCCAACAGACCAGTTTGACCTGTCTGAGAAACCTACTAAAACCAGCAAACCAGATATTTATTTCAGTAGGGTTATTCAGTTTTTTTTTCCAGAACCAAACTTTCTGAGCTCTGTACTCTTTTTGTATGTCAAACTGTGTGTGTGTCTATATATATATATATATATATAATATATAATATTTATTTCTCCTAAAAATGTTAGCAGAAGGTTAATATGAGTGAAACATAACTGAGAACTTCATTAGGTTTCTCAAGGTATAAAAGGGCAATCTTTGAACAATTATATGTTCCACTTTGATGTTTCAGTTCTCAAAACCCATGTGGAATAGAGTCAAAATCCAATAATACCCCATTGACCTATAACAATCTATTGCACAGTAACATCGAAAGTGCATGGTATTGTATTGTTCCAGGCAGAGCTGTCCTTTTCATTTGTAATGGTCCTAAAGTTACACCAGGACATTTTCTTCAGCACTTGGATAAACATAGCCAGTCTGCAAAATGTTTGTCATGCAGGAAGTTGCTGGTTCAGAGAGTTACCACTGACATTCACCACACTACATGGTGTTTTCATGATGTAAAAATAGAGTCACTAAATTATTTCAGTCAAAGGTGATTTCAGTTTCTGCAAGTCTCGGACTCCTCTACATATTTGTTTCTTATTCTCTGCCTACTTCCACTCAGCACGCTCCAAGAGTGTTATACCTGGGGAAGGGAGCCCTGGATCCACTCACACTGGTTTTAAGAAATCAATGGAGAAACCTCTGAAAACAGGCTGGCTGAAGAAGCAGAGATCCATCGTGAAGAACTGGCAGCTGCGCTTCTTTGTGCTGAGGGGAAACGTTCTCACATACCATAAGGACGACAGAGAGAGCGCTCTCCAGGTAAGAGATTTTTATATTATTATTATTTTGTAATGCATATTTTTATTTCATTCATGAGATTTGAATTTTATCCAATGTTTTTTTCTTCATGCAATGCCATTCCTGTCAGTCAAATAACTAAACTAAAATTAATTATTTAATCTGGGTTTAAAAAATGTTGAAATGAAAAGTTCAATTGAAATATTATGTTCAAATTATATCTTGATTTCTCGATTTTCAGTGTGGTCTTAAACTTTTGAGCCTCGCTATGTCATCAAAATGTTGCCTAACTAATGTTGATATCTGAAAACAAATAAAAATTAAACTAAAACTTCTAACAAAATAACATTTTTTTTCATTTAAAATGATGTATTTGTATTTATGATATTGATTTACCACTCAAGATTTAATCAGACATAACTTTCTATTAACTATTATAACTCATAACCTCATAACTATTCCCTTTTGTCTCATTTTGATCTCAGGGAACCATACCTTTGTTCTCATGCCAAGTTAATGAGCTGCCATCAAATGCTGATGATAAATTCCTGTTTGAGATTATCCCAGGTGAGTTTTTTTTAATACTTTTGTAGCACTGTGTGTAACAGGCCTGTTATATATGCTAGTTGTTTATAGTGTATACGGTGATCTCATGAGCTATATGTGTTGAAAGGCAATATCATAAAGTTTTTTCTTGTGTCCCTGATGCCACAGGTAGCAGTACAGATCGGGAGCGAGATGCCTATGTTCTCATGGCGACCAGTCAGAGCGAGATGGAAGAGTGGGTGCGCTCCATCCGCAAGGCCATTGGATCACGGTCCAATGGAGGTATCTTGTTCGCCATAAAAAAATATTCCATACATAACCTATTTGTCTATAAGGTTAATGATAGATTGAGGAGGTTCTAATACACTCATTTTCTTCCACACTGTGAGAAAAGATCTGTGGAAGAACGGAAAAGCTACCTTTTCATTGCCACCAGAAGATTATTTGTTACATTTACAGAGATTTCCTTTGTCCTTAAAACATAACAATGTGGTTTTATTTACCGCACATTTAGGTTGTTTCAGACGGACTGTCCCTATAGTAAGTCCCAGTAAAAAATACACATTAGTCACTTTGGATGAAGGAATAAATTAAATGACTAAATCTTGCAAACAGAGACCGTGCAAGGCAGAGACAGTCCCCTCGTATATACAATGTATATGCATGATAATATGAATGGCACAACAGCTGGACCAGCCTAAAAAAAATTATTTTATGATTTCAGCTTAAAGGTTTAGTTCACCCAAAAATGAAAATTCTGTCATAATTTACTCTCCCTCATGTCATTCCAAATTGAAGATCTTTTTAAAGAACTCTTAGAGCTTTCTTTCTTTCCATCAACAGCTACGCAAGTACTACTTTGACACGAAAAATTCATAAAGAGATCATAAAACTAATCCATATGAATTTAGCGGTTTAGTAAAAATTTTCTGAAGAGACTCGATCGCTTTATATGATGAACAGATTGAATTTAGTATTTTATTCACATATTGATCAGCACACATAAACAGAAGCTCAACCGAGCATGCTTGACACATGAGACCAAACCTCATTGGTTCTTGCAGAAGCTATGAACCTTCACAACAAGTCAAGTCGTCATTTATTTCTATAGCGCTTTTCACAATACAGATTGTTTCAAAGCAACTTTACAGAGATAACAGGAAAATAATGCAAAAAAGTTTGTTTCCAGGAGAAAATCAGCAGTCCAGCTTAAGTTCAGTGATGTTTCATTTTTGTTTTAAAAAAGTGATTAATTTAGTTATATATATATATAGCCGCTCTGGAGTAAACCGTGATGTCATCGCCCAGCTCAGCTCAGTTCAGTTCTTGTATAATAGTGTCAGTGCACACTGTAAAAAACTTAACTCATTATTTTTAGTTATCTTTTTGCATGTTTTTTTTTTAGTTTAGCTAACTTATTTCGATAAGTTGAGGACAAGAAAAACGTAAAATTTCTTGTTGTCTGGACAATCTAGTTATCTCTACACAAAAAAATAAGTTGAAATAACTAAATTGCTAAAATATTTTTTACAGTGCAGGGAGATCAATATTATTGTTGAATATTAAATTAAATGTCCCCAACTACATTTGTTACATTACAACTACATTAAGCCAAGCCAATGGCAACAAAGGTGGAAAAAGGCGACAGTGGCAAGGAACTAAACCTCCATCAGGGCAGAATGGAGAAAAAAAATGTTGGGAGAACCCATGCATGCTCAGTCAGGGGGCCAGTTCTCCTCTGGCCAGTGAACGAACAGTGTATGATTGGGGAGAGTCTAGTTGACACAAGCTCTGCAAAAACAGCATGCGTTGTGGTCGTGTCTAGGCGCAGGTCCTCCATCTGATCTGGATACGGCCCTGATCCGGCTGACTACATCATGCGTTGTGGTCGTGTCTAGGTGCAGGTCCTCCATCTGATCTGGATACGGCCCTGATCCGGCTGACTACATCATGCGTTGTGGTCGTGTCTTGGCGCAGGTCCTCCATCTGATCTGGATACGAACCGGATCCGGCTGACTACATCATGCGTTGTGGTCGTGTCTAGGTGCAGGTCCTCCATCTGATCTGGATACGAACCGGATCCGGCTGACTACATCATGCGTTGTGGTCGTGTCTAGGTGCAGGTCCTCCATCTGATCTGGATACGGCCCTGATCCGGCTGACTACATCATGCGTTGTGGTCGTGTCTAGCTGCAGGTCCTCCATCTGATCTGGATACGGCCCTGATCCGTCTGACTACATCATGCGTTGTGGTCGTGTCTAGCTGCAGGTCCTCCATCTGATCTGGATACGGCCCTGATCCGGCTGACTACATCATGCGTTGTGGTCGTGTCTAGGTGCAGGTCCTCCATCTGATCTGGATACGGCCTGGATCCAGCTGATTACAGTGAACCTCGGAATAAGCAGAAAGACTAACAATAGCGTAGATGTCATTCTTCTTATGATGTAACGGGTACATCGGATGTCATAGGACAACCGAACATGCTTGGGTTTCCGTTTACCACAACTAATATGCGAGTTGATGAATGTTTATATGTGAATAAAAGCCTAAATTCAATCTGTTATAAATACATTAGATACATCATATAAAGCAATCGTGTCTCTTCGTCATATAAAGCAATCGTGTCTCAAACTGCATTCATATGGATTAGTTTTACAATCTCTTTATAAACTTTTTGAAGCATCAAAGTGGTACAGTAGTTGCATAGCTGTCAATGGAGGGACAGAAAGCTCTTCAGAGATTCATTTGTGTTCCAAAGATTAATCAAAAGTCATAGGTTTGGTATGTACGGTAAAGTTATAGGTTTGGAATGACATGAGGGTGAGTAATTAATGACAGAATTGTTTGGGAAGTATAATAATTTGCCTCTTGTTTACCATAACTTGGCTGTGTGTCTAATGTATAATGTCCAAAGGGTGTTCTGTTCATAACGATATATGAATCCATGTACTGCCACTGCTATGCAATAAAAGAGTTGTTTCTTTCTTCAAAGTATTTGGAAAGAGCCTTTCAGACATCATGGTGTATGAGAAGAAATTTGGCCATCGACTGGTGCCCATCCTGGTGGAGAAGTGTGCTGAATTCATCAGAGAGCATGGTTTGAATGAGGAGGGCATCTTTCGCCTGCCAGGACAGGACAACCAGGTCAAGCAGTTCAGAGAGGCCTTTGATGCTGGAGAAAGACCCTCTTTCCCCAGGTAAAGTTTCACATCTCTAGAATGGCTCAGGGATAGTGTAGTAGAGAACTGATTTGAATAAAGCATATGTTTACAAAAGAGTATTATGGTGGTACCATAGGCCAGTAATGGTATGCAATGGTAACACTGATATATGGGGCGCCTTAAGATAACTAGGCCCCTGGGCTACAAAAACGAATGTCACTTAGTCAACACATAGACTTTTCCATTTGTAAACTAATATGAATGAATTCAAATGACATAGGCTAATTTTAGAAATGTTTCTTCCTTGTTTTTCTAGCTAAAAAAATCATTGACAACACCAGTAAAATGCTTTTTTTTCTTTTACCATGGACAGTTTTGAGTATGATTTGAGTGTCGAAATATCCTGTTCACACAGCAGCTTACAACACTGTGTGTATGAACGTGCAATTGTATCTATCAACTGTAATCATAGTGGCAGTGACTAAAGGAACTGCAAAGATGGCGACATAAATAAAACTGTAAAGTCTTATCACATTTGAAATGACAAAAAGTCTATGCGCATGTTCATCTGTAAAGTTAACTGACAGCAGCTTTAATACCTGAGTGAAAAAGGAGCATTTGCGTCATGCTCAGACCACAAAACTGACAAGGAAGACTGCACCTAAAACCTTCAGATGACACACAGATTTTATCCACATCTTTGTAAGTTATCAAACTCGTGTTCAGCAAGGAAGGGCTCTCTTGCACTGTATAACCTTACAGAAATCTAGTTGTCCAGTCCGGTTTTGTTTACACAGCATGGCATCGCCAAGATGAGGTTGTGAGTCCGGAAAATTTACTGGAGCGAGTTTGGTTATAGAATGTCATTGTCACTGCTGTAAACTCCCATATATATAAAAATATTATTAAAAAAATATTCTATTTGTGCAGCTAGTAGCCTGTGTAGGCCTTTGGGTTTCACCTCATGGAATGAAGTAAGGCCTTCTATATTTAAAATTTAATTTACTCCTGTGATGGCAAAGCTGAATTTTCAGTATCATTACTCCAGTCTTCAGTGTCACATGACCTTTCAGAAATCATTCTGATATGCTGATTTGCTGCTCAAGAAATATTTCTTATTATTATACATGTTAAAAACAGTTAACAGTTTATATTATTTTTTATAAAAACAGGAGTTGATGAATAGGAAGTTTAAAAGAACAGCATTTATTTGAAATATGAACCTGTTGTAATGTCTTTACCCAAATTAATGCATCCTCATTACAACCTAAAAAAAAACCAGATTTTATATGAAATAAAAATATTTTGTATTACAAATGTCTTGTATGATAGTGTATGATAGTGTATAATGTTAAAAACTTAATTTTATTCTTATTCTATATCTTTTTATTATTATTGTATTTATTTTGTTTGTAATAACATCAGAAGTTACTTTGAAGAGATAATTAAATAAATCAAATGATTAAATAAATGTCCAACCATAAAGAAAGAACCATCATCTACTAAATATATTTAATTTTCATATGATTTTTGTACCTGTGTAAGATGACCATTGGTTTCCAGACTTCTATTTTTGCAGTGTTCTTTAAAGTATGCATGCGAATTGGGCTCTTATGTGGATAACCACACTCTGCATGACCATTTATGGTGAAACAGCACTATAGTCTTCACAGACTTTAAGAGGAAGTAGCATAGGTAAAGGGTTTGACCCAGAAAGTTTAAACTAGAGAGAGAGAGAGAGAGAGAGAGAGAGAGAGAGAGAGAGAGAGAGAGAGAGAGAGAGAGAAAGAGATTGACGTGCAAAAGCATGAGAGTTAGAGTGACAGTAGCACAGTATTTCAGAGGAACCTGGCACTCATCGCTGATTTGCAGCTAAGCCACATCCTGTCCTGACTAACAGAGATCTTGCCATTCAACACACGCACATATACATACAACAAGTACATTTTTTCACTTTCTAATTCACCAAAAAAAATTATTTATGAAAACAAGAATAGTAGACTGTAGTAATGACTGAATGTCAAACTTTGTTTATACCTTCTCCCTGCAGTGACACTGATGTCCACACGGTGGGGTCCTTACTCAAGTTGTACCTCAGAGAGCTTCCTGAACCTGTTGTGCCATGGACTCAGTATCAGGACTTCCTTGACAGCACTCTGATGCTGGATGCCACCACTGCAGCTGTGAGAATCACATTCACAACGACATTATAGCTGATGAATAAGGATTCTTTGACTAATTGCAATCTGATCAATTCCAGGGCAAAGAAAAGCTGGAGAAACAAATCAGCCTTCTGCCAAAAGTGAACTATAACCTCCTTAGTTACATCTGCAGGTACTGTATGAGTTAGGCCTACTATAAGAGTGTAAAAACAGATCAGACATTGATAAGAGCAAAATTCAAAAAACAGAAATGCTGATATATATCCATATTTGTTAATGCAGATTCCTTTTTGAGGTCCAACAAAACTCAAAGGTGAATAAGATGAGTGTTGAGAATCTGGCCACAGTGATGGGGGTAAACCTGTTCAAACCGCAAGTGGAGGACGCCATCAGTATGATGAAGGGTCAGTTATCATCCTAAGACTTATAAAATATTGTTCTACATTGTTTTTAAAATAACCAATGAGGAAATCAAATAATACGATGTTAATATACTGTATTAAACAATTACAAAATACTATACAATATATACAGGTTTAATAATGTAAACCAGCTAAATATATATATTTAATTTATTTAAAAAAGGTATTTGTTTTCTGGGGAAAATCAAACTAAAATGTTGATAATTTCTTGCTCCAATTTGTAGTATTTTTGTACAGTAAAAAGCTCTTTTGAATGAAAATGCCCCGGTTCCTAAAACCACCTGCTACCAATTAGCAAAAGCAATAAGCACATCATAGGCTGAATTCAGAATGGCAAGATAGCGCTAGTTTTTTCATGCTATATTTAGTTGTAGTTCAGTTGTTGTGTGATATGTTTTAAACTAAAGGCTATTGCCTAAAAAAGTCCTTTGTTTCAGCAAGAGATGCATTAACGCTGGAAATTCATGGGGTATTTAACCTGAACTGCAATGAGTAAGAACAAGATAACAAGTATGGTGTTAATGATCCGTGTTCTCACCTCTTGGCCACATACACAGGAACTCCCATGATACAGAAGGTAATGACGGTTATGATCAGACACCATGAGCGTCTTTTCCCACCCTCCAAAGATAAGCTGCCGTCTCCTCTTCCCAGCAAGAAAAACAAAAGCAAGAAGACCAGTAACCCTCGCAGTTTTGTGGGCTGGGAGTCTGCAGAGGTACCGATCACATTATCTTACAACTTCCATATACATGGAAAACTAAGAAATAGCAGGCAATTTCCGAATTGTGATTTGTAGGCCTGTAAAATTAATAAATCATGAAATATGTTAAATATACACTACTGATATTTTTTTTTTTTAAATAGTAATATTGTTTCCAGTCTTCCAATCCTTCAGAAATCATTGTAATACGCTGATTTGGTGCTCAAGTTTATTTTTGTAGAAACCTTTTTTTTTTTTTTTTTCAGAAGTTCTTGACGAATAGGAAGTTCAAAAGAACAGCATTTATTTGAAATATAAATCTTTTGTAACATTATACATTTCCTTTAAAAAAGTTCAATTTAATTTCAATGCTGAGTAAAACTACACTGTACAAATGAATTTTGATGATTTGTTATCACAACTTTTTATATTTTGTCAAATTAACTATAATTAATGTAGTTCAGATAACATAATATTTTGAGTTTCTATTTATTTAAACCAATCTCCTTTGTTGTATTAACTAAAATTTTTAATTTCAATGAACTCAAAATTTTAAGGCAACCTGGTAACTTACTTTTTTAAGTTAATCCAACTTTTTTTTTTTTACAGTGTATTAACTTCTTACTTGTTAAACTATATAAAAGTTCTAATTATAGAATTGTCTTTATGCTTGGAAATAACAGGCAATTTCTAAATGTCAAAATATTTTAATCAGTTCAAAAATATTCAGCTAGAAATTGCTCTTTGTAACAATTATTTTCAAATTTTTAAGCAGTTAGATGTTACATTATTTATAATGTAATTTATTAAAAATAAATAAAACAAAAGCCGGAAAAATGGCTGGACATGTTTTTTGTTTGTAGGCATGAAATTGACAATTTAGTCATATTTAAGAAAACATCTACTGTTCTTTAAGGTTAAATTTTTTTTTGGAGCGTTCACAGCATTACTTTCACACCTGCACCTCTTAACTGATCGCACCACTCTTTTCTCAAAGTGTGAAGTGTCCTCCCTGTCTGAATCTCCGGAGGAAGAGGAAGTAGACACACCTGAGGACGAGAAGAGGGACGAGTGGTCATCTGAAGCAGGATCAGAAGACACACCTCTTTCTCCTTCCTCTGCATTTTCACCAACAATGGACCCGTGGCCCGACAGCCCCAGAAAGAGGACGCAAACTCTACCCAGCTTGGGCTGTCCAGCCACGGGAAGAACAGGCCGTGAGCCAACTTGGGATCGTTGGAGCAGGTTCCCGGAGAGCTTTAATGAGAATGAGGAGAAAACATTCTCAGAGGACATCTTTAAGTTACTCGACCTGCAGAAAATGACACTATTTTCTGGAGAGCAGAAAAGTGAAAAGGAAAAAGTGGAAGAACAAACGGACACAGGCTTGTATAAGACAGGTAGCGATGTTGTGATAGACGCTCCAAAAACACAGGCACATAGCACAGCCCCCCAGCCCATACCTCAGCCGAGAAACGAGGAGAGTGTGGTGGCTTTGAGCAGAGAGAAACCAGCAGCACCAGTAGACCCTGCTCTACATAAAAGCAATGGCGCACAGCAAGAAAACACAGACTCAACAAACATCATCAGCAGGTACATACCTGTACATACAGTACATACCTGTGTTCATTATTTGCCTCACAGTAATTAGCAGTGTTTGCTAAGGTTCAGGGATTTGAACAAACATCCTTCAGACATAGATTTTTGCACACCAGACAATAAAACAGACAAAAAAAGCCATTATAATGACATTTAAGGGCCAGAATGTCAGAGACTTGGGAATGAGCTCTTTTTATGTGGCCCAGTAAGTAACCCCGACCTAGCAACCACATATACACCCTAGAAACCATCTAGCAACCACCCAGAACACCCTTGTTGTGGTGGCTGAATTTTCAGCAGCCATTACTCCAGCCTTCAGTCACATGATGCGGGTGGATTTCAGCAGTGGCGTGTAACGCAGTCACTCCTACTAGCCACTTTGGCGGGCTGAATTTTAGGCCTTTTTCCTATGGTATCGATGTGAAAATTGTGGCCAGTGAAAATGCGGAGTGGCTAGTAACTTTGAAAAACCACTAGCCACAGTGGCTGGTGAGCAAAAAAGTTAATGTCAAGCCCTGCACATGATCCTACAGGAATCATTCTAATATGCTGATTTGGAACAATTATTATTATTATTAATGTTGATAATATATAAATGTATATTTTGTGTGTGTGTGTTTGTACCTTTAGTCTCCAGCAGAAGAACAAAGAGCTGAGCGCTACAGTGGTAGAGTTGCAGGCAGCACTAGAGGCAGAGAGACGCCGCAAAGCTGCATTAGAGATCTTGCTACGCAACACAGAGCGCAGCAGGGACGAAGCTCTCACGCGCAATGAGCAGCTCAACAGAGAGATTCAGGAGTTCCTCAACAGACCCACTGGTGGACCATCTTAGTGACACCATAAAAAAAAACAAAGTTCAAGCTTAGTCCTGTCTAGCTTCTCAATGGAGTACAAGACGAGCTATCTGGACAACTCCATTGTTTTTAACACCTTGATCTGCTGCGAATAATGTCTTCGAAATAAGACCAGTGGCAATGTCCATTTCTCAGTTTCTGTCCATGATATGGCAGAAGTAAAACCTCTACAATGTCTGACACCTTATGTACAGAAATTATAGATATGATCTAGTTATTTGGTTTCACATTGTGATTGGGATTTGTAACATGACAATATGTGAAATCTGAAATATGCAGTATTGGAGTGAACAGTTTTGAGATTTATAAAGACTATTTAATTATTTCTGTTGAAATCTTCATAGTATTTTGTAATACCCCCCAAGATAACATAACCAAGAAATGCAACTTTTTTGAAAAACTGGACGTTTTGAACGTTCTGAGAACATTCAGAAATAAAGATTTCATAACCTAATTTGAACAGTAGTAAAAAAAAGTTATTAGAACATATTTTAGATGCATGGGTAAGGCCAGAAAAGCATCTTAAGTTTAAACCTTTTTTTTTTCAACAGAGAGAAATTATTTTCCACCTTTAAATGAAAGAACTATAGTATTGTGTTTTAAAATTGTTATTATTTATGTGATCACTAGTCTGCATTAGACTCCGTTAGAGTCTGTGAACAATTTGGTGAAAAGGACCAAAAATTGTGGATTACTGTCAGTAAGTAAACAGTTTTATCTGGCTTTTCTTTCCTACACCTTCACATCTGTTGTCTGGTTGCAGTCAGAAAGAGATAGTGTGTCAGAGGAGATAAAATGTGACAGAGTGTGAGAGCGCAATGAGAAGAATGCTTTTTTAGATCCAAATTCACACAAGAGACCACATGTGTGTTTTCAAGGAAGGGGTAAAAAGACACTAGGCATTACGTAAGGAAGAGACCAGATAGCATTGTGTCTGTCAGCTGTCATAATTAAATGATAGGGAAGGAATTTCCTATTTCCGACTGGATTATACAGACAATGTGCTGCTCACAATCAACAAAATGCTGATTATATGTTGTTCAGAGTCATTCATGTGGTAAATTCCAGTTTGTTCTGTGAGGGTTTTCAATGGACATTTCTTCAGTTGTTTTTCTTGTACACCTGGTAAATTTATCTCATCATAGCAGAACAGTAGTTTCAAAGATAAACAACACTGTGATCAATTGGATCTCCTACACAAGAAAGAAGAGGAAGAAAGTGAGGGTGAGCATTACAGCATGTGATAACTGGTTACTGGGTCAACATTTCATGCACATAACCCTAATTTAGGTACGCCAACTTTTTTTTGTTCTAAATCTATATAATGAGAGAGTAAACCATGAATCCATCTTCTAAACTGTGTTTTGTCTTATCCTGCATCACTACGGTTACGCCTATAATAAGTGTTTATATTCAGACTATTATAGATTGAGTGGGACATAAACCTCTGTGGAGTAGCCCAGTACCTGCACGACTCAAGAGAAGTTGCTCCGGCTACAATGTTCTTCTGCAAGACGCTTGCAGTTTTTGTTTATTCACCACTAGAGCACCAAAAGTTACATAGGGTTGCATCAGAAATCGCATGTTCCATAATATATAGTAGGTGAAAACAGTGACGACAGGATTTTTTTGTTGTTGAAAAAAACTTACTAAAATATCTAATTATAGAAATGTAAAAATAAATAAAAACTTCAAAGCGGTTCAAATTGTGACTTACATCTTGCTAAGATGCGATATTAATTTTATTAAAGTTAATACTTTTTTTATATATATATACAGAAATGGACCATGGTGAACATATTTAGACAGTTTGTGAACTCTGTTTTGTTTTTAGACAGTTTAATATAATTTTCAAAAACGTCCAGTAGTTACAAACGTTAGTCACTCATCAACAGCACCTGTAATAATAACTAGTAGTAGTAATAGTAATTACTAATAGTAATGACTTCACAACCTTTTTTTCAAATTATATTTATCTCACCTAAATGTTTGCTCACTCTAGGGTGCATGAGTTTACACACAAGGAAGCTTCATTTCAACCTTAAATTAAAGTGACAAAAAAAGACAAGTAAACAAGAACAAATAAACAAATTACAAGCAGAAGCAAATGCAAAAATAATAAAATAAAATAAAAAATACAAATGCAAGTTCTTTAAGGTTTTCATGTAGATCTAACAGTATTCAGATACAGGGATACTACAGAAATTAAATAAATTAAATAAAGATTCATTCTTCTCGCTCTCGTTTGTTGTTTGATTAACATTAATGACACAGACAGCAGCAATTTTAGGCTGTGTTACTTTAAGAGCTGATGTACGAATTAACATACTGATACACTCAACTGTTTACATTAATACTTTCACGTCAAGACCTCATCGACTGTGCTTATGTACTCGCAAGACGGGCATTTTGATAATTTTGCGCAAAATAAACAGTGAAAAAGGTCTTAGTTTTTGGTAATTGATCCTCTCATGTCTTTCCTCCTGAAAAAGCATAGTTCCTAGAGTCTAATTTTATTAAGCTAAAACAACTAATTATCAAGATATTTCTTATTTTAAACGTACAGTATGTAATTTTTGGCCACCAGGGGTCACTCAATCAAAATAATAACAAAATACGTACTTTGATGACATGGGGAAAGATCGTGGGCTCATGGGAGTTGTTGTCGTTGTCAATGACGCGTGATAGGTATCGTAGTTGATCTGTGATTGATGATTAGTACGGTCAGCTGCTTCCTGTCCTGTAACGCTTGTGATTCACGGATTAATTGCGAAGTTTAACCATCATAGAGTGAAAGTTTATCATTCACATATCATTTACATGTGTTTTTAAGCCCTGTTAGTTTAAACATCAAGCGCAAGAAGTGTACGCACACAGAGCCGGGCAGACACAAAGTTCAGTGCTCTTTCTCTCTGAGCTTGACGGACACTAATAATATTCAAAATTAAGTCAGAATGCCCATCTCGGTGAATATCCTCATAAACACAGTCAGCTATGCAGGAGTTTTCGAATTTGCCAAATCGAATTTTTGTCCCACCAAACTAAAGCCTTATTTGATGGGTAAATGGTGTAGAATAGAATGACTGCTGCGCTGGACAGGGCGCATATAAGAGCGAGCAGAGAGAGAGAGAGGGAGAGCGAGCCCCAGCCGCGCGCGCTCTCACCATCTTCAAACAACACGAGTGCTGTCTTGATCTCTCTGCCTCACCCTCACGCTTATTAATCAACATCTGGTGAAATATCGCAGAAAAATAAAATATCGCAATGCCATTTTTCCCAATATCGTGCAGCCCTAGCGTCCGGTGTTCCCTTTTGTGTTTGGCAGTTTCGCCAGGTTCCTCAGGAAGTTAGAGAAACTAACTTGGAGGAGTCAAAGGTTATATGACGCCATAGACGGGCGACCAAACGAAAATAATTCGAATTAAACTATAAATTTCTCCGGATTTTAAAGTTGGTGGAAACTGGCGGGAAAATGTAAGTACACAACTAAAAGAAATATGTAACATAGATACAGTTATTTTTGCTATTTTTAAATACATATTGTGCCTTTAATTCAATCTCTCAATAAGTCTTTGGGGGCCTTGGAGTATAAAAAGGGCCAGTTTAGAGGTAATAAAGCTTGGATCAGATAGGCTGAAACTGATCTTTGGGAAGTATTGGAAGTAGTTACTCTGACTTAAGCATTCCTCTGATAATTACCTCGTTAATACAGTTTTATCAGGTAGGGATATGTCCCTGTATGAAGTCCCTCTATTGGGTACTTGACATCCTGAGCCTCTGGAGACGTGTTCCAATGGCTACAGAGCTGTGTCAGCCCCAGAGTACGAGTGATAAGGGCTTCCCTCCACTTCCGAATGAGTGGTTTGTTTTTGCCCGTGAGCGCAGAAGCTCTTCACCAGGCACCCTTCTGCACAACCTACAGATGATAAGATGCTCCAGAAGTCAGTGGAAATACAAACAAAAAATATTCACATGCACAGTGTTGTTTTAGTGTTAGAAAAAGAGTTATAGTCGTCTATCCACGGTTTGAACACCTTTTTTTTATTTCCCATAAGGAAATATTTCATTTTCGAGTACTGCAAACTCATTTCATCGTAATTGATGCTTGTCAAATGTTTAAAAACCTCTCTGAGAGACACACACCGATTCTCCGATAACAGCATTGTAATGGCAAAAAGTGGTTGCTTTCAGTCTATCCTGCAACCTCTTACACCTCATTTCATTTCAATTTCCGTCACCACAGATATTTATCCTCTCTTGTACAAAGATACAGAGGCTTCAGACGTTTGTCAAAAATAAATGGTCAATGAACATGGGTCCCAACACTCATAGGAAATCATAGGAAAAACAAATAAACACTAGGCCTGGCTCACCCACCCAAACAAAGGAAGGGCCTTCTGCACGTATCAGAGCAATGTTTACAAAATCCTCATTAAGGAAACGAAAGCAGATAACGGTTCACACACACACACTCACACACACACACACACACACACACACACTGGGACACTATGAACACTAGAAATGCAGAGCTTCCTAGTTTGTAGATAAGGGACAGAGAGAGAAAGTAGGCAGAACAAGAGTCAGAGAGAGAGAGAGAGGAAAAAACATTTGAAAAGAGATGCCACAGAGGGACATCTATTTCACGTAGTGAAACCACCCTCAAGCCCAAACTTTTCAGACATCAAAAGGTGAGAAGAAGAATAAATGCTCAGAGTTCAGGAATAGAGGCAGTTTAATGCAGTAAACAGTGTGCAGGTACGTAAAAAAAAAAAAAAAAACTGCACAGGACGGCTCTACTTTCCTACATTCTGCAGTGCAGCGACATTTGAACATCTATCCAGAAGCAAGAGTTGAGCACTTCAAATTAAGGGTATTTGTCTCTGGATCTGTAAGATCCTGATTTCACTCCTGTGAAACTCTGCACCTATTGCTGATACACACACCATTTGCTTCACATCATGGCTGGCAGCAGGAATTACTTCTGGATTATGTGTTCATCCACCAAATCTGTTTCATTGGCCTTTTTCCTGCTTTTCTGGGGGCCTTTCAGTGCACAAAGTAACCCTATTGGCTCTCCGGAGAGGCTTCGGGTCGCTCCAGGGTTGGATGACGGACATGGAGGGGTTCTGGATCCTTCCCTCCTGGAGCAGGACAGTGAGGTGGACATGCAGAGCTTGCTGGAAAACCTGAAGGGACAGTTTCTACGTACCTTTAACCTGACACGTACCGGTTCCCATGTGCAGCCAGGGGCCACTCGCATAGAGCCTCCTGAGTACATGCTGGAGCTCTACAACCGCTTTGCCAATGACCGAACAGCAATGCCTTCTGCAAACATAGTACGCAGCTTTAAAAATGAAGGTAATTGTGTATTTACTTTTCCATTGAGAGCTGTTAAACTGTTTTTATTGTGTATTTTTTATTTTTCATTTTTTTTTGTAAAAGCTTGGTGATAGCAGTAAAATATTTTTTTCTACTGCGGGTGCAAATATACAATAATGATACATAAATATGTTCATAATATTATATTATATAACAAAAGTATTTGGGTAAAGCCATACAATTCTGGGAAAGGGAAATTATTCTGTAAACATTTTAACTTATTTTATTTGGGTTGTACACTTTTTAAAATAAATACACATTGATTCAAATTGAACACTTATGTTGCTGAATTATGAAGAAATATTAGAGAAATATTGTGTTTTTGATGTGCAACACTTTATTTTAAAGTTTATGAATCTACATGTCTATAAATGCATGCAAAAAGTGTAAGTTTGACCTCAATTTCACCCAGTTACTTTCATATTAGCTAGACGGCCATTCCCAAATGCACACATACAATATTATATGTATATATATTAATTCATTAATGAAAATATTTGAATCCCTAATTTTAATGTTTTTCTTTTCAGACTCCTCCCCTTGCAGCATGGGACCTAGTGGAGTGAGACTACACCCACTTCTCTTTAACGTGTCAATTCCACATCACGAGAGAGTCACTACAGCTGAGCTCCGACTGTACACTCTGGTCCAAACGGACCGCAACAAATACGCTGGTGTTGACAGAAAAGTGACCATATATGAGGTCAAACAGCATGAAACGAACAGCAGTCAGCAAATAAGAGGCGACAATATTGAGGAAGGAAATCAAACCAGGCAAGAGGGAGAAACAGAACTAGTGGAGTTGGCATCTCGGCAGGTTTATGGTACAGATAACGGGTGGGAATCCTTTGACATGACCGCTGCGGTGCACCTTTGGCGGAAATCAGACTATGGCACCACCCACAGGCTGGAGGTTCACATAGCCAGTTTGAACTCTCAGAGTGTGGTGGCATCTGAAGGTGGGAATGAAGGCAATGCCATAGGAGGGGACATGGACATTGACACAAGCCCTGAGGACAAACACAAACCCTTAATAATTGTGTTCTCTGATGACCAGAGCGGAGACCACCGAGGAGACAAACGAGAGCTGAATGAGCTGATCCAGCATGAGACGGCTGGACCAGGCATTCAGGACAACTTTGAGCTGGAGTTGACAGGCCTTTGGGATGACCTAGGAATTATGGGACAAAAAAAGGGGAACGAGGAAGAGGAGCAGAGCGAAGAAGCTCTACTACAGATGCGGTCCAACCTCATCTATGACACAGCGTCTAGAATTCGGCGCAATGCCAAAGGCAACCAGTGTAAAAAGAGCTCCCTCTATGTAGACTTCAAAGACATTGGCTGGGACAGCTGGATCCTGGCACCCACCGGGTATGAAGCCTTCGAGTGTACAGGGATATGCACGTACCCTTTGACCAAACATGTGACACCTACAAAACATGCCATTGTACAAACTTTGGTCAGTCTGAAAAGTCCACAAAAAGTGTCCAGGGCTTGTTGCGTACCCACTGAACTAGAACCTATCTCCTTACTCTACTTAGATGATGCAGGTGTTGTGACATATCAGTATAAATTCGAAGGTATGGTGGTAGCAAAGTGTGGATGCAGATAGTATTTAATACACGGGGAAGTGGGGTGAAGCTGGGCCAAAAGCTTAGAGATTGGATTGAAAGGAGACTAAACGACATTCACTGTCTACAGCCTTAATGTCAAGTTTCTTCCAAACAGCAGTGGTTGAGCTCTTACTACTAACCTTAACAACGTTAGCAGGACTCATGATATCAGTTGTGGAATCAGACAGTTCTGAAGCCATGTGACAAGGGGCCACAGTGCAAGACTTAGTGGGAACGATGACAATTTCATCCCCACTGAATAAGGATTGGGTGGAACATAAGACAATAATTGAACCACTGACACGCCTCAAGATCAGCCGTGATAAATTAGATGCTCTTATCAGTAAAGACTGAAGTTTAAGTCAGAGATTATATCAACTCCAACTCGTTACATACTTGCCCATATCATTTGCGTCAGCAGAGTCCTCGCTAAGTGGGTGTTTTGTAGAGATGGCAGTGAACTCAAGCACCACAGGGTCAGTCCAGTGACCCTACCAGAGACAAGAAGCCTGTGAAACGGTCTGTTTCCAGTTTCCACAAAGCTCAGTATCATATCTGTCACGACAACGCCGAGTCAATACACAGTTTCCTGCCTAACAGAATGCATTTGATATGAACTGTCCAAGTTAAAGAGAAATTGTTATCAGAAGAGTCGTAGAGAAGGGGTAAAACAGACCAGAGCGGACCAGTCTGGACTTCCGAATGTGTCTGAGAACAACACATATCCTCAATCTGGATATTTACAGTTAGTCGTCATTATTGCAAAAACACAATCAGGACAATGGCTCTCATTCACTAAGCGTGCATAGACTGCGTACCCACAAATTAATCAGTGAAATGCATACAATCTGCATAAAAGCACAAATCATGATTTTTCAATAACTTTTGTACTAACTGAAATCACATATGCAAAAATCCCATTCCGGGTGGAAGATGAAATTTTATACATCGATATTTCATATTAAATATATTTCATCATATAATGTGAAAGAGTAAGACAATTCACGTTTATTTGTATAGCGCTTTTCACAATAGACTTTACAGAAAATGCTTGTTTTTAATGTTACAATTTATGATATTATGATGCTATCAGTCATAGATAGCGTGTCAAAGTATTGTCCATTAGAATACTTAAATTTCATTAATATTAGAATGGGTTTAAAAACAAATTAAGAACAAATGTGCATACACTCGTGTGGTGAATTAGGCTGAACATTTTTTGTGAGAAGTTCTCCTGTGAGTATAAATATGAAATCATCCACACAGTTATAAGTGAATAAGACCCAATATTTCAGTGCAAAAACGAAGCTATAAACAGAAGATCATAAAAGAGAGACATCGAAAAAGGATAATATGACCTTCTGAAATGTCTCAAACCATCTAGAATTAAGCTGTTATGAAATTACATTTTCTTAGGCCACTTGATCCTGACTTTTTCCTTTCTTCAGTAACATTTTTTATACTGAAATCTTGTCTGCATTTGATCATGGAATTACCTCACAGATCAGCATGTCACTGGATGGACAGGTTGTACTGCTTGGTCCGCCCACTATTTCGATTAGCGACAGACAGCATCATCACCTCCTCCTGCTCCAAATGCCGTGCAAGCTGCACTCCCACCTCTATGCATGGCTGTGATAAGAAGGTGTCAGGACTGAATAACTTGTGTGAGGACCAAAGACAATTCCAAGCTGCACGGAGGGTGGGAGACAGCTGTTAGGATTCCTGGAATGAGAGGACAGTTTTTATATCATATCAACTTTTTGACCCCAATCTACCCTAAAGCGAAGACACATCATTTACTCCCCATCACTCTTCTTAGTGTCATCCTTCTCCTCCTTTTGGACCCTTATCACCTTTAGAACTGGAGGATGAATGGAAACTGTCTTGTCGCAAGGTCATGCCACCCACAGATATCCTTCACAAGACATTTCAGTCTGATAATATTTTCCAGGATTATTCTATGCCTGGCGCATACTTTGCATTTCTGTCTTTATATTATTAACTTCATGTTGTTGAAATACAAGTTATGTTCTGCTGCTTTGATTTATTTTAAAGCTTATTTATTGATTAATTTATTTGTTTTTATTATTATTTTGGTAACTTTGTATAGCAATACTGTACATGACTGCATACACTATACAGAGTACATGATATGATGTTGTGCAAAGAATATGGGTATACAAGCATATAAATTAATTTAAAATAAAATTATTAGTTGTAATAATTTATCCTTTTCTCATGTATGTGTTAAAATACTCAACGATGTTGTACATGCTTTAATCAATCACCTTTCAAGCGCTGACGTCTTGTTAGGATTTGTATATATCTTAAAATAGTTTGTTGATCCTCTTGCCCCTTGCACCCAGATACTCCATAACTTCTTAACAAGATATATTTAGCCACAATCAGTCCAGAGCTCGCTGTTTAGACATTGGGTGTGGGAGCGATTCATAAATCTAACTTTCCATTGAAGACCAGCAGCTCAAAGGCCCATAGTTTACATGTGTCAAACAAATCCACGTCCATGGGAAGCTGACTGGAAACCAATGACCACACAGGCTCATCTGCTCTGCGGGTCGAGACTGTGCAGATATATTTGTTTCTTTTCTTTCTTTGGGGGTGGTTAGGGGTGGGGGGCTAAAGAAGTGTTTAACTTTGTTCACTATGTATTTAAGATGGTATTTAAAATTGATAATTGCCAGTTGCCATTGTAAAAAAAATTATTTTGCCATGTAAAAACGCACAGAACGTGTAAATAAAATGATATTTTGAAGAAACTGCTGTGTGACCCAAATATTTAATATGTAAACATTTTCAGTGTTTTTTTGTTTTTGTTTTTTACCTAAATTTGTGGTAATTGGTAAAAAAAGTATATTTATTAACAAATTTTACTTTGACCAAACTTAATGTAGTCCTTGACCTTTAATGCTCAACAAGCTGTTAATCTAATTTATTTTGCCACAAAAGCCATGACAGGAAAGTTAGACCAGGATGGGAAACAATGTAGACCCTCCACTGTGTTTATTGAGCTTGAATGATGACCGTTCAGGACCTTCTGACCAATTACTGAAGCATTTGCGTCTGGAAATTGTCATCTAATTCCGGGTATTCATTTGTTGTGTTGATAGAGGAAGTTATTAGCATGTGCTTATGATAACAGGCATGCCAATAATAAAAACATTTTTTTTTTAATTATTCAGACATTCTAAGGGTGTGAAAATATTTTAAGGAATTGTAATGTTTCGTGTGATTAGTAATGTCAGAATTCCGATAGACAAAAATGTATAAAACAATATAAAGATGGCATAAAAACACATTACTAAACAGATTACTACCTATAAGATTTATAGCTATGTTCTTGATCTATTCATAGCTGATTGGCTGCATCAAAAGCAATGATTTAACATTAATTGCAAATTGCAAGTAGACAATTCTAGTCTCCACTTGGGTTAAAATCAGATAAAACATTTGTACAGGTATCAAAATATAAATGCCATACCATTTGCATGCGCCACTCCCCCAGCGAGCATTCTTTATCTGTCAGTCACATTTTTACGTTGTGTCGAGGACTGATACTAGGAGTCCCTATGGAAAGCACCACACACCGCTGAACTGAATTACAAGGTTTTGACGATGCAGATGTTGCAAGCCACTGTTTGCCGGGTAACAAGTGCACTCACATCATAACCTACAGTACCCAGCGCCCCACGTAAGCCAATGTAGTCCTTCGTACCACTCGGGGACCGAAAGGACAGTACATACAATTGGAATAAGTCGCTTCAGCGGACTTCCTTTTGACCTTTTCTATTCTTTTTCTTCTTCTTTTTTTGGGGAAAACAATCCACAACTGTGCAGACTGGAGCAGTGAAAAGGTGCTCTTTCTTCCTCTATTCTTGAGGCAGCACTTGCAAGTTCATCATTTAGGCCCTAAACAGGGTAGTGGGAACATTAGGCACAAAGCCCAGCCAGGATCTCAGGATAACGTGAGAGTATGCCGGACCGAACTCAAGGCATGTTTCGCTGACAGAGAACGCCTGCAGGTCCTCAACCCTCTTGATGGAAGTGAGCATGGACGGGAAAGCCGTCTTCAATGAGAGGGCCCTAAGCTCGACTGACTCCAGGGCATATTTGTGCAGTCTCCGGGGCCAGCTGTGTGCCAGTATGTTCGTACAGAGAGGGGCCTTAGTCAGGGAATACCACAGCGGGCATTGTGAGGATTCTTGGGAAATTAACTGGCCTATTTGTGCCTGTGCAGCTCCAACCATCGTCACATTGTCTGTCCGGACCAACACGTGCTTGCTCTGGATCAATGGCCGAAACCTCCACAGGGCCAACAACACTGCCAGCAACTCTAGGCAATTGGTATGCCAGCACAGTCAATGTCCTGTCCAGGAGCCTAAGACCGCATGCCCTTTGCATACGGCCCTCCAGCCTGAATTGGACGCATATGTTGTGATAACATCATGCTTGGACACTTGTTCTCGGGACTCAATTCTGAAGCCAGTGCTGAAGCTGTCTCATATGCATCAACCCGAGCAGTGTTCCAGCTGCTGAGGATGCCCCAAGAGCCTCTGAAATTGTTTTAGTGCGACCACTGTTTTTCTAACTCCATCCCAAGAAAAGAGATGCTCTGCACTGGCGAGTGCTTGCTCTTTTCTCAGCTGATATGAAGCCCCAATCGGCTGAGGTGTCTGAGCACCAGGTCCCTGTGTACACACAATAGATCTTGAGAGTTGAGAGCCAGTCATTGAGATAATTGAGAATGCAGATGTCCACTTTCCTTAGCGGGGCAAGGGCAGCCTCTGCAACTTTTGTGAAGACGTGAGGAGATAGGGGCAGCCCGAAAGATAGGACATTGTACTGATATGCCTGACATTCAAAAGCAAACTGAAGAAATGGCCTGTGTCAAGGCAAGATTAAGTCATGAAAATACGGATGTCAGAATGCGCTTTTGCGTCGACATCTTGAAGGGGATCCTGTGCAGAACTCGCAGATCTAGGATTGGTTGTAACCCACCACCTTTCTTCGGTACGATTAAGCAAGAGCTGTAGAAACGTCTTCATCTTGACAGGAGGGATAGGCTCTATTGCCTCTGTCACAAATAGGACCACAATTTCTGCACGCAGGACAGGGGCAAACTGAATTGTGTAGCCGAGTCTGACTGTCCTGATACGTCAGTGCGACGAGTTAGGAAGCGCTAGCCAGGTTTCCAAACTCCACATGAGTGGCACCAGAGGAGCAATCATATTTTATAAAATGTATATGATGCAGCAAAGAGTTGGCCGCCTGTTGTGGGTGAAGCTTTGTATCCCCTGAACACGCCACGCTGACCTGTGTGAGGGTTTGTGTGTGCTGTGGCCGGACATGAAGAGGCGAGGGGCTTGCGTCAATCATACCCAGGCTGCAGACTGTGTGACCCAGGGAATGCAGCAGCAGGCAGACACCCTGGGCGACAAGCAGACGACCTGCGTGACCTTGGCGGCTTCTTTACTGCTGAGAACTGCTGGACAAAGTCCTCGACAGTGTTGCTGAAGAGGCCACCTTGTGAGATGGGGCGTCGAGAAAATACACTTTCCTTAACTCGGCAAGGTTTAGACAGTGATGGCATTCCTGGATCACTAACATGGACATCGCCTGGCTGAGAGCCCGCGCCGTGACTTTGGTCTCTCTGAGAGCCAAGTCAGTCACAGAGCACAGTTCCTGCATCAATGGCAGCTCAAATCTATCCTCGTGCAGATCTCGGAGTGCCTGGACGGACCTGCAGGATAGCTATGGCAGGCAGGGCAGAGGAGGCCTGTCTAGTGGCACTGTGAGCCTTCGCCATCAGAGACAAAGTGAACTTACAGGCCCTAGAGAGGAGTAATCCTCCAAAGGAGCAATCGCATGCTCCACCTAGGGAATGTCCTTGTACCCCCTGGCCGACCCTTCATCGAGGGTAGTGAGGGCTGAAGAGATTGTTAAGTGGTACTGGGCAGTAAAAGGTGCCCTCCACGACTTTGTGAAGTATACTCAGACTGGTGGGAAGTCTTCTGCATCAGAAGGCACTAGTGGCACTAACCCACCCTCCAATGCTGCCATCGACAGCTTATCCTCATCCAAAGCCTGCTTACAAGAGAGTCGTGACCGCAATGTTACCATGCTCATGCTCTCGCAGTGTGGACATGAGCTATCCAAGAAAGCTTTTCCAGTGCGGGTACCACCCAAACACGCAAGACACAGATTGTGGCCATCCGAGGATGATATGCATCCAGAAACAAACAGGTAGAAAGGTTTCTCTGTCTGTGTTTTGCTCTTTTAGAGGGAAAACTGCTATTTTACACTGAAGTGCCCAGGGTAACTCTGCACTTATCTGTGTCTGCTGTGGGAGAGACAGTTGTGATGCGCTGTATATCCAGCAACTAGCTTCTTCTCTTTCTTTTTGAGGTGAATGGCTGAAAAATTTACATAAACCACTTGGCTCAGAGACTATGCACCATACTCTACCTTGTCTGTGGACATAGTTCATTCCAAAGCTGGTGCTCGATAAACAACGAGCGTGCGTGCGACAGTAGGCTGCGGTAGGCTAAATTATTTACGACAGCGGTAATGAACAATTCCGCTTCCAACCAGTAGGGTGACCGCAGAGGAAAAGTTCCTTGGTGTTGCTTTAACTGCTGCTAAAATCACATTGATCAAATGAGCCACTGGCAGCAAGCAACAAAGATTTGGAGCCACCTTGTGGCCATCAACCCACAATCTTAAAAAAATCTAATTGTAGCCACTGCAAAACTGTATGACTGTCTTCTGTGCAACACAAAAGGTGCATTTATGAAGAATATCCTGACCACTCCTTTCTGTAATGCAAGTGAATAAGGACTGGGACTGTCAAGCTCTAAAAATACCATAAAAGAATCATAAAAGTAATCAATATGATGCTATATTCCAAGTATTATGGTGTCACGTGATAGCTTTATGTGGGAAACAGACTGAAATTGTAGTGATTTGTTACTAGCTTAAAAGCTAGTGTGCGCAAAGATTCCTTAAAGGTAAGCATTGTAGCCAAACTAGCCATCATACTGTATTTTTGTCCGTTGCTCAGTCCTTGCCTTAAAGAAGTGATGCATTATCTTTATCAAGACTCCACTGATGTTCTTTCTCTCCCTGTCTGAAATCTGTCATTTTTATGGCTACTTTATGTTTTTGTAGTACTGGATTATTAGCTAATGAGAACTTTGAAATGCACTTTTATGACAGTAATACAGATGACTGTAATACTACAGGTTTGTACTTGCCATATCCTCCTCAATCCAAAGTCCAGTATACTCGACAACTTTGTTTTAGGTTTTCTTCCCAAATGGTTTTGATAGAAAAATCACTTCATGTGACTTGTGATGGTACATGAGTCATTTATAGAATTGGGGATACATTTAGAGTCTCCCAGATAAAGCTTTTTTTTATAATAATACTAAATAAATAAACCCCTTTTGAATCAGTTTTGAATAATAACACAAATTATATTAAACTATTATTAATGCTTTATGTATATTTAGGGAAAAATTGGAAATATTAACTAAACGACTCCCACTCCACCTATTATTGACTGTCTCTGCCTCCTGATTCATACAGTACATTCAACTTGAATTATCATGAAACAATTAAGACAAATTGTCAAAGATTTTTTTGTGTTTACTCTATTAAGTTATATACACAATTGCATAAAATATATATTTTCTGTATTATTTGTCATTTAATTAATAATAAAAAAAATAGATTGTGTATCTGTCGGACAGATAGTCCCTACGTTCTGGTCAACTCTGTAAATTCTGGAAAGCAGTGAGGTATGTCATTATTCTTCTCTCATAAAATAATGATTCTTCTCTCATGGAAATCCACCAGTACCACTGGAATTGAAACCATAATAAAAAAAAAAGTTGCTGAATGTCGCGCAACAACGTTATACTATGGCAAGCCGTTTTAACTTTCATTCATTTCCAGGATATGAATTGTTGATATCAACAATTCAGTTGTTGATATATCAAGAATTAAATTTTTTGATATCAACAATTTAATTCTTGATATCAACAATTGAATTATTGATATCAACAATTAAATTGCTACTAGTAAAAATGTTCATTTTTGATATCTGAAAATGTATTTCTGATATCAATATTATTTCAGATATCTAAAATGGCTTTCTTACTAGTAACAATCACATTCATGATATCAGAAATTAACATGGTGACTAGTGAAAATGTAATTATTGATATAAAAATGAACATTTTTACTAGTAGCAATTCAATTGTGGATATCAAGAATTAGCATTGTTAGCCTACTAGTGGAGATGTAATTTCTGATATAAAAAATTGCCATTGTTACTAGAATAAATCTAATTCCTGATATAAATAACTATTATTTTAACTAGTGAAAACGGAATTGTTGATATCAACAATTCATATCCTGGAAATGAATAAAAGTTAAAACGGCTTGCCATATTATACAGTCCTGTCGCGTCTTACAATTTTACCTGTTACAATGTTGCGAGCACGAAGACAGCGACGTTGCCATAGTAGAACTGCAACGTGCCACAGACGTTGACACAACTTGTGTTTGCTTGCTTGGTAAAGAAACGATTTCTGCTAAATGTCTACACACACACTCACACAACAGCAACGCTAGGTTCTGTTTCTATAACTGTACTATTTTCTTTCATCCGAGTTCGTTTTGTGACTGTCTAAAATGTGACCTGTCTAAAAGGTTATTAACAGAGCTTGTCCATTCACTTTAAGGTGAAAAGACTTTGAACCAAAACAAAACCATTTAAAATCAATGGGATTGTCATTAAATCCACTATTTTCTGAAGGCTGATTTTGTAGGCCATCTAATCTGCCTTTAGCCTATTTTGTCTGTAATGTTTTTTTTTTTTTTATTATTTTATTTTATTGTAGTGATTGGTCCAAGGTTTCCAGGTAACATAGTAGGCCTAGTAATGTATTGTGTAATGAAGCAGCGTGATAAAAAACTGTATAGCCTAAATATATTTAAATATATATCACAATAACGGTAGTTCATATGATTAGCCTTCCATTAACCGCTATGAACCGCTATAAGGAAAATGCGTACTCGGGACTTTTATTTTGAACTGCTGATATTTAAACTGAAATATATTTAGTGGTGTTCAGACCCATGGTGGTGGTCAACTCTGCTTGATTTACGTAGGATACTTTGTTTTCACGGAGTTTGACATTCGTTGCTTATATTATGGAGGAAGAATCCATTCCACCAAAGCCAAGTGTTTATCTGGAGAGAGAGGAAGGGAGTTCTACCTTTAAAATGGGTTTTTATGATGAGAAAAGAGAGTGAAGTTCATCATCCGTTGCAGAGAGCAGCATTTCCAGTTCTAAGCTATGTGTCTTTGAAGAGTGACAGATCCATGGCTGAGCCTCCTAAATTCAGTGATGAAGCAGAACACTTTCAACCCAGGTAAGTCAGCTGAATATACACTTGTAAAAAGTAAAATTGTAATCGTGTGATCAAAAAGTTTTGAAAGATCATGGCCTGGCACAGACAGGGCTTAACTTTGTTTGCCTTGAGCATAAAATATATTATACAGGCTTTGTAATTCATTTCAGCATTTTCAGTCTTTCAGGGAAAAAGGAGGATTGTGCTGGTCACCAGTTTCAGGGAGCAGCATCTCTATCAAGCTTTATGTCTTTGAAGAGTGACAGATCCATGGCTGAACCTCCTAAATTCAGTGATAATGTAGGACACTAGCAGGCCAGGTAAGTTTATACTTGAATATAGTCATATTATATTATTATTGCTTCTTCATGGTAATGCACTGATCATGATCATGACGGGGCGTGTTATGAAGTCTTATTACAGACTTTGTAATAACAAACATTTCCCCACAAAGGACATTTTGATCAATTATTGCAATGCTTTTTGTGTGCAAGTCCGGAAAAGAGATCAGCCAAAAAAACAAAAACAAAAAAACAAACTGTTGCTGATCATGTGTTTGGAGCAAAAACCATGTCATGTAGATGGTACAAATTACATGAGTGATCTTTAGTATCAAATGCTACATGTTTGGTTTAAACGACTCAGTTGATACTTTCCTGCAGTGTGACATTCATCTAAAACTACTTTAAACAGCATTTTGTAAGGTATATATTAAGCTATTAAGTATTTTCAGTCTTTCAGAGAAAATGGAGGACTGGGCTGTTCACCACCAGTTTCAGAAAGAAGCATCTCCACTACCAAGTTGTGTGTCTTTGAAGAGTGACAGATCCATGGCTGAGCCTCTTAAATTCAGTGATAAAGTAGAACACTTCAAACACAGGTGTGTTTACACTTCCATTAATGTCATTTAAATATCTTCTGGAATGGAATCATGTAATAAAGTGGAAATAGTATTAAATATTTATATTACTGGAGATTTTACAGGAAATGAGCTAAGTCCCATTTGTTTTAGTAATTTACATCCTTTATTTTATTTAAATACAAGTTTCTGAAACTAACTAATTTTAACATTTTGTCTAATTCCAATCCAAATGTTTCTAGGAAAATGTGAATGTAAGCATTACAGTGGCTGCGTACCTGTAAATGAGAGCATACAGTTTATTTATAAGTTTATTTGTTTATAATAAGTCCCTTTCAATGAAAGTTCATGGGGAAATTAATTTGACCAATAAATGATAAACCTATTATGCCTGCATTATTTCAACTTGGTTTTAAAATAATTGTTTAACATCAGAATTCATAGTAAAAAAAAAAATACATTACCCAGGATGCTGTACAGAAAATTCCACCAGAGAGTCGAAACAAGCAAAATGCACCAAAAGAGGCTTGTTTGAGATGAGCAAAACCTGCCTAGAACCGTTTACCAGTGATCACAGTGAGATGCATGCCAGTTAGAAATGTGTCAGAGTGTGGTCCGACTTGCTGTGATGTCTTTCTACTCGTATCAAAAAGCTCTCGAGATGGTGAGGCGTCAGTGCCGGATTCTGCAGTCAGGCGCAGTTGCTTTCCTCCAACACGATGGGAAACCACATGCTGATGACACCGCTTAAGGCCTCATTATGCTTCTGCGTCAACTCCACGGCGTCGCTACGCCGTCACTCCTACGGCGCCGTGGCCGTTTTATGGTTCTGCGTCAGGTTGCTTTGCATCGCGTTGAATCTGACCAATCACAGCCCTTGCGGTCTGCGTCGCCTCGACACGTGGTTACAATTTTTTGGATGTGCACGTTGAGCTACGGCGTAGGGGTCGGAGAGGGGTTTGCGGCGACGCTGAGGGGTCTGCGGGGATACGCCGTCGATTTGACGCAGAAGCATAAAACAGGCTTTAAAGGGGTGGTTGATTATGATTTCACTTTTCTAACTTTAGTTAGTGTGTAATGTTGCTGTTTGAGCATAAACAACATCTGCAAAGTTACAATGCTCAAAGTTCAAAGCAAAGGAAGATATTTGTTTTTTAAGGACTACAACAAACATTCCTCCCAGTTTAGTGACATCACTAACCCTGAAATTTACATAAACCCTTCCCCCAGTCCATGTTGAGAAGAGGAAGAGTGGTTGTAGTAGAGCACATTTGTGAGTCTGCTCAAGCTTTCGCGTCCGTCTTTTCACATGCTATACAGTACGTAACACAAATGCAATAGCATGTCACTCTATAGGGATCTTACAACAGTTTCCACACAAGTGATTTTATAGATTTTCATGACAGAATATGCTAATCAAAGACTTGAAGATAGTTAACTCCACATCAGCAACATAAATTCATCAGCTAACCATTCAGAAACGTCCTGTTACGTTCTACATGTTGTCACTTGTTCTTGAATCTCCCCATCATTGTCCGACTCCAGTTTAAACATAAAAGGCAGAACAGTTTCTGACATTTTAGACATAAAACCTGTTGGAAAGCATATTTTGCAGCGATTTTTGTGTGAGCATATCACTGAACACCCCAGACCACTCTGTGAGTTTCACGTCTTTGTAAACTAAAGTTTAATGCGTTTTATGAAGGATTGTTCCAGTGCACCTATGCAACCTGCAACCATTGTGGAGGTGGGGGGGTGCTACTACAGAATCCGAAAATTCTCGGGCCAGCAGCATGTGTCCAAATTTCAATCTTAACTGTACTATTTAATCAGAAACTATCTTAAAACAGGGCTTTAAGTGTAAAATACCGAACTTGTCCTTTAAAGGGATTGTAGTTCTTTCTATCACTAAAGCCGTTAAGTACACAGACTTGTCCGATTTTGTCTTTTTTGCTTCAAATCAAAGTTTGTAATGTTGTGCTTCACCTCATAACTGGTTGGCTTGGTTCATGGCTTATAACAAGGACTTATTCTGCCATATTGTGCATTGGTTTTTCTTCCTTTCATAAGTAATATTAGTGCACCGTCTTTGTATCTCTAAAGTCTCTGTTTATAATCCCTTTACATTTAATAGCTAAATTGGGAGTTATATCGAAGATAATGCTGTCTCAGAGTGTTCAACATAGCCTATATTACTCAATAGGATGTCCTACAAATGACACCGTTTTAATATTTTAGTTGATTTCAGTCCTACAATCCTACAAAAATGTTTTTGTATTTCTTGTCACTGTTTCTGCAGTGACACCCACACATGAGAAGGTCCGGTCCTGCTGAAGAGCAGCTGAACTCTTACCAACCAGTAGATGGCATCCTACAGCGTATCAAAAATAGTCACAAAACCAGCATGAAGAACAAGTATGAGAGTTTGTGTGAAGGAATCAATGTACAAGAGAACTCAACCCTCCTGAACAAGATTTATACACAGCTTTATATAATAGAGGGAGAAAGTGAAGGAGTAAATGAAGAACATGAGGTTGTACAAATAGAGAAAGCCAAGACCGAACGCTTACAAGGTACTCCGATCAACTGCAATGATATTTTCCAGCCCATACCTGATCCAAGTTATGAGATAAAAGACAAAAAAGAAAACATAAAGATCGTTCTTACCAAAGGCATTGCTGGAATTGGAAAAACAGTCTCTGTGCAAAAGTTCATTCTAGATTGGGCTGAGGGCACAGCTAATCAGGATATTGATTTTCTCTTTGTTCTTCCATTTCGGGAACTCAGCTTGGTTAAAGATGATCAGTACAGCCTTCACAGACTTCTGCTTGACTTCCACCCAGAACTTCCTGGGTTTGATACAAAGATATATGATTTGTGTAAAGTCTTATTCATCTTTGATGGTCTGGATGAAAGTAGAATTATGTTGACATTTTTACACTGAGAAAGTTTCTGATGCGTTTACAACATCATCAATAGGCATGTTGATGTCAAATCTCATTAAAGGAGAGCTGCTACCCTCTGCTCTCATCTGGATCACATCCAGCCCTGCAGCAGGCAGTCAGATCCCCTCTCATTACATAAGCCGTGTGACAGAAGTACAGGGATTCAATGACCTTCAGAAGGAGGAATATTTCAGGAAGAGGATCAGAGATCAACATCAAGCCAGCAAAATCATCTCACACATAAGAACAGCAAGAAGCCTTCACATCATGTGTCACATACCGGTCTTCTGCTGGATCTCGGCCACTGTGCTTCAGAACATCCTGAAACAAGATCACAGTGCAGAAATCCCCAAAACACTAACTGACATGTACATACATTTTCTGATCATTCAGACCGATATGAGGAGGCAGAAGTATGATGAGAGAGATGAGAGAAATGGGAAAGATCCAAAGTTGATACTGCAGTCAGAAAGAGATGTGATTTTGAAACTTGCTGAACTGGCTTTCAAATCTCTGATGAATTGTGATGTCCTGTTTTATGATGAGGACCTGAAAGAGTGTGGCATAGATGTCAACAAGCCCTTGGTGTATTCTGGGATTTGCACTGAGATCTTTAAGGAGGAATCTGTGATCTATTCAAGAAAGGTGTACTGCTTTGTTCATCTGAGCTTTCAAGAGTTTTTTGCAGCGCTTTTTTTGTTTTACAACTATTTAAACAAGAACAGTGATGTTCTGAAAATGTTCCAGAAAAAGGAAGGGCGAGGAAAGTTCAAACCGCAGTCCAATGAAGTTTCACTTGATGTGTTTCTGAAGGGTGCAATTGATGAAGCACTGAAAAGTGACAACGGACATCTGGATCTTTTCCTTCGATTTCTTCATGGCATCTCATTGGAGTCAAGTCAGAGACTTCTCCAAGGTCTGCTCACACACATTGAGGACAATCCTGAAAGCATGAAGAAAGTGACAAAAAAACTCAAACAAAGTCAAAAGCAGAATGTTAGACCAGAAAGATGGATTAATCTCTCACACTGCTTGATTGAAATGAAAGATACTTCTATTCTTGAATACATTCAGGCTTTCCTTAAAGCTGAAGGAAAAGGAAAAAGAAAAATATATCTGTCTTCTACCCACTGTTCAGCTTTGGCTAACATGCTTCTGATGGCAGAGGATGTGCTGGAAGAGCTAAACCTCAAGAAATACAACACAAAATCCATAGAGGCTCAAAGGAGACTGGTACCTGTTGTGAGGAACTGTCGAAAAGCACTGTAAGGTTTGATGAAGAACCCATAAACCAACATTGATTTGAAGAAGGCCTATATCAATAATTTTTGATCTCCAAAGAACTATACAGACACTTTTTGTTACCTTTTGTAGTTCTTACATTATCTTCTTTCATTTCAGATTGGCAGACTGTAATCTTACTGAACAATCGTGTGAAATTGTGGCATCAGCGCTACAGCCAGCAAACTCCCCTGTGAGAAAGTTGGACATGAGTAACAATGACCTGCAGGACTCTATTTTCTATTGGACTCAAGAGTTCACACTGTAAACTGGAGATACTGAGGTCAGTTACAGGTCATCACTCAAATATACTGAAGTAATATTATCATAATTTGTAAAGATTGTGAAGCAAAAGGACAGTAGGAAAGTACACATCATGTTGGGAATGAAATTCGAGTCTATTGATTGTCTAATATAAATATGACAGGTTTATGCATGACTTAAGCGCTAAGAAATGTTTTTTGTCTTACTGTGCGTTAAAAAGTATTCTTAATTTTTTTATGTGGTGGTATGTTTATATAAAATGAAAAAATATATATTTTTGAGATAATTTCAAGTGCTTTATTGTAATATTCAGCACAATAATATATTTGTAATATTTTTTCTTTATAGATTGAAATGCTGTAAACTCACCGTACAGTCCTGTGAATCTGTGGCTTCAGCTCTGTTATCAGCAAACTCATGCCTGAGAGAGCTGAACCTCAGTAACAATGACCTGCAGGATTCAGGAGTGGAGCGGCTCGCTGCTGGATTGAAAAGTCCATACTGTAAACTGGAGTTATTGAGGTCAGCTACATATTTTATACATTAGATTAGATCCTGGGAAAGAATAGCACTGTTGTCTGTAAAGATAGAAAAGAAAATAGTATACAACACTCAAAAAGAAATAGATTGCAGATTTGACGTCTAATCATATAAAAAAAAAAACCTAATATTAAAGGTTGTATCAGTCATTTCAGGCCCCAAAAAAGCAGAAACATAAATGATCACATTCACCTAATCTTTCCTAACGATCCGCCAGCTGCCCGCCTTATAAGCATACCACCGATCGTTTGGAAAGATTAGATGAATGTGATCATTTATGTTTCGGCCTTTTTTGGGCCTGAAATGACTGATACAACCTTTAAATGATGAACACATTAGTAGTATTGAATAAGTTACACAAAGTATTCTTGTTACTATATTATTTTTGATACACACACAAATTTGATGAGACTTTAAATAAATAAAAAATCTATGCCTGCATGTCTTTAATCTGGAATTTGTATAAACATTAAATAGAAAAATGTATAGACATCGGACTAAAACAATGACTACGTAAAAAATTATGCAAACACTATTTGAAGAACTGAATGTAAAAAAAAAAAAAAAAATCATAAGCTTGTTTCCCAAGCCTGGTATTGGTGTAAGAAATCCTTTTTATTTTGTAGTTTGTCTGGCTCTAAACTCACCGACCAGTCCTGTGAAACTCTGGCCTCAGTGCTACAGTCCACAAACTCCTGCTTGAGAGAGTTGAACCTCAGTAATAACAACCTGCAGGATTCAGGGCTGGAGTTGCTCTCTGCTGGACTAAATAGCTGTAAACTGGAAAAACTAAGGTTTGTGAAGCAGTGTCTGAATGTACCTTCTAATCCTGACAGTATTAGACGTGCATTAAAGATTGATTTTGATCTTTGACCAGATTTTTTTTATATTTGGAATGGATTGTGTTGTTAATATCATCAGTATGTTACATATTATTACCTTATTTGAAACATAATAGAATGTAATTAATTTGCTCTGTTTATTTTAGATTGAACAGCTGTAGCCTCACTGGTCAGTCCTGTCAAGTGATTTCTGCAACTCTACAATCAGTAAACTGTCTTCTGAAGGAGCTGGACCTGAGTAACAATGACCTGCAGGATTTAGGAGTGGAGATTTTCTCAGCTGGGCTGAAAAGTTCACACTGTAAACTGGAGATACTGAGGTTTGTGTTTCAGATCATTTTCATTGATATACTAGTACTATGACTGTCTATTAATATATTTTGAAATTTATGTTTATGCACAAGAGTATGTTCGCTTGTACTTTCATGCTCAAATCAAAATAGTTTGATTAGCTGTCTGTTATATTTAAGAAAAATGCTGCAATATTGGGATATACACATGAGTCAGTTCACCTACTATGCATTTTAATCTTTTATTTTTCACCTGCTGTGCATTTTAGTGTTTTATTATTATTGTTTTGAATTTGAACAGAATGTCCATTTGTAATCTCACTGATCGATCCTGTGCAAATGTGGCCTCAGTTTTACAATCAGCGAACTGTCCCTTGAGAGAGCTGAACCTGAGCAAAAATGACATGCAGGACTCAGGAGTGGAGATGATCTCAGATGGACTGAAGAGTTCACACTGTAAACTGGAGATACTGAGGTGTTTCACAAGCTCACATTTCACTATAAATGGAAGTTTACACTATATGATTTTAAACACACTATTACATAAAACATATTTTGGAAGTGAATCCAGACACTGCACTATATAACAACAGAAGGTACCAGAAGACCATATTTTGTACCATTTCCTTTCAAAAACTAGTTATAAACTGGCTATAGAGTAGGGCAGATACAGACAGAGCTGGCTGCCCAGAGAGCACAGGTTATGCTATAATTCGAAAACTCTTCTTTCCCAAATTTGAAATTATTTGTCCCAACTTCAAAAAGTTGAAGAATGATGCACAAGCTAAATATTTACTTGTGGCGAGAGAGGGAGATAGAGGGGGAGAGAGAATTAACATTTTCCAGATACCAGATTTCTTATCTGATCATATAATCCAAAAATTCACCTATAATAATAATACAATAAAAATATGTAGACATATAACATTTATACTCCAAAACCTCACACAAAACTCATTCCACAGAGCCATATTTTGGAGAACCTTTGAAAATCATGAATCAATTTAAAATGTGTATTACATTTTAATTCTAACAGTCACGATGCCTTTAAAAGCATTTTCTGCATCTACTGTACCTATACCCAATAACTAATGTTTTTGAGTCTTACAAATTGCAAAATGCAAAACTTGAATATGCATATTTTTATTCTCTCATAATCATGACCCACGCAATCAAATGTTTTTTCCTGATCAATCGATAAGAAACCAATATTAAAATCATCACTCATAGAAAGGTATATTACATCTCTTATTAAAAATTAATTATCCATTATTGTACGTCCTCGAACACAGTACGTTTGCTCATTCCTCACAATAATACTCAACAAATGCTCTTTGACAACTGCTTGGTAAATTACCTTTTTTAAACCATTATCAATTACATTGTAATAGTCCTCTCCTAAAATGTTACAAAATGATTTGTAAAATTCAGCTGGCAGACCATCTTCTCCCAGTGCACGTCCTCTTGACAGTTGCTTTATAGCCTCTTAAAGTTCCTCATGAAATCATTTTGTCCAATATTTTTCTTTTTTCAGGTTTTAAATTAGGCAGTCCTTTTAATAACTGATTCATACTCCCAGAATCACAATCTTTGGGCCCAAAAAGTTCAGCATAAAAGTCATTTTAGCACCTTTTGTTCTTTCCTCTAACAGTGTTTTCAACTCCAATCTCTTTTTCTTTAAATCCATCATACCCAAAACATTCAAATCAATTACATTTTCCATTTTATTAATATCTTTCTCCAAACTTTCAATATTTCTCTTTACATCACAGTATTATTATTATAAGAAAACTGCTGACAAAAAATCTTGATTTGGACTTTTCCCTACCTCCTACCATTGAATTACATTGTTCAAAATGTTCTTTTTCTCTCCCAAAAACACTTAAATTTCACATAATAACTTATCTTGTACCAGTTTGACATTAAAATGCCTATAAGATTTTTGATGTGACACACTTTTATTATTAAAATCAATTGTCACTATGTGACTATATGGCTTAACACGACTTTATAAGAACATTAACTTTTTCCAGATACCAGATTTCTTATCTGATCATATAATCCAAAAATTCACCTATGATAATACTAATAAAAATATATACACATATAACATTTATACTTAAAACTTCTTTAAAATTTTAAAACCAACATATGCATAGTAGCGTCTGGACCAATCAGACACACACTAATTGGTCATTTATATTTAATGAATAATCCAGCAAACTCACTCTCCCAACAAAGGTCTATGAAACTCCCCCCCCAAACTAACATCACAAAGGAGCCAACATTGGCAGAACCCATCCTTGTGCCAGGCTGCAGCCTTGTCTTTCCATTCACCAAATTTCCATTCATTCTTGACTCCCACTGGTTCTCTCTCATCAAGACCACATCAGCAAAGATCAACTGGAGCCTCAACAAATTGCATCAGGACAATTTAATTCAAATGATATGGGCAAGACATGCATGTATCAAACTTAAGTCTCATTATTTGATACATTAAAGGGAAGAAAATGCTTTCAAACACACTGTCGTAAAAACGAACTCTTGTTCCTCCCCCCCCTCCCTTGCCACGAGCAACCCAGCTGATCAGCTGTCAACCCAGCTGAGCATGAACCGGCTATTTCAAAACCAGTTATGTCTTAATTCTATGATCTGGGCTTCATTGTAGTTGACGAGGATTTGTAGCATATTATGGATCAATACAATACAGAATGCGATCGGTGAGCCATCGGCTTCTACACTATGTAGCGCACTGCAAAAAAGCTACACCGGCGCCAAATAAAAGCAAAGTAACAACTGGATGCAACATGCAAGCTACATTAGACACATAGAAGGGCAGCATCCATCTAGCTAGATCAAGCCAAAGATCAAGCCGATACTTCCTGATGGCGAGGCCGGCGGCCCGCCTGCCCAAAGTTGCAAGTGAGTTTTTTCCGCTCTCGGGCACCAGGAGGGTGCAAAACCACCACCATTCAACCCAAAATAAGTAATATAACCATTCCACTAAGTCCAAAGCTCTTCAGTTCAGGTAAAAAAGTTACTTAGATCACCTTTAAGTATCCTTACCCCTTTTTAAGAAGGGTGTGTTAGAACTAAACTGATGGTTTGCTCAGGCTGTTGATCTGCTGAACTTCAAACAATGCTATAACTCCTTGCTTTCCTTGTTCTCCCTTGGTAAACTGTATGCATGTATGTACACTCACCTAAAGGATTATTAGGAACACCTGTTCAATTTCTCATTAATGCAATTATCTAATCAACCAATCACATGGCAGTTGCTTCAATGCATTTAGGGGTGTGGTCCTGGTCAAGACAATCTCCTGAACCCCAAACTGAATGTCAGAATGGGAAAGAAAGGTGATTTAAGCAATTTTGAGTGTGGCATGGTTGTTGGTGCCAGACGGGCAGGTCTGAGTATTTCACAATCTGCTCAGTTACTGAGATTTTCACGCACAACCATTTCTAGGGTTTACAAAGAATGGTGTGAAAAGGGAAAAACATCCAGTATGCGGCAGTCCTGTGGGAGAAAATGCCTTGTTGATGCTAGAGGTCAGAGGAGAATGGGCAGACTGATTCAAGCTGATAGAAGAGCAACGTTGATTGAAATAACCACTCGTTGCAACTGAGGTATGCAGAAAAGCATTTGTGAAGCCACAACAGGTGAAGACCCCACCGGGTACTACTCATCTCCACTACAAATAGGAAAAAGAGGCTACAATTTGCAAGAGCTCACCAAAATTGGACAGTTGAAGACTGGAAAAATGTTGCCTGGTCTGATGAGTCTCGATTTCTGTTGAGACATTCAGATGTTAGAGTCAGAATTTGGCGTAAACAGAATGAGAACATGGATCCATCATGCCTTGTTACCACTGTGCAGGCTGGTGGTGGTGGTGTAATGGTGTGGGGGATGTTTTCTTAGCACACTTTAGACCCCTTAGTGCCAATTGGGCATCGTTTAAGTGCCACGGCCTACCTGAGCATTGTTTCTGACCATGTCCATCCCTTTATGGCCACCATGTACCCATCCTCTGATGGCTACTTCCAGCAGGATAATGCACCATGTCACAAAGCTCGAACCATTTCAAATTGGTTTCTTGAACATGACAATGAGTTCACTGTACTAAAATGGCCGCCACAGTCACCAGCTCTCAACCCAATAGAGCATCTTTGGGATGTGGTGGAACGGGAGCTTTGTGCCCTGGATGTCCATCCCACAAATCTCCATCAACTGCAAGATGCTATCCTATCAATATGGGCCAACATTTCTCAAGAATGCTTTCAGCACCTTGTTGAATCAATGCCATGTAGAATTAAGGCAGTTCTGAAGGCGAAAGGGGGTCAAACACAGTATTAGTATGGTGTTCCTAATAATCCTTTAGGTGAGTGTATGTATGTGTATGTTAAGAGTAGTTTAAATGTTTAGTCTAGTTAATAAAGTTTTGTTCATATCACACTTAAAGTTGTCCGTGTCTCAAGCTCATATCTGAAGTCTCTAATCATAACGATTTTGACCACATGTTAGTAGGAAAGACATTTCCCATGCCCCGGAAATGTTAATTTCTATTAATCAATTAATAACCAATATTTAGGGTTCACAGGATGAACTGAGTAATTGGTTGTAATGTTAATGTAGCTACATCACCTTAATCAAAGATTAACTGTTCCAAATATTCACAATCAATTATAACAAGTTAGGATTGGTTATTAAAATTTCATAAAGATAATTCGCTACAATATATGTAATATGTCTTTAACATCTTTAAATGTTTGCCTTTGTGGACTGTCTGGCTGCTTTATCACAGAGAAAGGCTATTCTGCTCTGGCATCAGCTCTGACTTCAAACCCCTCACACCTGAGAGAGCTGGACCTCAGCTGCAATTATCCAGGAGAATTAGGTGGTCAGGTTCTCTTGGCTAGAGTGAATGATCCAACCTGCAAATTGGAGATACTAAAGTATGTTGTACAATAAGACTTTTTTTTGTCATGCGTATTCAATTATATGCGTGTATTTAGTTATTTGTGTATACTGAGTATTTGTTTCAGATACTGAGACACATCAAATCAGCATAGATTCTGGCCATTTTGGCACTCTAGAGAACACAGTGAATCAAGGTTATTTTTCTTACCGCATTGGCAAATAGTTTATTTTTACATAAATCTGACAAAATGCTGAAGATTATGCTTACAACTTTTTAGTTGTAAACAATTTACAAAAACAATTTAGTAAGAAAAATAACTTTTCACACAATACATCTCAAATGAAGTCTGTTTTTTTGTTGTTGTAAATTTAGAGAAGTAAATTTGTTTTTTTAAGGATGTCTAGATGTTTTGTGGGAAATATCTGGCTTTATTTAAGTGACATCACAGCCGTGAACAAGGATTTGCTACCTGTTGTTATTAACCAATTTACTAGACAGAAATTTGGAGACAGTACAAAAATAATTTATAAGGATTTAAAAACAAACAAACAACCATGGAAAGCAAGCATGCACATCCAAAAATATCTGAAATATAGGTGCATGACCAAAAACTCAACTCTTTTTTTTATGGAATCTTAAAAATTATAGTGAAGTAACACGCAGTGGCAAAATTCAGTGGAAGTAGCATGCAGTACAAATACAAACAGTATATAACCATTTCTGTCATAGCAACTCTCTGGCATGGTAATATGGCGATGTTATAAAAATGCGCCAATAGTTGCCTTGGTAATGCAAGAGTTTACAGACGATATGAGATGTAAATAGTGACATCACTACATGCATTCTCCCAGAGATTTCTGGGCTGAGAACAGTTTGCAATCATGCCATGTCGAACCAAGCTAGAGTGGAAACATAACTGGAACCGTTCCTTACCGTTCTTACAACCGTTTGGCCCGACCGCGAAAAATTTTGATATGTTTGGCCTTGGCGGAATAGTACAGCTGCTGCTGCTGCTGTTGGTTATTGCTGCTGCCAATACATACACAACATGCTGCTGTGAGCAAGTAAGACATGCTGCTGCTGTACAATATAGCATACATGAATTAGCAGATCTATACAGATAGAGCTGGGGAAGGTGGAGATTTTCTGAAAGTGTGCTGCAAATGCTGACCAAGTATTTGAATGTTGAGCAGTGAGCTCATTGGCTACTGATTCAACAAGAACCAATCAGCTGTGCCCTATAGAGAATTATGTGATTGCAAGCAGATTGAATTAAGGACCTATTAGCCTGTGCAGTCTAGAGTTTCATGATAGAACTTATATATTATACATATTCTTCTGACATAAAACATATGTACATCTGTAGTTAAGTAAATTGACTTCTTCCTGCCACAGATACGTTCACAACAATAGGAAAAACACAAACAGGTTTCAGACAAAACTTTACTGTGTTTGTGTTCTAATTTGGCAGATTTTTTATTTTTTTTTGCAGTCTGGAAGATGGGGCAAGTTTAGGATTACAGCTGGATTACGAAGATGTAGGTTTTCTCTCACACACACACAATACTTTTTTCTACATGTATTGTGTTGTATATGATCTTTCTCTGATTTCTATTCTTGTCTGAGTACAGATGCCTGTGAGCTCACACTGGACCCAAACACTGCACACACACATCTGTGTCTGTCTGAGGGGAGCAGAACTGTGACACATGTAGAAGAGGCACAGTCATATCCAGATCACCCTGAGAGATTTAAGTGCTATCCTCAGGTTCTGTGCAGAGAGAGTCTGTCTGGACGCTGTTACTGGGAGGTTGAGTGGAGTGGGAAAAATGGAGTCTATGTTTCAGCGTCATATAAAGGTATCAGGAGGAAAGGAGAGAGTAATGACTGTGAGTTTGGATCCAATGAGAAGTCCTGGAGGCTCATCTGTTCTGATAACAGTTTATCAGCCTGGCACAATAATAAGAGGACTAAAATGCGTACTCCGTCTTCCTTGTCTCGTTCTAAAAGGGTAGGGGTGTATTTGGACTGGCCAGCTGGCACTCTCTTTCTACAGCATCTCTGACACAAACAGTGTCACACACTTACACACATTTCACTCCACATTCCCAGAGCCTATCTACGCAGGGTTTGGCCTTTATTCTGGCTCCTCTGTGTCTCTGTGCCAGATTGAGACGTCTTTTGTTGGACAGAACGCAAACAACTGTGGGAATGACAGAAATACAGTTTTAATATAACAAACTCTTAGAACAAAACTGTTATGTTTGTTCTTCAAACACATAAAAACAACTATTTTTATTTTATTTAAATATAACTGATAATAAAAACTTTTTTTTTTTAAGGAATCATGTGAAGGAACATTTTGTATCAATTTTACATTATATTTGTTTTCTGTACTACTTACAGAAATAAATTATTGGTACTTTTAAAGAGATTTGTATTTATATCAAATATGTTTATATTTAGGTTTAAATAAAAGAAAAAAGTAATTTAAACTTACAGATGCAACACAACCCAATTTTCAGGCATAAGCAACACAAAAGTTGATCAGGAGTGATCAGATCTCGATTTAACAGTTGTTTCATGAGTTCACATCTACATGTAATTATTATGGTAAAGGTTATGCGTACTTGGCGTGTTGTCCGGGTGGAGGGCTCCGAGCTTGGAATTTCTGAATTTGAGTTACTGTTGCCTTTCTATCAACTCTGGCCAATGGCCATTCTCCTCAGACTTCTGGCATCAACAAGGCATTTTCTATCACAGAACTGCCACTGAATATTTTCTCTTTTTTGGGCCATTCTCAGTCAAGTCAAGTATATTTATATAGCGCTTTTCACAATATAGATTGCATCAAAGCAGCTTCACAGTATCAATCAAAACAACATAACAATGTTCGTTTCTTAGTGGAAAAACTTCCACGTTTGGTAGAGCTGATCAATGATATTAATGAGTGGTTAATTAATTTGAGCAACTGAGCAAGCCAAAGGCAACAGTGGCAAGGAACCGAAAAACTCCAAGTGACCTAATGGTGTCCAAAAATTCCATCAGGTGACCCAGTGGAGAAGAAAAAAAAAAAACCTTGGGAGAACCCAGGTTCAGTCGGGGGACAGTTCTCCTCTGGCGTTTATGAACTAGAGGCCGGATTTACAGTAACTGTAAGATACAAATGTATATGAATGTCTCTAAACAGACTTTAAACGCAAACCTGTGATAAACGCTGATGGCGTTCACATGTGCATTAAAAATTGATTCTATAGTTATGTGCGTTTGAATATATGTGCGCAGTTCTCTTTCATCATCTCGTTTCGAGATCCACCTATGGGAAGGGCATCCGTACCTGACCTCTGCAGAAGCATCCAATTGCACCAAGTCTGGCTAACAGACAGAAGCGCGCAGCCACTGCCAGGTAAGGCCACACCCCCTTACCTACGGGCATATAACAGCTGGGCGCGCTACTATTCCTCAGTTGACATTCGCTTCTCGCGATCTCTGCATTGACACAGTTCGGTTGGATTGGCTCACTTTCGAGTCTTCAGGAGGACATATCGCCAGATCAGCCTCCGCCAGACGTGAGTGACAGTTGTTTCTTCAGCCTATCCGCTGTGTTTTTTGCATCCGGAGCCGCCCGAGCTCTCGCTGTCCTTCACCTGCTCCTCTCTACATGGCTGCCCGCCATGGATTTTTCCGAGCTCTTCACCGCTGGCCCATCCATGGCTACGTGACCGTATAAACAGCCGCTTCCCCCGGGGAACAGCCTATCACGACGAGCCTGCCCGGCCGCGTGTGGTGCTCTCATCGCCGCTAAGGACCCTCTCGTCCTGCGCGGTCTGCTTGGGCTTAACACGCTCAAGAAGCTTTGGAGAACCCGGAGAATTGCGGTCATTGTAATTGCTGCCCATGTAGCTTTTACTTAGCCGGCCTTTAGTTGCACGACCCACCGCGCCGTGCTCGGCCTTTCTGACTCGGAGGGGAGACACGGTGATGATGACGCGCTACCGGGGGACTCCCGGAGCGCCACCTCTCTAAAATATTTGAGCTGACATCAGCCCAATCCGCATTCCCTGAAGAGGACATCTTCGCGGGAAAACCCCACTCTCGTTGACGAACCGGTCGGGGATGACGCGATCCTTTTAGCGTTCCAAAAAAAAAAAAAACTAGGCTAGCGCTCACGCGGCTTTGCCTCAGTCCATCCTCCTGGAAGTTTGTGAGCGAGCGGCCGTTCGCCTCAACATTGTGTGGCCAGCTCCACAGAGCTCCACCGACCAGGATAGGAATATTTACGACGGGTAAGCGCTGGGACCACCGCCCAGTCTGAGGCGGCTGGAGCGTCCCGCTAGATTGTTAACACGGTCTCGCGGGCCTTGATGTGTTACGATTACGTGTTGAGGCCTTCAATTTATGCCTTCCTAGGAAGGCGGCCCCGAACGCAAGCGGCCTGCCTGTTGTTCGACCATTGGGAGTAACGTTACACAGGGTCTCCCACCGACGGTCGGTTAATCCCGTCTCGTGGCTGCCCAGCCCGTGTGTTTAGTGGACGTTGTGTGTTGTGAGGAAAAGTACATAGCAGTGTTACCACACCGCACGCACTTGGTTCCCCTCACTCAGATATTAAAGGCTTCGGCCCCAGTGTTTCCCAACACAAAGCACACACATTACTAAACAACACATTTAATAAACGAATCGTAAATGAATTCGTGCAGATTTATATATCTGCCAACATAGAGAGCAAATCTCTCTGATCCCATGCATGTCGCCCTGAGTCCGTTCACAAGAGGGCGCCATTGCCTCAAAAATCAACCAGCTGGGCTCACACAGCTCAGTTGCGGCTGCCCAGCCCATGTGTTTTTAGTGGACGTTGTGTGTGGAAGGCCCCTGTGTTCCCCAACACAAAACACACACATAACTAAATAACACTTTTAAACAAACAAATTAAATAAATCCGTTACAGAGAGAGTATCTCTCTCCACGGATATTATTTTTCTGCCTGCACTTAAGACTGCCCAGTTCATGTGTTCAGGAGATATGTGTTTTTTCCCCCACTTTCAGGGGGCACCTTGTGAGGGAAAGTTCAGCACAGTGGACACCACACTATGTTCCCCTCACTCGGTCAATAAAGCCTTCGGCCCCAGTGTTTGCCCAACACAAAACACACAAGGTTACGAATCAAATGAATTCGTTTTGGAGAGAAGACCTCTCTCCGCAGAGAAAACTTCTCACTGCAGAGAGAGAAAATCCCTCCGAACCCCTGCATGTCGCCTCTAGTGTGCCCACTAGATGGCACCTTGCATCATAAATGAACCAGCTGGGCCCATACAGCCCCGCTCCGGCCCGAGCGGGGGCGCTCGCTAGTCACAAAGCGGCTTGGCAAGCCGTTTCAGCGCCCGAGTGGGTTTTTGCGTACCATAACCCAGGGTTGCAAGCTGCAGTTTGCAATAAAACCTCCGCATTTCTACGGCGTTCTCTCTTCTCACACAGAAGAAAACGCCTCACACATTCTGGAAGAGGAAAATTCCTCCCTCCTAACAAGGGAGCGATTCAGATGGTGCCACACAATCTGATAAACCATGGTTTTTATTCCTGGTATTTTCATGTTCCAAAGGCGTGGCGCCCCCCGCCCTATATTGGACCTTCGAGTGTTGAACAAACATTTGAGGAAATACAATTTCAGAATGTGACACAAGGCTCTCTCGCCTGTGCCATAAAGCAGAACGACTGGTTCACATCAGTCGATCTGAAAGATGCTTTCTTTTACATAAGCATCTACCCTCCACACAGGAAATATCTTCGTTTCGCCTACCAAGGCATTTGTTACGAATTCACAGTTCTTCTGTTCGGGTCCCCGAACGTTCTGTCTGTGTGCGGAGGTGGGCGTGGCGCCCCTGAGACTATAAAGCAGAACGACTGGTTCACATCAGTCGATCTGGAAGATGCTTTCTTTCACATAAGCATCTACCCTCCACACAGGAAATATCTTCGTTTCGCCTACCAAGGCATTTGTTACGAATTCACAGTTCTTCTGTTCGGGTCCCCGAACGTTCTGTCTGTGTGCGGAGGTGGGCGTGGCGCCCCTGAGACTATCAGGGCTGAGAATTCTGACTTACATAGACGATTGGCTCATCATAGCCAAATCGAAGGAGAAGGTGTCGCTGGACACCGGCCGGGTGCTCGCGCACATCACATCCCTCGGGTTCTAGGTGTTTGCGAGCAAAACAATCTCACTCCCAGTCAGAATGTCATTTTCTGTCAGAATGTCACTCAGTCTCTCTGATGAACTGTCTGTCGCAGTTCAGAGAAGGGGAGAGAGTACAATATCGCACATGCCTCAGGCTGCAGGGTCTCATGGCTTCATCTATCCAAGTTGTGCCGTTGGTCTCCTGAGAATGAGAGCGTTCACGAAATGGGTTTTGTCACTACATTTCAGCACGAATCGCGATCTCTGCCGCTCGGTAACGGTGACGCGCGCCTGCTCGGCGGCCCTGCGCCATTGGGAGAGAGAGAACTTTTACGCACGGGGAACCCCCCCTCGGGACGGTTACTATGCGGAAAGTTGTGAAGACAGATGCGTCCTTAACAGGCTGGGGAACCACCCAAGAAGGCAGAACGGTGAACGGTCTGTGGCTGAGCAGACTACGTTCAGCGCACATGAACTATTTAGAGCTCTTACCAATTGGAAAGCTCTGAATCATTTTCTGCCTTGCCTGCAGGGACATCCCGTTCTAGTACGGTGCGATAATACCACGGCAGTGGCTTATATCAACCGTCAGGGCGGCATGCGCTCGTCGAAACTCCACGCTCTAGCTTACAGGCTTTTGGTGTGGAGCAGACGGGTTTTTCTGTCATTACACGTGACTCATGTCCCAGGCATTCTGAACAGAGGCGCGGATCTGCTATCGAGGGGAAACCCAATCTACCGGGATTGGCGTCTTCACCCGCAGATAGTGGAGAGGTTATGGATGAGATTCGGACAGGCAGCCGTAGATCTTTTCGCCTCGCGCGAAAATCACCATTGTCCTATGTTCTTCTCGCTAAAGGACGTGGACGCGCCCCTCGGGGCAGACGCACTGGCCCACCCATGGCCCAAAGTGCTGCTGTATGCTTTTCCTCCCCTGTGCCTGATAATTTTCACACTGGCCAGGGTGAGAGAGCACGACCTGTCTCTCATTCTGATAGCACCCAGGTGGCCCAAAGCCCCGTGGCTGGCAGAGATAATCCCTCTGTTATACGCCAAGCCATGGCGCCTTCCCGTTCGTACGGACATACTGTCCCAAGCCAACGGGGAGATTTACCACCCCCACCCGGACAGGGTGGCTCTCTGGGCCTGGCCCGTGAGAGGACGAACCTAAATGCACTGGGGCTCCCGCCGCGTGTAATTGCCACTACTCAGAATGCCAGGGCCGTTTCCACGCGATCCCTATATGGCTGTAAGTGGCAAGTGTTCGAAGGGTGGTATGATGGGCATGGTCTCACATCTTATCAGTGCGCTGTGCCTGATATTTTGTGTTTCCTGCAAGACCTCATGGAAAGAGGCAGGTCCTTTTCCACTATTAAGGTCTACCTGGCTGCATTTTCAGCCTGTCATGTGGGTTTCGAGGGCTCCACCGTCAGGCAGCACCCTCTAACCCGCAGTTTTATGAAGGGTGCACGCTGCTCTTTGCTGGTCATCAGGAGATCTGTTCCAGAGTGGGACCTCCCCATGGTGCTGGAAGCAAGGTCTCTGTATCTTTTTGAGCCTCTGAGGAGTATTTCCCTCAAGCTGCTGTCCCTCAAGACAGTTTTGCTCTCGGCCTTGGCATCTGCTAAACGGGTCAGTGAGCTACATGCACTCTCGGTTCACCCCTCGTGCGCCAAATTCTCCCTTGTGGAGATAAGGTTTTCCTTAAGCCTGACCCGGCCTTCATGCCGAAATGGTTCCCTGCGTTCACTTCGGAGGTTTTGGAGCTAACCGCTTTTCACCCTCCACCCTTTGCCTCCCCGGAGGATCAGGAGCTGAATGCTCTGTGTCCCGTCCGTGCTCTGCAAGCATATATGACCAGGACCAGTGCTTTCCACAAGAGCGACCAGCTCTTTGTTTCAAGGGCTCCCTTGCATAGGGGAGTCCCATTTCAAAGCAATGTCTCTCACATTGGCTTGTGGACGCTATACTATGGCTTATGAAGCAAAGGGAGTGCAGCCCCCAAGGGGCATCAGAGCTCATTCCACAAGGGGCTTAGCCGCCTCTTGGGCTTTGTTCAGGGGAGTGCCACTGCAGGACATCTGCTCTGCGGCCAGCTGGTCCTCTCCTCATACCTTTGAGCGTTACAACCGGTTGGATGTCACCAGAACTTTGGTGGCACACTTGGTCCTAGGGGTAGGGTCCTCTTAGCCCTTTCCCACAACCCCGTTTGGTTAACCAACGAGGAGTGAATGGGCCGGCTGGCCATGTTCATTCCTGTCACCAAGCATTCCTTCTTGGGTTTAGCTATGTGCATTGGTGGTGCGGGGGCCATTATCATGTATGTGTCTCATGCATGTTTCATGCCCTGCTTGTCCACAGCAGTTTAGCGTGGCGGAAAACTTGCTGGGTCATGTGTGTGGGACGTGTCAGGCACCGCCTCTCTGAGGTGACCGTCCGTCTCTGGCCTTCAGAACCTCACTGTGAGTGTATTGGGCAATCGGGGAGCTGTCCATGTCTCTCCCATAGGTGGATCTCGAAACGAGATGATGAAAGAGAACAATAGGTTACTGTCGTAACCCCGGTTCTCTGAAACATCGAGTGGAGAGATCCACCAGCTTTGCCCCGCTTGCCGCACGAGAAGCGAATATACTTACTGAGGAATAGTAGCGCGCCCAGCTGTTATATGCCCGTAGGTAAGGGGGTGTGGCCTTACCTGGCAGTGGCTGCGCGCTTCTGTCTGTTAGCCAGACTTGGTGCAATTGGATGCTTCTGCAGAGGTCAGGTACGGATGCCCTTCCCATAGGTGGATCTCTCCACTCGATGTTTCAGAGAACCGGGGTTACGACAGTAACCTATTGGTTTGTAATGCCCTACAAAACCATGCCTAAACAAACTACTTGTCTATAAATTTGATACAGAATTTTATTTTATTTTATCACTTCGGGGTAGGTACGCGAAACGAAATTCACAACGCTTTATCTATTCTGTAGAGTGGGAAAGGGATCCTCCATAGGGTGAGGCTAGTTGGCACTTCAGCACTGTAAGGCTGTGTGTGAAAATCCCAGTATATCAGCAGTCTGTGAAATACCCATACCAGGCCTTATGACATTTATTTTAGTCTCCTCAACTTTAAATCTTTAAAGCCTTAATTTTTGGTCTTAGGCTATTTATGCTTTGGAGGGGAACATAATGGAAATCAACTATGGACTTTCAGGAGTGAGAAGAGTCTTTAATAAATCTAAACATAAATGTTCTAATTTACAGTTTAAATTGTTTTAGTCAGTTTAGTCATGTATACAGTTTTTATATTGTTTTGTTCAAAAATGCTATTTCTCTCTCTTGCAGGTAGAATTAATTGTCAAAATTAACATCTTACCAAGGTTCTTGTACTTGTTTCAATGCATTCCAATATTTTTAACAAAATCCTTTTTTCAGAACTTAGACAGACTTATTTCATCATTTATATGGGGTGGAAAAACACCTAGGATTAGGAAGGAATTTCTCCAAAGACAGAAATCTCAAGGTGGATTAGCGCTTCCTAATTTCAGGTATTATTATTGGGCTGCAAATATCTCAAAAGTACTTTATTGGCTTCAGAACCCCAGATGTCTGGTATATTTCAGAGGAAAACTTCTGTACTTCATCATCCCTTCCTGCTTTAGCTTTATCTAAATTGCCCCTTTGTATTTCACTGTATACCCAATGCACAGTCGTCACAAATAACTGTTACTTGGTTTCAATTTAGACAATGCTTTGGTTCTCCATAGCCAGCCCTATATGCAAGAATCACCTATTCCTTCCAGCTCAATTGGACTCTGTCTTTAGTCATAATAGCCGCGTTTCCACTGTCGGGCCAGTGCTAGGCCAGGGCTTTAAACGGGCCGTGCCGGGCTAATAGCCTCGGGCCAGTAGCACCTGGCCTGCGTTTCCACTGTCGGGCCAGAAGCTCCACAGCGCGTCACTAAAACACGCCCGCAACACGCCTCTCTGGAACAACGTCACACTAACCCATCATTTCACCAACAAATGGAAGTTTTATCATAAAACTAATCAGAAAGAAATCACTGGAAACAGCGTGCATCGCAAAACAAACATGATAAAATCGGCCGTTTGCTGGCATTTTTGTTGTTTACTTGAATATTTAAAACCCAAGCATCGATGTTTTACCACAGGTTTACAATAAAAAGTGATACATTGATCATAATGAATTAATTCATGTCAAAATTGCACATTAGTCACACAGAAATAAATTACCGTTAGGTCTATTTCACAAAAGAAAGAGGACACATGCACTTATTCAGTCGAGTCTGTTTCTGTTTATTTGGTAGTTACGTTACAGGACATAGCCTATCACATTTAGAAAGAATTATAATTTCTACAAATAACGTATGCTACCAAAAATACGACCTGAGGAGCGTTAGCACAGTCTCGACTCCCAGTAGGCTACAGATATTTTCAGTCAGAAACAGAGGAAGCTCCCGAAAAAAAGTTGCTTTTTTTATGATAGTCCTGTAAGAGACGAGACGTAGGCTACTGACAGATAAAATAAAAACATGATTGTGATAGGCTTTATGATTGGTCTGATTTCTTCAAGCGTTCACCATGTTTTTTTACTATGAGTAGGCCTATCTTCAAGCGTTTACTATGTTTACTATGGTAATGGTTAGCGCGCATAGTCTTTTGCATCGCGTATATTTCTAACGTTACCTTATACGGTTATCAGAATCCACATCGGATCACAAACAGAAGGCATTCGAACATGAAAGTGAGTTAAATTATTTTTAAAGTCTTTAATGCTGACAGAATCATTCGGCGCTCCCGTCTCGACTCAGGTAAACCCCGCCTCTGTTCGTAACCACTCCTCTAGCCCGAGCTGGCCCGCTTTGGCCCAAGGTATTCGCCGTTGGCCCCGAGTAAGCCCCGATCAAGCCCCGGAAGTGGCAGTGGAAACGCGACTGGCCCTGGCACGCACTAGCGCGGCTCGGCCCTGGCCCGGCAGTGGAAACGCGGCTAATGGCAACAGGCAGGTCTTGTCAAATTTAGCGATCTTTTTATTGATTTTTTTGCCCCCTTTTCCAGTCTCTCCTCAAAATACAATCTGCCTAAATCACATCTGTTTAGATATTTTCAGGTTCGTCATCTAATCCAAAATCATTGTCCCACATATACATCCATTCCTCCCAGTACAGGATTGGATGCAATTTTAAACATTCCCTTACATTTGAAAGGTGTAATTTCTAATGTATATAATACTTTAATGTCAATAAAAAATATGAATCTAGACAAAATCCGTGCAGAATGGACAAAGGATTTGGTAGTGGATATTTCAGAGGAAACATGGATCAATGCATTATTTAGAGTGAATGGAACAACCAACTGTACTCGCTTGGGTTTAATCCAGTCCACGGTCCTTCATAGACTTCATTACACCAAGGTTAGGCTGTCCAAGATATACGCAAATGTAGATGATACATGTAAGCGCTCTCGTTCTGCTAAAGCAGACCTTGCTCATATGTTTTGGGCTTGTCCCAGACTGCTGGATTACTGGAGCTATATTTAAAATTTTGCCTGAGGCACATGTTAAGGATATCAGGCCTAGTTTTGAGATGGCTATCTTTGGAGTACCTGTACAAGGTGTGGTCATATCCAAAAATTGTCAAGACGCATGCGCTTTTGCATGTCTTTTGGCTCGGAGAGTATATTACTTGATTGGAAATCAAGTAAACCACCTTTAGTTTCACTCTGGCTTAGTGATGTGATGCTGTTTTTGAAACTGGAGAAAATTAATTCTCTTAGAGGATCCAGATCCACCAAAAGTTTTTACTCAGTATGGACCCCAAGGATTTCATATTTTGAAAAGGACGTAACTCTTCCCAAAAACTAAAACTAATGTTGTTATTAACAGGCCCGAGCACAGTGGAACGGATAACGCAACTCGACACAATGGGCTAACAATGATGTAAATTATTTACTCACTGTATGTTTAACAACTTTGAGATTCTGTTTTTCCATTTTTATTATTCAATATATATATATATATATATATATATATATATATTGTTTATTATATATTTTATTATTATCATAATTTTTTTTGTTCAGTGGGTGGGTTGTGGGAAAGGGGGAAAATGTAAAAACAAGGAGCATTGTTAACTTTTTCTGTATATGATACGTCACTCTGTTGTTCTTTAAATCAAATTATTTTTTTATTGTTTTAGGGAAAAATATGAGCTGCTCAGCAAATAAGGTTGACAAACACAACATATGTTGATAAACATATCCAAAACCTGTAATATTACAAAAAATCTTTTGTGGAGCACAAAAAAAAAACCTTGTCAAAGGTAAAAAAGTAAGTTCTTCTAAGTTCAGTACTGTATACTATGAAAAACACAGCCCATATCAAAAGTAAATTAAAATTATACATGCCACTGTTTTGAGAACTAGTTTTACCTGTTTGGAAATGCTGCTTCATGGTATTCTCACCCAGATCTCACAATGAGGAGAGCGAGAGAAAGATATTAAAAGCGTTTAGTGTTTTTGTGAACAAGGGGATTTTTCTTAACCAAAAAATATTTTAGAATCATTTATAATATATAGGGTGAATACAATAGCTACATAAGTTTTAAGGTAATATATTGTAGTGTAGTGCACTGTATTGTAGTGGAGATCTTTACCTAAGGCTGATGTGAAGGTCTTTGCATAGGCTATTATGTATATTAGGCTTATTATATCACCCTATTATCCTAACCTTCTCAGCTCATCTAGGATTTACACATTTAAGCTCTCTATAGCGAGTGTATATATGTGAGAAAAGGGAAAGGTACAGTAGGTGAAATTCCGATCTTAATCATCCATAAAATGAAAGTAAAACAGACTTGTGTTGGCATAAAATAGCCAGTGTGGTGTGAGACTGAAATCATTTCTCTCTGCACCGAGTGCGTTTTCTTCCTGTTTTAGAAAAAAAACATGGCAGCTGGAGGTGGCAGTAAGTTCTCATAAAATTATTCTAAACTACTCTTGTTATCTGGTTTAACTATTAATCAACACATGCGGTGCTGGGGAGTGGTCATGGATTGTGATTGTTTTAAAAACAAAACATTTTGTTGTTTTTGCAATGCATTCATTTTGGTCATTCCTACAGTTCAAGCACACATATTATCTCATTTATATTATATGATTTAGCTATTTATTTATTTTTTTATTGTGTAAGACTGCAAAGTTTGGAATTAGTGGAGTGGAAATAGAATAATAGCTCTTTATGCATTGCGAGTTTCTCACGGGTCTGACATGAATTTGACTTTTTGAAATATTTCTTACTTGAGCGCTAACATTGTTATACGTTTGATACGGGCACTACCTTAGATGGAGAAACTAACAGTCTAAAAACAAACTAAAGTAGTTATACCTAAAAAGTACTAAAAACACACTGAATTATAGGAATGACCTGTTTAAACAAAATCACAGTACATGTGATATTTGAATCTCTCTCAATGTCTCTTTTCTCACACAGATGACTTTCAGCTTGTTATCCCTGAAAGAGGTGAAAGAGTTAAGATTTTTTGGGGATCTACTCTCATTGTCTCATGTCACTTGTCTCCTGCAATCAGTGCTATTGACATGGAGGTTACTTGGTATGGTGGGAAATCATGTGTTTGCACCTATAAGACCAGAAAGATGACACAGGGTGTTGACTATGAGGACCGAGCCAGTCTGTTCATTCATGACCTGATAAAAGGGAATGTGTCCTTAAGAGTGAAAGATTTTAGAGAGTCTGATCTGGGAGTTTACATGTGCCAGGTCAACAGTGGAAATAAAACACAGCAGATAACCGTCAATGTAGCAGAAGAAGGTAAGTGCTTCATAACTTCACTCAGGATCAGGTATACTAGTGTGCAATCCCAAACATGCCTAGTAACATTTTAATGCAGTGACTGTTTTGTTTGTTAATGCAGTCTCTGCCAATTTGAAGGACGTCTTTACAGTGGTAAGACAACACCCTTCTTTTTGTGAATAACACAGCACAGCATATACAAGACAATAGTCAAGTGCAGGTCACCTTTATTTATAATGAAATAAATTATAAAGCAAATTATAAAAATTATAAAGCACTTGTTATAATAGACTGCCGAAGTTATGACGTCACTTTGTACAACTCGGAAGCTAGCGGCGCATGGGTTCCCTCGATCGAAAAGCTATGCATTTTCCCCATAGACTTTTGGAAAATCGCAAAAAATAAGATCTGTGTTTAAAGGCATACTATGCAGAAATTGTGTTTTTGTCAAACAGCGACCCCTAGAGTCGCTGTGCAATACTTGCACTGTCGTAAATACACACCCCACCTTGTACACCGGTACCTATTCGGTAGCATGGATGGAAATTAACTTTTTTGTCCACCGGCCACTGTGACTGGTGGATTTCAAAATCTACCAGCCACTCAATGTTTTTACCAGCTACTTTCTTGTTTTTAACCGACAATGTGTAGGCCTAACTGCATGTGAAAATTAATAGGCCTACTACAAGATCTACTTAAGCAGTTTATTTAATCTCAAGTCTCAATGAAATACTGGCATTTTCTCTTTCTCTCTTATAGCCTACACACACAAACCATGAACTGATATTCATTTCAGTTCCCATATGAGGAAAAAACAATGTTACAGACGTGACCACTGTGAAAGCGGCACTAAAAGATGCTTTAAAACTTTCACAGAAACAGAAAGCACAAAACCTTTCTTTAAAGTGAATTTCGTTTTGTATTTATTGTATCTTAATTTTAATCAATTTTCATCAACCAATTGCCTGGATTTAATAAATAATAATTAAATATAGCAGACGGTAGATAATCACGAAACGGAGGCGACGGCGCGTGAACTGGAGCTCGTCTCATAAATGAACTGAAACTCAGCGTATAAGGTAGCCTAGCCTCACAGACAGACATGCCTACTTTTAAACAGAACAATTCAAAACGAAAGAAAACAGACACAGACTGCTCTCTGCTTATGCAATTCGTATGAAATGTGCATATTCTCTCTTGCGCGTTCACTACTGCGAAGATCACGATCAGCATCGTCAACTTCATCTTTGCAACTGACACGGACAAAGAAAATACTTGTTTATTAATAAATAATTAAAATATCTCCTTGCTATAGTTTACATATTCATAATCATTACTTTTGCCTGTTCTTTGTGACCAGGGCCGGTGTTCTGACGGAACACCATACCCATCAGAATGGAATACCTTCGGTTAATGCGCATGCGCAGCAGTGAAATTTGTGGCATTGCGCATGCGTTAGATTTAAACCATCATTTCAGCATACCAGCGGTAAGTGTTGGTGTATTATATCGCATATTATATTTTAATTATATATTATATTTTTATTAAACCGTGGGGCTATCAAAACAGCATACCCCATTATAAACTGTATTTTTTATTAAACCATGGGGCTATCAAAACAGCAAACCCCATTATAAACTGTGTTTTTATTAAACCAGGGGGATATCAAAACAGCATACCCCATTATAAACTGTATTATTATTAAACCAGGGGGCTATCAAAACAGCATACCCTTCACAAACACTGGTATGCTGTTTTGACAAAGTAGGCTAAATTGACAGACACCGTGTTAAAACTCAACTTCCGGTATGCTATTATGATAAAGTATGCTACATAGATATCTACATAAAGGCTAGATGTCTCGTCCGCGCTGCTGGCCAATGGTAGTCGACGTCAGCACCCTAGCGGCCATCTTGTCACAGGCTGCTCGCCCGTAACATTGTGTTTATGGTGCATGTAATTTTTAAATAACCATAACTTGCTCAATTTTCTACCGATTTTCAAACGGGTTGGTTCGTTATAAACGTCAGAGATGTAGTTATGACACTGCACACTTATGGATAATTATGTATTAATTATGTAAACATCCATTATATGCTAGTATTATAGCCACGTTAATAACGTTAGTAAGAAACCAAACCGTTTGTAAATCCGTCCAGATTTCAGCGAGATAAGATATTTGTGTTTGTGCAGATAACTCACCTTACATTAACCCTGCCTGTGACAAGATGGCCGCCGGTGATGACGATAGAGACTCCGCCGTAAGACATCTAGCCTTTATTTAGACATCTATGGTATATATGTCTATGATCTATGGTATGCTACATTGACAGAACACCGGCTTTGCCGACAGGCGACACAGGCGGCCGCCTGGGGCGCCATCTGCTGGACGGGGCGCAAAATTGCAGAATAAAAAAGTTCATTAAAAGTTATGAAAGCTGCGCACACGCTGTACACTTTTACTGTGCACTGTCCACACACTGCTTGTATTTGTCCATTTCTTTTACTAGATTATACAATCCTAAAAAACGACTGAGTCACTCTGACTGACAGGCAGCTGTCAAACTCACGCGCGTCGCAAAAATTAATCTCGCCTAGGGCAACCAAAGGGCTAGAGCCGGCCCTGTTTGTGACAGATTTTAGGAGCTTAATTGGCAACGCCACCCTTACATGAACGCGTCACCACAGCATCACTGCACCCACCAGAATAGCCATGTTTTTTTGTTGTTGTTTTTTTTTTGGATTTGTTTACTGTGTGTGTGATTAATTTAATGGAAAGCACATTCACTGCTAGTTGTCTTGCTAATCAGTGTCTGCTCGTTCAAACTAATTTGTCCTAACACAGACGAACGTTGCATGATGTTATTTTTATTTACCCGCCACGGTGGCCGGTAGGTGAGGCGAGTTTACCCGCAACATCACAAAATCACCCGCATTTGGCTGGTGGCGGGTGCTAATTTCATGTTCGGTAGGATATAGCGTTGGTCATGGAACAGGCACAAGACACCGAAGATATTGACCAGGTAATGTTTCACGATTTCATAAAAATATTGGGCTATTGCGAATAGGCCTACTGCATATTCTACTGAACTAATGATGTTCAAAATCGGATAATATGTCTTATAATATAATATAAGTGTTAGACTACTTTATAATAATAAAGTAGCCTATCGCGTTTGGCAGCTTATAACGTTTTTACATGATTGCAGCTAAATCACAAGTAAAGCCTATAGTCTAGGCCTAATGTATAATTTCATTTATGTTTTTTTATTGTAATGTAAACATTACAAAATGCCTGATGACATCAATAAAGTTAAATGTACTCGCATTACATTGGCCGTTATGATGTCATTAGACATGATTATTGAAATGTATCATAATAGTTTGCAAATTGTGCTCGTTTACACTAGATAATTATGTGAGATATTGACAACTGTTCTCATGATAATTGCAGGAATCAACGTCAACAGCGTTGTGCCGCAAGCTTGGCAATAAAACATATATAACGCAAAATATGATAATCGAAATCTAGCTAAACATATGTGGAAATTATTGGACTGGTCTAATTATCACCAATGAATGAATGAACAGCATCATAAAAACAATGACATACTACAAGCAAGCGCAAGTTGCGCAACAACATACAACATAGAACGCAAACAAGTTTACAAGTAAGAAATTTACTTACTAGTCCATCAACAAGATCGCCAGGTCAGCATCGCTGTTGCATCCAGTGCTACTTTTTAACTTGCGCCAACGAGTGAAAGCCTTCCTTTTCCTACTTTATTCCTACCGCGTTTTCTTTACCTTTTCCATCATCTGAAATGAGCACAAGTGTCTTCGTGCTTCATATGTTGTTGTTGTGTGTGACGTCGTTGCCGTAAAGCAAGTCGCGATTCTCGCGAGATTTGTCAGGGGCGCCCCTCTCAGACTTGCATTGCTGGTATTTCCAGCGGCGACCCCCCCCAAGCTTTACTACCAGGATGATTCGCCCTATTATGAGTTTGTTTACCACCGAAATTACTTTGAAGCTGTTATATTAAGGTAAAATTCCTGCATAGTGTGCCTTTAACAAAGAGTTGTGACCTTTACACGTTTTGTCAATCAAGATAATCTTTACAAGTTAATCCAAAATGTATACATTTTGAAGCCTAAATAAAGCCGTTAGATATACAATGATAACGGTAAAAAGTTTTAAAAAATCACAAGCAGGTTATAACTGGTGTGTTTTATGTCATGGATCAAAACGTGAAAATCTTTAGAAGCTTTCTTAACCACAGACCTTATTTCAGGCGATTTAGCAAAAACCCATTAAAAAACCCCATAGAATTTAGGGTGAGGGAACCGGAAGTGCTAAATGCTAACTCACTTCCGGGTATTGGCCGACAAAGTGGCGTCATAACTTCGGCACTCTATACAGATTGTTTAAAAGCAGCTTTACAGTGATAACAGGAAAATAATGCAATAAAGTTTGCATTAAGTTCGACTGAACAGCAGATCTAGAAGAAAAGTGTCATTGTCCAGTTTAAGTAAGTTCAGTAAAGGCTCATTTTTGTTGTAAAAAGTTATTCATTTAGGTCATTTATCTATATAGCCGCTCTTGGGAAAACGTCTCGGTTACGAATGTAACCCTCATTCCCTGAGTAGGGAACAGAGACGAAATGGGGTTTCGCTTGGAAAGCCTATCAACTTCGAGTATTACAAAACAAGCCAATGGCAAAGATGGTGTTTGGTATTTGCATAGTGTAACTCCACCTCGTAGGTATATAAGGAAGTACGCTGGCAACATGCAGATATCCCTGTCGTGAGACTAGCACGGACGAAGGACTCCAACTTAACACAGGAATACTAAGGTACACTGGGAAGCATATCTCAGTGGAAATATGCAATCAGTGCCAGCCCGAAGGGGGTGAACATAAGAATACACATATGATCTGGAGGGATGCATATGGAAAAACACTGGGGTGTCCAGCCCGCAGGGTGGAATGTTTCAACCCCAGGGGTGGCAAGGTGGCTTGCCAAGGGAAAGACACATGCTCAGAGAGGCTTACAGTGGAAATATACATGTGGGGGTCACCAGAGGGGAACCATGCACACAGAGGCACCTAGCCGACACGAAAGCTGCCGCAGGCACAGACACTGGCGTTGACGTCAAAAGTGCTGGAGAAACTCAGGGCTTGCGGGAAAGCTCATCTGAGGAAAATATTGCACGTATCCAGTCCATGGAGTGGAATGGCGAGCAAGCGAAGACACCTGAGCGGGTCCAGTTACCGGCTAGTTGAAGTGAGTACACGAGAGGACACTGGCTCTACTTGGATAGAATCTCGCGAAAGTGTTCGGTGTCGCCCAGTCTGCAGCTCTGCAGATATCTGTTAGCAAGGCGCCATGCGCTGAAGCCCAAGAGGAAGCCACACTCCGGGTGGAGTGTGCCTTCACACTAAGGGGGCACGGTCGACCTTGCTGCTGATATGCCAAAGCAATGGTGTCCACTATCCAGTGAGACAACCTTTGCTTGGAGAGAGCCTTTCCCTTTAGCTTCCCACCATAACAGACAAAGAGCTGGTCTGAGGTCCTGAAACACATTCTGTCTACGTTAGCACGGAGGGTGCGTTCTGGACAGAGAAGTGCCAAGGCTGAGTCTGCTTCCTCCAGGGGCAGCGCTTGCAGGTCCACCACCTGATTTCGAAAGGGAGTGGTGGGAACCTTGGGCACATATCCAGGCCGGGTCTCAGGATCACGTGAGAATAGGCCGGCCCCAACTTGAACTTGAACTTGAACTTGAGCACTGTCTTAACTGACAGGAACTTAAGCTCCACTGATTGCAGAGGCTCAAAGGGAGCCCTCTGCAGGGCAGTTAGAGCCACTGAGAGGTCCCAAGAAGGAACGAGAGGAGGGCGAGGAGGATTCAGCCTCTCAGAAACCTGACGATCAGGTCATGGTTTCCCAGGGACTTACCCTCAACTGCGTTGTGATCAGGGTTCGTACAGGTGCTTGAAATCCTTGAAAATGCTTGAATTTTGATGTTGTGTTTTCAAGGTTTGAAAAGTGCTTACATTTTGGATAAAATGCTTGAAAGTGCTTGAAATTGTAATGGTTTCTTTCACAACAAATACCTATCTGACTGAATATTTCGTTTATTAAATGGTGAAATAAATCGTTTGCTGCGGCCCGAGCGCGCTTGTTCCCGCGCCCCCCGCAACGTTGGCCTGGTTTCACACTCAACTTGATTGATTCTATCGAATCCTGGTGCGTCTGCGTGCATCTTGTTACGTCATCACAAACGTGCACGCCGCATGATAGAAAGCAGAACGCGGGTCAATATATTGTGTTTTTTATTAATTTGGTGTTATTATGCGCAGCTGAGTGAACAACACAGGTTTACTGTGTGTCGCATTTGGCTTTCTGCTGATTGCAAACGCAGGAGACAGTGGATTTCCAATAATTTTTTGGCCTGAGTCCACACGCTATGTGTGTGCGAATACACTGCAGACTCTCGCTCGTATCCAAGGTAAATCATCAACACTATCATCCCTTACATGTGTTTTATTAACTTAATACATCATAATCAGCTAAAACGCATGCGCAGGTCACTTTACTAAGTGCGCACCCGAGTCCGTGATTCTTTCACATTAACGCGAACCGCGGCCCAGTTCGGGAGCAGCCGAACTCAGAGCACCTCCTCCAGGTAGTCTCGGATTCGGTACCTGAGGCAAAATGACTAAATATGCAGCGCGAATTATTTATTTCTAACTCCAAACAATTGGCCACTGAACCAGCTGATAAAATCTTCATTTGATTCGATCCGTGAACTTGACACTCAAATGAACCGATCGCATTTTACTGGTGCAAAAGACGCGCGCGCACACACTGAGAGGGAGCGTGGTGTGTCGGTGTGTACCGGCTGTGGTAAAATAATGACTCAGTTACAAGGTGTGTATAATTTAAACTACTTAGTCGACATTAACAATAGCTGCTGTTCGGTTTTCATACTGCTCTCCTTCTAGTCACTTCTGAACGTCTCTTGATTAAAGCTCCAGGTGACGGGTTGCCGGATATCACAAAAAGAGCAAAACAAGCCCCTTAAAAACGCAGTATAAGCAGACATGGCAAAAAATTTACCGGAGAACACATTTAAACATATTAGTATTGCTAATATTATCCTACCAAATTAAAAGGTAGTAACTAATTTATTATGAATAGAATAGTTCAATATAAAATATTTAGATATTATAAACTGATTGATGAGGTAAAGCAATAACATGAGATTGAAAAATTATTCAGCAACACTTTATTTAAACTTTAATTGTACCTATGAGTTGTATTTAATATCAGTCAGTTGGGGGAAGTTCTTCTAAAAGTTGATGAGTGTGTTTTGTTCACTACATTTAGCTATCAAAATAGTTTACCAAATAAATTATTTGCCAAATAAAAGAAAGTCAAACAAGGAGAAGAACTTTTCATTTCTAAAGTATTTGGGTTTATTTAGTATACAAAGCCATTTATGATGATTTTTCGAGAATAACTACATATATAAATAACTATTTCGTGAAATATATCGTTACCGTGAAATAAAATTTTGGTCATACCGCCCACCTCTACTGCATGTCATTTGGATCAAATCCTCCAACAACATTTTTAAAAAATAAAACCTGTGTTTTGCTTCAATTTCTGATCCATCTGCTATTACGAAACACAATTTTGGCTGTTTATTGCATATTATCTCTTTTAATGTGGAAAAAAGGCTAAATAATAATTTTGACTATGTATTGGTATGTAATTTACGGTGGTGTAAGCTGCTGGAAAAAGCTTTAAAATGGACCTTGAAAGTGCTTGAAAAGTGCTTGAATTTGACCTTGGAAAAGGTGTACGAACCCTGTGTGATGTGCGACCATAGCGGCAATGTACACTTTCAGGGTGGAGGGAGACCGCCTTCGCTCCAACCCATCTTGCAGGAAGGAAAGCACGACACTGACCGAGCATTTTCTGGGGTTGACAAAGTCACCAGTTGACGAAGATGTTCCACTTCAACGCATAGGCATGTCTCATGGACGATGTTCTAGCGCAGTGGTTCTCAACCTCTCCTGCAGGGACCCCCTGACAGGCCATGTTTCTGTTTTAACCCTGTAATGGCACACCTGATTCAATTAATTAAAGGCATTTCAGGGTTAAAACAGAAACATGGTGTGTCAGGGGGTCCCTGCAGGAGAGGTTGAGAACCACTGCTATAGCGGAAGTGATGGTGGCCACCACCATAGGTGGTAGAGTCTTTAAACCTACCTCGTCGCATCCAGGAGTCACACGTGGAGGTTCCAAATATCGGGACGAGGGTGCCATAGGCTGCCCCATCTCTGAGAAAGAAGGTCTTTCCTCAGAGGGATTGGCCAGGGAGTTGCTGACGCGAGGAGTATAAGTTCGGAGAACCAGGTCCACGTGGGCCAATCAGGCGCAACCAAAATGACCTGCTCCTCGTCCTCCCTGATCTTGCACAGGGTCTGTGAAAGAAGGCTCACTGGGGGGAAAGCATACTTGCTGAGGCCCCAAGGCCAGCTGTGCGCCAGTGCATCCGTGCCGAGCGTGCCCTCGGTCAGGGAGTAAAACAGGTCGCAATGGGATGAGTTGTTGGAGGCAAACAGATCTCTCTGTGCGTCGTCAAACTGATCCCAAATCAGCTGAACAACTGGGGATGGAGTCGCCATTCTCCAGGAAGAGGCTGAAACCGTGAGATCTCGTCGGCTGCACAATTCAGGACCCCCGGAATGTAAATGGCTCGAAGTGACCTCAGATGCTTCTGACTCCATAGGAGGAGGAGGTGGTGGGCGAGTTGCGACATACGGCGGGAGCATAGACCACCTTGTCGGTTGATGTACGCTACTGTCGCGGTATTGTCTGATCGGACTAGTACGTGCTGGTTCTTGAGCAGCGCATGGAAGCGGTGCAGAGCGAGACGTACTGCCAGCAACTCGAGGCAAATTACATGCCAAAGGCGCTGGGGTCCTGTCCAGGAGCCCGTGGCAGCATGTCCATTGCACATGGCGCCCCAGCCCGTGGTGGAGGCATCTGTTGAAACAACAACATGCCTGGAAACTCTGTCTAAGGGCACTCCGGCCCGTAGAAAAGTGAGTTTCAACCACGAGGTGAAGATCTGACGGCAGGTCGGAGTAACTGGTTCTCGGAACGTGCCTTGTTGCCATGCCCACGTTGGGACTCGATCGTGAAGCCAGAGCTGAAGTGGTCTCATATGAAGCAAACAGAGCGCCGTTGCTGCGGCTGCGGATGCCATATGCCCCAGGAGCCTCTGAAAGTATTTCAGTGGAACCACACTCTTACCCTCGAATTGTCTCAGGCAAGTCAGCAGTGACTGCGCACGCTCGCTCGTAAGCTGCGCGCACATGGCGACCGAGTCAATTTCCATACCGAGGAAAGAGATCCTCTGCACGAGGCAAAGTTCTTCTCCCAGTTGACCCGAAGGCCCAAACGGGCTAGGTGCCGGAGCACAAGGTCCCTGTGTTTGCTAATTTGGTCTCGAGAGTGAGCTAGGATCAGCCAGTCGTCGAGATAGTTCAGGATGCGAACCCCGTGTTGCCATAGCGGAACAAGGGCTGTCTCTGACCTTCGTGAAGACGCGAGGAGACTGGGCTAACCCGAATGGGAGAACCGCATACTGGTATTCCTGCCCCTCCAAAGCAAACCGTAGAAATGGTCTGTGTCGAGGAAGAATGGAGACATGAAAATAGGCGTCCTTCAGGTCGATCGCTGCAAGCCAATCCTGCGGTTGCACACACTGGAAAATGCGTTTGGCCGTGAGCATCTTGAACGGAAGCCTGTGAAGGGAACGGTTCAAGACGCTCAGGTTCAGGGTTGGCCGTAACCCACCGGTTTTCTTCGGTACAATGAAGTAGGGGCTGTAGAAGGCGGACCTCATTTCGGCTGGAGGGACAATCTCGATCGCACCTTTCGCCAGGTAGAAACCTCTGCACGCATGACAGGGGCATTGCCATCAACCATGGTGTAACGGACTCCGCGAAAGTGGGGAGGAGATCGCGCAAACTGAATCGCGTAGCCGAGCCTGATGGTTCTCGCGACCCACCGGGACAGATTGAGGAGGCTCCCAAAGACTGTACTAGCGGGGTCATAGGAACCACAGATGTACCGCTGGAGGGGCAGCGAAGCGGAATGGCTGACCCGGACAGGGGAGGTACAGCGTCCCGACGTGGGGGTACAGTCATTGACTGCATCCTGACAGAGGAGACCAAGGAAGGACCAGCGTTCCACAGAGGTCTGCTCTGCCAGGGGTCTGGTGACAGAGGGGGATGAGATTGGTGAGGCTCGTAAGCGGCGCGCACTGTCATCCGCGCCCTCTGGGCGCTCAAAGATGGACATGTCAGTTCTTTCTTTAAGCACATTAGGGTGCTGCCCACCAGGGGGCGAGCAGCGGGGAGTGGAGAACAAAAGATTCTCCCCTGGCTCTCCACCGGGGGAAGGAGAGAGCCTGCTACTCTCTCCTGGGAAGAACTGAGAGCCATCTCTGAGCAGCCTGTCTCAGGAACGCCACTTGGCCTGGCGTTTAGTGGGGCGTGGGGCTGGGACAAGCTGGGATGCCTTCCTGCAACCACCTCCACGGCGCGGCCCAGTTGGAGGCTGCTGCTGGGGCTGAGCGGGAGGGGCGGGAGCCGCAGGAGGGCGTCCTCGGTGGTGAGCAGGCTGAGGCATCTGGGCTGACGGCTGGGTGGAGGCAGCAGCAGGCCGTCGGGGCAGAATGTGTTTGATTGCCTCAGTCTGCTTCTGAGCAGTTGAGAACTGCGGGACAAAGTCCTCAACCGCACCACCGAAGAGGCCAGCCTGGGATATGGGAGCTTCGAGCAACTTTGTTCACTCAGCGTCACGTATATCACCTAGGTTCAGCCAGAGGCGGCGGCAGCACAGCCGAGTTGTCATCTCTCAACGACTCGAGCCCGCCTTGTGATGCAGCGACTGTAAATTTTAGATTACTTTGCCAAACAAGAATTACGTAACACAATCTTACAGTATTACAACATTTCCCAGCTTTTTCTAAAAAATGGTCTTTCACAACAATTGACTTTAGTTTATCTTTGACCACTTAAGTATCACTATAAAGTGTTATAGTGATCACACACTATAATGTGTGTGGTGATGTTATGGCATAACAAACATTTTTTCCCCCATCTCAATTAGGATTACAAGATGGGAGACACAAGCTACAGTAAGTTGTTTTAGAATTTAATTACTATTGAGAAATATTTTACTTATTGAACATCAGATTTAAAACTTATTTAAAGAGCAAAGGTAAGGATTTTATTTCATGTAGGATTGCAAGGGAGAAACAGACAATGGTAAGCTCTGGAAATCTGGAAAAGCAGTAATGTAACAGTTTAATACCGCACTGGAACAATAAAAATAGATTTTTTGGATCTTGCCTTTTAAGAGGGATTATTTGTTTATTATTTGTATTTCTCTCTTTATTATAGATTTTTCATCACAGGACATCACATCACATCTAAGCCATCCAGACAACAAGCAGTCTGGGGTGTGCTCATTATTTTAATAACCTATTTTTATTATTCATTTTTTTCATTCAACATGAGATAATACATTAAACTACATTGTTCTACTCTCAATTAGGATAACAGAATGAGAAGCAAAAGCAAAAGTAAGCTGCCTTAAAATTATATACTTGTATTAGCATTTGAATGTGCATTGTTTATTAATCATTGTCAAATGAGTTTGGTGATTTGATGTGTTTCAAGTTTACTTTGAATGATAGCAAATGATTATTTACAGTAGTAAATACGCATATGAACATAGGGACTTTTTAATTTTTTTTAATTTTACATGTATCTCTCATAATATGTGTGATGTGTGAATCTTATTTGAGAAGAGAGTTTTTACCTGCTTTATAGAACAATCAACCCAAGCTTCATATCACTATGAATCAAACAGGAGCCATGGGGTATGTGTACACGTCCATGCATTATGTGGTTATTAAATTAAGCATAAATAATTTATAGATTCTCCACTTTTAATATTTTTTCCATTTAATATTAAACTTTGCTCTGTTATTTGTTTTCATCTCAATTGGGATAAGATGGAAGTCTTGTGCAACAGTAAGTTTAGGAATCATTCTTATTCCACCACAGAACATTACATTTTGAGTGTGTAAGTAAAAGTGAGTCCATCTTTCTCTCTTTTCTTCACAGATAACTTTCAGCTTGTTGCTCCCAGTAGAGCACACGATCCAGAGGTTTCTTTGGGGTCTGATTTCATTATTCCCTGTCACTTGTCTCCTGGAATCAGTGCTCTTGATATGGAGATCAGGTGGTCTAAGGATACAGCCAGTGTTTGCCTGTATAAGGACAGGCGGCTTACAGAAGGAGTTTTCTTCAAGGGCAGAGTGAGTCTGTTCATGACGTGCAAGCTAAGAAAAGGAAATGTGTCATTACTTCTGAAAAACTTCATGATGTCAGATATTGGAAATTACCATTGTCAGGTCATCAGTAATGACAGAAGCGAGGAGATAACAGTCCGAGGTGAGCAGTCCTCAATGTGCTCATTAATAATGTCCTGTCAAAATCTGAATTTAAACAGAAATCTAGAGATCTACATATGTGATCAGTAAACTGTTCAGTAAACCCAAATATAATATAGGCTACTGTAGTGCATATGGTCATGTTTCAGTCTTATCTGATTTACTTAAACAAAAGTAAACCTTTCATCAGAGGGAATGTATAAGAAACACTGACATCAGGACAATAATTCCTCTTTGAATATGAAAAGTAAGAGACGTACTAGGCACATGAAAACACAACCACATGTAATCATATAGCTATGAATTGTAAAAGGTTAACAACTTTTTAAAAAACTCTGTGGAAGTTGAAATTTAAATAGTAGAACATTTTAGATGATTAAATATGAATGTACAGTATAGACCTTTTTAAATACAATATGAAAATCTAGCTAGACAACATAATTTTTTCAGAATGCTATGAATGGGAAATGCAATCATGTAGTGTTGTTTTTGTGCCATGTCTATTTTTTCAGATATCTAACAACACAATTTCCTAAATTTCCTAATTTCCTCCTATAAACCTATTGAAACATGTCTTTTTAGTAAGGATTAATCCTGCTGTCCAACCTGTGAGTCGGTCACCAATTCAAGATGGAAATGCTCGGTTATTTCTACATGAGGTCAGTAACTTTGTTTTAAAAAGTGGGTGGACTGGTAACAGTCACAATGCTAACAATTTTCGGAAAAAAATAACACTACGATGTCCAGATATCAATTTAAATAGTAGGCTAAATTGTGGTTAATTTGTCATTTAATGAGATCTATTTTTTTCTCCTGAATAAATGCATAGATCCGAAAATGATTATTGTGTAGTTAAATGGTCTAATGGTAGAAGTTTTGCCAAGCGTGTCAGATAATCTGGGTTCTAATCTGCACGCACTTAGTTTTTTTTCTTTTTTAATCAAAACCTAATATGTTCATCAGTGGTTGTATATCAAGCAGGCACACGTTTGTGTGCAGTTTGTTGTGATTTCACCGAAACGAATAGAGATTCTCCGCAACGGCGTACCACGTAAATATTAGATTATTTTTTGGGAAGTCCATCAAACCCAATCCATCCGTGATTAAAGTGCTCTGTACGGCTCCTAAAGGCCTTCTGAAGTGAACCTTCTGGCGTAAGTCGACTTGCGTATGGCCTGCTGGAAGCTAGTCATTTTAGTCGATAAAGTTTAAAATATGGATATTTTTCTTACATGAACGCATCGCTTCACTTCAGAAGGCCTTTATTAACACCCCGGAGCCGTGTGGAGTTGACTACTTCTATCACGGATGGATAGGGTTTGATGGAAATATCCATTGACTCCCATTATAAAGCTTGGAAGAGCCAGGACAATTTTTAATATAACTGATTGTATTCGTCTGAAAGAATAATGTCATATACATCTAGGATGGCTTCAGGGTGAGTAAATCATGAGCTAATTTTCATTTTTGTGTGAACCCTTTAATTGTCCCTTTAATTGTAAATACATTGTAAAACCTTTGTAACTGCATTTCATTTAGGATAAAACGACAAGAGAACCTTCCAACAGTAAGTTGTCTTAAAATATCCTATCTATCTATCTGTCTGTCTGTCTGTCTATCTGTCTATCTATCTTTCTATCTATCTATCTCTATGTTGTGAAGAGCCTGTGTTGTTTTTTTATTAATTTTTAATTCATTATAGAATTATCAAGGCACACTTCACATCACAGTCGATCATATAAGAAACAACATGAGGTATGTGCGCAGATTAATACTGTCCATAAATATATTCGCACTATTGTTTTACAGTCAACATCACACCATTCATTGATCAATGAATTAAGCATAAATTAATTATGCACCAGAATAATTTTTTCTCTTTGTTCTCATACTGCACTTCAAACTCGTGACTCTCGTATGAATTACTGTAAAATGAATGTTTGAATGTTATGTTGGATTAAAATCTTTAATAATTTCATATTTATATATTTTTAAATCTCATCCAAATTAGAATTACAGCATGGGCGTCTCAAGCTGTGGTAAGTTTTCTTGAAGTCATTAACGCATCATAATTTTTACTCATTCTAAGAATAAGGTCCATCTTTTTCACTCTTTTCCTCACAGATAATTTTCAACTTGTCATTCCACAAACAACTCAAGAATCAACAGTTTCTCTGGGGTCTGAATTCATTGTTCCGTGTTACTTGTCTCCTGAAATCTGTGCCACTGGTATGCAAATCAAATGGTTTAAGGAGACAGACTGTGTTTGCGTCTACAAGAACAGTCACGTGACTGAGGGGAGGCCTTACAAAGACAGAGTGAGTCTCATCACTCACGAGCTGGAGAGAGGAAATGTGTCCTTACATCTAAGTGACTTTAGTGTGTCAGATGTTGGAGATTATCATTGTCAGGTCATCAGCAGAGACCGAGCAAAGGAGATTACAGTAGGAGGTGAGTATTTTGCAAGTCCCTAATACATCAACCCAGAGCTCTAACTAACAATCTTTTGTCAGAATAAAGTAAAATGTAACCAGCATTTAATACAGAAATGTATTAGTTGGGTATCAAATAACACAAATCTCTTACAAACCTATTCACACTTGAGTTATTGTGTTCTTAGTGAGGATGAATCCTGAAGTCCAACCTGTGAGCCAGTCACCAACTTCTCAAGATCGAAGTATTCAGCTAATGCTGTTCGAGGTAAGAAAACCTACAGATTTATTGATTTGAAACAACTGCATATTACCCTAAGTCATTTGAGTTTAACCCTATAGGATCTGGGGTGTTTTTTGGGCTCTGAAGATGTTTTGACATGCCCTGTCATCTGTGCTTATTTCAGTAATTTATAACATTTCCATGTATAATTACACTATATTAAGCACAAACTCTGCTATTATAATACTTGTGAGTTTAAGGAAAGTTTCTCACTGGCATATTCTAAAAACAGTGTAATGGCTAAACCATGTGATGACATGAAAACAAGATTCTTAATTCAAATAACTTTTTTTCTGGGTCTCAGGATGTTATTGTCATTCTGCTGTATGTGGTGCCTCACAGCACCACTGCGCTACATATATATGAACATATACCTAATCTACAGAGGTATCTAACTATACATATTTTAAGTACTTTACATATAATATGGTTTACACATGTAACAACTGTTTCAAAAATGAAAAAAGTGCAAGGTGACATTAAGGGCACAAGGGTGTAACAGACACCTGTATGTACACGTGGTAAGGATGGGTGGGTCCTTCACGATGCTGCTGGCTTTATCATGCAAAGAAAATATCCAAGATGGAGGGGAGAGGGAATCATGATTATTGCAGCTGTATTCACTTTCGCTGTAGAATCTTGCGTTCAGCAGCGCTGCAGTTCCCATACCAGACAGTGATGCAGCTGGTCAGCTCACTCTCAGTGGGGCCTGTAGAATGTAGTGGGGTCGAGTGGAAGGAGACTTGATATTTTCAAAGGGCGCAGGACGTGAAGTTAGTCGCTGATAGGCCCGCTTTCAGAGTGATGTAGTGTTGCTGGTCCGGGTTTGTATAACTAATATCAGACATTTTACAGATACACAAAATATGGACCGAAGAGGAGACGAACAAAATGGATGAATCTGCTCTAATGTCAGGTGAGAGTACATTATAGTAAGAGGTCAGACTCAACTAACAGACTACTCCATCTAATACAGGGACACTATTACAGTCCCCTGTAGTATATCATTTTATCCCTTAAAAATCTCCTTTGATCACCAAAATTACATATTTAAAGTTTTTCCTGGAAAAAAAAAACGTCATGCCTTAAAATAGCTTGAATGTGAAATTAAGATCCCTTGCTTAATTTAGTAAATGTGGTTCTATGAATATGCAAATTAGCTCCGCCTCCACTCACTTACAGCAGCTCAGAGATCCACTCTGACGATCACACGTTGACGTGATTGGTTATAAGGTAGTTTGTGACATCAGAAATACTCAGCAATGGTGTTGACTTGGAAGGAATTTATCATGAATTTACACATGGTTTGTCTTGAAGCATACAGGTCTTTCAAACACCACATATACTACATAAATAAGATTAAAAGCTGGATTTTCACAACGGGGATTTTAATACAATACTATTTACATGACATGTTGTTATTTCCATTTTCAGAGATGAAAGCGAACAATGTGCAGGAGCTTCACCAAATGTTGATTAGGGCTTACACAGAAAGAGGCAGACAACTGGAAAGAACTGAACAGGCCTTGAGAGAGACCAGTATAAACTTGGACAGAGTCTTAAGACTCAACCCTCGTCAATTTTTGGATAGAGACGACCCAAATCCTTTTTAACAGCCTAAGAAATTCCAGGTTGATGTTTATCGATTTTTTTCTTAATTATATGAAACATATTACAATAGTTTTTTTTCTTTCAGAAATGTGACATTAAATGAATAGCCAACTTAGCTGAATGCTTATTTGTATTCCATAAAATAAAATGGTAACACTTTGCAATAAGGTTGATTAGTTAATATTAATATTAACTAACATTAACAAAAATAAATAAATTATTTAACAAATGTTTTGTTCATTGTTAGTTCATGTTAGTTAGTTAGTTAATTCAAATACAGCTGTTCATTGTTTGTTCATGTTAGTTCACAGTGCATGAACTAATGTTAAAAATACAACATTTGATTTTAATAATGTATTAGTAAATGTTGAAATTAATATTAACTAAGATTAATGAATGCAGTAGAAGTATTGTTCATTCTTAGTTCATGTTAACTAAGGTAGTTAACTAATGAATCTTATTGTAAAGTGTTACCACTAAAATAAAGGAGAACTTAATAAATGTTCATTCCTATTCATTAATGAACAACTTATAGTATGATTTCTTTATATTGGCATTTCTTTATTTGCCAACTGATAAATTATATTCTTTTTAGCCAAATTGGCAATAGGCTACTTGTCGAATGTCATGTAATAATTAGCCTAATGTCCATGAGCAAAGTGTAAACAATTAATTGTATCTGTATATAAATAATGCCAAAAGCAACCCTTCTCTTGCTTTTTTAAATAAATTTGTTTTTGTTGTATTTGTTAAATGATTAAATGATCTATTACACCGACCTCTTTATTGTTGCAGCTGCTGATTATAGTCCCTTGTAGTATGTGTAGCCGACTGTGTTATTAGATAGTTATTGTGTTCTTCACTTTAAAGACCTGATAATAGGAGATTCAAGTTTTTTAACTCAAGGGAAAAAAAGGAGTTTTCAAAATAACCTGGTGCTATGACCTGGTGTCCTTACAACATTACAACGGAACGGCACTGCCCCCGCGTGGACACAGTAGTGTAGTGCAGCATCCCACCTTTCATAGTTTAGTCAGTTTAATTTTTTTTTCTTTTTTCGTAATAAAATTTACAGAATCTGAGAGCTGAGAATTTGTTCCATATCAAAAGTAACCTTCTCTGTCTAGTCTGTCAGTGTCAGTGTCCTCTTTGCTTAGCGATTTAGATGTGTGGCGTTAGAGCGTGTGAAAAGGGTCTATTTGTCATATTTAAAGTAAAACTGAACATGAAATAAAATTTTAGATCTGGAACAAAAAAGTGTATTAACAATTTTCTTGCGATGCAAAAAATTTAGTTCACACTCGGAGTATAAAAAAAACGCCTTGCTAAGTCTTGCTAGTCTTTGTCCTATTTAAAGTAGGCCAATAACGTGAAAATAAAAAATCTGGACCAAAAAAGTGGATTAACAGTTTTCTAGCAATATTCATTATTATAATTAAGCACAAAAAAAGAGTTCATACCCAAACAGAGTATTAAAAACCTCATTTCAAGGTAAGTATTGCTAGTCTTTGTCCAATTTAAAGTAATACTGAACATAAATACATAAAAAATCTGGAACAAAAATGTGTTAATACTAAGAGTATTAAAAACCTCAAAATGTATGAAAAAAATCATTGAGCAAATACAGGCTATTAAAGAGCAGTGAATGCTTTTCTCTTTTTATTTTGTTGTTTGATTAATATTAAGTGCAACTATGGTTTATTACGCTCTGTCACTTTAAGACCGACTGTGCAGATCCAATTGCACTGATGCACATCCGATATTCTCACAACTGTAAGTTCTGTAAAGAAGACATTACTGACTATACGTGAATACTCTCCAAAACGGACATTTAGACATAATGTTGTGTATTTGTCCATTCAGACACGAAAGAGAGCTCAATTCAGTCCTAGCGCATTGTATAGCTGTCTATCATTCGTCATATAGTAACACAGCTTGTTTTATTTATTTTTATATAAGTTATGAGCTATAAATAATTAAAGTGTGATATTTAAATTACGCAAATGAAAGTGCGCAGCTCTGAATACACAAGCTCTGCGTATAGCGCACAGAAAAGTTGCCTGACAGCTTTACCAATTGTTTGGCAACGCTTCATGCAGCTGCCATTTTGAAATCGAAAGTGAGGCTCCGGTGTGAAGAATCCCGGAAGTAAAGATAAACAGCAATGCCTTGGACTACCAACCTGTTATTACAACATTGTTATTACACTTTAAGTGAATCGACACTTTTCAAAAAAGAATCGCTACTTTTCAAAAAAAAGAATCGATGCTTTTTTCCAAAAGGAATCGATACTTTTCTAAAAAGAATCGATACTTTTCAAAAAAGAATCGATACTTTTCAAAAAGTAATCTATACTTTTCTTAAAGTGAATCGATACTTTTCAAAAAGTAATCTATACTTTTCTTAAAGTGAATCGATACTTTTCAAAAAGTAATCTATACTTTTCTTAAAGTGAATCGCTACTTTTAAAAAAAGGAATCGCTACTTTTCTTAAAGTGAATCGATACTTTTCTTAAAGGGAATCGCTACTTTTAAAAACGGAATCGATACTTTTCTTAAAGTGAATCGGTGCTTTTAATAAAGGAATCGATACTTTTCCTAAAATGAATTGCTACTTTTCAAAAAAAGAATCGCTACTTTTCAAAAAAAGAATCGCTACTTTTCATAAAAGAATCGCTACTTTTCTTAAAGTGAATCGCTACTTTTCAAAAAAGAATAGCTACTTTTCAAAAAAGAATCGCTACTTTTCAAAAAAGAATCGCTACTTTTCAAAAAAGAATCTCTACTTTTAAAAAAAGAATCGCTACTTTTAAAAAAAGAATTGCTAATTTTCTTAAAGTGAATCGCTACTTTTCAAAACATTTGGAATTTATAAAGTGAATTCTGCGCAGGTTCTGTCGTACGAACGGTTTTATAAGTCTGAATTTTTTTTTTGCGTACGCCATTTTTTAATTTCGGGCGCACGTACACTTTTAGTAAGGATCCTACGCACAGTTTTATAAATGAGGCCCCTGGAACAGATTGCCGGACCGCACCCGCGTGCGGGTACGGAAAAAAATACGCACGCACACTGCAAACGGAGTATGTGTGAAACGGGCGTAAGAAACACTTACGCCGCCTTCACACTGACAGTTGAAACTACGATTTACTGCAAGGCGATAATGAACGAAACTTGTCTCATTCATGGAGGTGGAAAAAAAAAGTTCTTTATGATGCAAGATTTACTGTATAAAGAAGAAAAGGCATGAGTCTGCTGTTTTTGTCAATTTTAAGGTTTATTAATTTAAAATGTTTGCGATCTTAATATAGCCTACATATGGTTCAATGTTACCACTTGAGCAACTTAATATAATCTTTAAAGAAGTAATGCATTGAATAATAATTGTGTTTAATTATGTGTGTAGGCTATGTGTAGGCTACAAAGAGAATCGCACTGGTGACAAAACTTTTTTTAAATAAAAGTTGCTGATTGCTTCTGGATTTGAAATACAAATAGTGAGGAAATATGCTTGTTTGTGATACAGCCGCGGATCAGTTGCGCACTACAAACGCAGCATGTGAAAGCAAAGCACTATTACGCGTGCTGCTCCTGTAGCTTACCGCACGCACCGCAGCACGCACAGCATAGCCTACGCACTGCACACGTAAGTGTGAAACTGGCGTAACAACAGTCCGAATGTGTCACATGGACATCTGCTGCAGCTGATCGTGGATCAGTTCCATTAACTCAGAGCTTCTCTTGACTTCCTTTAATAGTGAGATCAGCTCTGTGTGCGTGTGTAATTGCCAAAGACAGTGAGATAGAATGGAGGATTTGGCAGAGTATCATGGACGCATCAGTAAGAGCCAAGCAGAAGAGATCCTGAATGAAGCGGGCAGAGATGGCAGCTATCTGATCAGAGACAGCATGAGCTCCGCGGGGTCTTACTGCGTGTGTGTGCTGTGAGTAACTGCCTTGTGTCTTGTGAGTTGCGTTATTTGCAGAAAGCCGCAACAGTGCCTTGGTTATCAACTATAGTGGCTTGGGACCAAAAATGTGTCACGGGTCTATTCTAACGTTTGGTTTTGGGACAGCAGGGAAACCCACTATACAAATGAGAAACTGCATATATTTCGCGAGACAACACCTCATTCTCGAAAACCACTGAGTTAGGGACAGCATACTAGGCTACTCTTATTTCTGCCATAAAGATATTGTAAATATTTAGACTAAATCGACCTATTAAGCACGTAGTTCAGATTTTTGCCCCATTAGTGACAAGGATAGAGAAAAAACCTGCAACAAAAATAAACATGGCTTGTCATTCAAAATGAGCATTAACCATTTTTTGCACCATAGTTTTGTTACTGGTACACCACTTGCACTTCTGAAGTAGCCTAACCTTAGGGTAAAAAAAAAAAAAAACACTTGAGAACTGTTGTGCCATTTTTCATTTTTGTTGGCAACTTGAGAGTAACTTAACAAGACGTGTATTTCACATGCTTCAAAATGAGCATTAAACCATTTTTGTACCATAATAGCTTTGTTACTGTATTGGTAGGCTACGCCCCTTCTGAAGTAAAAACCACCTGAGAACTGTTGTGCCATATTTGTTGGCAACTTAAAGGAGAACTCCGGTCAATTTTAACATTGAGCTCCTTTTTTTGTACATTTGGTGTGATGTCAATACAGAGAACAACGACAAAAATCGGTGTTGCCTACACCGTGTTATCGTCTTTTTAAAATCTGCTCCCTGTTGACTTCAATGGGGCAAGTTTTAAACCTGCTTTTAGCCTCTTAACATCCTTGATTTGTCATTACAAGTGCACAGCCATGTGAGTGGTGTTATTAAGAGTGAACACGGTCAATCTGACTGCAGTAGATGTGAAAGATATTAATAAAAATGATGTTAATTCAGCCAGCTCACATACCTGTATTTTCTTCCTGTTTTTGGTCGAAGTCCACAGTAGTCGATTGTCGAGTTGGCGCGCGCGATCATCAAACTCAAAAACCTCCTCCGTGTGTTCAACATCTGATTCGGATGAACTATCCATTTGAGCTGATATTCTCGAACACCACACAGCACCGTCATCGGCTGACAGCTGACAGTCAGAGTCTCTACTGTTGCTTAGTTACCAATGATCGCACACGCGAACTCCACAATCGACTAACGTTACTGTGGACTTAAACCGAAAACAGGAAATAAATACAGGTATGTGAGCTGGCTGAATTAACATAATTTTTATTCATATCTTTCACATCTACTGCAGTCAGATTGACCGTGTTCACTCTTAATAACACCACTCACATGGCTGTGCACTTGTAATGACAAATCAAGGATGTTAAGAGGCTAAAAGCAGGTTTAAAACTTGCCCCATTGAAGTCAACAGGGTGCACATTTTAAAAAGACGATAACACTGTGTAGGCAACGCCGATTTTTCTCTGTACTGACATCACTCCAAATTTACACAAAAATGAGCTCAATGTTAAAATTGACCGGAGTTCTCCTTTAAGAGTAATTTAACAATACGTGTAGTACACGTGCTGTGATGAACATTAGCATAATTAACTAAGGAATGTAGTCAGTCGGTTATTATCGCAAAATAACCCCCTTTAGGATGAAGCCTTGCGACAGTAGACCTACATTTTCCCACTTATTAAACGGCTACTCATTTACACAAGAATGAAATATTAATTTGACTTAAATTATTTCATAATCTTACCTGTATATTAACTTTAAGATTTCGTTCAGACAAAACAGTATACTAAAACATCGACAACTGCTACAACACAACAGTAACATTAAAGGTTGTATCAGTGATTTCAGGCCGAAAAATAAATGATCACATTCATCTAATCTTTCCTAACGATCCGCTAGCTGCCCGCCCCATAAGCATGCCGTCAAAAAAACAGTCTCTGTAGGCAACCTAGGCTCTGAGATCTGCACACAAAAACAAATGGGTACACCACCACTCAAAACCAAAATAAACAGTGTTTCAACCAATCACCAACAGGGGCGGGTGTTGCTCCGACTTCCGTCCACCCGTGCACGAGCTCAAAACCTCACAACACCCGCCCCTGTTGGTGATTGGTTGGAACACTGTTTATTTTGGTTTTGAGTGGTGGTTGTACCCATTTGTTTTTGTGTGCAGATTTCAGAGCCTAGGCTGCATACAGAGACGTGGGTTTTGGACGGCATGCTTATGGGGCGGGCAGCTAGCGGATCGTTAGGAAAGATTAGATGAATGTGATCATTTATTTTTCGGCCTGAAATCACTGATACAACCTTTAATACTGAGGCACATTGAGGTTATTTGTCATTACAATCGATTAGACTACGGAGACTCAAGATGGCATCATTTGCGTTTATACGAGTATTAAACAAGAGAGTGATTGAGCAATAAGAGAGACCGGGATCATTACCGTGATGAGCAGACGGGCGATGTAATTTAATATAAATACTATGCAATTGTACTTTTAGGTATAGCCTACTTTAAGTCTGCTAAATTGGAAAAACAAATTTTTTACTTAATGCACTTTAGTTATACAGAAATAGTGCTGAGATCCAACTAAAGATACTTATGTATATTTGATTGTGCAAAAGTGGAACTACTACAAGTATACTTTAGGTACACTTTAAATATAGGCCTACACTACAAATGTTTAATTACTAATGTTTAATTATAATATTCACATCAGTAAGTCTCAAATGATATGTCAGTAAATATGTTAATGGATTTGTAGTATACTTAGTATGAAATAAATGCATAAATACATGTTGTCATTATCATGTGACATACAGGCATCAGTTGCATCCCTTTGCAAGTAGGTCATCCGGGTACTTGAATAATCTTTCATGACCACAGTGAATTCAGTCATACTTCTTTTGTCTCATACTGGTTTTCACCTACTATATAAGGAAGTATGTGATTTTAGATGCAGCCCAAAGAACATACTTGTTTTATTTATTAAAAATAAGTAACTACTCAAGAGAGTAAGCAATTTTGGACTCAGCCATTGCCTCTTAGACTAGTCTGACCAACTTTGCAATTAGGAAAGCTAATCAGTCTTACTTTTTGGATTCTAATGAGACCAATCAATCTTTAATATTTTTACTTTAAAAAATGATGTGGGTACTGTCGCCTTACGGCAGGAGTTTGCGCCATGGCTGAGGCAGGAGTCCTTTCTGTGTGGAGTTTGCATGTTCTCCCTGTGTCAGCATGGGTTTCCTCCGGTTGCCCCACAGTTCAAAGACATGCAGGTTAGGTGGATTGGATGTGTACGAGTGTGTGTGATTGTGAATGTCTCCGGGAGGGCATCGGGTGTAACACCTGTGCCAAGTCAAATGTGTGTGTGAACTGGACCCTGCAAATGAGCTGAATAAGAGAAGATGGATGGACTTGCAACCAGCTACAGACTTAAGCATTCTAGATGGGCGTGTAATAGCTACAATACTATTCTATACTATCCATTCTGCTGCGAATAATATCATAATAATAACTGTGTAAATCTCCAGGTGTGATGGATGGATTTACACCTACAGAGTTTTCAAACAAAAGGATGGCCTCTGGACAATAGAGGTACGAACAGATTTAATAGTTTTGTATCTTTCCTCAAGTGAAACCTGGATATAGGCTCTTTCTTAACATATGCTGTGTGTGATGATGTGTGACCATTTCTGTAGCAAAACCGAATGCCACTGTTACAGTTTTTTATAAACAAGAAGAGAACTACACTATATACTGTTGACTGCAGAAGAACACAGTGGAATTTTTTTTTTCTATTTGGGGTCAGTGTTGCATGTACTCATAGCTCACCACACAAATTAACAGCCAGAGTCACCAATGTATGTCTTATCTTTCAACATCACCCACATAGCCCATTTCATATGCATTAAGGAAAAGCAAGATGTGCAAAAACTTCACACTCTTTGAAATGCTGATAAACATTTGCATTTTGGTTCACTATGAAACCAAATACAGTTCCTTATAACATTAAAACAGGGACTTTAAAATGAGCAACATAAGGTCATGTTTTATCTCATATCATTGTGCTTCCTGTAAATGATCAGCATTAACCACCAATCACACAAGCAAAATACCACAAAGCTCTTTTCGTTTATTTATATTTTACTCTCACTCAGTTAACTCTTTCTCCATGCATGGGTTATATTGTAGTACCACAAGTTTGTATATATTATTTCTTAGAATTACTATTTCTATTAAATTGTACAATAAAAAATGTATAAGATATATAGTACTATACAATTTCTTTTTAAGAGACCAGGATTATTTTTATTTAATTATTTTTTCAGATGGCTCCTGGGATGAAGGAACGACTCTTTCGAAACGCCAGTAACCTCATTGCTGCGTTTAAGATCCCGAACCAAGGCATCTCTGTTCCTCTTCTGTATCCTGTGAACAAACCTAAATAACACACAAGTTGAAACAAACACCTCACTGTTTCTACCTGCTGTATATGCAAGCATGGGTATTTCTATGTCTGAGAAAATATGCTTGCATACAGCGGTGGGGGCTCTTAAGTCAAAGGTAAATTGTAGAAAATGTGTAAAAATGCTGTAAATTGTACAAATGTAATTAAGTCTATTAGATATATCAGGAAGGAGAAACCATTGCAATGCATTTAATGATTTGAATTTAAATAAAATAATAATGGCTGTTACCTTTCAGGTAGATATCAATATCAAATGTAAAAGTAATTGCATATACAATAATTGTAACAACAAATGCTCAGCTATAATATATATGAAATACCTGTCCATTCCCTACAATACTGTACATTTACATTCTGCCAACAGTGTGTTTTCTTCAATATTTTCAGAGGATTTGTTAAATAAAGAACCACCTTGAATTAACCAGTTTCAACAATACTCAGTTCAGACAGCATCAGCAAATACAGATAGCCATCTATAGATCACTACAGAGAAACCCATGAGAAAAATAGGCCTTGAACAAAGTCTATCTTATTTACAGTGTTTCTGTCCAACACTTCTGCAACAATGCTATCAAACTAACGTTACAAAGAAAATGGTTCTGATTTCAAAGAATTTATTGTAATGTTGATGTTATAAATAACAAATATAATATGCATATACTTTTTTACCAGTCACAAAAAATATTTGAAGATGAGATAATGTTCTATTTGAATCTTTATGATTCTTTGAACTGATATAAAACATTGATGTCTCAGTGTTTGAATGATCATTCCACTTGAGAAACAAATGCAAGATATAAAGGTTACAAATTAATCATAAATCGCAAATACTCACAACACAGAAGAAAGGGTTAAATTTGCATTTTTATTTATAAAAAGGCCACTGCCCAAAGTACTTTGTTTTTAAATAGGCATGTTTAACAAACTGCATTAATCTGTGTACATAAAGCCTATCAGCCAAATATACACCACAGGAACTTGTTTGGCCAAGGAGAGGACACCGAAGTTTTTTTAGTACTTGACTTCTGAGAGAGGAAGATGATTTGATCATGAAAAAAATTACATATTCCTTTTTCATTTCAGCAATGATTGTGATAATGACAAAGATGCAAACAAAGATAAAAAGAAAAATATTTATGCCACAATTTTTTTCCTCGTGCAAAGTAATCGTACTTCAATTGAAATGAACATCTGCAAAATATCGGAAACATAACGTGCCTTTAGAGCACCTCTCGCACAAATCTGTTAAATATTTGCACACTCTAAAATTTCAGTCTAATGCATTTATCTCCACCTTATATTCAGTGCAAATATATATCTCAGATTAAGATTACAAAGCTTGATGGTACAGCATATCCACAGAATTCACAAGAAAATACATTTACTCCTAATTCTTTTGAGTGTCATGTATAAATAGTCCAGTATCTATAAACAGTCTACAATAGTCCATTAATGATATACAAGTCCATATCAAGAGTCCTACACACAGAACGTCTACCCACAGTGCTGCAGACTTTAATAGTTTGGAAAAGACAAAAATACCGTTCTTTAGCAGGTGATTCTTTCATTTCCTTACACATCTTCCTCCTCAGGCCTCCTACTAGTTTCGAGAGGGATCAGAAAAAAGGAAAAGGACCAGTCAAAATACTGGAAAAATCCAAACCGTTGGAGCTTTGACACTCATTTAGAAACCAAAATGACAGACACGTGAAGTGAGTTTCACATTTAGAGTGCAACAAAAGCAACAGAAAAACAGTGAAATCACATGACAATAAATAAAAAAGAGCAGCATATTGACTGTAAACTGGGACATGTTTATGCCACTGTGTTTATATCCTGGGTTATGTTTACAAGAATTCACCTCACAGGCATTAGCATTCATGTTACTGGCTCCTGCAAGCCAAACCCCAAACGTAAATAAATAAAAAACAAAACTAAAATAATAAAAAAATAAATACTTGCATATAACTAAGGCATGTGACGAATACTGAAGTTGATTATGTACAATATGTCTAAGCCCGTTTCATGTGATCGTTTCTAGCAGACCAGGAAGGCACAATTTACACATACAGATTTTTTTTATTTATTCCTACATTTGGAAAAAAAAGAAAAGTAAACTGTACAGTTTTAGCAACAAAAAAAAAGAACAAATTTGTCTTCCACAGCAGCGATGTAATTCTCTCAGCTTCGTCAACACTGATTAAGCAGAAACAACACAAGATGGTGGTGAGCTCTTGCCAAGACTCCAAACACTGTGAATCTCTTGCTGCTAAGGGGTTAAGTTTTGTGACACTTTTGAGTCAGATACTTCTCCAGGACTCCAGACCTCTGTTTTGAATTTGACAGTTCCAGATAATTTAAACGTCGGGTGTCTGGAAGGTCATTTGAACTGCGAAGGCCCTGAAAGCCTTCTACGCAAATCCTGGAATGCAAATCGACTGAAAATTCTGAAACATTTAACAGAGCTCAGTGAAATCACAAGGAAACCCCTCAGGTTTGCACGATTTAATGCCATAACCAGTTTGACTCGACAATTCGAATGATTACTGTACACGCTCGAATGAGAGAATCAGCATGTGTAGAGATGAAGACTCCTTAATGTATGTCTAGAACAGTCACAGGTGAATCATTCTCTGCGCCTTCAGATTGGCAAGCAAGGCTTGTTCTTTAGTAAGAACAGTTAAGCCACTGTAAAACAGAAAGACAAGAAAGAAACAAAACCAAAAACAGGAATCTGAACTTGCCAAGAGTGCATCAACAAATGCAAAATCAATACCATCATTTGTCACATTTTAAAGGCAATAGAGTCTTTCTCACTTTGTTTGGTTGGGGTTCTAAAAAAACGCTGAAGAGATATGTGGTAGCTTGGAGTGTATAAAGGGGTGTGTAGGCGTGTAGAGGTGTGCTGAAGTGCCGCTGTTACCTGCGACCAGTTTCCACATGTCTGATCAGATGAATGTTGAAGGGGCTGTCTGCGAGCTCAGGGTGTTGTTCAACAGGCAGAGCGTAGAACCCATCATACCCTGAGACACGGCCCTCTGCAATAAGCTCATCCTTTTCTTTATCAGTCCATGACAAACTTCCGCCCTCCCCCTCCAGGACCCTTTTCTGCTCCCGTAGCCATGCCCCTTGCACAGCTCGTATTCGTGCCGCCTCCAGCACACGTGTGCGTTCTTCCTCCGGCGATGCTCCGTAGCGAATGTTAAAGCTAAGCGCCCCCTGCTGGAGCACAATGTCAGCAAATCGCCGCATTTCCCCTCCAACCATAGCACTTATCTGGGACACAGAGACGTTTACGCCGTTCTCCAACACTCTGACACCGCCTCCGGCACCGCCCCCGGCCACTCCCAGATCTGCCTCAAATGGGCCGGCCTTGGTGAAATAGTGTGTGTCACGCCCTTCCACCGTGAAATGGAGGCCACGCAGGTATAAAGCACCGTTCAGCACAGCCGCCACACGACGGCTGTCCTCGCTTGCCACACCGATTATCTCAGTCGCCACCACTCCATCACGGACGGCAAATTTCACACCTTTGCCGAAAATTGAAGAAATGGCAGAGAAAATTGGCCTGCGACCCTGCCGACCTCCAATTTTCCCATTGGCTGGCGTCATGGGGAGGCGATCCAATGAAATAAAGTTTTTCAAGTGCTTCTGAAGGTCACACTGGATGCCGAGTACAATCTGAGGTGAGATGTTATGAAACAGTTATCATAAGTCTTGTTTGATTGGTGCACAAAATTAACTCTTAAAGGAATAGTTTACCAAAAGATTAACCCACATGATCTATCATATGACTACTTTTATGATTCTTTTATGGTGATTTTTGGTCATATTGGAATTTAGCCCCAATCCAGATTCATTTTCATTATCACTTTTGTGTTCAAAAGAGAAAAAAAGGTCAGAGTTTGGACCAACATTAGTATCATTATTGTTCCAAAACTTGACAAATGATGATGACACAAGAAAAAGTTAATAAAAAGAAAAGAAAATGAATTTTTTTTAGGTAAACTATTCATTTAAGACTAGACTAAATAGACTAATTATGTTGCAATGAATGCTGTGCTATGGGAAACCTCAACTTACCTTGCTGGTGTCCCAGGTTTGTGTGCGGAACTGTGTGGCCATCATCTCATATGTTTGCTCTGTGTTCTCCACCTTTGGTTTGGGGAATCCTGGAACCACATTATGTAGCTGGAACCCAAAGAGCTGCAGCCAGCTACTGATATCTACAGAAACAGATGCAAAACACTTTAAAGCCATTTAAGATTTTTGTTTAGCTTTTACAAAGAATGCCTTACAGTTTTGAACTTGCAACAGAAATTCTCATGTTAAAAGGAACTGTTCTGCTCATGTGAATGCAATATTACAGAAAATACTGAGCTACATAAAAGACAAGTCAGCTACAAAAAATTTAATGCAGTGTGAATGCGTCCCTAGCCGTACACACCATTGAGGCCTCCAAGGTCTGAACCTTGTATAATAAAAGTCGCAAAATAATTGCGTAATAATAACTGTTCTTTGGTGCTGCAAATATACTGTACAATGGCAAGATAACCAACTTTCTCATCTGAGCTGATCAGTGCTCTAACAGTGAAACTGAGACGTACAATCCAATAAAAAAGCAGGCATTACTATTACATTTTAAAAAGGCGAGCATGAATTCCAGCAGAAAGCTTCACTTTTAATGGTCAACAGTGAGATATAAGATGTAAGTAGGTAGCTAAACTGTGAAGCGATAGAAATGTTAAACGGCCGACAGTACTATCCAGGACTATAAACCACTCAACCAGAGCCATTTTCAGCATATTAGGCAAAAGATTAAGAATGAATGTGTGCAAATTGTGAATAATTTTTTCTAGCATTTTGACTCTTCTTAAACTTTCAGTTTAGCCTTTCAGTAAATCCACTTATCCTCAAAACTAGATAAAAATGTAGACAAGGTAACAACCATGGTAAAATGTGTGGCTTTGACAAGTGCGTAGGTTGTGGATAGGACAGTCATTTAGCTTATTGTAATGAAAAAATGATTATCAATTTTATCTTTATTCATCACCTTCTTCCTTTAATTTTCTCTTTTTGGCAATAAACCTGCAAGTATTTGCATCCTTTGTATTACTGTGCATTCACGCCACCGCCGGCGATAGCGTCAAAGTGGCCGGAAGTCATTCATTTTCAATGTGAGCCGGTGGCGAGCCCCACGGCGGTCAGGTGAATTTTATGGTAATGAGCTATGACGCGGTTCAGCAGCAACCAATCAGAATGTAGAAGTCCTCTGCTTGAGAGGATTTCAGCGAACGCAGTCCTATAAACTTTGGTTCTGACCACAATAGTTCCCAAGCAAAATGGAGAAGAGGTTGATCATGTAAATAAGAAGGCGCGCAACACTCTTTATAGGCAATTATTTCGCATTAAAACACTTGCTTTTTAGCGGGGATGCAAATTAGACTAGCACTTAACCATGAACACAAAAGCCACACCACACAAATGGCTTTTGATTGGTTTATTTAATATTTTGGATCAATTTCTTCCTTTCACATTTAAAAGATTCCATGAGGTTAACTTACACCCTACTCGTGGTCAGTCTGCACAAATACCGATCAACATGCTTGTTTACTTTGAGGACCCTTTAAATAAAGTTTAAAAAAAGACCAAGCATTCGATCTACGTCATAGCGTCCACAAATCTTTCTACGGCATTGTTGACAGGGCACCCAGAACAAATTTTAACGCTCTCACCGGTGCCGGTTTGAATGCACAGTATATATGCCCATGGCTGGTCAGTGCTCAAATTTTAAAGTGAGAATTCTATTCTCGTAAAACCCTGCGTATGGCCATGAACATGACAAAAGCATTTAGCATGAGTCAGAAATTCCCTTGGATTCAGCGAGACATATGTGATTGATGTATTGAGCACATTTACATACTGAACAAACCTATTTGTTTTTCACATCCCTTTTGCAATCACTGAAACAGTAGAGGCTCTATAAAATGGAGTTGACCCTGGGGTTATGAAGACCTTGTTCTAATGCCAAATTAGCCTCGAGCAAGACACTTGACCCTAGTTAGCTTGAGGGAGACTGTCCTAGTAATTACAGCACGTTGCTTTGGCTATAACTAATGAATCTCAGCTCTGCCATGTGCTATTTCTCGGCTGTTCTTCTCTCCTTAGGGAAATGTCACTGGCATAAAAGACCAATCACAGCTCACAAAGCCAAACCAAAAGCATGACATTTATTTCACTTGACTGGCTATCGTCCCCTGCTTCTAATTTCTACACTAAGTACAAGTGAATCTGATCAAGTTGAAAAGATTCTCTGATAATTATATTTCTGTTTTATCTACCTTTAGCAAGTACATTCAAACAACTTAATTAGTCACAGAACTTTTTTCTTACCTGTTGTGAACTTGGTTACATCCTGTAAGTTTCCCAGAGGATAATTGTTCCTAAATGAATACAAATTAAATGGCTTGGGATTCACACTCAGCTCTGCCCACAATTCGTGATTGGGCGTCGTCCATCTTCCAGCTACCACGTCATAGTCGCGTCGACCGAGATGCACCAACCGTGTGAAAGAGTCATAGAGGCCACCCTGAAAGCCAAAGACGAGAGGAAAGGTGGGGTTGGAATCTCGGTAAACGTCTCCATACGGTGTGTACCGAATTTCTTTCACCACGTGGCCGCGGCTACTGAAAACTGCAAGAGGAGTTCCGGCATTGTCACATGCTATATAGAATTCCTCGCCGCTGCTCATCTCCATGGCGATGAGGTGTCCTTGAAGGTCATAATAGAGCGAAGTGATCTCCGCACTACTATGGTTGTACAGGTGCGTCACCCGTGTCGGTTCCATCAGATCAGCGTAGAAGAACTGCAGCTGTGCTCCATCACTACTACGGCTGGCCACTCTCCTCCCGAGCCCATCGTAACGGTACCACATCCTCTGTCCGCTGTCCCGGTCGTAGGCGCCCAAAAGCAGGCCATTCGAACCGTAATCAAAGAGAAGATTGCCACGGAGACGCAAGAACCCGTCCTCATCAGTGCGGTACTGGATCTCTCCAAGGCGTGTAATGCGGTCACGGAGATCATAGCGTAGCGGTGTCAAACGTGCACTGTTACCGTGACTCAGTAAGTTGATGTTTCCGTTTAGGTCGTAGCTGTAACGCCACTGTGGGCGGTCATTTATGGCGACTGTCTGCAACTGCCCATCTGCGTCATACTCATACGCATAGCGCGTGATGTTGCTGTCCACACCGATGCGAATATCACAATTTATGACACGTCCCATGCTGTCGTACTGCAGTGTCATCCAGTAGGCGATGGATTTCAGAATCTCATACTGAACCTCGATTACTTGCCCAGTTGGGTTGAAGATTTTAGTGTGTTTCATGGCATGTGTGGTGATGACCTGGTTCAGGTCGTAGTTGATAACGCTGAACTTCCCAAACTGCTCGATTCGTCCCGACACGTCCACGTAGCGGTAGAGATCAATCGGAAGTGGCGTTTCGTTGATCATAGCTTGCATGCTGGTGACTCTGAAGTTGTTGTAGCTGTAGTCGAAGCGAGCATTAACCAATCCTTCTTCGCTGAAACGATATATTTGTCTACTCACCAGAGGACCTGAATCCAAGAAATAGTGAGAAAAAGAGAAAAGAAAAAAGAAAAAGATGAGAAGTTAGCTGAGAGCCACACAGGGGTTAGGTAAAACAAGAGTCAGCTTCGCCACAGTGTGAGATTGGATGAACTCCCCCACTGTCAGACGACTGATTGTGATTCAGAGCGCTTTTAGATCAGCCAAGCAGGAGGGGAGTGAAAGCAAAGTGACAAAAGGAAGATTAAATGTCAGCCTGTATGTTTATTGGTGCAAGAGTACAACCTGTTTACCTGTCCAACTGCTCACACATCTTACTTGTCTCTCTGTCTCTTGGGATTATCACCTCACCTGTTTATTTGTGCAAAGATGCCATGGTGATACCTGTCTCTTTGCTAATTAAAATTAGCATTTCACCTGGTTACTGGCTACAGCTAAACTTGATAAATGTATGGAAAATCGTATTACCTGGCATTTTTTTAATTACGGCTGATTGGTATGGTATGACAGAACATAAAATGTGATGGCAGAAATGCCGCTTATGCTACGGTAGATATATTTGCATGGTTAATAGAGTACAGTATGTCTCATTTTTAATATAATTAATTGGGAGTAATCAAAAAGGGCACCACACGGTTATTAAAAAAGGAATTGGAATCGTAAAGAATTTAACTCTTTAATGTTTATTTTAAGAAAGAAATATTTTGGGGAAAAATTGTACTTCCATTAACCATATGATCAGATCATTTTAATCACAACTAAAAAACCAGACAGTTTGATTCACTAAAATAGAATCAACTCATAAGAATAATTTGTTCGGGAATCAAACTACACTGAAAGCACTGTATTGTTGAGTCACTAAAAATAATTGACTCAAATGAGTCATTTGTTTGGGAATTGGACTACACTCGTGTTTGTTTTTTATAAATAAATAAAAATATATATATATATATATTTATATTTATATATATATATAATACTGTGATGTAAAATTACTCATACTGTGATATATACGATTTTGATCACACCGATCAGCACCTACTGTCAATGTGTCTGTCAGATAACATTGTTTTTGTGCTGCTCTTACCTGTCTGTCTGTAGCGGATGGTGCAAACGAATCCTTCATGCATCAGGTGGATGGTTTTAACAGCACCTGTTGCCTCGTCGTAGGTGAAGGTAATAAGTGTTGAATCATAGAGGATCTCAGCCAGCCGGGCCACTCGGCTGTATTTATAGATTACATGCCTGCCTGTGCCCAGGTACAGGCTCTGGAGCAGGCGCCCATCGTGGGCGTAGTCTTGCGTGAAGCAGGAGGTGGGTGAGTCGGGTGGGGTGTAGGTGTTTCGGTAGTAGCCCACAGATAGAGAGGTCTGCAGGCTGTGCCTCACCATGCTGGGGAGGGTGACTGACAGCAGACAGTCTGTCTGATCATACTCAAATGTATAGCGCCGCTGACTGTGTAACAACAGCTGGACAGACTGAGAAGGAGAAGAAACAGAAAAAAAAAAAAATAGAAGACAGAGAGAGACTTAGACATGTACAGTACCAGAATCTCATTAACATTTCACCCCTCAATAAAAAAAGAAAATAAACTAAATAAAATTGTATTTTGCTTAAAAAAATGAGGTATTTTGCATTATGGTAAAGATAACTGGGATCTTGTCATAAAAATAATGTTAGAATGCAAAAAAAAGCAAAAGCTAATAAAACAGGCTTTTTTTTTTTAAATAAAAAATTATGAAAAGCTATCAATAACAATTAATAAAAAAAAAAAAACAAGTAATAAAAGTAATACATTAAATAAAAATAAAAAAACAAACAAGTTCTTTCTTCTCATTTTGGGGTCAAATACAACCAGTGCAATTTTTTTTTAGATTCACACAGGCATAGCCCCATTTCTCACACACATACAGTACATACCTTTTCCAGAAAAGTGTAGCTCCAGATCTTCCCATTGGCCCAGGTCCGTGTGATGATGCGTCCGTTATCGTAGTCCCTACGCTCGGTCCAGTTGCCTCTCTGTATGCTGGTGACCAGACCTTCGCTTGAGTACGATACTCGCACTTGATTGTATTTACTGGGGGTCCAGAGAACAGGCCTGCCCTTGTCATCGTACTGAACGCGCAGAGTGAACTTACGATGGTCATCATAGATCTTCCCAACCCGGCTCTCTTGACTATAGTCTATAGACAACACATTCCTGTTGTGAGCCTGAGCGAGAGAAGGGGGTGAGAAAGAAGGTAAAACGTACGATTTTATTACATCAGAGTACACAGAAACATGTGTGCAATAAAATTGGCAATAAAAGAAGAACATTTCTTTCTCAGGGGCACAGAGGGAGACAGGGTTGCAGTTATGGCCAACATTATTCAGCATATACATCAATGAATTGACAATGAGTCTGAACCAGTTTAAAGCTCCTGATTTCACTCTGTGATTCCTAGATCAATTTCTAGCTCTTTGCAGATGATTTGGTTTGGCCGTCTACCACTGTAAGGGGCTACCGCAGAGTCTGGACCTTCAAGAAGATTTTGCTCCCATAAAAAGTTAATGTCCTGTAGATGCCTGTTAGAATTTGGCTGAATATATTAGAATCAGTAATTGAGCCGGCTGCCCTTTACGGCAGCGAGGTGTGGCGTCCATTAACAAATTAGAAATTAGGCAAATGGGGAAAACATCCAACTGAGACCTTGCATGCAATATTCAGTAAAAAATATCTTAAAAGTAAATGGGAACACCGCAAATAACGCATGTAGGGTGGAATTAGGCCAATAACATTAATTCAGTGATCCCTGTATCATTATAAAACCTTGCAATGAGAAGAGTTGAGTAAAGAAAACAGACCACTCGCTGAGCTGGTCCTGAGTTTTACAATTAATTTTACTAACATACATGCCCCTTGTGACCAGAGTAATTCTGTGAGCATAATTAGAATAAACCAAATTAAAAACACAAGCAAAATATGGTTAAATCATATTTGGAAACCCAAAGTAAAATGCAATTCTGTTTGGACCTAATAATACTGCAGTTGCAGACTACTTATGCTGCCTTCCATTCAGCAAATACTGTATAGTCAGATTTTCCAACTTGGAATCATCCACATATGACTTTGAATGGAATGAAGAACAGTCCACTGTGTCAGACTAAAAAAATCTCGGGTCAGGTTCAAGATGCGCTCTGTACTGGCAGCTCATTGTCTCTTTGTCTGTCACTGAATGAGTGACAGTAAGAAAGTGGCATTGTCTTCTTGTGTCTTTCTCTAAAACAAAACGAATTTTCAAATGTATTATTAACAGGACTATCAGCATCAACACATGCAATTAATTAAAGATATTTAAGACATTTGTTTACAGATTTAATTTGACATTATAACATATAAATAAAAAAATCTAATTAACAAAAAAAAAAACATATTATATCGTCAGGTCATTTCCGCCGGAAATCTCTGTTTTTTTTTTTTTAATCCATTGTTTATTGATGGGTGCGCTTTTTGGACCTTCACAAATGTTTTTCATTTTGGAACAAATCAGCATTTTACTGAAGGATCATGTGATAGTTAAGACTGGAGTAATGGCTGCTGAAAAAATAAAATGTTTCCATCACGGGAATAAATTACATTTTAAAATAATATTTAAAAAAAGAAATGAGTTATTTTAAATTGTAACAATATTTCACAATATTAGGGTACAACATGGCTAAAGGCAAACTTTAAGAAAAATTTGCGTTTCACTACTCCCATAGTGTGATTGCAGAAATATATATATATATATATATACACACACACAAACATTTATGTTTGTATTGAACATTGGTGGAGCAACCGATTTTGTGTGAAAATAAATCATAAAAGTGGGTTATTTAGTTTAAAATTCTTAGAAATATATGAGGTGACAAGGTGGGCCAGCAGGGTAAAACCAGCATGGGGCAAAAGGCACAAAGCATTGCTAAACTAATATGTTTTTTAATAATGTCTAAGTTATACTTCAAAACAATCACTTTAGCAAAGTTTGTACGATTTTCTGTTGATAAATAAAATAATTTTGAGGGGCGCCTTTTACCCCAATTACCATACTTTTACATATTCTTCCGTTATTGAAAAACTGTTGCTTTAAGTAGCTTGAACAAAATCATTAAGACCTTTGTCTCAAAATATATTCAATAATTTTAGCAATTCTCATTTAATACTAAATTCGACAACATTTAAAAATATATAAAATATTAGATCAAATTAGCACAGAATCAACTTTGCGCTGCTGCCCGCGATCAGGGAATCAGATAGCCTGGTTAAAACCAGACCCTTCTCAGTTGAAACTGAGTAAGGGTCTGGCAAAGCTCCATAGACAAATCATTTCCAAAGGGGCGTCACCAACGGACGACCCTCAAATGCCTCTTGGCACAATTGGATAGACCTAAAACCAATCAGAGCGATGAAGGAGATGACGTATGCAGAGGGCTCTCGCCAAGACAGTCTATGGCTAAGACCCACCCATTCGTTTAGTATTGACCAACGGGGCTCGTTGTTATGGGAAGGAGGAGGCGGAAACCGGCGAACATTCACACATTTTAATGACAAAATAAAACAAATACAAAGTCCCTCACGGTCGACTGCCGCCACACATAAAAAAAAAGCCTGTCCTCTCTCGATCTTCACCGTCGTCGCTCCTCCTTTTATGCTTCCGCTCCTCCGTGAGAGATGCGAGACCGGCCTCACTCACGCCGTTCTCTCACGTCCCTCGGCTCGGTCGTCCTGCTCGCCACACTGGTATATCAGACTTTTGCCGAATCCAGTCGGTAAGACAGCGATAACATATTTTTTAGACATGAAGGCGTTGAGTGTTGTTCTTTGCTCGGGTTATAACGAAAAGGAAATTTTTACATTGCTTAAAACAGACGCGATAGCTGATTCGAACGAGTGACGTTCCACGGCGGCATCCATCTTTGTAATGTAGGCTTCAAAATCCCAGCGCTGTCGTCATCGTGTAAAGCCCGCCCCAATGTTTCTGATTGGTGCTGCGATTTTGGCGGATTGGAAATGGGCTTGAATGAGCTCTTTGCCAGACTAACTTTCAGAGCAAATCTAAATTTGCCGGAATTTGTCTGGGTTTTCCCAGGCTAGGAATCAGACCAAGGATCAGCCAAATTTCCACGTGAATCTTGAAAAGATAAACTTCGGATGTTTTGGGAAGTGCTGTGGTAGGTTTTTGTGCCATCTAGTGGTTTAGATGAAAATAAAATCAAAGGAGCCTTTTACCCCGTTTAACCCTACTTTTTTAACCAATAACTTTTTTAACCATTAACCAAATAAATGCAGATTTAAGCATCAGACACTTATTTAAAAAAAAACTTCTAAGTAAATCCTACTAAAAATGAGATTTACTGTATGACATTTTCTTTTAACTTCTATTAATTATCATTTGCAATTGTAATTTGTAGTGCCTGTAAAGCACACTAAACCTGCAACTAAGAAGTGAAACTGAATAGTGAAAGAGTGAATATTAGAGAGCATAAAATAGAGAAGAGAAATAGAGAGTTTATTCTAAGAGGAAGTTGGAACAGCGTGTGAAATGCAAGGTAAAAACAGTGCCTGTTATATGGTGTATAGAGAGTATATTAGAGAGAACAGGTTTGTAATGTAGTCTGTTTCTTCCAATTTTAGCACACTAAAGTCCGGAAGAAGGAAAGTCAGTTAACTCTGCTGCCATTTTTGTAATGTCCTGGGCAGCTATTAGTAGTCAGGTAAGTACAGATTCTATGTAGAAAACAAAAAAAAACAAAATGACATGTACTGCGTTAGATTAAACTGAGAAGGGTCATAGCACTTGCATATTGTTGTCCAACTGTTAGTTTAACTACTTCTATCTTTGGATAAAAGCGTCTGCTAAATAGATAAATGTAAATGTAGATTACTGGAATGAGGAAAGACCGAAAGACAAAACTGTTTTCCAAGCTTACGTTTCAATAACACATATCAAATCACTAACAAAATCAATACCCAGAGTTTTACTTCTGTCAGAGGTTCCTCCCACCTTTTAGGAAGACAGTGAACATAATACATAAAATAATAATTCATTACATTTATATAGCGCTTTTCAAGGTACTCAAAGCGCTTCACATATGGTAGGGGGGAATCTCCTCAACCACCACCAATGTGTAGCATCCACCTGGATGATGCGACGGCAGCCATATTGCGCCAGTACGCCCACCACACACCAGCTTACTGGTGGAGAGGAGACAGCGATGAAGCCAATTAGTATACGGGGAAGATTAGGAGGCCATGATGGACAGAGGCCAAGGGGCAAATTTGGCCAGGACACCGGGGTTACACCCCTACTCTTTTTCGAAGGATATCCTGGCATTTTTAATGACCACAGAGAGTCAGGACCTCGGTTTAACGTCTCATCCGAAGGACGGACATGTGAAATAAATAAATAAAGCTTGCTTTAATATAGGGTATCAAATAAAATCATGCAATTTAAGCTTAAAGCACAATGGTATTAATTAAAGCTAACTGTTGCACTATTAGAAATATGCATTGTGAGAGGCAAGATTAGTACTTAGATTTATAACGACCCAGGTTCAATTCCAAAGCTGAAATAAATTAATTAAAATTAATGAAACTCTGTGGAAGTGAATGAATAACAGAAGCAGGATCTTTTTTGGTTCAATTTAGTAAGCAATTTCCCTGACTTGACCTCAATGATGAATGCTGCATTTGCTGTGACAGCTTCACTTGAATCTAATCATGCAATAAGTACTACTGTTAACATTAGCTAAAAATACCTGCTAGTATGTTATAAACTCAACTGTCAAGCACAAAGGTGAACACAAGATAATTATTGCATTTTGTGTAAGTGTTTTAGCAATCATAAATTAACAAAGATTTGTAACTTTACTATCTCAGTCTGTAAACACCTCACAATAGACTCTTTCAGAGCAGCACCATGACAGGTATGAAAGCGAGGCTGTGAGAGATAGACAGCCTTTTTTTCAATGGCATCCGCCGTAAAAAGCCGTAGAAAGCTCATAGATCACTTATAAATTTCCTTACATTGTCTAGGGTTTTTTGTCTACTGAAATTCCTCAGGAAGATATTTTTCCAGTGTTTTTTCAGCAGAACAATCCAAAAACGCATTAAAAACAGTTCAACTCACTAAAGAGATCCCAACCTCACAGCCTCGCTTTCATTCCCATTAAAAATCAAAGATGGCGCTGCACTGTAAAAAAAAGTTGCTGCCTTAAATTTGTAAGTACAATCAACTTGGATATTTAAGTTATTTCAACTTAAATCACATTAAACTGACTTAAAAATTAGTTGATTCTTGTATAACTTACAAAGTAAAAACATATATTGTCATAACTTATTGATCATCATTTGTTTACAGTGTGCTGTGAATAAGGTCACTGTGTGGCACACATCTTGGAAAAACCCATTGTACCCCATGCACATAACATACTATACCATGGTCACCCTAGACAGAAAACACATTATTACCCTCAGTCTCCGTTCATATGCTGTGTAATTCCCTTTGGCCTGTTCACGTCTTTGTCTCCATTCTATCAGGCTGTGAGCTGGTTCCCCTGGCAACGTGATGTTGCACCTTCCGACTGTGGGATGGACGAGGCCTGCCGATGCCCCAGGCAACAACCCCGATGACACAGTTGGTTCAGTACTGAGAGTAACGTCCATCCCGCTGGCATATGTCACCCATAGAGAGCCGTCATCTCGAACACCGTACACACTAACAGAGTGAGCTGGACAGAGAGAAAGAGAAATATAAGATTAGAAGCATTACATTTATTACATGAAATGCTGTCATAATTTCCATTTTGGGTGAACTATCCCTTTAAATGTGTCTGAAGTGTTTAAATACTTTTTGGGGCCACTGTAGACATAATCACAAAAAATAATTTGCAGATTTACACACACACACACACACACACACACACACACACACACACACACACACACACTCTCTCTCACCTTGTCGAAGTGTGTAGATGGTGTTATCCGCCGAGTGGTTTGTAATTATAATAAAGTTTTCTCTGTTCGAGGCAGTGGCTTCCACTCTGACAGCTTTCTCCATGTTTCCATGGAAACTACTGACCTCTCCAGTCGGCAAGGTCATGTTGATGAGGTGTCCGTCAGAGTTATACCTGCTCATGAACACACTTTCTGTTAGTCTGAGTGTGTGTGTGTGTGTGTGTGTGTGTGTGTGAGAGAGAGAAAGACTGTATTAAAGTTTAAATTAGTGAGTGTAAATGCATGTGTATGTAAGAGAGTTTAAAGGGGTCATATCATGCATTTTTTTCATTTTATTTTCCCACGACGACATTTGAAACAGTTGTCAAGGCTTCGTGTGCCATAATTTAGTTGTTCATGACAATTTTCCATCCACTCCCTGACCTTTACAACAGCAGTAAACAGGCTGTTTTTTGCTGCCGTGCCTTTAAGACCTCTGTATAAACGCCCTCTTCGCATGTGAAATGAGAAACGCTTTGCTTCACTTACATACGGCCTGGGTTTGCTTTTGGGTCCAATATAGTTCATGCTGCTGCATTCTTCAATAACGGCCTCTTTGCAAAGACTGAATTACATTGTGACAGGATCATAAAACAATCCACTGAAATGTGCTGAACTGTGAAGGTGGAACTTCAATGATCAGGGACCTTGTTAAAAATAAACTTCAGTCACACTTTCCTGAAGTGTGACATCCAGAAGGATGTTTTCATTGTTAGTTAAACAAAAATTTGGAATATCAGTATCTGTTTTTTAAAGGATAAAGTGTCAATTCAGCTTGTTCCTCGTTACCTTGCTGTGACAGTTTAAAAAAACAAAAATGGTCACACTTCAGATTAGGGTCCAATTCTCATTATTAACTACGACCTTTGCCTCAATAAACTCTTAATCACTGCTTATTGATAGTTAGTAAGGTAGTTGTTACGTTTAGATATTGGGTAGGATTAGGGATGTAGAATATGGTTTTGCAGAATAATAAACAGCCAATATCCTAGTAATATGCATGCCAATAAACAACTAGTTAATAGTGACAATTGGACCCTAAAGTGTTACCACAAAAACAAAAAACAAACATGTGTCACTGACATGTAAATGTGGTGATTGTCTTAATTCATCTCATAATTCCAATAAATGGTTGTTTTGGCTGTGTAACCCGGCTTAACACTCTTCACAAGTTCTGATATTAATGCACCAATGCTGTGATATGCATAAATGGTACTTTTTAAAAATGTGTATTTGTCCTTTTATTTTGTCTGGTTACTTTTTCTTTATTTAGTAAGTATTTTTTAAATCATTAAAGACAATGTAAAAAAATCATGACGTTTTTGATTATCTCACTGCTGTGACAATTCTTCAGCATCCCACAACCCCTGAACTCCACCTCTGCTTCTATTCATTCATTACTAACCTCATTATTAAGTAGTCCAGGGGTTATTAAGAGCTTTAGTCGAGTCTCAAGCTGCAGTCCTGTCTTTGACAGCAAGCCAAATCTGTTTACCTTCATTATACGCAGGGGGATTAGGGAACTCATGAACACTGTGCCAAGCACAAAGGACACAGTTTTATTCAATCGTAGTTTCCCTTGATGGACTTTTTTCAGTTTGTCTACATTTTAAGAAAGTAAAAATTGAACTCATCTATATACACGGCAGCTTATTACATTGTCTAAATGACAATTACAAAAAGGTTATAAGAGAGAAAGCATAATTTTCTCAGGATAAAAGTCAATGTGAAGTGCCTGAAAAGACAGAAAGACAAAGTGTGGGTGTAAGATACATTATAAAGGTGAATGTTAAAATCCGCTGATGCACCATAGAGGAACAGACGACTTGACATTTCAATCTGTGTGGCGGCTTATGGATGGTTGTGTGATATGAGGGGGTGAAGCACTTATGACATGTTTCATTTCTCTTTCTCTATTTCTAAATCCATATTTAGAACTAAACAACTCAAGCTTCTTCATCTTCTCGGTCCCTGTTTTATTTATGTCTAATCGATGTCACTGCTAAATTAAACCACATACTTGTGTCCTGCCACCCACACTTGATGTAAAAGAATAAAAGCTTTCATTTGAGCTTTCAAAGGCCTGCGGTTTAGATCAAGAGACATCGGCGGCCGTGTTCTCCTGTACTCACAATGTTGAGTCTGCTTGAAATGCAGGTTTCTTCCTCATCTACTTCAACATCTTAGGGAGATTTCCTTTCCTTTCCTCGCTCACTGGGGGGTTGTAAGCCACTATTTTTCTTTTCCTTTTATCTCCTTTATTTTTCTATTTTCTGTAAAGCTGCTCTGGAACATTGTTTATTGCAAAAAGCGCTATACAAATAAACCTGAATTGAAAAGGAACTAAATGGATTGACTGTGCAGGCATAAGCACCTAATCCACATGGTTTATGCTACTGTATTCTCATTAAAACTCTTCTGAAATCTTATTCTAAAACTTTTATTTATACATTGTCAGATTTCTATATGTACAGGTCGTTGCTATGCGGTTGCTAAGGTGTTCTGAGCAGTAGGAGCCACCAGTAATAGTGATGTTCACCTTAGCAAGCACAACTAATATGGCTATGTGTCAAAACTTAATGAGCTGCCTACCTGACAGCCTTTTTGGGCATCACAGGCACATTTGAACGTTAGAATCGATCATTTGAATGCCTTCGTTGTGCCTCACTGGTTGCCAGACACTCACATCAAGACAAATGCTTGCATATTGAGCAGCCTCTCACTTTTGCTAATCAAATCACCAGGTATAATTTTTTTTTTAGCCAAAATTGCACTATTCCTCTATGGTGAAATGATCGTCTCAACCCGAGCCTCTTGGCATCTTAAAAAAAAACAATAACAATTAATAATACTAATTCTAAAGTGGGGGTCTCAAACTTACAGCCATGTATTTTGAATTGAAAGGCTCATCTGTCCCTCATAGCATAACTCTGCACGTTTAGTGGACTAATGACGCCTGAGATTGTATTCCTGCAATTTTCTGTTTGCAGATCGGCCAGGTAGCTGGCAAATGAATAGACCAGAAACATCACAAGCTGGCTTTGATGTAACAATTGATTCAATACTGTTAATGCACTTATTCTTTCTAAAAAATCAAAACAAGAATAATTAATAAATAAATAAATCTTAAACTACTCATTACTGTGTCCCTTACAGCTGTATTGTAACTTACACATTTCTGAGAAATTCTGGGACTCTGATGTGTACCGTTAGTAATGAATAACTTCTGTTGTATTCCTCATTCGTAACTAAGTCACTTTGAATAGAGGCAAAATGAAAAACTGCATAAGGTAAACTGCCTATAATTCCCAAAAATTAAGTTTAGAAAGGCAGATTACTGGGTTTTGAGCTTTTTCTGAGCACTTTCTAACGCAAGTCATTACTGCATGCAGATCAGATCTGAGAAATTCCCTGAACCAGAGGCGCTTGTTGACGAGTTTGGAACACCTACGTTGGCGCATATTCTGCTTTGAGGTATGTTTCTGAAATATTCAGTACTTACTACTTCTGGATGAAGGGAACTGATCAAAGTCAACACACCATCCTTCAGTGTTGTGTGCACAACAGAACCTAGCAACATCATTTAAATGAGCTTCCACAGTGTTGCAGAATAAGCTACAGGCATCTAGTCAGGAAAAAGTTGCATATGAACCCATTTAAAATAGATAAAGATATTAACTAAAATGGTAACACTCTAGAATAAAATTCAATTAATCAACATTAGTTTTACATCATTAACGGTATCACAAAATAACGACAGACAGTTCTTTTTTCTGTATTAATTATTCTAGGTTAATGTTAATTTCTACAAATACTCATAATTTTTACTTTTTAATTATAACATATTTCTTTATTTAATTTCTTTATTTTGTGTATTTGTGTTTTGTTTGATTCTGCTTTTTTAAAGACATTATACAAGAAATATTATAATATAACTTGAAATGTATTTAAATCAATTGAAAACAAACAGAATTAATAAATGCTGCTAATATTAGTTTATTGTTTGCTCACAATACCTATGCATTAACTAATTTTAACGAATAGCAATTGTAAAGTGTTACCACCCAAGAAATATTGCTTTCTGATATTATCATTTACAATTATTTCATAATAAAATCCAATTCATAAAACATAAGTTAATGCAATTATTTTAATGGGCAGTATTTTTAATATAATAATATTTAAATAAATTTACAATTATTATGATTAATAAATGCTGTTAAAATTGTTGTTTATTGTTAGTTTATGATACCTAAAAGAGGCTGCTTTCTGTTTCTATTGTTTACAATTGGGCTTTTGGTTATTGTGCACAACAGGACATAAACAGAACGATGATTTTGGCACTTGAATTGGCCTGAACCATAAGGTGTCAGTTTAATGTTTGAATATGGTTTAGTAAGTGGCAGCAGGGGGCAGTGTCTCACTGCGTGTGATCCGCCTCAACACCACACCATGAGCTGCATGAGAAGTGTATGTGTGTCTGTGTGTGTGTGTGTAAACACAGTGTGTGAAAGGTCACTGAGTTGATCAAACAAAAAGGAGAGAAAGAGAGAGAAAGAGAGAGAGGAAAAGAAGCCCCTGACATTTTCACACTAAATTAGAACTTGTAGCTCAGTCTCACAAATCCCTGAAAATGCCCATGCAAACAGTTTACACACACACACACACACACACACACACACACACACACACACACACACACACACACACACACACAGGTACCCAGGCTCTTTCATAGTGAAATCAGAAGAGGATACAGAGTTCTTTTCTTTATTGGATAGATTAAGTCTGAGTGATTTTCATTGCAGCAGAAAAACACGCAGCTTGAGAAATCGAACTACTGCACTCTTTCAAACGATCTCAGGTAACACTGTCGATCAGACTCTATTAGATTATTTTCCTTCTGATAAATTCTAATAAAGCGTGATTAAATTAGGCGCAGGTAAAGATTAATCTATGCTGGGAGAATATTGTTTTATATACAGTACTAGAAACTCGTCATTATTCCTGCTGATAAAATGGCCTTAGACTATCAGAGTGTGCAAGTGAGGCTGTGTGGCATGACAGCAGCCGAAATAAACTCTAAGGGAAGCTACGACAGGATATGACACACGAAAACGAAGACAGATCGTGCTATCGTGCGCACCTATAAATCAAGCAATGCAGCGCACTCTCCTGATGAGAGAGAGATAGACAAAAGGAGGGTAAAAGAAGGGCATCACTTACTCGTAGACAGTAGTCCAGCCGTTCTCATTGCTGATGGTAGCGAGCAGCCCTGTGTTGCCGTAGTAACTGAGCTGTGCGAGGTCGTGCGCGAGAGCTGAGATGCGCTTCAGCATCCCAGCATTGCTGATGGTCAGCCAGTAAACCTGGCCGCCCGGGGCTACGAGCCACAGGGGCACGCCATTAGCATCCCGCCGCAACTGCGCTATCGTACCCTCCCTGCTTGCTATGCTGCTCAGTTGGCCCTCGAGGGTATATGTGAAGTTAAGTAAGTAGTCCCCGGTTACCAGGCTGCGGGTGAACAGGTGAGTACCATTTGGACTGAACAGGTAGAGCTCTTGATCTGCCACCGAGGTGAGCTCGAACAGCCCCTCGGGAGTGAGCTGTGGATGGTTAGAAGTGAGCCGACGTATGCGCACATTCCCGAGGTCAGCGATGTAGAGGGAGCCATTAGGAGAAACTGCCAGAGATGAGGGAGACTTCAGCTTGGCGTCGCGAGCGTAACCTCCATCACCTAGGGACAATTTCATGGAGAGAATGAGAAAGAGAAGGGAACAAAAGTCTAGTTCATTAGGCATGCAGTGTTAAACCTCAGAGACCCACTGCAGTAAAAGTGCAACACTCTTCTACATCAGTTAAATACTAACAATTTTAATTTACAAATTAAATCCACATACAACAGAGGCATCCAGGCCTATTAAATGTGTCACACCAACAAGTTTGGCAGGAAAATATTTACAAATTGAATCTCCCAGCATGCCAAAGTCAAATGCCCACTATCACACTGCTAACAATTAAAAAAAAACATTGACCCGTATTATGTAATAATATGGAACATGCTGTGTTTTTACTTCAAAATTGAATGAATGAAAGAAAAAGATAGAAATATTCTACAGAAGTTTGGGGTCAGCAAGATGTTTTAATGTTTTTTGACAGAAGCCTCTAATGCTGCATTTATTAGATAAATAATAACTATTTTCTATTTTAATATATGTAATTTATTCATGTGATGGCAAAACTGAATTTTCAGCTTCATTACTCCAGTCTTCAGTGTCACATGATCCCTCAGAAATTATAATATGCTGATTTGCTGTTCAAGAAACATTTCTTATCATGAGTATTACACATCAGTGCTGCTTAATTTTTTTGTGGAAACCATGACACATTGTTTTTCATGATTCTTTTATGAATAGAAAGTTAAAAATAACATAATTTATTTGAAACATTAGAAATGACTTTGTTGTCCTTTTTTGATCAATTTAATGCATCCTTGCTGAGTAAAAATATAAAATTCCCTAAAACTTTTTTGAACGGTAGTGTATATTGTCCCAAAGGTACAATAAACATTGTAATTTAAATAGGCAATAAATAATATATAACAATATTATAATACAAAAACGTTTCAAATTGAGTAAATCATGGATAAACTATTCTTAATGATTTTCAACATAGGCAAATAAAACATTAGCATGGAAAAGAGGGCCGCTCTCAGATGAACATACTCAAGTTTCAGGCATCTAGCTTACTGGAAAGGCTTTTATAGAAGTCAATGCATTTGCACTGTCTGCCTGTATGCATTTTGAAGTAATTCTTCAGGCATTATGAAATTTTAGAGGAATGTATATATAAAGGATTCTCAGAAATTAACATATCCAAATTTTAGTCTCCTAGCTTACTGTTAAATTTGTATACTATATTATAACAGTGGTGTATAATGGTGTCAAATTGCAAATTTAGCTATTTTTCAAGTCACATTTAAGACAAAATATGCATTAAAAACCTGAGATTTTTATAACCAGTGGATTACATAAAAAAAGGTTCAACATGGAAAAATAATACACCATCAGTATGAACAACCTCTCTGAGGGTTAAAGTAAATCACTGTTTAGCACGTAAATGTATGTTTGTCTCACCTGAAAAACACTCGCAGTTAGGGTCAATCTTACAATCGCATTCACTGGTCGCACCCGCGATTACAACCATTTCTCCATTTGTGGACACTTCTTGTACACGGCTGTGCTTCCGGTCGTCGGTTTCTGCAATGTACAAAGCCCCTATGTGGCTGACGGCAATAGCTTTCGCTCCCTCCAGCACAGACCGCACCGCTGTTTTCCCCAGAATCACCGGTTCAATACTGGCCATGGGGCAATGGATGGGTCGTCCGGCAACCACTCGCACCTGCTGGGACTCGCTCACCTGGAGCACAAGGTTATTATCAAGAACGTAGAGAGAGTTATCCAGCGGACTCACTGCCAGGTCTGTGGGCCACTCTAAACGCACCTGTGGATACACAAATGTATATTATTAACTGCTATGAAGCTGAAAAGTGTGATTTTCATCATAACATTTCACAGCCACTCTTATCTGTTTATGGTCAATCAGATGTACTCTCAGCAGCTGACAGAAAAATACAGTAATATTAGTGGCCAGCATTAGTTTACATTATATACACAGGAAAAACATGAATCATGGGAGAATATAAAAAATACAGTGCATGATGGGTCCCAAACAAGTTAAGATGAGGAATAGCTTGATATCACACTGTGACTTGTATTGTGTAGACATGGTTTGGATTTACAGTGAGGAAAATAAGTATTTGAACACCCTGCTATTTTGCAAGTTCTCCCACTTAGAAATCATGGAGGGGTCTGAAATTGTCATCGTAGGTTCATGTCCACTGCGAGAGACATAATCTAAAAAAAAAAATTCCAGAAATCACAATGTATGATTTTTTAACTATTTATTTGTATGATACAGCTGCAACCGAGGGAAGGAGGTTGTTCCCCAAAATCTTGCAATACATGGTCATCCTCTCCTTAATACAGTGCAGTCGCCCTGTCCCATGTGCAGAAAAACACCCTACAAAGCATGATGCTACCACCCCCATGCTTCACAGTAGGGATGGTGTTCTTGGGATGGTACTCATCATTCTTCTTCCTCCAAACACGGTTAGTGGAATTATGACCAAAAAGTTCTATTTTGGTCTCATCTGACCACATGACTTTCTCCCATGACTCCTCTGGATCATCCAAATGGTCATTGGCAAACTTAAGACGGGCCTTGACATGTGCTGGTTTAAGCAGGAGAACCTTCCGTGCCATGCATGATTTCAAACCATGATGTCTTAGTGTATTACCAACAGTAACCTTGGAAACGGTGGTCCCAGCTCTTTTCAGGTCATTGACCAGCTCCTCCCGTGTAGTTCTGGGCTGATTTCTCACCTTTCTTAGGATCATTGAGACCCCACGAGGTGAGATCTTGCATGGAGCCCCAGTCCGAGGGAGATTGACAGTCATGTTTAGCTTCTTCCATTTTCTAATGATTGCTCCAACAGTGGACATTTTTTTACCAAGCTGCTTGGCAATTTCCCCGTAGCCCTTTCCAGCCTTGTGGAGGTGTACAATTTTGTCTCTAGTGTCTTTGCACAGCTCTTTGGTCTTGGCCATGTTAGTAGTTGGATTCTTACTGATTGTGTGGGGTGGACAGGTGTCTTTATGCAGCTAACGACCTCAAACAGGTGCATCTAATTTAGGATAATAAATGGAGTGGAGGTGGACATTTTAAAGGCAGACTAACAGGTCTTTGAGGGTCAGAATTCTAGCTGATAGACAGGTGTTCAAATACTTATTTGCAGCTGTATCATACAAATAAATAGTTAAAAAATCATATATTGTGATTTCTGGATTTTTTTTTTTTTTAGATTATGTCTCTCACAGTGGACATGCACCTACGATGACAATTTCAGACCCCTCCATGATTTCCAAGTGGGAGAACTTGCAAAATAGCAGGGTGTTCAAATACTTATTTTACTCACTGTACATAAGAGGGCGAGCAGAAAACGATTCTCTGCAAACTTTCGCACGCCGGTCATCTGGAGGTGGAAACGCCAAAACTACTTTTCACCACTGGAGGTGGAAAAACCACTTATACCAAAAAGAAAAAAAGAAAAAAAGAAGTCTGCTAAACTATGAGAGCCAAAAGATGTCCCTTGCATTCACTGATCCATTTAACAACATTAGTTTTGCTGCTTTCAGTCTTTTGTTTTGAACTCACGTGATACATAATGCAAAGTTGCTTTTGCACAAATGCCAGACATATTTATTAAAATAAAATATATATCCCTTTCAGACCTATTTTTTTTTATGGTGAACAAAAAAAAAGATCTAGGCCTAGTTGATATGTGTTCTTCTCCAATGTAGAATGAGTATAAAAACAAGATTTGTGCAAACTCATTATTTTTATTAGATTTTTTTTAATGTCCACTACATTGGGCATAAAATATACGTTTAAACGTATGTAACATACATAACATACTGTAGTGTGTTAATTAGTTTTGAAGATTTTGAAAAGAATACACATACTGTAATACTGAGCAATGCAATAAGAATGTAGAAAAAAGGTAAGATGATAAGATTCAACAAATATGTGCAACTATTAAAAAAATAGATTGAATGTAATTCTACACTCTTGCTTCATTTAATATACGTGGATCAATGAATATGCAAATTAGCCAAGTTAGTCAAGTTACTGTATGTAAATGCTACGCAATGGTATAGCTCTTCACAATGTTGGACACATAATGGTAATTAATATGATTAGCCTTTTGCTTGACTACAATATCAAACAGCTAATAATGTGTTGCTAATGTTACACAAACCGTGTTCCCATTCACCATCTCAGAGTCAGACAGCTGCCTTCTAAAAATCAGTATCCTTAGAAAGGCTTTGAACAAATTAGAACGTCAGTGGAGTAAGGCATATTGTTAATCATAACATTGTAATATACATCATATACATAATTCACCCGCTATACTGACACATATACCTGATTTTATCATATCAACAGAAAAATATACAGGGATAACCTGGCTTCTCTTGAGACTCCACTGCTTCAGAGAATATTTAATGATATGCTAAAGCCGCCCCGCTCGATTGGTTACAAGGTAGTTTGTGACGTAAGAAACACCAGAGATTTCAAACCTTGTTTTTGAAACGGTCTTTAAATCTTTAAACATTTTAGGGAGAAAATACTCAGCAATGATGTTGACTTATGAATTTGCACATAGTTAGTCTTAAAGCATATTAAAAACACCACATAGACATATAAACAACATTAAAAACTTGATTTTCACCACAGTAAAATGCCTGTTTTTTTGTGATGCTTGAAGCTCAATCAGATTAAGTTAGGGACATTAGTTAAGTTACATTTTATGTCAAATATGGGGTATTAGGAGTCCTTGTGGCTGAGGAAATATATTACATGGGTGTTTGGAGCATCACCTGTGGGAATATTCAGACAATTTAACTCTGAATGTGCTGTTTTAACATAAAATATGGGCGGGTTAGGTAAAAAAAAAAATCACAGAAAAGGTCATTAAAATGACCACATCAACTGCTATCTACTCATAATAATGCAGGGGCAGGCAGCGGTAGCACTGGTTCGAAGTTGAAGAAAAAATACCCCCTGGGCTATCAGCACCTCTGATATAAACCATTTACCTGTTAACTTCCCCGTAAAAATAACAATATTATGATATATACCATTACCGTGATAATATTTTAGCCATGCTACCCAGTCCTAATGTGCAGCTAGGTAAAGGAAAAAAACACGTCCTGGTTGTGTGTGTGTGTCCGCGGCTGCCCGACAGTCGGACAGTATTGAGTGTGAAGTGTGTCATATTCCAGGCATGCTAGGAATTATGCAGATTTCAGTGCTTCTTTTACCCAGTGGCCTGCGGCACCTCATTTTCTCCCCCTCTCTCTCTCTCTCTCTCTATCCCTATCTCTCCTCACTGTCTGATTCTTATTCACACACAACACACCCCACCGGATGAACTGTGAAGGAGTGCAGCGTGTGTGTGTGTGTAGATGGGATCGAGAAAGAGAGAGAGAGAATGAAAGAGAAATCAAGGGACAGTCTGCCAAAAATTGATGCTATTCAGGAGCGGGAAGAATTGTGTCTGACTTTGAAGGGAGAGCAGGCCTGCAGATTTAATGAGGACACACTGAGTTAAACTGCAGGGGGAGAGAGAGATAGAACGAGAGTGTAAAATAGATTTTTAAGAGCACTTTAAGAGAAAGATGTGGAATTGCCTTATGTTTGAGAAAAGCTTTAAGATTTTAGTGTTCGAAATGAATAGAGAAAGCCTGAAACCTCAAAGGAGGGAGAGAAAACGAGAGAGAGAGGAAGAGAGATAAAAGAAAAGTAAGGATGTTGCTGCAAGCTGTATAATGTAAGTCTGTAGCACCAGAGAGACCTTCGGTATCAGCACTTTCTCACTCTTCAGGTGAACAGAGAAAAGTGTGTTTGAGTGAATCCTGTGGAGCTGAAGAAAAAGGTTGAAAGAAAGAGACAGAGAAGGAGAGAAAGAGTCCAGACTCTCGCTGTGTGGGGTGTGTATGATGGGTTTCCTTCATCTTTCAGTTCTTCAGCATCCGTGTGCTGTTATTCACTTCATTTATGTGAGCATGTGAGAAGACAGAGACAGATAATTTTTCTGTTGTCTGCACACAAACAGAAAGTTAAAAGAGTGTCTGCCTATAAGAAGTTAACAGCGGTAAAATAAACTGACAATAGTTAAGTCATATATAAGAAATATCTTAATGCGTACATGAGTTTATAAAATGTATAGCTGGGTAAAAGTACAGATTTTCCAATTACCCCTAACGTAATTTGAACGATCCCGATATTGATTCTTCTACCTTTTCTAGAAGAAAAGGTTCTACCTTTTTTCAGTGTGTTTTAATTGTAAAGCGACCTAAAACATATTTGTATTGTGTTCTGCTGAACTAATGCACTCAAATGCATAATTTAGGCCGTTGTTACTTTTCAAAATTAATATTTTTCTTGCAACGGTGTGTTTACGCACCACTTCTCAGCAGCAGTGTCGCATCTTTGCAGCACGGCAAAAGAAATCATGTCTTACTTGACTTGTGAATATGAATGCACAGTCTGTTTTGAATGTGATGCAACCAAAACACTGTATAAATAACAGCAAGAAGTATATTTCTATTGAGTATTCCTTGTGTGTTTCATGCAAAGACAAGACATACAACACGATCACTGTAGCCCGATTCACAAACAAATGACGGTTCTTTTCAGTGAATCAACAATATACAGCATCACCAGTGTTAGTCTGTTTAACAAACGTCTCTAATGAATGGGTTCTTTTTTGTCAATTAAAAACATACAGCACAACCAGCGTTACTCTGAAAATGAACAAATGACTCTTATGATACGGTTCTTTTTATTGAATCAAAACAAACAGCGTGACCAGTGTAGACTCTTTTGAGTTGGTTCTTTTACTCAATTATGGTTGTAAAAAAATATCAGTTTTTAAAAGATGATGATACCTGGAATTTTACATGACGGTAAAATGGACATTGTAACTGAAAATATATATACTAAAATATATATGATTCTAGTTGACAGCTTGTGAATCAAAAACAAATTAGGTTGCATTGCATCTGCATTGATACTAGGCCCTAAAACAGGGTTTCTGCAGGTTTCAGTAAGTCAAATTTAAGACATTTTTAAGACATTTTAAGACCATAAAGATTGAAATTTGAGACCTACACAACGCATTACCAAAAAATATTCGGAATTTTTTATTTATTTCAATGTATTCAGTAATTGAAAAAGCATCAATTTAATTTACAGGTAAAGCAATCACATTAGTAACCTTCCACACCCAACAACGTGCCAAATGCCCAAAACCTTAGGCCTAAAATGAAAATAGGTTCAAACAAACTTGCCCTCAAATAGAATAGTTTTAATTTCATACTATTTACATTACAAAACAGCATATTAATAGCCTAATAGAGAGAGTGTGTGTGTGTGTGTGTGTGTGAGTGAAAGAGAGTCAGAGAAAAGAACATTTACAGAAAGTATGCATTTTATACTGTAAAAACACAATTATAGTTGATTTTAGTTGATCATAACTAGAGATGAAATGGCATGAACATTTCATGATTATTATGAAATCAATTTGCCAAATGTATGTAGCTCTGCTACAAGATTTATTTACGGAGAAGAGAAAAACACCCGTAGTGTTTGGGTGCACCCCGATCCTTCATGTTGACTGAGCTTTCAATGTTGTTACGGAAGGGGCTGATTGGTTGGTTCTTCATGACCTGCGGTGCGTTTGCGGCATTCTGAATCTGAAATGGTGCGATTTTTTCAATCTCGCTGCGGACACGCGCCTATATTTGAATGAACTTGAGCGTGCGAACCCGGTATATGAACGGCCTCTTGGCGAGCTACCTCATATCAAGCCACGAGCTACTGGTAACACGTGAGCGCCGTGTTTGAACCCCTGCTCTAGAGCTCCCCTTTAACGAGGGTAAAATCTTTTTTAGACCTGACTAAATCAAATTTAAGACCTCAGATGAAAATCTGGCCGTTTTTAAGACTTTTTAAGGCCTTAAAGTTCAGAATTTTAGACTTTAAGACTTTTTGAGACCCCGCGGAAACCCTGTAAAAATTTATAGTCAACAGGAATGGACCCTATTTATTTTATTCTCCGTGAAGAAGTATGTATTTGAAATCTGCTAATTTGCTTCATACATTCACTATAAAATCACCTTGGGACCAGTTGATTAAAAGTAATTGCAAAAATATCAAAGAGAAATGAAGTTAGCTCTGAGAAAAGGTCAAGCATCATTTGTTTGCAGAAACCACTAGGCTTGATATTTTGTTTCTAATGTAGTGACATTCAGACAATATGTGTGATTTATTCTAAATACTTCTTTAGATCCACCGTATGTAAATTTGTAAGTGTGTGTGTTTTGTTCACCTGGCTGATGTCCATTCGAGAGTCGCAGCTGATTGGCTGGGAGGAGGTGAGTCCGTTTGACCCAATGACGGTTGTTATCACTCCATTGTCATCAATCTTACGGATCGTTGATCCGTCAACAAAGTAAATGAACCCGTGTTTGTCCACTGCGATACCTGCAGGACAACAGGATACACACACAGTCATTTCTCTCAGACTCTTTCAGTTTTAATGTGCTTTATTGGCGCAACAAATAACATTACATTTGCATTGCCAATGCAGTTACAGCTTAACGGCAGATGATGAGGAATGGTGCACTGAAGAAAGACGAGTTTCACTGTCTCAGGCAGTATATTCCTCTGTGTCTGATCATTCTGTTCACAGAATCTTAAATATATGCAAATTATCTTATATATGCAGATTTATGCGAAATGACATCAGATATGCAAAAAATCGGGTATTTCTTTTCATTGTTCATCCAATTTCTCTTTTTCATTTGTCTTGTTCTATTCAAATGCTTGCAAATCACCTTGAGCTGTGCATGGCAACTTGGTTTTACATTTAAATCGCGCTGTGCACAAACATGCATTGTTACAGTTTAATTAAAACTGATCTTTAACACAAATACACCTCTAGGCCACTAACATCATGAAAAAATCGCCACCCTCATTGCTGTCAAAGACTTCATTGTTCTTTAATATTATTATTTAATTAAGAAGTCTGTTCCATGGATCTTTCATAGCATATGGTTTGTAAGGAGCAAACTATGCTCTGAATATATGTACTGAAATTAAAATTAGCATTTTGCAATTGTAATCCAATTTTGTGTCTTAACATTTGCCAGCCCTATCAAATAATGAGTCAAGAAGAGAGCTATAGCGATTGTAAATTGACTTGACAATTACAAACCAATCAACAAATTATCAAATTATATACTCTAAAATTAGGTGATTTGGTTTATTTCAAAATTGCACATGAGAAACAGGATTTTAAAAAATAAGGCATGGATCAACATAAAGAATAGAGAACTGTATATCTGTCAAATGGGCGAAATTGTGAAGGGAATTATGAATGTGTATTTCAAATAAATAAAACAACAACACCGTGATAGACAAATATATAACTTCATTTATGAAACAACTATTCATTTATAAAAGGTGTAATTTTCAGTTTTGTACAGAGGTCTTAATAAAATTTTTGTATCTTTTGTATAGATTACATTCTGTAAAGGAAGTGATCCTTTTTGAAAAAAGAGTCGGTAAAACTAAGCTACATATTTTTCAATGAATATGTCAAAATATGTGTAATTATTATGGAATTGTATATGAGGATCAGAATAAAAAAATCTTGACCATGATGAAGAAACAAGTTATAAGAATCACTGCTGATAATCTAGCTAATTTACCACACTGAAACTGAAGGTCAAGTTTAGTGCATTGCACTGTGGGATACATAATTCTGTGCAGTGTCCTCTGGTTGTATCCTGCTCAGTTTGGTCACCATGAAGTAGTAAAAGATGTAAGGTGGTACCGTTTGCTATTTGGAACACCTCTACACAAATAAGCACAGAGGTTATGATTTTTTTTGCTGCATGTCGCTTACTGATATTTTTGTCCTCCAGAGGGATTTCACTCTGAAGTGGGAAAAGGCTTATATAACCATCTCTCTCACACACATCAGAGTTTGTTATGGCAAATAGCACTGTGTGTATGTGCGCGTGTTTGCAGCTTTCCTTTCCCATCTCTAATTTGCTCTCTTTATTCTTGGTCTCTCCCTCTAATGAGAATCACAGAGATAAGAAGACATATCGGTCTGTTCTCAGCACGTTGATTTACTCTGGGAGAGATCGAGTCTCTCTGTCTCTCTCACACACACACACACACACACACACACACATGCGCACAGACATTTAAATGCTTTATTTGAATTCACAATTTAATCAGATAATACTAACAGGAACCACATATTTTTTGGAGTAATTTTACAGCAAGAAAATCTGCCCACATGGTGCATTTCAACAGAGCTCCAGTAAAATGACAGCTCACACATATCAGTATGGATAGCGGTAACAGAGCCTTCTCCATATGGATAAACTGCCTATAATAGCTGACACAGAGCAGTACTTCACTAGTTGCATTGCCTGTTTCTTTCCACTGTAAAAACTGAATATGTGCAGTTGCTCTCTTGAGGAGCTTATTTCTACATGCCATGACCCTTAAACTTGACTTAAACTAATGTAGTTGGGCTGACTCAATCATATTAAATAATATTTTGACTTATATTTCGGAGCAAAGAGCGTATGCATGATGTAAGACTGCCAAAAATTAAAGCAGCAGTTTTTATAACCAAACACATCGTTTCACTAATGTAGCAGTAAAACAATTCTCCACGCTTAATAAACAAAGTCCAGTTGGTCTAAAACGCAGCAGCCAGAGTTTTCACTCACTTTCTGGTTGAAAGTATGACCGTATTAGCCCCATTCTGTCAACACTGGATTGGCTCCCTATTAAACATTGTATACATTTTAAAATATTGCTGACTACTTACAAAGCACTAAATGGTTTAGCTCTAGTACTTGAGCGAGCTCTTAATGCATTATAGTCCTTCACATCTATTGCGATCTCAAAATTCTGGCCTGTTTTCCTATTTAGCACCTAAACTTTGGAACAGTCTTCCTAACATTGTTCGGGAAGCAGACACACTCTGCCAGTTTAAATCTAGACTAAAAACGCATCTCTTTTACCTGGCATTCATATAGAACAGCCTGAACTGGGGACACTTCGTATAACACCTGATGTACTCGTTACATCATAAGAAGAATGGCATCAACGCTAATGTTAGTCTTTCTGTTTATTCTGAGGTTTACTGAAGTCAGCCGGATCCGGGCCGTATCCAGATCAGATGGTGGACCTGCGCCTGGACCCATCCACAACGTATCCCTGAAGTGCCAGCCCTGTGAAGGCCTCATCGACACGACAGCCATCGCCACTGATCCTCAACAAACTCGTCTCCATACCGGCCCGATGACTCTGACTTCCAACCAGATGGAACTGGATAAATATTCTGAATGTTCTGATCCAATCTGACTTCTGACCTGTAATGTCACCTGAATCATAATCATACACTGTTCGTTCGTTGGCCAGAGGAGAACTGGTCCCCAACTGAGCCTGGGTTCTCCCAAGGTTTATTTCTCCATTCAGTCACCTGATGGAGCTTTGGTTCCTTGCCACTGTTGCCTTGGATTTTGCTTGCTTAGCTGGGGACATTTAATATTCAACAATATTATTGATCTGTCTTACTTAAGGTGGACGATGATGCAATTTTCTTCTAGAAACAAACTTTGTTGTATTATTTTCATGTTATCACTGTGAAGCAGTGGGGGAGGAGAGAGAGAGAGAGAGAGAGAGAGAGAGAGAGAGAAATGAGGTGCCGCAGGCCACTGGGTAAAGCACTGAAGCACTGAAATCTGCATAATTCCAAAATCTGTACGTGAAGTAAACCAATCTATTTGTCTGGCTAGTTTTCACAACACAAGTGCTAAAATTACATACAAATAAAAACATATTTTTCATAATTATGAATTTTTATCTTATATTATTAATTTTATCATAATTTTGACTTGTGTCTTCATTATGACATCTCAATTTGAACTGTCATATATTTATCTTTTTTATTTCATAATTATGCCTTAGTATATCATCATTTCAAAATGTTATGATTATTATTTACCACATTTGTAAGAGCATGTACAACAGTAGTCATGTCTTTGTTCTGTTCTATATTTCATTTAGTAATTACTAATTAATATATATATTTAAAAACAAACAAAAAAAACTAATTTAATCAACAAAACATTTTTGTTGGCCAAAATAATATTATGATATTTCTTTATGAATAATGTGCTGCATTGTTTTAAATGTTTAAATTTAGTTGATAAGCCATTAAAAAGTATGTAATGGCAGACTGATCTGTATCATTTTTCCTGGACAATAACAGTGGAAATGTTCAATTACTTTTTTTTTTTTTTTTAAGACTTTGATGTATGTGCCTATAGAGAAAATGACTTTCAAAATCAATTCTGAGATATATTCACTTGAGTAAATACGCTTTATCCCCAGTTCCACCTATTTTTGTTGACTATCCTAAAATGGTACACAGTTCTTTAACTTTTAATCTGCTATTTGGTTATGATGAGCGGCTTTAAATGCTGAGTATCTGTTCTGACTCTCTCTCTTTTCTTGTGTGCAACAAACAATACAGATCATGTTGTGCTGTAAACTAGACGCAAATTCACATGAACACACACTCACATGCACTACCCTTGTTGGTGAAATTCCATCTGCCTCAATAAGCCTGTTTACAAATGCATCTTGTTATGGTTGCCAATTACGAGGCATATTACCCACTTAACAAGCATAACAAGCTTAATTATTTATTCTGCCTTCGGAGGGGTATACCTCCCTCTGCCCTTCAAAGGGTCCTGAAGACACAGAAACCCACAGGTCCAGAAGCTCACTTTCTTACTCATCTTCTAAAACGCCAAATGCTGGTTAGATTGAAAATGATCAGAGGAGAAACTAATCGTCACACACATACAGTATATTAAAATTCAAAAGCAGATCACAATAATTTAGACTTGAGGGGTGCTTCTCTCTAAACCTGCTGTACGCAGACTGAATGGAGCATGTCTATCTGTTCGCTGCTCGTCTTTCTCTCTCTCTATTTCTCTTTAACTTTTGGCTGGTATCAGACCAGACAGCGAGCACCCTTTTCCACAGGGAGCTATGAATTAATGTGCCCTTTTCTCCTTCTATTTCTTTCACCCTAAATCCAAGACATCAGTGAATCAGAGTACCGCAAACGTACCACACACACAGAGTACTAGTAGAGCATATATACACAGAACACGCTGACACACAAACATATAGTGCGGACATATAGGGGCTGTTTACACCTTGTAACGAAGCGTCACTCGAAGTGGGATCCATAAGTAAGCTTTTATTAAGATCATTATCAAACAGGCGAAGGTCAAGCACCAGCAAACACAGTAACTTAGAGAAGACACAATCGAGGTCTATAAACAGGCAGTAAGTCAGGGCAGGCGGAGAACAGTCACAAACCAAAGACAATGCAGATAATCCAAAAGGCAGGCAGCAGTGAATCATAAACAATGTACAAACAGGGTCACAACAGGCAGGACAAAAAACAGGAATAAACGCTCAGAAATGTCAACCGTAGTAAAAACAAGACCTCACAAAGAGGGATGGGAAAGAGACAGTTTAAATAGACCAGCAGACAGGCTACAGCTGGGCAATGTGATCAGTGCCAGGTACAGGGCTCATGGGAAATGTAGTGTGTATGTGAAAGAGTCAATATTCGGGTGAGGGAGCCCTCTGATGGCCGGAAGAGGGAACCACGGAGTTCGTCTCTGTGACACACCTGGCCACCTACGTTTTCTCAGATCGGATAGCTGATTTATCAAAACTATTCCATTTACACCTGGTCACATAAATGTGTTTTCGCAAGACGGATATAAATCCGATCTTCAATTCCCGCGCTTCAATTATGCAGATTTAATGAAGTTCACGTCACCGAAAGCAACAGATATGAGCTGCATTTTATTGATCATCAGCTAATTTAAAAATCAAAGACCGCAAAAAGAGAGAGTGGCAACAGCACTGGTAAGATCAGGGCTTGACATTAACACCCGCCAACCCGCCAAATGTGGGTGGATTTCAGCAGTGCCGTGTAACGCAGTCACTCCTACTAGCCACTTTGGCGGGCTGAATTTTATTTAGGCCTAATAATTTTTTTTCAATTGTAGTCCTTTTAAAAAGGCATCTGAAATAATAAACTAAGTACAATCTAGTGTTGTCAAAAATATAGATTTTTCGATACATATCGATACTGAACTATCTGAAACTCTTCCGCAGGATGCACTAGCAACGCGTCCTCCCTCTTTAATCTGTCCGACAGCGAGTTGACACCCTTTACAGTCTATGGTCGACACACAAACCCTTTACTCACTCGTTTAATTTGCTCCGGATGAATATTGTTGGTGTTACTGGGTGAGGGATTGCGCATAATTGTACTCATTCCCGCAGATTTTGTGCTCACACCCAAAGTGCTTGCACATAAAGACAAGTATATTGGCTATTTAAAATACTATAATAGGTAACTTTGAAAAACCACTTGCCACAGTGGCTGGTGAGCAAAAAAGTTAACGTCAAGCCCTGGGTAAGATTAGTTTTTTTTACTTTTAATGAAGATGATTGTGTGATGATTGTGAAGATGATTGTGTACTTTTAATGAAGATGATTGTGTATTGATTTGCGGTAGTTTGCACGCTGGCTTGATGAATATATGCTCAGCTGCTCATCTGCAGTGATGCGTGTTGCAGTAGCGTCGTCATATCTGGCTATAACATGACATATAGCCTATAACACGCTCTCACACATTTATTTTTTTAGCATTGTTGGGAGGAGTAAAATTTGGTTAAAATGTGGTTTCAAAAACCAGATGCATTTACACTTGTCCAGTTTCGTCTGGAATGCATTTCGAAGGGCATTTACACCTGGTCTTTTCACGATCGGATAGCTATCCTTTCACAGAAAACGCATGAAGTGGCCAGGTGTAAACAGCCCCTTTATGTACAGCAGAATCTCAGAGGAATTGCTCAGCGGTTGCTCTATTAGGAATAATACTTAAAGTAGTACAATGTCTTATCTAAATTTTATTTTTTTATATTTTTATTTTTTTACAATTGGATGACTAATTAAGCCAAAAGGCACTGAAGCCCTGAACCGCAAAAAAAAAAAAAAAAAAAAATCCGTAAAAAAAACGTTATTGTCGAAATATTTAGACTTTAATCATGAAATATTTAGACTTTATTCTCGAAATATTTAGACTTTATTCTCGTAATTTTTTTTAACAGATTTTTTATTATTATTACGCTGTGGTTCAGGGCTTCCGTAAAAAGGGTTAAAGGAATATTAAATACATTATGTTAAATATTTCTATTTTTAAACAAAGCAATATAATACATATACACATGTTAAAAAGTTATGAGTTTATTTTATGTTTCTGAAAGAAGTCTTTTATGCTCACTAAGTATGCATTTATTTCATAAAAGTATAGTAAAAACAGAAATGTTGTGAAATATTACAAAATAAAATAACTTTTTTCTATTCCAATATATTTTCAAATGCAAGTTATTCCCTTGATGGCAAAGCTGAATTTTCAGCATCATTCTTAATTCATAATTCTAAAATTCTGATTTGGTGCTCAAGAAACATTTCTTATGATTATCAATGTTGAAAACAGCTGTGCTGGTCTATTCAAAACCCTTTATCCGTTAATGTCCTTAATGTGGGCTGTTAAAAAGTATGCCACACTGCTGTTATGAGCAATTCTTTTTACCTAAAAACAGAAAAGCAGAGTAGAAAAATCTGAATATGACACCTTAGGGGGCTGGTGGCCTCTTCCAAGGGGTCTCAAGATGGCTTAAAATTATTTAAAATAACACATGGAAATAAACCTAAATAATTAAAAATCAAGATATTTCTCATTTTAATTCACACCCTCAACAAAAACTTTTGATTGATTTCTAGACTTGAAAAAGATATATAACTGAATAAAATCTTATATAACTCCAACAGTTTTATAATGCATTTACATTTTTCTAGTTATGCCAAGCTCTAAAATATTTGATCAGGTTGAAATTGTGAGTAAATCTTAATAAAGCATCCTTATCCTAAATCCTTATCCGGTAAATCACACACAAAAAAGGAAAAGTCTCAGATATTGTTGCAATGGGGGGTGTTGGATTCAAAAAGGTTGAGAACCACTGCTTTAGTGTGATGCCCGAACCACAACTTGATCTTAGAGCAACAAATACAGCAGGGGGTCAAATCTGTTTTTGTTTTTTTTTTAGTCCAAAAATGCTCAAAAATCATTATTTACATGCTGAAAATGTCAACCCTGCCAGTAAATTTTCCGTCAAATCTCTTAAAAATAAAATCATATTTTCAAAATAAAAAGGATATTTTATAAGCATAATTTTTATTTGATTTTGACTTGTTTACTGGCTCCCAGCATGAAGTTCTGGGCCTCCGGTGGATGAAACTAGCCGAAGACTATCCGTTTTTACAGCACTAAAGAGATCATAGTCACGGAAGATGCTGCCATGGTGCAGAGATCAATACTGCATCACTCTGAGTTTCTATGTGTATAAAGAGATATTGATTATAAAAACATTCTGTATATTGAGATTAATTGAATCAACAGCAAGCCAAACTCAAGCCACACACCACCGTACAGAACTGTCAAGACTGGTATGTATAGTGACACATATCAGCGATACGGGTCAGTTTAGCAGAATTAAACAGAGAAAAAAAATAGTGACACTGAATTGCTAATGCTTTGGTTGCAGTCTATTTGTTCGGACCACCTCATGGTCTGAGAACATAGAAGGTCGGACTGCAGTTATTGAAGCTCTCAGCATTTTGGTCAGAGCCTGTTACAGATAATAGGCTTCAGTAAAAACACTTTAACAAAGGGAAAAATGGGTATTCTACCCCGAGATGCACAACGGAAGGCTTTTATCCATAAGTATGCTGGGAAAAAATGCATATGGATCGTTGAAGTGAGTGTAAAAAGGCTTAAATCATTTTTAAATGTGTTTTACAGTTTGATCTGAAACACAGTTCTTTTCAGAACAGTCCGAAATCAAAGTGCGCGCGCACACATACATAACATTCCTGCTCTGGGATTCCTTATGAATTCTATCCTCAGGGGCTTACAAGTAAGTGGAGGCTTTTAACTGCGACAGTTGACTGAGCGAGTTACTGTGCGAGAGAGAGTGCACAATGAGGCTTGAAGGATAAGAGAACATACGTGCCCGTTAGCCACGCCCCTGTCTGTCCATCAGCCTGACTGACGAGTTTAAAGAGACAGTGGCAGTGATGGATAGGCGGGACTAATAGTCGCTCCACCTGATTTAACAAAGAAGGAAGGCATCTTTCATTTATCTTACTTTTTCAGTTTTCCCATTTCTCTCACTGAAATATGCCTATATTTTTCTCTCCCCTCCTTCAATTACCACTCTGCCTTGCTCACTCGCTCTTTCTTTTTGAATTCAGAAGCGCAGCATGTGTGTGCGCTGGACTCTCACCCCTGGGGTTACTGAGCGCTGCTTCAGTGGCCTTGCCTCCATCGCCGCACTGGTTTGGGTGGAAGGGTGTGCACTGCTCCCCGCTGCCAGCCACCACCTCCACGTTCCTGCTGAGATCTTTCGGTTCAGTCAGAGTCTTCAGGCGGTACAGCTTCCCGCTGCTTGTGTCCGACAGGTAGAGCGACTCGTGCACAGGATCCATAGACAAGTAGTACTTATGAGCCGGACTGGAGCTGAAGGAAGAGAATTTAAACAAGGCTTTATGACAAAGCAGGGCTACATACATATTGACAATGTACTTATGCTGAAACTATTTCAAAAGTCGAAATCCATACAGAAAAACAACCACACACAGAGTCATGCTCACACAAGGTTAGAGTAAAAAAACCCTCCAGGTCTCAGCTCCTTGCAGAAATTTCAATCATACTGAACTCAAGCCCTGATCAAAACTCTCAGCCCCTACAGTGCGTCGGACCCCTGCCAGCCTATAATCTTCCTTTCCTTTCCCTCCATCCGGTTCTGCCCTAAGAGCAAATCTACCTGCTGCCTTTTTATCTTCTGTTCTTTGAGCAGAATGAAAGGGAGGGGGGAAAAAAAGAAAAGAAAAAAAAAAACAGGAAGATTTGCCTAAAGGAGCAAACCATTGTCCCCCACAAAAATTGATGAGGTCTTTTTTGCACGTCTTTTGATAACAGAAACATGTTATTTGGATTGTGCTCCCCATGACAAAGCACAACACGTCCTCTGGCACATCACCTGTGGCGTCTGAGTTGTGGTGAGTTTGGTACTTGTAGATTATGAGGCACTCTGCTCCTCTGACATTTAAGGGGAGTCGATTCACTCTTTTGGGTTTAAGGACAGCAGAGTGCTTAGAACTGTGTAGGGGCTATGAGGTCAGGGTAAAGGGGAGTAGTTCCTGTTGCTAAGCCGCTAACAACTCAAAGGTCATGTGTTCAGTTTCTTGGGAAACATACCGATAAATTTTACACTTAAAGGGGTCCTATTATGCCCTTTTACGAAGTCTTGATTTAGTTTTTAGGGAGTACTAGAATATGCTTTCATGCCTGATTGTAAAATTTTTATTTATTTTTTTACATATTTTGCATTATTACAGAACCTCTCCACAGTCTGGCTTCGATTAAGCCCATCGTCTCTTTGACATAGCGACAACACTCTTCTCTAATGCAGCTCAACCAGGCCTTGTCCCTCTTTTTTCAGTATTCCGTGGGCTGGGGTTATATAAATGAGTAACATTGTGACTTCACAAAGCCCGGAAAAAACATGTTGTAATCCAAACGAGACGTTCAATGTAGTTCTTGGAAAGAGGATTCTGTTGAATAAAATATCTCCCTTTGGAGTGGACTTTGAGTTTTGTATCCTTCAGATCTTTTTTATGCTCAAACAGCAACATTACACACTAACTAAAGTTAAAAAAGTGAAAAAACATAATAGGACCCCTTTAAGACTGGAATACACGACACGACTTTTAAAATCTGAACAAATTTTATAACACAATAGGCATCATACACTTGCCAACTTTGTAAATAGTTACAGAGGAAAAACTGTGCATCATATACTAAATGAATGAGGATCACACATTACCAGACTTTCAAGTCATTTCGAACTAAACAAACTCACACAGAAACACGTACCTTGTTGCTAGGAGACGCATGACAAATGAAAACAATTTGTGTTCTAAAATTGTCTCAAAATATCAAACATGTTTGATATCCTCCAACTGGATGAAGAAAAAAAATCTGTAATCATCATACACCTCATGTTTTTCTGTGAAATATGTCAACTCAAATCTGCAGACTGGCTCTGACTTTCGGCAACTAGCGTGGACTTTTCCAGACTGTAAATCTGGGCAAAAGTCGTGTAGTGTATTCCAGCCTTTACTGTTGGTCACTTTCAAAAATATTTATGAATAGGGATGCACGATATTGGATTTTGGCCGATATTCGATATGCCGATATTTTCAAACTAATTTTGGCCGATGCCGATACCGATATATATATATATATATACACATTTTTCCCCTGATATATTTACACTTTAATTTTACTGAAGAGAAATCCAAGTCTCTCTCCTGTACTACCTTTACCGTATTACACTCATGTGTTGTAGATAAGGCAATACACAAGACAAACAAAACAACATTTGATTCTACCATATGTATAATTTTACAAATGTAGACAGACATTCACCTCTAAAAAATAGGTAAATTATTTAACTTGGAGAATAAATGATATGCCAGTGCCACATTTTATTTTTAAGTTTTCAAACTTCAGTCCTTAGGAGTAAAATAAATAAAAATAAATTCTCAAATAGAAAAATGTACAGTACATCATCTTCTCCTACTTGAACAGGTCTACCAAATACTCCCGTTTTCGGTGCTGATGCAGCGGTGTATGAATGTTCATGTAACATGTAAGGGTGGCGCTGCCAATAAAGTATCTAAAAGCTGTCACAAAGAACCGGCAAAAGTAATGATTATGAATATGTGAAATATAGCAAGGAGACATTTTAATAAAAGGCATTTTAAACAGAAAAATATGTTTTCTGTGTCGGCTGCAAATATGAAGTTTGACGATGCTGACTCGCGATCTTTGCAGTAGGCTAGTGAACGCGCCAGAGAGAAATGCACATTTCATACGGATTACATAGTTTTCTTTTGTTTTGAATTGTTCTGTTTAAAAATATGATTTCAAGTGTTCTGTAGATAATATATATATTTCTCAGGTCTGTGAGGAAGTAGGCTATGCTGAGTTTCGTTTCATTTATGAGGGCGAGCTCCAGTTCATTTGCCGGTGCCTCCGTGAGTCCGTGTCGTGATATCTATTATCTGCTTTATTTATTAAATCCAGGCAAATGGTTAATGAAACATTGATTAAAATTAAGATACAATTAATACAAAACGAAATTCACTTTAAAGAAAGGTTTTGTGCTTTCTGTTTGAGGTCTCTGTAAAAGTTTTAAAGCAGTCTTTTAGTGCCGCTTTCAGAGCGCTCACGTCCATTGTTTGTTCCTCATAAATGCAAACATGAAAAATAAAATGAATATTTTATGTTCTGTGGAGCATACTAGCTTGGAGAGCACATCGTCTTTAAAAACATGACCGATCGATCGATCGATCGATCGACCAACAGCACGAAAGAGAAAAAATAATAATGCGTCATTGTGGCTTATCCAGCACTTCTGAAAATGCATTTCCAAATGCGTCTCTGTCCCAGTACATTTCAAGCCAAACTGATGCCCATGCATGAAATGCCTCCACTTGTTGGAAGTTTACGTTGCTGGCGCTCATGCTACGTTCGCGGTCGTCACGTGCGCATAGGAAACACGCCACCCTATCGGCAAGGCTCATCGGCAGAAATATTCATATCTGCCGATACGGATAATGGTCATTTTAAGCTTTTATCGGCCGATACCGATGTTGTGCCGATATCATCGTGCATCCCTATTTATGAATGTTAATAGACCTTATTCAGACCAGCGCCATGACAGGTATGAAAGTGAGGCTGTGAGGGATAGACTTACTGTGTTTTCAATGGGATCCGATGTAAAAAGCTGTATAAAGCTCCTAGATCACTTATAATTTTAAACGGATCATATTGTCTGGATTATTTGGTCTACTGGAATTTCTCAGAAACATATTTTTGCATGGTTTCGTCAGCAGAACAATCCACAAACACATTTAATAGCAGTACAACCCACTGAAGAGATGGAGGTCTATCCCTCACAGCCTCGCTTTCATTCCTGTTAAAAATCAAAGATGGCGCTGCTGTGAATAAGGTCTATAGTTACTTCAAAGCCATTAACCAAATTTACATAAATACTGAAATGGTAAAAGACACTATGTCATTCAAAGCTGCTTTTGTTATAATAAAGGGTAAAAAAATATGTAGCTCAAATGTCATAGGTTCAATTCGCTGGGAATACACAGACTTCTAAAGTGAACACTTTTAATGCAGTGAGAGTCGCTTTTGATAATGGTGTCGCAAATGTAAATAGTTACTTCACAAAGCAATTAACCAAATTTACATCAATATTGAAATGGTAAAAGAGATTCATATTTTTCTCCAAGCTGTTTTTGTTATGATAAAGGGCAAAAGCCACCCCCTCATACTGTCTGTTTACTGACAGATTGATGAAATTGAAAATGTTAATACTATAAGGTTGTTTTGAGTCTTCGCGAGGGAGAATCCGACTCTGGTTTGATCAGAAACGCTATCTCCAAAAGACGTCTGAAGGTAGGATTTCCCCCTTGCTGTGGGATGTAATACTGTGAGCAAACACATGCGCGCACGCAAAGATAAAGGATTACAGTTCGCTTGTCAGTGTTAGTCTGTGGGGCAGAGGTCTATCCCACACTCTAACTCCCTCTCTGTGGGGGGCGCCGTTTCTAAATTCACATGAAACGAGGAGGATCTAGACGATAAGCAGGAGACTGTGGTGTGACGCTGGCAGTGGTTTGCTGTGAAAAGCTGTTAGTGTTCAATCCATCGACCAGAAAAACGCCTCAGATGGATTCCTTACCACACACTGAAGATTACAAGCAACAGTAGCCACTGTGTGGCTTCATAACACACACGCCCACACAAAAACATGTCTGCAGTCGCACAAATACACACACAAAAATATACTCAGATGAATACAATTACAAACATGCAAAAATTTAATAATAAAATATGGGCTTCCTTCATTATAAGAAAATAAAAGATGATATGCTCTTAAATAAATTAACTTGAAATAAATAAAAATGTGAAAAGGGGGAAAAGGAAGAAAAGGGGGAAAAAGGAAGAAAAGAAGTAAAAAAAGAAAAAAGGGGAAAACAAGGAAAAGGCTCTAGTCATTAAAGCTCAGGATTAATGTGATGTATTGACTCCAACCCTGAGAAAAACTCACCTGCCTGTATCTATCTAGTAAACCTGAAGACATTGATTAGCTTGTTTAGGTGTGTATGATTAGGGTTAGATTCAGGGTTAGATTAGGTACATTCTTCAGGGCAGTGGCCCTCAAGGACCTGAAGTTTTGGTGTTAATAGTATTATTATCATTAGGAATATTTATGTTCAGAGCGGTGGTGTGCTATGACCTTGATGAGAAACAGCAATTTACAAAGTAACAATTTACTAAATATATTTACAACTTTATTTAAAGACTTTTTCATGGGACAAGACCCAATTCTGAGCATTTGATTCTGCTGACTTACTATAGGGTCTGCTGCCTCTAAATTTGTTGTTCTGCATTTGAGACTTGAGTCACTTAACCTCTAGTTCCTCCAAGGTTGATGCATGGATGAATGGAGATTCAAAATAAAAATAATGAATTCAAGCACAAGTACAGTGTATTAATGACTGAAAGACTATATAGTGATAACTGTTCTGAAAAGAAAACATACCTGTGTCTAATGTCACGATTTCTGGACGCATAACATGGAAAGAAATGTCAATAATTAAAACTGAAGTCAACATTGAGAACAGACATTCCTAAGATAATTTTTGTGTTTACAATTATGAAAACTTGTATAAGCTATAAAAAGCCGATCATTTTTTAAAAATAAATAAATACATTTTATAAATCAGTTCAATTTAGATGTCAATATGCAAAGCACATTTTTTAGGTTATTTGACAAAACATTTATTAGTGTTTGATTTTATGTAATGAAATGTTTCAATAGCAGGAATCTTTTTTATTAATAAACAAGAATAAAAAAACGGCTTAAATAAAACCTTACAAAAATAAAAATCCAATAAATAAATAAATACGAAATTAAATTAATAAAAAACAGAATCCCTATTAGTAAAATGATCAGTTATTAAACACTTTATATTCATACATTACTAAATAAAACTATTAGTTTAAAACTATAGAGATTGCATAAAACAGTTACTTATGCAATAAAAAAGAAGAAGAAAAACATTTAAACACTTTTAAGAAATGATTAATTTGCTGATTTAAGATGGCAGACCTGAGCTCCAAGATGCTGATGGAGAATCCGTTGGGCAGAATCCTGCGGATGTAGTTAAAATCACCTACATACACACTTCCATCCGAGCCGCAGGCCAGAGCGATAGGGGCAAACAGTTTCTGCTCCACAGCTGGGCCATTGCAGTTTGGGCATGGGATGGCACGGACCGCCCCTGTCCCCATCACAGTGGAGATGACCAGAGGCTGCTGAGAAATAAAAACATTCTCTCCATTTCCTTTATGAAGGATTCCTGCAGAACAGAAAAGAAATAGAGAGTATTAGATTGAAGGATGAAATGTATTGGTGCTAAAAGACCCTGTAGAAACAAGCTAAAGAAAGGAATGATACAAACTGCCATCTAGGGAGCTCTCAGAAACTAGCAAAATATATGAATCGGGAGGATGTTAGATGTAAACATGCTCTATGTTGGGCATCTTTTTTGGTAAACACTGCCATGTTGCAATCTGAAGCCATTTTTCAGGGATTGACTATTTTATTTGTATCATTTTAAAACTGTGTTGAAAAATGTTTCACCATTTTGATTTCATGAATAGATTCTTTGTTTTACCCCTGTCCCAGACTTAAAACATGAAAATCCATCCTAAAACAATTCTTCAAATGCTTTATAAAACTATGACAATCCAAACTATAGTGAACTAAACATTTATTGGTGGGAAATTGCTTTTACACAAATTACGACTATTCCAAAGTTGCATCGTCATTTCCACACACGACACGGCTAACAATCTTGCACATAACATTTTATCAAAAATGTGTGTATTTGGTTACAAATGAAACAACTGTGCTGGTGAAAAGAAACTGAGATGAAATATAAGATGTGAACTATAAAATATTTTTTATTGGGTATCATTTCGAATTAAGCTGTACTTTTGTTATACCAAATCTGAGGAAATATAAGTATTTAGGATACATAAAAATCTAGCAAGAAAAGCCCTTTTATTCTAAAAAGAATTTGAATTTTATTTTCTTAATTTCCACCACAAAATGAACGGTGATTTGAAATTAGTGACAGGTTTAGGGGCAAAAATATAAATATGCTTCAATTCTCCTGTGATACAATATATCCACTGTTGCACATTTTAGCAGGCAAAGTAAATAAACTAATGATTTTGAAAAGAATTTCTAAAAGTCTAATGGGCCAAAAGCGCCCATACTTGAAGAAAACACCCATGCGCATGAGTGTGTACATGTGATAATCACTCACCACTCTCCAGGTTGAGGACATGGTGTTGGTTCAGTGTCCATCCGCCCAGGTTGGATGGCATCAGCTCAAAGCCCTGCAGCTGAGCAACTCTCTTCTCCCAGAGCACAACGTCCAGACACGATTCATACTCGTATCCAACAGAGACTGTCATTAATTCACACACACACACACACACACACACACACACACACACACACACACACACACACTGCCAGACTTAGTCCATTAAATATCACCAATCATTATCAAAATCAAAAAGAGACAACGATCACCATCATCAGAAGAAAACTTTTTTACCTACTCACACACTTTCATTGGTAATTCTTCATTTTAAAGTGAAACTTCAGAATTTTAATGCATAAATTACCCAGTATAACCAATAATTAATACCATTTTACAAGATTAATTAGACTAATATGAGCTAATATATAAAATCTTGACACTATTTATCATTTAGAGAGTATTAACGGAATAACATTTACATATACCTTACTCTACATAAATGTGTCATAACATAGAATTAAAATGTTTAAAGAGCTGAACCCATCTTCAGAGATAAACAAGCAGCAGGTAGCTACAGTACATGTGGAACATGTTATGTTTGGTTCAGTTACAGTTGTGTTGCCATGGAGTAACATTGAACTTAATTAGACGGGCTTTTCAAAGTAGCAACGCTTGAGCTGTAGCCAACGTAAACACAGTTAAGAGGATAAATAATAATTATTAACCAATAATTATATTTGCCTGTTTGCAGGGCAGAGATTCTGAAGCATGATGATTTTTATTTTATGTCTTTCTACCTTTCAATAATGTTACTGGCAAAACGTTACAAGCACTACACAAATTCAAAGATATATTAATGTAGCATCCTGTAATATGTGGTTAAATAATCTCTATTGGTGATAGAAGAAAAAAATCAACTGTTTACACATTTATTTATTATGACCATGAAATGTTTTTGCATAATTCTTTCTAATTACTACTTGAAAACAGAAGTTAATTTCCTCCATAATAGCCAGTAATTACACATTTTTAGCCATTATTCATTAGGTGCATAAGTGTGCTGTAAAACTGAACGCTCTTTTCAATGAGCAAAAGATGATGAATTCAGACCCTCTGCAGTGTCTGATTGCTGTCATTGTGATGGATCTCAAAATAATGGATGGGGAGAGAGTGAGAAAGAGGGGCTATGATCATACAACAGCAGGATACAGTCATCAGTCCTGTTTGGAGTGCTGAATATGGTCCTGTTCATACACTATTTAGTTATGAAAGACAGTGACAACTGTATTCAAGTGAGTTCCTTACATTTTCGAGGGGCTACAACACAATTTTGAGAACAAGTTCGATTGATACAGTAAGTGCTGTTTGAATGGATGCGCACTCAACAACTAGTTGTCTGTCACATCATTGATATAGCCAGGACATAAGTATGTGTGCTTTGTTGGTTATTTTCTTGCTGTCAATCACTAATATTAGCTATCTGTCAATCTCAGATTATGAAAAATGGCAGAAAAAAGGGGTATTGTGAGGTAAAATACAGTTGTCAGTCAGTTCTGTTTGGAGTCCTAGATACAGTTGTTCATCTACAGTTCAATTATGGAAGAGAATAATAAGTTGCACCTCTTCCATCTTATTAAGTACATACAATCAAGTTCCTTCATCTTAACAACTCTATTTTGACATTTTATTTAATGTGTGATCATTTTATCTTACAATAGCATTCAAAAGTTTAGGGTCGGTATGATTTGAATGTTTTTTAAAGACTTTTATGCTCATCAATATGATAAAATATGGTAAAACAGTAATATTGTGAAATATTATTACAATTTAAAATAACGTTTCTATTTTAATATATTTTAAAATGTAATCCTGTGATTGCAAATGTGCATTTTCAGCATCATTTCACAGTGTCGGTGCCTGTGATTGCAAAGTTGCATTTTCAGCATCATTACACAGTGTCGGTGTCACATGAAATAATTATAATATGCTGATTTGATGCTCAATAGACATTTCTTATTATTATCAATCTTGAAAACAGCTGTGCTGCTTAAAATTTTGGAGTAAAACTATAAAAACAAATATTCAGGATTCTCTGATAAATAGAAAGTCAAAAGAACAGCATTTATTTGAAATAGAAATCTTTTGTAAAATTTGTCTTTACTGTCCATTTTGATCAAATTAATGCATCCTTGCTGAAAAAAGTATTAATTAACTGAAGTTTTGACCTGACCATATGAATGGTAGTGTAAAACGGAATGAAAGCTTATCTTTAAAACAACAACAACAACAAACACAACAACAAAAAGTTAGCTCTTACAGACAAAGAGACCCTCACCATGTGCCTGCACCAGCCCCGTGACCTGCTGTCCATAGATGTCGGTTTTATTCCAAGAGAAAACATATATGAGGTTTGGAGCTGCAGGAAATGATTTCAGAAGCTGCCGACCCTGGACGGCCACAGACAGATGGACTTTGGCCAAGCCCAGCGGGAGGGTGGAGTGGGTCAGAACCACCCTCAGGAGAGACCGATAGCCTGGAGTTCTGGATGAGAGGTAGCTTAACTTCAGAACTGTGGCGGGGATAACCACCTCCTCTTGGACCGCCTACAGAGAGAGAGAGACAGGAGGAGACGTGCAGACGCAAAGAACAAGGATTTATTAGGCAGAGCGACAGTGAGAAAAATTAATTGTATTTCTATTTACTGTGTGCACTTTCCATACAGAACAAAAACCGTGCCAATGACCATAATGCTGCCAAATAAATGTCCCATAAACACAAGTTGCAGTTCTTACAGCCTACAGACACACACAAGCTCTGTTCCAAAACTGAGTGAGCTGTCTCACTGTCTACTGCCTACATAGGCTACTGCCCTCCAAAACAGCATCCTAACCAATATGAAATCTCATGAGGGACTGATTTGAAACGGTCCACATAAGCAGAAGGGCTGGAAGAACATGACAAAAATCCCTTGATTTCCCTTGATATTGCAATCACGATTATTAATAATAAGAGAATAAAAATACTTGTTTTGTGTGGCCGACTGAATGTTATGTTGTTTCTGTGGGCTACATCAAAATTTAGCTGAAAACGTGTTCCTGAATTACTCTTTTTATTAATCAGTCAACTTCAGAGAATGTGTTTACTTCAAACGTTGTGTAAATTATATACTCAAAGTGAGTAATGTATCAATATTATAACGTTCTCATTACATTTTAATAATCAACAAAGGTGTCAAGTTTACACAGTTTCAAGCAACTGAGATTTGGAGTCTTGCAAATGCTTACTTTATAATTTAAAAAAATGTGTACACTGCAGAAATCTATTTTTTTACACTGTGTATATGCCTTGTTGATTATAATGGGAACATTCTTCTTTTTCTAGCACCACCAGGTTGCAGTGGATATCAGGTATTACACCCTCTATACTGCAAGCGAGCAGTTTCATGTGTCATATAAATAGCACTGAGGCATACAAGAGACCTGAGCGACATTCAAGTTGATTCCAGGATAGTCTGATGATAACATGTGACTAAGATAATGACATAATATAAAGCATTCAGTGTTTTGTCAGAGCAAGCTTGTCTTATACCTGTAGCTCAGGTACGACAGTTCCTCTGTCCTCACAGTCGGCGGTGAATCGTGGGAGTGGGGCGGAGAGAACGACGGCGTGTGGACTGATCAGGTTTTTCAGGTCACAGACAGGTGGTTTGGATTCAGCTCTTTCCATAAAAACTCGGTCCAGGACCATGAACTGGTTCCAAGGAAGCCAGACAGAACGAATCTGGGACAAAAACGGAGCTCGCTGGAACAATAGAGTAACAGAGATTCCGCCCACTGCCAGAAGATCAAAGCTAGCGGGAAAAACAAAAATACAAACATAAATAAAAAAAAGGTTTATATATATTCCATACACTAAATATGCAAGACAGTGTGTGTATGTATCCAGGACGTATACTGTATGCTATATATATATATATATATATATATATATATATAATTTATATTTTAAATGTTGGGGCCATTAAAATTTTGAATGATGTTAATGAAAATCTCTTATGCTCCTCATGCTGTATTTATATGATTAAAAATACAGTAAAAATAGTACTATTGTGAAATATTACAATATAAAATAGATGTTATAAAATAGCTGTTGACAATATGGCGGTGCACTTGTTTCTCTAGCACAAAAGGTCTATTATGTATTATATGTCTATAAGAGTGTGTTTTACCTGCCGTCCTGTCGGCTGAGTGTGTATCCATATTCAGGGTTATGCTGAAACGTGACATTCACGCCAACGAGAGGAGTTCCATCAGAGGCCAAAACCTGACCTCGAATTACACACACTCGACTGCAAAGAGAAAGAGAGAGAGAGAGAGAGAGAGAGAGAGAGAGAGAGAGAGAGAGAGAGAGAGAGAGAGAGAGAGAGAGAGAGAGAGAGAGAGAGAGAGAGAACCAAAGGATCTGTCAGAAGAGATCGAAACTGAGAGAGGAGCACTCTCTTTTCAGTAATCAGAGAAAAATACAATAGATGCTTCAATCGATTCTAAACTTCCTCAAACTAGACGGTGACAGCAAAAATCATTTTGGGAGATTATTTTTGGGGTGAGTCACATAGCAGCTAGCTGTTATTGTATCAGCATATGAGAACCAGAGGAAAAGTTCACACGCACTAAATGCAAAATGCTTGAACATATTCATCTGTGTATGGACATATCTTTGCATAACCATTTTCATATTCGGTTTTGGAAATTGTAAGGTTTGTTATTGCATTTCATGTAACTGTTTATTTGTTTCAAACACATGGAGTCCCCCTCTGTCCATTTGCAATAGCCTTCAGGGGTGTCCCTCGACTACAGGTAGATCCCCTTGGGATCACCTTTGGGCGCAAAGGGATGATCAATCTCAAACTTACTATTTCATTAGTAACAGAAATAGAGCAAAAACAGTAAACATTTCTGAAACAATTTTAACAGTACTGTCTGTATTAAAGTTCAAAACTATTGGATCTGCCCAGAGTCACTCAGGATCTGCCATAGCCAATCCCTAACGTATGTCATGCGCCGAAACCGCCCGGAAACAACAAGTCCGAATGATCAGAGGATTATGTTTAGAATAAAATGTCTGTCAACGAGAGCTACAGGTTTTGTTCATCGAATTTAAGAGTTCAAGGAACATTTGACCGTTCGCAAAGACCCGCCCCCCTTAGTTACTGTCGCTATGTCCATCAAGCTACGCCGCTCTCTCACACACACACACACCATGTTCTCACGCAGTGAAAAATACATTGCGGAGCATAGAGGAGACTGCGCTTGCGCTCAGGTTGACGCAGCAACAAAACGCCTTCGCGCGGCGCAAGCCATTGAAATGAATGGGTTTCATAGCGCAGCGCATTCCGCGTCCTGTGTGAAAGCCCCTTTACGTCCTCGCGCGCATGCCGCGGTCAAAGTTCAAATAGTTTAACTTTTGCCGCTGCGCTCTGTGACGATTACCAGTGCGGCCAATAGAAACGGGACATCCAAACAAACACGGAAATCAAAATGGACGAACGGCTAGTGTGTGTGTCGGAATTTCCCGAGCTTTATGATACAAGTTTGAGGTCGTATAGGGACATCGTCAGAAAAGCTGTGTCATGGAGATATATCTCCATTCAAGTTGGCATGTCAGGTATATAGGCTATATATATATATATAATTTGTTCCTTTGTGTCAGCTTTAATGTTTGAATAAAAGTTTTATTCTAAAAAGAACTGAGCTCATGATTCGTGTGTTGATTTCGATGTTATATAATATATCATAATATATAATATTCATATATGAAGTTGTTGTAGATAGGCAATATGGGCGGCGGACCTTTAAGTTGAAAACTCCGCCTACTTTCCTCTGGCATAGCGCAGCGCAAATCACGTTGTATCTGAAGGGCAACGCTGAACAGAGCGGCCAGCGCAGCGCATTCCGCGTCCTGTGTGAAAGCCCCTTAAGAATATACAGCAGTCCCAGACGTAGTACTGAAGGAAAATTAAATTGAGCGGAAGTGCATAGGAGGGCGCAGCCAGGCTAACCATTCGGCTCCTCAGCGAAAAACATGTGTTGACTCGTTTTAGTTTCACTCGAAGGCAATTGGTCTCCCTAGTGGAATCCCAATTCGTTGGTAACTCCTACCGACGAGACGTCTCCGTTCCCTCCTCAGGGAACGAGGGTTACCATACGTAACCGAGACGTTTTACGATTGTGGTTTTGGAATAAATGCACATAAGCAAACTCTGTGACAATACAAAATCTTTTTTTGTTGTTGTTTTACTAGAAAAACATGAACATTATTTAGACCTATTGGAATTACTATTAGCCTTAGCTTTCGAGAGAAGCTTTTGAGTTTTTATAAGCCTAATGTAGAGAGTGTATTTATATATATATATATGAGATGACATTCTCTTGATTTGTGCTTATACTGTAGGTGAAAGTGCAATAATTGTAATAAAATTAAAATAAGTTTATTATGACTAAAGTTTTTATTGTCTAAAATTAGACTAACATTAGTCAACTAATACTTGACTAAACAAAAAACAGGACAGGCTGACTAAATATGATAAACAAAAAAGGACATTTAACAGACCCAAGACAAACAAAACAAAAAAATAGCCGACAAAATTAACACTAATGTGAAGACAGATTTTTAACACTTAAAAAAAATTCTGAACAACATATTTCTGTATGTGTGAAAGAGGATACAAATTTGATATGAAAAATACATCTCTAAATTAGCATTATCTTCAAGTTATGATCGTACTAACAAAATTACTTTGAAGAATGAACAGTCCATGACCTCTTTCTCCCAAGTGATTTCAGATACTCTGACCTTGTTTTTCCACCCGCTTTTCCAGCCAAAACATTGCCAACATTGGCACGCAACGGCATGCTTGGGTTTGTGCAGTCTCATTTCAATTTCGCATGCGAATGAGGATGTCAGAGCGGATGCGGGCTGGTGGCTTAAATGGCCAGTCAATGCTGTCAGTCGTGACCAAAGTCTGAGCTAAGATGTCTATAGCACACTGAAAAAAAATGAAAGTTGATGTCACACATCCTGTCTTTGCTTTTTCCCAAAATCACAGAGGGATCGCACAACAATCATATAAAAACGGAGAGGAAAATTATGTCCACGTAAATACGGTCACAATCATACCAACAAATCTTTGAGTATCAGGGAGAGGTCATGATCAAGTACTGTTTTACCTGTGATAAGATTATGTGTGCATGTGTGTTGGCTAAGTGTATTTGAGCTAATATTTGGAAGTGTGTGTTTATCACCTGCTGTCAAATGGCAGGTCTCCTGGCAGTATGTGTGTGCTGTCCCGTCCAATGAGAAATCGCACACGGTCGAAGAACTGACGTGAAGGGCGTGTCTCGAAAGGGGCGTGGCTCTGCTGTATGATGTCACGTGGGTCAGGCGAGCCTTGGCACAGCGGGGCACTCACACACACCTGCTGACTACAACAGTCTGGGTCGACACAGTCCACGAGACCGTCTGAAACACACATACACACTTTACATGTGGAGACATGTAGCCTTGATGCAGCTTGCCCTTACTCTGCATGTGTCTGCGTGCGCGTGATCTCATTTGTCAGCTCCATTAAAGGGAATCTGTGTTTTTAACCTCCCTCAGGAGAAAGTCTCAGAGAGAATAACCCAGAAACCTCTCTCTCTCTCTCACACAAACACACACACTGTATATTTACTTAGATACATTAAATGACATATTATAGACTTCTGTTGTTTTTATATAAAGCTAATGGTTAACAACTACCGACTCAAACTAATGCTACTGCTAAAAAATATTTTTTTTGGGCTATTATAAATCTAAATGGATGTTTTGTCAGATTTACATTTCTACAGACAATTTAGTTTTTTACCCAAACGCTAACTTAAACCCCTTTAACTCACAATCTGAGACATAAGAGAAACAGCATTTATCTCAAATAAAAATATTTTGTTTCCTTATATATCTGTAAAAATGTCACTTTTGATCAATATAATGTATACTTGCTAAATCAAAGTATTCTTTTTTTACTATTAAACAGTAGTGTAACTAATCACGCTTAGAACAATACATTTGCGAGAATATATCTGTTAACCTAAAGCATAACTTTATATGTTATGCTTAACATCTACATGTCATCCACAAAGCTCATGTCCTATAGGGGTCTTTACCGCTGTCATTATCTTTACTGTCATTGCACTCGGTTTCCATGACGACGTTACAGCCCGGACCACTCCATCCCGACTGGCACACACAATGCCAACCGCTCTGCTCCAGCGTACAGCGTCCATTACCGTTACACAACCCAGGACATGCATCTAAGAGAGAGAGAGACAGAATACCTATAACAATTATATTCTTTCTTCAAAGATTGTTCATATAAAAGACATCACAAAGTCATCTATTCATTTCTTCATTCAGTCATCACACATATACTTACCTTTATCAAACAGATCCAGGTAATGTGCTGCTGAAATAGTTACAAAAAGAAAGACGGAGAGAACAAAGAGGAGAAATTACATTTGAGACATTCTTCAGAGAAGCTCTGTGTGTGCGTGTATGTGCATTGTTTTTTTTTAAAGTGTCCCTGTCGTTTGCTGCCTTAAGCGTATATTTGTCCCCTGAGTTTCACAGACTGTTCTCATCATGAGCACCACAATTAAAGGAACTGTGGGTTGGAGGAGGAAAAAATAAGGAAAAAGAGGAAGTGAGAGAGAGACAGACAGGCAGAAAGAGAGAGACGGTTTAGTTTATACATCATCTACAAGGCAAAAACACGGCTCCATGTAGGTTCAGCGTCAGTTGATTTACACGTTTATAAAAAATTTATGACGGTTGGCGAAATGTTAGGGAAATATCAAGACTGAGAAGAGATGTTAAAAAAAGGGTGTTAAGGCCTAAGAACGACAAAAAATGGTGGAAAAAGCACTGTGAAACTATTTTACACACTAAAATAATTTTCACAGAGTACAAAGCAACTGATTTCACATACAACCTTACCACTTCTAATTCTTGTATAATGATTATACATGCAGTTTCTATAACCTCATTTTAAATGAGAGCCTCCTGTACATGGGACATTTTATTATTTATAATGTATTATTATTTATATACTATTATTTTAAAAAAAATAATATATAAATACATTATATATATATATATATATATATGCATTTATTATGTATTGCAGGATTATTAAAGTGAATAGCAAACGTGAAATGTGAAGTGAATTTAAAAAAAAAAAAATTAAGAAATCTTATGCTCAACAAAGCTGCATTTATGACCAAAATACAGTTAAAATCTAATCGCAGTAGTTACTTTATTTAACACAAAAAAAATAACAAACAAGCAGGAGAAAGGGATAAATGCAAGAGTTGCACATCCAACATAACAGACAAGAAAAGACAAAAAACACAAATTCGCTTTCACAAATTTGTATATTTTTGTAGTTTCCACGGAAACGGAAAGGAATTGTTTTCAAAAGTTTACGTTTTCAACGTTCAACGTTTTCCCCACAAAGCGCTGTTGTCATGTAAATGAGTAAATGAGTCAACAAAAAAGTTTTTCGGTTTTAGTTGATAACAGTGTTGTGTAAAACAGCCCCTTACTAAAGGGAGAAAACAAGGAACAGGTTGGTTAATCAATAAACAAATGAGTAACCATGGAAACAATTGAAAACATACCTCGAAACTTTAACAACAAATGAACAGAGGCAAAGGACACAAGAACACAGGTAAAACAGAAACCACCTGTGACAAATATTGTCAAATTTGATGAAAAATGTCAAATAACTGTTTTATATTATAATATATTTTAAAATGTACAGTATAGAAATTTGAATATCTTTACTGTCACTTTTTATCAGTTCATTGCATCCTTGCTGTATATAAGTATTAATTTCTTATATATAAAAAAAAAAATCTCACTGATTACAAACTTTTGAACAGTTTTATATATAATATGATCTAATAGTGTGATATAATATAATACAAACAGTCTTTTAGACATACCAATAGTGCAGTGCTCTCCCTCCCAACCAGGCTGACAGACACACTGTCCATCCCTGCACTCTCCATGCTCTTCACAGGTTGGATGGCATGCCTGTTTGTCACAAGTGATCCCTTCCCACCCCTCCTCACATTGGCAACGTCCAGCAACACACACACTATGGGTGCTGCAGGGAACGGGGCAAACCTCTGAAATGAGTCACAAAACGACAGAGAGAAAATACATTTGTTACTATTCATTATCAACGACTAAGTTTTTCTTCACACTGCATCTTCTTCATCACAGGGGTCTTGGATTTTATAGACACCTATTGGATGCGTGAATTACCATGTTTACCAACTCTTGCCGCTTCACTTCAAAGCTGTTTCTCTTTTGTTTGTGTCTTTTTGTCTTTCCTCCATTTCATTCTAAACATACAGTATATGGACCATTTTTTTATTCAATTCCAATGATTTTCTGTGTTGTTGGAGGTTCATGCTGGTACACAGCTGACTGCTGCACTGTACCATGACTGGAAAGCTGAGAGCTCTCTTCCTGCTGTGCTTGTGTCTTGTGTGGTCATGTGTTCACACTCTGCACTTGACGTCCAAGCGTTTTGATCGGTGGCATGGCTGCTGTCGGTCGTCACGGTTTGTTTCATCGCTCCAGTAGGGACTGCTTGTTTGGACATTTTTTCCTCTCATTCTGTTTGGACTGTCCAGTGCATTTCAAACAAGCTGAGCACGCCTTGAACACTGACTGAAAGTACTCTATATAGTAAACTTATTATTCCTTATTATTATTGTGTTATGTCAGCAAGGCGGTGCTCATAAGAGGGTGACCCACTCCGTGTAGAGCAGGGATGGGCAAGTATTTTGATCCAACCCTAATCAAACACACCTGAACAAGCTGAAGATGTCTTCAGGGTTATTAGAAAGCTATAGGCAGGTGCATTTTTATCAGGGTTGGAGCTAAACTGTGTAGAGTAAAACAGGTTTCATGTTACAGTTTTCTGATGTGAGTTTAAACATCATTCAGTGCACCTTCAGGTGTGAAGAACGAGCGTAAAGAGAGAGTCTGCTTTATCACTCCAGCCTAAACTGTCCAAAAGTTACTGTGGTCCTGAATTCAAGACCACAGTTTTATGACAAAAACAATTTCCCTGAACCAGTAATATATCTCTGCTCTCTGGCCCTCAGACAGAATAGCTTTGTCTTCATGCGTACTTACAGGATTCGTGACGGGTCAAACTGAGATGACAGTTTTTCATATCTTAAAAGTCACTTAAAATCAGCTGCCAAATCTCTCCTCTGTAACTGCAGCACTGAGTGTTCAGTTTGGACAGCCTCTCCTCTGTCTTTCTCACTTCTATCGCCCTCTACGTGTCTTACCATTCAAAACAAATTATCCTTGCTGTTCTATAAAGCACATCGGACGAGAGTTCTTCCTCTCAATCACACGAGAGATATAAATGTCTGGCAATGACAGGAAGGGCATTAAACCAGAATGTTTATTAATACACACATTATCAATTTTACTGCTCTGCCGTGAAAACGAGCAGTTTCATGCTGTAATATTCATGCATTTTGATAAATATTGCATTTTGATAATATAATATTTAATAAATGCTTTCATATTCTAGCCAGTGGCCAAAAGGCACTGAGTTACAAAATCCTGCCGATCTTCCAGAAAAGCAATCTCTCTGCAATAAAACAGTGTTCTTATTTAAATATCATAATTGTTAACCAGGAAGTGATGAAACTGGTGGCATGTCCATGAATAGGGTACAAAATAGGACCTGAAATTCTTATAACAGGAAGTTTTTTTGCAATAGTACCCTATAACTGAGATCATACAACGTCAAAATTGTGACATAATTTGTCAAAATGTATCTCTTTCTACAGGTGGGACAAGAGGACAATTAAATAATCTCCTCACTTTCTCAGTCAATGTAAAAAAAATTTTTTAAATAAATATTTTCCTTTAATGTACATGTACATAAAACATTTAGTCCTAAACAATCTAGCCATAACTGAGTGATAACAATTTTTGCTAAATCTGCAACCTTATTTACCAATCTGCTACTCATTCTGGCATTTGTATTTATTTATTTGTACTTTTTTATTTAAGTTGGATGAAACATCATAAATGATCATTACAAAGTTGCACAAATTGAAAACCTCACATAAAATTAATAGCAAATAAACTATTTTCTGTAATATTTAGTCTGACCTCTCCTGACGTTGTCTATCAATATGTTTTGAAGGTTAAACGCCTCCTTTACTATTTGTTGATAGTGAAGAACCTTGGAGGTGAGATGGGCAAAATTCTTCCCATTATATGCATCTACAACTGGCTACTCTTCATGCTAGGTTAATTTTATATTAGATAATACTGTACTTTACCTGATACTTTCAATAGTTCTCACAACCGAAAAATATGGAATTTGGGCCGCTAAAGCTTTTAAAATACCGGTAGTAATGTGATACCTAAGTGTACCGTATTCGTGGACAGTGCCTGGTATATATCATGCATTTAACTGCAATCCTCTCCCTCCATCTGTAAAACACAAGGAAATTCTACAGTCCAGCAGGTTATTTTACGAGATACACAATCAATCAGACAATAAGAATGACTCTGTTTTCTCTCTATTAAAGAAAGTACATTCCACTTTTACAATATATATCACATTACAATTAAGAGCCGATCCATACTCTTGCACATAGTGCCCTGCTTTACTCTGTCAGACAGGAGCGGAACTGGGATTGGAGTTCAATAGTAACTGAATCAAACTAAAATCAAAAACTTCTGAGTGAGAGACGCGTGACCAAATGATGAAAAAGCACTTTCAAGGCTGGAAATACAAATGATAAGATGGAGAAAGCCTTTGTACACATTTATATGTGTGCATTGATTGTAACTCACCCATGGTGCAGTCGTCGCCACTCCAGCCCGGCTCACACACACACACCCCTGTCTGGGCTTGGTATGTTCCATGACCTGAACATTGTTCTTTACAGGCAGGAAGTGCCGCCTCACAGCTCTCACCTCCCCAGCCTGCAGAACACACACACTCACCGCGCACACACACACCCCGACCTGAGCACAAGGGATCCACGCAATCGACTGTAGACACAACCAAACACACAGAAATAGGAGGTTTAGTACCCATGAACATTTAATTACAGGTGCATGTAGGATGTATGTGCGTATAAAGCCATATATAGTTTGGAGTTTGTCTTCACAAAAATGTGGGTAGAAATTGAGGTGCAAATTACCTCTGAGACATCTAATCCCATCCAGATAGTAAAGTGTTTAATTGCAGTATATTACTGTTTTCGCAACACATCTCCTCATATATTTTGACCTGTGTCAAACACCATAATTACAGCTGAAATTCATGCGCTGTCTAGTGCATTTTCATTATAGATTTGGAAAATTAATTGTAGGTAAAACAAGATTTGAGTTTAGCATCATATTTGTCCAAAAAAATACAACACCTAAACATCATTCAATCAATCATTTTAAATGCTTCAGTGTATTTAGGGATCACAACATTATTATGTACAGTATGAAAAAAATAATTATTACTATATTTATTATTTTAATTATTACAGCTTTTTAACTGAGCATAAAATAACGACCAAAATAATCTAAATGTAAAAATAGTGTGTGTGTGTGCGTGTGTGTGTCCGCAAAATGAATAAATGTAAATGTAGTAGAAAAGATTAAATCTTTTCCTTAATAATATACATTATAATTATATAATATAATCTCTATTCCGTCTGAATCAGAATATGAAATTATGGGCATCTTCTGTTAATAATTATAACTCAAACGTTGTTAAGAAAATGAATTATGTCTGAATAGTGCTTAAAACAGAGTCAGAGACAGCGAAACATAAAAACTCCACAGTTAGAGAGATGAGTTAGACTGCATAACAAAAAAGAACAAGATACAAAAACATGGAAATTCCAATTACAACAGCAACAATATGTTCACTTCCGTGTGTGTGTGTAGATGCGGAAGGTGTCTGATGGAAAAGCTAATTTGGTGGATGGATCTACATGGGATTAAATTGAGTTTCTCTCTTTAGCTCTCTCTGTCTCTCACTCTATCACTGAAATGGCAGCAATGAATTTTCAGCTTAATGGTTATGGGAGAAAGTGTGTTTAAAATCCAATTACAGGACATTCATCATAAACAAGCCGCGAAGATAGACTTGTAGCTCTATACGCACACATGCATTCGCACTTGCACTGAGCATGATGGTCATGAAGCAGATGAGGGTTATTTGTGCTTCAAATTCAATCTTTCTATCTAAAAATGAATCTAGTCCATCAAAAGCTGAAAATGTTTTAATGAAAGATTTGAGTGTGTGTGTGAGAGCTGTACCTTGCTCACAGTTATCACCCTTGAATGCAGGAGCACACACACAGATTCCGTTGACACATTCTCCATTGTTGGAACAGGTGGGATCGATACACTGGCCTTCCTCCACCTCACACTCCGCCCCCTTCCATCCAGTGTGACACACACACACACCTTTCTCGTAATCGCCATTACCACTACACAGCACTGGGCAAGAGTCTGAGATATACACAAAAGCATAAATAATTAAATTAATCAGATCTTTGTAACATTGTGTAACTGTGAGATTGTAATATTGTTTGAAAATAAAGCTTATTTAGTTTGTCTATAACTGCAATGATGTTTGATGGCATTATTGTACAGATGTAATCATGTTAATTAAACAATGTATTTTTTTTGCATAATTATATAATGTATCATTGGGTGATCATAATATATTATGTATTATTGTGTGATTATGATGATGTGTTATTGTGTTGAGTTATACCTTTTGAACAATCTGGCCCCAGGAAGCCAGTAAAACAGTGACAGTGTCCGGCGACACACTCTCCGTTACCGTTACAGTTAGTGGAGCAACCGTCTATTGTTTCTGTACACACAAACACAATAAAATTCACTATACAATTAAATTATTCAGAAGTTTTGTATCAATTGACCTATTTGTATCATAAGCAAGCATTTTTACATCCAAAAACACAATCATGATGCAATAATTTAGCATATATTAAAAAGAAAATGATTAAAGAAAATAAGGAAATAGACAAAAACAATAGTTGCATTTCCAGCATGATCTCTCACCAATGGGTGTGCTGTACACTACCACCTGTTCCATCTTGCGACCATCATTATAGAAAGCCAGGTACCAGGTGCCTACATCAAGATATTCCACAAAACCTGTCTCCTGCAGGGCAGACATCAGCAGACTCCGTGGAGGAGCGTTCGGAGTTTTGACATTCCGGGAATCCTGCTTTATCAGCTGTCTCCCATCCAGCAACTTCACAAAGTCAAACTGGAGAAAAAGGACATATAGTTAGTTATATGTCTATATGATCTAAATTGTGCTAAAAGAACACAGCACAGATATAAAGTTGATTTCATGCCCTTGGCACTGACCATCCATAACTTGGAGATATAACTTGGTGCTCTGAGTCTCAGCAGCCCCCTGTACTCTACCCTATGTCTTCTAGGTGATGCTGACAGCCTTGCCGTACTCCCCGAAAAAAACAAGCTCCTATTTATAAGTCCAATACTTGCCAAAACATGCATCCCACAGAACTGTAAAAATATATCAAGTATATCCACCCAACAATGGCAACAACTCATGCTACATTACATTCATCTAGATAAACAGTAACACTTTACAATAAGGTTTCATTAGTTAGCATTAGTTAACTACTTTAGTTAACATGAAATAAGAATTAACAAAACTTCTACAGCATTTATTAATATTAGTTACTGTTAATTTCAACATTTACTAATACGTTATTAAAACCAAAGAGTGTATTTGTTAACATTAGTTAATACACTGTGAACTAACATGAACAGCTGGATTTGTATTAACTAACATTAATAAATACTGTAACAAATATATTGCTCATTGTTAGTACATGTTAGTTAATGCAGTAACTAATGTTAACAAATGATACCTTATTGTAAAGTATTACCAGAGAAACTGAGTGTTTCTTACAAACTCTCTGAATGCCTTGATGTCTGGGAATCTAGTTTCAGATGCATTAATATGAACCAATGATACCAAACATATTAATTATCTGCACCTTTAGGAAGTCTCCACTGGGTTAATGCGTGGCATCACATATACCTTCCTGTTCATTTAATGTTTTTTAAATGTGGTCATTGCGACCCATTTTGCCAGAACAAGTCACATATGTTTTTCACCTATCATTTCCATCTGATTTTAAGGATTACTTTTTTTAAGGGTTAGGTTTAGGGGTAGGGATATTGTTAGGATTCAAATTTTCAGACAGGAATGTTGTTCCAGGATCAACAATATATCGACCAGGAGCTTGTCTAACTCTGCAAAATCAGGACGTGTGGGCACACAGTGCCAGTAGCATTTCCAGGGATATTAATCATGAGTATCTTCCACACTCTCATTTGCTCCCCATTGTAGTTTTGGGGGGCATAAACTAGGACTGATCTGTTCCCATGCTTCAACATCCATACACATCAGAGAAACATGCCTGCATTTTGAGCAAACATGGCCAGACACGCTGACATTTACCCAGTCCAGATCAAGCGTTGAGTCGCTGCAAATACGAAACGTTTACATCCAGGCGTTTACAGCTCACCATCTGTGCTCGTTTGACTCAGCCTGCGATACGTATATCTGTGTTCAGCGTCTGTCTCATCACCCTGCACTACAGTGTCACTTCCATCCTGTAAGTGGTATGAATCTATCTCCAAGGAAACTGGAAAAGATACGTGGCGTGTGTGTCTGTCTGTCTGTATTTGGGGGGCATTGCCAGTGTTTAGACAGAGCTGTTACAAACATCAGAAACATCAATGAGCGGCGTTCTCCGAGGCACTACAGAACCCTCTGGCTATAATGAGTCCCTCTCCTCCTCCGGAGTCACTCTGGAAGCAGTGGAGGCACTGAAGCCCTATCGACTGTAATGACTCTCACGCTGACAGGCAGGAGCCAGCAGGGCAGCAGTCGCACCAGAGCCCCACTGCTTTTAATGACAGCCAGAGAAACTGAGGAACGATCGTGGGAGCTGCAATGGAGTTGACAGTCTCAGTGCAGTAGCGATCTGTCAGGCTTCAGTGAACACACACACGCAAACTCGCGCACACAGAAGTAGACTTGTGGAAGCTGTGGCAGTGTAAACATCTCTATTCTGACTCACACACACAAAAGAAGCCTTTTCATTAAGCAGGAACAATTAACCAGTCTTCTTGCTTTGCCTCCGCCTACATATGCAAGCCCGTATGCAAATGAGGTAGAAACGAGAAGCCTTAAATTGAATTACACCGGGCTCTAATTTCTTGAGCAAAGTGAACAGTTAATCTCAGATGATATCCTGAATAATGAGATGTAATTAGCATGTTGGGGTCGTCTGAAGCACCTCGTTAGATACGCTCCTGATCCTCCTTGTTATCTGCCAGTCATAACAATATGCACTTAGACAACGTTTACCAACATGAGTTATCATGACAAAACCTGGGCACAGATACAAAAATTTGATAACACACTCCCTTTCTCTCACACAAACACACACACACAAATTTGATAACACACTCCCTTTCTCTCACACACACACACACACACACACAAATTTGATAACACACTCCCTTTCTCACACACAAGCACACGTAAAACGTATAAATAATAAATATTTTATAATTAGGCCTATTTATTAAAAACTGTACATTTAATGTTAATTTAGTATGATTATATAGGTGATATAAAACTAATGCAATTCAAATGCAATTGCTGTGAAAGAGAATTTGCCCCTGTATGAATTTAAGTGTTTGTGCACATTTTTTATATTATAGCACAAAAGAATAGATCAGAACACAGGTCTCAAAGCATGTTTTTCAAAAGTTTAACTTATGGAGTAGGACGCCATTGATTTATGTTCAATGATCCGGAAATAAAACAATCAATATATTTAAAGACATGTTTCATAACTTCCACTTAAGGCTTTACTCATTTGCCACAATTTGTCTTTGAATCATCTTCATTTAGGTGCTTTTCTTTGCAAATATCAGCATGTGATTAATTCCAATTACAGTTTTATAATTACACATTGCATTACACTCTTGACACTGTTCTCCTAAACCAATTTTAGCTCAGCACAGCAGTTCATTTCACATTCAAAATGCACTAAAACTACCAAAACATCATTCATGTCTAAAATATATATATATCTTTTTTTTTTATATAGATTCGGAATATTTCAATATTGCATTGAATGCATTTTGTGCCAAAGCAATGATAAAGGATACACAGTTTAGCTCACATAGACTGATGTTTTGAAAAATTGAGAGATTTTATTTCACAGTATTGAGAAATGTGTTCTAGCGATTGTAAAATAAAATAAAAACAACAACTGTAATTTACTGTACTGTAAATAATATTAAATTTTTAATACATTTACAGATATATTATACATATTTATACAATATAAAATGAAATAATGTGCACAACTCACTTGGGTTATATTTTCTATATTGGTGTTTGCATGTGATTACCTGCGTGTGAGTAGGTGGTATATTCCTCCTGCCGTAGATACCCAGCAGAGCATCCCGTGTGAGTGAGATGTTGAACTTGACATACTCAGGGTGGTGAACCATAATGTGAAACCTCCAGAAGAGTCCAGGAGGAATAGCTTGGACCAGCTGTGTCCCGACGGCCACCTCTCCCCTCTCTATCACCCTGCCTCGCTGAATCACCTCTTTATCTGTCGAGCCAAATGGAAAGATGAAACTAACATACCTCCAATTTCCATGATTTATCCATTCCAGAGACAAAAAAAGTGTTTGCCAAATGTGCCAGCAACATAAGCTTTAAAGTATTAGTTCATGTCATTTATTCAAGTCGTTCCAAACCTGTATGACTTTCTTTCTTCCATGGAACACAAAAGGAGACATTTTCAATGATATTCTGGTCGCTCTTTTAAATGCAATTACAATGATTGTGAACTGGAGCTTTCAGGCTTCAAAAAGGACACAAAAGCACCCATAAAATTCTCAAAGTATTCTATATGGCTCATGCAAAATAGTCTCAGTCTCATATTCCATATGATAGCTTTGTGTGAGAAATAGACTGAAATATTGTGCAAATGACTTTTATGGTGCTTTTTTTTTTCTTCTTCTTTTTTTTTTTTTAAAGCTTGACAGGCCCAGTCCTCATTTACTTTTAGTATGTGAAAATAAAAGAGTGGTCAGGCACATGTTTGGAACAACATGAAGGAGAATAAATAATTGATTGAACTATTATTTTAAGTAAAAAAATAATAATAATTCCTCCTAAATCAGGTAGACACCAAAAGCATACACTTATTTTAGCCTTAAGGATGATAGTTGTTAAAGATTAAAAATGATGCAACTGAGCTCATGTTCTCTGATGGTCACATAAAGGCTGTAGAATTTGAAAAAGTGTGGAGAAAAAAAAAAGTGCCCGAGGGCTTTTAAATGAATCCTGCCTCTGATGCTATCAACACAGACGCCTCCACATCTAAACGTCAAAAAGAATTATGTATTTTTCAGAGGTTTGGTTGATGTGAATCAAAAGTGATCATCTGCAGGACTCTTTGAAAAGCTCTGCTGTCTAGAGTCAAATTCAGGTGACAGCAAATATGAAACGGCACCTGCTGTATCTAGACAGAGCTTTGGTAGTGGGACCGAAACCCTTATGGACTCTCAGGTGTGAGGTTATTTACATTACCTTTGATAGAACAAGCACACCTGTGCATTAATAAGTTCATGCACAGTGGAAACGTAGTGCAGCCTAGCCCTAGTGGTCAAAGATCTGGGTTTATAGACAACCAAAAAAATTGCAGGCTTGAATCCTGCAAGGGCAATTCTTGACCTATGATCAGTCTGTGCCCTTGAGCAAGACACTTAACACCTGAGGTAGGTTGCTACAGGGTGAACATCCTTGCATCATATCATAAAGGCTTTTATTCTCTGTATATATATATATATATATATATATATATATATATATATATATATATATGGTTAAATATACTAATATATATACATATATATATCAAATTAGACAGTAAATAGATTTAGCTAGTGTTATAAAAGTTTTCATTTAAATGCTGTTCTTTTTATCTTTCTATTTATCCTTAAAAAAGAATAGTTATTTTATGTATTACTGTTTTTACCATATTTGTGAATACCATATTTGTATTCCATGTTTTTACCATATTTGTGATAAGTGCAGTACTGGTGAGCATAGACAAAAAAAAATTTTCTCAGTCGCTTTTTCTCGAATCATCCTCGACATTTGCAAAACAGTAAGTGCATTTCTCAAAACAATTCGTACAAATAGCAAAACACCATGGATTACCTGCAAAAGCCAGTCTCTTGCTCAAAATCCTTAGGTCATCTCTCAAAAGTAAATATCTGTGTCAATGAACATGTCAGTGCCATCAGAATGACAAGTCCTTGTGTCTTTGTGTACGGATAAGACAGTCAAATTGCTTAGTCATGTTGTCAGTATAACGGTGTACTCGGGAGGGATGTTCTGATGTAAACTATGGCTAAAGTTTTAATGACAATTATTGTAAATTGTAGGTTACACTTTAGTGTATGTGGGAGTTTGATTGCAAGAGACTGGACAAGATTCACATTTACACTTTTACTGTTTGTACTGTAATTTGTTGACAGACCATGTCATTGCGATACATAAAGGAAAAGACAGCACTGCATAGCACAAAAAAAAAAAAAAAAAAAAAAAAAGAGAAATGTGAACATAGGACAATCTCCTTAGGGAAAACTGCTTTTTTGATGTGCACAAGTGACAATGATGTGATTTACCCTACCACTGGATCAGATAAATATTCTATTCTATTTTATTCAATTAAAATGGCAATACAAACTCTACTAAACAAGGATATTTTCTTTCATCCGCACTTCATCAAACTGATAGAAACACACCTTGCGCTTTAAAAATTACCTCATATTCTCACGGGTTATCTGAGAGAAAATAATTTACTGTTGTTTACTGACCTTAATTAAATGGCAAATAAACTTTGAATGAACACACACACACACACACAAACACGCACACACACACGCACACACACACGCACACACACACGCACACACACACGCACACACACACACACACACACACACACACACACACCTCTTATCTTTAGCTGTAGGCAAAGACTTGACATTTAGGCCCATTGTGTTAATGACATAATATCATTAATATCAGAATTGTATAGAAATCATGTTAGAAGACTTAGGTAGCAGGCACACACACATACCTGGCTGTGTGGTGTTGAGTCCTGGCAGGTGGACAGGAGTGAAGGTGAAATCGGCTCCCGGCAGAGGCTGATCATCTTTACTCATACCGTTCTCATAGAGCTCTCCTTCCACTCGCTTCAGATGCCACGGCAACCCCAGCAAATGAACAACTGCAGATAGACAGAATGAAAGATACAACAACAGAGTAGAGTCAAGTCACCTTTTTCTATATGGTGCTTTATAAACTACATATTGTTTCAAAGCAGCTTTACAGTGATAAACAGAAAAATAACAATTCAATGGTGCAAACAGAATTAAATTCTGATGTAAAGCAGCTCAAAAATAGACAATTGTAAACAGTCATTATTATTATTATATACATAAAGAATTAAGATAACGATACATAGATAAAATGATATATAGATAGAACGATAGACAGACAGACAGACAGACAGACAGACAGACAGACAGATAGATAGATAGATAGATAGATAGATAGATAGATAGATAGATAGATAGATAGATAGATAGATAGATAGATAGATAGATAGATAGATAGATAGATAGATAAGGTAGATCAAGTAGATAGACAGAAAAATCACAATGTAATATTGTCTAGAATAATTTATTAAGATTTTGTACAAGTAATATGAATGTTACCGGTCACAGACAAAATTGCATGTTAATTGTACTCTGAAAATGAGATTAGAATATTGTATTAAACCATTCTTCAATACATTACTTGTTACATCCAATAACACTCATCTCCAGCTATGTTTTTTGAGCACACATACATTTAAGGTCTTCTCTTATCCCATCATCTCTTGAATGTGTGAGGAAGGCTGCAGAGGATTCTGGGAGTGGAATATAAATCGCTCAGGTGGCATTTTATGATCTCCCAGCAGTGAAAGGCCTTTGGCGCATGGTAATGACCTCATCCTAATTACAGCCAATAAAAAGGACAAACTCTCATTCTGCTCACCTCAGGGCCCCCGATACCAGCTATCTCATCATGCAGTTTCCCTCTCTCTCTTTCTCCTGTGCGTGTGTGTGTGGGATTTCAGTCGATCAGGGAAATGAGGTGAGAAGATATACTGACGACGAGGTCTGGAACGGCGAGTGAAAATCAGGTTATTCACCCAGCTAGTTTCTCCCTCTCATTCCCTCCCGTTCCTCAGGCGCACAGGAGTCGCGTGTGGGTTTGCGCGCGTGTGCGCACATTGGGCTCTGCCGTGAGGAGGCGTCTTTACGAGCCATAAAGAGGGATTGGTGTCTCAGCAGGGAGCTGGATCTACATGATCCTCTCTTTTATCTCCCCCTATTCACCCTCATCTCTCTCTCCCTCAAACACACAAAGTAGCTGCCATTGGCTCAATGACAGATCACCCCAAGCACTGCGGATCAGCTTTAACACAGAAATTAACAGGGTCTAGAGTTCGGTTCGAGAATGGACAAAAGATACTTTTCAATTGTCCCATTCACACCTGAAATAAACATGTTTTTGGTGATCGGATAGCACTTAATCAGACTGTGATTGATACCACTTTTACAGACGGTCAAGGACAAATTCTGACACGGCTAAACTAATACAGATTTTCCACAACAAATAATCCTTATCTGTCACTTTGATGGCCTAGGATTTAAATTTTATGTCTGGTGTTTCCCATCCATTGACATTGATATAATAACTTCTCTGGTAAAAGCTCGTTTAGTCTTACCAAGAGCTGTATCAACTTTTTCCTTTTATTCTTTTATTCTAAGACAACAGATATAGCACTCTTGTGACCTCCTCACCCAATTTAATAAACAATATTCCATGAATTATTTCTCTGAACTACAGCAAGAATCACTTGTTTCTCTCCCCAAACCCTCATATCTCTCTACTTTGCCATCTTTATATTTTAATCGTGAACATCTGGGTACAATAAAACGTGGTAAAAAGTTTTATGTTTAAGAAGCATCAGCATCATACAAATTGATTTACCCAATTCATTAAGTTTATATATCCGTTCAGTGTTGTGGAAATTACACCCCGCCAAAAAAAAAAAAAAAAAGGAAATCACTGTGTAGAATAGATCATATTTTTATAACATGCAATAATATTTCTATTAAGGATTTTCATAATTTAACAATCTAAGTCTTGGACAAGCGTAAAACAATAAAACATGGTATTTATGTAAAAAGAAAAAAGAAAAAGTACCCAAAGTTAAAGAAACCAAAAAGTTGAGTGTCATAAAAATTGATTAGTTACCCAATTTATTAGAGTTTACCTGTCTTTTTAGAAATACATATGAACAGAGCTTTAGACAGGACAACAGAAAGAAGGTGGGCGAGATTGACAGAAGAGAAATTGATAGATGGGCAGATCGATGACATCACAAAGCTCTCTATAGGTGTGTGTGTGTAAGCGAGAGCTGTCCTGTGTGCATATGTGTGTACGAGATCACAAAGCGCTGTAAAGGTGCGCGTCTGGAAGGTCTCATAAATTCCACAGAGGCCACATTTCTCTCCCCTGCCGGACTCAGAGCCTTGAACGGCAAACATCGATCCCTTAAAACCTCTAACCTCTCCGCTAGTTCTCTCTTTACAACCGCTAATGAAGAGAAAAATCTCTCTCTCTCTCTCTCGCTCCCCTTCTTTCTATCTGCCATTTTTCTCTCTGACCCTTCTCCCCCACTTTTCAGCTCTCTCTCTTTCGGCAAGATGGACTACTGGGAAGGATTCAGCACTCTTGAAAGGGAGAGAGAAATAGAAAGTGAGAAGGATGCCATACATCAAAGCTTTTGTTAAATCAACAGATTTTAACATGATTTGTAGATCGCCGGGTAGAGCTACAAACACAACATTGAGTACGGGATCTGTCTCATACATGTAGGTATGCACGAGAAAAAAGAGAGAGAGATAAAGAGAGAGACAAAGAGGCATGTTTCACAGGAGACGACTGAGAGCTGCTCACTAGACAAAAGTCCCACATACATCAAAGCTGGCTTTAACCTTGATGCTGAATAGCAGACTACCCTGAGACTGAGAAATGGTTAAGCTCTCTGAGTTTAATGTCACACTCCAGTTTGTTAATATCCTCGGCTAGGAAGCTGGGCTAAAAGAAATGGATTCGTTTATTGTGTGTCCTGGCTATCGGTCAATGAGAACAATAAGCTTTTGTGGGCTGACCATTGTGGAGGAGAGTCAATGTTGAAAAAGGCACAAGCTTCGCATCCGGGCAAAAACCCGATCCCCCTCAGGATGTCTAGAGAGAATGGTCTGGAAGATATTGAATTAAGGGATGTAACGGACAGGAGGCGGACGTTTTCACATCCAGCTGCTGTTTTGAAATGATGGAAATGTTGTTTAGATGAGGAATGCTGTAGAAGGGCGGTTCAGGTTAAATTAATAGAGCAGTTATGAGGCTGGGCGGACAGCTTCTGAGGGAGGGTCTTACAGTCAATGACAGGAGAGGAGAGTTTGTGGGAATTGATCATCGTTTGTTGAGATGATGTAAAAATGCTTTGCATGAATGTTCGCGGGTCATATTTCCAGAGGACGCCACCGTCGTCTGACCTCGCAACTTTGCCCAACTGAGATAACTCCATGACTTTAAAATGAAGACAGAAGACAAATTTTTTAAGGAGAGATTATAGGCCTTTCTCTTCAAGAGGAGTAGATAAACCCTCCCTTTTAGTAAGGAGAGAACAAAGACACCTCTTCTTTACAGAGAAAAACCCATCCTATCTTAGAGGACTGAGGTGATTGGCAGCATAAATCTGTCATTTTTTTCTTGTTTATGGAAAACTTGCACAAAAAAAAAGAAAAAAAAGAAGACAACAAAAAAGGGACAGATTTTCATGGAAATGCTGTCAATCAAATTTAACTGATGTCAGACAATCAGAATTTAGCACTCTTCTTTGTCCTATGTAAGAAAACTTTACTAATCACTGAAACATATAAACATGCACAATAAAAAAAAAAAGAAAAAAAAAAGTTAATTTGTATATTTAAAAAAAATAACATTTCTTTTAAAATTAATCAGTTATTTTAAGGAACTGTCTTGACTGAACTAACAGTATGATGGTGGCATGACTGCTATCTGCAATCACTGCAATCATCAGCCATGAGCAAATTGCTCCCTTTCTTGATGTGGTTTAAAATTATTCAATATTAATTTTTATAGGTAATATACCTGGAGAGCAAAGTACATGTAATATTAAACTATAGACAACATCACATGAAGACTCATAAAATACCTTAAAAAGCCACACACAGATCTCAACACTTGAAACTCTAGAAAGTTAACGCTTAATTAAATCCTCATTTTGAGTAGAGTAACTTAAACTCAAATCCGGAAATCACAAAACAAGTTACCAAACATGATCCGAACACAATCAATAACAACAATGTAAATAAAACTAACAAACAAATGCAATTATATTAATTATGTATGCCCCAGTGCATGCTGGGAAGAGGGCAAATGGGCAAACCACAAAAGCCTTTTCCCATGTAAGCCCATTCTAGGATTTCAGTTTTAGGAGGGGCTGAGCTCCCTACCTGATAATGAGCTGACCTGGCTCAGAACAAAACATCTCTTTTAACTGTGAGATGTCACGAGTCTGAACCTTTCTCACCTGACAACTTTTTAAAAAATAAATAAAATTAATCAAATTACATCTGAGTCAATTTATGTACAGCATAAAAGCAACTGAGAGGCATCTTATTTTATGGTTTCACTGTAGCGTATGAGAGCATTTGGAAAGAGAAATGAAGAATGTCTATGAGTACTGTGAGGCTGAACATCTCCCTATGACACTTAGGATAAAAAGGATAATACTGCAAACTTACATTTCAAATAAACTTCAACTTTTACTTTTTTGAATGACTGGTAAGGGGATGATTATAACAACTGACACTCCTAAACTAATCATTAACTGTTAACCGACAAGATTATGGTAAATTAGAAATAGACAACAACTGTATAAGAATGATACGTCTGTTATAACAAGCACTCTTAACGATTTGTCACCTTGCAATTCAATACTGATGTGGGATGTAGTTTTATAGTCGGTTTTAAAAACATTTTCTTTGAGGAGTGTTCAATTTCAGCAGCTATCGTCGATACACGATACTATCGTCTATTGGCACAACCCTAATATATATATATATATGGAATAAATAAGCCAATACGCTAATATATTTCACTTAAACAATTAAGAAAATAACAAATCAATGCGCTCCACAAACAAGTTCATAGGAAGGAAACTGAGACAACAGAAAGTGCACCCTGTTTGTTTTCTTCTTCTTTTTTTCAAAATCATAATATTTTGTTTTTATTGTGAGTGTACCCAAATACATATACAAATTGTTTACCCATATTCAAATTAAATAAAAATAAACCTTTACAGTTTGGAATGACGTCTTATAATTCTGTTACAATATTTTAAGTTGTTTCCGCTGTTATAAGGAAAATTTTCAAGTAATCGCGCAAGCAACTCATGCATACACACAGATATAACTTTTTGTTTATTATCTTAGCCGGAGACACAAAGGTCTAAACCCAGGGTGGGTAAACCAAAGCACAGGATAGATCCTAAACTGTGAGATTCTTCAGCAGGATTGTTTGTGCACCCAGAGCACTGTACATCACTCTGGTTCAAAGGAGCCGGCTAAATGACAAGTGACTGCTGCTGATAAAAGCTGACTGTGAACTGACGAATGCAAATGAAGTACAATTAATCTGAGAATGCAGAGACACATTTGTTTCTACACACAACGTGCAGGAGCTGGTAGATAAAAGGAGAAAAATATGTGAAATGGTGATGAGATGCTTGTCAAAAGGTGCATCAAAAGATGATGTCATTTTTTTTAATGCTAAAACACATTCTCAAAATCTCATCTTGATCTACCGAATCAATACATTACCTATAAATAATTATATATTTTAGTTATATAGTTATTTTAGTTTAATTATACATTGATATATAATTATATAAATAATTAAATAATTGTATATACCTATTATAATTATACACATACAGAATATACACACTTACCCCCTTAAGTAAAACTCTTGAAAAAAAAAAAACAACAACAATAAAAAAGAAATCTCTAAATTAGACTCTTCCTATTCAAGCAAACTCCTTGCCAAAGCTCTGGACTGGACTACTGTAATGCACTTTTCAGCTACAATCAAACCTCTGCAAATGATCTAGAATGCGGCAGTGGTTTTTAACCAACCCAAGAGAGTGCATATTATGTCTCTCTTTGTCTCACTCCACTAGCTGTCAGTTGCTGGCTGCACGCATCAAGTTCAAGGCACTGATGCTTGCGTACAGAACACTCGGCGGATCTGCACCCTTACCTCCACTACTGTAAATCAATGTTCCCTCCACAAACCTGCAGTCATGGTACCAGCACAAAGAGGTGCAAAATAACTCTCAAATCTTCACATTCATTGTCCCTTGATGGTGGAATGATCTTCTCTATCTGACAGCATCAGAAAAGGTGAATCCCTCTTCTACCTTTGAAAAACAAGTAAAGACAACTCACAACTGTTAATGGAAAAATCTCTCCATTCTCTACCCTCTAACCCAGTGGTCACCAACCCGTCGATCTTGGAAGCATTTTAAGTCGATCGCGAAGAGTTTTCAAAATCAGAGAAAAAAAACCCAATATTTTTATTCATTATTATTTATTCATTTAAAATGCACATGGTGTCTAGGGGATGCGGAGGCGCGCGCGCTGTTACAATTACGCCATTTTTGCCGCGTGCACCTTCGCGCTCATGCGGACGCGTCGAGTATAAACAAGGGTTTACGCTTTAACCAGCTCAGCCACTTCACACTACGCTCACATCAAGCTCTTCAAGCTAACGAAACGATGGCTGTGTAAGATTTGCTGTCAAACTATAAGCCAGACTACAGCACTTGCTGATAGTGTAAGTGTGCAATCACAGCCATCACATTGAATATATGTGTGGGGAGAGAATCTCATCTGAGCTCAGAGTGAGGGAGTATTGCTAGTTTGAAATCGGTTGGCTGTATTGTTAAAAGGAGATCTGTGTTGTTGAAAAAGGGAAAGATAATCAGTGCTGTACATGATTGTTTTAGGCCTGTAATTGATTGATTATTGAGGTAATGAGTTAGTAATGAATAGTAGCCTAGTAGGTCTGTAATTTGTGTGAAAATATTTTTGAAGAATTGAAGGATGACTGTTGTCATAACATTTTGTATGGAGTATTTCCATTTTGAAGTGTTTGAAATATGTTTTAAAAGTGAAAGCGCCTGAAGCCTAATTGACAAATTTTTGTGTTTATATATGAGTAATACGCCTGTGGAAATACTTAATGTTATATTACTGTTGAAAATGTTGAATTATAGTTGACAGTTTGTATAGTTATATACTATTTGTATAGTTAAATAAATATTTTGCTAGTGACTAACAGGCAACAAAGAATGTCAAAGTAGAACTACATTGTGGCCTTGTTTTTTCATAATTTTTTGCCATTGGTAGATCTTGGTTTACATTTGGACTTGTGATGTGATCTTAGGCTTGAAAAGGTTGGTGACCACTGCTCTAACCTATATTTCTGTAATAGCTTGTACTTTGTACTATTCCGAGCAATTTTGGAACTTCTTATTGTGGCACTTTTCAATTACTGTACCACTAGGATGGTTTAAGAAGGTTTAAGTATTCCTCATTTCATTTGCAAATTGCTTTGGATAAAAGCGTCTGCTAAAGAATAAATGCAAATCTCAATTGTTTCTCCTAGATAGCAATTAGATTAAATGGAAAGCAAAATGAGAGAGAGAGAGAGAGAGAGAGAGAGAGAGAGAGAGAGAGAGAGAGAGAGAGAGAGAGAGAGAGATCTTTCTTCTGAAAGAAAGTTAAAAAAAGTACCCTAGTAATCTCATACGTGTCTCCTCTACAGATCTCCACAACATCTCGCTTGGGCTTCAGATTTGTCAAGATCTCAAAGTCTGCAATGAAAAGCTTTTCTCATCTAATTCATCCACAAAATGTTCTAAGGCTAAGCTATGCAATTCAATATTTTTAGGTTTATAAAGTATGTCAACAATCGTCTAATTTATTTATTCATCTATTTTTTTTAATAAAAGCGAGCAGCCTGTGTTAATAAATTTGTTATTGGTCAAATTCCTTTCAAAATTCAGAGAGAAATTTGCACGTAACATCTACATGATAGATGAAAAAGCATAATAAGGAAGCCAATAATTATTTTCATGTTATGTCTGATAACTTTATATGAAAAGCCAAGCGTAAAATTCTCTAATCATTTAATTAAATAAATAAAAAACAAAAATCAATCATGTTCCATGTGAATTTAGGCATCAAAACATTATAATGTGCAGTTTGAAAAATGTATATTTAAAGATTTGCTAAAGATTAAATTGAACAATGTTATTAAATTATTAGTGATTTTAAAGATGAACCTGAAGTAGTGAGCGTTAGATGGTCATCTAAATATAAAAAATAGGGTAAATGGGCATGCACAATTAAATATTAATTGTGGATGGTTTTTGAACAATTAAATAGTATGCACATACTGTATATTATGCATCCTAAGTAAATGGCAGAAAATATCTAATATCTAATATAAAAACACTGAAGCTGGGATAAAGCTTTATCTGATGAAACCCCTCTCATGTGGCAGACTCACATGTTAATAAAGTCATCCTATCACTCTGAATAGATTCATATATCAGCCTGTTTAATTCTGTTCTTAAAGGTTGTATCAGTCATTTCAGGCCCAAAAAAGGCCGAAACATAAATGATCACATTCATCTAATCTTTCCTAACGATCCGCTAGCTGCCCGCCCCATAAGCAAGCCGTCCAAAAACCGCGTCTCTGTATGCAGCCTAGGCTCTGAAATCTGCACACAAAAACAAATGGGTACAACCACCACTCAAAACCAAAATAAACAGTGTTCCAACCAATCACCGACAGGGGCGGGTGTTGTGAGGTTTTGAGCTCGTGCACGGCTGGACGCGAAGTCGGAGCAACACCCGCCCCTTTCGGTGATTGGGCCTTTTTTGGGCCTGAAATGACTGATACAAACTTTAAGTACAGGCTTTATAAACGGCAGTTTATTTGAATAAGGCATAAAGGCAACCAGATATACAAAAGCAAGGGTATAGACCTTATGAAGCTCCACCGCTTTGCAGCACTGCGCTCGTTGTGTTCTGTCTTTCGGTTTTTATTTCCATAGCATGAAGGAAAGATCTTATGAATTTATGAATGAACTGCTCGTTTTAAATTCTTCCCGATCTACTCACTTTTGTAATGACATCCGTTAAAACATTACAATGCTCATGATAACTTTTCTTAACTCTAAAATAAGCAAGGCCACTTCACAGAGGCCATAACAATATACAGAGCTACCACAAAAACAGAAGTTCAAAGACAAAATTCTACAATTGGCTGCGCACGCGTTTCTCTGGCGCTTAAGGTCTATGTGTTCTCTGCACAACATGCCTTCCTATCCATCAGCCGAAACCACCTACTGCTTAGCCTAAGGGTGTGTCTTTATCCTCTGGAAACATGCAAACACACACAGATACACAAAATTCAACTGTTTGATTTCTTCCCTTTTAAGGGAAATGGCAGAAAGGCACTCTGCTGAGTGGGGTCTTCTGGGATCTAGTGGTTTTTTTTTTCATTGTTCTAGTGTTTTGATCATAAAAAGATAAATTATGATCCATAAACGTGCATCCATTTTCAACTGCTGTTGAAGCAATGAAGTCCTTTTCACAACTTAAAATTTGTAAAATTGCAACAAAAATCATTAGTAAGTTTAATGTGTGTGTAAAAACTATGGCTGTCACTTAATCTAATTATGTGTTTACATCTATATTTGCTGTGACAATCTGCCAAAGGAAGATGATTAAAAGACATTACATTATTGTGAAAGATGAAAGCAATGAATTGCATTGAATCTTTCAATCGAGACTGACAACCCTAGTAAAAATGTGTACGTGTATATGCATATAGATCTCATAAATGGCTGCTGTATTATGCATGTGTTAGGTAGAAAGAAACATCACGAACAGCATGTGTGTATAAAGTGAAAATGAATAATACAGCAGCGGATGCCAGATTCACCGGAGAGAAAACTACGCCCACGCTCATACCCATATGTCTACTGCTTCCTGCTCCATGGCCTTTTGCACGTTTAATGTTGAATGGGTCTCCACCCTGTCTCAGCTTGCCACACCCTCACAATGCCTCACCTATTTCAGTACCGCCATGTCCTACATCTACTCCATTCCTGCATCACTCTATCATTTACCAGTGGATTCAGATTCAGTAAATCCACATTCAATAAAAAGATTTTCTGGAATGAATAAGGTTGTCCAGTTCATCTCTAAAGCCAGTCATTTAGTCACATAAGCCTGGTGGTTTTCAAAGTTTTTGTCGTCACGGACCCTGTGTATTTTTCTAGCCAATCACAGCTCAACAGAGCCATTTACTAGAATCAGTAGAGAGAGCTCACTTTATTTTCTCCATTGTTTATTTGGTGAAGTAAGTTAAAGGAATGATATTTTGAGAGATCAAATTTTCCTTGATCTTTTGAAATAAGAGTTCAATGTACTATGATAAAGATCTTCCGAACCAGTCCAAAAATATCATATATTGCAATTCAGCTCATCCTGAAATGCTTGAATGTGATGACAGAAACTCAAAATCATTAACATATAACTGCCCAATGTTAGTCAAAAATGCCCATTCAGTGTACATACACACTAAAAAAGCTGGGTTGTTTCTACCCATGTTTGGGTCAAATATGGACAAACCCATATTTAATATAAGGTTGGGTTTGTCCATATTTGACCCAACCCAGTATTTTTTTAGAGTGTATTAGGCCAAACAATCATAACAACAACAAGATCTGAGCATTTCAGTCAGTCCTGTCACAGTATAATGTGGGCTTTGCTCAAAAAAAAAAAAAAAGTGTTAACAGATATAATAAAGTACATTTAAAAAAGTCTAATAGGTCATTTAGTTTCCTTTAAAATTATCTTCGATTTCTGATATCTTCTGGCAGATTTTGAAGTCATTGTAGCTCCATAAATCAAGATAATTAAAACCTGGCTGATGTGACTGGACATTTTAGCTTTTGTGCTGACATTTATAGTTTGGATAGATGGAGGTTCGTCTCACTGAAACCATCTTACTTAGTCCCCTTGATACTATCAGCTCCTATCTGGGTCATTGCACTCATACAAAAACACCTCCCATTTAACACAAAGCTACAGAAACCTGCCAGTGCCTTTGACACACACACTAAAAAAAAAACTCAAGTACGTAATAAAATGTTTGCACTGTTATTATGGGGCAGCGTATCATAATGTAAAAAAAAAAAAACAAGTATGTCTAATGTCTAAAACCTTCTCTCACTCTAACACACACACAGATTCACTCAGTGCCTTTGATACATTTTCATCAACAATTATTGATTGCCTCTCTCTCTCTCTGTCCCTGCAGGATCCTTGACTCAATTAGGACATAACACACACACACACACACACACACACACACACACACACACACGCACGCACACACACACTCACCCCACTTAATGTCTTCATAGTGTGTGCAAGTCTGGTAGCTAACGTGTTAGCTTGTTAAAGTAAAAATTGTGGTGAGGCCAGACAACACAGCCTCATTAAATTCATTCAATTAAATAAACACACAGACCAATTAAAACCCTTCTTTTAGGATAAACACTCTATTAAAACATCTGACCTTATTCTAAACTGTGAACCCAATACTGTCCCTTATTCTTTCCCTAATGATAATTATATAGTCATACCTGAACAGAAAAACTTCAACAGAAAGCTATTATGATTAACTTTATTAAATTTCCTTTAAAGTCCATCATCCATAAAATTACACAAATCTCACCCTGTGTGTGTGTTTTTTTTTTGTTTGTTTTTTTGTTTTTTTATTATTATTTTTCGGCTAATTTGATCATGATTTCAGTTACCAGTACATTAGTCTCAGCTCCAATTAACAATTTCTACCATTTTTTAAAGTGATATTCCAGATTAAATACAAGCACTACCATATAAAACAGATTTTAAAAATGTATATTTTATAAAAAAAATAAATAAATAATAAAAAAAAAAATATATATATATATATTATTATATGAACACTTTTTAAAACAAAATTGATGAATGATATGGTAATCTTTTTCTAATCTTTTTCTCCATTTCCATTCCACAGATTCATTATATTATGTATATTATTATACATATACCGGTACATAAATTGTATGTGTGCCAACTGATAATCCTAAAAGAATTACATTGGCCTGATTCTAACCTTAACCCAACCCTAACACTACCCTAAAAGACAATGAGATGTTTTAGATAGAATATTTACGATATGCCTATTGGCCAATTAAATTACACTTCAGCACCGGCACACAACAGTCACATTTCCAGTTACCATGTTTTATGGGTCCTTTTCTTCTCATCTGTGATGCTTTTACTCAACAGGACAAAAGTTTTTGTTCAGCGTGTGAATATAATGCAGATTCATTCGTTCTTTATGTTCCTCTTTATCTTTATTCCTTTTATCCCTTTGCTTCCCTTCATTTGCACAGAAAATGAACTGAGAACACATTTAGATTGTTGGATAAGAATGAACGTTAAGAGACAAAGCAGACGGATTGCATCTGTTTAGACAGGGTGTCACTAACAATGGGGTGAAAGACGACCATACGATCATTAACGGCACATCTCCAGAGCATGCACATGTGCCCGCACACACACACACACACACACACACACACACACACACACACACACACACACACACACACACACACACACACACACACGCAGAAAACCGTTTATCTGGCATAATTAAAGGAATAGTTATTATTCCTATACACCCAAATATTGAATGAGGAAAAAAATATGTGAGTAAAATATGACTCATTTGTAAATGTTGATGAGTATGATTTTTTGGTTTTGCTTCTTTTTTTTCCCCCAGCATGGATTCATTAAATTGATCAAAGATGACAGTAGATGGCTGTAATGCCTACTGAAAACTCAGCTTTGCTATCACAGGAATAAATTGCACTTTAAAATATATTAAAAATAGAAAACAGTTATTTAAAATTGTAATAATATTTGACAATATTATTATAAAAAAATTTTACTGTATTTTTTTAAATCAAATTATTATTCAATTAACATTTACTTTATGAAAGCTTCACAGACCATATTACTACAACGGCCCGGTCCTGCAGATTTGCTTTATACAACATTAGGAAGATTAGACCCTTCCTATCAGAGCAGCCCACACAACTCCTTGTCCAAGCTCTTGTTCTCTCCAGACTGGACTATTGTAATGCTCTCTTAGCGGGCCTTCCGGCATGTACCATCACACTTTTCCAACTGATCCAGAATGCAGCAGCGAGGGCTGTCTTCAACGAGCCGAAGAAAGCCCACGTCAAACCTCCCTTCATCAGTTTGCACTGGCTGCCAATAGCCGCTCGCATCAAATTCAAGGCACTGATGTTTGCCTACAAGACAACCATGCACTGGCTCTGCACCAATATACCTAAACTCTCTAGTTCAGACTTATGCGCCCTCCAGAAGCTTGAGTTCTGCAAGTGAACGACGTCTCGTGGTGCCATCATCCCAAAGATACACAACATCACTCTCACAGACCTTTACCTGGACTGACCCCAGCTGGGGGAATGACCTGCCGATCTCAACCCGTCTTTACACAACTTTTTCGTCAGCACCTGACCAATTAATACTAGCACTTATCTTATCTTTTCTATTCTATTCTATTTGTTTGTTTTTCCTGATTTAAAAAAATAAAATAAAACCTTGCTGTGTGTACTGTGCAAGACTAACTGAGACTTGTTACAGCACTTGTATACTGTTGACTCCAGTTGGTCTGATTGCTTCTATTGTTCTCCTCATGTGTAAGTCGCTTTGAATAAAAGCGTCTGCTAAATTATTAAATGTAAATGTAAATGTAAATGAATGATCATAATAGTTTTAATTTCTGAAATTTTATTTGCTCCTGTAAGGTCTCTGTTCTTGCATAAAGAAACAAGTTGTACTGTGGAAAGAAGTAATTCCAAACTGAATGTGTTCACAACAGATAAACACTGCACATAATTGTAGAAATGAACATCATGAATGTCAGATTCTCAAGAAATCATAATAACGTGTTTGGGAATTGCACAGATCCTCGTTTCATTAGAGAGAAACACACTCCCAGATACATGATTAGTGTTAAAGAGGCTGCCGTGTGAACTTCTGACCAGAAACTTTATTAACTGCAGCCTTTCAAGCGTTAATGGATGAAACCTTTTACCCTAATGTTTTTCTCTAAAACACACATAATTTTTTTTGTGTGAGATTTTCCAGAGAAATGCCTGTGAAAGGGTGAAAGCAGAGAAAATTAAGTCAGTACACTCAGGTGCATAAGCACATCTCTCTCTCTCTCTCTCTCTCTCTCTCTCTCACACACACACACACACACACACGTGTGACTTGGCTAAACAAAACTTTAACACCATTAACCTCTGAACGGCCTTGTGGGATATTTACTCTTTCATCTCTCGTTCTCCCTCATCCCTTGTTCATAAATATTCATCTCTCTAATAGAGTTTTTCACAGTGTGAGTTCTGCTAATTCCATATGACCCCAACCAGCATGACAGCAGCCATGGACAGAGAGAGAGAGAGAGAGAGAGAGAGAGAGAGAGAGAGAGAGACATACAGAAGACGTGGAGAGATAAGACACTCACCGATGATGTACGTCAGCAGTAGAGCGAGAGTCAGCGTAATTGCGCTGGCGCTCAAAGCCGTACATTTCCAGTTACAGCAGCGATAGGGTTTACTGAATGAGAAGAGTGGTCTGGAGAGGGTGGTTCTGGGTAGAGGCCTCGGAGGTGGCGAATACACCGTGCTGGATGTCAGAGGGTAATTCTGATTGGCTGCGTTAAAAATGGCAGACGAACCCGAACCGTGCTTGAACAAGAAGTGCCTGTAAAGGAAAGGAATCACTGTGTTATGTTCGATTTGATTTATCAATCAATTTGATCATGAAAATGAATTACACCTGAAAGACAGAGTCAAAAAGAGACAGAGAGAGCAACAGAGAGATTGTGTGAGAAAAAGAGAGGTGCAATCGGAGTGTGTGATTACTCTCACTTGCTTTGGTTACTAATTGGAGTCATTTGCTCTCACGTGCATTTAATTACAGATATTTAGCACCAGAGATTAATGAGCCTTAATTAATAGATAACATCCCTTAGATTAATTATGATATTAATTACACAGAGGAGTCCATTCTTACAGTAATTAAAAGGTGCCTCCTTAAAAACAATTTACTCAGAGATACACAGTCCTCGTGTTGCCTTGCACTATGTTACAACGGTGGGCAGTTACCAAAAAAAAAAAAAAAAAATGTGTACAGAGATTAAAGGTTTAAATGTATATGAATGTATAAGAGCCATATTTATATATTTTAGGTGTACACTGTAATTTATTTCCACCATTTTAAGAATCTTGTAGCTTTTTTTAAAAAATTCACTAAAACTCTGAGCTTTTTTTTTAAATTTTAAAAAAACAAGGTATTTTAGAAAATGTAAGAAGTAATCTAAGTCTTTTTCAATTAATATGTAGTAAAAAAACAGCACGCATAACAATTCTTTTAATTAGATTTTTTTTAGCATAAAGTAGTTTTAGATTAAGTATATCTAGTCACAAAGCAGGACGTTTCAAGTCAACCCGACTTCTTAAAGCCCTATGTAGTTATTCTTTCATTTTAAAATCAAAGTTCCCTTTTTTTTTATCATGACATGCGGCTAGTTGTGCAACACACAGGAGCAGATACACGGCCGTTTAACCGTGTCATCACGTTGACAGACAGATTGACAGATAGCCATGGGGAAATTGGTAACAGCTTTTAGGTTAAAAGCCCAAAGGCAACAGAAGAAGGATCTTCAAATTCCCAAGATACACATGGGTTCTCAACAGCAATTGATCCCTTTGCAACATCAGCTAGTGATGGAACAGGGTAAACGTGTGCAACTCTTCCAAAGGCACAAAGGGTCAATCAATAAAAAGGACCAAAATCATTGAAAGGTAGATCAGTCTAAACACATTTACAAGTTAATATGCTGATGAGGCAAAAACGCATGATGACATCAATATGAATTGAAGATGATAGGAAAAACTGAACACACACACACACACACCTCTGTTTATATTATAGTATGGACTTCCCATCTGTTGTTTAAATTAAGCTAATTACTATACCCAAAACAAAACCCTACCCCCTACACACAGCTTTTGGTAATTTTAGATTTTTATTGAAGCAGTTTAGTCCATTTATGATGTTGCTTTCATTGTTGTGACTTCCCAAAGGTCCCCACAAAATAGGTTGTTTCAGGTTTCACTATATTTCCAGGGACATTTGGGCCCAACAAATTTACACAAGGAGACTAGCAAAAGCACATAAAAATATAACAATTAAGGTTGACACATTTAAACAATTTTAATCAAATTGATTCCATGATATGCAGATTGCATTCATCACAATTAGTTTGATATATTATAATACAAAATATATTATTATGGCTTACATATTTTGTAGCAAATCTTTTATACAAGTAATTGTACTATATATGAATACCTTTAATTGACAGCCCTAATTAAAATACCTTCCTACCATAGTGACTTAATGACAAAAGCAGCAGGATGCAATGTCGAAATGTCAAAAAAAACTCAGCGCATATATTGTTTCTGGGTCAAATACAAGACAAGTACTAAAGGCGATGAGTCAATGAGAAAGCACCCAGCAGATACACACAAGCAAGTTTTGCTTGTTTGTCTTACAGGGATGCCGAACAAAGCCCTGAAAGGAGCGTTTAAATGAGCATGCAATGGTAAAATGAGGCTTGAGACTGAGAGAAAAATTACAGTTTACCTCAGCCATTAAAAAAGAGAAAGTTAATTTCACACTTAGACACGCAGAACTAATCCTGTCTTTATTTACTGTAGAATAAATAAATAACAATTAACACTAAGAAAAACAAAGAGAAAGATTGAGACGAAGGAAAAAGACAAAAAGAGAGAAAGAAAAGAGCAGGTGTGAACAAATGAGATCACAGTTTTACAAATCAGAATCTTACAGTCTCAAAATGAATATTCTATTCCACTGACTGCTTTTTTCCCCCACTAAAAGATCAGAGCCTTCAATTCACATAGTCAAGGTGGATATTGTTTTTAAACCAAAAACTGTGAAATATGGCATGCATACAGAAAACAATCTCAGATTGAAATAACACAGATTTTTTTATATAGAACACCCGAGTCACTAGGTTGCCAAATGCAAGAAAAGACAAAAACAAAATTTTAAGCCAACAAGTGATCACGGGCATTTCCATTTTATGGATGATCAAATCGATCATCAAATCGAGATATTTGAATAAATATTTTATATTATATATAAAAATGTTTAATTAGTCAATATTTCATTATATATTATGAAACCTATTGAGATAGTAAATTGTAAAAAAAAAAAAAAAATCAGTATTTTTTTTGGGGGGAGGAAAATATAAAATATGTCTGCACATCAAAAATATAGATATAAGTTTTATAGATATAAAATAATTTTATATAGGCATAATACCAATCGTAGTCCTTTTAAAAAGGCATCTGAAATAATAAAAACTAAGTACAATCTAGTGTTGTCAAAAATATAGATTTTTCGATACATATCTATACTGAACTATCTGAAACTCTTCCGCAGGATGCACCAGCAACACGTCCTCACTCTTTAATCTGTCCGACAGCGAGTTGACACCCTTTACAGTCTATGGTTGACACACAAACCCTTTACTCACTCGTTTAATTTGCTCCAGATGAATATTGTTGGTGTTACAGGGTGAGGGATTGTGAATATTGAGCATAATTGTACTCATTCCCGCAGATTTTGTGCTCACACCCAAAGTGCTTGCACATAAAGACAAGTATATTGGCTATTCAAAATATTAAAATGGTTCCGTCATGTCTTAAAGCAACAGCAGGCTAATATACCGGCTGCCAAATAATGAGATAATATTAAATATAAATATATATATATATATATATATATATATATATATATATATATATATATGGCAGTTTTTCCCTATGGTATCGATGTCAAAATTGTGGCCATGGAAAATGCGGAGTGGCAGTAACTTTGAAAACCCCCTAGCCATTTATATAAAATAATAACTGGGCAACTATGTTTAGGGAAGTTACATTAAAAATCCACTTATTGGACAAATGTGATGGGAGATGCTTGCATGGGAATGATGCTTCTTTGTATTAAAATCTCATATGATATCATGTATTCCATGCTGTATATACAGTACATAGTACAGTGTATGGCGACTGAATCAGCGAGTGTTCAGAATAATATGCTGATGGAAGAGATTCTCCTCTGTGCATTAATGTTGGTCTATTGATCCAGATTTAATTGAGAAAGTTCATTTGGGAGAGAGCAACATGTCAGCAGGTATAGACATCACCATGACGATGACACGTTCTCGATACAATGCCAATGTCATCGGCTGTTCGGCACGGTTTGGCCAGAATCTCTCATGCAACCCTTTAACCTGAGGACTTTTCTTGCAGCAGTTGGCAAGATTTTTCAAACCACTCTAGAAAATTGGGAAAAAAACACTCTTTAACCCCCAAATCTCAAAGAAAACATCTGCATTCACAGGTGGCATTCACTTCGTGTCATGTTAAAAGCCAAAGTGTATGGCCATTTAAAAAGCTTTTTTAAACTTAAAAAGAAAGCGAGGATACATTTCTACACTTTTACTGTTGGCTTCTTTCAGACATTTCAATCTCCTAACTAAGACTAAGCCCTTTTTGGTCCGTTTTCTCTATTTTTACATTTGGGCTTATAAACCATATGTAATGGAGATGGAACACCATGTGTTTGGTATCTATGGATTCAGAAGACCCTAATCTAACATAAGAATGCATGTAATGTGTTTATAAAGGTTCAAAATGTACAATAAACTAGAGAATTTCAAAAACGAAAAATTTATTTTTGTCATTTATTACTGAAACTCACACCTCACACAACAATAGTGACCAGTTTTTGAACAAAAAATATATTTTTCAAACCCTTTGCTTAAAATATTTTGTCATCTGTGAAAAAGCTGTCAGCTTCGGATTTCTCCTCGTCACTTTCCAGTAATTGTTCCAGAGCTTGTTCTGAGGTAAATCTTTTACTGCTTGCCATCATAAAAGTGCTAAAACAATAAAATAATAATGCTATAATTGCTAATATGCTATATATATATATATATATATACAGGGTTGTGCTAGGGCTGGGCTAAGGGGGCTTAACCCCCGAATGTTTTAGTAAAGCCCCGAATATTTTGTTACCTTGTCTTTCTCATAGAGCAAAACAATTAATCCAAAAAAAATTTTAAATAAGATTACAGCTGCCACGATTACTTAATCATGCAAAGTGCATATTACAGTTTTATTTATATTTTTCCCTTTGCATTAAATGAACTTAAATGTGTAATTCAATGTGCTTTGCAGCGTTGAGCATTGTGTAGCCAATCACAGACATGTCTGTTGAACGCATCAGCCAATCAGATCACAGAGTTCTACACTTTCGCAAACCTGTCAATATTTTTGGCAATAAACTTAAGATGCAAATAAGTTTCACTGCAATGTATATGATATTCTTGAGTCTGCTCTGATGAAGTCCATTACGCACCGCTCTATTTGTGGATGACTAAAAGTTCAGCGGTCTAGCTCATCAATGTCAAAAAATGATTAAAGAAGGCGGGGCTTACCGTTCACAGAAGGCTGTTAACAGTGAACGAATGCCTGGTAAAATGTAAGTAGATAAACATTTAATATTTGACAACTGTTTTACAATAGAAATGTTCAACTCCGACAATATCCAGTGATCCTTTTTTTTATTTATAAAATTTTGCCTTTTTGAAAATATGCTATTATTTCCTTGATTCATGTAGAGAGAATGTATGCATTGCATACTTAAAAATAAAATATTATTTGCAAATAGTTTAAATTATTTCACTAACACAATAAAGCCTTTCTTTTTCTTTATTCCCTTAAATTGCTTTTATAACTAATTAATTCCTTAAAATAAAAATACCCCATTTTAGTTTGGGCTAAAGCCCCGAATATCCACTGACTTTAGAACCGCCCCTGTATATATATATTATAATCGTTCTGTCTCTCTCTCTCATATAAATCTCTGTGCGCTCCACTCCGTTCGCTCCGTCTCCTTCTCCACTCGACGCTGTTTGCGACATATCATTTTCATAACATATCATTGCGACATATCATATTACTATAGTCCCACCCCTTGCAAGGCTACAGAGTCCTCTGATTAGCTAGAATATGTCATGGTAACCTTCCTCTGATTGGGTAAGAAAAATATTCCTCCCAGCGGCAATTTTTCCATTGGTCTTTGCGCGTGGACTATTCCTTACAACATCGATTTCATTGGCCTTATACGCAGTGGTATTACGCAACAAGGAAGTGTGTATACCATATACCACTGTTTTCAGCGGAATCAGAGGAAGGCCGCACCTTTCTATCATTAATACTTTTTAAGATAATTACACATTTGCAAAAGTATGCCATTTTGGGTGGTACCGCCCAATCCGTCCCCAGAGGGTTAAACAGAATAAACTGATATTTAAAAAAACAGGACTTATGCAGCTGGAAAAATATGTAAATGGTTAAATTACCCAGCATTCCTCTAACAGCCGCTAGCATAAACATTCCATTGCTGTCTGCTGCTTGTGGTGGGTTTAGAAAAGGTGCTGCAGTGCTTAGCATAGTTCAACATATTTGAAATCTGTTATTAGCTATTGTTTGGAGATAGCTGGATTTGTATAATGGTGTCTTTATTTAATCACAACATGACAAAGAACCCTACACACTTGACCAATATGGCAAATCTTCATAAAACAATTAACATCTCTCCAGGTACATAACAGCTATCAGAATAAGATTGGATATGTGACTCAGATATGGTTGTTTGTTCAACTTCTCAGTCAAAATAAGTTTGACCGCTACTGCCAAATTCACCTTGCTGGAAATCTAGAAAAGCCGGCATATATGCGCTCATATGTATTCACGTGCACGCGGCTTTCATTTTCATCAATATCTTTGGGGTTTGTGTGCGTGTAAGACAATCAGTCCAGGAAGACAGCTTCATTTCCTCCCTCAAAGCAGACATGTCTATCCTTCATCATTTATTTACTCTCCCATTTCTCTCTTTCAGAAGAGTAGGTCAACCCTCAATCTTCATCTTCATCATCATCATCATCATATCTCTCTCCATCTGTCGTTCACAGACAAACACTCATGCATATTCTCTTTCGCTTGAAGAGAAGATGATTTAGTCATTTCTAACTCTATTCTACTACCCAGCTTTTACATTGAAAATTAAATTAAAGTTTTAACTTGGTTTTTGTAATTGAACACATTTTGATTATAATGTGGGTGCCAATGAAGAACTAAAGAAAATGGCTTTATAAAACACTAAATGTCTTAATGAGAATGTAAGAATGCTGAAAGTTGCTGTTTAGGCGTAGGGTTAATGGACAGAAAACATCATTACCTCAGTATCAAACAATAGAATTCAATGGAAAGTCCCCAGGCACAATAGAAAAACAAACGTGTGTGTGTGTTCATATTTCACCTGGTCTCTAGTGGTATGTTGCTGTTCAGTGCCCAGGTATTGTGCGTCTGCCCGTTGTCATCCTGTCCAGCTTTATTCCCAGATTCCAGCGGTTGGCATCGGGCGGGCAGCGTGCTCCTCTGCACCACCTCTGGAAGGGGAGCCGGTGCTGGACGGGCACAGGTGCACGCGTGGGGCGGCGGAGGAGGAGGGGGCAGGGGTCGAAAGGTGAACTGAGCCACGGGGCTGGAAGGGAGATCTTGAAAGTGAAAGATAAGAAATAGAGAGAGAGAGAGAGAGAGAAGTAATTATAATATTTAATGATAGTCTTCCTAAGTGTCCATTTCCTGAAAGAAATGGATCCTTTTAAAAATCCAGTATGTGTTATGTGCATTATACTGCTTTACTGATGCATCATAGTTATGACATAATCAGTTAAAATGTTGTTTTTATTCCAATTTATTCCATAAAATTGTCACACCCAGAAAGTTAAACATAACAGGAAAAATAAATAAATAATATTTTAATTTTGTACATTTTTACACAAATATTAGCGCATTGAGCACATTAGCTGAGCTCAACCACTGAATCCTGTAACTAAATGATTAATATTACTCAAGCAAATACTTTTTTTTTATTCAAGGGAAATATAAGCTCATCAATAACTAAAAAACTACATTTAGTCCCCATCTAGCATTCAGTATGATTCTCTACTGAATCATAACTTAATTTAGCCAAAATCTGTAACTTTGTTACTTGAAACCCTATTACTCATCTTAGCCTTTTTTCTTTTATTTCATTACAAACTTATATAAGTTTTATTATATTTATTTTAGGTTTATTTCTAGAAATAAAAAAACTAAATCACATAAATCAAGCTTTGGAAACAAAACTGCAAAAATAAATATTGTAAAACAAATAAAAAGTACATAAGGTTTTTTTAAGATCCGGATACTTTGGTATTTGTTGAAAGTGGCAATACTACATTATAGCACTATACGTGGTTACAATTAAGACATAAAAAAATATATAATTAATTATATAACTTACCTTTATAAAAAAATATCTTTAGAATGCATTGTACACAAAGGCTTCAAGAGAAGTGTTACTAAACCTCTTTTCTCAGTGTTCAGTGGTCTCTATATCTTTGTAAAACAACACATTCTACTTTAAGATACTTAGGCTTAGAGCTTCGACTTGAATTACAGCGAGCTGAAAGGTCTGTAAAAGCATCACAATAAGCATCCACAAGTGTCTGCATCAGTCTTCTCTGAGACAGTGTAAGAAACTATATGTGATGTTGCAGCACCTGCACACATGCTGTGTTTTTTCCATCAGTTTCTCTTTTCTCTCATTTAAAATGAAGCTTAGGGTCTTACACCTACTGCTAAACTCACCCTGCTAGAAAAAAGGATGATACACAAACGCACACACAAAAGCCTGATCCTTCCCTACTAATTCTATTAGGCTCTGATCGGGGTTATCTAACTGTTTTAGGTAGCTAGAGATTCTCTTTATTATTTGTGTCCTTCTATTTCTCTGTCCCTTCACTTCATGCCTTTCACCTAATCTCTTCTGCGAGCTAAAATGACTTCCTAATCTGAGAAGAACACTTTCTATTTGGTGATTTGACAAAGACGCACACACAAAAGCACACACATGTGCACACAAAGCTCTAAATTTCAATCTCCATGAATGGACCCAGACACAAAGAGAGCAGCCGAACAAATTCAATTAGGAAACCTCACTCTTAAAGCTCTGGGATTGCATTACATAAGAGCTATTTTACTCTCTCCATCACCTCAGAATCCACTCAAATGAACACTCTTTAAAATCTATTTTGCACTTTTTTAATGCAAAGCCACAAGAAGCATAGTGTTTGAAAATTAGGACAAGCACACACACACACACACACACAAAAGTTTGCACTGGATTTATGTTCACCCTGCAAACACCTCTCTCATCTTGAAATCACTTCCCCATTATCTAATGCACTTAGAAATACATTGTATTTCACTTGGCTGTGGACTTGAGAGTGAACAGCATTGATTTAGATTGGATTTGCTGATTAAGTTAGACTGTCTCTGATCTATGAGAATGTATGATGTTTTAGACAGTGTAAATGCACAATGGTTTGAATGGAAATAAACCTCTGAATATAATGTAATCAAACCACCATCCTTCATCGATCCAGCGGCGAATAAAACAGAGACATTTACCTCTGATTCATCTATCTATCTATCTATGGTCAATATTATTCAATTATATAATTTTACATAAACTATTTACAAAGTAGTTTTCATAGTTTTATAAGTGAATTTAGAAATCATAATATTATAGAGCATGGAAGTTGAATGGCTATTAATTTAGAAAAAAAGTATTTAGTTTAAATTAGACAAAATAAGTCCTCTTCATAATAGATATAAAATATTCCTAAAACAAAAATGCGGCTCCCGTTAGAGAGTAGAGCTTTGAGAGATATAGCCAATGGAATGATAAATTGGTTACTATACAAGACCGCATAGTACAAGAGTTTGTCTGTGTGTTCTGAAACAGATTTTGATAAGGCCTACAGTACTTTGTATGAATATTAATGCACATACTGTGAACATTTGTAGTCCTGAGATTAAAACAGAACACTATTTTACAAGTAATCTAAACTAGTAAATGGCATTATTTAGGACAAAATTTGAAAATCAACCCATATGGCTAATTATTTATTGATTATGCATTTCACATTATCGTTGGTAAAGATTAAGTAAACTCCCTCCCTCCCAAATAATTAACTTAAACTGTTCCCTTTTATGCATGAATGCATACAGCTGGCTCTGGTATCGTTGCATCCACACAGTTGCTGTATGTTAGTCAATCCGACATGCACTCCTGAATGGAAAGAGATCTTAAAGCATAGCCAATTTCTTTGGAAAGTGGTTTTTAAAGGGTTAAATGTTTGTCGTGATTTATAACCAACTGATATCAATAATTTTTTTTAAAAATGTATAAATAAGCAATAAGGTAATAATATATAATGCATTCCTAATTAAAATACAAAAATTACACACATCTTATACATATATAATTAACTTTACAAGAATGAGAAATACTGAGATAAAATCTTGCAGAGGTGCAGTGCTGATGTGAATGTGTGTGTTTGTGTGTGTGTGTGTGTCTCAGAGTTCTAGCTATTTCTTCAAACCAGTCCTTTGAGAAGCAGTGTCACGTACACAACACACACACACACATCCAACAAACCCACATAAGCACTAGCACATGAGATCAAACACACAAACGCTCATGAACGCGCACAGCAAAGGACCATTAACCTGGCTGGTCTCCATGGCAACAGAGCTTGGCCCTCATAATCCAGTGCAGAAACCTTTGACTGAAAGAGGCAAGCATGGAAACACACACACAAAATGTGCGTATGACACTAAATTTCACTGAAGACGGCAGAAAACATAGCTTTCTAATTCATCCTCTCTCTATAAGCACGCTCTGTACCTTTCTCTTGAACTATCTAATCCTTTCCTTCTTGCTCTTATTATGCATTGCTCTCTCGGTACAGATACAAAAACCAAGAGAGGATCAACTTATCAAAAAATAATGCGTGGTAATGTGTGTGCACATGCGAGAGATGGTGGAAACCTTATAGCCATAAACCCGTTATTAAATATCCCTCTTACTACAAAATTACTTTAAGAAAATCAATCTGTTTCACTTATGGAAATTTACAGTTCCATCTCACCCACAGCCGTCTCCTCGGATACATGACACCCCCCACCGCCACCACCTTCACATCCTCAAATCTTCATCTGTCAGAGAAGACACCTTATTATGACACATGGTCAATAGATCCAAGGCAAATTCTGACAAACATCCCTCGTTTCACTTTACACGCCACAAGACGGATTGTGCGCTTGAAATTATACCCCCATTTAAAACTCGAATCAATGACTTATTCCCAAGACTCAGACGAATATTTTTGAGTAATATGTTACAAGACTTTCACATACAAATTCTGAATATTTTAACTCTGCCACACTCGCCTTCTGAAAGCAGAGCTTTAATTTTGTTTGTGTACTATAAAAATACAATGCAAATATCTCATCCTTGAAATGCAGTATGCATACAATGACTTTCGGTGGGGTTAATATTTTTAAATAAATTTAAACATAAGTTTCCAATATTGAGGTTTGTCTCACACAATTCAAATTGCATTTTGGGGAACTATCACAGTTAGCCAAATGGCAACTATTTTAGTGATATACTCATATTAAAATCTGTAGTCAAGCGATAAATATTTGCAGCACTTCTCAATGTATTATCCAAGACTAATCATAATGGAAAATATTCGAGCAGCCTATCACTACTATTCTCAGCCGATTTGGTGTCAGGTAAAAATACTGACTCTAATATTAATTTATAATTGTTCATATATTATATAATTTTTTCAGTTTTAACAACTTTGGGGGTTCAAGCCTTAAAAGAACAGTTCCCCCCAAAATTGAAAATTCTATCATCATTTACTCAACCTAATGTCATCAAATAGAGAAGTGAAACCAGTATAGTTCTTTAAAAATTCTCTTTTTGTGTTTAACAGAACAAATAAATGTATTTGGAATGACATGAGGGTAAGTAAGTGTTGACAAATAAAATTTATCCCTTTAATTAACTTGACTAAACTGTTATTGATCATTACTAGTATTTGAAATTGCCAAATAAAAATTGTACATTTAAAAAAAAGAAGACAAGATCAATTATTTATCATTCTGAGCACAAAGTTTCATGACGTATAACGTTCAATTCACTCTTCCTCTCAGTAAGGCTCAACAGGGACACATTTCAAGGACGCACCGCTGGCTTTAACTGAGCTTTCATCTTTGCTTACCCTTACCAGCTGGTCTTGTTCACACATCATAAAACACACACATACAAACACATGCCACACCCTCCAAATATAGCACTTTTTGGGGGATTTTTTTATTAAGTGCAAATTTACTCGCAATGACTTTTTTTGTTTAATTATTTTCAAATTGATTGACACAGCCGATCTGCGTGCGCCACAAAATTTTCACACTTGTGGCTCCAGCACATTAACAACTTGAAGAAAACTGCTAAACAAAGAAACATCTGTTGTGAATCCCAGCACAGAGCCTCCGCGATGGGTTTCGGTGCCACATCTGCTGCTGCTGCTGTGACTCATGCGCTGATGCCTCCACGATAGTCTTTGACTCTACCTTCGCTGCCGTGACTCATGCCGTGAAACCTTACGGATGTTCCCCCACTGCCGCCACGGTACCTCAGAGATAAGGTCTGCCTCAGTTTTATACGTGCTGATGTGTCACCTACCCACCTGCCTGTTGCATCATACTCTTTGCTCTTCTTTTGGTGCTTAAGTTGCATCTGCTTTCATGCTCCTCTGCAGTCTAACAACCAGCCCCTAGAGCAGGAGGCCCCTGGAGGGCCCTTTGCTGTCCAAACTCTCCCACAATAAAACTTTACAACTGGACATCCCTACTATTTTATTTACATCAGCCCTCTTTTATTCCCTCACCTCGTATCTGTTTGCCCCTCCATTCTTTTCTCTATTTCCTTTCTTTACTGTTGCAGTTGTTTGTCCTTTCCTTATCCAAAAAGCACGTGCGCTCCAATTATAGGCAGATCCCTCATTGAAAAACGATCCAGAGCGCAAGAGAGTAAATAAGCTAAAAAAGGGGTGGGGGGGGGAGGGGAGATGAAAGAGGGACAATGTGTGTATGTGTGTGTGTGTGTGTGTGTGTGTGTGTGTCTGTCTATAAATTTCTGGCTAGATTCATTGCTCTGTTTTATAGCCCTCTATTCATTGAGCTTATCAGATACGACACAGTCTATTTACAACAGACTTTATCACATGCGCGCACACATGCGCAAACGGACGTACAGTAAATCTTCTGCCAGTTATTTGCTTCCCTGCCATATGTAGAACTTTAAATGTCTCCGGAAAAGAAATCGCTGCCCCTATGTCTTCCTTTTCGGTCCCTTCCTTTCTCATTAAATTCAGCATTCTCTAACAGCATTTCTCTCATCTTTGTATACGCGTGCGTGTGTGTATACACCAGGCCGGCCTTCAGTCCACAAGCTAATCCATTAATTAGTTGCATGACTAACTCACCAACCTCGGGAGGCATCAATCAAACACAAACACACATGCACACGTGGACAGACACAAACACCCAGAGGGATGAAAAATGAGAAGTGAAAAATGTATGTGGGAACACGCAGATCAATTCGCAAGCTATTTACACATCTGCTTGAAAGAGAGTGTGTGTGTTTGCGCATTGTCCCGCAGTCATATTAAGTATTCCAAACAAACCATTTCAACCTCCTCCACTTCCACCCCCCCACCCCCGTGTTTCCCATAATGCTCCAGGGCAGGTGATGTCCCCCTCTCCCCCCCTCGCTGAAGGACAGAACGTTGAGTGTGTGTGTGATAGAGAGGATGGATAAAGGGGAAGAATGGATGAGGTGATTAATTTCTCTTCTCTTTCTCGTCACACCCTTTGAGAGAGACAAACAGATGCGAACGTACATAGCAAGGATACCCGCACTTGTTGCACGCGATTGCCCACCGATTCATAACATATGCGTGGTTACCTCGGTGACCTACATCTCGTTACCGAGGTAACATATTTTTCTGGGTTACTGTAGCTTATCCTAAATGTTGTTTATTTCATGGTGCTTATAAAACAGCTGTTTAGTGGCGACTTGCAAACGTGACCTCAAGGAAATCTCAATGCGACTGATTCTCTATAAGTAGTGAGCACCGTTAGCGCCAGGAAATAAAGCCAATGGCGGTTACCGACTCTGAGCTGTCAGTTGTGCGACATACATATGCATCAGGTCTACTGCAGTGTCAAAACACCTTATCACAATGACATCCAACAGGATGACCCAGAGGAGTATTGGAGAGAAATATGTGCATATGTGTGTGTGGGCTAACGGCAGGTAAAGTGACACACTTCGATGACAGAACATTTAATGAGGTGATAGGAAAATGACGTGTATTATAAAGACCCTGCTCTAACTGAGATAGGACGGGCACTGACGTACATGCACCTACACACACACACACACAAATGTGCATGGTATTTCTGAACCTCAGGAGAGATAAAGACAATCAAGATTTGTCAAATAACCTTTTTACTAAAATTGACAGTGGGAGTGAAAGAGTAGGTCTGGTTATTTTGTGTGATTTCCTTGTGACAATAATGACCTTTAATGGTTTAAAAGGAATGCATCATGTTAAATAGCAAAAAATGCACTTAAAAAAACCCAGAAATAACATGAAATCACTTTGTAATTACTCAGGAAAACACATCTGCATCTTCTGTGACTGACTAAAATGGTTTTGATGGAAACCGGTGCCTGCAAAGATTACTTTCTTTTGGGCGAGTTATAAAAGCAAAAAATAAAGCGAATAATATTGCGTGTTTATGTCTGAGTGCGCCTTGCATATTTAAAACATTACGATGCAACTAAGTTCATAAGCTCTGAGGATGAGTCACTTGAGCTTGTTGAGTGCCAGGATAGTTCTAAAAGTGTGTTGTTTAACAGGAAAGTATGTAGGTAGTATTTTTAGCTAATCCATCCAACCACCATCCTTCAAATTGGCTCTTTAAAACCCAAGCTACACCGTTTCATTTCACATTACCTTCAAAGTCCCTCTCTGACAAAACTGTCAAAACACACACAACTGTTGTGAAATTATGTCATTTAGTCCTTACTCGTTAACCAAGAAAGACAGAGGTAAAGAAACACACACACAGTCATGTCTGAGAGTGTTAAACCTTATTAATAGCTGTGTAGTGTGAGCTAAATAATGCACTTGGCCTTTCACAGTCAGACTTAATTTATGATGTGAAGTGGACACATGGACACCCGCACACACACACACACACACATTTTACATTTAAAATTTTACATTTAACATTTAAAACATAAATGATTGATAATAAATAATGATTTATTTTGGCACATACTAATAACCTACACAAATAAACTGTCTGTAATAAAATTTTATTTACTACTAATTGAATGGTGATTTTGATATGATTATCATAACAATAAAACATAATTAAAGTAATACAAAATTAATAAAATGTATGATGTGAAGTGAAACTGACAAAAAAATGAATAAGTGAAATATGAAATTAAATGAAATGAAAAAATGTGTTCATCAAAAAATATTGTTCATATATATATATATATATATATATATATATATATATATTCATATAAATAAATAAATAAATACCACTCATATACATAAAAAAAAAACTGACACACTGTGTAAGGTTGTTTCTCTCTAGCACAACGTGACATCCAAATACTAACCTTGACATTCATTAATCAAACTATCAATCAATTAACACAATAGGATTAACAAGCCTTGGGAAGGGATTTACACATGAATATATAATGACTCTCTCTCCCTATTGCTGTATTTCTGTTGCATGCTGGGAGTGGATGTTCAAGTCTGGCATACAGAGCCGATCCGCCCTATACGCTCACTACGCAAGCTGCGTAGGGCCCCGCAAATTACTCAAGGCCCTGCCTTCCCCTCGTGTCATAGCGTGTCAATTAATGTTTACAACATCCGTGACAAAATGAAGTGAAATTATCCTTCTCGTCACGAAACGTTGAGAGTGAATTGCGGGAACAACAATAAGGTAAACTTGTGTTCTCTCCTCTACACGTTTCAGCACAGTAAAGTTAAGTTTATGTGCATTTCTATTGTGTTTTTTCGGTATTGCTATAAGCTGGGCAGGCAGTGCATCTCTTGCATCACTTTGTGCCTGACAACAGTGTTTGTTTACTGCAGCTCGGAAAAGATAACCGCGTCGCGCGAGTGTATCATGCGTTCATATGCGCGTGCACGAAATGAAACGCGCATTTTTCAAGCAGAAATATATGTGGAGACCAGACATAGGCCTACTGTACAATATATGGGCGTGAATGATGGCACTCCTCATCAAAGTACACATTACATACTTTTAAAACAAGACACTTATTATCTAGTCAATGTGTAGTTAAAAACTCTAAACAACTGCACTAATTATGCAAGATGGAAAGCAATGTATTGACAATTTGACATTGATTGACTATTGATTTATAGGCTATATTGAATTTAAAATGTTGATTAGCTGGACATACTGGATGCACATCCCTCAGTAAATAATAACCATAAATCAAAAATTGCTTCAACACACATAATAAAAATGTATTTTATTTATTTTTACTAGTAGGAATTTTTACTTAGTTACATTTTTTATCTACCAATGTATATTTTTGATATCAGGAATTACATGTTCACTTGTACAAAAGTTAGATGTCATCACTCACAGGGATTATTGATATCTGCATCACTAGTTCACTAGTTAAATATTACAAGAGCCAAGCCATAGTATAATTTATATTTGAAAATTTATAAAAGGTTAGTTTGTGATATTCTTCTCAATTTCTAGACAGTCCAAATAGACTGGTGTTGCCCATACTGATGCCGAAAATGCCCAGGCTGTAGAGAGAACCAAAGTTAATCCCAAAAGTCAAAGCTCAGGGTTATAATTAATTATTTTCTTCTTATTTATGTTTACGTTAATATTCACTTAATAATATTCATTTCTTATCTTAATATTCTATAGAAAATACTATCAATAAATATTGTTTGTTTAAACCTCATTCTGTTCAATATTGTTGTACTTATTCTTTGACTGTTTTGTGTAAAGGAGGGAGGATTGTATTGGGAGCACTGAAGTGTCAGGTGTGACTTTGTGGCAATGGCAAATGGGTTACATAGCTCACGGCGTCACGGGCCAGGTAGAGGGCCCCTTAGCAGAATTTTGCTTAGGGCCCCAGGGAGGTCAGGATCGGCACTGCTGGCATATGTGGGAGAGCTGTATGCTGGGCTATCTGAGTCCCTTTTCATGCTACTGCACGATTTTTCTTACTTTTTCTGCCTTCTACTCATCAGATGCTAAATATTCATATACTTTTGTTTGTTTTTTTTGTTTGTTTTTTTTCAGTTGAGTGGCACGCTGTGCCCTGTTATGTGCCTCAGAGGTTTTATGTGTGGCATCTGTCCCTGTGGGGGGGGGGGACCTCTCCTTCCTAGTAACAAGTTCACGTTTGTGCTGCAGGCAAGTTCCACAGGAGGACGTGCCCTCAGCTGTCTGTTATCAGAACATCGATTTGGCATCAATTAAGGAAAAACAAAAATATATTTTTGAAAAATGAATCACTGGTTAGCCCACACAATGTGCCTATCACAATATCCAACACAGCACATCTTATTGGGAAGCAAGCTGTAGTGAGAGCAGTATGATTTTGGAAAGAAAGAGAAGTCAAAATAATTCTAGGAGACTGTGAAAATGGAGCACCGTTGACGGTTTCTTTTTGGAGAATGATTCTATATTTATCCGGACTGTCAATGTAACGCACTAATGCATGTAATTAATTAAATATGTTGAAAGCTCTTAATTCTTTTTTAATCTCATTAAAGCATTTATTCAATTTGACATTATAACTTTTATTATATTCTATGTGATTTCTAAAGATTGATCAGAATCAATCCTGCAGGGCTGATTGGAACTGATGGGAATGCACACAGACTAAAGTCCCTAGCGGAGCAATCGTTTACCAGTAAATGATGGAGACCCTTTTTATGGTTAATTTATTTATAAATTAAATCCAGACAGGATATTTAACTAAAATTTAGTAATTGTCACTATTCGTATCGTGGGATTTAATCATCATCAAAGTGAAACAAATGAACCACCACAATTCGTGGTATAAGCGTGGTATTTTGTGTTCTTGGACAGAAGGACAGAAAGATAGATGGACGGATGAAATATTTAAGCATTCTATATGTTTTCAGTGATTGAATATGTTGAATCAACGCTTGTTAGGTCTTGGAATGTTTGAGAAGACGTCCTGTAATCTGGTGACTGTCGGTGCAGTGTCAATTAACACAGACTGTCCCATCATAAGGTAGCATACATTTGTTGGTCTAGAGGAGAAAAAAAATATTTTACTACATGCTCAAATCATGAATCCACATATATTACTTTTTATTATTATATATTTTAATGTTTTTTGAAAGTTACCATCTATTTTAATGACAGGCCTCAAGTTTACTTCTGATGTGCCAGGTGTGTACATGTTAGGATCGTCTACCACATTAGCAGCTTGTTACACACTTAACCTTCAGAACCTGGAAGTATTGGCATATTCCTACCATAGCAATGTCTGACATAACTAAGCTTTCTCATGCATGCAAGCACACACACACTGCCAATAATGACCTGAAGTCACGTTGAGTCATGTTTATTTATAAGGCACTTTGGGTCAGAAGTTGAACTCTCACAAAACCTAGAAGCAAATTTAAATCAAGTGTGATTTAAAACCAAGGAAGTGTGATCATGCTCACTGGTTCTTTTCCTTGAGCTGGGAACGCTAGAATACCATTAGCAGAATCTCTGATATCTCCTGTTGCATCATTAAAAATGGTGAGAAAGACAAAAAGAGGGAAGAAGCAGCAGTGATGATGCTGATATTTAGAATAATAGCTCCATTAGGGGATGCTCCGTTACATGCCACACAACACCCTCTGGCCACATGTGCTAATGTTTCATGCTGATTATCCTCCAGACCACGGCGCAATGATATTAACACACACTTCATGAGATAAAAAAAGCCTTTAGGAAAGTGTTTCTGGAGTTAGTCTGACACACACACACACACACACACACACATGGGTGGGTGTGCCTGTGTGTGTTCCAGAATGGACCACCTTGCCAAGCATCTGCTATGGAAGGAAGCCAGAGTAAAATCTGGGCCATGGTGCATCTCCCTCCCTCCCTCCTTCAAGTGTCAGCTGTACGGAGCAGACACCGAGCGTGTTTTCAGTGATCAAAACAATGGGGACACGTGTTCTGTCTCTCTCTCTCTGTGAAAGGAAAGATTTTCTCCATCAAATGTCCCTTCCAAGTACGGTGACAGACGGAGCAAGAAAGGAAAGGCTAAAGGAGAGAAGAAAGATGTTCTGACTGATAAGAAGAAAAAAAAAGAAGAAAAAAAAGAAAAACTTGAATAGCCAAAGTGACGACTTCTGAATTTTAAAACTGGCCAGTGAAATGTTTTTAAAGGGATAATGCATCCAAAAATGACATCTCTTTTGCATAAAGAGCAGAATGTCCAAGCTGCTATTTTCCATACTATAAAAGTGAATGGTCACCATGTCCGTCAAGCAAATGAAAAACATGCACCGAAATGATTTTTGAGCTGAAATCGAAAATTGCCCACAGGATGCACTTGGCCATAAATAGAAATTAATTAATTAATTAATTGAACTTGTTTAATAATCTTGAAACTGGAGTCAAAAAGGCTGAGAACCACTGTACTATACTTCATTTGTGTTCCTTTGAACGAAACTTTAAAGGTGGGGTATGTGATTTCCAAAACGGCCGGCAGATTTTGAAAATACACAACTCAAAAGGTCCTACCTTCTTTCCTCCAACGCTGGCCCTGACTCATTCACACCCATTCGAAGAACATGGACGCGCAATCATGCACAAGCGAAAACTCAGATGCGCGAGACTCAGCCCTGGCGTCTGTACAGCGGTCTTCTATTCAAAGCAGGATTCATAGCAATGTGCTTTGAGTATGCGCACGAAGGGGTCACGGCACGCGCGCGGGGGGGATGGGGGATATGGTACGAGTTTGATTGACAGACTTACTGTCCAATGATTCTAGGTGGTCTTGGAAATGATTGGCTGGAGTTTTTCGAGTCCTGCCCGTTCCACAGATGACAGTACTTCTAACTCAGTGGCTGTAAGTGGGTTATGAATAGAATTTCAAGTGATTTTGAAAAAATTGACAAAAAAGAGAATCACATACCCCACCTTTAAGTTTGGAACAACATGAGGGTGAGTAAATAATGACGCCTTTATAAAGTTAAGATTAGTCTTTTTATTTTTGTTTGTATCATTTTAATAGTATAAAAAAAGAAAGAAAAGAAACGAAAACTGTGCTGTGTAATGAAAATTAAAGTATGGAAAGTTAGGAAATGAAAGTACTGTATGTTTGAAGAGAGATGAAGAGAGAAAGGGAATGAGGATAAGCTGTCTTTCAAGAGTTTAGTGAGGGGAATTCGACACAGACCATTACACAGGAGAGATGCATTATGCTTTAGAAAACAAATGTATACACTCTCTCTCTCACACACACACACACACACACACATACACAAGTGCAGGAATGAACTGGGACTAAAAACAGCTCCATGTTGGCCTAACACAAATTGGAGCATATCATTTCTCACTATACTGTATTGTACATCGTCCCTAACATACAATATAATACAGACTATTGCTTGCTTTATTATCTAATTATACTTTGTCCTTTACACTGAAAATCAACAGTATGAAATGTTTAGTTTGTCAAAAGGTAAGATTTTATCAATGAAATCATAGGGGCCAGAGTTTAAATCCCAGATTTGAATGCATTACTTTCCAATTCACTTAGTAGCAGGGATTTGATTGGATTTATTTTATTATTGTACTGAATTGATAACTAGACCTGCACTGTATGGTGCTATATATAAAATCCAACCCCCACATGTTTGGACAGGCAGCAGAAGTGGGATGACACAGCCAAAATCCAAGAAATAAGTATAACATTGGGAGCTTCTCTTTAGAACCCCTGCAACCTGCAGAATTCACAACTTTAATGATGGCAAAACTTTTCTTCCTTTAAATCAAAGAGCTTCACAATTAATCCCAAAACATAACTGAGACTGCAATTATGGCTGCAATTAAGACTTTCGTGAAAAGTGTAAATTGCAGAATTCCATTTAAGTCTACTCCTGTTGTGTCAAAATGTTTCATTTATGTGCTTTTTTTGCAGTTAAGCATTTCAACTAATTATAGACATGTCTGTTGTGCTCTTGAAAGCAGCAGTGAATCAGAGGTGCTTAAATTACTCTAAAGCCTGTGACACACCAAACTGACATCAAAGAACTAGTGGCCATGAAAGCTGACAGTGTTGTTGTATCGCGACACATACGTTTAGGCCGAAAAATTGTGCTTGGGCAGAACTGTCTTGCCCACCCAATCAGAATTTAGGCAAAGATAGTGTTAATCTTCTTTATACAATTATTGCATTGATTAAAAGCAATCTGCCCGCTGTGTGCTGCGAAATTTGATGAAGGGATGCAGAATGCCTCAACAAATAAAAAAACAAACAAACAAACAAAAAACACCAGCAAATTGCAGTTTTTTTTTTTTTTTTAGCTAAAAGTAACAGCGCATTATACACTCATGAGGCGGCTTTCAGTCTGTAGAGAAAAAGCAGAGGCTGACAATCACACAAGCGATTACGGGTAGAAATATTTTCATCCTATCAAGGTGTGAATTACGGGGAGTTTAATGTATCTTCATGAATCTGTATCTTCAAATTTACTTGTAAAGTAAATGGCACTCCTCCCATCTCATTTGCTCTCCCATAATGAACTGCATTTCCCATAACCCATTGCCTGGACTCATTATGGTCTGATTAATTCCATCTGTGTGTGATTAACTTGTTTGTGTTTGCCTTAATAAGCTCTGTGTTTTCACTCACTCATAGCGAAGTCTTGTTTGTGTTACACTGCAATTCTGAGGGCTTTATCCTGGTTTTCTTGGATGGTCAGTGAGCTCACAATGAAATACAGGACTCAAACAGTCAGTGTAATGTGCATCTGTGTAAGCCTGCAGTGAGTGACAGCTTCAGTGATTATAATGGAAGAGAACTAGAACTTAAATTGATGCTACTTGTGTATAATTTATCTATAATTTGATTCACTTAAATAAAAAAATCATGCTTCTAAGTAGTCTAATACAGTGCTTCTAAATCCTGGTCCTGGGGACCCAGAGCTCTGCACATTTTATATGTCTCCTTTATCTGACACACCCAGTTCAGGTCAAAGAACTCTTTCCTAACGAGCTGATGATCTGAATCAGGTGTGTTAAATGAGGGACACATACAAACAGAGCTGTGGGTCCAGGACCAGGATTGAGAACCACTGGTATAATGTAAGGTTGACTCTTCAAGCGCAATCTTGTTTTACTGGTATAGGGTTAGGGTTAGTATTTTTATGTAAATTCTATTATAACTGGAATTGATAATTATATCAAGGTATAAAAAATAAACAAACAATCCGCCTCCGCTCCACCTCAAAAATAAATAAATAAATAATATATATATATACACACAGTATATATAGGGCAGTATAAAATAAGTGTTTTGGAGATGTTTCCACAGTTCTTCTGGATTAAGTCTCAGTTTTATTCTGTTTCTTCATGTAAATTCCAGATGGATTTGTTGATGGTGAGATCGGATCTCTGTGTGGAGCACCGGCTGTTGTCAGACTCCTTGTGCATACGTAAACCTCAATGGATTATTACAATTAATGGCAAAAGGAATGTTTGGAAATGTAAACTGATATTTCTTACAGACACACTACAAAAAAATATATAAATAACTGGCCATTTTGTTTGTGAAAATACTAACGTGCTTAAGACTTTTGCACAGAACTATCTATATATATATATATATCTCAACGAGCCCTCCTTGCACATATGAATGGACAACGGCATGCATATAGAACAGGCACACAGTAAAGGAAAAGACAGAGAGAGACGAGAGGGGTCTCAAGAGCTGACAACTTGCCTAACAATGAAAGACTCCCACCTACCAGAGTTCTGCCTTCTGCCTGCCAGCATCTATGGTGAATAATCTGCCTCTTTATCTTGATTCATATTCTTGGTTCAGATTCATATGTATAACTCACATTTACTCTTGTTGTTATTGTTTGTCAGATTAATATTATGTATATTTTTGTATTTATTCATTTTCACACATTGAATTACATTTATTTACTATAGTTTTCATTTCCCATAATAATGCCTTGCATTGTGCTTTATTGTAACTATTGTAGCTTTGGCAAATCAAACAAGCCATTATTTGTCATACCAATAAAACACATCGTAATACTGAAATAAAGGCAGAGAGAGAAAAGCAGAAAGACAGAGAAAAGGAGCCTCAGGGAGAGTAAAACAATGCTAATGTGAAAAGTACAAACTGTACCAGTGGCAGATGCTGAGGGGGAAAGGATAGAAAGAGAAAGAGAAAGAGAGGGAGAGATAACTAAGTGGAAATGGACAGAATGCAGAGCAGAGGGACGATGCGGAGAGAAACACAGATAAACAGATTGTGTGAGTGAATAAAGAGACCATTTTTAAAACCGGTGTCTTAAAACACACACATATGTCTGATAGAGGGAGAGAGAAGGAAAAAAAGAGAGAGAAAATCTCATCCCTTTTCTCCTCTCGATTTATTACATTTCCTCCTCCTGAAATGACAGGAGTAATTTTAAAATGTCTCATCGTGCCACCCTTCAGCACACACACCCACACGTATGTGGAAGAGAGCAGTTCAAAAGGGATTGTTTCAGAGACTGTACTCGAGATTAAAACTGTGAAAACCTCATTAAAACTGACACTAAATGAGACTTCAAGCAGAAGCGTCGGCCGTGTAAACATCACCCAAATTACACAGGTACCAAAACCCTATTTCTAAAATAGTTCACAGCTGCATATCTCCTCTATAATAATAACGCTCGTCTCGACAGCAAATACGCTCGGTGTAGAAGTTTGAGCGGCAAGCACACTCAAAAAAGATCATTACGGGTGCCGGATGATTAAAGGCGGCGTCATTAGGAAAGATATCATTAAAACAGAGAGGACGGGCCGCTAGAAACCACATGTGTTCAATTATTGGGCTGAAGAGGTGCAGTGCTGCAAACACACTCGCTGAAGGTTCAACTCAATCTTCTGTTTTTAATCATTAAAGCTTCGGTGGAGCTCAGACAGCCCTCCAGGCTGGAAAAACACCTATCAAACTTTCACAATTCCACTTTTTTCCTGAAGAAGGTAATAAAGTCTTGATGTATGTGTGAGGGAAACTGCATTAACTGTGGCCCGGCACCCCGAAGCAAATAAATGCACGAGTATAACATGTTTGGACAGCTCGAAAGGCATCCGATTAGGCACGTTTGGTGTCGCGACTAAAAGCCACTGTTTCTTCAGTCTCCTCCTTCATGTATAAATAATCTTTCCTATAGTGCAAGTCTCTGTAAACAAGAAAACTACTTAGCACCTTTATTATTGTACACTAAACCATCTATTCTGTGTTTTTGCTTTATTAAATTGAGGCTAGTCTATAAAACTAAGTGATAAAAAACAGAAATCTCCCTAACGTCAAAAACGGAAAAGCTGGGTAATCTGCTCTCTTATGATGAGCCTTATGTAAGGACAATGTTGCCTCGAAAATTTGATTTTAGTCAATTTTTATTTTTAAATCATTCTGTTCTCTCTCTCTCTTTTCTATTTTATTTTATTAAACTCACTGGTAATTGTGTTACAAGCCCAGATGCTTAACTATAAGTATGCCGCCATCCGTTCTATTCGAAAATCCTTTTAATGGTTCTCAGAGTTTAGCCCTCTCATAAATCTCTGTGTGCCCAAGAGATTATTCTCCAATCTGGAGCATTAGATTGTCTGCTGCAGGCCTCATCATCGCTTGGAGTTAACAACCCAAAAAAAAAAAAAAGCTCAGAGGAAAATTTTTATCCTTTATTAAGCATCTACAAGAATGAACTATGATCAATATGGCTGTAACGCACTTTATTAGCATTTTATTAATGGGCCTTTGACTTTAGTCAGCGTGCACAAAGAGCTCTAACAGATTTGATGCAGTTGTGGTCGCTTGTAACCCACATCATCTCATCTGTTGCTTTTATGAGTGGTTCTGGGGCAAGTGACCCAGAATGTTCAGGAAGGGGGAAAAACGATCCATTTCCTGTTCCTCTGAAGGGCATATAGATTAATAATGTCATGAGCATCAGATGGGGCCATTTAGACTCTTTTCAGTTATAGAGAATACATTCTCTCCGTTTTCATGCTCAACTTAGATTTCTGCTGCTCCGTAAAGAGCTACAGATGTTTTAAAAGCATCAAATAATGCATTCCAAATAACACAGCAACTGTTACCTCTTAAATACACGCACGTACTGAAAATCAAAAGAGAGTTTTATCGTCCATCTCTCAGAGGAGCGGGAAACCTCACATCTTCTTTGCAACCGTAAACTCTTGCTCCTCAAACACCCATCTCTCCCTCTCTCTCTCTCCCTGATGGTACGACAGCTCTGATGGCTGAACTTTAAATGACAGAGATGAAATTAATTCATAGGTGAAAATCCATCATTTCAGATCCGGAATCTGTGCCACCTACAAGCATAAAGAATTAATAGAGTAATCTTACTGCGAGGCAGAGAGAGAGGCAGGGTGCGAGGAAGCGAGAGAGGGAGGAAGGAAGAGAGGTCATTTTATTCTAATTTGTACCTCTGACAATTTCCTGTCAGAGGATAAAGCAACACAAATAAATAAATAATCGAATATAAAAAAATATAAAAAATTAAAGAACGGAACAAGTAAAAGCGTATTTCTGTCTGAATGTGAAATGAAGGCTGCTCCACTGCTATTAAATGAGAAGATGAAAACAGAGAGAGAAAGAAAAAAGTGGGGTTTTTTTCTATCTCCGTGTTTTCTGTATTCATACGAGATAGTGAGAGTCATAATTCAATACAGAGGGGAGGTGTGACTGTGGTGTGGGGGGGCATGACTACGTGGACAGAGTATAGATTTACATTCACTCTGCTGAGATGTGTGTGTGTTGCTGTAAAGTAAAGTCACTCTGGCAGAACAACCGCTCTGTTAGTATTGTATAGTGAAAAATAATTGATATTAAAGTTGCATATAACACACACACACACACACACACACACACACACACACACACACACACACATCTGTGAGTGCTTTAGAGGTTCAGTGACTTGACCCATACAGACACACACACACACACACACACACACACACACACACACACACACACACACACACACACGTGTGTTGTGGAATGACGGAGTTGGTAAGACACAAGAGTGCCTGCTTTGAGACTTGAAAGCCCAATGCATTTACAAACTGCCGTTTTGAGGATTGACTGTTACATGAGCTTTCACAAGAAACACACACTCACACACATAAACACAAAAGTGCGGTGAACGACTGTTCCCTCATGCTCAATTTGAGCTGCAGACGTATAGTTTTTCAATTCCTCCAGACATTCATTGGATTAATTGTATTATTGCCTGATAATCGTACATCCTGCTTTCACCGCCTCGTGTCTGTCTCAATTCCGTCACCTTTGACTTTCATTATAATCTCCTTTTACCTTTTCAAGACTCTGTAAATTAAAAACCTTTAGCATGATAATGAATTTACTGCGACTGTGTAATCTGCAGTCTCCCGTCATTTGAAGACGAACAAACTGCGGCATTTATCAGCTACGGAGCCGTGACACAGGCTGAACTGTAAAGGCGGGAGTCTGCGCTGAGACAAGGGACCTCGTGGCTCCCGACAGGAAAAAACTCTTTTAGCACCTGTGATGGCTGCCATTCTCAAGAGATTGGGAACACAGGTGCTGTGAGCTCTGAAAAAGCCATCTCGAATCTATAAGGCAAACTAACGTGAGTGGATGGCATGAAATGCAGGCAGACTGTTGAGAAGCCATTGGGTGCTTATAGTATATTAGCATTAGTCTTACTGTGGTGTTCCTCTCATGAAACGGTTTGGAAAAAAGTGACAGTTGTAGTAGTGGAAAATCAGACAATCCAGCAGAATATAAAAAAATATATTTGTGCATGTATTCTCGGTTATTATTTTTTAGAGAAAGGGAGCCTTTTTTTACTCTGCGTTCGCATGGTTATCTACAGTGCATGAGAAACTGTGTAATTGGCTTCATGAGCTCTCAGTATGAACGGTTACGGCGCATTGCACTGACAGCGTCAATAGAGAAGCTTGATATTAAAAAACCTCTGAATTGACCCAGGATTTTGAGACGTTAGTTTCCTTCTCCTACTTGATTGCACACACACCAATGTGGTCTAGCTTTAATGCGCCTGTCCAGCCTTTGTAATTAATTTTAATTTGCATCTATTGGATCAGGAGAAATTAATTAGATCTCTCTGGATGCAAAGATGGTAATCATACCACATCCATCTTTCAGTGTGAGAGCGAGAGAGCATGTTCGCTGTCCACTCACAAAGGAAGCCAAACATGATTGAAGTGAATCATTTTTCACTTGAATCACTGAAAAGATTTTTTGAGGCCAATGTGAGTCTAGATGAAGTTTTGTGATGGTTCTTATTCAAATTGACGGTGCTTTCATGAGGGTGACAGACGGTGCTTTCTTTTCTAGATATCATGTAGCATTTTTATGCTTTTATAACATTAGTCAAGGTTTCCTTTTTCACTACATTTAGTTTAGCAATTGCAAATCAGTTACAAATGGATAACCTCTTTATATGTGAAATCAGTAACTTGTGGGTTCCAGTTTTGCGATCTGGTCTAATATAGTTGACACTGATCTATCCTTTAATAACAGACTTTTTGGTTTAATAATAAACCAGTAGAAATTGGTAGAAAGAACAGAATGAGTACACTGTGAGCAAGAGCTGTAAAATAATCCCTCCCTTCCAGCAACCTGTCACTACCAAGATCGCAGCAATTAGCAAACCACAAAGATCTAATGATCCAATCAATTCTCTCTTGATGGGCAAAATCAAGTCCAACTCTACATTTTTTTTCTCTCATTTTAAAAACCTGTTTTTCCTGTCTTGAATAGGCTTGGTAACTTTTATTAGGCTATTAATAGTATTCGTAACAACCTTATTTACAGCTAAAATAACTATACTGTGATATATACTAAATCAATGTATTCGTGACGTGACATACGGTCTTGGGCATGTCCTATCCCACAGCCCTACATGCCGAAATGTGCAGCTTAAATTGTTAAACAGATAGTTCATCCTAACAGATGAAAATTCTGTTACTCAGCCTGATTTAACTCAAAACCTGTATCACTTTCCGGTAACACTTTATTTTAGTCTCCTTGTTACATGTACTTACTGTAGTAATAACAGTACATTATGCATAATAAAATCCAACTAACCCTAAACCAAACTCTAACCCTAGATCTAATTATAGTAAGTAGATGTTGTTAATTAGTATCACTGTATATAATATTACAGTGTATCGTTACATTGTAAAAAGGATACCTTACAATTAATCAGTGTTGGCTAAATCTGGCACGTTTTACATATTGTTATTCATTATTAATGTGTACTGTCCCTGATTAAATATATAACAAAAAAAGAATAAAAAATAAATAAATAAAGTGTAACCCACTTTCCTTTTAATGAGAAAAACAGCAGAAAATATTTTGTAGAACGGTGGGCTCCAAAAACATTGGAATTCATTGACTTTCATTGTATATCAAATTTTTTGTTTGTTTGTCTTTTAAGGTTGAAGGAAATGTCTGTAAATTTTACGGAAAAAGCTAGTTATATTAAGCTGGGACATTATCCTTTTTTTCCTGTGCAGGTTTAAAAACAGTAAATGATGACAACTTTTAATTTTCGGTAAACTAAGATTAGTGAAATAAAAGGAAACCATGTTAAAAACTTCAGTCACTCGGTCCTAACATTGGGAAAGATACACAGAGTAATAAGAGTGTATCTGCACAGTAGGCTACATCAAACACTTTCCTTTCAAAACATGTTTTCAATGATATGACAATTATTTAGCACTTAACTAATTGATATAATCCTGTTTTAGTGTTATCATACTGTCATCGCTCACATTTGAGTTTATATTCTCGGCAGGCACTTTCTTATCAAAGCGACTTTGATAAGACAGTGCATACATTATGTGCATGGAAGAGAAATGCGAAGCAAAAAAAGCAGACATCTGATTCAAGTCAAGTACTACAGTTGAAGACAAAACCACTACAAGCGCCAACACGAGTGTAAGAGGATGTTTGTGGAGGAAGGAGTGTGGAGAAACGAGCGGGAGCTTTTTATGTGGAGAGTAGAAAGCACTACACGATCAAATATACCAAATCATCACCAAGTCGATGGTCTGCAATGGTACCGCAGGGGTCAATCAAATACAACCCTATGTAAGTGTGTTTAACAATAACATAACCTTAATGTGAGTGTGTGAGTACATGTGGGAGATAATGGAGTGCAGTTTACACACCAAAGTAGTTATTAGTGCGGCACATACATATTGCATCACTGAGTATCGTAGTGAAAGTGGTGTGTGTGTGCAGCAAGACTGGGAAGTCTGTTTAACTGCGTGTGTATCTCCCTCTGCGGCAGCTCTCATTAAAATTGTAAAGTCATACACTGATGAGGGCACTTTAGAGTAACCCACACACACATACGCACACGCTTAAGAATGAAATATTATTGAACATCATCATTATCACCACACCACAATCTGGTTGACCTTCAAAAAAGATATAATAATAAAATGTCTAATAATATCAAATAATCTTGTACCGTTCTCTGGCTCAGACTTGCGCTCTTGTTCCGTATCGGTGAGGGACAGAACTGAGTTCGCTCGGCTCGACAGGCAGGAACTGTGCTCTGACTTCACTTCCTGCATCCACAACCGCAGGGCGTGGTCGGGGGAGGCGCCGCCCTCAGATTCAGGATCGGAGGGAACACTTGCAGACACGCCTCCCGGGTAAGCAAGCTCCTGATTGGCTGCGTGAAGCTCTGTCTGGAAATCAGGGAACACAGTCTGGGAGGGGTCCAAGAAATCTGGGAGAAACAAAAATCAAAATCAGTGAATGAATGTCATCTATTTCACAAATCAAAGTTTTAGTACATGGACACACACTCCCACAGGCTAGTGGATTGGAGTTCAGCGCTGGAGCTGTGTACTGACTGCTGAGATTTCTGGAGCCTGGCTCAGAAACAATTTAGTTCTCTCTTCAGAGATGGAGAATGGCTAATAAAACCCCAAATAAATATTTAACAGAAAAGAATTCAGCTTTTAACCGCACAAAATGTGAAAACCATTTCAATTCCCCCAAGAATGAGCATGTAAGAGACATATGGACTCACATATGCACACTCAGATACACACATGCACTCTCTTACACAGAAACACTGTGTGCGTGTTTGTGTGTGTGTACTGGCACTACTTTTCTCTGTCTTTTTTACTTTTACTTCAGTGCTGACACCTCATTTTAGAATACACACACACACACATTCAACACGTTCTCTCAAGATTCAAGTAGATTTATTGCCATGGTAAAAAATAAACTCAGTAAAAACAGCAATATAGTGAAAAATTATGACAATTTCAAATTTAAAGCTGTTTTTGATCTTAAAGTCGCCAAGAACCGGAAGTTACAAACGACTTTTCTCCAGTGTTGTGACGTATTTCCAAGAGAAACGGAATATCGAATAGAGGGCAGGGTTTTACTTTAGCGCTCCATCTCTCGCTCATAGCAGACTAACGGTTTGAGAGGAGTTGCCACGCCCTCGCGCCATAGCACATGACAGGAAGAGAAGTCGTTTCGCAGGGGGAGGGAAGGATAACATATTTGATTCAAGAATAAAAGGGCACATGAATTTTTAAAAATGAATGAAGTGCACAGATAAATCATTTATAATAAACACTACAATATTACATATAAAAATACGACTTGTAAAATTTGATTTCATGGCGTTAATATATTTAAAATTTTATTTTCAGCATCATTACTCCAGTCTTCAGTGTCACATGATCCTTCAGAAAACATTCTAATAAACTGAATTGGTGCTCAATAAACATTTTTTACTAGGAAAAATATACTGTCCAAGAGCGTGTCTGGTACTTAACAAATACTAGGCTACAGGTTCTCCAGAAAGGGTGCAAAATGCAATTAATTATTAGTGGATCCATCCTCATGAAAGAACCCGATACATTTCTACATCCAGGCACTAGCATAGATTTTAGTAAATATATATATATTTTTAAAATCAGGATTATTTAATAAATAGGATGTTCCAAAGAACGCCATTTATTTAAAATAGAAATCCTTTATAACATTATAAGTGTTTACAGTTCTGATTCAATGCATCTTTGCTGAACAAAAATATTAATTTATTTAAAAAAAAACTTCCTGACCTCAACCTTTGTAATGGTAGTGTATATTCACATTAGGGATGTGTGCCACAACTAATTTCATTAAAGGGAGCGTTCACCCAAAAATCATAATCATTTACTCATCCTCATGTTGTTCCAAACCTGTATGAATGTCTTTCTTCTGTTGAATACAAAAGAAGAAATTTTTAACAATGTTGCTAACCAGACAGTTCACGGAACCCATTGACTTACATAGTATTTTTTTCCTACTATGGAAGTCGGAAAAAAAAATTTAGGGGTGGGAATTGGCAAAAATGTGACGATTCGATAGTATTGCGATATTTGGGCGACGATTCAATATTAATGTGATTCTTAACATTTTGCGATACAGCAAGTATTGCGATTCAATTCTGCGATATATTGCGATTCATGCCCCCCATATTATTCAAAGGCATTACAAAAAATGAGGAAATACACGTTAAATGAAGTGCAAAAACTTTTATATATAATTCCACCAAATCAGCGTATCTTTTTAAATATCTAAATATACACTCTTAAAATCAGTCAAGCAAGCATCATATTATGATAATCAAGCATTAGCCTATTTAATGATAGGACTAAAACTTGATAATCATGTATGAATGCATATTTGTCATTTTAACTGAACATAAACTGAACTGGTGGTGCTTAAGATATTGTTGGTCATTCAGTGTTTCTGTAAAAAAATAAAAAAATAATAGTAATTATTATTAAAAGATAATCCTACTACTAATTCTACTACTAATAATAACAATATACAACCATAGTCTATAAAAAAGATATAATATAAGCCTACAACACATGAGCTGCTTGGTTCATGAATGTAAATCATTTGACAGCATTCGTTCGCTCTGTTTTGCTGAAATTAAAACAGGTATGGGTGCCATCCAATAAGATTGCCGTTTGCGCATTAGTTCGGCCCACTACCGGAGAAACCGGCATCTCTTCTGCTTTGTTCTTAAAAGCTGAATAATACCAGAGGAACTCAGTTATTTTGACAGGAAAATACAAACAAGAATATCGTTTACATGTAGCGCGTCGATTATGTGTGGTATAATGTAACTCTCTCTCGCTCTCTTTGTGTGCGTGACGGCAAGTCGCACGCCTTCACACTAGTTTACGGTACGTCACACACAGGTACGCTGAGCTGAATGATCGCTTGACGGAGATCGAAACTCTCAAGCGCTCAGTCAGTGTTCAGCGAGTGGAAATATATCTATGCTAAACTTATACTTGGCATCTACATTTTCATTTGAACAAGCGCTTCCTCGTGGATGTAATACGCGAATGTAAATTATCAGAGTAAACTCCGAGAAAACCAATGGAGAAAACCCGAGAGTAAAACAGATAATTTTGTAATTAAATATTGCGATACTTTGCGATACTGTATCGATATAATTGCGTGCGTAAAATATCGTGATACTGAACAGAATCTATTTTTTCCCCCACCACTAATTGTTTGCAATATCAACTAGCAAATGTTGACAACCATTGACTGGTCTTTTTGGGAACTTTGCGTTGTGAGCAAGTATCTACATAGCAGGCTACTGTCTCTTTCTCCAATATCTTTTCATTTCATGCTGCCTCTTATTTAATTTAATCTCTTTTCTTATTCCAACCTCGTCTTGTCCCTTCTCATCTCAACTCATCTCTTGCCCTCATATCTTCTCATCTCTCCTCTTCTCTTCATTTGTTGAAGTAAAGGTGATGGGCTCTTGATGGGCTTTCCCGGAAGTGTGTAGCATTAAGTGTGTGTGTGTGCAGAAGAAGTGTGATTTTTCAGACCTGTGTGTGTGTGTGTTTGTGTGATGAGCGAGCTCTTTACTCAAGTGTCCTTAAGAATCCTCTCCTCTACCTCTCTGACTCCTGTCTCTGTGGCGACCCCTCTCACTGCTCTCCCTGCTCTAATCATCTCAGTACTAATTGCCCACGATGCAGTTCTCCGTCCTTCACTGAGAACATGACCCCCTGCTACTCGGCCTGACCCACACACACACACTTGTCCACAAGCAGACATGGATGGAAAAAGCTAGGGTAAGAGGAGTGGGTGAAAGACCTTTCTTTACCTCTCTCTCTCTCCATTTCTCCCCCTTTCTCTCTCTCTGTCTCCATTTCCATCTCTCTTTATTTGTGAAGCTGTTTCCGTGGTAACTGGAACAGAATGTTTTGTTCTGCATGTAGCATTTGAATAATTTCACAGAGGAAACAAAAAGCCTCACTGTAACCTGCTCAACCTCCAATGTAGATACGTATCTATCTATCTATCTATCTATCTATCTATCTATCTATCTATCTATCTATCTATCTATCTATCTATCTATCTATCCTGATGTTGATTCCATACAGGTGAGAAATAAAATTCAGCACTCAAGATAGATTCAAAATAATGTTTGAAAAAGCTTAACACATATATTACAGCTAAAATGGTTGCTTGCTCTAACATTAGAGACCTGGCCCAGACCAAGGATTTTCCTAGTCACCAGTTTAAGCCATTTAATGATTAGTTAAATCGTTTTTGATATTAATTTAAATACTTAAATACATATTGGGCTATGCGAATGGCCATGTAAAGTGGCTAACATCAGGCTACTACTTACATATTTCAAATGATAAGATATTTGAGATCGATGAAAAATAGGCAAACATTTGGATTTCCTGCCCAACGCAATAACCATAAAGGCCAGCAGTGTTAATGATCTGTCCTATGGAGATTTTTTTTTTCTGCGACCAACAAAAATTTGGTTGACCGGATCCTTCTCATCGACTAACATTTGGTCAACTATTAGGGGGAAGCCCTAATTTCCAGCATTTCAACTTTCCACATATCCGTTGATTTAAAAAAAAATAGTAATATGGACATGCTGTGAGAAATCTTCTGTGGAAAATGGAGTTAATAATTTGTTATGCAAAAAGAAACCCACAGAGGCCATGCATTATTATTTTTCATTCTTGTTTTTATTTAGTTTTCAAAACAAAAAATGTTTTTTTTATGCCATCGTATATATGCCATCTGGATAACATCATTTATTATTAAGTATTAATTATATACTATTAAATCATACATATTTAATGATTTATATAATACATATTTTTGTATAAATATGTAATCATTCTTCTTTTTTTTATTAATGTAATTTTGATTTATAATCAAAAATATCTTACTGTATATATACATGTTTCTGTGTTCAGGTGACCAAAGGGTCCAACCAAACTACGTTCTACTCAGCAAGAATAAAAATGAAAGGGAACATTGCCTGTGTGTCTTAGTTATAGGGAATCCTTTAATTAATGGAAATATTTCACCCTTGGGACTCAGACAAGCAAAAATGAATCCATGAATGTAGAATATCAAAGACAGAAGAATAACGGGTGAAATAAATTATATTATTAAAATTATTAAAAAATGTAAATTGTATTCATTATTCAAAAGTAAAACACACATCCCATTATTATTTAATGACAATAGTGTTTGATGTACGGTGTGTGTGTCTGTTGATGGCTCATTTCAATTTACAGTGAGTTTTCAAAGAATTCTGTTCCTTACTAAGGAATCATACCATATAATCACTTTCATTAAAGCAACTATCAAAACAACAAACAAAACAGCTTGCCTATGATCTCCTTTAGATAATGCAGCCTTTCATCCAATGTCAGATGCTTATGATAACAGCTCCAGTGTCCCACTAAATGTAGAGGGATATTAATTATGTGTCATCATTTAATGCTGTCTCTCTATCTCTCTTGTGCAAACACATGCAGGCATGCACATATCCTTGTGGAAATTTCATTTGACATCCATTACTTGTTATATAAGTTGGTCATAATATATGAATGAATCTGCTGTGCATTTTAAATTAAACTTACTGCAACAACTCTATCTCTACTGGTTTTTAAAATCGAAAACAGACATTATTTAGTCTCTTTATTTTTATGTGTTATTGTCAGGAGTGCACATAACTTTTTTTGGTCTGGTTCTCAAGGGAGCACCTGGACATGCTGCTTGGTACTCACACTTTACGCAGAAATCCTACAAGCTGTCGTCAAGCTGATGATGATGTTTTTATTTTATTTTATTAACATTAATGACACAGACAACAGCAGGAATATTAGCCTGCGGTCATTTTAAGACCGAATGCATGGACCGAATATACTGACACACATTCGGTTTCTTTCTCAACTGTTCACTTTTGACATAACCGAGAGAATACTTAATTTTATTAGAATACTAATAATTTTGTGTGCATGTGTCCTTTCGAACGCAAGTAAACGCGAAAGATAAAATAATTCGGTGTTTGAGCGTTGTCTGAAACACACCTCTCCCTCTCTCTCCCTCTCTCTCTCTCTCTCTCTCTCTCTCTCTCTCTCTCTCTCTCTCTGTGTGCCCGCACACATCGGGTGTGTGAGGCTATGGGCACAGATAAAGCGCAAGTCCAGATTTTCGCCTCTTCTTCCATATTTAAAATCGCTTGAATGTGTAAATTGGCAAGACAAAACATGTCCAAATGATAAACTTTAAATCTATGATGATTAAACTTAGCAGTTAACCCGCAAATCACATGCGTGCCGAACCCTGGGGGCCTGGTCCGTACGGATCCCGGATCGACTGCGACCCCTAATAAAGAACACACTTATCATCATGATTGCTATCTTACCAGAGATGGAGAAAAATCCTACTCCAGTAAGTTAACGTGTCCCAGTCTCCAAAAAAGTTGGTACTCAAAAGCACCTCCCGCCACATTTTCTGCTGCGCATCGTTTATTTTTACCACAAAATGCGCACCGGTTCTGTGCACCCCTGGTTATTGTGATTGTGTCTTTTAAATTATAACTAGTTTAATAGACTATAACTTTCAAACAAGGATTTTATTTTTTCAAACTATCTTTAAAGAAATGAATATGACTATTCAGCAAGGATGCATTGAATTTATCAAAAGTGACAGTAAATACATTTATAATGTTACAAAATATTTCTATTTCAAATAAATGCTGTTCTTTTGAACTTTCTATTCATCAAAAAATTATGAAAAAATATTAATACAATTAATATTTTTCCACAAAATATTAAGCATCACAACTGTTTTTAACACTGATAATAATAATATATGTTTCTTGAGCACTAAATAAGCATATTAAAATGATTTCTGAAGGATAACGTGACACTGGAAATTGGAGTAATGGTTGCTGAAAGTTCACATTTGCTATGATAGAGTGACATGATAGTAATATTGCTATTTCATATTACTGTTTAGCTGTATTTTGATCACATAAATGCAACTTTGGTGAGCATAAGACACTTCTTCAAAAAAAAAAAGTTTTAATCTTAACCCATAACCCAAAACATAGTGCACATGAAGTTCTTGAAGTGCACATGAAGTAAAATAGTTGAATGGCACAACCCTGATACACACACCACACATACACACACACACACAAACAGAAGGCCTTACCATTCTGGGGATGCTCCAAGGGTTTCCTGCGGACTTTGTGGCTGTTGTAGGTGAATCTGCGGTCAGGCTCATAATCAGGGCGGGTGTGCGCCTCTCTGTAGTGTTTGTGATGAAGATTGGTACCATCCTCTTCATCAGATGAGCTGGAGTAACTGAGCTCCAGGCCGGGGTGGGGCCGGGCCAGAGATTGGTACAGCTTCTCGTCCATCCCTGCTCTCACAATATCACACACTCAGAAATCTCAAAAACTCACTCAAAGCACACTACACACACAAAGGAAAAAAAACAAAGAAGAGAACAGAGGCGATGAAAAAGAAAACAAACAACAGCAGTTCAAATGTACTCTAAACTTTCATTTCACTGGTGCAATTTTTTGTAAAGCGATACATGAAACAGATTGAGAACAAACGGCTGCTCTGTAGAAATATATTTAAAGAGGCATGAAGGACAAAACAAAACAAACGCTCTCCAAAACCACCCCCATGTTTTAGCCAAACATTCATCGACCACCAAGAAAAGAGAGATGGTCTCAGAGGACAAATGAAAGAGAAGAGGGATAGATAGATGGAGGGTGAGATGAAGAGATAAAGAGATGCTTAGATAGAGGAAAAGAGAGGAGATAAAAAGGGTGAAAGACTAGGGGGGAAAAGAAACAAACTCAAAACAAGAGAGAGTTATACAACTGCCCGGTAATGAAGGCAATTAAATCATGGAATTAACGTACCTCACTATACAGTACACCAGTCAATACTTTAAAATAATTCATTAGGATAAATTTCTTTTGTGTTGTAGTTAACCAAATCAATCTTACATTCTGAATTAGCTTCAAGTACATATGTATTGATTCCTTTGACAGTGTAGCACAAGAAAACAAAATGATATCTAACAAATATGCTTTATTGATGCAGTCATCTGGAGCTCTTGTCATTCACGAGTTCACACTTACGAATGATCAGAGAGTAAATGGTTATGCGTATTTGGTGTGCTGTCCGGGGGGAGGGCTCCGAGCTCGGAAATTGGGCCCGAACCCAGAGTACTCCCCCGTATCTCTGGTTAGTAGGATAACCAGCAAGTGTGAGGAGATGGGGTGGTGGAGGGATGCTGAAAACTGTCGAGGAATATGGGTGAGTCGACTGCGTATATTTATAGGCTTTACTCATGCTGATTGAGTGAACCTGTTGATTACTGATTGCTGACAGCTGGCTGAAATGACTTGATTGTTTGATCATTAGAACGTGTTCCTCCCGAACCTTGTTAATAAAACATAGTTTAGAGATAATCCAATATTGTAGAGCTGTAACAAACTACTGATGTTGAAAATAATAATAATAATAATAATGTCATTAATAATAACAATTGATAATCAATAATAAAAATAACTGACACTATTTAACTGAAATTGTACATGTAACACTGGTAATTAATGATATGTTTTTATGAGAACAGTAACTGTAATGGGATTCTAAAATTACAATTTATAGGAAAATATGGCTGCATGATTCTGGGGAAAAAATATATAACTGCAATTACGATACAAACTCAGAGCAGATGCAGAGATGGAGTTTGTTCGAGCAACTGCGAGCAACTGATGATCCAGTGATTTCAATGTTTTGGAACATCTAGAGATTTCCAAAACATTGAAATCACTGGATCATCAGCTGCTCGCATCTAAAAGAACACCTTGCCACATTTCACTCTGAAACATTCAGTGCTTTTTGACTGTGGACAAATAGTCAGTATGTTACAGCCCTCCTTGACCCTGACCCAAGAACACAGACAACAAAATGAAAAAAAAAGGTGTTAATTGCGTAGTATTAAAATGTTGAAGTTAACATGTTCATTTTAAACACACATCTTTCTGACTGCATCCAACAACAACTGCATCCGTAGATCTTCATGAAAAGGGATTAGTGGGAAACTAATATTGGAGTCAGACAAGATCGTGCTTGAATTGCCCTGCATACATCTTATTCAGTGCTCTAGCATTGACACAATCTCTCTCTCTCTCTTTCTCTCTCACTCTCCAGAGAGTGTGGCTCCATTTCAGCTTTTACTTCCCAGAATTTAAACGCTGACCATGACCTTTCCATGACCTTTGAGCCTGAAAAGAACATTCAGCGTTCAACAGAGGAGCGCGCAGGGCCACTGAAAAACAAGATGCAGTTAGACAGGGAGAAAGAGAAAGCAGAGGCACAGCTGAAAGGAGACAGATGAAAAGGAGAGGTGGAACGGATGAACACTGGATGAAAGAGAACCGATAGACCATATAGGGTAGAAGAGGAGTCAAACGAAGATGAAGACAGGGACAGGATAGGAACAGAAGCATGGCTGAAAAATGAAAGCGGGAAGGATGAGAATGGACAGATGAAGAAATGAAGAAGGATAGAAGGAGCTTGCAAAATGACCAGACAGGTTAAAGACTTTCTGGGAATCATACAAGAGGGAGACAGACAGAGAAAGAAAGTCACTCTCATCCTGACATTGATGAAATAGAAGTTAAATATTACCATCAAATGCTCGTTAGTGAGTATACTCTGTATTGCTTTTGTAATGGGTTACTAATTGGCTGATGCGGAAATGCGCGGCATGACTAAGTGATGTGGGAGGGGTATGCGAGTTAAATCCCTGTCAGTCCCTGGCAGGCTGCCTGCTGATTGGACGTCGTGCCAGAGCGAGTGCCAATTGAAGGCGGCGGTGACTTTGCAGACTGGAGGCAGCATCTTTGCACGCAAACACAATTAATAGTCTGTTAGTTAATAGTGGCTGTGGTGAAAGCTCCCTTTATCTGTCTCTCTCTCGCTCTGCTCTCATGAGACCGTAGCCAAGCCAAATACCATAGGAAGCCGATCGAACACTATTACTACCATTTTTGATCAAAACAGAACTCACTTTAACACGTAAAGTGAGTTAAAGGCCACTACAAAAAAATGCGTGCAACAAATAAGAGACGTAGACACACGCACACTTGAAGCAGACAGATGGGAAGGGTTCTTATGGGAGTGCTGAATAAGTCTTTGTAATCAGATGATTATGATGATTACAGTGTAGGAGAACAAACTGCAGAGAGGGGACACAAACATGGGCACGAACCCAGGCATGTACACACAATTGTGTTCCTAATTGTGTTTGAGCTCAAGACTACACCGTTTATGTTTAGGGATGCTCTTCCTTTATCACTGAGCAACAGGTGAAAATAAAAGCTCTTACAGTAATAAAACCCTCTTTCATATAAAGAACCATATTTTGCTGTAAAGAGTTCTTGAGTTGGCTATATTATATAAAACATTGATGTTACATTATAGGTGCTTCAGATCAGTGTATTCGTTCTATGTATCGTCCATTAACAGAGGGAAAAGTCTTCGAAGATATATTCGCTAGAGAAATACCAGAAGCATATATGAGTTGTAACTTGTATGTCAGGAATTGGTCAACGCTGTATACCAAAATAATCTCTCTATTTTTTTTCAAGTACCATCTAACCAGCATCCAAGAGGACTTTTTGTCTAATTCAAAGAATATAATTTTTTCTATAGCAACAGCACAAATATCAACAGCACAACTGCTTTTAACATCAATAATAATAAATTCAGCACTGAATCAGAATATTAGAATGATTTCTTAAAGATCATGTGACACTGAAGACTGGAGTAATGGCTGCTGAACAGCTTTGCCATGGCATTATATACAGTATATATATATATATAAATATATACACTAGGGCTGTCACTTTACGTTCGAAAATTGATTGCACAATAGATCGGACCAACCAACACAAGTTTCGAAAACGAAAATAGGGAATCGATTTTTTTTTTCTTCTTTTTTTTTTTTTACCAAAAATGTGTTTTAGGTGGACAGATCAATACAGTACACAGAACATGTAGGATGTTGGAAAATAACAATGTCTTTTTTGTTAACAAAATGCTTTTTAATATTCCCAATTTGCGCTAAATCCGCGCAGCTTTGGCTACACGAACTTCCCCAGCAAAGTGAGTAAACCTAGAAACACGCCAAATTGGTTTGTGATTTGACAGCGTTACCAGCGTTGGCGGGTGTTAATTTCAATCCCTGAATGTTGCACTCCTGTTTGTCATTGTGCACGAAACTTCACGTCAATAAATCATCAGAAATATTGCTGACTTGTGCGCGTCTCAAGCGCCCTCTTTACGCTCATCCTAATACCTGTTAGTTGTCCGTGGATTTGCCTATATTTGGTGTTGAAAATGAAATTTTCAATCGATGGGATTTTACAATCGATTCAATGAACTTATGTCTCAAAAATCTAACCGGATTTTTTCCACAAAAGTGACATCTCTAATATATACCCGATTTTACCCATCAGGAATCGTCTGCATCATGAAAAGTGGGTGGTCCATACCTGAATGGAACCAAACCTGAATGAGAGTTTGCAGTATATAGTGGAGAACATTTCCTCTCTTAAAAACGCACCCACACCCACTTGGACTGTGAAGGTTAAGTCCCATTCAACTGTCAAGAGCATATTTCATACTCTAAATGGGGTATATTCTAATATTCTAATGGTAACACTATAAGTTGTCCTATGGCATCAGGCTTTAGTTAGAAAATAGATGTTTTTAGCTTGGTAGTATACATACTTATATATTTGACACTCAGGGTGACCAAACTAACTCAGTCTGGATTGATTTTCATACTCCTGCTGTTGATACACAACTTTGCATCTCTGTATCACCAAGACATTTTAGCCATATAGTCAAGATCAGTTTGTGTGTTGATGTTTCGACAGCTCAATGTAGAGATGGATCAATGTATGGACAGTATTAACACTCGGTGTCACTGAACTTTCCCAAACTAAACAAAGAGAAAATCGAAGGGCTCTTAGTCAGGGATAAAGGGCGGTGAGTGAAACTGTCTACAATGTGAAAATCCTCTCTTGAATACTAAGTCTTATGTTAAAATCCTCTATGTATCGCTGTGCACGAATTTGAATTTTAAGGTCTACATCAGGCAGTCCACTTAAACTGCTTTTTATCAGCTAAGAAACATAGTCCACGCGCTTCGCTCTCGAGCAGATGCTGAGAGATTGATGCATGTCTGGACTGCTGCAATGCTCTCCTGTCTGCTCTTCCCGAGAACGCCCGGCTAGACTACAAATTAATGCTGCAGCACGAGCGCTGACAGAGAGCAGAATGAAAGCACACATTACGCATGTCTTAAAGTCCCTTCATTGGCCTCTCGTAAATTTTAGGATTGATTTCAAATTTCTGTTACCGGTGTACAGATCCCTTAATGGGTTTGCACCTAAATCCATTTCTAATAAGCTTGTGAGGATCGTTTCAAACGGGTCTCTTTGGTCTCCTAACACTGGCGTCCCAGCAGTCAGTAGTAAAACTCAATGCTCTCCAATGCCTGTTAAAAGAAATCGCACTCTTGATGAGTTTAAACAAAGCATTAACATTTGTAGCACATTCGTCCATCACTTTTCCTTATTCATATGGCAGATTTATTTATTTGTAAACTTTATTTTATTTATTTATTACTTATGGTTTAATTGCTGTGCTATTTATTTATAATTTAATATAATTTTTTCTTTGATCTGTGTGCTATGACTCTTTAAACTTTATTCTTTAACTGCACTATTAGTTGCATAATTTCCTGTGTTTAATTATGCACCAACCTAGAATTTAATCTTTCATGTTTGCCAACCGACACATTAATCTCCTTGCATTGCATAATTTGCACCAAATTTGTTTTACAACCAAAGTCTGAATAAAAGGTGATAATGCAGGGTTATGCACCATTTAAGTGCCATGTGCATATGACACAGACACGCTAATATGAATGGTTTTGAAAAATATTTGCTTCTAAATATTGTCAACAATAACATTAGCATGATTTGACTGCTGGGAACAGTACAATATTACAGTCAGCCTGTAGAGACATATCATATTTTCTCTCTCACACACACAAACTGTCTCTACACACAGTGGATAATATTCATTCATCCATCTTCAGATTATCAGTGCAGACTTCCTGCGCTGATTCTCTCTAAAATAGTCACATACACACACACACACACAGCAAGAGTTGACGTTCCCTCATCCATCTCTCTCTATTGCCAGAGTCACTTCCTGCACTGAACGATTTTCTCCCACACACACAAACACACGCAAATTCTTCTGAGGAGAATCAGATCTGCAGCAAGAGAAAGCTCTTGCCCTGAGCAACTGCACAAACGTGTCAAAGTCCTGATACTGCCTAAAATAAAAGCTGACAGCACACACACACATAAGCAGTCCGTAAACATGAAAGTCAAGCGCAGGTCAGCTAAGAATATTTCTTGCTGGTGGCATTTCTCTGCGCTCCCAAAAAGGTAAACAAACACACAAACACACACTTTCTACATAACCCTGAAGCTAGTTAGACATCTTTAGGGGTCATATCTGACAAAGGTCATCACCATGGAGACCCAGGCTGGAGGAGGGGTTAAGGACATGGATAGAGATATTGTCTACTTACAAAGTTACAAAACATAAATTCATATAACATTCTTCTCTTTTTTTATACAAATCACTCTTCCTCTACTTATCTTCCTATCTCATTGTTCTGTGCACACGTACATTTGAAATGTTTAAACATGAAGTATAATTAATTTTGAGTATATCAAACAGGCAATCTTTGGTCTTATTAATCTATTACTTGTACTTTTGAATGAACTGTTTGCTTGTTTCTTTTCGATTGTACAAACTTCTTATACGTTTATAATGGCTAATATTGTTTATTTAAATATTATTTTTCAATAAATATTATTTTATATAAATAACATGCCATATTTGGTATTGAGAAATTGTCCTTTTTATACATTATAAACAATAAGACCCAACTTACAAATGCATTGACTAGGGCTGTCATGGGAAATCCCCTTAACTTTTAAAAGGACAAATACAAAGATATCGCTTTCCTCAGTGGACATTCAAAAAGATTGACCAGAAGAATATGAGTGGCAGGTAAGGAACTCGCTTAGTCAACCTCTCTCGCTCATTATACGGTACTCTACTCTGCATAATAAAATAAACTCCAATGAAGCGACTCAACGTTCCTTCATTACTAGTTCTAAAGTGACGTTTTAGAATCAGTAACGGAGGTTTGGGCTCAACTGTTAAACTGTCAACTTGAGATTTGAATCCGTGGCAGAAGGAAGTAGTTCCGCACAAAATATATTTTTTAAAACACTCCGTTGTTGTTTCTTATTACACACTTGTGCTGTGGAACTGTTGTATAAACGCATTTTCACACTCGTAGTTGTGCGATATGGCTCTTTATCAGCACGGCTGAGCTTGCCTGCGGAATAGTATTCGTGTGCTGTCAGACGCAACTCTCTGGGCCGCGTGCGCTTCGAATGTGTGCGCACACAAATCTTCTCACACAGCATTCTAGAACTGAATTGAGTTCTCTTTCGCGTGTTCTTGTGCTTGAATGTTTAAATTGGCAAGGCTTAAAAACATGTGCAAAGGATAAACTTTCATGACGATGCAGCACTGGCCTGGTCGAAACAATGACAGTTTATTAAAGTGCCCCTATTATGCTATTTTAAAGTTTCCTACAACAGGTTTACATGCATCAAAGGTCATTTTCTCATAATATACATTTGCACATCACCACATTTTCAATGATTCTCAAACGACTCGTCAAATGAATCAATATCTCTAAATCCCTCCTTTCCGTGAGCTACTCTACTCTGATTGGCCAGACAGCTCAGTCTGTTGTGATTGGTTTACCGCATAGTCACGTACAGCTGTCGAAAACAAAAACGCCCATTGCCGCATATTTTACCATATCAATCCGAGCACGAGTCCAATGATGATACATTCGAAGAAATAGTCATTCAACCCGAACCTCCATTGCAAGGAAAACTCGAGCAGGACGTTTCTCAGTGATACACTAACTTACTCAGTTCGAGGGACATTATGAGATGTTGCAACTGTAATTCCTCACCATCAGCAATAACAAGTGCATGTCCATCAACAAATTGATTATTTTACTTGTAGTTATTTATTTACAGAGTATTTTTCTAATTTATTGCGGTGAACATGTGGAAACTGTATCAATCAACAGTGCATACATTAGCCGAGCTCTAGCGTGAATGATTTATGTTACATAAACGTTGGTCAAACAAATCTTGCTCCATGCTTAACCTTTCCTCAAAGTAGTGAGAACGACAGACGAACTGCATTAATAGACACAGTTCTATAATAGTGGCCCACAACTGATTAGTATTTCAGTAATGTGAATTAACCAGTTAGCAGGAGACCTACACAATATAAAACTCTAAACTAAGTATTTTGAACACCATTTTTCAAGAGCAAACAGTTTGCGAATCCTGCATTGAACTCCGAGATTTGAGAAGAAGTCGTTAGTCAAATAAAGGAAACACAGCAAAAGTTTAGCATTAAACTGCTGTGGTATCGTGGTAAAGATGAATTTTAACCACTGATTCTTCACATGCTCATCCTTCGGCAGTGAAACAAAACTGGCTTTACCCTCACATTGTAGAGCATAGCATCTTCTCAACATGATGCTATCCAGTGTCCACAGGAATCAGCTGCACGTTTGAGGGGATTCAAGTTTTCCCAGGTGTCTGCGAGCGCAATAAGTGGGCAGGCAATATGCTAATGTTTCGTCTTGGCATCACGATGAAACGGCTTATGACTCGTTTGAAAAACAATTCATTTCATTGACTCAGAGTCGACTCTTACTTTTGAAAGACAATATATTTATATACAGTGCACTTTCAGATTTAAAACTTTGCAGAATGTTTTCATTCACTTAGAGCTATGTTGCACACAACATGAAAGGTCATTTTCAAAAATCCATAATTGGGGCCCTTTAACTCTTGGCCATCATGCAGTCCTATGTTGTAGCTTGTTCATAAAGGTATTGAATAATTTGGAGAAATGTGATTTTTGTTATCAAGCAGGACGAGGCCGCGGGACGTGAGAGAACGTCGCACGGCCGGTGGCGTGAGTGATAATGAATGACACCTGTGAGATGCACCAGTCTCGCATCTCTCACGAAGGAGCGGAAGCATAAAAGAAGGAGCGACGACAGTGAAGATAGAGAGAGGAACAGGCTTGATTTTATGTTGTGTTTTGTTTCTGTTATGTGTAATTTCCTGGCTTTTTCTCATGATAACAGAGGTCTAGGGGCTATGTAACTACCATATAAGTTTCAAAAGAGTTAATCCACAGAAAACTGCACACAGCCTGCATAAATTATCTGTGCCTTTTCACAAGCCGTTGTGACTTCCGTCAAAATGTGATGTCGGAACTACTCAGTCACCGCCTTCAGTCACCACCCCGAGCACTGCCCACCGTCCCTCCCTCCTTTTGCCCAACCCCAGACAACATCACATCCATGCCGTTGCTGAGCAACAACAACACGGATGATTGTCGAGAAAATGCTGTTCAGTCGATGGATGTCAGGAAACTACATCATTGCACACTGATGCACAGGCTTCCGAACAACATTAATATAAGAGACCAGTGGCTAATGTTTATTTATTCGGAAATACCACAGCAATTTAGTTCGACCTAAACCGACTGTTCTGCACATTTCACAAGTGACTGCTTCGTTAATCAGGCACAGTTCAATGCCAGTTTTTCAAAGAAGCTACTCATCAAAGATGTTGCAGTCCCTACATTGTTGGGACTGACCTCAAATTTGCAACCCGTAATCACATTTTATGTTACATTATGGAGCCAGCATAATCTGAAATTATAGTTTGTAAACGGATATGCAACACTAACGTGTTGCTAAATTGATGCTGACGTTTTGTTTTGTACAGTCTATGGTTACCACAAGCTTTGATAGAATATCTGTTGGAAACAAGACAAAGTACATTGTTTATTTTCCTATCCTGTTGTTTTATTGAGTTAAAGACGGTGAGATTGAGTTCACTCAGTCTCTGTGTCTTTTGTTTTGCTAACAGAAACTAACGTTTAGTGTACTTGAATGGGTAATGTTAACGTTATTTCAAAAGTCTGAGTTTGTTCACAGTTTAAATTAGCGTTAATGTTAAATTTGCAAGCAGCATTCATGTAATGGTAATTATAATACTCTTACAATAACGCTGAAAGTAAAAAAAAAGTTTTAAAGTTTTAAACAATTAATTACCATTCTGAAACATCCTTTTGTAAGTGTGTTTGAGGAGGTGGTTGGTTGTTTCCTGTCGTCGCCGATTCGGGGTCTGAGTTCGGCTCAAACATATAAAGCCAGATAACATTTCCCTCAGCAATGTCCATCATTACAGGTGTTTTATTTACCTTACTTGTGAGCATCAACAAGCCACAGCAGGCTACAGCATACATGACCCTTGTTACCTGTGGTTGGCCTGGCCAGGTGTCACTCAGAAAATAACAGGCCAATCAGAAGAGAGGCTCATGAATATTAATTAGACAGTCCAAAATCGACCTGTTCTTAGCAGAGCTCCTGAGAAAGGAGCTGTAAAAATATATTGAGATGGTTTTTGGTACTTACAAATATATATTCTTAAGGACATCAAAACCTAAAATAAAACTCTAGAAAGGTGTACAATTGGGATCTTTAATTTAGGCTTCCCTAAAATATCTTATATGCTGTCAGAAGTCTTTTGTTGTCTGCTGTCAAAAGACGAGGTTAACCGACTCTACTCACATGACCTGGTGATGTAAACCGATTCCGAACAACACAGAAGAAAGTGGGGTGGAGCTACTCTCCGATGGCCTACCCACAGACCATACAGTGACCATCTGATGCACAGTTTCTGTGTGATTTAAGCATGGTCAATTGCAAGATATTGCCTCAAATATAGAGGAATTGTATCAACCCAATTTAAAAAGTTTTAGCAACACAATTTTTAAATATCATTATTTGATATATAGTTATTGTTGCATCGCTGTATCAATATGAAGACAATTACAATGATATAAATGAAGTTATAAGTGCCCAACCAAAGGGAACACTAATCACCATAACGGTGAGTTCAAACAAAAACATTTTAGGAAAATCAGCATTAATTTATTAAAGGTGGGGTATGTGATTCTCTTTTTTGTCCATTTTTTCAAAATCACTTGAAATCCTATTCATAACCCACTGCCACTGAGTTAGAAGCACTGAAATGAAAATTTAGCAATTTAATCATCTGTGGAACGGGCAGGACTTGAAAAACTCCAGCCAATCATTTCCAAGACCACCTAGAATCATTGGACAGTAAGTCCGTCAATCAAACGGTTGTACCATACCCCCCTCCGGAAAGAAGGTAGGACCATTTGAGTTGTGTATTTTCAAAATCTGCCAGCCGTTTTGCAAATCCCATACCCCACCTTTAAGTCAGCTTATATGTTCTCTTAAATTTTTCAGTTGCATTAACGATTGAACACTTAAGGTGACTTTGGGAAATCAGTGAATGCCAACAGAGAAAAATAACTGCAGAAGTGGAGGAAATTAGTGAAAAGTCTATTAATAATTGCCCCGCCCTTTTTTTTTTTTTTTTTGCTTGGCAAAATGGAACTCAAACCAATCAATTAATCCTAACTTGGATTTTCTGAGTAAAAAAATGCATAGTATGTGAATAGTACAGATTACAAGATTTTTACAATTAAATTAAAGTTAACTTAAAAGTGTTAGTTGGAATCACTGTTGGATTTTACAGTGTTGGTTACTCAAGCTCCAAGCTTCTAGTTGTCGATCTGATGGCTGCAACTCTGGCAGTCAAACAACAAAGAAACATGGACGTGAGAAAGGTGGCTGAAACACTGACACCGTTGATCAGTCATGAAAACAATGAAGAGAAAACAATAAACAAAGTGCTAAAAAGGGACCTGATTTTTATTTTTGTGATTGGTTACGAAGTGATTTACGGCAGTATCTTGAGGTCCGATTCATCAGACAGCAATTTACTCCAACACTGCACACTGTGACTTTCAGTCCAGGGCAGTAACAGCTGTCAAGAGTCTGGAGAGGGTGTGCGAAAACACACATGCTGGATGCGTTCTTCCTTTATAATGTCTAGATGGAATGCAGCTGAATGAAACCGAGAACAGGGCATTGAGAAAGAGTTGTTAAATAACTATTTTAACTTGATAAGCCATATCAAACATGGATTGCTACAAAGTATTTTTTTCAAATAATTTTGCCGTTTATGCATTTAAATATACAATATGATGTGATGCAACAGCCAAGTCTCACACATATGTACATAGATTAGTCATTTAAAATAAAATACCAATCAACGATATCAGAGTGGTTAGAGAATAATCATATGACTCAAATGTTAAAATAAATTTAGTTTACATATGTACTAAAAATATGTTTATTTATATAGTGCATTTAATAAACATTAATAAATATATACAGTATACACACACACTACTGTTCAAAAGTTTGGGGACAGTAAAATGAATACTTTCATTTAGCAAAGATGCGTTAAACTTATCAAAAGTGATAGAAAAGACATTTATAATTTTACAAATTATTTCTATTTAGTAAGTAGATGCTGTGATTTTGAACTTTCTATACATCAAAGAATCCTGAAAACAATGTATCTCTGTTTTCACCTAAATATGAAGCAGCATAACAGCTTTCAACATTGATAACTGTGCGTTCGCACCGCTGCCGGAAAGAGCATAAAAATTCGCTCTAGCTGCCCTGCCGACAACGCTGTAGAAAGATTTGTGGACACTGACGCTATGACGCAGATCGAATCGGCCACTTTGACACTCTTGTCGGCGGTGGCGTGAACACACAGTAATAACATTGTTTGAGCACCAAATCAGCATATTAGAAAGATTTCTGAAGAATCATGTGACAAATTCAGCTTTGAGCTTACATGAATAAATGACATATTAAAATAAAGAAAAATTATTTTACATTTTAATAATATTTGACAACATGCAGCTTTGGTGAGCATACAAGACTATTTAGGAAAGGGTGAATGAGTATGTATCGTGTTTTATGGTCTTATGTTGTACTCTTCAGCAAATGAAAATGTGCTGCTTCGTCATGAATACCAGGAAAGAAGGGCCGAGGTGAAATCAAACGATTCTAATGTCAATAAAGACACCCTGAATTCATATGTTTACATTCATTACTTACCCGTCTCTCTCTCTCTCTCTCTCTCTCTCTCTCTCTCTAATGGTATTCTATACTCTTGTGTATCTAAATGCTTTTTGTCACCTCACCACCCCATCTCTCTCGATCCTGTTAGGCTAAAGTATCTGGGTGTGCTCATTCTGGAGGGCTTTTCTGAAGTGTTTCTAATTCTGGCCTGCGACTCAAGTGAAAACACTCCGTCTCACACACACATGCACACACACACACACACACTGCAGTGGCTCACAGCCCCATTTAGCTGATGTGCGTGTGTGTGAGTGAGTGATATGAGAGCTAAAAGCTTGTCCTTCAAAAACTGTCAGCTCTGCTCAAGCTCAAAACAAATGTTTCTCTTTTTATTGTGTGTGTGTGTGTGTGTGTGTGTGTGTGTGTGTGTGTGTGTGTGTGTGTGTGTGTGTGAGAGAGAGAGAGAGAGAGTTTATCATGCAGTTTATCAAAACAGATTTTATTATTCCTATTTATACACAATAAACTGTTATTGCAACATGGTTGGGCTAAAAACTACGGCAGTGTTCAAATGACATTACACCAATGTTCAATAAAGCCTGAACTAAAATAAAGTGATATTTAGTGGAGAGTGAGCTGAACCCATATGGAGTGTGTAGGTGTTTGAGTTTGCTGAGCATGAGGGTTAATCACTAACGTAGGGAGAGAAGGAGGTTGTGAGACAGAGAGAGAGGGGGACAGAAGGCAGTGAGACAGGTTTTTCAAATACAAAGAAAAGGTCCCTTCACAGTGAGTGATGCTCCTAACCGATATTATGAATTATGAATCCCATAACCTGACAAAAGCATACAAGTGAAAGCAGAAGACGAAGTAAGACGACAATACAGATTGTTTTGATATTTAAATCCCAAAAGTTCAGTTTCACACAGTCCTTGGGACAATGTTCCCTCTAATATTTTGTTCTTACAGCGTATGCCTATTGGAGAGTCACATAGACTAGGGGGATAATGGATCGCAGTTGAATTGCGCAGTTGAACACCCAAGACCAAGACCATATACACATCTGGCACATCTGTTTATTTGCCTACAGTTAAATCACTGAATTATCTAACACACATTCGCGCTCCTGCACGCACACAAAGACACACTCATGTATATACACACACCCCCTACAGGATTAATCCTGTAAACAAAGAATTCAGCATTCATCACCAGCCAAATATCCATGGTCAGAACTAGGCCAACACATGATATACTGTATGTGTGTGCTTTGTAGCCTATACTATATGCTGGCATCATTATTTTTGAATTTGAATAAATAATGAGGGGGGAACACATTTTATACTGCAAGTGTGTGCACTTGTTTTAGCAGCAGGGGAGAGCACAGAAAGAAAAAATATGTCTGAAAGGTACTATGTAAATTTTTATGCGTGTATGTTTGGAGGGCAGCCTTCAATGATGTTGTACAATCTCTTTCATTTCTGGTCAGCTCCATTTGTGTCACATTCCCCTTCAATCACCGGACGTCGGTCTCTGATCATTCGGATGGCAGTCACACCGACTTATACATGAAAGGGATGTAATGTGTGTCATGCACACACACACAAACACACATATAGAGTCCCCTGACGAGCAACAGACAAATAGGATTTTTTGCTTCCAATTGTGAAATTGCTGACAAGGTAAAAATGTAGGAGTCTATGCTCAAACACACACACACACACACACACACACACACACACACACGGCTTGGTTTAGGCATAAATATAAAGGCAACATCTAAAAAATGCAAATTTGTTAGGGCTAACAAAAGAAAGCCACAGAGAGAGATGAAGTGACAGAGAGAGTGTGTGTTGATGTGTGTGAGTCATTCACACTGGAGACAGTCGCACACTTTTTGATCACTAAGAGACTTAATTAGACTCTATTCTTGCTGTCTGTCTCTCTGTGGGCTGAACGTAACACTTCACTGCTGATAGGGAGTATGAGGAGAAAATCATTCTCTTCCCCCATCTCCTTTTTTCTTTCTCTTCCTCAGTGGGAATGAACTAAGAGAGTTTGCAGGTGTCGCTACTAATGAAATAAATACGTAAACCTTTGCAATAATAAAAAGCCAATTTCCTTCATTGGTCCGCTGATAATGTTCGAGAGTAAATAAGCGCAAAACATACAAATCTCATTTCCACCAGAGAAATTATAGCATTGCTTGTGCCAATCTGATACCATGCAGTATACAAATAGCTATCGCAACCCAGATCTAGAATTATTGGAGCACTCCAGGCTAATGAGACAATGCTTTATTCCACCCATGTTTGCATGGGAGCGGCCTTATATTTAAGAGGCATGTGGGGACACACACCTGCGGTCAGAGAATGCTGGGAGGAAACTGTCCTGCTCCCCGGGGCTGACTTTTGCACATTATTATTAGATGTCGTTGGGGTGTGATCTCTATCTTTACACTCTCATCCAGCAGGTGTGTATGTCAACAGAGTGATTTACTGAACAACACGGCTTACAGGAAACAGAGCCTGCTGCGCTCTGATTGGATAGAAAAATTAACAGTCACACAGAAAGTCCCACAAAATGACATGACTAGAATCATACACGACTCAATAAAAATATCATACTCTACCAGAAGCCTGAGTATAAAGGTGTTCATAATGTCGTCTAAAAAATAATTATAATACATCATCATACTTGCCTATATTCATGGTTAAACTTTGAAAATGTATAAAGCACATGTACATTAATAAAGCACAATAATAATTTACAGTTATTAATGATAAAATAAAACTGAAGATGGTGAATCCAAGTTGGATGCTTTATATTTAGAGCTGGGCAATAATAATAATAACATTTTTTATTTAAAATTTTGACAAAATGTAAATAAGTTATATAGGCTAATATACATTTAGTTAATAATTTATTAATTTGAATAATTTCAATAGCCATGATTTCAGCCAAATATGTAGATAATATAAAAGGCTTAATGCAAGAATTTAAATATAGTAAAAATTATTACAAATTTATTATATTATTATTACAAAATTATTTTACTAAACCATTTTAAAGGTACTATTTCAGGGCTTGAATTTCGGTGCGGGTATTGCGCATAATTTTAATCATTCCCGCAGGTCTCCCACTGATGGAACATTGATTCATTTTAGCATGTAGGTATTAGTAAATTAGTATTAGTATTAGTTTTAGCATTAGTTTTAGTATTAGTTTTAGCATTAGTAAATTAATCCACACAGATTATAAAATCAAATCAGTCATTTTAAAACTTTCTGCGAGACGCAATTTCACAAACAGTGCGAGTGATTCAGCGGTGTTCCGTCTCTCTCTCTCGTCTCTCAAAATGGGTTGCACAAGGCAGTCGTTAAGCGTGCTGCAGGCGGCTATAATACACTCTCGCGTTTCGGGAGTCGGGATAGACGGAATTGTCACTTGCATAATCGGGCCAGCATTGCATCATGAGTAACTAAAGTTTACCATTTGCACGTCTTTTTAAGTCTTACCAGTTTAAACATTCACACGATCTTAAAGGTGCTCTAAGTAACTTTTTTACCTTAACTGAACAGCTTCGGAGTCAGTGGAATGGTTATATTACTTATTTCGGGTTGAATGGTGGTGGTTTTGCACCCCCCTCGTGCCCGATAGCGGAAAAATCTCACTTGCAACTTTGGGCCGGCGGGCCGCCAGGAAATTATTAGTTGAATAAAGTCGATATTTTTGTTTTTTTTTGCGCACAAAAAGTATTCTCATCGCTTAATAAACTGAAGATTGAGCCACTGTAGTCACTTGGACTATTTTAACCAAGTTTCAGTCCCTTAGAAAGCCAATGGAGGAGTGATCCAGCTCTCAGATTTAATCAAAAATATCTTAATTCGTGTTCCGAAGATGAACGAAAGTCTTACGGGGTTGGAACAACATGAGGGTGAGTAATTACTGACAGAATTTAAATTTTTGGGTGAACTAACCCTTTTAAACTATTCGGTAGGCTACTTGCTGTCTGAGAGTTTTTTTTTTTCTGCACACATACAAGCCACCTCAAACAGCTCGCAGGTAACAAAAGTAATTTTTTGTGGATTATATCGCTTTAACAGTCAAAAACATGCGAAAATTTTTAATTTCGGTCTTGGTGAGTATCCTCTAAACACGGCTATGTCTTAAATAAGTATACATCGCACGTGACCGTATAATGTTGGTGGCTACAGGATCTGTGCACTAGCTCTTACAGTGACAGCAGACATATAGTCTGTCATTAATTTGGTTGTCAAAACAACAAAACATAGCTTTCATTTTAAGGAATCAGGATTAATAGCCTATGTATTTAATTTAGTCAGGACTAAAATACTACCCAGTGTTATTTTACATTTGATTACTTTATTCAGTCTCTGTAGTAATATTTCTGAATACTAGTGTCAGACCTAAGCAAAAACTCTTCTCTTTATTTCCCTTTATAGGTATCTTTATTCTATTGTATTTATTTGTGCTACTTTTTTCAGTTTAATTCAAAGATTGAAATCAAGCTTTCTTGTGTTGCGTAAATGCAAAAAAATTACCCCATTGTAAAAATGAAATGAGCGAGAATACATTTAGGAGATAAATGTAATTTAAAAAAAAAAGTCTAAACTCCCCCCTCAAATTAAAAATCACCTAAGGGATTTCCCCCCATTTTCCAAAACGAAATTCAGGCCCTGCTATAGTTTGCCTAAAAACGAAAATTCTGTCATCATATTTGTTCCAACATGGAAGATATTTTGAAGAATGTTTGTAACCAAAAAGATGTGGGGCACCATTGACTTCCATAGTATTTTTCTTTCCTACTATGGAAGTCAGAGTCAAGGGTGAATGATAACAGAGAATTCAGAATAACAGAATTCATCCCTTTAAGTGTGCCACATGGACATCAGACGCAGATTCATTCATACAGAGAGCTCAAAAGCACTGATTCACATAAATTTGTCTTTCCTTTTTACAAGAGATGTTTAAATCAAAGATATTAATAAAATATATCCATCCTGATGCTCTTACACTCATTAACATCGAGATGTGACAGGACTGGATGTGAAAAACCCCCACTGACGTTGGCTTTAGGAATTTAAATGGTAATTAAATAAGAAGCACATTAATCATTGCGATATGTATGATGCTGGTGTCACAACTGGGTTGAAATAAATCACAGGAAGATAAGATTAAGGGTCAAAAGGCTTTACAATTCCACACAGAAGGTAATCCAAACAAGGAAGGCCAACAAACACAACCGCTATGCATTGATGTGACCAGACAAATGAGAACTGAAAAGACTGCAACTACAAGGCAAATGAGGGCAATTAATGACAAACACCTGTGATGATTCATTGAATCTTCATGACAACTGTCTGTGACAGCTGGTACGGTCAAAAGTTTGGAAACATAACTATTTTTAATGTTTTTGAAAGAAGTCTCTTATGCTCATCAAGCCTGCATTATTTGATCAACAATACAGAAAAAACAGTAAGATTGTGAAGTATTATTACCATTTAAAATAATGATTTTCTATTTTAATATATTTTAATAAATATAATTTATTTCTGATGCAAAGCTAAACTTCCAGCCATTACTCCAGTCTTCAGAGTCACATGATCCTTGAGAAATCATTCTAATATGCTGATTTATTATCAATGTTGGAAACAGTTGTGCTGCTTGATTTTCTTTTTTCAGGATCCTTTGATGAATAAAAGATAAAGAACAGCATTTATTTAAAATAGGAATCTTTTGTAACGATATACACTGCCGTTCAAAAGTTTGAGATGAGTATTTTTTTAAAGAAATTAATACTTTTATTCAATTTATTTGTATGTGTTAAATTGATAAAAAGGGATAGTAAAGCTATTGTTGGAAAATATTTATATTTTGAATAAATGCTGTTCTTTTTAACTATATATTCATCAATGAATCCTGAAAAAATATATATATTGCCCAGGCCTAATTAAAATGCATAAATAACATGGAGCCTAAAATACAATTGTTACTAAAAGGTACAATACCCGAGATCAGATTAAATAGGTTTTTAACAGGCATGCTTGTTTTAAACAGTTTTGACCCCGTGCCAAATCCTTCTTTTCCTGTTTTCAGTGTCTCTGTGCACTAAGTTCCTCTCCCTCGCTTGAGTGAGCACAAGACATGGCCATAATCAACAACCATAACAACCCACAAACACTGGAAAACGGTCAGAATCTGTATGCGAGTTGAGACAGATTGACCTGTGGCCCATGTGTTTTGCCCTTAAACTTTCTTTCATACCTGTTTTCACTGGGAGCCTTCAAGACAATAGAGCGACTAAAGTCACACACCTGACCCGTGATGATGAATATCAGCCCCAACACCACAGACACACACACACACACACACACACATCTCTCTAGGGTTTGGATTCTATCATTATCTCTCACCTTGTCACGGTCAACCTGAAAAGCTTTCTCTCTCTCTCTCTCTCTCTCCCTATGACACTCTCTCTTTCTCTCCAATCATCTGTTCTTGCCATTTCTGTGCCAATGCCTTTTTATGTCTTTCTCAATTGTTCTTTCATTACTTGTTTTGAATTGACTCTCACCAAGACTAGAACAGAGGAGTGCAGCAATAATGTCTTTGTCTTTTCTGACTAATTAAAGGACGGGGTGACATATACATCACATCTCCCTCTCTTTTCTCTGCTTCAGATATTTCTCAGGAAAACCATCCTTCAAACTTGAGTTTCCTTCATGAGATGAGAAATCTGAGGTGACCGTTATGCTTGGGGACAGACTGGGACAGCCTCTTTCAGTCTGGCATTTATTCAGCTATGAACTCCTGCTCTGCGCTCTGAAATACTCAATCAATCGCCCTAATGAAATCCCGCCCCAAAACCGTTACCATTCGAAAAACCCAATAAAACACACATCTGAAACACTCTGGCACAAAGTAGTGTTTTTTTTTTTTAAACCAGGGTAAACAAAACAAACTACTGTGGAGGGATGCTTTTGTAAAACTTTCAATGCATCAGAAAAAAAAGCAACACATAGCAAGGTCTCTGCGGCGTATGAAAGTCACTCTCATTACCAGATGTCTCCATTTTACTGATCTCAGACCAGCGTTTATCTCCTCTCCCCGAGAAGCCATTTCTCCCTCCTACGCACCCACTCTGACAGAACGAAAGAACGAGTGAGAGAAGAAATTAGCATTTCAGAAAGAGAGAGAGAGAGAGAGAGAGAAAGAGACAGCGAAAGACGGGAGAGAGAAGCGATCAAGTTATTCTCAGGAGATTGGTTAAGATGAGCAAAAACAGTAGGGGGTTGCGTATATACACAAACACTTCCAACTACCAAACGACATTGACACAAGAATGCAAACGTACAAAATTACGTTTTTAGTGGAGAACGCAGAACACACGAAGTGCATACCGCCTACAGGTTCACTGAGGATAAAACAATCCAATACAGCAACCCCCTTCACCCCCGCCCAACGCACCTTGCACGGTTTTAACTGAGAAGCGAACTAGCTTGCACCGTTGTTTAGTTCAATCATGCATCTAAGATATTCCCCAGCTCCTCACACAGAGCCGGATTCTCAGTTACGAGCCAGTTACATTGCTCATGTCAGACCATCTACCTGGATCATTAACTAGAGGTTTTTTATCCAAAGTGACAGTACACTAATTGCAGGGACAGTGCCTCTGGAGTATCCTGGAGTTCAGTGTCCTGCTCAAGGGCTCGATGGTAATAGAGCAACACTGTGATCTCAGTAACTCTCCAGTTCATGGATCACAATCACCTGGGACCGAACCTCCATTCGCCACCTAACCGGTGCAGATCGGTACCCGCAAAGCTAATCGGCAACCCAATCATGCCGTACCTGCATACTAATGTCGCAACCAGAGCACCTCCTCCGAGCGCGGTATCTCTACGAGCTGGTGGACAGGAATAAATAAACTCGGCTGCAGCTGAGTCCGTTTATCTGAACGCAACAGCATTCCTGCGAACTAATGGAATGTTTAGAATCCAGAGCCCGTGGGGACGTTCCGATTCAAATTCCAAATGCGTTTATTAATTCCGCTCATAAATGAAGTTCCCCTCCTCGCGGCATATCGCAAATGAGATCCCTTTCCATAATTTGTCTTTGTTGAGTTTCACAGTTCTGCATTGATCTAAAAGACCCTGCGACAAACGACACTGACAGAGGCAGGAAGATGAGGGACCTCATATTTCTAATGCGTAAATCATCTTTGGAAATGTTCCTATTTGACACCTTGGACGTTTTCAAATGTTTGAATACTAGTTGCATTTACCACCGCCTGCAGCAAATGGCACTTTTTTTTCTTCACATGTACTTCTACTCGTATGATGGACTGGAAAGCATCTACAACCTCAACAAATCACAGACTTAGACATTTTGCTCTAGAAGTCTGGCAGTAAACGCTTTCATAAATTCAGCCATTCATGTGTTGCTGAGATGCTGGAGGCTTTTGAATGAGGGCAGTTCAAGTTTAAGAGTTTTTAACCTTCTAAACATTCATAAGCAATGGACACCAACTCATACTGCTTCGCATTTGCAAGTAACTTCTTTGTGCATGTAGCATAAATTTCCCATAATGAGCCAATTCAATTAAGATTGAATTTAAGATCTAACTTACAGTATTGTCCTCTCTGCTTGATCTCACGAGCTTTGGAATAAATACATCAATAATTTCATAAGCTGGAGAGAGTTTATGATGCAATTGTGCTTGGAGTCATTTTGGAGAAATATAATTTCCATTGCTGTTTTTATCCCATTGGACACTTTGGAAAAATATCTCAATGTAAAATAATATGATGAAACACATTTATAACTAAATGCTGTATACAGTTTAATTTGTATAAAAAGCTCATGTCAGCCTAAAAAGCTCTCTCATTGTGAGACTGAATTTGCTTTCTCTCTCTTTAGGATTCTCCCTTATTTGTAAACTAATTATTTCTAGGGATGCACTAATATTAATTTTGACAGATAAGCTACTAATTTTTTCATGTTATTGCTGCATGTTATTAATTTAAAAAATAACACTAAAAACCAATCATTTTAAAATGCTACTAGTGAATTTAGGCATCACTACATTATATTGTACAATACGAAAAATGTATTTAACAGTGTTGTTCATTTATTGGAGTTTTTAAAGATTAAGTGTGTGGGGTAGATGGCAGCAAATGTACTAAAAATAAAAAAATATGGGAAATGATCAAACAGAATTAAACATTCAATATCGAACAGTACTGATACAATTCAGTACTTGATCAAAAGTTTGGGACGAGTACGATTTTTTCAATGTTTTTAAAAAACTCTTATCTCTCTAATCATGCTCACCAAGGCTGTACTTATTTGATCAAAAACACAGTAAAACAGTATTATTGTGAAACTTTGAATTGTAAATACTATTAAATTTAAAAAATAACTTTTCAATTGTTAAATGTAATTTATTCCTGTGATGGCAAAGCTGAATTTTCAGCAGCCATTTACTCCATTCTTCAGGGTAATTTGATCCTCTAATATGCTAAAATCATTCTAATATGCAGATTTTCTGCTCAAGTAACTGTCACATGTATGATTAAATTCTCATCTGTGTGTTTTGGTTTGACCAAGTTTTCTTTCTTATCAGTTTTTTGTTCTTAATACTTGTTTGTTACTATGGTTACTGATTAGTCCTCACCTGTTCATTGTTCTGTTGATTACCATCCCGGTGTATTTAAGCTTTCAGTTTCTTCAGTCTGCGATGATGTTGATATGGTAAGCTTGAGTGTTACTCAGGGCCTGGTTCCCCGATAACGCTCACTCTTAGAGCGCTAAGAAGACTCAAAAAGATATAGGCTATCTTACCGAAGTTGTTTATGTTCCTAACTGTGTTCCCCGAAGTGTCCCTTAGGAAGCTTCTTAACACGCTCTTACGTTCGACGTTACAAAGGCGCTGTCCCAAGTGAAGGTGCTGAATTAGTTGGCATCGATTGCTCAGGAATTGATTTTGCACTTCACGCGAAGGTGCATTACGGCGTTAAGAAAGACAACACGTTCTATGCAAATGAAACATTCCTCAAATTATTCCAGTAACATTTATTTTAACATAGTTTAAGTTATCAGTAAAATATAGACTATTAATTAAATGATCAAATTGTGATATGTCAAAATGTTTGAGATGACCGATCAAAGCAGGATTTATGTTCACAGAAGCGCGAGCCGCGCACGAATCCCAATGCGACGCTTCACGAGATAAGATGCAAGTGGCTAAACTAAACAGCTGTTTTACGATAGAAGTTTTAAACGACCGACATAAATAATCAGTTTGCAAAGACTGTATCAATCAAAGCTCAGCTTCGGGAGGGGGATATTTACAGGTAAAGATAAAGAGACTGAGAGAAGAAGAACGAGAGAAGGAGATGGAGATAAGAGAGGAGAGCAGGTAAAGCCATAGCCTATTGCATACTGTGGCCAGAATGAGAATAACTTTATTGCAATGGATGCAACACAGATATACATATATACAGATATTTAACACAGATATACATAGCCTAAGTTCTTTGACAATTACAGTGGAAAAATAATATGCCCCCGAACCCCCTAGCAAGATCCCTTTTGGGACCTCTGTATTTATAAAACCCTGTGTACGGCTTTTGTCCTGAATAGAAAATTACATTTTTGAAAAATACTATGAATTACAATGCTGTACAGAAGAGTGCACTATTGCAGATATACTGAGGTTTTAATTACATTATTTTAATATAGTCAGTCGGGAACTAAAGTGGGCCGGTCTAAGGCATGAAACTCCAGGGCTGAAAATGAGTCCCACTCCGGCCCTGAAACCTCTCACTCAAAGTGCAAACCTACACACCAAATCTCCAAAACCATAAGCTATTTCTCAGCCTTTGACTCAGTTTTCAATTGCATAAAACACTTTTTTCAAAACACTACACACAATTCTCTACCTAAAACACAAAAATCTAGCAGGAATTTATTTGCTTTCCTTTTCCAAACACAACCAATCAAAATGCTACACTTATTCACCAGGTCACACACACACTCCTCATATAACACTAATTGCTTTACTGATCACTAACCAATCACTGCTTTACTGTAGTATAAGCCTGTAATAGGTCAAAGGTCAGATTAGCTGTTTTGAACAATGGATGCCAACAATGGACAGAGACCCCCCACACTCAATTGTGTTCTTTAATGTATTCTAAAGAATATACTTTTGGTTTACATATGTTTATGGTTTTGTTGTATGCTACTGTGTACAACAGTAATGTTTGGCCTAATAAATATTTTCTGTATTTTCATTATATACTGTAATGCATTGGTGATTACAGTGTACTTGTTACCCCTCTCAGAAGATTACTTTCACATTGTATTGAAATGTAGATATAAGCGTATGAAAGACCAAAGAGCTTTAGATTTAGAAAAACAATGTTTACATGGTATATCCAAAAATGCACTATTATGAAATAAGTGTTTGCCATTTGATGCAAATGCTTCATTCTGACATGTTTATGGCATTTTGAATGTAGTGTTACATTTTTGAAGGAGATGTGAGGCATTTTGCATTTTGTGTGTGAAGTTTTGGGAATTGTGTGTAGAGTTTTGAAAAAAGGTGACATAGTTGGTCGCTTACTGGACACCACCATGCTTACCCATTTATAGATTTTAGCCATTTAGAGCCAAATTGTTTGCCAGATTTTAATTTGCCTATCAAAAGTGATTGCCAATTTAAACACTTTAAGGACATTACGAAATAGCCTAGGCTAATTACCATCATATTAGTTCTGATACCAAATAAAGTCAACTTCATAAATAGGCCTGTATCTATTGCGAACATATTTTTTTATTAGTCTTAAAATGTCCATGACATAAAATCATTGTTGAGCCACAACATTGTCAACAGACCATAGTTTGACTTGTACTGCACTGCGTTGATTTCTAAAGACTGCACAGTGGCGGCGACTAGCGCCTTGAGCTCAAACAACACTAAGAGAGAGCTTACGAATGGTCCAGACCAACCTTACGAAAGTGTGACTTACAGAAGATATACTTAACGTACGAACATGTCGGGAATCGTGCCATAAGGTTAAGAGAGAGCTTAAGGAATAGGTTAAGAACTACTTAGCGATAAGAACGTTTTGGGGAACCGGGCCCTGTTCATTAAAACTCCATTTGCTTTAATTTCTTCTAGTCTTTTGGATTATATGCACAACAAGTGTGACAGTAACATTTCTTTTTATTAACAATGTTGAAAGCAGTTATGCTGCTTAATATTTTTTCAGCATTAGCACCTTGGACAGAGCCACAACACTCAGCTGAAGACTGGCGACGTGGCATAGCTGGAGTCAGTTCATGCTCGCCAGGCTAAGGCTACACAAGACGACAAGTAATGCTGCTCTCTACCTCTTTTCCAATCTAACAGAAACGGATGAGGTTTATGCTGAAGCAACCAAATAGATGGTCTCTCCAAGACACTCCGAATTCATGTTCCGCCTCCTCAACCTCCATCTCCTGGAGAACTCCCGACGAGTGCACCGACACACAAGGAGCTCCCGTAGAGCACTATCAGTGCACTCTAGCACGACAGAAACTGACCCATCGGCTACTCCAAAACCTCTTCAGTCTGATCGGCCTCTTAATACTAAATAAACACCTCTCCGAAGCATTTCCACCATGACCCTGACGTGCTTCTCTTCATTCCCGGCACACATCCGTAATAATCTCTACAACAACAAAAACACTTAATGTCAAGCATGCAAACGGTGGCTCTGATAAAAATTCATAGGCTAATACAATTTCACAACGTGATATTTCAACATTGCCACATTTCTCCAAAATAATCATGCTGGATGAAGACAAAAAGAGCCCTGCTTCATTAATTATGCAGCAGAATATGAACATTTATATCTATTAAATAATATAAAATATTAAATTTAAATGAACAGCTTTATGAGGTCCCTGACAATAACAAGTGAACAATGATTCAGCGAGATGTTTTATATTTTCTCTTTCAAGAATCCTAATTTAATCTTTCCCCCAGATGAAAAACTCTTTTCACTGGCGACCCCTTTGATTTGGTGTGGTGAGATGACTTGTTAAATTATTCAGCTGTGTGCATTTTCTCAGCTTGATCGTTGTGACATGGCTACTAATGTCATTGTCATAGAAACTGAGGGTGTCATTTTTTTGTGAGGTAATATCAACTGTAGTGAAATACAGTGGATACGACCTCAAGTACAGGCTTTGCATTTAGCATTCAATAGTATGCAAATTAGTGAGGAGGAATACTAATATATATTTGTAAGTGCATTGGAAAAACTGACCTTAGCTCGCAGAAACAAACCAAATTAAACGAGTAGTGTTACAAAATATTTCTTATGGTCCAGAAGGCTTTATTTCAGATCTAGGGCTATGCTTTCTTAACAGAATCCATGTCAGAAGCATCGGAGGGAAACAGTACAGCAGAGGAATCAGATCAGGTCTACAGGGCTTTGAATCTCACACCCAAATCAGTCATAGATCTTTGGCTAAGCAGTTACAGGTGATTAGGTGAGGGCTTTACAGGCTTAAGGCTTCTTCAAACACACACACTTACACTTACAATTATCCCTAATCATTCCACAACAGGTGGCCGGATGGAGTCCGGTCTTGAGGTGAACCGTTGAAGTGCCCTTATTACAGGTTAACAAAGCACCTGCAGTGGCACAGATGAGAGCCTGACAAGGCCCATTTTAAAGGCTGTCTCACTGATAGCAAACTCTTTCCCAAACGCCTAATCATCTCAAAGCACTAAAATCCAATCATACTTAAATTACAGCGTGGCTCAAGAACTTCAGATTGGAGGACTGTGTTGTGACAAAACTCATGCCCATGTGCTTGATTAATCACTCGATGGGCTTCATCAATGAAGCCAGAGAGCTTTCTTTAAGAAATGGTTGTTACAGCAAATGCTTTGCATAAGAGAATTTAAGTGTGAGTATCAGCTAAGAGAATCATCAAGGATTTTAATATTTATGATCACAGTGATAAAATACTGCGATATCATAGTTATGCACACTAATCCATATTTCAAAAGCACATATGGTACCATATTAACGTGTTTACATATATGATGCGTACATTGTGAGGCCAGTATAATAATGAGTCATATACTTTTAGATTACATTTTAATTTAACGTTTTATTATGAGCACCAAAGTGAAACATATTCAGCTTCTTATATTAAGATGTTTAATTTAAAAGGTATAGGTCAAAATTCTGTCATCATTTATTATTATTATTAATATTATTATTATTATTCACCCTCATGTAGTTCCAAATCTACAGGCTTGCCTTTCTTTGGAACACGAAAATATATTATTGTGCACACAATGAAAGTCAGCATGGTGCCAAACAACACTGGACCACATCAAATGCATGTCATTGTATGGTCAAAACAAGAATTAATACGAGAAGTAATACGAGATTTGGAAATGTTTAATTTTTTTTGCTGAACTATTCCCTTTTGTATTTAAATATTAGTATGGGACAAAAAAATAATTGGCAGACCTCTTGTAGTACCACCAAGGACCCCCTAGGGGTCACAGACCCTGTGCTGAAGACTCAAGGTAGGCTATAGCTGTTAACAATCTGGACTGATTGTCAGAGATATTACCTGAAGAGTTTAATCCAGTCTGTGTTAATTCCAAATCCAAATACAATCCACCCACTTCCTATGATTTCCTGTCACCTCTCCACTGTCCTGGACAACCTGGACGGGTTACTGTTTGTAGGTTGCAGGTTCACACACCTCAGCAAAGGACAGCAACTGTGGAAAGTTAGTGAGACCCATCGTCAATGTGGTGCCCTTGAGCAAGATAGTACCTGATCCCAGGTCGCTCCTGAAATTAGTGTACTGTAAGTTGCTTTGGATAAAAGCATCTGCTAAATGACAAGTAACCAACCCCGGCACCCTGCTGTATAAGGTTTCTTACTTTGCAAATGAGACTGCTGATTAGAATAAGAATATATTCCAAAATGTCTCATCAGTATGTTAATTACTCTAAACCTGCAATGTAAGATGTGTCATTAAATCAAGCTGTACGGCCATGTCTGCTGGGCACTGTTACGGGTGCTCGAGCTGGACAATGCGTCTTTTTCACCTATTGTGTTGAAAGGCAGCATAACCTTTTTAAAATGGATGGAAATGTGTGGCATGACCTATAGAGTGAGGACGCTTTCCCCCCAACATATTATGCATTTTCAGTTCTTTTGAAATGTGTAATTTAAGAGGTAGATAGAGATATACATTACTGTTTCCAATTTACCTACTATCAAAAAGAGTTCGCAATACAAAACACAATAAATTCACACAGTAAGGTTAAAACGCACAGAAGGTTAAACCAATAAAAAAAAAACATTTTTACAGTCTGCTGTGACATATGCTAAACATCATTCACACATAATATGTTTGTACTGGAGGATAGCGCAGCGTAGACAGAGAATATTTGCTTTCCATCACGTAAAATAAAATGTGTTGTGACTTTTCATGCATTTCAAATATGTAGGAGTGAAAAATCTAAAAACATGAATATAATCATTCAACTGAGTGCAGCCGCTCGGTCAATCTGGTCATCGCTGAGACATGTTCTACATGCTCAATCTTATTCACATTATTCACAAATTGGAGGAAGACAATGAGAATGATGAGGATCCATGCTTCTCAAACACACATATCTGAGACTTAATGAGTGCGTCTTAGAAACCCCATTTATCACACACTTCTAGAGCTTATTTTTAGAGGAAGACAGTTCCTATAGTGAATTAGTTTAATTGAACAAGAAATGTAATGTTCATTTTAAATTAATTGATTAATATAAAAAAAACGAAGTTGAGATTTGTTTTCTGGAGTTTTGAGAATCCTGCATTTACAATGACATCAGTCTTCTCAAAAGTCTCTGGACCTACAATATGTTCACTGCTCCCTACACACTCAGTCAGGGATATCTCTAGAGTTCCATTAGCTCACTTAAAATTCTGGTAACACTTTATTTTACACTGTCCTTGTTACATATGTCACATGTACTTACCACAGTAATAACAGTACTTTATGCATAATTACATGCAACTAACCCTCAACCAAATCCGAATCCTACCCTAACCCTATAGTAAGTAGGCTACATGTTGTTAATTACTATTACTCAGTACTTAATAAATATATAATTACACTGTATCAATGACACCTTAATAGTGTAACCCAAATTCCTTCACTTAAAAAGACCTGCAACGTCATCTAAAAACATGCAGAGTTGTGCAGATCAGGGCTTTAAGTATGATTCAATTATATACTACATATTAGTGTTACATATTTAAATTAATTTAAGTGTCACACTGTAAACCATATATTAGGAAAGCACAATTTTAAAATGATAATTCAGGGTAGGGGTGCACGATATTGACAAAAAAGTGATATTGCGATATCGATAATGAATATTGCGATATCGATATTAATTTCGATATTTTAAACATATGTAAAACTACAAAAGTTATGGGAAAACGCATCAAAATAGATTCATAACAAATAAAACAAGTTGTCTTACAACACAAGGTTTATTTTAACTGACAGTCATATTGAACTGGTTACTTCATTGAAGGACATATTTAATGAGATTATGCCTGAAAAGGTTTTGGATTTTTTATCATATGTTAATTTAAAAATATATATTGTATAATATGACTTGTTGTTTATATTTGTTTTGTTTTTATTGTATTTGTGATATTTTTGATTTTTGTAAGTGAATTCTTGCCATGAAAACAGCTTTGAATGCTGACATGGCATGAAATAAAATAATCTGAATCTATTGGACTGGTACAACATGAATAAATAAATAACCATGTATGCCTATTCAGAACAGGACATGTTTTACTGGTTGTTTGTACTGCATGTGAAATTTAATACTACAAGATCTACAATACTTAAGCAGTTTATTTAATCTCAAGTCTCAATATACTAGCATTTTCTCTTTCTCTCTTATAGCCTACACACAAACCATGAACTGATATTCATTTCAGTTTGCAACTTCGCATATGAGGAAAACGTTACGGACGTGCAGTGCTCTGAAAGACTAACTAAAATACGCTTTAAAACTTTCACAGAGACATCAAACAGAAAGCACACAACCTTTCTTTAAAGTGAATTTCGTTTTGTATTAATTAATCAATGTTTCATCAACCAATTGCCTGGATTTAACAAATAAGGAGTAAATATAGCAGACGATAGATAATCATGAAACGGAGGCGTCGGCGCATGAACTGGAGCTCGTCTCATAAATTAACCGAAACTCAGCGTATAAGGAAGCCTCTCTCACAGACATGTCTACTTTTAAACAGAACAATTCAAAACGAAAGAAAACAGACACAGACTGCTCTCTGCTTTTGTAGTCCGTATGAAATGCGCATTTCTCTTCTAGGCTACTGAAGATCGCGAGTCAGCATCGTCAACTTCATCTTTGCAGCTGACAAAGAAAACACTTGTTTATTAATAAATAATTAAAATATCTCCTTGCTATATTTTACATATTCATAATCATTACTTTTGCCGATTCTTTGTGACAGATTTTAGCAGGTGCTTTATTGGCAGCGCCACCCAGACGAAAACTGGACGAAAAAAATTTACACTGGAAAGTGTAAATGCATTTGGTTGTTGAAACCACATATGTAAAATGTAATCCTCCCAAAAACGCTAAAAAATAAACGTGTGAGAGAACGTGTTACAGGCTACATGTCATGTTATAGTCAGATATGATGGCGCTACAGCAACACGCATCGCCGCAGCTGAACAGCTGTTCGTCAAGCCAACGCGCAAACAATCGCAAATCAAAGTGAAAGTAAGTCGCAGACGCTTTACACACAACCATCTTCATTAAAAGTAAAGAAACAAAATGATCTTACCAGGGCTGTGCTGCTCTCTGTTATTGCGTTATTTGATTTTTACATTTTAGCTGATGATCATAAAGTGCAACTCATCTGCTTTCGGTGACATGAACTTTAAAATCTGCAATAGCGCGGGAATTGAAGATCGGATTTATATCTGTTTTGCAAAAACACATTTATGTGATCAGGTGTAAATGGAATCGTTTTGATAAATCAGATAGTTATCCGATCTGAGAAAACACATAAAGTTGCCAGGTGGCCTGATGTTTATACTTGTGCGCTGGTGTGTGCGTCGAGCCGGCAAGTGTGTGTGTGGGGGGACTGTGTGGAAGAGCAAGGGAGAAGTGAGAGAGTGACGCGATTAGCTTTGGAGCGAGTTGCGACTCTACAGTCATATTGAGAAAAACAAAGTGTCTCCCCTGTTCTCTCTGACCACTGTGGGAAATCTGTAGCATGAAAAGTTAACCCTCTCCTTAATTTCATGTTGTTTATGGAGAAGGAGAACCAGGAAATGAGTCGGGGGAAATATGGTGCATGTCGGACAGGACGCATCATAAACAAAATATCGTATAAATACCGCGACACTTTCGGTATGATATCGAGCAACGTGATATCGCGATAACGATATTGATTCGATATATCGTGCACCCCTAATTCAGGGGTAACATGATAACATTCTACATATTAATAGAAACTGGCTGATAACTAATATGGGGCTGATGATAACTAATATAGGGTTGATAACTAATATGGTACTGATGTATCATGCATCCCATGCACAGTGATATGTTTCATAAGAAAACAGATGTAATGGTATAGAGTACATTGTGTTTTCTTAATGTTTATGTTTATCATGCTGTAGCAGTCACCTATCTGGTGTGCTTTATACACAGGCACAACTGCCTAGTTAAACCAATTTACCTGAATAAAGCATTGAGTGGTACAAAGGTGATGCATAGGAAGGAACTGACGGGTAAATATCATGAAGTCATATATCAAGGTACATATCTTCTATATATAAACTGTCATTTGAACTGAACATGTACAACAGCAACGATGTGGAGTCTCACTTGTGAGATGTTAAGATTAACACCCTGTGTAATCCAGTTCACAGTGCACTACAGTGTGATTGTAACATACCCTGTGATTAACAATCACCACAAAGCCAAGCTACAAAACTGAATGATAAAATACTGCATCTATTTTGACATCACAGTCCTCTAGAATCTCAGGGATAATATTTAAACTTGTTCATTTAGCAATTATTTATTTATCTTCTCAAGGAGAAGAAAGGGGGAAGGAAACAGAGATGGAAGAGGCATATGAAGAAACAGAAAGTACATGGTTAATATGGAGAGATGTGTAAGGACTTTTAGCTCACCGTTATTGAATTGGAGTGAGTTTGGGGGTGGGTCAAGACTGTGAAAACTACCACCTTCCTTAGAAAGACTACAATCTATCTGAATGGCATAAAAGCCAGGGGGCTTACAAAGTAAATAGGGGAAGAGAGGAAGAGAGGGGAAGTAAAGGAGGAGTGAGATTCACACTGGGGGTCTGATAAGAGGATACGAAAAGAAGAATGGGGGGAAAGAAATATAATTAACCACGAGCACAGCTCAGAGTCCCAGCATGCTTCTGTATTAATGGAAGTGCTACTGTAGATAATGTGCTGCTGCATTTTCTAGCAACTGTAAATAGTAGGCTACTTTTTTGTGGTTGAGCTATACCTTCTTTGTTGTTTATATATATATATATATATATATATACATATATATAAATAATTTGAACACCAAAAAACATAAGCCCTAAACCTACAATATAATCATATGCTTGCTTAAAACATAGATTTTAAATCCATATAAAATACAAATTTATCATTTTATCCTACATTTACAAGCAAATAAACTGAAGCTGAAGTGAATTCCTCTTAAAAAAGAGCTATTAGGCTAGTGTAATAATATGTTTCAACCTATTATTATAACTAAAAATTTTGCTCCACTATGCTGAATACATTTCCTTTTCTAACCTTAATAATGCCCAAATAACCTTGAAGTATTTAGATATATGCAGCAAAACAAAACACTGGTGATTGGTCCCCTGGTTATTGCTCATCAGCGCTTTAAACTTCACTGAAGTATTAAGCAAAAGACACCGTGCTGGTATAATTAACAGCTGTGTGACTGGCAGATCTGGGTTGGGTAACTGCAGCTTAATCCCCTGTTTCCAGTACAGTATTAATCCAGACATGAGGGAGTAGTGCTAACATGCTAATGTCAAAGCTGAGGCCAGTTGACAGCGGTGGCTAATCTGTAATGAAGTCCAATATATTCCCCCTTGTGACACCAAACCAAACCGTTTGATAAACCCTTATATGGGTTTGGGTTTCATATGGTTGGTCTGCCATAATTACAGTTGCAGCTATGCAAATAAAAATGAATAACTAAATGCTAGATGAGCATAGCTTACCAAGCCCATTCACTAGTAGTCGATCAACATAGGATTTTTGATGGCCGAGGCCAATATCTTATAGAAAATTGTGGCCGAGGCAAAGCAGATATAAAATATATCAGTCCATTTAATTCAAAGAAAGCAAATAACACAAGCACAACTGCTGCAAATACATTTATTTTACATATTATTTTTGCTAAAATACTAAAATTGGAAATATTTGTTTGTGTGGTTTATAAATTGTATTCATCTGTATTCATCTGAATTTTCTGATTACTTGCATGAAAAAGTATTATACATACTATTATTAGATAGAACTGTTGAGTGTTGAACAAAGATGGTAAACTAACTAATGCACACAAAGAATAGGCGTCTGCACATTGGTCAATATATCAGTCAACCACTACTATCCACACCTCACTGCAAGCGTTTGTTAAAATATCCATCAAGCATTGTTATTTCCAACTGGAAATTAATTGATTACTATTGCAACAATTTTTTTCTAAAAATGTCGGTTAATAAATGTTAAACTTCGAACAATAGTACCCCTGGGCTGCACTAGCTGCACGCCTATGATGTATTAGCCTCTCAAGCCGGTGGAGCCTGTCAGAAAGCTAAGAACTCTCAGTATTCGCTCTCTCCCAGTGAGTATGGCGTTAATGAAAGCTGAACACAGTACTGTAGCATTTGCTGAGAGTGGGAGAGAGCAGGCAGGAACCCCTCCGGGTCTTTACCTCTATTGTTAAGAGAGGGTGAGGCATAGCAGGGGGTTAATGCCAGCGTGGGTACCGTCCCTGCTAAATCTTGACATCATAAGGAGAAAGAGACAAAGACAGGGGCAGAGGAAAGGGGAAAAGAAAAGTGTACTGTAGCATATATTTTTAGAAATACATGACAATATGAGTAACACAAACATCTCTAATGTCAAATATATCTCTAAGGTCTAACAATCTAATGTTGATAATCTAACGTATTGAATTTATGTTCCCAATCCCAACAATCCACAGAAGATGAAGAAATTAGCTACCAGTACAGAATGCAAGGCCTTGCTTCGATTCAGAGGACTACGTGCCAGACTGACAAACGTTAATATCCCTGGTAATAGAAATTCCTTAAATATGGGCAGCCTTACATATTAATCAAATAAAGAAATCATCAAAGAAAATCGCAAAAATAATAAGGCATTTTACATTTAATTTAGTGGCATTTTCTAATAAAGCAGGCAGTGTGAGGTTTTGCATTTCAGAGATATTGCATAATAAAGAGATTCTAGAAGAAGTCACAAAAACTTCAGGCTAATTCACCTACGGCAGACTGACAAATCAACACACACACACACCATAATCTAGCACAAAAATACTGCGTGCTCATACGTGCCATTTAGCACTTGCTTTTCACAACTTACTGTTAACCACTTGCTGAGATAATGTGCCTGGAGCAACCTGGGGTGTCTTACTTGAGGGCACATTAAAGATAGAGCAAGACTGTGATTTAACCCAAACTTGGATTTGTGTTGTAATATAAAAAAAGTATTAAACTAATGCACCATCACCATGCTAAAAAATACATGTTATAGCACCATTACACACAAAAATGTACACATTTTGTATTAGTCAGTATTCAATGTGGACCATAACACGCCAGTGCGGATACCGACAATATACTGTACCAGAAACTCTCATGAAATGCTGGTACTTTCTTTGTAAATGCTCGACTATATAGCGTGCCCTGTTGCTCTCACTAGACAAAGACAATCACAAACCAAAGTTTTGTGAGACAGCACATTTGGTGTATACTGTGGCTAAAAGAACCCTCAATTCAGAAATGAATGACCAATCACACTTTGACTGATTTTATGTAATATTGAGGGATGTAGCAAACATATCTTGTTTACTTAGAACTATCTGCAGCCAAACTAAAATCTTAAAAATCTTTTTTGGAGATCATCTGTGTAAATGTAATTTATGCTGCAGTCAGCTTCAATTTATTCCCTTTAATATTGTGAGGTTTAACACATGCCATTGTTTTTAAGAAAAGACATACAATTATATTTAAATAAACTACTGAGATGTTTAAATATGCAAATAAATCTATTATTATTGTGTGCGGTTTCTGTATCGTGAAAATGTATGTGGTACAAATTTCTGAGTAAAATATTGAAAAGAGGCTACTGAGGAGGTAAAATAAGATTTTTCCTTGCATAGGGATACAAACGCTAAAATGTAAAACAAAAGCAGTAGGCCTAGTATTATTAGTATAGTAGCCTATAATTAAATCTAATTAACATTAAAATTATGTGTTAATCATTTTAAGATTAATAAATAATTATCCTGATTATATATATATATATATATAATATATATATATAGCCTATACACACACACACACACATAGCCTAAGCAAGGAAGTGGAGTGCCCTAGTATTTTTTGCCTATAATGTCTAGAATACTATATAGCCTACTAATACTAATACTAATAGAATACTAATTCTTTATTTAGTGTTGAATTATATGAAACACAAAATCGTGTGCCCCACCTTCTCATCTGGTTTAAACATAAAAATTCAATCAAAAGCATGGCCACATAAACTCCCGACCAACTCTATTAATGTTAGCAGCCGTTTCTCTCTAAGGGAAACTGAGTGAATAATGCACAGATGTGTCGCAGACCACTCGTACACACTAACGGGGAAGCGAATAACAACACATGCAAAACACTGGATTCGAGCAGCTGGTGGGGTGGTATGTATTCGCTGCTAAAACGGTGAGAATCCCGTGAAATTGTAATATTTACCAGTACAATTGCCGCGACGTGCAGGTGACCCGGTCGTGCGCGAGACCGTGCTCATATTTCTCCGTGAAATCTCCTCACGCTGATTTAGACCTGTCTGCTGTATTCTCGCACATAACTCGTGGAAATATATATCACAATTAAAGAGTTAAAGACCGTAAAGGTCGCATTCAGTCAGTCAAGTTCACAAGCAGCGGATAATTGGTGTCTCGTGCCCAGTCGATACTGTCAAGAATGATCTGCGCGCGTTGACGGCGGGAAGGCTCGCCTCTAAAACCGAAAAAGTCTCACACACAGTGTATGGATGGGAACCGAAGCCGTTTTAACGGCTGCATGTTTGAGGATGTCTGAGCTGGGAGAGCCTCGGATCAGTTACACCGATGTGCTGCGGAGAAAAAAAATGACCGAGCTTCTTCTCAATAATGGTTTCTCTATTTCTTATCGGATAATGAAAAGAGAAGTGTTTACTTTATTAGAAAACGGACAGCGATGGACTGCAGTCATTCGTTTGAGAAACTGGATTCACGTCTGTATTCAGCGTATACGAGCAAACACCCACAAACACACGCAGTTATGGAGAACCGGTTATGTTTACCGGGGTTCTGCTCCTTACCTTCGTCAACGCTGAGCATGATTCAGTGTAAAATCCCCGGATAGATCATTTAATCTCTGGTAGATATGTGGGAAAAGGGTCCGGCACCGAATCCTGGCGTTTATCCTTCAGAAAGCAGAGCTACTCGGTCGGAGACGCGGTGACTCCGGTGAGACGGCAGAAGCGCGGTGCTCGGTTACCGGGAAATGCGCGAGAGCGGATACTGAGTGAAACGGGATGCGGCTACTCATATACACAAGCACACTCGCACGCGGAGGGAGCGTCGTATTCTGAATGGTTAGGATTTAAATTCAAGTCTTCACGGATTTTTTACTGTCTGACACGTTCGGCATCACCGGGACGTACCATTCAGTGCTCGTGAGAAAGGGGGTGTGGCAGCAGGAGCGGGGTGCGGGTTGCGCGTGTTTACCGGCGCGAGCGGCCGACCCTGCGAGCACAATCTCAGTCCGACCAGTGCGCGCGCCGAGGAAACATCCACAGAGTGTGACTGATTTTCTAATAACACCGCTGCTGCACTGGATAAACACTGCCAATAATCGTTTAGGAATATGTTTTGCGGCCTAGTTAGATAAACATCTACAATAAAACACATGTTATTGGAAAAGTACCTCTAGTTATTTTAAAAACATTACTGTTACTGAGAGTTTGTGCTGTTAGTAGCCTACAAGGGCCCTTGCTTTTCTCTGCATGTGGGCCAGGCACCAAGTGTGAAGTAAACCCAAAATCACCTCCATTGTGGGTAAGCCAGTGGTCCCCACACCAAAAATTATTAATAAACATAGAAAATAATGTATTAATAAAAATGTAAAACTGCAGAAAGGTTTGGGGTATAGGATTAGAGGATATAAAATAACTAGCCTGATACAAAAAACAAAGTCAATAGAAAATCTCCAAGAAAGTCTCCACCAAGAAACTAACAATTGTGTATGTGTATGCTCTGTCTGTGTGTGTGTGTGTGTGTGTGTGTGTGTTTGTGTTTGTGTGTTTGGGATCAATATGCTCAAAGACTTAATGGAAACAAATCTGTTGTGTTTGGACATCAATACATTTATCAATGACTCAATGGAAGCATATCTGTGATCAGCCAAGGTCATAGTAAATCATATATAAACATTTAATGCATTTTCCATTGTGTTGCATCTTTAAGGTGACCTGAGCTCATGTTCAATAAAAGCTGGCTATTTCGCTGTTTAAAACTGATTTGCTTTTGAAAAAGAATAACAAACTCAGTACCATACTATACAAACTATAACAGTGAAAACACAGAAAGCTGGAAATTTCCATCAATGGCGGGGAAGCATTCCCAGTGTCCTAATGTCCATTCTATCCATCCTAAATAGTATTAGAGATTAGAATAAGTGTGTCCCAAAGCATAGTATGTTGAAAAGAGTATGTCAAAAGTCCCTGGATGGTCTACTATTTCCGGTAGATTTTCAAAGTGTGGATAGGGGCCGGTTGCATAAACATAGCCATTACGTTAAGACAGTGTCTTAAGTTCTAGTATGACCCACTAGCAGTTAGTCAGGGGCAGTCAGTCTTACTTTTCGATATCAAATTAGGCCAATCTACGGTTTTATGTAACTGATTAAAAAAAGCTATGAACAGTCTAAAATAAAAAAAATTGATGTCTAACTTAGAGGTTTATGCAACTGGCCCCTGTGCACACTATGGCCCTGTCCCAAATGGCACACTTCATATGCACTTTCAGTGTTGTGGACTTACAATGGCTGCCACGTGCTGGTGTCCGTTAAGTCAAGTAGGGTGTCCCCTTTGTCATTTAAGTTTTCAGAAGGATGCTCGCGAGCGCCCTCTTTGCGGTCGATGTGTTTAGAGAGCCATTTGTACGGTGGCCAAGAAGGGTCACAACACATACAAACACATTCAAGGGTCTGTGGCTGCGTTTGCATGTGTTTTCTGAATTTGGAGGTGTTTTCTGAATATGTAGTTGTTGTGGCGTTTGTATGTGTTGTGACCCTTCTCGGCCACGGTACATTTGGGACAGGGTCTACAAAGGCTAATATTGCCCACAACCCATTGCGCTTTGGATGATTCAGTTCAGAACAACAAACACGAGTAAAAAGTGTTTTTAAAAAACTACAAAACATGGCAAATATGCACGACTGATGGTGAGAGGTTTAGATAAAGGTTTGAGAGACTAATAATCAAAGTTTAATCCAATAAAAAAAATTTATTTAATGTTTTTCATTGTTATTTTTCATCTGCAATAACAATGTGGACTTTTATAAAGATACGTTTGGCCATCAACTTTTAAATCCATCATTAAGCTATGCATTAATATGAGAAGAGTTCTCCACATGAAAAACCCGCGACTGCAGATCAATGTGCTACTGCATTTCTCTCCGATGTGGTAGCAAATGAAATGAAATGTGAAGGATTTTAACTGTGACAAGATGATTGACAGGCCAGTTTACTGTGACAGGATGTGTGTCAGGATGCGACAGAGAGCAACCGTTAAAGATGCAATTGTATGACGTGATAGTATGTCCCTAAGCTTGTCTACTCTTTTACTACACACTCAAAAGTATGTACTTTTTCTTCACAAAAAGAGTACATTATAGGGCGTAGTATAAGGAGGCGAATGGACGCGCATAAGTCTCATAAATCACGGAAATTTCTGTTAATGGCAGGGAAAGAGTTAATTGCAAAAATCAATGGCAGCTGCAAAAGAAGCTTAAGCTTTGACTTATCTCATTATAATGAGAAAGTTTCTCATAATTATGACTTAATATCTTATTATATTGAGAAACTTTATCATAATAATTACTTAAGTATCTCATAATAATGAGAAACTTTCTCGTAATAATGACTTAACATCTCATAATAATGAGAAACTGTCTCGTAATAATGAGAAACTTTCTCGTAATAATGACTTAAAGGTGCCCTATGTCAAAAAATCAATTCATACTCCACATATTCCATACCAGATGGGGGCAGTATACCTCCAGAAAGGTGGCCTACTCTAGTCTGTTTTTTAGTTTCGGGTTGTTAATCTTCTAAAACCGTCAAATAGTCCGCTTTGTCCCGCCAAAGACTATTTTGATCGGTGAGGCATGTAGAATAGAATGACTGCTGCCGCGGCGCTTGACAGGGCGCGTTACGAGCAGAGAGAGAGAGAGAGAGAGCCCCGGCCGCGCGCGCGCACTCTCACGTCTTCAAACAACACGAGCGCGGTCCTGCTCTCTCTCCCTCGCGCATATTAATCAAATCAATTGACACGATAGTAAGACCGCAGTTTCACGTGGAGCATTTGGAGATTTTTTGAGATTAGAGACTCAATTAACAACATTATGTGAAGTTTTACGGTATTCGTTTTGTTCATATTAAATTTTTTATGACACACACAAATTGTGTGACACAATTGACACTTTTCACACGCTCTCACGCCACACATCAATTTTGTCACGCACAGAAAAATCGCAAAGCAAAGAGGACACGGAGACCAACAGACTATAGACAGAGCTGGTTAGTTATGATATAAAAAAATCTCAGCTCTCAGATTCTGTCAATTTTATTACGAAATTCAAACAATAAATACCGTTTTGGCGCTTGTAAATGTTACACGACAGATCCCTAGCGTACGTGAACCGATCATCTCTACTAGCTAATAGTAAAAAAACACGAACACTGTTGAAAGATACAGGATGCTGCAACTTACCAAAATGTATTCCTCATACATAATATCGACCAATCATTTTTTTTAACTCTTCCCTGAACTGAAATGTAGTAGTGGGCTGTACCAAAGTCCTTTTTTGTCCTTTACACGATTGACATCAGGTTCAAGTACGCCCACAAGCCGTGCGAGTTATTCGTGTGTTGCAGTTTGGCTGGTGGTTATGTATGTTGCCCGCATACCGCCTCCCATGGCCGAAACTGGTATTACGACACCGGCCGGGCCGGGGCTAGTAATTTAGCATGCTAATTCAGGTTTATATCTCGGCAGCACTATAACTTGTCATTTTTTTTATGACATCATCGCACTTATTTCTTCTAATTCTTTTGATGCATGTAGCTCATTTTTTGGATATTTTTACATTTACATTTTTACATATGGCACCTTTAACATCTCATAATAATGAGAAACTTTCTCATAATAATGAGAAACTTTCTCGTAATAATGACTTATTTCTCGCACTTCTACGCATGCGCAAAGCAGTGGAGCAGAAGGGAGTGCGCACGCACTGGACATCCGCTGGTCAAAGCCGTGTAATCACAGCAAACATGGCACGCTCTGCGAAACAGATGTTTTCATTAAAGTCAGTGTGATCTACAAAGTGCAATCTGTAGTATCATTAAATAATATCAATTGAAAATCATCAGTATATCTTCCATACTTTTCCATGCGCACAAAAAGGTGTGAAAGCGGAATGCAGAAGCAGGGCAGTTACCATGGTAACAAAGCACGCCTGCTTGTGCACACCGATGGAAATTGGGTTACTTTAACTTACAAAACTATCAGATTAAAATTGGAATATTACATTTATTCGTTAAGTTTAAGTGTGACTTCTTCATAAAATTGATGGGTATATGTATTTGCGGATGTGTGTAGGATGTGCAGGTTCACCTGGCAGATATCAATACTTTTTATGACTTTTGGGACATTTACACATAAGTGGGCAGTGGAATGGGGGGAAAACGCAAGGTCTTGAGAGACGTGTTTTTAAAAGCTAAACCTCTTTTCAATTGAGCTCCGCGTTTTTAGAACGCCGTGTCATAAGCGAGACGCGATCGAGCGCGACGTCCGTCTAGTGCGTGTTTGCCTAGAAACGCAATGAAAAAGCGCGTTCTGTATGAACGGACCCTTATGGAAAAACAAAACTGCTTAAAAAATATGATGAACACAGATTTCCAGATAAAGCGTTCTTTAACAGATTTGGAAAGGTGTGCTGTCTTATCATTCCTCCATCTATTTGAAATACACGGATCACCCTGTGTTGCTGCTTGTTCATACACAAAAATACAAATTAATAATATAAATGAATAAAAGACTATCTACTATGGAAGCCCATCTCATATACTGATCATTTATCATTATTGTTATTCACTGCAGAGCGTGCCATGTTTGCTGTGATGCATTTACACGGCTTTGGCCAGCGGATGTCGCTAGCGTGGCACTCCCTTCTGCTCCACTGCTTTGTGCATGCGTAGAAAAATAAGTCATTATTACGAGAAAGTTTCTCATTATTACGAGATGTTAAGTCATTATTACGAGAAAGTGTTTCATTATTATGAGATGTTAAGTCATTATTTATGGAAGCCCATTCCCGCCACATAAGAAAAAAAAAATCGAGCTTTCTTAAGTCATAATTATGACATAAAAAGTCGAATTTATGACTTAGTAAATCGAAATTATGACTTTAAAAGTCATAAGTATCAGATACAAAGTCGAAATTTTGACATACTAAGTCGAAATTATGATTTACTAAATCGAAATTATGATTTACTAAATCGAAATTATGACTTACTAAATCGAAATTATGACTTACGTCGATTTAGTAAATCACAATTTCGACTTAGTATGTCAAAATTTCGACTTTGTATCTCATACTTATGACTTTTAAAGTCATAATTTCGATTTACTAAGTCATAAATTCGACTTTTTATATCATAATTATGAAGAAAGCTCGATTTTTTTTTCTTATGTGGCGGGAATGGGCTTCCATAGAAACGGGCTTCCATTCTTAAGAACGATCCTAGAAGTAAAAAAAATTAAGTACATCAATTTTAATGATGTATGCTTTGTCAAGTTAATTACATTCTTTTACATTAAAACTAGCAGTAATTTTGAATTAATATAAACAATGATTCCAGTGCGCTGGCATCCTCCCACAAGTTAACAGGATAAGCAAACCCTGTTAACACATTTAGATAACAAAACGAAACCATAAACATTTTAATGCTATACAAGTGTACACATTGAGAGAAATAAACAGCAGATGCTGCTATTTCAGACAGTTCACGTTAGCAATACCCTAAGGCTAATAATCAACACCACTTTAACTGATCTCTAACAACTTTTACTTGGGCAAACGCAAGTGAAACGTAAGTGGGGCGCAAAGGGAAAAATTGCGAGCTCACACCTGACTGAAATTCAGAATAAAAGGAGTGTTGCAAATTAATAAGTTGGTATGGCCATGAATTTTTTAATTTTTTTGCAAAATCATTGCTGCTAAAAAAAACTATTGCAGAGATAAAATAGGATCAAACTTCTTAAGCTTATTTTACAGCTGTCATTGATCTTTGCCATTAATTATATTTTATTGCTCTATTTTATTTTTATTTCGCGATTCTTTATTTCTGTTTACAAAACTTATTTTTCCTCTCTCAATACTTTGTTTTTCTTTATCAATTATTTTGTTTGCATTTTTTTTCTTTTTTTCTTAATAATTTATTTTTCTTTTGCAATACTTTATTGTTTTGCAGATACACTTTCAATCTTATAATGCCTGCCCATCACATTTGCATGGTTGTGTTGTACTTGTTGCTGGTTACTTGTTGATGGTGTAAGGTAAATGCTGTTCAGAGCAATCAAACTGGGAACCATATAAACATAAAAAATAAATAAAAAACTTCCAGAATCAATCAGAGGCACTTCCTGCCATTTTTAGGTTGTTAGCGGTTTGCGGTGCCTCTTATTTGTGACTGGATGCCTTTGACTCCATTTGAAGAATTTGGAGGGGTAATTTTATGCAGACGAGGCCATTTCATGGATAGGATAGAGTGCTTAAACATGGGTTTAATGCATTTAGCAGTAACGCACACTTTCTGAAGTGAAAGTGTGTGTGCGAGACTGTGTTGTAAGATGTTTTTCCAGTGTAGTTTATTGTGTTTTTTCTGATGTGTGTGTATGTGTGTCTGTGCTGACTAAATGGTCTGGGGGGAATAAGTTAACATTAGCATCTAAAAGAGTGAATCTGCGGCACTCTGCACACTTAGATCCATTATTTATGACAGGAAAATAACAGATGATTAGACTTCAGTGTGTGTGTGTGTGTGTGTGTGTGTGTGTGTTGGCTTGTACTCTGACAACATGCAGTTGGTCTCTTAACTGATTGTATAGATCCCCCAGCATGCACCTGTTCCTCTCTGATCTGTCAGTTGGTTTCTTGGGAGTGTTTATCTGTTTGTGGCTTGAGTGTGTGCAAGTGTCCATATAATGAGAAAGACATCCACTTTTGGTTCTGGCCCTGAGTCTCATCTGTGTTAGTATCTCTGCAGCAGTAAACAGCAATAATGGTCCAAAAAGCCATTACTGATGTATGCACTGTCTACATATATGTTCAAAATGGCATTACTACTACAGGTGAAACTCGAGTAATTTGAATATCGTGCAAAAGTTATGATTATGGCTTACAGCTTATGAAACCCCCAAATTCCAAATCTCCGAAAATTAGAATATTACATGAAATCAATTAAAAAAAAGGATTTTAAATACAGAAATGTCGGCCCTCTGAAAAGTATAATCATGCATATATATAGTTATATATACAAAATATATTAGTTTCACCTTTTAATTTGAATTACTGAAATACACAAACTTTTGCACGATATTCAAATTTTTCGAGTTTCACCTGTATACAAAGTGAGTATACTAAATATTATCCCAATCTTCTATTTTCCAAATGCATGTTACTGATCTTATTGTGAATGACAATACATTTTATTTTATTTTTTAACCTTGTAATTTGTATTTAAAATGTCATAACTCAATCTTCTGGTAAAACACCAGACTGCTCTCTGTGATGTATGCCAGACTTCTCCAATCACAAAGTAACACAATACTGTTTTCAGTCCTGTATTTGAGTCCAATACATTTACGTTCACACAAAGTTTAGTCATTTACGGGGGTGACAGTCGCATTCTATAACCGAACTCACACCTTTAACATTTCAGGACTCACAACCACATTCTCAGAAAACCTGCATTGTGTGAACAGAACCGGACTGGACAATTTAATAAACCATTTCACTTTGATGTATGTCACAGTGCAGAAAAAAAAAAATTCTACCTCTGTTAAGCCCCGTTCACACCACCAGCGACTTAGTCGCTACATGTCGCCAGCGACAGAGATTCATGTCGCTAGTGGGCGTTCCCACTACGGGTTGCCTATAAACGTCATTAGCAGTTAAGTCAAAACTTACTTGATATCCCCACGATCCCAGACACGTTTATCCACGCATAATTTTTTAAAAAATGTGTCTCTGTATGTACACAGAAACATATCGTAATTAACTGGGAAATTGCTAACAGCTAAAATCAACTTCTCCTCCATCTTGACACGACACCGCAGTACAGCAAAAATCGCTTCTCATTTGCATAAAGTTGAAATTTCTCAACTTTTGACGCTTGTCTCTTGTCTTGCCCACATTCTGTCGCCAACGGTCACTGTCGCCGGAAGTCGCCAGCGCTCCATTGAAATGAATGGGATCATGTCGCTTTGTCGCTGCGTGTCGCTGGCGCTGTGAAGGGGGCTTTACATTGCAACTTTTAAGCAGATTTTAAACCGAAAATTAACCCTGGTGCAATGCGCTCAACTTCCATTTCACTACAAACAAGACAAAGGAGGCAACATTTGATCCAATGAACAAGTGTTTTGCTGTTACGTTGTCAACATAACATTCCGATTCAAAATAAATTGGCAGTAACGCATTTCTCTGGCATCTAGCTTCATATAGGGAGCACTAAATAGAAGAAGGTTGCCCTGCAACCTTTAAAGGTCACACTTCAAGTGCTCTGCTCTCTGAGTAAGACTGGCATAGTGATGATCAGTTGAAATTTGCTGTGCAGTATACTGTACAACCCAAGTGTACTTGGTTTTGAATTTTAAAGAATTAATACATTTACATGTATTAATGTAATTTAATTAAAACTAAAACTTTAACTACATCATATAAACAAAAAAATCAGGAATGATACAGCTCTTCAAACACTTGACCTTAACTACAACCACAAATCAAATGCACTTTATATATATATATATTCCATCTTTTTTTAATTTTCCTGTACTTTCACGTCTGCTCTAGATTCTGCTTTTCTTACTCTTGAACCTTGGCATTACGATACTACAAGTATTTTTAACTCATAATCATTGTTTTTGATGTTTTGATGTTCCTCATCTGTAAGTCGCTTTGGGTAAAACCGTCTCCTAAATGATTAACTGAAATGCAGGTTATAAAAACCTTAAAAGCTGAATGGGTGCATGATGAAGCTGTATGGTATTGAAGAGTATACTGCAGCGGGTTGCATCATAATGTCCCATTCGCTTTGATGTGTTCATGACCCGTTTAATCTCTGAAGGTCTAATGTAGCGAATTTTGGCTTGCACTTCTGTAACCGAAGCTGAAACTCTTTTCCCATGTAATGCATTAGTCATGGTCCCACACCGGCTAAACTCCCTCTGGTTCCGCCTGCTACAGTAGCCATGTCCCAAACTCTCTTGCTATAGTTTGAGCTGGAAAGAGATTGACGGATCTGAGCGGACCTGAACCGCTTACTGAGCGGTTCAGTAAGATCAGATGTTAATTCAGTAATTCTGATGGAATCATTGTTCATTCAGTGAAGGGTTCAACTTTCACATAAAATTGTGACTAGCCTAAATAAAAGAAATGTCTCATGAGTAGACTATTTATTTGTGAATCAGACTATACTAATCGTGCTGGATGTTTTTGGATTTGAATGGAGCCTGTGGAGACAACACAATTATAAGACATATTTTCTTGGCATTATTTCAGAGTACACACTCCCATCCAATTCAATTCAGACCACAAGTTCATAACTCAAGTACAATAACATTTCTTTGGCCATTGTTGTAGATTTCAAAGTGGCAGTGGCGCTGTGTTGTTGAATACTGGAGCAGGAAACACTGCATACATTGCATTTTTAAAGTCATTTCTTCAGTAATAAAACACTTGCTACTATTCCAGTTTAAATGTGCAGAGACACAATAAGTTATTCAGAGGTCGACTTTCCCAATAATATGTGTAAATATTGTCTCTGTGGGGCACTTCCAACTGTGGGAAGCCTAATAAAACGGTTAAAATTATTGTTAAAATCACTTAACCTTTAAAAAAAAGAACAACAAAAATATAAATAATAAAAAATGGATAAACCGCTTGAATTGTCACTTCTTTAGTTCAGTAGTTTGATGAGAGAGAGATAACATTATACAGCGTACGACTGTAGCAGCGGATGACTTTCAATCTTTGTGTGGTGTTTCATGCTCAAATATTCAATCTGTTTATCCTTTTTCTACCCCTGAACCTAAAATAAGGCAAAACATTTTTTTTATAGACAAGAAAAAAGTGTTGTTGTTTTTTTAATTAACGCAACGTATACAGACCATATAAAGTTAATACAGCATGCATTAGCAATGTTAACATTCCGACCCAAAAGAATTTACAAAGCATGTGTGTGTTTATATCAGTGGTTGAAGCAGAGCTGATCTGGTGTCATATATTGCCACCTGAATCTGACCACTGTAAGTGCATTAGTGCAGAAGAGTTGATCCACGGTCAGATATTCCCCTTGAGTCTGAACTCTGTAAGTGCATTAGAGCAGCAGAGCTGATCAGGGGTCACATGTTCCCTCTCCACTCACATGCATGCTCAAACATATTTGTAACGCTGTTGTGACTCTCCTGTACAAAGATGTTCCATGGACACAGATCATAGACTTAAAGGGCAACACAAACACATTGCTGTGAATTCGTCCTGTGCTGAGACAGACGGTATGAGAGTATAAAAGGGTTATGGGATAGATTCTTGGCAAAGCATGTTCGTAGGTCAAAAACAGATCATCTTCCTCTGAAATCTGGCCTGTCCCTCACCGATGAACTTTATTCGTATAAATGTAAAATGCATACAAAGAAGGCTTAGATGAGCCTCTAGTGAACAATTGCAGTGAGAGGAAAGACTCTTTTCCTATTCTGCAGCTTGTTAAGAATGAATGACAACTTGTCTCACTGACACTTACTCTCTCTGTGTGTGTGTGTGTGTGTGTGTGTGTGTGTGTGTGTGTGTGTGTGTGTGTGTGTGTGTGTGTGTGTGTGTGTGTGTGTGTGTGTGTGTGTGTGTGTTTGGGTCTGACATTACGCCCCACTACCTCTGAAATGAGGGGCTGCATTTTCTGATCCAATGAAGCTTGTGATTAGAATGAAACTTTATGACAACGAGAATCTCTTTTACCTATCACAGAGCTCGCTCGCTCTCTCTCTCTCTCTCTCTCTCTCTCTCTCTCTCTAAACGAAACAAAGTTTCAGGCTTGAACAGAGTGTTTCTCTTTAGTGGTATCTGAATTTAATGGACCCAGTAAGATCATTTTGGCCACATTGTTAAGCACTGCTCAACGACGGAGTGTCAATTACAGATATTTAACATTAATCTTTGTGTACATGATTTCAGTGATAGGCTTTTGTTTACACAGCTCTCAGGATCTGTGTCAATGACAGTATGATTGAAGTTTTTTAGGGCTGTCAATTTAACAAGTTATCTAAAAAAAAGAATGAAACAATTTATCTCGACTATCCATAATAAAGATATTTCCTATACCGTCAGAGCAATTTGACCTTGCAGTACCACCTTCAGGTTTTTGTGAGTTGGGAGTAACAGCAGCCCACCTACTACAGGAAACAAGCCTCACCAAACCTCACTTAGCCTACTGAGATCAGGAAGTACAGAATGAGTAAAAAGACATTCCCATCAGCATTCAATAGCGGCTGGATGGGAATAGAACATTAAAAAACAAAAACAAATGCAGGGGTCTCGAGAGGAATTTATCCAAGTTAGATTACTTTTAACTTGACATAATAAAAATGTCCCACTGACTCTGACGAGATTGTAAAATGAATTGCTGTTGACCGCAGGCCAGAAAAATAAAACAAACAATATATTGGTTTCTATACCCCTTTTTGCAGTCTATATTCAATGATTTACTTATCTACCAAAATATAGTTTAATGTCTTTGAATTGCCTTGATTTTCTCAGATTTCTCTTAATTGATTTGTTTGATTAAACCAGCATTCCTTGTCATTTTAATTTCACAGCTATAACAACACAACCACAATAACATGATAAGAACTAGTTTTTTAATTGATACAGCACCTTAACACCATGGGGCTGAAAAAGCTTTTCACTCAAAACAAATATAAACACAAAATGATGACATAAAATTGCATAAAATTTTGTCTAATCAAATATAATTTAGACTATAAGATGTAATATGAATATGAAAAATGATTACAAATATATATTATTGAAGGCCCCAACGTTATCAGTGCTGTTATCTTAAACAAAAACTAAATCTAAATCTAAAAATAAAAGCTAATTCAAAACATTAATAAATACTGTAATAGTAAAATACAATATATATATATATATATATATATATATATATATATATATATATATATATATATATATATATATATATATATATATAGTATAAATATAGAATGCTTGGCAGAACTTAAAAGAAAATAAAAGAAAATAAAAACTGTCCATCTTATAATCTTAATTTGATCAAAGTTTGTAACGCGTGACTGCTAAGCAAAAACCTAAATAACCCCAGAAATTGATTCCTGCTATTCTTGAAACAATTAATAAATATTCTGTGCATATTATAGCTCATTTTAGACCAAGAAAAAAGTTAATTCATAAGAGTTAATTAAAATAGAGTTCTGAATAATACATTAGCAAGTAGAAAAACTCAGATATATCTTCTCTTCTATAGCAGCTTATGTAAGAAACCCTTATTTTATTTTTTTGGAAAATCTACATACACTCAGATTGCTAAAAATTTATGTGACAGAACTAAAGAAAAAGAGTTTACTGTTGAAAATATGTGTAGTATTTAATAACAGTGCTATGACCGCTCTTGTGTGTGTGTGTGTGTGTGTGTGTGTGTGTGTGTGTGTGTGGGTTGGTTTATGTGATTTATGAGGACACAAATTTGTATAATGACATGTGTATTACACTGGTATTACAACTTATGGGTGGTTTATGAGGACACTTCAAAAGTCCTCATAAATCAAATGGCTTAAAAAACATAAAAAACAATGTTTTATTAAAAAATTTAAAATGCAGCATGTCTCCTGTGATGGGTAGGTTTAGGGACAGGGGCAGTGTAAGGGGACAGAATATATAGTTTGTACAGTATAAAAACCATTACGCCTATGGAGAGTCCTCATAATGCTGTTGCACCAACATGTGTGTGTGTGTGTGTGTGTGCGTGCGTGCGTGCGTGCGTGTGCCATGTATACACGTGTGCTTCTTCATCGCAAACACATCTGCATGTAAAACAGTCCCTATTATGTAGCCAGGAGGGATGTTCAATGCCAGCTACCACTGTGTGTGTGTGTGTGTGTAAGTGTTGATCTAAGCATGATCCCAAGAGAATATCAGGCAGAAAGTGTTTGTTAATCTCAATTCAAAGACATGCTCGTGTTTATGCGGGACCAGAATTCTCAGCTCCAGAAAGGCTTCTCTGCTCCAGAGAGACTTCCTGCATGAGAACCTGCACACTTAAAGATGACTCTCTTTGCTTTGCAATGTTCTACTGATGTGAACAAGGCACTCTGAGAGAATGTGTACAGTGTGTGTATGTGTGTGTCTTTTGTAAGAGATAGCATTTCTCAACAATAGCACGGTGCCCTTGAAGGTGCAGAGTTCATTCTTTCAAAAGAACATGAGCCCGGCAGCAGATAAAGACAGACCTCACTTTCAGATCTTTTTTCTCTCTCTTTCCGACTTTAATTTTCCAAAGTCTCTTTCTCTCTTTCCTATGCATTACTATGTGAGGGATTGTAAAAAGGTAAGATCAGTCTAAACATCAAAGCATTCAGATTATGTTCCTGTTTCCTCACCGGCTGTCTAATACACACACACACACAACGCAGAATCCATCATAAATCAGCTGAGATCTCTCCCAAATCTCTCAAATGTTCTTTCAGCCTTTCATTTTAAAATTGTCTCTTTCTCTTCTTCCTGTGCATGACAGTGTTAGATTGTAGAGTAAACATCAAAGCATATAGATTATGTTTGTTTCATCTCTAGCAGTCAAAAACACACGTATACCAGTGGTGTTTTCTCTGTTCTCTGTTTCCCTAAGGAGGCAATACAAAAAATTTATATAATGTTCACAATCATTTAACTAATGGGACTGAATGGGTCAAACTGTTGAAAAAGGACAGACTAATTACACTCAGACATCACGTTCGGTCAAACGGTGTCAGTGTTTAACCAGCACTCAGCTTGGTTAAATTAAAGCATCACCTCCATGTCTATGATCATCATGACACCTGCTGTGTTCACAGAGGATTTGATAACTAATGGTCTGAATTGAAGGTGAATTTGAACAATAATGATAGCTAAAAAAAAGTTGAAAGACATAAAAGACATTATTTTTGCATTATTATGAGTTCATTCTTTTTTTTTGCATTATTATTAGTTCATTATTTTGAAGCAATGGGGTGGGGGTGGGGGATAGGGGGTTAAAAACACCAAAGATTGATGAGACATTAGGTGGATTTCCATCCACATATTTTTATGCAAATATTGGGATATCAATTAAAAAAAAAAATAGGTGATACATAATTTTATACAGATTTTTTTTATTCGGTAAGAAGACGTGTAGCCTACATAAATTATGATAAAAACAAATTTATCTCAATTGTTTCCTGTAATTTAATTTGAGTGAAAAATCTGAAAAAAAAACATGTCGGAAAACTGAAATATTATTTTCTTTCTCCAATAAACGGCGATTTATTTATTTATTTGATAAATGACTTTTTACAGTGTATATAAGCATCAAGTGAAAGTGAAATTTGACAAAATTGTACATTGGATCGAAAAGACAAAAGCCGAGGGAAACGTACCTCCTCATTGACACAAACTCACCACAAGCCACTGACACGGATATATATATATATATATATATATATATATATATATATATATATATATATATATATACACACATGCATATATATATACAGACACACACACACACAGTATCATAAAAGAGTTCCCAAATGTCAAAGACACATGAGTGTTTTACTCCTGTCTCATTCTTGTCTTTTCTACCTCTCACTCTCCCGTCTTCCTTTCATTCTTTTCCTGAGGTGCATTTCATTGAATTTCAAACAGCAGCTTGTCACTGCACCATATCGGAGTCAAAGGAACAGGTGCGTATGTGCGTATGACTCTAAAATTTCAATTGCTTTTTTTCATTTTGTTTGTTTTTCACCCCACTGTGATGCTGTGTTTGAATAGCCGCATGCAGCACATTGCTCAGGTTTGTAGCCTTTAGAGAGCCAGCGCCTCTGCTCTGCTCTGTATTCCACCGCTGCCGTCCTCTGCTCTCCTCATTCTCCACCGAGAGAGATGGATCATTAAGGTCTGGCTGAGGAAAATCTCATTTATGAGAAGACACGCTTTCTTTGATCTGAGTGTGCACGTGTGAGTGCGCGGAGCTCAGAATTCATGGGTGGATGCATACATGTTTATCATGTTTTCTTTTTTTGTTTTTAAAAGTCTCACATCAGTTCCCAGTATTCCTGTAAAAAAAAAAAAAACTCACAGCCACCATGTTACCCTGATATCAACCCTTATTTTAAGGAATCAACCAAATATGATAGTCTGCTCATTTTCAGAACCTCATGTAGTTCCAAAATCTTAAAACTTTTTCTCCTGGAACATTAAATCAGATATTTGCAAGCATTTCCAAGCTGTTTTTTTTTTTTGTGCAAAAAAAGCATATGGACAGTTGCTGTTCAGCTCATTTGCGCATGCCCCTTTCAAACTTCCAGCCCTCTTACGAGACAAATGAAAATCATGTATCTCGCCTCTGTTCTCCGAGTTTGAATATGCACTTACGCAAATGAGATTTGACCTTTTTTACTCAACGACTCAAATTAGAAACAGTCTATTACTCACACAAAGTTCTCAAGAGCTCAGAAGACTTAGTACTTTGTTGTTGCTTTTTTTTGTCATTCGATTTCTTTAGATAAGAAAAAGTGATGTAAAAAGTCTAAAAACAAATTGCATTCCATCCAGTTCTGGGTAGATTATTTACAAATTGTAGTCAGTTACTGATTTAAAATTATATGACCAAAATTGTAATTCTAATGTGATCTATCATGTGACACATTCTAGGTAATATAATTTGATTACTTTTTCATTACTTTTGAACTAACTGATTTATCATATTGATTTAAATAGGATAGTTTTGTACCATATTTATTTAAAAGGATGAACTATGAATAGCCTAATAGAACGATAAACAATAGTATATTTATTCTTACATTTACATGAAACACTGTAAGTCAATTATAACCGTGGTAACTCCAAGTACTTAAAGTCCCCCTGTAGTCAATAACTTTTAAAACTCTTAAAACTCTCTTAAAACTCACCTTTGATCACTAAAAACATATTTAAATATTTTTTCCTTGAAGAAAAATTCTTCATGTCTTAAAGGTGCCATATGTAAAAATTGAGGTAAAAATATCCAAAAAATGAGCTACACGCATCAAAAGAATGAGAAGAAATAAGTGCGATGATGTCATTAAAAAAATGACAAGTTATAGTGCTGCCGAGATATAAACCTAAATTAGCATGCTAAATTACTAGCCCCGGCCCGGCCGGTGTCATAATACCAGTTTCGGCCATGGGAGGCGGTATGCGGGCAACATACATAACCACCAGCCAAACTGCAACACACAAATAACTCGCACGACTTGTGGGCGTACTTGAACCTGATGTCAATCGTGTAAAGGACAAAAAAGGACTTTGGTACAGCCCACTACTACATTTCAGTTCAGGGAAGAGTTCAAAAAAATGATTGGTCGATATTATGTATGAGGAATACATTTTGGTAAGTTGCAGCATCCTGTATCTTTCAACAGTGTTCGTGTTTTTTTACTATTAGCAAGTAGAGATGATCGGTTCACGTACGCTAGGGATCTGTCGTGTAACATTTACAAGCGCCAAAACGGTATTTATTGTTTGAATTTCGTAATAAAATTGACAGAATCTGAGAGCTGAGATTTTTTTATATCATAACTAACCAGCTCTGTCTAGTCTGTTGTCGTGTCCTCTTTGCTTTGCGATCTTTCTGTGCGTGACAAAATTGATGTGTGGCGTGAGAGCGTGTGAAAAGTGTCAATTGCGTGTGTCATAAAAAATTTTATATGAACAAAACGAATACCGTAAAACTTCACATAATAGCCCGGGCTTTTATTTTCCCAAATCGTCGAACTGCACCAGCTTGTATTTGAGACACAGGCGTCTATATGAGACCGGCCTTTATAATTTAGTGTTGAGATGTTGTTAATTGAGTCTCTAATCTCTAAAAATCTCCAAATGCTCCACGTGAAACTGCGGTCTTACTATCGTGTCAATTGATTTGATTAATATGCGCGAGGGAGAGAGAGCAGGACCGCGCTCATGTTGTTTGAAGACGTGAGAGTGCGCGCGCGCGGCCGGGGCTCTCTCTCTCTCTCTCTGCTCGTAACGCGCCCTGTCAAGCGCCGCGGCAGCAGTCATTCTATTCTACATGCCTCACCGATCAAAATAGTCTTTGGCGGGACAAAGCGGACTATTTGACGGTTTTAGATTAACAACCCGAAACTAAAAAACAGACTAGAGTAGGCCACCTTTCTGGAGGTATACTGCCCCCGTCTGATATGGAATATGTGGAGTATGAATTGATTTTTTGACATAGGGCACCTTTAAAATAACTTGAATGTAACTTTACACTCTTGCCTAATTTAGTATATGTGGATCTATGAATATGCAAATTAGCCCCGCCTCCACTCACAGCAGCTCAGAGATCCACTAGCTGATGATCACACGTTGACGTGATTGGTTACAAGGTAGTTTGTGATGTCAGAAACACCAGCGATTTCAAACTGTGTTTTTGAGACTGTCTTTGGTTCACTGCAGTTTTAAGGAGAAAAAACTCAGCATTGGTGTTGATTTATGAATTTGCACATTGTTTGTCTTAAAGGAGAACTCCGGTCAATTTTAACATTGAGCTCCTTTTTTTGTACATTTGGAGTTATGTCAGTACAGAGAACAACGACAAAAATCGGCGTTGCCTACACCGTGTTATCGTCTTTTTAAAATTTGCTCCCTGTTGACTTCAATGGGGCAAGTTTTAAGCCTGCTTTTAGCCTCTTAACATCCTTGATTTGTCATTACAAGTCCACAGCCATGTGAGTGGTGTTATTAAGAGTGAACACGGTCAATCTGACTGCAGTAGATGTGAAAGATATGAATAAAAATGATGTTAATTCAGCCAGCTCACATACCTGAATTTTCTTCCTGTTTTCGGTCGAAGTCCACAGTAGTCGATTGTCGAGTTCGCACGTGCGATCATCAAATTCAAAAACCTCCTCCGTGTGTTCAACATCTGATTCGGATGAATTATCCATTTGAGCTGATATTCTCGAACACCACACAGCACCGTCATCGGCTGACAGCTGACAGTCTGAGTCTCTACTGTTGCTTAGTTACCAATGATCGCACACGAAAACAGGAAATAAATACAGGTATGTGAGCTGGCTGAATTAACATCATTTTTATTAATATCTTTCACATCTACTGCAGTCAGATTGACCGTGTTCACTCTTAATAACACCACTCACATGGCTGTGCACTTGTAATGACATATCAAGGATGTTAAGAGGCTAAAAGCAGGTTTAAATCTTGCCCCATTGAAGTCAACAGGGTGAACATTTTAAAAAGACGATAACACGGTGTAGGCAACGCCGATTTTTGTCGTTGTTCTCTGTACTGACAGCACTCCAAATGTACAAACAAATAAGCTCAATGTTAAAATTGACTGGAGTTCTCCTTTAAAGCATATTAAAAACACCACATATAGCCAACATGTTTCACATTGTTGGCAAATGTTTCAACTATGTGACGAGATATTTTTCAACTATGTAAGTTTTCAAAACAATTCCACACGTGTAATGGCGGGCATGTTGAAAATCATTCTAATACGCAAACTGTATGCCAATCATAGCAGTGGCCGTTTACATCCAGGTCTTGAATGTGGCAAGCCTCAAATTTCAGTGTTAGGGGAAAAACCAGGATGTAAAAAGCTTATTTCTTCTAAACTAGGATGTTTTTTTATGTAAAATTTTTTGATAACATTATAAATGGACCTTAGAGAACATTATTAATAAATAAATAAAATACATTTCATGACCCATTTAAAGTGACAACAGCCTAATAAACCTGTTGCTGTCTGTCATAACTGTTAATCAAAGAAAAAAAGACAAAGTTAAAATCACTCAATGTTTTTTGACTGAATAACTTTTGGAGCTTTAATAAGGATTAATCTATATTCAATTTATAATTTATGCAGTGAAGACTGTGCAGTGTTTGATTATTCGATTTCTGTATATTTACCTGTTTTGTGAATTTTAGCAGGACAGGTAAAATTCTGAACTGGGCAAGTAGAAAAAAAACGTAGCGTTAAGCCCTGATATATTAAAGGCACAGCTAAATGTGACATTTGTTACAAATGATTTATGTGTAGATTGTTTTAAGTTTTTAAAGCCTATTAAAATGTTTAAACTGATAGCTTTCAATTATACTGTAATGTTGAATGGCTAAATAATGGCTAAACATTTAATTTACATTAGTATCAGTATTGGTATCGGTGATACTGGCCTTCATATAGTGCTTAAAAGATGCAATTATACAAATATTTAAAATATACCATCTATATGTTGTTCCTACATTATTTTGGAGATTCAATGTGAAAGTATTGCAATATAACAAATATATGTTATGTGCGATTATTCGTGATTAATTACAGAAACATTTAATTAGTTACTTTTTTTATTTATTGACAGCACTAAAATATATTAATTCAGAGTGTTTCTATACTGACAAAAAAAAGTTGTTGAATGCCTGCATTACATGTTATGAAATGACAATTTTTGCTTTTAATGTGTTTGAAAGACAAAAGCCTTCCAAAGACATACAGTAGTAACACATTGCTAAATTACTCACTTAGTGATCATTAAAATAATTGAAATGTGTTTCAATTCTATGTGGCTCTCCATTTTTCATGTAATTAAAGTCACCTGACTACATGTTGTTCTGTGTGTGCAAATCCACATCACCTATTAATGTGGTATGCTTTTTATTCTTTTCTTTTTTTTTAAAGAAATTTGTAAAAGGTTAATTGGGGATAATCAATAAATTATGAACAACATAACACTATTTTGTGAATAATATGTCACCATGTAATCAATAAAAAAGTAACTGTAATCTGATTATGAGCATTTTAAAACATAATCTAATTATGTAATCCAGATTGCATATAATCAGTTTCTACCCAGCACTGGTTCCATGGAGGAAAAAAATGCACATGGATTTGGAACAACATGAGAGTAAATGAAGACATTATCTTCCTGATGGCGACAAAGAGATAGTGAAAAAACATCTAATGAAGGGGATTGCCATGTTTATGATATTTCTGATGACTGCATGTTGGTGTCTACAGTGTGTTGTGTTAGAGTGTGATTTGGTGTGTTTGGGACCTTGAAATAGTCAAACATAATATAAATGATTAGCCATTAGTTTTGTGTATGTGTGTGCTTCATAATTATTGAGCTAGGGATAATGGATAAAAATGCTAAAAGCATATTTTAGATAAGGAGAGAAGCCGAAAAACAGTTGCAGAATGTGAGCCGAGCTCTGGGTTCATTTGAACACAAAATGACAGTTAAAACAGAGGGACCAAGAGATCCAATAGTGGCAGAATATTTGGAGAGAGCAGCACACTGTAAATAATGAAGGTTGGCAAGTTTATCTCAGTTTTGTTTTGCTTGAAACTTGGTTTACCATAAACTTAGAGAATGGGGAGGTTTTGTGGCATAGAGAAGAGTGACATTACAGTGTCACAATTCTCATGTGTGGAAGACTGCTGCTCCTCATCCATCTCTCTCTCTCTCTCTCTCTCACTCTCTCCCTCTTTCTTTTTCACCTTTCGTGTCAACACAATTTCCTCTCACGCAATCCTCCTTCAGGCTTTCCTCTCTTCGAGAGAATGGGCAATCGCTCCTCTTCCCTCTTAATGATTATCTCGCAGTAATTTTAAGCTTAATAGTTTTCTGTCAGAATAAAGAGAATTCATGACTTTTAACCATAACAAGATACAGGTTCTGTCATGATTATGTAAAAAACTACCCATCCCATTTTTCATTTGCATTTCAGATTGGCTCTGAGATTCAGGGATGCATCAGAGGCAATTTTTACAGCTGATTAGCTATTTATAGTCCATTTGTCCTGCATCTATTTAAATACATAGATGTATGCTGGGTCTATATTGATTTAAGAACAGCACTTTCCACAGAATCACTCCTTAACCTTTCAAAAAAGCACAACAATATAAATGTACAGTATGAACAATGGATAATAATTGCAATATTGCATTTGACACTGATAAATCATTAAATTATTAGTGTTTTTAAAGATTACCTTTAAGAGAATGTTAGATGACAGGTGATCAAAATGTAAAATTAGGGTAAATAAGCATGCACAATTAAATCTCCAATATCAGCCGTATTGGAAAAAAAGAGAAAAATCTAATATCGTCAATAACCAATATTGTGGCAATATATAATGTATCCCTAACACTTTCTCTTAGACTCATACACAGCCCACATGCAAACATTACCAACCAGAATTAAACATAAATTAAGTGGAATAAAAAATTATGCTACAATCCAGCTATAAGTTTATGCAGCAAGATTATGTATTCTTCCATACCATTGTTTTTGAAAAACACAGAACAACTTAGCATTTAGGGTTAAAGTAGTAGTTTCTTTTTTCTTTTTTATCAAAAAAAAAACAAAAATCAAGATCTCACTCTCACTCACTGAAGCTATCAAACTTCAAAAATGATGCAAAAGTCTCATAAATGAACAGTATGATAAAAGTAGTATGCAGAATTTCCATTGTTTGGTAATTGGCGAATGTTTGTTCTACGGTTAAAAATCCAGAATCTTTTTTCATATGAAACCGGCACCACTGGAGAGAACATTATCTTCATGGCTGTCAGTGTCACAAAGACTCTTGCCATATTCATTATTTATAGAATCTAAATCTAAATCCTGATAAACACAACCAAAATTATGAAACAAAATCTCATATCTGCTTCCTAACCTCTTGGCACACATAAAAAAAACTTGACAAGCATGCACTGTTCTCCTACCATGTCAAGCGTGTAATCTCAAACTCCTCCATCTAATTAAAGACCATTAAGGCTGCAGCAGTTTGTGTTTCAGCTGATATACACACATACACACACTCACTCACTCAGAACTAATGATAATGATGTATGTGTGTGTGTGTGTGTGTGTGAGAGAGAGAGAGGATATTACAAGTGTTGTTCAAAAGTAGCAGTAGGATAAGGTTTAAATGGATAAAGGACGTCAGGCTTTAAATTCAACTGTGCTTAACACAAGTGATGCCTTCCGTCTGCATTAGAGACATCAATGTTCGTGTGTGTGTGTGTGTGTGTGTGTGTGTGTGTGTGTGTGTGTGTGTGTGTGCGCTTGCTAACAGTATAATTTTGATAGAGTTAATAAACTGGAAGCCTGTCTGTGCTTTTTACATTTGAACCACTGAAGAAATTCAACATCTCATCTTAAATGTCAGAACACGTTTAAATCATCTTCTGTAGCAGAACAGAAGAGGGCGAGAATCTAAAGATATTAAAGAAAGAGAGGAGAGATATTAAATTTACCCTAGTCAGAAGCTGAAAGCACATGGCATGGCATATAACTAGAAAGGCTTAAGCGATCTGATAAGAAAAATGAGAAAAAGATGGTAAGAGAGGCATGCAACAACATGTCAGTAGTGGGAAGAGTAAAAAAATACTTTGATAAATGTCCAGTAATGCAAAAATAGTTTGAACATCTAATATTGACTTCACATTATCCTTAAAACATGGCACGTGCCTTACACAGGCAATGCACAGATGTTTTAATGCACAGCACTGCCAAACCTGTTTTTAATGTTAGTACTGCCAGCTTACCACAAAATAGCATGATATTTCACTTATAAAAGGTATATATAAATGTTTAAAGGCTTCCTCCAATGCTGTAGTTTTAAACTTGTATTTCATTTATTTTTATTGTTATTATATTTTATTGTATTTATTATTTTCCTATTATTTATTGACATCACTTTACAATAAGGTTCAATTATTTAACACTAGTTAAAGCATTTAGGTATCATAAAACAATTTGCATTTAGTAGTTTAGGTTATATGTTCATTTACAAATGTACTATTGGAATGGTCACTGTCAATTGTTTGTTCACAACACAATGTTATATACTTGAACAGTTAAGAGTATAAATGTACAAATTAACATAAACCAACATTAATAAATGCTGTAAAAGTATACATCCATGTTAGCTATACTGCTAACTAATGTAAACATATAGAACCTTGTTTTTCAAGAAATGCTAAGTAATAAAACTAGTAAGTCATTGGGTGTGTCTCAATCAGCTCCCTTGCTTCCTAGGCCGTGAATTATATTTTGCGCTCCAGAACTTCCATTAAGGCAAATTGTGTTACTTTTTAGGGAGCGAGCATTTCAGTGCACTGGAAGGATTTTGCGATTGAAACAGCCCTTAAAATGGCAGACTCTCTGATCAGTGCACTGACTACTGAACTAGAGAGCTGATTGAGACACACTCCTTTTGTCATGGCTGTGATTTACTGTAAATGCTGAGGCAGCTATCATGTTCACAAAAAAAATTATTGTGAGATCACAATCGAATTCTGACAATATGGCCCCAAAAATTTGTGACAGGTTAAATAATGTTCATGTCTCAGATAATAGAGTACCACAGATTTTACACCACGACACATTCTGTGGATCAACTTAGAAGCCTGCCAAAGGTGAGGATGCTGCGAGCAAAATCCCACAGCAATTCTCTTCGGAATAAGTACCTGGTTTTTGATGGCTTACCTGACAAGTTTTACAGTAATTTCTGGATAACAACCAGGTCTGACCTATACAAGGGTTTAATGTTTTATGTAAGCTTGGAAGTGCCACACAATAGATGCTCTCAAACAATGACTGCAGAAAAAATGTCAATCTTGAGCACCTGAAGAACTGGAGGTCAGTGGCTGTACTCTGCCTTGATTATAAAATACTTTCAGCATCTCTTCAATACACTGCAACCATCTATGAATACTCAAAGAGACAGAGTTTCAGTCAGTGGTAAAGCTACAGAAATCAAGGACACAAACTGTCTAGACAACTACAGAGTTTGACTATCTAGAGCTTCTATTATGTGGGAGGTTAGATTGATCTGTACAGCAGGTCAAGGCTTTCTGATTACTGTCTGCTCAGCAAATGTTAAAAGTTACAGACTGTTATAGACAATGACAGTCTGTGCCTTCCTAAGAATTGTGGCTATGATGAACATTCTTGTTGAAGATCAATGAGATAATGATATGCCTATATCTCAGTTGATAAAATAAAGCGGTATGCACACTGTTCCTTTGGAATACTACAACTTATGAATTGTATTAATGCATCAAAAAAGCAGTGCATGCATTACTGTGAACCCACAGAATCAGCCTCAATGGACTGAGCATAAAACGCTTATTAAAACAGATACAGCCAATTTCCATTGTAGTATCATTCATTACTTTGGAAATGTGGATCTGTGGATTCTGGATCATATTAGAATCAACCAAATCCATTTGATCTGTGGTTTAGGTTAAAGATGAGATGCCATTTTTACAGACATAAAGTACAAAATCTGAGTAGGAGACATACTGTTAGAGGAAAAGTATATAAACCCTTGGATTTTTGCTTAAAATGTTATCTGATCTTCAACTTAGACAAAACATTGGACAAATGATACATTTTCATGTCTTCACTGAACACACCATGTGCAGGGTGGAAAAATACAGTGAATCTCCAGGCTAATGACTTGTCCAAAAGCTAATTGGTGTCAAGAGCCAGCTAACTTGAGTATAATCAAGACTGAAGATTTTAGTTAGAGTCACCCTACCCCATTCAAAAATAATAATAATACAATATTGTACTGCCTGATGTAAACCATCTCAGACAGAAATCCCCCGAAATTAGCCAGAATTTTCATTACAATAATGACATTTATTTGTATTTGTATAGCGAATATCATGATACATATTGTTTCAAAGCAGCTTTACAGAAAACGCATGTGTCTAGATTACAATTTAGAGTGATCTGTTATCAGAGGTCACTGTTTCCAAGAACATATACAAATCACGCAGTTAGCTAACAATGTATTAATTTACAGCAGAAACAATGAACGCATTAAAGTCATTATTACAAGTTGTAAACATTATGATTACAATATACAGAAATTTAGCATTGGTGCAAGTTGATTCAGATGTCAATAATTATTTTCAAGTTATGCCAAGAAAACCAATGAATGGCAAATATAAAAGCTGTATGCTAGAAGAGACGGGGTTTAAGGAGACTTAATGATTGAATAAGTCCATCACCACAGAGAAGTCTGTCGTTTTCACTGGAAGATCGTGTTGACAATGACATTAAATATTATGAGCACGAAAAAATTATAAAAAAATTTAAGATATATAAATCATTCACATGTATATCATGCATTTACAAAATATGAAGGGTGAATTTTCATAGTATAGTGACCTAACCTTAAAATTATTGGTGCATTAGATCACAACAAATGTACTCCAAAAGTAAACAGTTAAATTTCCAATATCGGCCATTATGATATATTGACACCTGACACACGCTATCAACATTCAACACACAATGCTATCATATTCAAACCTCATGAACTCTGTCTGGAGGCCTTCCTGGAGGTGGGTTTGCTGCGTCAGGACAATGACACCTCGACAGAAAAATGAAATCCCAAGTTTATCTGGGCATTTTACAGAAGAATATGAGGCCAACTGTCCACCAATTGAAGCTCAACAGATGTTTAGTGATGCAATGAGACAAAGACTCACAGCACAGGAGTAAATCAACAACAGAATGGCTTTGACATAAGTAAACATGCCTTCTGTTGATGCCCAGTCTGAGCCCTGACCTCTGCCTGATTGCGATGCTTTGGGATGACCTCAAAAGAGCGATGTACATCAGACACCCCAAGAATATTTTTGAAAAGAAAACGTTTTATAAAGAGGAATGGAGCCAAATTCTGCAATTACAGAGGTTACTGCTGCCAAGGGAGGGTCAACTAGGCTACTTTATTAAGGTTTTAACTTTTCCACTGTGAAGCTTTACATGGTATGTTCAATAAAATATGAAAATGTCTCATTTATTGTGTTGTTTCAGCAGACTGTTTTGTCTATAGTTGTCATCAGATCACATTTTATTACCAGATTATGCAGAACTCCACAAGCTTTTTCCAGGAACTATAATTAGTTTTTATGTTTTCAACAGGGATAGTTCACCCAAAAATGATAATTCTGTCATCATTTACTCACCCTCAAGGTGTTCCAAAGTCAAACCAGTATGCATTTATTTGTTCTGCTGAACACAAAAGAAAATATCTTGAAGAATGTCAGTGACCAAACAGTTGATGGGCCCCATTGCATTTCATAGTATTATTTTTTTTTCATTTGGAAGTCAATGGGGCCCATCAACTCTCAGGTTACCCATATCCTTCATCTTCTTTTATGTTCAGCAGCACAAAGAAATTCATACATGTTTGGAACAACTTGAGGGTGAGTAAATTATGACAGAATTTAAAATTTTTGGGTGAACTATCGCTTTAAGTCCACTACGTACTATTATATTCCTAAATTAAAAATAATTTATCCAAACCAGGTGTTACATTGTCTCTGATGTCTTTCATTATCTTTAAATAAAACTCAAATCCCCCCTCCCAAAAAAAAGCAAGAAAAAAAGCCACCAGATATTTCACAAACATACACACATACACCGAACTCTGATTATCACTGATGATTTCTAATGATAATTGTTGATAGAAATGAGAAGTGTTTATGCACTGTAGACATCTTTTACACTCTAAATTGAGAAAAATTATAGCTGATGTGTTAATAATAACCATATAATGCAGCATGATCTAAAAATATTGCCGCATATGAGCAAAAGTGGGAAAGAGAGGGGGGACAAGGAAGAGACAGACAGAGATGAATGGGCCAAGTGGCCATTAAGGTCCCTGACACATAATTAGCTCTATTATCACAACCGCTTGGCCTGTTTTTGACTGTGTGCATGCATGTGTCTGGACGACGTCTTTTCAGAGAACTCCGTGTTCCTCCTGCCTTTCACCCTGTTATGGCCTTCAACTTGATTATAATGATGGTTCTGTCATGTAGGATCTCATTAACAAATTGTGAGGCTCAATGTTCCCGGTGTTTGCCATCCCATTAAAGCACTTTCTTCTAGTACAATGTGGCAAGAATCATTCTTATCACCCACAGTCAAACAATCCTTCTCCTCAAAACTAATTTCTTCTCCCGTTAAAACGAAACATTTTCTTTTTTTTAAATCATAGGAATAGTCTGTTTCTTCCTGAGCTTTTTTTTTTCTATGTTAATCAAAAGATTTCACTGTTGCTATGGCTAACAAAATACCTATTTACATTTTTTCATTATGAAAACTGCACATGTTGTGTTAACCTGACGATATCTAATGTGGCTAATATTTCTACATTATCTTTAGATTAGGTAGACCTTTAGATTTAAAATACCTTTACAGTCATAAAACTCTCACTTTAAAGTTTTTTTTTTAATTGAATAACACTATTAAATTTAGTCTTTAACAAATCCAAAACAAATATCCATTTTCATATTGTACACTTAAAATTATTAATTTGTAATGTTTTAAAGGAGTCGTTATTAAAGTTTCCTTCTTTATAATATAAATTTAATGTTCATTATCGAAGAATAACAAATACAGAATTAAACACGTGAGAGCTTAATATTTCTAGGTTTTCTCTTGTGTTATATTCCTTCTAAAGGGCACTGGTGTGAAAATGTCATGTTCATCTCCTGCCAATGACGAATCTTAAGATGCATGATTCTCCACCAGATGCTTGCTTATCTGCCTACGTCTGGAATGAACTTCAATAAAATGCAAAGAAATGAAATTCAGAGACGCACACTGTTCATATATTCAAAGAACATTCAAACCCATTAGTCTAGGCAAGAAGATATCAGCTTCCTCAGAGACACTGTGGCCTCAACAGACCAGCCATTGATCTTTGCTTTTCTCGACAGCCTTACAGCCAACTTTCCTTGCCCATACAGAAACTTTTAAGCAGTACATCTATTTTATTTCTAATGAACTCGTATTTGGACCCATAAATAAATCACAATAATGTAAAAACATCACACAGTCCCAATCCACACCACGCATTTAACAACTGAAGCAGGGGCTGTAGTCTGCCACATTCAAAAATAGATGGAAACCTACTGCTTGGATTCCCTTCTTTTTAAGTGAACATTGGGTGATCAGTCCACCCTTTGGTTACCCTGGAAAGCTTGAGTTAGAATACAACATCCTTCATAAAGTCCTTCAGGTCTGCAGGCCGAGCCCTTGCTTGAACCGGTCGACTCTCCAATGCCGCAATTAGACCAAAACGATGCCATTTTGCTGCTACGGTGGGGTCTGCGGACCCGAACCCAGTCCAGCATTGTTATCTTATTCTCCTTGACCTTGTGCCTCTTGTCGAAGCTGTCCTTCATTCACCTCTGGTTTGAAGTTATCGCTGCTTTGGCTGCTAACCCAGGTCCCATTCGCTGCTGCTGACAAGTCTCTTGCTCTGAGTCTGTCCAATGGCAATTCCAAATCCCAGCCGAGCATGAGCAAAGCAGGAGAGGCCTGAGTGGTGGTGTGCTGGCTAGCTCTGTAATGCATCAAAGTTAGGTAGAGTGCTGTTTGGAATGTGTACCCCTGGACCAGATCTGCACGAATGTCGTTCTTAAGGCTCTGATTTAACCTTTCGACCCCACCGTTCACTTGGGGTTTGGTAGAGTGCAGCCCGGATATGCGTAATTCCTTATTGCAAAGGAAAGTGGAGAAGTCTGCAGAGGATAACTGCGGTCCATTGTCAGTAGTGATGGCGCAGGGCATGCCCCAGCGAGCAAACAGGCTGTCCAGTATCTGTGGTCTGATGGTCTGTGATGTGACTGTTTCAGCTGGTATAACCTCAGGCCATTTAGAATGGAGATCGTACACGACCACCAGAAAGCGTTGATGATGAGGAACTCTATGGTCGTGAATTTCCCCACAAATGACCAGTTGACGGTGCTCCCATGGGCGAGATGGCCATGGAACAGGTTGAAGTGGGGTTGAAGCTGGTACATTAGTTCAGTCTTCCCACTGAGGAGACAAGGTTCACAGTCCCTGACCAGCCCTTCAATGTCGTGGTCAATGCCTGGCCACCAGACCATGTCCCGGCATCTTTGTTAACGATGCCCAAGTGGCCCTCATGCGTCATTGATAGGACACGTGCAGGAGTCCTGCACGGGTTCGGGTATCCGCAAATTTTGCTCAAACGGGTGAAAAATATCCAACTGTGTCGGATACGGATGCGGGTCGGGTCGGACACGGGGAAACGCGGGTCTAAACACGGGTTCAAAACAGTCACGTGCAAATGTAAAAATAAATGCATATTTTTAGGAACACATCTACAAAAACAAAACTATGCCTGCCCTGTATTTCAAGTTGATAAAATATTTGTTTTTAGTTTATTTGAGCCAGCGCCCTCCCATGAGTCTCTAGGCCTAACGTTACATTCACTTTTAAAAAAATCACAACCACTCGAACTGCTGCATGAGTCGTCCAGAATCTAGATGGATAGTGAGTAGGCCTATGTCAAATATAGCCAGGATACAGAACAGTCTGTTTTCTTTCGTTTTGAATTGTTTTGTTTAAAAGTACACATTTCAAGCTTTCTATATATTTATCAGGTCTGTGATTCATGTAGCTTATATGCTGAGTTTCGTTAATTTCCAGTTCATGCGCCGTTGCCTCCGCTCCGTGTCCTGATGCCTGCTATTACTTCTTATTTATTAAATTCAGACAATTGGTTATAAAACATTGATTAAAATTAAGATAAAATTAATACAAAACGAAATTCACTTTAAAGAAATGCTTTATACAATAAGAAACTTAATGAAGTGGTCAATAACGTCTGCCCACTCTGTCTCCCGACATATAGGCTATCGGCTTTTTGACAGCTTCGGCTGTTGTCCTTGTCTTAAGGCAAGCCGCCAAAGGCAATACAAATTTCAAAAAAGTGTGTCTATAATGTGATTGGCTAAACTGAGTTTATTTCGGGTGCGGGTCGGGTCTCGGTTCTATTTTAAGCGGGTCGGGTCGGGTTGCGGATTTTAATTAGTGCTGCTGTCGGAAAACGGGTCGGATGCGGTTTTAAGCACTGCGGGTACGGGCGGGTGCGGATTCACAAAATCGGACCCGTGCAGCTCTCTGCCCGGCACCACTGTACAGAAGCCCCTGGAGACACAAACATCACCTCAGCAGGACAGTTAATTTCTTACTTTAGCAAAAGGTGTTAACTCTTCAGGTATCCGTGCTGGCCACCCTGAGCGTATATATGTGTGGAGTATTGTGCGGAGGATGAAATGACAACAATGGAGGAAAAGGTTCCATCTTTCAGTTGCCCAGATACACGCGAGGGCCTCGCGTTCACAGAGAGTAGCTCTGTTCCATGGGTCAGAGCTCTGGAGGCGAATGCTAATGGTCTTTCCAATCCATCCTGCTCCTGTGACAGCACCGCTCTCAGGGCCTTTGTAGATGCATCACAGGTGACGATAGTCTGACTGTCAGGGTCAAAGTGGGCCAGGACAGGTGGTGTGGTAAGCTGGGACTTTAGTGTCCGGACGGCCTCAGAGCATGCTGCAGTCCAGTTACATGGCTCCTCTTTTTTTAATAACTGGCAAAGTGGTGCTGTGGTTCGGGAGTACTGAGGGAGGAAACGAAGGTAGTAGGCCATCATGCCCAGAAACGAGGGAACATGGGAGGCAGAGGTGGGCTCTGGGATTTTTTTAATCACTTCGATATTTTACTGAAGGTGGGCGATGCCCCTAAATGGGAGACGGAACCCTACAAAATCTATGGCTGAGGCTGCAAACGTGCATTTCTCTCCATTCAACGTAAGGTTATGTGCCATGAGAGCACTCCAGGTAACCCTGGCGCAAATCCAGCTTCATAAAGACCATCAAACCATAGAAGTGAGTGGTCAGTGGTCAGCCCCTCAGCTGTGGGTAATGGGTACTTGTCAGGGATAACAGCCTTATTTACAGAGCGCAGGTTAACACAGACTCGTATTCCACCAGATTTTTTTTTTGTTGCAATGACCAAATTAGAAATCCAGGGGGCTACATTGACCTGGCTCAATCACCCCGATGTCCAGCATCATTTGAAGCTCAGCATTGACATCCTCCCGCAGAGCTAGAGGAATCATGCGCAGGGGCTGTATGACTGGCGATACCCCAGGGTCCACCAGAGATTTGTGGGTGAAAGCCATCTCTGTTGCCAGGTGGAGGTGACATGGTGGATATCAGAGCCCTTATTGTCTCGCAGTGTGAACCCCAAGCTTGTAAAAAGATCAAGCCCCAGAAGATTGGCTCCCCGTTCAGAAATGTAGAATGGAAATGAGTGCATGTGTTTGGAGCCATAACGTAATGAGACGCAGAGAACGCCAAGCATAGTAATCCTGGAACTGTTGTAGCCACAGAGAGATCTACAGGGCTGCTGTAATGGCAGATGGGAGAAGAACTTGTGATACGTATTGGCATTGAGCAACAATGCAGCTGCACCCATATCCAGGAGGAGTGGGAGACTCACCTCATCCAGCAGCACAGTACATGTCCTAAAAGCTGCCTGGCCAGCTGATAGATGTCTAATCTCAGTGTAGTCATTACAGACATGCGAGAGTGTCCTCTGTGATGCTTGTGTAGCAGGGGCCGACCGGCATACTTTAGCAAACTGATTATTTTAACTGATTATGTCTGCCCACGTGCAGGGCAAATGTGCATCAACGAGCAGTGTAGAGCACTCTGCAGCTGCCTCCACTTGCAGCGCGATTACAACCACTTGATTTAGTGTTAGTTCGTAAGATTCTAACTACAGTTTTCCCATGTCTTTTCACACAGTCTCTCTTCAATAAGATGATCACGGACGATCTCATCTTGAAGTGTCCCATAATTTCATGAGTGCGCCAGGTCTCGCAGATTAGTTGCGTAGACTTGCACGGACTCACCCGGTCACTGAATCCGTTTGCGTAGCTTGTAACGGTGGAGTATGACTCGTTGCTTGCTCGAAGTGGAGAGCAAGCTGAGCGCCCGCTTCCTCGTAAGTCTCCGCTTCCTCAAGAGCGCAATATATTCTCTATCCTCCAGCCCCGAGACAATGACGAAACAGGGCAACTTTCCTCTGATCTGGAATATCAGTATAGTCCATAGCCTCGAGATACACTGTGAAGCCAATGTTATGTTGGAGTGTTTTAGTTATTTAACAAGAAGTTCAATTTCACACCAGAGCTTGAAACGATAACCTCTTATCACTCACTGTCACAACGCATGCACAACCCTTAGGAAACCTTGAGTTAGAATACAACAGGTATGCTACAAACCAGCTTTAAATTTCAGCAAATCTTTTCAAAATTTTTGCCTTCTCTGGCAAAATACGACACCTCTCCTGACTTATTGCATGTCCTGCACTTATTGCATGTCCTGCGTATTTTAGAACGCATCACCTTAAATGCTGTGACGTGAAACCCCCCATGGAAGAAGAACGCCGTCATGTAGCCTAAACAACTAGCCTATGGCAATGAGCACTTATTGGAATCAACTGAAGGCTGGATTTTCAAAAGTATGAGCAAGTTAGCGGCTCTATTGTTGCCGTAAACTTGCACAACGTTCTTGAATGAATAGTTTATTAGATGTAACTTCTGCCGGTCTGTTGAACTGAATTGAACTGAATTAAATGGAAGCCTATGTCATTGTATTTGCATACAAATGAAATTAGGAACACTACTCCTGACTCGCGTTTACAAAACAAACATATAACCACCAACAATAAATAAGACACTTACAATTTTACAAGTACAGAATTCACGTGATGATATTTCACATTGATATGCTTTGTCATTAGTGCATTTTTTAATTAGAGTCCGGATGGCAACTGGAAAGAAACTGTCTTGTAAGCGTTCGGTTCTTGATCTTAAGGACCTGTACCGCCTGCCTGATGGCAAAAGATTGATATGACGAAAGATATGCCGATCTGTTATTGTAGGGACATTGACTTTACATTTTCACACTTAACATGGCACGGAACAAAACTGTGAATGGTTGAGTTGTCAGTCAGTCCTTGGCTGATATTTTTTATTCTTAAATACATGTAAGTCAATGTGTTTTGTCATTTTAGGAAACCTTTATAATGATCATGATTCATCTTAGTTGATCTATAACGCATGGGTGCCATGTTAGTACGCACCACAGTTCAGAGAATTGTATCTGTCAGATTTAGCCTACAACACGTCAATTCATCCACTTCTCCCGATATACATTAAAGTAAGTGGCTGGTAAAGTGTGAGAAGAATAAAGTACATTTTATAGTTACCTACACAATGTGTATCTAAACACGTCATCAATTTATAATTGAATGGATTGTTATTGCCACTTCCATAGACATCAGTGTGTATTTTACAAATTATAAATGTTGTTTTGCTAATACTTATGTGTATTTAAATGTCTGAAACCTAAAATAAACCTTATCTGGTTGAAAACACTGAATAGTTGTGATATATGACAGCCAACGCCAACACAGATTTGAATTTAGAAGTTGATGATCAAGCAATCTGAATGTTCTAATCAAACTAATTTGAACGATTGTACGCGTGAAAGGGTTAACCAGCGATAACGTGCGGTGATGATGCTTCTTAGGTCCGTTTCGGAGAACCAGAGGGCAAATATTTCAACCGACAGCTGAGGAATTTAAAGGGACAGTTCACCCAAAAATGAAAATTAGCCCATGATTTACTCACACTGAAGCCATCCTAGGTGTATATGATATTCTTCTTTCAGACGGATACAATCGGAGTTATATGCTGAAGGCACAGAAGCTAGCGCGGTTCTAATCCGGATGCGCTTTTATCCTTTCCTGGTCGTGACGTCACCCGTCTGTGACGCTAACTCTCGCCATTGGACTAGTTGACATAAGACGCAATCACGCAGCGCGTTCCCATAGCGCCATCGACACATCGTGAATTCCCTCGAAAGGGAACTATTTTGGCTTATAAATGGCATGAGAAATAAAATTTGTGCTATAGATACACGCTTTAATGAGATTGTGTTGTATGTTCCCACCAGTCCTGCAAAGCAATTGATCATCGTTCATTTTGTTTCTATAGGTCGGTGAGAACTGGCATTATCAATTATATTATGAATTAAATTATTGAATAAATAACCTTGTAAACAATGGCACGTACAGTGGTTATTTCATCCTTAAAACATACATTTGACTTTCCATACAGACCAATAAAAAAAATATCTGCCCCTACTCTCAGAAATTGCATAAAACCGGCCAATCAGATTAGATCTTACTAGATCAAGAAAGTGATTTCCAGTTTGTGTGCAATATGCATCAGTAGAGACTACTGAGATCCCAGTAAATGGTCTTGTACCCAACACACAGTAAGACACAAGATCTTATTTAGATAGACATGGCCAACACAGAACAAGATATTCATTCAAACAGTCTTTTCTGATTATGTTTAGGAAATTTTTATTTCATTCAAGGCAAACCCATCAAGGCCTGAGGCCTGCTACAGACATTCTATCATTGCTTTTTTGGAGTTTAACTTCAGCGATTTTTTGAGAGGTTCTGGAACAGTTCAGCTCCATACAGCGAGTCTGATTAATCAACAGTATACAGGTCAGAATGATATTCAACAGTGAGTGTGTGCATAGCAGATGGAGATGACAATGCCTTCATTATTCTTCAGGCACAGCATCTGCTTCTCCTGACTAGTCTCGCATTTCAAATAAAAAAAAAATGTTGTTGGCCTATCAATGTCTCTAACGTGGGTGAAGCATGCCCTAACTACGACCTGCATCACTATATCTTCCAGTACAAGCTTAGCTGATGTTTCCGATCAACAAGAGCAGTCTGAAAAACAAGCCTGCTCCACAACAGCTTTTTGCCCTTGACTAGAAAACATAACTCCCATGACTCTTTATATTCATTCTGATACTTCCTGTTTAACGAGATGAATACTGGAGACAAAACACCCATATCTGAGCCTTATCACTGTCATAGCTTATTTTGCTCTGTAGGAATTTTGCAATAAAATGCCAAAAGGAGGTTTTATTGCACCACATAATGCATAATCAACGGCGATCTTCTTATGATCCAAGAGAGGATCAGGAGTTATAGCAGCTCTACACACTTTATTTCTTCTGCTATATGGGGTATAAAATCTGTCCAGCCTCGCAGCTCCGCCCTCTGAGAATTTCACCCAGGTGGATTGCTTAACTGATTGCTTTTATCCCTTCAAAAATCTAGAAATGCAATAATGTTGGACAAAACAGATGTTGTCTTTTTTCCCTATCAGCATCAGTAATACAATACCAGTCAGCTCTCATTGGCGTAATGTCCTCTGATCGAAAGGTTCTTCAAACGTGGGCCAGCTTAGTAAATATCTAGACACTAAAATAAAGTGAACATGGCAGTGCCGCCCACAATACTGGTAAACACCTTGGTTCAAATCATTCTTGTACACAATTTTCACACTCAAAGCAGTGCAAAACAACAATTCTGCACCTGTACTAATATAAGAGCCCTGACGGAGAATGTAGCCCCCATCTCACCACAATCCCCAGTAAACCTCATTACTCTGATCACTGTGGGTTTCTTGCAGAAAAACTACTCCAACTTGCAGGAAAAGTATTCCATTTTAAATTAATGAGCTCTGAAACCAGAGCTCATTTGCTTCTGTCTCTGAGCCCATTTACGATTGCAGATCCTCTAAGTAAAACCACCATAAGAAAGGGAATTGGTGGTATAAGAACAAAAGGAAAGAAGCCGAGGACAAAAATAAAGAAATAATTATAAATAATTGACTTATAATGCAAACAGATATACAAATCATCTTCAATAGCATGTCGCACTATGATTTACCCATCCTGACGTTTGCCTGCTACTATAAGAAATATTATTTATTATTAATTCAGCACGAATTATCTCTAATTGTTTACTTAAAAAAATAAATAGCTACCATATTTAATTTTATATAATTTAATTTAATTTAATTTTACACTTTATGTAACACACACATATAGGTCATTTGTATATGGTTACCAGAAAATCTGCATAAAAAAGAAAATATCTATATCAGGGGTATTCAACTAAAGTTCCAAGAGGTCCGGTCTCTATGTTCCCTTTCGAGGGGACTCACGATGCGTAAATGTCAACTACTCCAACGGCGAGAGTTAGCATCACGGGAGGGTGAGGTCACGACCACGAAAGGATAAAAGCACATCCAGATTAGAACCCCGCTAGCTTCTGTGCCTTCAGCAAGCGCTCTATGTGAATCTGTCTCTGTCTATTTATTTTTGTTTGTCCACAAGCATATATATTTATATATTAGACAGGAGTTGTTTGGGAGTGGAGCATGCACGGTCAGCTCTAGTAAATTAGGGCTGACAGTGTTCATTCATAAATTCCCGATGTGTAACATATGCACTATCGAGAGTTTTAGCTATGCTCTTGTTGGTTTTCTTCTCGAAGGAAGAAAGTCAATAAAGATTATTTGGCTCATATCTCGCGATTGCCGAGGCAGCGCGTATATTATGGGTCTGCATCTCTACAATAAGAATCGATGGCTTAAATCGCGAGTTTGCAGAGGCAGCGGGCGGGTAATGGGTCTGCATATCTGCAATAATAAAGTGGCTCTTCTCACGTCTGCAGAGGCAACGTGTAGATAATGGTCCGCAATGTATAATATGTGCAGGGAACTGAGCATACGGGATTTCCCCTTTCTCTCGTTCTCTTATTATTGTGTGCAAACTAAATTTGTATTCTTTATTGTTTGAGATTTTAATATGAGGTCTATATTAATACACTATATTCGGCCTTTCAACTAGACCGTTTCTACTTGACTTGTTGATATTTGGCTGGATTTCATTTTTGAGAAAATTAAAGGAGCCGTATGTAAAATTGTGGCCAAAACTGGTACTGCAATCCCTTTCAAATTACTGTAGAGCGGTGTATGCGGTGCCAGCCCCACCTCGATTCCCTCAGGAGGCCGTTCTGCCAACCCCGCCACACTTGGTGCCTCAGGGTGTAGCGGTCTCCAGCGAGCACATGGCTCAGTGTCACCACGACGCTGTGTCAAACCCGCATTATCTGACAGAATGGAAGAATCTGCCAAATATATCTCAGTGTGTCCTGCACTTAGAGTAAGGCTACAGGATCCAGTTTGGTTCTCATCAGCCACGCTACAAAGAGGTGTGGCTCACGTTAGTGCATCCCGAGCAGGCTCTGGTAATGGATCAAGAAGTGAAGACTCTGTTAGCTGAGGAAGCTCTAGAGCAGGTGTATTCACCCGACAGAGAATCTGGTTTTTACAGCCGTTACTTCATTGTTCCGAAAAAGGATGGGGGGTTGCGTCCTTTATTAGATCTCAGTTGAATCGTGCAGTCAAGAAATTCAAGTTCAAAATGCTGACATTCAAACAGATTGTGATTCAAATCAGATCCAAGGACTGGTTTGTCACGATAGATCTAAAAGACGCATACTTCCATGTCTCCATCCTCCCTCAGCACAGGAAGTTCCTGAGGTTTTCTTTCGGGGGCAAAGAATATCAATATCGGGTACTTCCATTCGGTCTAGCTCTATCACCCCGCATGTTCACAAAGTGCGTAGATGCAGCTCTGGCCCCACTCAGGCTGCAGAGCATACGCATTCTGAACTACGTTCGCGACTGGCTGATTCTGGCAGAATTGAAGCAGTTAGCGGTCGAAATGTCGTCTTCGCTCACATGAAGAATTGGGGTTGAGACTCAATGCCAAGAAGAGTGTGCTTTCTCCATTACAGAGAACCACTTTCCTTGGTGTGGTATGGGATTCAGTCATGATGTGAGCCGTCCTATCGCCCACTCGTGTAGTTGCTATCCTCACAGCCACGAAAGAGCTAAAGCTAGGCCAGTCACGTACTGTGAAACAGTTCGAGAGACTGTTAGGCCTCATGGCAGCGGCGTCCAATGTGATACTCTTTGGCCTGCAGTACATGAGACATTTGCAATGGTGACTCAGGACCAAAGGGTTCTCCCCGAGGGGAAACCCACTTCGTATGATCAAGATCACATGGCGGTGTGTCCGCGCCTTGGTTATATAGAGGTATTACTGGTTCCTATTCCGCATGAGCAGTCACGGAGGAAATACTTTATGGAGGAAATACTGGTTCCTTTCCCAGGTTCTGGCTGGGGAGCGGTAATGGAAGGACGTTGAGAGTCATCAATGCGTTGAGACATTCCTCCCAGACCTGAGGGACCATCATGTGCTTGTCCTTACAGACAACACATCAGTGGTCTCTTACATAAATATGAAGGAGCAGACATCCTGTTGAGGCAGGGGCTGAGGCCGGGGGAATGGAGGGTCCACACTGACGTGGTGGAACACATTTAGGGGGTTTATGGCCAGACACAAGTGGATCTCTTCACGTCTCAGAATACGACGCACGGTGCACTTTGGTTCTCCCTCACACACTCAGCTCCCTCGGGGCTGGACGTTGGGGTATGGACATGGCAAAGGCGTCTGTATATCTTTCCCCGATTACTCTGCTCCTAGGAGAAGGTCCGCCGGTATGGAATATATATATTAATGCTGGTTCGTTTTTCCACAGGGTTATCCCCTTCCACACTGAAGGTGTACGTGGGGGCATTCTCCAGATCCCACAGCGTAATTTACGCATCATGAGTTCCCTCGAAAGGGAACGTCTCAGGTTACGACTGTAACCCTAGTTCCCTGAGTAGGGAATGAGACGATGCGTCCCTTTGCCATACTTCCTACATCCCTGTGATCGACTTGCTTCTGCCTTTTTCGAAGCTAGCTTGGTTCTAATCCGGTTGTGCTTTTATCCTTTCCTGGTCGTGATGTCACCCACCCGTGCCGCTCACTCTCATCGTTGGACTAGTTGACATAAGTGCTTCAGACGCAATCACGCAGGGGCGTTCCCAAAGCGTCATCGACGCATCGTCTCGTTCCCTACTCAGGGAACTAGAGTTACAGACGTAACTTGAGATGTTTCCTTTTTTCTGGGTTGTTCATATGTTAATTTCTATCAGTAGTACTTTGTAAAAGTCATATAAAAGTGAAATGGTCATCAAAGATAAGCCAAAGCAGTGGTGTAAGAGCTAATTTGAAGAATTTTCACACACACAAAAACTAAAAATTTCATCAGTTGAACCCAATTGGAAATTAATATTAAAAAGTAAGATTGGATGTTTTATCAGGCTATTATAATTTTTTACTATGAATAACAGAAGGCCATGTGACAGAAAAGATACCGTATGGGGGTTCAGGGTTTTACTCTTGAAGTCTGGACTAAAATAATTGTTTTAAACTTGTTTCAAACTGTATGGGAAAATTGTACTACGGTCCGGTTGGAACCCAGCCAGGGTCTGCTGGAACCAGAACGCAGTCCTCTGTTTGAGGACGCCTGAAATAAATCCTTTGGGTTTAACTAAGAAAAGCAACAGACATATTCACAGAGAACAACTCACTTTAGAAAAATCTGACACATCAGTCTACATTTGTCATCCCCACATCAGGCACCTTTTACATCTTATCATCAACACCTGCTTCTGCTAACACATTCCTATCATTCTTCCCAGACTATACTTCATCCAATGAATTGAGAACTGCATTTGTACTTATCTTTTCCTGACAGTTTTTTTTTTCCTTTCTGTCAAGTGGGCATTCCCGTCTCATGTTTCGGACTCTGTTTGCTGTCACTGTAACCACAGACTCCCATTCCCCATGGTCCTCTAAATCCTTGTTTGCTGCTTTGCTTGGACATCTTCATGGTCAGAAGACACGTCTGTTTTATATTATTATTTCTGAGAAATAGAGAGATAAAGAGAAACATAAAACAACTTTACACACAAGAGAGTGAAACATGTTTAAGTGCTAAATATTTAGTGATTTTTGTTGTTTGTTTGTTTTTACAAACTGAGATATGACTCAAAATGATTTTCTGTGGTAATCGACAGCGTGCCACAGATGCTGTTGATAGAGCTTAAGTCGTATTTAACCCGGAGCCATTCTTCAGCGGTTTGCGTGGCACATTTCAGCACAGATTGTTTTGTGAACCTGACACATTGTAGGCTTTACACAGAGGCTGTTATTTAAGGATTGGGCAGAGCACTGCAAACTATATTTGACTCAACATGAAACCAACAGGCTGTGCGAGAGGAAAAGCTCTATTAAACCTGAGAAATCTATATACGCATCCAAGAGGCTAGAAACATTACAAAAATCTACTTTTACGAAAGCATACAAACGCAGACACGAGTACTTGGTCGATGAATGGTTTTTGGTGGACATACTCAAAGTTGCCATGAAATTGTGATTTTGTGATTTGAGTGAAACCGAATGAGAAAAAAAAAAACAATGGGACTTAATTTTGTCCATCAGGAATTGACTGGATCATAGAAAGTGAGAATTGCAAAGTAAAAGAGTGAAAGTTTCATGAGAGTTACAGTTTGCTGCAGGGAAAATTTTTAACTCGTCTTATTGCACAGCCCTTCACACATTTAAATAAATAATATGCATGGATAAATAATGTTTTATAATAAATTGCATTTCTGAATGCAATGAACGTACACAATCAAGTTTGCTTAGCTAGAAATGTCTAGGTTCACGTACATGTAGATCATGTTTTAAACTGCTAAAACATCTAATATAATATAATGACATTTTGGTGGTTTAAATGTTTTTAAAAAATTGTCAAAAATGCCAGGCTATTTTTGAATGGCCTCCAACAGAAAAAACATGCACAGCATCTATCAGCAACGGTTAACTACTGAAGCTAATCAACCATGACTCATGGTGTGAGTGTAACAAAGCATTGTTGCTCATTTGACATATGATGAGTGCATTTGCATATCCAGTGCCCTCTAAAAGTTTTGAAATTATCAAGGCAAAGTGGAGTTTTGGACAATGGCAGCATAAATCTAGCCTGGGTTTACTCATGCTGCCTTGCACGCAGCGCAATTTTATTCTCGCTGCTAGGCAGCCTGGATTACATGGACCAGATTTGTGCCTCAGCTAGGGAACCAATCACAGAACGGGGAGGGAGTAGCAAGACGATGACGAAGTCTATTCAACACACCAAAGCAGTTTGTTTTTATCTATGGATCCAACATGGCAGCAGACGCGAAGTTACCTTTCGATGCAGCCTTAGATATTGTTCTAAGTAGTTTAGAATGCAAGTTTATTTTGAAAAAAAGAGCAACTTTTCTGTCGCTCTACATACGTCATCTGGTATAATTGAAACGATTGGCTATGAGCTACGTACAGGCGCATTTGATAGACATTCGTAGCACCCAATAAACGGCTCTGGGCATTCGTAAACCATGCCTCAAATACGAGAAAATTAACATGTGGTTCCCAGACCCACATCTCAATGAGACTAGGTCTGACGTTAGCCAGGCTAGCATAAATCCTTATTTCATGATGATGATTATCCTTCATTGGCTATCAATGAGTGAAGCTATAAAAGTGTGTTGAATAATAATAATAACCCAATAATATTAAAATAATAATAATAATAAGGTGAATAAAATAATTGGGCCAAAGGTGCATGTCTGACTGTAATGTGTACATATTTCCATTACAGCTAATCAAAAAGATTACAAAGAGGCGTCAGGGTCCTCATCACCCTGTCGGGGGTTTATTCTGAGATAACAACCGGCTGGATGTACATTATCCTGCTTATTACACAGCTACTTGCCACATAAGTAAATAACACAAAATATTGATCTGAGTTTAAATATTTTATTAGGTCTTTAAATGCAAAGCTTCGGCGAAGAAAGCAGTTGCTAGCGCAGCAAGTAAACTAGATGATTTAAGAGATACGGTAAACAGTGATACCACTTATTACACAGCATTTCGCCACATAAATAATTATGGAGATAAGAGATATTGATTTCAGATTAAACTGTTTTAAAACCTGTTTGTATTTTATAATTCAACAGTGTATAAAACAATAGAAAAAAAAATGGCAGCAGCTGCATTTGTATGAAACAAGAGAGAGTCCATGATACTGGATGGCATAATTATGTACACAAAATATTGATCTGATTGAGTTTTAATTATTTAATTATAGTTTTAATTATTTAGTTTTATTAGCTCACCAAATGCAAAACTTCTACGAAGAAAAAACGTTCCTAGCAAGCGTATACTAAAAAAAAAAACGTATTCTGAACTAAAAAAGCGCTGCTGACAGTAACCCGGATGAGCCTGTGCAATCTGTTTTCAGTGGTTGTTATCTGGGAATAACATACAACTGGATGGCGCGATTTACCAATCAGAATCAAGTATTCCACAGAGCCATGTAATAAAGTGTGATAACTGCAACTTACTACAATACTTTAATTATTATAGTAATTACTATAGTTACTTAGCCTGGGAAAAAAAAGGACTTTGTTCAAACCCATTTCCAATCCGCCGAAATCGCAGAGGCGGGCTTTACACGATGACGACAGCGCAGCAACTGTGAGAAGCAGAACTGTACATTACAAAGATGGATGCCGCCGTGGAACATCACTTGTTCGAATCAGCTATCTCGTCTGTTTTAAGTGATTTGAACGTTTCCTTTTTGTTAAAGGAACACTCCACCGTTTTTTCATATTAAACTATGTTATTCCTTTAACTAAGACGAGTTGATACATACCTCTCTCGTCTCAGTGCGTGCACTCAATCGCTCTGGCGCGCCACAACACTTTGATACTGATAGATAGCCCAGTTCATTCATTAGAATCCAAACAGAGATGAAGTTAGAAGCGATCAAACACCTCCACGTTTTCTCTATTTAAATACAGTTACACGAGTAGTTACACGATCAAGTATGGTGACAAAATAAAACGTGGAGGTGTTTGATCGCTTCTAACTTTATCTCTGTTTGGATTATAATAAATGAACTGGGCTATCGTATCAAAGCAAATCATTGAGTGCACACACCGAGACGAGAGAGATATGCATCAACTCGTCTTAGTTAAGGGAATAACATAGTTTAATAATTATGAAAAAGAACGATAGAGTGTTCCATTAAAACCGGAGCAAAGAACAACACTCGGGAGATGTTTCTCCGTTGCTCTGCATACGTCATCTCCTTCATCGCTCTGATTGGTTTTAGGTCTATCCAGAGGCATTTGAGCGACGTCCGTTGGTGACGCCCCTCTGGAAATGGGTTCTCTATGAAGCTTTGCCAGACCCTAACTCAGTTACAACTGAGAATGGTCTGGTTTTAACCAGCCTAATAGTTACTATAAGTACTATAAACAATCATCCAAAGTCCAAAATCCCATTTTGCCCTGGATGCTTCCAAACTTGTAGACTTTTTTAGAAAACAATCCATTAGCAAAAAAATGGCACTTTTAATTTTAAGAGAAAGGGCATGGGGGACAAATAAAATGTGCCCATTTCTGGACTAAAAATAAAATAAAAAAAACACACACAACAACAACAGCAATAATATATTATTTGACCATAGTAGGTTGTCGGAACCAAACTTCCATCCTATGCCAATAGTTAAAGAGGGACAAATTTGTCATTTTCACAATATGTGCGGACGGCTTACTCAAATACCACTCACCAAATTAACAAAATTTTGTCACGAAAAGTCAATTATGAAAAAGTGCAGGCCAAGGGGGAACAAAAGAGTTGAAAATCCCAGCCCCCAGCAGGTAGAAAGTTCTTACATACCCACTCTCAGCGTGAGCTCCATCAGTAAAGAGAGAGAGTCGCTCCGTGGACACCCAGCAGGGTGGAACGATAACAAAGTTCATTTTTAATGACCGTCTTATCTCCTAATCAATTAATGTCTTTAATTAATGTGTTTACAACAGTGAGGAAAATCTAAGAGGAGGCGATGTCCCGGCAGCTGGATGGAGAAAGAATGCCAATCTGTGTCTGCTTCTGTGTGTGTGTGTGTCTGCTTGTGTGTCTGTGTGTGTGTGAGACGTTTTTGATAGCAGGTGTTTGTGACTGTTTGAAAGAGAGAGAGAGAGAGAGAGAGAGAGAGAGAGAAGCAAAATTAGAAGAAAATATTAAATCACTCCCAAATTCTCTCCTGCTGTTCCTCTTTTCATCATTTGATTCTTTATGAAGAGAAAATGTTTTTAATGGATTCGAGAGTGACAGTACAACTCTTTTAGAACATAACATGCAAACCCATTAAAACTTCCTCTGAGCAAAAATCATTCTCTCTCTTTCTCTCTCTATTCCCTGCTCTTTGAAGTTCCGTTTTATTCAGTTCAATTCTATTGAATTATAGAGAGCTGTTCTAGTGTGAATACCATAATCACTTTTTTTCTGTGAGCCACACAGTATTAAGTCAAGTACATCCTCATCTTTAAAAATCCAGAGAAACAGGTGAGCCTGTCCACATCAAATTCGCTAACTATGGCTAGGTTGATTGCCGAGGGGGTTAAATGTCGTTTTGGAGGGTATGGATGCAGTCATCCAGCATTTGTAAGCAGAGATCATGCTTTGTGCTTTTAGAGGATCGAAACTCTGCATTTCCACCTGCAGCCGGCACAGCTGCTCCAAAACCTGACACAGAAATAAATAAGCCACCGCCTCCGTCACACTGCACAAGATTTAGGACAAACCATTGGTTGTTTTTATAAAACCTTGCAGTGTGCTATACAATATCGTTTGTTCAAATTAAAACTGGCCCTTTAGTTTATATAGAGCAGTCTACTTCAACATAGTGTGCATGAATTTTAAAACATAAAAATTCTTAAAAAGCTTTAAAAAGTAAAAAAAAAAATCACTATTATGTTATAAGTGTTGAAATGATGCTGGTACTCTGGTAGCACATTTACAATATTACCATCATTAATTAATGCCAAAGCTTCTCTCTCTCTTTCCAGCCCAGGAGAGATAAATGAACATTGAACATCATTAAATTCCTTTTTTTTTCTCTCTTCAGAATTAGGCCATATGTAAATGACCACTCTCTGAGTGAGTGAGAGAGAAAGAGAGCAGGAAAGAAAGAAAGGAAAGGTCAGATCTTAAGAGTTTAACTAGAATAAATATCCGTATTCAAGATTCAGGAAAACAGACATGGGTTGTAAACATATATTCAGTGAACACATCAAATGCACATGTGTTTTGTGTGTGTGTGTGTGTGTGTGTGTGTGTGTGTGTGTGTGTGTGTGTGTGTGTGTGTGTCGGTGTGTGTCTGTGTGTGTGTGCATCTGGTAAACCCTACATTATGGGGACAAAAATGTCCGGACAAAGATAGCAATATCTGAAATCCTTGTCCTTGTGGGGACATTGGTTTGGTCCCCATGAGGAAAACAGCGTATAAATCATACTAAGTGATGTTTTTTGAAAATGTAAAAATGCTGAAAGGTTTGTGTGATGGGTAGGTTTAGGGGTAGGCTATAGTGTAAGGGGATATAATATTCAGTTTTTACTGTATAAAAATCATTATGCTTATGGAGTATCCCCACAAAGATCGCGGACCAGACGTGTGTGTGTGTGTGTGTGTGTGTGTGTGTGTGTGTGCGTGTGTGTGTGTGTGTGTGTGTGTGTGTGTGTGCTCGTGTTTATATTACATTGTGGGGACCAAATGTCCCCACAAGTATAGTAAAACCTGAGATCACCTACATTGTGGGAACCAGCCAGCGGTCCCCATGAGGAGAACAGCGTATAAATCACACTAAGTAATGTTTTTTGAAAATGTAAAAATGCAGCATGTCTCCTGTGATGGGTAGGTTTAGGGACAGGGGCAGTGTAAGGGGACAGAATATATAGTTTGTACCGTCTAAAAACCATTACGCCTATGGAGAGTCCCCACAAAGATAGCGAACCAGACGTGTGTGTGTGTGTGTGTGTGTGTGTGTGTGTGTGTGTGTGTGTGTGTGAGTGAGAGACAGAGAGCTGCATGTCCTTATTGATCATGTTTTGGTTTACATTGACCACAGACCTCTGTGGGAAAGACACTCCAGTGGCCACAGGACTTCAGATAGAGATATGAGACAGGAGTGTACAAATAAAGAAGAGACACGAGACGAGATGAGGAGAAAGAGACAAGAAAGATCAGAGATGAGACAAGGTGAGAAGAGACAATAAGAGGTAAAACGAGATGAGAAGAGAAGCAAGAAGAAGAGAAAAGATAGACGAGAAGCCGCAAAAATATATAAAAGAGGAAAAGGGAGAAGAAAAATATAAAAGAAAGGAGAAGAGTAGCACATGTATGAAATAACAGCACAGTGGTTTTAATGTGTTTTTGTCTTTGTGAAATGTAAAGTTGTGTCCAGATCGTTTCCACCAAAAAGCAAGTATTACAACTGCACCTATACTTTCACTGTAATTTATTCTAATAAATCCATAATATTCTGTTTCCTGTCTGCAATATTACTTTTCTACCTACCCCGCAAATTGTAAACATGATATTGTCAAACAGGTTTATTGCAGTTTAGGTATATTTGCTGCAAATTGTATACAGTGAGAGCAAACAGCAGTAAAAGCCACAGAGTTCCGGCTGCATATGGAGATGAAAAAAAAAAAAAAAAAACTTTAGAAACTGTGGACTACACTAAAAGCCCATCACCAAATGAAATATGACAAGACCAGCCTCTATTCAGCTCAAATGGATGTTAGATGTTAAACTGAAAACATTAGAATATTTAACTGATGTAGAGTTCATCTGCGCAGCTTAATGATTTTTTTTCCCTTCACATTTTCATTGTATTTTCTCTCTGGCTTTCTCCATTTTTTCTTTAACTCTTCGACTCTCTTTCATTTCTTTTGCCTATTGGGGCTCAGTGAAACAGAGCCAAGGAAGTCTGGCCTCAGTGGCTAACAAGAAAGGAACATTTCCCATCTCTCTTCTCTCTCACTTATTCACCCATATGAATATTTTCAGAATTCATCAACTATTTATCTTAACAATCTCTTGCTCTTTCTCAGTCTACATGTTTGCCAAAACCTGGAGCAAAACCCCCATCCGTAAAAAAGCAGCTAAAAAACCTGGAAACCTTCTTTGTTTGGCTGTTTCATGACTGATGCTGAATTTGGACAGGTTTTTCCCATCTCGTTATCTTTCCCATGCCTCTATTGTAAGATTCCATCTAGTTAAGTTTTTTCTCCCTTATTGTGAGCTAAAGTACCTACTGCAAAGCAATTACTGCAGAGATCTGGGGCAGCGTTCACTGGGTAACAGTAAAAAGTGTGGCCCACAGCACTGACATAAACATCTCAGCATGTTGGAGGAAGCATCCCTTCCACTAAATAGAGCTGACGCAAGCTAAAGACAGAAAAACATATCAGGAAAACAGCAAGAACCATGTAATAATGAGACATCTTTTCTGTGCATTACAGACACATGGCAAAAATTTAATTTTGACTTGTCATAAAAAATATCATACATGAACTTGTCTTGTTCCACTAAATGAGTGTTGTGCTTAAAACAAGAGAACAAACTCTGTCAACATAACTAAATCCCGTTATATTCAAGATATAAAAAAAAAAAAAATGTTTTTGGCAATTTTGATTTTCAACGCATATTGTAATTATGTTTAGTAATTTGTAATTCAGAAATAACTATGCTATGATCAAAAGGCTATGATCGGAAAAAAAATAGCCTAAAATTTGCTTTTATTTGCATAAAACACGCCTAAACTATCTCAATTTAACAGCTTTCACACAACCTCGCCTCTTTACTTCTTACACGCTCAAATAACTAAGCCAGTTAAAAACAAAAAATACATTTTATATATTAGCCCTAGACTATAAAAATTGAGCTTTGAACCTGCATCTACAGGCTGTATATTATGCATCACATAAGATCAGGCTAAAAGCAAATAATTTTTACTCTGTAATATTGAATAATTATAAAAAATATATAGTGAAGTTATGAATAAAGGAATAAAAATAGATGTTTTAAGGTTCTTGTTTTAACACTTAAATCATGATAACTGCATGGCAGCATTACCTAACAGGTTATACACAAATACTTCTATACGCATGGTTAGTGAATGAGGGCAATGTGTTCACCTTCCATTTCCTCTGTAACAAATGAACCAAAAGCAATATCAGCCACGTCCTTATTCACACATTATTTAATTGTCTGCCAAGGGTTAAGAGGGTCATTCCTGTTATGCAACACCTTCTGAACTCTGTAACTTTTAAACAAATATATACTTGTGTAATTTAGGAATGCTAAACACTATAGCTTAAGTTTTGAAATGCATATTGTTGCATATTGCATGAAGAATTGTTTCAAGTATTAGCTGCCATGTCAGCAGCTGAGGCTATTTACAAATTCTACAAGTGTTGCATAAGTACAAAATACACTGATTAAGAATCGGATTTTTGCAGTGTACAGTCTGTCTGAGTGAGATGGACAGTGTTTATTTTATTTTATCGGATATTAGAATATGTTCAAACACATTGATTGAGCATGTTATTCTATAACTTTAAGTCCCCCTGTCATTTTATCCCTTAAAAGTCATATTTGATCACCAAAATTACATATTTAAATGTTCTTTCATTGAAATAAAATTCTTCATGCCTTAAAGTAGCTTGAAATGTAACCCTACACCCTTGCCTCATTTCGCATACGCAGTTCTATGAATATGCAAATTAACCCCGCCTCCACTCACTCACAGCAGCTCAGAGATCCACTCGCTGACGATCACACGTTGACGTGTTTGGTAGTTTGTGACGTCAGAAACACCAGCGATTTCAAAACGCGATTCTGAGACTGTCTTTGGTTCACTGCAGTTTTGAGGAGAAAATACTCAGCAATGGTGTTGACTTATGAATTTGCACATGGTTTGTCTTAAAGCATATTAAACTTCCCCTCAAAAATAATACAAAATAAGAATTGTCCATTTTGATTTCATCACGACATAACACGATAGCTGAAGATTTTCGATGTTGCATAAATAGCTCTGTGGTCTCGCTTCGCACAGGATTAGGGATGTGGATATTCCCAGTTAGGATTCCAGCTGTCAAGAGGAAAGACATGAGGAGAATCTCACTCAAAGCAAATCAACCAAAAGACTGATCAGGGAACGTTCCACTGGAGCCACTCTGCTGGTACGTGACTAATTCAGCTTATCCACAGAATAACCCGTATAAACTCCCCAGATTCTTCTGTATGCAGCGTCTTAAATACATTTGACAAAAAAGAGGGAGAGAGTGCACGTTTGAAAGAGAGATGGGGCTAGAAAGACTTTCTTTAATAGTATAGTGTGTGTGTAAATTGTTTGTTTAGAGTTGAGGATTAGAAGAGCTCTTGATATAAAAGATGACACACACTTGCACATGTATTTCTGAGAGGAAGACAGTCTGTCATTTGCTGTAATTCAGAAGTGATGAGCAGCAGCAGAAAGACACTACAAATGCATTAGTGCTCCTCAAATATACATGAAAGAAAAAAAGAGAGAGAAGTCTGCCTTATAGTTCTAAATACATTTACCCCCAAAAAACATTTATTAGAAGCCACAATATGTGCGTATGACCTGAATTTTAAGTCAGAGAGTATCATATGTTATACCCCATGGGGAGGATGTGTGTACACACACACACACACATACACACACACACACACACACAAACAGCCTATGACGAGCCTGTATTCCTAGTAACGCTGTAGCTATGCAATATTCATTACACATATTAAATATGTATAGTATCTTTTGCTACCTAAACTAGAAGACTGGGAGTTCATTCATACAAACACACTTGTTCAAGGATATCCATTGCTGGTAATCACTGCCATCACAATATTTTTTTCTGCATATGAATCCGTTCTGCCAATGCTCTGTCTGTGACCTCTGACCTGGCCCTGGTTCTGAGATTGAATGTTACTATAGAGCTATGCACCCTGTTAGACTCAGATAAGGAAAACAGGTAGATATACATTTAAAAATACTGCTGCATGCATATATTAAACAAATGTAGACAACATATGCATATGTAAGCAGCAGTATAAATGTTGTCTGGCCATTTCGGAGGATATGAGCCTATATAACATGTAGCCTGTTCTTTGCTGCAAATAACAAATACTAGGACTACCAATGTCTCTCAAGTTATAAAAAATGGCAGAGAAATTAAAATAAACTAGGAATATTATATATATTATAATAAATAATATTTTATATATTAAATATTCATATACCAATAATATTATATCTAATATATGACTAAATTAGAGATCTATACTCTACTGTTAAAATGTTTGGGATCAGTAAGATTTTTTAATGTTTTTCAAATGTTCTTATGTCCATCTAAAATATTGTAAAATATAATTAACAATTATATGAATTAATTAAAAATTTTTAAGGAATAGTTGAGGAATAGAAAGTTCAAGAGAACGGCATTTATTTGAAATAGAAAATATAAATACCTTTACTCTTACTTTTGATTAAGGTAATACAACCTTGCCTGATAAAACTACTAATTTCAAAGAAAAAAATAATCTTATAGACCCCAAACTCTTGTTTATCAGCCTATATGAAATATTTAAAGCTGCTGTCTGCAACTTTTTTAAGTTAAAAATAATCCAAAATAATTATATATAAAAAAAATATATATATTCTGCCAGTGGTCAAAACTATCTGCTTGCCGTAGCTAGATTCAAAACGGTTAGCTTGTAATAATGATTTTAATTCCAGTGGTACTGGTGGGTTTCCGCGGGAAAGTCAAGCATGTCTTTGCGTAATTACCTACACATAAAGAAGGAGTTTCGGCAAACCGGCTATACTGCACGTGAGATGTTGAGATAGGCTTTTCTCGCAGCACTTTACATAATTAAACTTATGGCGGATCCAGAAAGATTTAAACAACAATCATCAGTGTCAACTAGAGATTCACCAGTTATAAAACCCAAAAGACTTCGTACTTCGGATTTAAGGTGGCTAGAGAAAGAGAAAGAAACCTCATGCGAACACAAGGATAAACATCGACGGGGCTTTTGAAAGGTGTGTGAACTGCGTGTTTTGAAGGGGTTCAAAACGGAAGAAGAGACGGCTTTTTTTCTGCTTAACAAGTAAGACATTTCAATAGTTCAATCGTGTAACACGTTTTCTTAATTCACACAGTTATGGAGTTTCCTTTGTTGTTCCTTTCTCGTTTTGCTATTATGGAGAATATGAATTCTGAACTACACAGGTAACCATAAAACACATTAAATTTAAGGTTAGTCATGCAATGCTGATGTTGTTAACATGAATTTGAGAACAAAGTAGGCCTATAATTTGCTCGGTTGCTGTAAATCGCGTTGATTAAATCTAACGATCGCTTGTCATGTCGAATGCTTTTCCCCCCTTAGTTGATCAGAACAAAAATGGATGTTACTTACTTGTTCGGCAGACATTTTCCGGTGAAAATTCTTATGTTGGTCAAACTTTCAAAAAGTGAATCTGTGATTCCGAATGACAGTATCCACACAGCGCGGTGATTGACAGCAGCACTCGCCTCAAAACATTGTGTTCATCCGCGCTGTTTCATGCCGATTTACAACCCACGTAAAGATGATAATTCCGCGAATAACTGCAATTGCAGATTTCGAACAGAGATGGTGACCAAGAGGAAAAGCTACGGACTGTAGCTTTAATTGTGCATACCTGTACTCATTTTCCTTATTTTTACATTTAATTACATCTGCAATCACATAACATAATTATAATAATAATTATAGATAATGTTATACTGTTAAATTTAATCTTTAGTATAGTAATTTAGTAAATATTTTTTTTCATACAGCACATTAATGTGCCTAAATTCACTTTAAGTATTTAAACAACTGATTTTAGTTAGTGTTTTACTTCAGATGTATTTAGTTATTATGTAAGTAGCCATAACATAAAAAATTATCAGCTTTTGATATAGGCCAGAATTTTTATATCAATGCATCCTTAAAAATAAACATTCAATTCAGCACAATTCATAAGGACAGTCTTAAAAGTTCTGCTATTTAACATTCAAGGCTATCAAAGGGGACTAACATGGTTTATACAGACTCGATCTGTTATCTGCCTGCTGTTGTACGTATAAAATAATTTGAGTCACACCTGTTAGTAAATAATTGTAGTTGTCAATCAGTGTAAACAATAGAATAGAGTAGAATAGAATATTTACATAACGGCACCAACCTTCCCCCCCAGTAGGATAATGAAAGATCTCATTGACCTCTGAAAGATCCAATGCACATTGAAGAAACAGGTGTGTGTGTGTGTGTGTTATTCCCACCATCCATGTGTAAAGAGATGATCTGAGGCTCTCAGGATGAAATTTTTAATGATTTGAGTCATTCACGCTTCAGCACATCTGCTACGGCAGCAAGTGTGGCCTGTTTCGTGTGCGTGCGTGCGTGCGTGCGAGCGTGCGATTCATGCAAATACCTTAGTGGACTGAATCTGCATTACTGACCGAATGTAAGGAATCAGGAATACGTATATGAAAGAGAAAGAAAGAGAGCCAATGTCTAAGAGTGAGTTTCTAAATGTGTCCACATATGCATATTGAAGTAAGTTTTTAAGCCCTGCTAGAATGCCTTATGTTGTCTCGTGGGAGTAAGCATGAGCTAACTCATACATGCCTTTAGATTGAACCAAAGACTCTTTTTTTTTTTTTACAAGACTTGGGAAAATCTTTGTGTTTTGTTTATCAAAATTCTCCATTAAATTTTTAATTGCATTATCAGAGGAGAGACTTGTTGCTGCAAGCATGAATAATTGATTATAGCGTGTGTGAACACAAGCCTTCTGTGTACCAATACCAGTCACAGTGCTTCTTCCGACGCATGGATTTCAGCACCTCAGACGGGGCGAAACACAGGCACGTGGGCAGCAGGTGACGTGGGGGGAAAAAAACACATCTGACACAGATTTGAGTTCATCAGCAAAAAAGATGCTGGTGCCCCAGTTTTGTGAGGAAACCTCTCAAGTCTCTCTCTCTCTCTCTCTCTCTCCAGACACTAGCTAAGCAGACACGGGCCACACAGCAACCCTCGACCGACACAGACTTCTGCTCCACACCCTCAGCGTGAGATAACCTCAAAGAGTCTCTCCCCTCTTCCACCTCCATGATCACAAACAACCTCTTCCTCCCTCCCTTCAGTCAGGAGTGTGCCATCAATTATGGGCACCAGAGTGCTGCCACAATAGTAGCTACTGCCAGGTAATAGCTGCCAGGTAGCTGCTGTTTTTCCAAGAGCTGAAAGAAACGGTTTGTTTGTTGTTGTGTTTGAGAATTTCAGTTTTCCCTCACTTTGAAACACATTCACAGATTCACAATATGTTTCCCAAGGTCAGCTTGTTGCCGTTCTGATCCTCTGAGCACACCAAAGCTGCCGCCTAGCAAGCTCTCTGAAAGCATAGCCTATCACTTGCATTCTGCCATGTGTCAAACTTAACCAGTCGACTAGACCGACCAATTGGCTCACAGGGGAGGGGAATGAGGAGCCCCGGGCTAGTGGCCATTTCGAATTCAAGATGTCGGTGTGTAAAAAAAGGGTTTATGACCTTAGGCGTATTGATTCAGTTAATGTTATCTTTCTAGCTAGCTAGGGAAGGTTGGAAAGGCAGATATGAGATTGTTCGCATCTTGTGATCTATGTGATGAGTTTATGGGCTCATTGGTGGGTATATGGAAGACAGATGTGCACGGTACTATAGGCTATATGATGATGATGTTATTTGTGAGTTTCATTAAAATAAAAAAATGCAGTCTGTCACAGTGTTTATGGAATGCTGCAGGTTCAAACAACCTCTATCAGAAACATCTGTGATGCTGGTGATTACCACAGACAATCATGACAAACTTGGAAAACTGGGTCGTTTTGAATGTGACAATGAATGACTTTGATGCCCCCAAAAACTCGATTATTAAAAATTGGCTTTGACACTCGTTTTGTAAAAACAAGCAAAAATCATGTTTTTCTTAATGTTCTTTCAGTACAATGGAAGTCATGGGGAAAAGCATTCTGGAAAGCAGAAAAGCAGAAAAGTGCAGCACATGTTTTTTATTAAAAAAAAAAAAAAAATTTAAAGCTCTTATATTAATTAATCTGTACAAAAAATGTGTGATTTTGTGCTGTAATATTGCCCATATAATTTTAGTAGTGTCATCATCATTCTAGGCGGGTGAACTTCTGTTGTGCATTACCAATATTATTCCTGTGGGTGGATTTGTCTGTAAACAAGTCCCTTTCCTTGTGTAATATTATGCAAAAGTTACAGAGTTTACTGGCTTTACATGTCGATGACTTGGAAAAAATTGGATATAACTTTGCTCAAACAAGGTTGGCAAGTGATCTGGTCATGATAGTCATGTTAGCAAGCCACGCCAACACTGTCAAAATTATTTTGTGCAGTTATCAACAGCATCTTTTGCAATAAACCCTAGAAATAATACATAACATGACATAAATTCTAATTGAAAAAACTTTTTAATTTCATTTCATTTACCATGTGGACAAATTAAAGTAAAAAATTAAAGCTACAATATGTAATTGTTTTCGCCGCTAGGGGTCACTAACCTTTCACAATAACCAAGGCATAGGTTGATGACACGCAGAATTATGGAACTTGTCGTCATCCTGATGGATCTAATAATGTTTATGGATGAATGAATACATTAATGTTTTTAACATGACTGTGGTATGAAGCAGGTCACGATTGCTAATGAGAGACAGATATCAGCGCGAGTCCCGCGGATATAAAGGAATAAGGACATTTAATTCTACTGAACTACCCGCAAGTGTTGAAATACTCTCTCAGGTCAGTTTATTAGACGAATGAAACTTGTGAGGTAACGCAGCGCTGTTTCACTTGGTCTACACTATCACACTAAACTGTATTTGAGTGTGTTGAAAGTTATAATGTTATTCTGTGTCCGTTTGTCTGTATGAGACAACAGTAAGCTAGATCATCATTAGAATAACATACTGATGATCATATTCTAACATTTCATCATGTTGAGCTATATAACATTGATTAGTTGTATGTACATTTGCTCACCTGTCTAATAAAGTATAACGTTACAAGAGTGGCGTCTCTGTCAAGTCGAAGTTAGTGGCGGACGTGGAGGTCTCGGCATCTCGAAAACGCCACGCTGATATTGATCCTCGTTTTAGTTCTCCTTTTGTCCTAAAGTCTGCTTGCCATGGTTCATAATGTTTGAACGAAACAACAACAGCGTGACGTGAGTGTGTGCCTAGACGTAACGCAGTTGTCCACGTCTGTCACCATGGCTACTATGGCAGTACGAGCGGAAACCAGGGATAACGCGGATATTACGTCATTGACAGGCGACAATGACCAGGGACAAGCCATTGTCTAAAATTTGGAATTTCTCTGAAATTAAAAGTCTTTGGGAACTTTTGGGATATTGTAAGTACACAACTGCAGGAAATGTATCACAGTGTGCAAGTGATTTTTGGATATTTCATTGCAAAAATCGAACATATTGTAGCTTTAAAGTTCAAATTATGACATAAACATACTTGCACAGACTACTATGTTTGTTCGCAATTACCTGTCACACTCATTTAAAGAAAAGACTTCATCATTAAGAAATTCATCAAAACCATGTTTACAGTCAAGAATATTCTAACGGACGACTGACTCTCACTTGCAGTGTGGGCAGCAGTGCTTTCAGCTAACATCTGTTCTCATCTACAAGACATTTAACTATTTTTACAGCAAATATACTCCAGAAATTGCCAGTTTACAGATACATGAGTACAGACCAGATGAAGAGATCTGCATTAATAAAAAGATTGTAGAACTTATGTTTTAATTTTTGTTGAACTCTCCAGTCATTTGTCACTGGTTTTTGTTTGTCTAACCAATCACGACACACCAAACTCAAATATGCATATGGTCAAATCTCACAAATGACATTTGATAGATTCAGCGGAAAGCATTGAAAACATTTTCAATGTCTTCTTTTGCATTCTACAGAGGAAAGAACATCATACAGGTGTGGAATGACATGAGTGTGAGTAAATGATGACAATTTTAATTTTAGAGTAAACTATAATTTTCCATTTGTGGAGTACAGAAGGAAGAAATCATCAGACATACTGTAAAAAGTAAATCACCCTGCCCCTACAAATAGCCTATATCTCTGCATGTGTGAGTATACATGCAAGATGTGTTTATGACCTGCTGACATAAACTCTCATACACCCTCACCTTTATAAATGCTCCTAACACACACACTCATAATAGAAATCCTCAGCAGGGGTTCTAGACTACAAGTTGTCAATCAGAGTAAGCTGCCAAACAGACATGGCAGCTGTGCAGTTAAAAATGACAGATCTGGACCAAACAGAGAAAAAATATCAACATCTTACGGCCAAATGCTTTAGAAAACAACCTCAATTTAAACTTGATGTTTTCATGATAAACAAGCAAAGATATCTCTTGGTTGTTTTTTTCATGATATGATTCTTTCACAGATGTTGTTCTATTCTAAGAAAAAATGTTAAAGGGGACATATCATGCTAAATCCACTTTTTTATCCCTTAAATGCATTTTGTTGTATATTTGGAGTTTTTATAAGTAAATTAGTCTCTTCAGGTGCTTCGTTTATATCTTTATATTCTGTTTTGGTCATATTTCGCAACCTGTTCCGATTTTTCTATTCTCTATGATGTTTTTTGAACAATTACGTCACAGTATTTGCGGCGAAACTGCCAAAAAAAGGACATCGACTCCCGGCCCAACACTTCAAGGAATCCGCCATTTTTATTTCTCGCTACGATTTTGTAGTCCAAGCTCAAGGATGCAGAAGTTACGAGAGAGTAAGTCAAAATGTTCAGTTGTTGGATGTAGTAACCCACACGGTTCATTACACCGTCTCCCAGCATCAGAACCTCTTCGAAGTGCCTGGTTGAGTTTTATTTTTCACGGAAATGTACCCACATCTGTGGGTAAAGTCATTTTTGTGTGCGCGAAGCATTTAAAGGATAACTAACTTACTTCAGCAACCTCCGCCAGTATAAAGAAGGATTTGCCGATAGACTTCGTCTGATTGAGGGCTCAATTCCTTCTATCTTTGGAGACGACGAACAGAGCACTTCGGTAAGCTGTAAATAACCTTAATAAAAATAAAGTACTTTACTTTCTTAAAACACACGGTGGTCATGGTTTAACAGTACCTTTGTCTTTCTTTCTTTTCTTTTTTTAAGTACACGTATGTAGCAGTATTACTGTTGTTGAGATTCATCATGACAATGGTCATTTAGCTGCTGTGTTTTCTGATGCTTTTCTAAACATAGCATATTAACAATACAGATTTTTAGTGGTAAGATTAGGCCGTAGTCATGTGTTGCAACATGATTGGAATAAAGATAAAAACAAAACTGTTAACAGCTTGTTCAGAACAAACAGAAGAAAATGCATCTAAGATTTTATCCATGGACTATAAACTTTAGACGATAAATTAACACAAAAAGTTCACTATTACTTTAGTGCTATTCTTTAATTGTTTATAATATAACTTATATTTTGTTTTGTGAGTGTTATATAGTCGTTGTAAAACATGCAGTATTGTAGTAGTGGGCATGGATGGACAAGTCTTCCGTTGTTGACATTTTGTTAATAACGTGTAAATAAAAAGTTTCTGTGCCGCTATCTCTGCTATCAAACTACAAAAATGGCCAAACGGGGTGGAGTTGACACGAGTGTCACCTCTGCAACTTGGAGAGGGTGCGGGGTATGAAGTGTCTCATTTGCATTTAAAGAGACCTCACCAAAACGAGTTGCTCTCAGACGCACATCAGAAAAGGGGTAGAAAAGGGGCCTGTGGAGCTATAATAATGAGGAATTCAGACCCAAGCATTGCAGTTCCGCTTTATGTAGACCACAAATGTATGATTTATATATAAAAATGAACGATTTAAAAGCATGATATGTCCCCTTTAAAGGAAAAGTTCATACAAAAGTAAAAAGTCTGTCATAATTTACTAACCCTCATGTCATTCCAAAGCTGCTTTGTGGAACACAAAAAAATATTTTAGACAGAATGATAGCCATCAGTCAGGATTCATTTTTAAGTCAAACCAGTGAAAGGACATGATGAAGGCAAGTAAATAATTCCAGAAATTATTAGGCTATATTTTATGTTTTAACTATCTAAACTTGTGTAGTTTTTAACCACTGTAGACTATGGCTGTTAAGTGAGCAGGTATTACGAATAGGCCTATAGCTACATGTGTATGTGTTCAGCTAATTTTGCGTACGCCATATTTACTACATTTTTGGTTGGTGTGTGTTGTATTTGTGTTGTTTGCGAATGTTTAACAAGTGTGTATTATATTTGTGTGTACCTGTTTTCCATCAGAATGTCTCACACCGCAGTATTTATGTGGCTCAATCAACAGCTGAATTTCAAAAACCGAGTGTGTCCCATATGGAGTGAATTATGTGCCTTAATTAAACAAACAAATACAGCATTTCGCAAACAAACTCGATTTGCTTTGCAAAGGAAAAAAACTCGCAAACAAACAGCAATGTTCAAATACAAAAGCCAATTTGAGCGAAAACGCAGTGGTGTAATATATATTGTGTTTTACAAATATAAATAAATGAGCCTAGATAATATTTCACAAATAGCCTAAATACAAACCATAGCCTACAAATTGCATGTAACCTTTGAACAAATACCAAATCTAGTGCACACAAATGCATATCTGTCTGTTACGATTGTGAGACACTTTTTATGAGATCTCTCGGCTCGAGTTGCAACCCGATCTCACGACCAATTCGTACGAATTTGTACGAGTGGCTAATTCGTAACAATTCATACGACCTCACTCGTACGAATTTGTACGAATTTGTAGGATTTTCTCACAAATGTGTCCAGGCAGATTTTCTCACAAATGCAGTTGAGCAGCCTCCTCTTCTAAACCAGTAGATGGCGCTAAACTAGGGGATTCATTTATTACTTTAGATAAATGTGCGTGGTCCTGGCCACGGGCTTAATCTGACGCCATTCTAAGAGAAGTTAAGTTGATCGACTGGCATCTTTCATGGTGGTCAATCATCTCTACTAAAGTAAAACATTGATTTAATTTCTAGAGGAGGCGGTCAAGGGGACTGTTATATATCTTTGATTATGTAGGCCTACGTGTGAATACGGCAAGTCATATTTAGTCAAATGACCTCTGAATTGATGACTGGAGCTGACGAAGTGTGTCGTGCAGCCTTGAGAGAAGGAATATAGCTTCCTGATCTAAGCGAGTAAAATAAAATCAGAGTTTAAAAGAAAAATCTAATATTTGTTCACTTTAATGATACCCAGATATCATTAAAATCTTTTTAATTCATGGACTCAGATGAAATAACGAGTCAATAATACATATGAGAACATATATTGCATTTAATCTTGTTGTGTTGCGTAAAAGGAAAGGCAAGCAATACGTAGAGTAACCTTCCCCGTTTCATTTGGAAACCCTCCTTGGACCAAAAGACGGGCTAACAAAACTTACATTCCTAAGTTTATTTTCAGGAACACTTCCCTCCAATCTCGTCACAAGTGGGCTTTCAGCGTACATTATTATATTTGTGAGGACATTTGTAGTCTTTTTGCCCCCACAAGTAGCCAAACGATGTCTATGAGCCAAACATTTGCACACGCTTACAACAACTGGCAATGTGGAGTTGTTTTATAGCCACTAAGCATGTACAGTATTTTATTAAACGGAAAATATTTAATATAGCTACATAAATCTTAAATATAATTAGCTGCGCTTCATTAATACATTTCTGCTTGGCTTTTCTGTTGTTGGTACTTAAAATTTTTTGAGTATGTGCCCAGCATTGGGTAATAGATATGTCATTTTTGAAAACAATAGTTTGTCCTTGTGTCTTGTAACACTGAGCCTTGTCTTCTAAAACAATGTCTTACAAGCTTTCAGCTGTTAAAAAAAACTTTTTCATTTTTCTTCTCTCACACACAAACACCATCTCTTTTTCTCTGTCTTTTTCTCACAGGAATACATCCATTTTTTAAATCTAAGGCAGTTTTGTTATTGCAAAACTGCAAAACATTTTTTATTCTAGGCAGTTTTGTTATTGCACCATTAGAGTAATGATTATTGAAAGACAGAGAGAGAGAAAGGGGTTCAACAACATTCTGTTCTTCTCTGTACTTCTAGATGTGTTTAGCTTTGTGAGCTTAACATATTGTCAACCCTCAGCACAGGCACACTCTCTCATGAAGAGAGAATGTCATGCTGCACTCAGCCCCTCACTGAGATCATATTCAATGAAGTCTCTAAACGCACGTTTCATAAGCAGGGATTTTATACAGACAGTTATATAAGACTCGCACACATCCACACTTGCTCTCTCGCGCTCTATTATAACAATAGGCATTGAGACTGTTTCCCGTAGCAACGTGGCACAGACGTGAGAATAGTCTGAACTCTTTAGGGACTGACATACTCTATCTCGCACACACTCGTACATTAACCACCAAATATTTGCATGCTGTCTGGATTAGCTTTATATACACACTCTTTCACACAATAACTCGCTTTGTCTGTCTCTTTCTCTTTCTGTCCTTTACTGTCTGCCTCTGGTTTTCTCTCTCTGCCCTTCTCTCTCTCCCTCGGTCTCGCTGTGGCCATGTTCACACTGCATCTTAAAACGGTTGTCACTTCTCTTTAGAGTGCTGAATTTGCTTCTGTTCATGCTACGTCCTATGTACATCCTCTTCTCTTAAACTAAATTCCAAAATCTAATTCGTGATCAGCGTTTTGTTTTGCTCTGTACTCTGCATTTTTGCATCTATCAATTGTCACCTAAGCTAAGCAATTGTCTAAGCAATTGTCATTGTCACTATGTCAGGTCAAAGGTCACTCTGCTGAATCTCTCTTGAACATGCATATGGCTGTTGCCGGAAGCCAGTGATAAAGTTTTTAGTTTTAAAGTTTTAAATATGGATATTGTTTTTACAAAATGTACAGATTTCTGCTTCGCTTCAGAAGGGATTTATTAACCCACTGGAGTCGTATGGATTACTTTTATGATGCGCTTTTTGGAGCTTCAAAAACGTTGGCACTAATCAATGTTACAAAGCTGGGAAGAGTCATTTTTTTTTATTTATTTTTTTTTATCTAGAGTCAGAATATTATTTAATATAACTCCAATTGTGTTTGGCTGAAAGGAGAAAGTCATAAACCCCTAGGATGGCTTGAGGGTGAGTAAATTATGGCATCATTTTTGGGTGAACTATTTCTTTAAATCTGAAGAATCGATCTTTTAGTCTATATTGATGTGTGAACAAAACCTGAATAAACATTATTTGTAGCATGCCTCCCATCCAATAAATTGCAATCAGCTTTGTGCTTTGTTACAATTGATAAGAAACAAATAGCTGTAAAATTCTGTCAATTTTATTATGAAATTCAAACAATACATAGCATTTTGGTGCTCTTTAATGTAACCGAACATTGAGCCACCTCATGAACTGATCATCTCCTCCGCTTTACTAGTAGTTACAGCACTAAATAAACATGAATGAACATCACAAGGTATGTTGAAAGATATAGAACAACTTACGGAATCTCATGTAATCGCTCAGTCAGTGTTTCAGCAATGGACATATGTAAATAAAACAGCTTGTAAATAATGTCATGTAATATTTACTTCAGAAAATCCATTCAATTGCCATAGCGTTATCGATAGTTAGCTAGAAAAATTCACTATTTGAGTTGGGGAAATCTCTAAAACTGATGTCTAGACTGTTTCAATAACACATTAATGAAAAACCTGATAACAATGGCATAAATTGTACTTCTTAGCTTAAATCATAAAATCTTTTATAATAGGTGCTGTAACCTAAACATCAAAATTTTCATTACTAGTACAGCTGCCATATTGGGCATTACGAGTTCAGTCTCCTACCCGTAATGCAGTACTGTCTCTCTGAATATACAGTATATTAGCTATAGCTAACTTTAAGCACACCACACACAAGCACAGGCAGAGAAAGTTCCTGATTAAAAAAGCACGGGCCGCTCCCCTGACTCTTTTCTGCTGTTTAAAGGCCTAGGGCAATCTCAGAGACAGATGTGATTTCTCACCTATCTCAGTGATATCTGTCAGGTACTTGGGACGTACGTGTGGTGATCCAAACAAATATCGCTTACAGCACCTTTAATTATCATTGAAGCTCAACTAGTTTGAAATATCACTGCAAGCAAAACACAATGTCGATTGTATAAACATGGATGAGAAGGGCTTCAGAGAATTGCCGTAGCAAAAACATCTTTGTTACACTTTTAAGTACATAAATTGTGGGTTAAAAAAAGCAAAAGGTTGCTATATTAATTGTCAGTGCTTCTGGAGTGACTAAGTAATCAGTGCAAACATAATAATTTAAGGGAGTTTAACATAATTTGACTTATTTAAATAAAAGCTTTAAATAGGCAACAGTTTGAAGGTCTTTCAAGATTCAAATATTCATGAAAATTATTTGGGCAAGAGCAGTGAGTGATTCTCTCTTTTTCTTTAGTTGTTTGATTAACTCTTTCCCCGCCATTAACTGCTTTTTCTGGATTTCCGTATTTTTACTGTTATACGGTTGTGGGTGCTATTACGCATCTCCGGATCAAAACACAGGCAATGAAGAAAATTATCAGATTCTCATATGAAATAACTTTTTAAAAAATATATATATATAAAGCAGAGGCTCTGTTCTTTCTTTTGATATATTACATGTTTAGATATTCATGCAACAAAATATTTTAGGAGTATGAAATTTGTGAAAATGATCAAAAACACATTTAACATTAAAGTTAGCATTAAAGGTATAGTTCACCAAAAAAATTATAATTCTGTCATAATTTTCTCACCCTCATTTCATTCCAAACCTGCAGGACTTTCTTTCATCTGCAGAACTTTAAAAATAATAATAATAATAATTTTAAGAACATCGGTAACCAAATCGTTTTGGTGACCATTGACTTTCATGTGGATAAAAAAACAATTATATATTTTTTATTTTCCAGATTTGGAATGAAATGAAGCTGAGTAAATGATGACAGATTTTGACCGATAACAGAGTGTCTCCTACAGTAGTGGCCAAAAGTGATGGAGGGGATATTTGTGTTTAAAATGAGCCTGTGTTGATATTTGCACAATATTTGCTTTTAATCACACTTCAGGTTCTATTAAGCAATCAAAATATGAGGAGTATGTTATATTGCAAAGATACACTAAACATGGTTAAGGTATTAAAATGACAACATTATTTGGCATGAAAGGCAAACTCCAGCATATAATTAAATATGGGTAAAAAAAAGCATAGAAAAACTTAACGCTCACAAGAAATAAAGCATACACTGACTACAAAGTAAACAGTTACTGTTGGTTCTCCCTTGTTTTTGATTACAGCAGACATTCTCCTGTGCTATGTCAATGTGCATAACTGCGCACATGTGTCATGCTTAACTTCTCTCCAATCCTCCCCAAGTTCTTCTCAAAGTTGAGCTTCATTGGAAGACCTGCATGACTGATCACAATTCAGGTTTATCATTTCCCAAAGGTTTTCAATGGCTTTAAGGTCAGGGGACTGAGGAGGCCACATAAAGACTTTAAAATGCTGGTGTGTTTGGGATCGTTATCATGTTGGAATATACACATTTAATCTCCAAACATATCCTCCATACTTGGCTACATCAGCAGGATTCCCAAGTTTTGGTCCATTTTCAAAGTGGCAGCAACTTTGTAGATCCTTTCAACACCTGCTGCAGACATGCGTCCCCAACACCATTATGTTTCCCTTGCTGTGCTTAATGGCGCCACGCATGCATTTGGTATTTAAACTCTCCTTGAAAATGTTGTTAAATTTTGACTTGTTGGACTGCAGAACACAGCTCCAATCGTCCACACTCCAGTCCTTATTTTCTTTGGCAAATGCAAGGTGATATTTGCTGTAGATAAAACTAATAAATGGTTTCTTTACTGGTACACAACCTCTCAACCTAGTCTCTTATGGCCGTTGGCTTAGAGTTCAAGATGAAATTGGAGGTTGGATGTCTCATCCAGGTTATTTAGAAGCAGTTTTGAGGAGGTCCCACATTCAGGTGATTTTAATTCTCCTGTCACCAATGCTCACCATTCTTCCTTGACAAACCACAGCACTTTACATTTTGCATGGTAGTGGTCTCACTGTGCTTTTAAATAATTCTGTGGACATTATTACCATTTACATCTAGCACATGAGCTATATCCAAAACCAATTGACCAGATTTAGCTATTTTAACAATATCCTTTTTGGTTGCAGAGGACACCTCCTTCCATCTGGCCATTTTCACTAAAATCCTCAAAATAACATCTAATAATACAGCTAAGGCTTGCCACATATGGTGATTTGTTGAATTTTAGGCTGGGAATAATGAGTGCAAGCTTGGTATAACCATTTAGCCAAAAATGACATTTTACATTCCAGGCACAATAAATACATTTTACACTCCAGGCACAACTTCACTAGCCTGGCTGCGCCCTCCTACGCACTTCCGCTCAATTTCATTTTCCTTCAGTACTACGTCTGGGACTGCTGTATATTCTTAGGTTTCCAGAAATCAATTTTTTGTTGGACCAATCAGGGAATAGAGGGAGTGGCTGAGAACGATGACGTTGATGTAGTGCGTCAGTTTGAGTGGGAGTTCAGTAATGGCAGCGGAGAAAGACGTGAGAAAAGCTATTCGGTCCGTTGTTGCAGATCCGAAACGACCGCAGCGGCGTATTGTTAATGATTAGACCCAGCTTCGACAGTTGACTGAATACATCACTGTCCTTAGTGTCAAATATACATTTAGAATTTAGAATTGTTCCTTGAACTCTTAAATTCGATGAACAAAACCTGCAGCTCTCGTTGACAGACATCTTATTCTAAACATAATCCTCTGATCATTCGGACTTGTTGTTTCCGGACGGTTTCGGCGGATGACATACGTCACGACCACACATTAGCGACTGACTATGGAAGATCCTGAGTGACTCTGGGCAGATCCAATAGTTTTGAACTTTAACAGAGAACCCGCCTACAAGGATGTAAACGTTTCTCAATGGAGAGAGGACAGACTCTCTGTACAAATGAAATGTACGAGAGTCTGGTAGAACCAGGCTACAACTTCACTACATGCATATTAAATATTTAATACAAAGTCTGAATAAAGTGTGAAGAAGACAATTTTCCTAGGTCAGACATAACTTTTGGTCACTACTGTATATTCCATAGACAGTAAAAGAAATGGACACAGCGACCCCATTGATTTCAACGGAGAAAATTGAAGCCTGTTAAAAGCTGATAGCCAGGCGTACTGCGCAGGATCAAACTGAGCTTGACGACATAATGTCACGTGAGCAACCTGTATGTCTTCTAGTAGCTGTGCCTAGTGAAATCTGAATAATTCCCTTCCGAATGTCGCAGAGACGGAGAGCGTGAGTATTAGCTGTCCATGAACTAGCAGCAGGAACAACTTTATGACTCTCTATGGGCTTCTCCATTTACTTTATCGGACTTTATGCCTCCACGTCCCCCCAGATTGCCTGCGAGCTTCTCTGCCTGTCTGTACGGTAATTTCTTGACTGTGCAACGGAGAGTCGATTGATTATGACGCAATCGTTTGCCTATTTTTACAAAAACTGCTTCTACGGGGGCATATAAGATACAAGGTAATGGAGCCTTTTATACATTGTCGTGTTTCTTTAGAAATAAATAATGGACAAATGGAGTCTTTAAACGCCTAGATGTAAAGTTATTCGCTGTCAAAGTGACGCCAAAATGAATGGGAGTCAATGGAATGCTAACAGCAGGTGATAGCCAGCTACAATGACGGTGCCCGGGAGGCTTCAGTTTCCGGCAGATGGATTACCCCCTTGGTATACTCAACGCGTTGCAACTGAAGAAAACGCATGCAAATAGAAAAAAATACATGCAAACAGAAAAAAACTCATGCAAATAGAAAAAAATACATGCAAATAGAAGAAAACACATACAAATCGAAAAAAACACCCGCAAATTAAGAAAACATCTTCATCAGTTTCACGATACACGTGTGCTCCAAATACTCACAACACAAACCAAATACAGAAACGCGCTGCAAATAGCACAGACCACAACGGAAATGTTTCCAGGGGACCTCAATAAGTGACGAACCCGGCTGGGACGCGCTTATTGCTCGTGAGCATCCCTATGCCCTACTCCCTTCGAAGGGCAGACGGCAGAGCCCGTATAGTGGGCACTTTGAAGTGATCAGGACACTAGTGTGCCATTATGTAGCTGTTTGGAACGCACTTGATGAAGGGAGCAACGAAAGACAGTGTAATTTTCTCTTTATTTTCACCTGGGATGGTCCCATGCAACACAGCACGGTGTCCATCAGCTGAATGTTTGCATCGGTTGCGTATATATATAAGTATACATTTTTTTTTTTTTACAAAAAAGCTTTTAAAATTTACATATGCGTTATATATATGTGTGTGAGTGTCTCAACTTTAAAACTTTGGACCCTACATTACCTAACATTTCTTATGAAACTTTGTGCAAATTTCTTTATGCAAATTTAAACATAACTTGAAAAAGTTTGTACCGTTTAGTTGATGTTTAGATTAATATCTTTCCATCATGTTCTTTTTTCTATCTTTTTTTATTGATTTTAGTTTTCAGCTCATTGTTCTTTTCTCATTTTTATTCTGATGACATTGAACATGTTAATACATTTTGTATATTGTGTAAAGACTATGGGCGGATCTAATCCGTGGGGAATTTGCATATCATAATTAATAATTCATAATTAATAATTATTCATACATGTTTGGATTAGATCAGTCTTACATGTTAATAAATCTCCCTCTAAGGGAGGATGTCCTTTTACCTGCATATTTAACTGTGTATCCTTGCATTTTAACTACAAGTTAATTACACTGATCACGTCTTACAAAACAGGCAAAATTAATTAGCTCAATTGCCAGAATAATATTGTGGGGATCCACAATATCATCTTACTTTATAGGATTTCAGGAAACGCAATTCTCTGGCCAGAAGAATTGGGTTTGCTGCCCTATAAATACATACTCTTTAAAGTATCTTTAATTGATAAAGCGAGTAGGACCTGTTTGCACTTAAGGGACTTGAAAATGAGCAAAGTAAATGAATCAATCAAATGAATATAATGGATTTAATAAAGGCATGTCTACTTATATATTTACTACAGTTGCCATGGAATATATATACATATATATTTACAAACATAATAAACAAACAAAACACGATAAGGCATCGATGAACGAGAAAGGCATTGCGTTTGGACAAATGGAGACACGTGTGGGAGAGTGAGGGTGTGAGAGAGAGAGAGAACGGAGAGAGAGAGAAAGAGAGAGAGAGAGAGCATTAGCAGCATTATCCTGGACTTCACCTTTTCTGTAACAACACGAAAACATCATCTTAAGGCTTCTCAGAAGCTCTGTAAAAAGAGATACTTGCGCAAATGTAATCTTGGTCATGCACTCTGTGTCGCGTCGGTCCTGCACCGTGAGCGGTGTCCTTTGTGTGGGAGGAAGCGTCACGTGGTCACGTGCGCGTGCTTCTGGTTCAGAGAGAGCGCGCGGTGGTTTAAATGTCCCTCGTAGCCGGCTTTGCTGAAGAGATATGTCCCGCGGTGTTCTTTTCACTCGTGGAATTAAAACACGGGGACTTATCTTAAGACTGAAAAACACAAACTAACTAGAACGCATAAAAGAAAGGCGAAAGACTCGCCTCGAGACGAGACGTTACATTCTGAAACCAGGACGAGCACGGAAGAGCTCAGTAAGATCTGACTGTGGAGGGAGGTTCAGTTCTTCTTTAAAGGAACCTTCTGAGGTGCGAACTGGCCAATGGCATTCAACGAAACTTTGGCGGCAACCTCGGCTTTGTCTTGTCCGCGTTCGATTTATGGCCGCATTCACAGGTTTTACAAGCAGTCAGAATTTGGTCAGAATCATTCCAAAGATGATTAAACATAGTAAAATACATTTTACGGCTTGTTCAATTACATAGATGACCTCGTTAGATCACAAAGGTTCGGAAAATAGGAAGAAAGACGTATAAGGAGAGTTATATTGCAGAGTTACATTAAAAGCATAATTAAATGCCCTTGTAGTTCGTTTAGAAATACCATACACTCCCAGATCCCTTCATAGGGCCTGGACAAATCGACAAACATAACATATCAAATATATCTCAGTAAAGTCAGTAAAGTGAGTGAATTAAAGCTTTGTGTATGTGCGTTTTCAGAGGGGACTCTTTGACCGCATGGCATTCCTTTGCAGAAAGGAGGGGGGTTAGTTTGATAAGGTCTGCTTGAAGCTCGAGCCACAGTCATGAAGTGTTCTGGTGAATCTCGCAGGACATTTGAATATGTCAGTTCATTGGGTGTTTAAGAGAGAGAACCCTCAAGATTTCTTATAACACCCCTGTGTCACAAAGTTAGCGAGATGTAATGTAAATCAACAAATGGGGAACGAGGATTGGAGTTTATCGAGACTAAACATGCTACACAGTGATTTCTGTTTCTCATAGTATGCAAGTCATGTCTCAAACATTAACCCATTAGAGTTTACAAGGCCACACAGACCAAACAACATAAAGGAAAAATCATGAGATGGAACATTGGATGCATGTATCACATGGTTATATATATATATATATATACATAGAATATATAGGTTTAAACCAGGGTTCGTTTATTCTTCTCAGCAAGAATAAGGAGGAATCACACTCTCTGGGACATTCCAAGGGGTAATAAAACTCAGTCTTGTAACAGAACACCCCGTTCTTGGTGTGTGTGTGGGAGAGAGTGTGTGTGTGTGTGTGTGTGTGTGTGTGTGTGTTTTTCCAAGTTCCAGGCCTTTTGGGCTAAAGGCTTTGGGATTTTAGCATGGGGGTATTTAGTTATTCAGATTCACCTTCGCCCAGTCCTTACAATATCCCCCTTTTTGTCTGATGAAGTCCCTGTGTGGACTTAAATCGGACAACAATCATCACAATTGACGGATGACAGGTGAATCATGATGATAGGGTAGCAGGTGCTCTCGAGCCGAGGCTGAGGGCTCAGCTTGATTAAGTTTGACGCAGCCTCCGGCGTGGTACCCTCTTCCTGAGGGTCCCGTGAGCTTGGCTGTAGATTTTCGCATCTCGTTGAGCCTCCTGATTGAAAGTCAAGTGTCAGGGTGTGGTTGATTACCGTAGAGGTACCCAGCGCAGGATCAGCTGCAGTCCAGGATTGGACAACAGGTGAGGCAGTTAAGGCGGGCAGTTGAGACACAGCTTGGAGGGCTATGTCGATGGGAACAAGGTCAGTTCTGATTGGTGCTCTTCCCTTGGAAGAGGATACGATGCCAGGTCGTCGAGGTGAAGGATGGCACCTTTGATGCTTGGATTACACGCTCTGGTCGAGCAAGGTGACACAGGTGTCAGTGTCATTTTGGTCGTCAGTGAGTGCGGCTGTGCGCACAGGAGTGTTAAGGAGTCCCCCTTTCACCTACAATCTCTGCGTGGGTCTCGGTGACCTGAGTGCGAGGCTTGGCTTTGGCAGGGCAGCGTGTGCCGCTGATCTGCAGCCCGCAGATTCCGTCAGTGTTGTCTGTGAGGAAAGGTTTGTTAGGGGCAGAGATACTGAACGTCTTTGGTCAATGTGCACATGTGCGGATTCGGAGCTGGGGCAGCTTTGTGTCGCTGTCGTGTGAGGCATCCACGTCCAGCGTGCATATCTTGAAGTGAGTGTTACTTTTCAAAATCTGGCATTGACAATGTTCTTGAGCTTCGGCTTGACTCTAGGATGGGCAAGTTCAGGAGAAAACCCCCTTTTCTCTGCTTGTGGTCGACGCAGAGTGGGATGGCACTACCCAGAGAGTAGGCAAGGTGTATTTGTAAAGAGTCAGTTGGCGTGGTGATGGCGGACACCAGCACGGTTTGCATGAGGCCTAAGGGTATCAGGTGCGGTGGAATTCTACCCATGGCGAGGCTGTCGATGGAGGGGTTCACTCCCCGCAGCGGGTTTGTCCTCAGGGCTGTTACCAGCTGAGTTTGAGCGACGTCATTCTGGGAGACAGTAACAGCTTTTTCATGGAGTTCACTGTTGGGGTCGGCAGAACGCTGTGAGTGTTGAAAGTTACCACAATTCCCTTTAGTGTCTTGTCGATGGTCTGCAGGGATGCACTCTGTGTCGTGAGTTGCTCTTTTATCTGTGGAATCTCAGCCTGAATTTCGGCTACATGCCACCTCACGGTGGCTAGGTTCACTGCATTCACACTGGGCATACAAATGTTAAACAGAGTTCCGACGGCAGTGGCGGCTCCGAGCAAAGCTCGTAGGAACCATTGGGAGCGGCGGTTGTGGCCACCTGGCTCCGCTAGCGTGACAGTCATTTTCTCAAGTTGGTTGAGCATGCGTTCAACATCAGCCTCAGCGTGAGTGAGGGAGTCCTCTGTCCATCGGGCATCTACCCAGCTGTATTGTGTCGTTGCGCAGGGGTAGTGTGCTCTGTAGACGTTGCGAGGATCAGGTGGCACGTACACTTTCTGAGTTTGGGTCCGGCCATTGGTGATGAGGAGTCCCGGTTGTTCCTTTAGGACGATGACTGATGCCGGATTTGGTGCTGTCCGATTGCGGCTGCTCTCTGGTTGGCTGGAGGTACAGGATGGCGAAGCACAGCAGCATCCTGGTAAAAGTGAAAGAGAGAGAAAGAGAGAAAGGGAGAAAAAAAACTTTTTGGCGAGTGTCGTCCTTGGTTGGCTGGGACTTCGCTTTGAGGATGCCGGTATGCCACTTGCTTCGGTGTCTTGCAAGTGTCTCTGGTGCTGCGTCATGAGCATATATTCGCATGACCCCCCTTTTGCACTGTGGCATCACAAGCTGTGGCGCAGTGATGGCATCAGATGCAGAACGCTGAATGTTGTCTTGTGCACGCAGCATGTGCCAGGTGCATAGCGGGTGTTTGGGGCACCGGTTGTCGGTGGGTCTAGACAGCGTGCTAGGGTGGTTGGAGGGGTCTAAAAGTGGTGGTGACTCCCAATGTTCATGAAGTTGTTATGGTCTTTGGCGAGCTGGAAGGTGCATGGTAGCGAACTTGAACCTTGACTTGGTGTTGAGGCTGTGTACCCTTGGATGGCTGCTGGAGTTCTATGAACTCTGTGACCTTAGAGTCTGGCTTTGTTGTAGTTCTCGTTACCTCTATGACCGGCCAGTCTGGCTTTGGTAACCTGTGTGACTGGAGGGGGGGGAGGGGTTCTTGAACTTGGGCCCAGACTGTCAGGTGTTTGAAATCTAGTAAAGGCTCAAAGCGCTCTAGCAGATCTTTGCCAATCAGAAAGGGGTACGTGTCCATTTGTGAGATGTACCCAGGGTGTTTCAGACTAAAAGAACCAATTGTCAGGTGAATGTGAGCTACCTGTTTGAGCCGGATGTCGTTCTGGCTGTATGCCTGCACAGTCAGCTCGCATGTTTGAGATGTAAGAGTTCGATTTTGTCTCTCAGAGTCTTTAAAAGAGTTTCCGGGCCATACCCTGTTTGATCATGTGCCCGAGGAGTCTTGGCGTCGGGGCTGGTGTGGTGATCGACGGGCGGTTAGGGCCGGTCTTGTGTAGTTCTTTGCGGAGACAGACAAAGTAGCATTTCTTGGTCTTTTGGGATTTTGGTCCCAGTCGTGGGAAGTTGTCAGCTGTGTTAGCTGTGTTAGCTCTGTGGTCTGTTGTTGACGAGCAGTGTTCTGTGTGCCTGTTGCAGGTTTTATGCTGAGGCATAGGATGTCGTGTTCGTCCCTCTTGTTGTCTTTGTAAAGTCTTTTGTGAAGAAGCTTTTTAAGCAACTTCAGACTCTTGGCTGTCTCGGACATGGCAGCACTGTTTTCGTCTGATTTGTGTTCAGACTTGTGCTGACCAGTGGCAGGTCGAGAGGGGTTCTGCTCTGGGCTGTTGAGGTCAGGCTAAGCAGGGGCTCTGTGACATTTTGGCACACTTGTGGTGAGTGACTAATGCATGGCCCTAAAAGTACAGAACTACTGCTTAATGGGTTCGCTAGATATGTAGCCTAAAGCTAAGTGTCTCTTGTTTAGCTAGCTAGTGACGTGTGTCTTGTATCCTTATCTTAGCTGTGATTGTTAGGAGGCTAAGAGTTATGTGGTTCCAAGATTATTCCCTGGAAAGGGCATAGCCGAGATAAAATAAATGACGTAAGATGGTTCTTATGACTTAATTATTTCTCTGGACTTAACTGGGGGGGGGGGGGGGGGGGGTTACTACGGCTTGACGAAGTGAAGGATAAGAGGGAAACGGACAGCTTTCTCATTTGAATTTTGCTTATTATCAATCCTTAGGATTATAGTTGTGCTCTAGTAAGTTGTTGAAATTACTTGTGCTGCAGGGTCACGAAAATGAGTGCACTGGTTGAAACTAAGCCAAAATAACAAATAAGGGTGTCTCTGTTTCCTTTCTGGGCCCTATGGGAAATGGAACCACATTTGAACAAGAGAGGAAATTAAATTAAATCATATAGATGACTGATTAGCCAAGGGAACAGCTGACTGCTGTTATTATGAAAGTTAAAGAAATGAAAGAAGTAACAAGAGAAAAACAAAATTTAAAGCAAAAGGGAATAAAGTGATCAAACACCGGGAATGATCGGTTTAGTCACCTGTCGATGAAAATTCCTATTGCTATATGAATTATTCTCTAGCTACACAGTTTACATTTAGTTAAACGTAAGTTTAATTAACAGGGTATCTGCAAAGTTAGCCTTCGACGGTTAGCAAGGACGATGCCTTCACTAGTGAAGGTGAACTTAAGCTGCAAAGAAGTGTAAACACGGAAAGTGAATAATTAGAAACCCTAACCGGTGTTAAAGAAAGTATTCTAGAATACTTTGCATTGTGTGAACACAAGTGGTGATTAAGGGCTCAAGCAAATTATGCTAGCTGCTAACTGTAGAAGTTATTATGTAGCTTAGCCTAAGCTGGATGGATGCTAGGTTAGCGTAGCGTAAGCTAGCTGGATGCTATGTTAGTTTAGCTCAGCGTAAGCTGAAAGGATGCTAGGTTAGCTTAGCGTAGCGCAAGCTAGCTGGATGCCATGTGAGTTTAGCTTAGCGTAAGCTGGAGGGATGCTAGGTTAGCTTAGGCACCTAGGCTGGTTTGTTTACAAAGTGACATCACAAGTTAGCACTTCCTGTGACAAGTCGTTGTCATGGGAACCAGAGCATGTCAGACAATTCAACAGTCCTTAAAGAATGTCTGTACATTTTTCATGGATTATGCATGTTTAAACGGGTTAACAGGATGCACCTATATTTTAAGTCTTTCTAGGACTCAGTGTTACATTAAGTAAAATGCAGATGTGTTTTTGCATTAGCTAATTTTACTCATGGAACTCTTCTCTTTATTTTACGTAGCTTATTCTATTTGTTTACAGAGTAAGGAAATAGATTTGCTGTAAGTCAAAGCTTGTCTAAGCATATATGGTTACGTCCCCCTCGTGCACGAATGCTGACTTCTCAGCGAGTAACAGTTTTGATCGCTAGGTAGCTCTCTGCTTGTAGATGCAGCAAAAAAAAAAAAAAAATATTTGGGTGAATTACATCAATCTAACAATAATTTGTAAGGCCTTTACATTTGTAGACACCCAGGTCTACCTAGATATAACTCTGTCCTGAGCTTTCTTTGTTAGACACAGGTTTAGTCATACTACCATTTGGATTTCCTTTTAATCAAAGCATAATAGATATCGGTACAGTTTACAAGCTGCTGAGATGAGGTTTCTTCGTCAAACAGACTTACGCTTTTACTGCTGAACATGCTACTTTTACTTTTAGTTGGAAATCTAAGGCTATTTTACTTAGAGTAGAGATGTCAATTCCAGCTATCGTTTTATCTGCATTTAGACAGGCCAGCGATCAAAGATGTGTATTGCACGTTGTGTTCTGGTTGGATCGCAACGATCAAAAGCATCTCGTAGGTTAACAGTAGTTTAAAACTGTGGTGGTTCTCCTACATGGAAACTAATGTACAGCAGTGCATTTTTCAAGAAGTATCTAGAAACTGTTTGTTTCAAAGGGGTCGTGTATAGCCTGTTGGCAGGTGAGGCTTATAGGTGAGCCATTCAAGATTTTCTTTAAATCAGTAAAGTTCAAATTTTTCTACTGCAGAGTCTTGCGTCTTTTTGAGCACAACTTTTCATCTACTTTTTAAAAGTTCTATGTCCTATGCTGATCAGGGACCCTTTTAGCAGAGTCTTGCACTGTGTTCGTGCAGTGTCTTCTGGTTTTGCAGTTCAAAATCATTGGGGTTTTGGACCCAGCTGTGGGACAGTTTGCTCTGTGTGCCTGTTGTGGGTCTTACGCTCAGGCCTAGGGTGTAAGGCTCGTACCTGAATTTTCGGAAAGTCTCTTGTGAAGAAGCTTTTCAGCGACTTCAGGGGCTCGGCTGTTTCAGACGTGGCGGCACTGTGTTTGTCTGATGCGTGCTCAGACTTGGGCTTACCAGTGGCCTGGAACGGACTCGACTCTCTGTAAACAGGGCTATGGTGTTGTGGGACGCCCTCTGGAGGCATCTGGTGGGATGCAGATTTTGAAGGAACAAAGTTCTGAACTTGACATCCGCTTCCATATTTGGCTGGTTCAGTGCTCCGAAGTAGGTTTGTCGGAGTCGGCTGTAGTAGGTCTGTGGGGTTTCAAGTCGGACCTGCTTGGGGTCCATGGCGGTGAATAACCCTTGGTCTGATTCTGGATCAGAGAATTCACGGATCAAAGCTTGTTGCAGCTGCTGGTAGTCCGTTTTGATAGTCTCTGTTTGACGGTCGAGGAAGCTGCGCACATCACGGCTGGACGTGATTCTTAGCAGGTACAATTTGTCCCACGCGGTCGCGTTGGTAACAGTTTGTAAGTGAAAGTCAGTGTCTTGTAGGTAGGCGTGCACGTTGTGGCCTCCTGCAGGGCTCGGAGTGAACGTAGGGAGGTTTCTCGCCAGCTTGTTAAGTCTTTTGGGAGCCCTGCCGTTGTAAGTAGCAGGGGCTCTCCTGGAAAGGCCCCCCCTTTTTAGCTCTGGGTTGTAGGCTGAAAGGTGCGGACCAGCTGGTCAGGGGAAACTTTGTGGTGTGCGTTTCCCTTTCCCGGTCATTCTGTAGTCTATAAGAGTGTTTCAGCTATCTGTGAACAATGTCAATTTCGCATATGATATTGTCTTTGTGCTGAATGAGTTCATGGATTTCAGCTCGGGCCGCTTGTAAGTGTTTTACACAGGCCTTTGCTTTAGTGTCTCTTTCTTTAGTTCAGTCTCTGCTGAACGGGCTTGTGGATGGTATCGCGGGCCTCTTGCGGGTTGTTTTTTTTCGCAGGCCATGGCTTTCGAGTCTCTTTTAGTTCAGCCTCTGCTCTTTGCAAAGGGGCTTCACTTTTGTCGGAGTTTCTCGTTGAGTACCACTCTGGTTGTTTTCTCTGAATGCTCTCTTCGGTCTGTGTGCCGATGAAGATCAGGCAGGGCAGTTTGAAGTCTTTCCACTTCCTTCTGTAGCTCGGGGTCGTTGTCGTCCTCGGCTTGCATCCTTAGCGTTGCAACTTCGTGCTCCAGGGCGAGGCGGCTCCTTTCACGGAGACGTGCTTGTGCGATGAGCTGGCAAGCGAGGTTTTGGACGTGTCTGGCCGGTCTTTGTCGTGGGAGCTTTGGCTTGGTTTGTGCGCCATCAGCTTGTCCACGTCGGCGCTGCTCTTGGCTTTGGAGCTCTGAGTCACTGTCTCCCGGTTGTCCCAGCGGGTTGTGGGACTGTAGGACCGGAACATACTGGTTTCAACTGTGGGCGAGAGGAACACAACACGCACAGAGAGACCAAGCAAGTTTGTTCTACGTATAACGAGCTATAATACGGCTATGCCGCGTATGCAAATTGTGGTTAACTGATGCAGACAGTTAAATCATTCGGTGGGACAATTTGGTTAGGTCAGCATGGGCCTGAATAAAATTTAGCAGGGCGGTAGCTTAAAGGGGGTCACCTTTTGATGCTAGCGGCTTGTTGTCTAATTATTATTCAGCGTTCCTTGTTGTCTCAGATAGGTTCTGTCTTCTAGGTGAACTGAAAGAAACAGAGCACGACAGAAAAGAGCAGTGGCAAGATAGCAAAGTTTGAAGTAACATGCAACCATCAAAGATGGAAAGGTCTGTAATGAAATGGCGTTAATAGTACACAGGAAGAGTTACAGGGGAAAAGGAGGCCGGACACTTCAATGGCCGGGGGAATCTCTAGATTCTGTGGCCAATATTAAGTGGATGGGTTTAATACCTTTTTCTAGTTTAACTGGGTGAAATGAGGTCATTCGGGTTGGAGTTCAGCATCGCGGTTGGTCTTTCTGTCGTCCCCCAAACGCCTGACAGCAGTGTCCCGGGCCCCTCCGTACATCTGTACCGATGTGCGCCCTCTCACGCAACCTGACTTTGAATCACAACCGGCGGTGCCAAATTGGTGATGTCGTGTTGCGGGCCGCACTAACGGAGAGACACGGGAAAGTCCGAGACTCGCGCTCAGTCAGCGCTGGGGACACAGGTCAGATGAACCAGCATGCTGGACTCCAAGCAGAGATGACTGTCAAATCACCACACGCTCTTTAGTGGATTCTACCTATAAACACAGAATAGTGTGAACGAGTGGCTTGACAGTGAATGAAAGCTTTCTTGTTTAAACTGAATTGAGTAATTACGTATGTAGAAAATAGAAGCAAAGGTTTTACTAGATAATGGTAAAAGGGAAATTATGAAAATGATGTTAATTATCAAAATAACTTAACCCAAAAGAAAGAGAAAAAAAAAACATTTCCTTTAAGGAAAAAAAAAATTAACCCCTTTTTTTTTTTATTATTATTTTATTATTAATAAAAATTAACAATCAGAAGTAATAAAGTAGGATGTACCCCGGGAGAAGACAGGCAGTAGTGGCGCGTTTGGGCCACAAAGGGTTTTGGGCCACTCCCTCCTAGTGGTCACCCTGGCTGACAGAGGACTTGATTTAAATTGCATTCACTGGTTTTGAATACAATTCAGATCGAGCGTATGCATAGATGTTAAGTAACTTCTAGAATAGTTGTCATAACGTATCAAATCAAAATTATTAAAAATAATTTGAAAAAGGAAATATAGAAGTAAAGCCATAAAACCATTCCCCACAGGGAAGGAGACTTCATTCAAATTAATCTTGAAATTTGTTTGTTTCCAACCAAATTTGAATAAGTGTAGGAAATTAAAGGTTGGCATTATTTTTGATGATGATCACGATCACTGTGGTGTATCAATGATAATAACCAAAATAAAATCAACTGGGAGAAAGCCACTTCAAAACAGAATGAGAGTAGACAGTAAGAGATAAGCTGACTTAGCGGGGGAAGGCCACAAGGGGGCCACCCTCCTCCTAAGTGGTCATCAGAAACTGCTAATACTTACTTTTGAATTTTAAATTCAAATGTGGTTTGAACCAAATTCAAAATAAGTGTACACAGTCAGAGGTGAAATCATGTTAGTAACACTGGAACTTGCACATGCATTGAAAGTTAGAAACACACTTTCAGAAATTCACTGGAAAAATCTGAAATTGTGACGAGAGAGAAATTTAGGAAAGGATGACCTTGTTACCGGTGTCCACGAGGTGGTGCTATTTCGCTCATGGAGGGTAAAGTCAGGACGTGGAGGCCGTCTGATACTGGAAAACTCAAGGGCGCGCCCTAGCGTTTGGCAGTAGCATTGCAACCCGCCTGCTTTCAAATGTGATAGTCTCAGAGGACATGCAAAAAAAATAGTGCGGAATTTAAATCTCGACGGATTTCTTTCCGGTGCTATATTTCACAAAACGGCGTGGCAGGATTTTTTTTTTCTACACACACACATAGGGTCACAGGAATTATACGTCTGTCGTTCGTATCCAAATACATTTATCAAATAGCGTTTTATGATTAGAATGTTTTTATGTTTTGGATTTTTCTGTGCTATATTTCACAAAACGGTGTGGCAGGATTTTTTTCCTACGCACACACATAGGGACAACAGGAATTAGGCATCTGTTTTTTTTATTCCCACATACGACAATTAGCACTATGATTCACACGTGTTCACTTATAAATTTTAAACCTCGGCGGGTTTTCCTATTTCGACACGTGTACACGGAAGGATTTCTTCATTTCCGCACATTAATATGGACAACAGGAATTATACGTCTGTCATTCGTATCCAAATAACATCTATCAAATAGCACTTATGATTAAAAATGTTTTTATGTTTTGGATTTTTCTGTGCTATATTTCACAAAACGGTGTGGCAGGATTTTTTTTTTTACACACACACATAGGGTCACAGGAATTATACGTCTGTCGTTCGGATCCAAATACATTTATCAAATAGCATTTTATGATTAAAATGTTTTTATGTTTTGGATTTTTCTGTGCTATATTTCACAAAACGGTGTGGCAGGGTTTTTTCTACACACACACATAGGGACAACAGGAATTATACGTCTGTCGTTCGGATCCAAATAACATTTATCAAATAGCACTTTATGATTAAAATGTTTTTAGATTTTGGATTGTTTCTGTGCTATATTCTAACAAACACGTTTGGCAGGATTGCTTCGCTGCGCTGTGCGTAAATAAAACAGGGATTATTCGTCTGTTTTTTCGACTCCCATAACATATTATCAAATAGCACTTATGATCAAATATGCGTTAGGTTTTACAATTGAGTAGCTACGTCAATGTTTTAACCCGGAGTTATCGATAATCTAACGATTATAATTAATATCAGGCCTGTTTAAGAATAGTGAAAGAGCATCGTTTCACTAAATCTTGTCTTCACCGTGGCCGAAGAATCTCGTTCCGCCAGGGGAGTTTAATATTAAAAATGTCGTCTTTAAAAGAGGTTTCTTCGTCTTTTATAGGACAAATTTAATACTGTGAAACTATGAAACTGCAGTTTACTTCTTAGCTTCGCTGGACTGAAACGGCTTTTTGCCTTTAATCAGTCAAGGTGAGTTCGCATAGCGTTCGCTCAACCGAGGTGCACGTACAATATTAAATCACAATATAGACAAAGATTGAAAACCTAATTTGCTCAAAAACAAGTTTAAAGTGTGCTCGTATTTTCTCCACCATTTGTAAAGACTATGGGCGGATCTAATCCGTGGGGAATTTGCATATCATAATTAATAATTCATAATTAATAATTATTCATACATGTTTGGATTAGATCAGTCTTACATGTTAATAAATCTCCCTCTAAGGGAGGATGTCCTTTTACCTGCATATTTAACTGTGTATCCTTGCATTTTAACTACAAGTTAATTACACTGATCACGTCTTACAAAACAGGCAAAATTAATTAGCTCAATTGCCAGAATAATATTGTGGGGATCCACAATATCATCTTACTTTATAGGATTTCAGGAAACGCAATTCTCTGGCCAGAAGAATTGGGTTTGCTGCCCTATAAATACATACTCTTTAAAGTATCTTTAATTGATAAAGCGAGTAGGACCTGTTTGCACTTAAGGGACTTGAAAATGAGCAAAGTAAATGAATCAATCAAATGAATATAATGGATTTAATAAAGGCATGTCTACTTATATATTTACTACAGTTGCCATGGAATATATATACATATATATTTACAAACATAATAAACAAACAAAACACGATAAGGCATCGATGAACGAGAAAGGCATTGCGTTTGGACAAATGGAGACACGTGTGGGAGAGTGAGGGTGTGAGAGAGAGAGAGAACGGAGAGAGAGAGAAAGAGAGAGAGAGAGAGCATTAGCAGCATTATCCTGGACTTCACCTTTTCTGTAACAACACGAAAACATCATCTTAAGGCTTCTCAGAAGCTCTGTAAAAAGAGATACTTGCGCAAATGTAATCTTGGTCATGCACTCTGTGTCGCGTCGGTCCTGCACCGTGAGCGGTGTCCTTTGTGTGGGAGGAAGCGTCACGTGGTCACGTGCGCGTGCTTCTGGTTCAGAGAGAGCGCGCGGTGGTTTAAATGTCCCTCGTAGCCGGCTTTGCTGAAGAGATATGTCCCGCGGTGTTCTTTTCACTCGTGGAATTAAAACACGGGGACTTATCTTAAGACTGAAAAACACAAACTAACTAGAACGCATAAAAGAAAGGCGAAAGACTCGCCTCGAGACGAGACGTTACATTCTGAAACCAGGACGAGCACGGAAGAGCTCAGTAAGATCTGACTGTGGAGGGAGGTTCAGTTCTTCTTTAAAGGAACCTTCTGAGGTGCGAACTGGCCAATGGCATTCAACGAAACTTTGGCGGCAACCTCGGCTTTGTCTTGTCCGCGTTCGATTTATGGCCGCATTCACAGGTTTTACAAGCAGTCAGAATTTGGTCAGAATCATTCCAAAGATGATTAAACATAGTAAAATACATTTTACGGCTTGTTCAATTACATAGATGACCTCGTTAGATCACAAAGGTTCGGAAAATAGGAAGAAAGACGTATAAGGAGAGTTATATTGCAGAGTTACATTAAAAGCATAATTAAATGCCCTTGTAGTTCGTTTAGAAATACCATACACTCCCAGATCCCTTCATAGGGCCTGGACAAATCGACAAACATAACATATCAAATATATCTCAGTAAAGTCAGTAAAGTGAGTGAATTAAAGCTTTGTGTATGTGCGTTTTCAGAGGGGACTCTTTGACCGCATGGCATTCCTTTGCAGAAAGGAGGGGGGTTAGTTTGATAAGGTCTGCTTGAAGCTCGAGCCACAGTCATGAAGTGTTCTGGTGAATCTCGCAGGACATTTGAATATGTCAGTTCATTGGGTGTTTAAGAGAGAGAACCCTCAAGATTTCTTATAACACCCCTGTGTCACAAAGTTAGCGAGATGTAATGTAAATCAACAAATGGGGAACGAGGATTGGAGTTTATCGAGACTAAACATGCTACACAGTGATTTCTGTTTCTCATAGTATGCAAGTCATGTCTCAAACATTAACCCATTAGAGTTTACAAGGCCACACAGACCAAACAACATAAAGGAAAAATCATGAGATGGAACATTGGATGCATGTATCACATGGTTATATATATATATATATATACATAGAATATATAGGTTTAAACCAGGGTTCGTTTATTCTTCTCAGCAAGAATAAGGAGGAATCACACTCTCTGGGACATTCCAAGGGGTAATAAAACTCAGTCTTGTAACAGAACACCCCGTTCTTGGTGTGTGTGTGGGAGAGAGTGTGTGTGTGTGTGTGTGTGTGTGTGTGTTTTTCCAAGTTCCAGGCCTTTTGGGCTAAAGGCTTTGGGATTTTAGCATGGGGGTATTTAGTTATTCAGATTCACCTTCGCCCAGTCCTTACAATTGTATACAAAGTTGTATGTCATAAAAATTTAATCTCTGTATGTTTTGTACAACAACAAAAGAAAAGAAATAAAATAAAATAAAGTAGACTTTTGAGCTGTAAGCACGTCCCAGCCAGGTTCATCACTTATTGGGGTCCCCTGGAAACATTTCCGTTGCGGTCTGTGTTATTTGCAGCGGCGTTTCTGTATTTGCATGTGTTGTGAACTTTTGCAGCACGTTTCTGTATTTGGTTTGTGTTGTGAGTATTTGGAGCACACGTGTGTCGTGAAACTGATGAAGATGTTTTATTAATGTGCGGGTGTTTTTTTTCTATTTGCATGTGTTTTTTTCTATATGAATTTGTTTTCTTTAGTTGCAGCGCATTGAGCTCTCTCGTAGTTACAGGTTTTTTTTTGTTACCAAATTATGGAACCAATTATTTAGAAAAAAAACATACTGTAAGTAACATAATAAGATATAACTATAAAGATTATTCACAATTCAGTGCAGAAGTGAGTTGTGTATTCACCTAGATTTTAAGTTATTGTAACTTTTTTGTAACTTTTGTAACTATTGTAAACTGAATTTGTGACTATTTAACTCAACAAATGACAAAATCTTGATCAAGACATCTTAATTTTAATTGTCATTAAAAAATCATTGTTTTGTAAGAATATTTCTACCTGCTATAAAAAAAAGCCAAATATTGTTATTTATGGGTCCAATGCGTCACCCATCTAACAGTTTTACTCTCAAAGTTTCCAATTCAACATTAAAATTGGACCTCACTATGCTAAACAATGTCTAAAAATATATATTTTTGTAAAATATTAGATTTTATTTTTTAGAATACCAATTATTTTTTGTTTTTGTTTTTTTAAAATACCAATTATTATTATTATTACCAATTATTATTATTACATCTTTGTTGTGAATACATTTGTTAGTTCCATTTTTTTATTTATTTGTCTGCAATCATATTAGTAGCAGTCTGGATTTGTGTACAATATATTCTGTATACACATGGAACAATCATTTAAGAGATTCACGTATGCATTTAAGTGTAGTTGTCACTGCCAAAACTTTGCAAGTTTGTATGAGCCCTTCATGTCTGGAGTGAAACTAGTCTGTGTCTTTTTGCCGTTCCTTCTGTGAGACCAAACTGTGTGTGTGTGTGTGTGTGTGTAAGAGAGACAGTGTCAGATTATATCTGCATCAGTCTGGGCATGTTAACATAAAACAGCACATCTCTAACTCAAATGAAAGAGGGGAACCCTCCATCCCTCCTTCAGACAGACGAGTGGGGTGCAGATAAAGGCGAAGGACAGATGAAAGAGTTCAGCTGACAGAAGGGATCAGAGAGGACGAGAAACGGTGGAATGGGGCGGGGGTGCGGGGGCCATTAAAAGGAAGGACAGACAGATTGAGGTATTTTGTGGAAGAGTTTCTGTGCAGGTGAGAGAGAGGGAGAGAGAGAGAGAGAGAGAGAGAGAGAGGTACAAGACTAGAGAAAAGAAAAATCTCTCTAGTGAAAGAAATCATTGCAAAAGTGGAGAGAATTCCCAAGGCGGAGGGCAGAAAGAGAGGAGGTATGTTGTGAAATAAAGATGAGTAATTTAAAGAAAGATAGATGGATTCATTCAAGGCATAAGAGGATCCTCTCGGGTAAACGGGTCCCATTACTGTGGTTAATATGAGACACACACCCATGTAACTACAAACGCTGATCATTTGTAGATTAAAAAGTGATAAACATTAGCTCTTATTGAATCATTCCTACAAACACACACACACAATTATAGACACTAATCACTCAGAAACACACACGAGAAGCTAGCCAAAACCTGCATTTAACTGCCAGCACTCCTGTATTAAGTCTGTAACCACAGTAACCCGAGCAGATGTTTGGCCACACCTGTGCTGTGTTTGCTGTTTACTGTTTATGTGTTTGTGTTGTTCCACGCCATTGCAGGTGAAACTGATCTCTGTCCAAATGGAAGGCAAAATACACACATTTACACACGGCAGGGTGTGCTGCAAAGACACACACTAATAGACATGCGTTGGCTCACAGATCACTGGAGCATGTCCAGCGTGGCCCTCATTATGACAGGTGTTTCAGAGTCGCTGGAGCGCGGCCACTTGAGTAGGACACACTAACTTTTCTGCATTTCCTCTCTCTCTCTGTCTAAAAATCTGACTAAAAGGCTGTAGCAGCTGTTAGCAGAGAGCAGACACGTGGTGAGTGTGTGGTTTTCTATGAGAGACAAAGAATAACACAGTGGCTGGCGGCTGCATCCCAATTGGCACTACTTATGCTAGGTACCACTTTCCCTTCGTCTGATATTAAAATGTGTTCTACCTCTGATAGCTAACACTAAAAGGACATTTCTGATGATCAAGAAAACCCTTGGTAAATGTGAGCAAAACAGGCCATGATGTGTCTTTGGTGTTTATCCTCTTCGTCGGTCATTCAAAATATTCACAAAAATGTATTCAACAATTACACCCCTTCATGTAATACTTTTTTCAACCCCCTTTGCCAAAATAACAGCTCTGAGTCTTCTCCCATAGTGTGTAATAAGGTTGATAAACATATGACAAGGATTTTTATTCATTAGAACTTGTAGGTGACGGCGTGCCAATCATTTTTGCATACATAATTAAGAGAAAAACACATTTGTTTAATTTATTCCACTTTTTTTCCAATTCTTTGACATATACATATCTTGCTCTTTAGATAAAGCTTAGATATTTGAAAAGGAAAAAAATATTTTTTTCATGTGTCTGTTTAGCTCATATTTACCAAGGGTGCTAATACTATATATACCATACTAATAATTTATTACTTCTCACTATCTGGATTAATTACATGTTATTTATAGTAACAATGTCTAAGTAAATGTAAAATTGGCTGGATATTGTATCTCAATGACAAGACATCATGAAAATTTTATGGCTCATGAATATTAATTTGACATGAAAGAATACATAGCAATGTCGCTACAAGCTAATTAATATTCATGACACCAGTCTTCTTCATATAGTAACACAAGCACCCCATAATATAAAACTTGTTCCGTTGTTGTTCTTGTTCTTGTTCATGACTAAAAAAAATCACTATTTGGTGCAGTTGCCAAAATAGCTGCTGACTGGACTGACTGTTGATTTTAGCCAACATAGCATGCACATATGCATACTTTGAAGAATTATCTTATCTTCTATGATACGAGATACAACAATTCTTATATCACAGAGTATTTAGGATCAATATCCATGTGAATTGGAATACAGGGCATATCTGCGCAGCTCAACCTGTGTTTCTTACTATAGACATGGAGTGAGGATAAAAAGAATTGCACTTTTTCACAAACTGAAGCTTGATAAAGACCCTTACTTTGTATGCAAAGATCAGCTCCTCACAAAGGTATAGTAACCAGTTTAATTACCCTAATGACTTGAACGATCTCATGGGTGAGCGAGGTCAGAAAGACCTGTTTAACGGAGCAGATATAGTGCTGATCAGGCGCTGTTATAAAAACCCTAATCAGAGGGCCTCTTTAAGAAGTGAAATAAAATGTGATGTTACAGATCTTATGAAAACTTTGTGTTGGTTAATAATTCGTAGCGTTATGCTTGTGTAGGTTTGCACTACTTGCTGTAATGTCAAAGCAATGTATAAAAACAGTGAAAATGAACATACTGAACAAAATTATAAACGCAACACTTTTGTTGTTGCCCCCATTTTTCATAAGCTGAACTCAAAGATCTAAGACTTTTTCTATGTACACAAAAAGCCTATTTCTCTCAAATATTGTTCACAAATCTGTCTAAATCTGTGTTAGTGAGCACTTTTCCTTTGCCGAGATAATCCATCCACCTCACAGGTGTGGCATATCAAGATGCTGATTAGACAGCATGATTATTCCACAGGTGTGCCTTAGGCTGCCCACAATAAAAGGCCACTCTAAAATGTGCAATTTTACTGTATGGGTGGGGTGGGGTGGGGGTGGGTGGGGTGGGGTGGGGTGGGTCAGAAAAAAAACAGTCAGTATCTGGTGTGACCACCATTTGCCTCATGCAGTGCAACACATCTCCTTCCCATTGAGTTGATCAGGTTGTTGATTGTGGCCTGTGGAATTGTGGTTCACTCCTTTTCAATGGCTGTGCGAAGTTGCTGGATATTGGCAGAACCTGGAACACGCGGTCGTATACACCGATCCAGAGCATCCCAAACATGCTCAACAGGTGACATTTCCTGTGAGTATGCTGGCCATGCAAGAAATGGAAGCTTTAGCGTTAAGTTCTGCCAGGAAGACTCAATTGCTACGTCACTTATTACCTTCTCATCTATCCAATCATGTCTAATACTTGCGGTATAAAAGGCCGGTACTTACACATGTTTGAGTTCGCAGATGCTGACGCTTTAATTTACCTCCATCCTCCCCACCACCTCCAAGATGGTTCCTTCCCCTCCATCCTCCCCACCACCACCAGGATGGTCCCTTCCTATACCTCCCAGGGGGTCGGCTGCGCCCCTGCCTTCGTCTTCAGGCAGGAAATGCCAAGGGGGTAATCCATCGACCGGAAGTTGAAGCCTCGCGGGAGCCGCCATCTTGTAGCAGAACTCCACTTGCGTTAGCATTCCCATTGACTCCCATTCATTTTCGCGTCACTTTGACAGCGAATAACTTTACATCTGAGGCGTTTAAAGACTCCATTTGTCCATTATTTATTTCTAAAGAAACACGACAATGTATAAAGGGCTCCATTACCTTCTATGTTACATTATGGCCCCGTAGAAACAGTTTTTGTAAAAATAGGCTAACGATTGCGTCATAACCACTCGACGCTCTGTCGCACAGTAGAGAAATTACCGTACAGACAGGAGGAGAAGCTCACAGGCAATCAATGCATTAACTTAATATGGCGTACTGGCGTTACATTTTAAAATAAATACTATACAAATTACTTACTCCTGCTCACTCACCCCAAAGAACTCTTTGCTCAAGCTCGCCGTCTCTGCAAGATCAACGTTGGCAGTTTTCACGCACAGCTACTAGAATATTTGCATCTGTCAGACAGGGTGCTCACGTCATCAAGCTTAGTTTGAGTCGGTTTGAGTCTGCGCGTCAGGAACGGAAGTGCTAAAAAATCGCTAAAAATGGGCTTCAACTGTCTCAACTGAGTTCCAATGAGATGGCTCTGTCCACTTCTTATACTGTCTATGGGAAATGCAGAGTCCGGACCCTCGGATTGCGAGCTATGGACGGGGCCTACGCCAAAGAACTTTATTGCTTGCTGGGCTATCAATAAATGTATTTATTGTTACAGTATTTATTCTCCCGAGTCTTTCTGGTAGAACTGGGATGTTTTCAGCTTCCAGGAATTGTGTACAGATCCTTGCAACATGGGGCCATATATTATCGTGCTGCAACATGAGGTGATGGTCTTGGATGTATGGCACAACAATGGGCCTCAGGATCTCGTCACGGTCTCTCTGAGCATTCAAAATGCCATCAATAAAATGCACCTGTGTTCGTTGTCCATAACATACACCTGCCCATACCATAACCCCACCGCCACCATGGGCCACTCGATCCACAACGTTGACATCACCCAAATGACGCCATACACGCTGTCTGCCATCTGCCCTGTACAGTGAAAACCGGGATTCATCCGTGAAGAGAACACCTCTCCAAAATGCCAGACCTCATTGAATGTGAGCATTTGTCAAGTCGGTTATGACGACGAACTGCAGTCAGGTCGAGACCCCGATGAGGATGACGAGCATGCAGATCTGTTAATCAAAGAATCCTAAAAACAACTTTCACAAAAATATTTAAACAGCCAACATTTTCAACATTGATAATAAGAAATTATTTCTGAAAACAAAATCAGCATATTAGAATGATTTCTGATGGATCATGGGACACTGACGACTAGAGTAATGTTTTCAAAATGTTAAAGGGTTAGTTTACCCCAAAATTTTTATTCTGTCATCATTTACTCAGCTTCGTGTTGTCCCAAACCCGTAAGACTTTCGTTCATCTTCGGAACACAAATGAAGATCTTTTTGATGAAATCTGAGAGCTTTTTGTCCCTCCATTGACAGCTACGCAAATAAAAAGGTCATAAAGAGATCATAAAACTAATTTATATGAATTGAGCGGTTTAGCCAAATTTTCTAAAGAGACTTGATCGCTTTATATGACAAACAGATTTAATTTAGGCTTTTTAATTTAGTTTTTTTTTTTAACAGCTTTTAAATGGTATGTATATGCCTACTATTTTTATACATTGTACACTCACTGGCCACTTTATTAGGTACCCCATGCTAGTAACGGCTAGTAACCCTCAATTCTTCGTGGCATAGATTCAACAAGGTGCTGGAAGCATTCCTCAGGGAGTTTGGTCCATATTGACATGATGGCATCACACAGTTGCCGCAGATTTGTCGGCTGCACATCCATGATGCGAATCTCCCGTTCCACCACATCCCAAAGATGCTCTATTGGATTGAGATCTGGTGACTGTGGAGGCCATTTGAGTACAGCGAACTCATTGTCATGTTCAAGAAACCAGTCTGAGATGATTCCAGCTTTATGACATGGCGCATTATCCTGCTGAAAGTAGCCATCAGAAGTTGGGTACATTGTGGTCATAAAGGGATGGACATGGTCAGCAACAATACTCAGGTAGGCTGTGGCGTTGCAACGATGCTCAATTGGTACCAAGGGGCCCAAAGAGTGCCAAGAAAATATTCCCCACACCATGACACCACCACCACCAGCCTGAACCGTTGATACAAGGCAGGATGGATCCATGCTTTCATGTTGTAGACGCCAAATTCTGACCCTACCATCCGAATGTCGCAGCAGAAATCGAGACTCATCAGACCAGGCAACGTTTTTCCAATCTTCTATTGTCCAATTTCGATGAGCTTGTGCAAATTGTAGCCTCAGTTTCCTGTTCTTAGCTGAAAGGAGTGGCACCCGGTGTGGTCTTCTGCTGCTGTAGCCCATCTGCCTCAAAGTTCGACGTACTGTGCGTTCAGAGATGCTCTTCTGCCCACCTTGGTTGTAACGGGTGGTTATTTGAGTCACTGTTGCCCTTCTATCAGCTCGAACCAGTCTGGCCATTCTCCTCTGACCTCTGGCATCAACAAGGCATTTCCGCCCACAGAACTGCCGCTCACTGGATGTTTTTTCTTTTTCGGACCATTCTCTGTAAACCCTAGAGATGGTTGTGCGTGAAAATCCCAGTAGATTAGCAGTTTCTGAAATACTCAGACCAGCCCTTCTGGCACCAACAATCATGCCACGTTCAAAGTCACTCAAATCACCTTTCTTCCCCATACTGATGCTCGGTTTGAACTGCAGGAGATTGTCTTGACCATGTCTACATGCCTAAATGCACTGAGTTGCCGCCATGTGATTGGCTGCTTAGAAATTAAGTGTTAAGGAGCAGTTGGACAGGTGTACCTAATAAAGTGGCCGGTGAGTGTATATCATTTATAACTTCAGTGCATATAGAGAAATTGACTTTCAGAAACTCCTGACACACTAAAGGTGTCAACTAGCCCCAGAATTCCCTATTCCACTTTGTTGCATTTAAATCGGGCCAATGACAAAACGCTTTTCAGATTAATTCACTCGTTAGAACTGCACTTTAGAAAGGAGTGTCAGCTCATCAAATGAAAAGGAGAAGAGGGAATCACTTTCAGTTCATTTTACTTCTCTTTTTTCCCTACACCTCTTCCTTCCTGTTTTTCTTTTCTGCCAGTGAGGTCATAATGGCAGTGTTTCCTCTAGAGTCATGTCATCACAGCAGGTCTAACTCTCTTTCATTCACACATTACCTCCATTTGTCTATCCATCCATCTTCTTCCTTCACTCGCAATACTTTCACTCATTCATCTCTTTTCAGTCTCTCGATCTGTGTTTCTCTCTCTCCCTCTAATTCGCTCAATAGAGAGAAAGAGAGAGACTTTGCTGATGCTTCAAGAACACTCTTCATCTTATTCCCTCCAATTCTTTTTGGCTCTTCTCCTTTTTATGCTCTCTGTCCTTTCATTTGCCCTTATCCTCTTGTTTTTTTTCTTCTTAACATGCTTTAACCCCAATTCTCTCTCTCTGTCTCTCTCTCTCTTCCATTCTGTAGTTGTTCTTTATGCTAAGCTGAGCATATTTAAGTAGAGTGAGTTAATAGTCTGTGACTCTAGGGTTTAGATTTGGTAATATAAGCTCTAAGGATGACTGAGAATAGAGGGTGAGTCTTTTAAAGAGACAGAGACTTCTGTAAAGCAAAAACCGGACTGCGCACCATTCTGAAATGAGAATGCCTTTAGATTCCTGAAATTTAATTGTAATTTGAAATAAGGGAAGTAAAATTGAAATGGAATGAAATTCAAATAAATTCAACATATGTGGTATTTCCATTTATTCAAAATAATGTAGGAATTCATTTAGACTAATTATGTATTTCTTGATGTGCAAGAATAGTTTCCCCCTCAAAGATGTATCTCTCCATGTCCAATACTCTTAAAACAATTACAGCCATCCATTTTTAATTGTATAATGCAGCAACACAAAATCTCCATATTACTGGTCCATAAAATATTTTTAAATAAATATTTATACACTACCATTCAATGCGTCAATGTTTTTTAAAATAAATTAATACTTTTATTCAGCAAGGACACAATAAATTGATAAAAAGTGACAGTGAAGACATTAAAAAATATTTATATTTCAAATAAAACATTTTTTAAAAGATAAAAATTTTTAGCATTGTATTAATCAAAGAATCCTGAAAAAATGTATCACGGCTTTACACAAAAATATTGCAGCACAACAATGATTTCTGAATAATCATTGTTGAACATTTGAACATCATTTTAATTCTGAATAAAATTCAGCTTTGCCATTTCAGGAATAAATTTTATATTTTAAAATAAATAATAGTTATTTTAAATTGTAAAACTATTTCACTATTACTGTTTTTACTGTATTTTTGATAGCCTTGGTGAACATAAGAGACTCAAAAGCAATAAATTAAGAAAGTTTTCTGTGAGGGATGTGTTTAGGGGTTAGAATATACAGTTTATAGAGTATAAAAATCATTATGTCTATGGAAAGTCAATGTGTGTGTGTGTGTGTGAGTGAATGAATGTACTGATGAAGTTAAGAGATAATTTTGTCGATGTGGGCAGTGACAGTCGATACTTAATTTTATCACATCTTTAACCTTTGTTTGTGTGTGTGTCTGTGTGCAAACATGTTAATCTGCCCTTGAATTATCTCTGGCAATACAATAGGGAACACAAAAGATTTCGAAAACATAGGAGAGCAGAGAGAAAGAGATGCATTCAGGAGGAGCAGAACGCTGATGATGAATTCTGATGGAAGTCTCCGGCTGTAAGTCTGCGCATTTCCATTTCCATTTATTTTGTTGCAGACAGCTTCTTACCACAGCATCTTAAAAGGAACCGCATATATTGTGAAGTCACGATATTCCAGCAGGTCACAAAGGGCAGGAAACCGAACTCCAAGAAACCATAAAATAGCTCTAGGAACCCTGTACCAATTTTACTGCTATCAGTAGAATAAGGGCAGGGTTTGGTTGCAACAGTCAAAGGTTCGTGTATTGTTTTTCAACACTCACAATTTCACTGCCTTGTATATACAGATATATTTCACATCCGTTTCAAAAATCCTGGTTCCAGCGAAAAGGTCAGGATACGCGGCGGGCGGGCGGCATCACCTGGCAACAGGAAATAACAATCATCAGACTGCTGCCGACACAGGTGGTCACGAACACAACAGCACTGCGCTGTAGAAAAGATTTGAGTAGAAATCTTATACCATCAAGGCTGAAAAGGATCTGTAATTGATTTTGCTGAATCAATGTTGATTTAGTTGCTGCATCAGTTTGACCGCAAACTAGATTTGGCTGCAAAGTAGCGCTTGTTTGTGTAGCCATGACAAATCAGATGAGCACGGATTTGTGACTTTTATTGTTACTTCTACATAAATGACAATGAGACTTAAAGGGATAGTGCGCAGACAAATGAAAACACTCTGATCATTTACTCGTTTATTGTTCCATCGTCCTGAAGGATTTTCTTTATCTTGTGAAACACAAAAGCCGACATTTCACATTTTATTCTGAATATTTTGCCTGGCTTGCTGACTGAGTGATTGTGAAGCACCATCTTTCTTTTATCTTCTTTTGTTTTTCTGTTTTCTAGCTTGAAGTTTTAGTAAATTTTCACTGAGAACTTCTATCAGTCTGTCTCACACAAAACTATCAAATGGTTTCAGAAGGCTTAGAATATAGGGCAAAACTGGGACTTGACAATCTGCAGTTACACGGTCGAACAATATCTTATTTTGTGTTCCATGGAAGAAAGTGAGTCAACAACACGTGGATGAGTAAATGATGACGGAATTGTAATTTTTTGGGGTGAATTCTTACCAAAGTAATAAACAAAAAGTTTTCGAAATGAATCCATCCAGGATCACATGATCACATATGGCAACATTTCTTCCTCACCTTCATGTTGATCCAAATCAGTATGACTTTCTTGTCTGATTGTGTGTTCTGCAGAAGAAAGAACAGTTTTGGAACAACAGGAGGGTGAGTATTTTAGGGTGAACTATCCCGTTAGCATTTATCTCAGAGAAGAACTGTAACATTTCATGTGTGTTGTTTAATGAGCAGGCGATCTGTTAAGGATTTATTTTTATTAATTTTTTTGGCGTTTTTCTTGTGAGAAGATTTATTGCTATGGATAGGTCTCATGTGTTTTTCTCTCTGCAGTAAAGGGTGGAAATGTTTCATGCTGTGTCTCCTGGACTTTAATCACACCTCAACCTACACAACATACGGCCCCTATTTGTGAGAGGGTGTGTTCTGTGACTTGCTATCAGTATTGATGTTCACTCATTTTAATTTCTGAAGCCTGTAAATTTGGGGATGGTGTCTTTGACAGAGTGTAAATATGACAGTTGAAATATTTAGCTTGTGTTTCTCACCCTGCGAGAAAGACCGAATTCTTCTGTCATCCCACAGCGCTCTGACATTAGACAAAATTACACAACAGCCTGCCGCTTACCAAGCGTAATCACACAAACCAAACAACATTTGATAACCCAAATGGGTGTGTATGTGTGAGAGGGAGAGAGAGAAAGAATTGAGGGGCTTCACAGTAAGAACAGACTGTTAGGACAGATCGTACAGAAGGCTTTGAGACCATCTGCTGAGATAGAAATCATAACACACAACACAGACCTGTTTACGTTTGGATGTTTGGATGCATGTTCCTGTGGACGAATGGACAAAAACGTGCCTGAAAACAAAAGGGTAGAGGACGTTTTAATACTTTAGTATAGAAATGTTAGTATTTATTAATTAGAAGTGTTGACTTAGAAAGTATTTCTTATAGCCTATTTATATTTTATTTCAGCTTTTCAAATGACGAAAATGGTTTTCAGTCATTTTAGTTAACAATAACAATACTGGTTAATTGTGCCAATGTTTGTTTTTTATTTCTTTTGGTTCAGCTGCTTGCATATTTATTTCAGTGTATGACACAATAACAACAGTTTCCCAGGTACATCTGCTGGCAGCACACGGCAAACCGAGAGCAAGATGAGCATGTGAGCGAGATTAAAAACAAAGAGGAGATACACAGAGATGGAGTAAGAGGGTGGGGGGAGTATTTTAGTCCAAATGGGTCTCTCAATCAGCGCTATTATAACCAGAGAAATCAGATAATTAATACGCTAGAGCCAGGCACCCCACATCATGTGATTGTCCCCTTTCTCTCTCTCTCTCTCTCTACACACAGTTGCACTGCACACGCCATTTTGTAAATTAGCCCATTATATTGACTTGTTGATTCCTTCAATATTTGTTGAAGTGGTTACCATGATAAACAAACAAACCCACGCAGTAATTAAAGCTAATATCAATGTGTTTGGACGTGTGTGTGTGTGTGTGTGTGTGTGTGCGCGCGTTTATAAGCAGGTTTGGATTTGTCAGTACAGAATCATCAACCTTTTGAAAGGCTTTTCATTCCAAACAGCACAAACAGAACCTTGAGGCTGTCCGAAGCGAATGCAGAAACTCTTGCCAGAACAAACAGAATAGGGACTCAAAGGAGTCCAACGCTACAGCAGGAGATTTTTCTGGTATATTTTCACGTCAGCCCCTGGAAATATGTTTTTATAAATCATTTACCATGGTAAACATAGCTGCTGCCAAAATGGCATTTACCTACAGTTGTTGTTAGAATAAACAATCTTATATACTGTTTAAAGGAAATTCCAAATACATTTGAAATTATTTTAAAGTACTAGCAACATTTGCTGTAATTTTGGCAGAAATCGTGGTTATGGTAACATTTTGTTGACAACAGTACTGTACAGTATGTAAGCCCAGAAAAAGTCATTTTAAGATAGCCTAGTCAATAAGAAATACAGCCGTCTTATTTTAAGAGTCACTATTATGCTGAAAAAAAAAAAAAAAGATTTTTCAAACTTGTAAATAAAACAGATTACTGGAAAAGGCTTTACAAGAAAATACTATTTCAGTCATTTTACTTGAAAATCTTATGTGTTACCTGAAAATCTAAATTAATGTGTTACTTGCCATTCCTTTGTAATTAATTGTGAGATTTACTAGCAATTTTCTGAGTGAAAATTGTTTCAAAGTAAATCCTACACCTTTTTTTTTTCAGTTTACCAGAATAAAGTGACAATTGACTGCATGCCGACTGCATACAGTGTGTGTTACCTCTAAAATCTCAGTGCTCTGTGAGCTTCCAGTATTGTATTCTCCCATAGAAAACTTTTTCTGTCCTATTTCTAATCACTGTTGATCACAAATTATGACATTATATTATAATAAAGGAAATTACATATATCATTATTAACTATAGTAGACATAACATTTTAGTAAATTATATGAAAAGGGTTAGTCATCGCTGGGGGAAAAAAAGGTGATTATTATTTTTTTTTTTTTAAATCAGTGTTACCAGACTAGAGAAAACAGAGGGGAAAAGGCAGTTGTCTGTCGGATGTGTTCTTGTTATTGAGGATGCATCGAAAGGAGACTTTAGAAAGCTTTAAAACTCTCGTTTTTACACATGAGATTACCACTGTAAGCTGCAAATATTATGTGACGGCTCGTAAACATTTGTCCAAAGGAAGTGATTACCTGAAGAAAACCTGCAGTATTATTATATTGACATGCGGTGAAATAAAAATATATAAAATCTATAGTAATATGAAATAAATGTTTTAATAGGTTGTGACATTTGTGATGTTTTGTTGGATTTATTGTACATTGGCCGCTACACTGTAAAAAATTTTTTTTAGCAATTTAGTTATTTCAACTTATTTTTTTGTGTAGAGATAACTAGATTGTCCAGACAACAATACATTTTAAGTTTTCTTGTCCTCAACTTTTCGAAATAAGTTAGTTAAACTAAAAAAAAAAACATGCAAAAAGATAACACAAAATAATGAGTTAAGTTTTAACTCCTTATTAAACGGTCAGTTGAGCAACGGTCAGTTGAGCAACTAGATCGCAGAACATCTCAATTCTCACAAAGGTGCGTTCTGTGTCCTCCCATTCTTCTGAGTTTGTTCTTTTAAGGTTGCCTGGGAAAACCAGTCTCCACGAGAACGCAAGTTCGTTCTTTGCTATCTTGGAACTGAGAAACAGCCAAATACTGCCTTGCTTTAGTAGGAAATACTTCTTAGCAAACTTTTTGTCATAATGGTGTCGACTTGTATTGTTCCTGCGTGCAAGAATTCAAAGATTAAACGTGAATCGGGAGTGAGTTATTTAGGTTTCTAGTGAAGGATCCAGTGCGTTTTAGGCAGTGGCTATAAGGCTGCAAAGAATTATAATTGTAACATATCAAACTGGATGACCACAAACAGGGTTTTTTAGGCCAAATGTAGGGGAAAAACTGAAAGAAACGGTCATTCTGCTTCTTCCGCCAAATCGCCGAAGCAGAACGCTGTCATGTGCAGGGAAGAAAGTTGTTGCCGTAGTGTCATATTTTCACCACAATGGGCGAAGTTAAATTATAACATTTAGTAATACGTTTCAGAAGCTTTAAATTTCTTTATTATGAAGGTGGATAGTATCAATATTGCACTGGAAGTTGCGGTGGCCACTGACACTAAATGTGAAAGCGATTGTGCTTATTATAGCGATTATTATTTATGTATTTAACAGGCTTATAGTACTAAATCAGATTTACCTGCGTGCACATTGTGTGGAGGGGCTAAAAGGTTACTGACATTCAATCCTAATCTACGTGAAACTGCAGTAGACTGAACACCTGCTGTTTTTGTGCATATGAATGATGCACTGCTGTTCCATCGTGTATTTTTAGAATTGTTGTTCAGGATGTTTGCTGAAGCTGTTTAATGTTCAGGGTTCAAACGAACCACCTACTCACACCTACAGTATGAAAAACCATCGCTAAAGAGGAGCGCTTTTCAAGGGGAAAAAGAACACACACCGCATGATTTTGTCCCTAGAATGATGAAAGTAGACAGTTGTTATTCTCTCTGAAGAGTTAAACACCCGGCAGGCAAAGTAGGAGAACTTCAAATCGTGTTAAAACATATAGCGGGTTTTTAAGGGATGAGGCAAAAATGTAGCAACAGGAGAAAATGTAGCAGCTGAAATTAAATACAAAGATATGAATATATCAAAACAATATTCCACTGTATGCCGCTTTAGAAAGCTGTGAGAGATGAGATGATACGAGAGACTAATATATAGAGCGAGAGAACTGTGATGGTGGAGTGTAAATCATCAAGTTTGGCTCATACTATTAGTGACTCATTGTGGTTGGAAATGCCCAGAATAAATTCAATAAATCTGAATCATTAATCAATTAAAACCAAAAGAGCTGAAAAAACAGATGGTCTTCTGATTGTTGACCATCTATTTTTTTATATTCCTTTGATCTGTGCAGTAAACTTCAAATAGTTTTAAAGTAAATATAATGTTGTGCTTGTGATACTATTTATACCACTTGTTTCTATTTGCTGTATAATTAATTTATTTCATTCCAGTTATTTATCAAAGCTCTGTTTGGACACCACAGGGGACAATTATTCTCACACAAACTAGTACATACATGCGCGCACAATTGTTCACACAATCCCCAGGTAGCAGAGCTGTCAAATTAGTATTCATTTACGAAAATAGTGATTAAAGATCATTAAACTTCATTCATTGTTAATTGCAGCATTAAATGAGGGAGCTGATTGAAATATATTCAAATTACACAAAAACTCAGTTAAACAGTTGCAAAGTCTCTAAAAGTTCATAAACACCCAACCGATCCATCTAAATTCACCAAACCTATGTAACAAAACGCATGCGTTGTAAGAACGTATGATCAAGACAGAAACAATTCACAAGAAAATGCATAGCCTGCATATTGTGTATATAAGAGACAAATGCCAAAGACTGAAAGAGGATTCATATGGAATAAGAAAAGCCATCATCCTTGAAAATTCTGTTGCAAAAGACTATTTCATGGTAAAGTTGGTGCAGACATCAGACTTATCAGTATAAGAACCTGGCGTGAGTCACAGGTCAATGGCAAAAACCCTATATGTTTACAGGTACATTGAGAGAAACAGCGTGGGCCATTCCCGGCATGCCGTTCCCATGGCGATGCCTAGGGGCAGACGGTGAAAAGAATACGATGGACTGAGAGTACAAATCAATGAGCATGTCATTAAGAAGATCTTCAGGGTTACCTGAGTAAATAAGTATGTAAGAGCATATGTGAGTAAATATCAATTGTCCAATAGGAATTATAGAGATTGTACACCCACAAATGAAAAAACCTTCATCATGTTGTTCCAGTGTGAATATTCACACTGCTTTTTTCTATACAATGCAAGTGACTGGGATGCAGAGGCTGTGAAGATTTTAAAAGAATGGGAAATGATTCTATAACCATCATAAACATTAAAAATAAAGTGAAATCCTGCTTTTTATAGCTTTGTTCACCATTTACTTTCATTCTATTAAAAAGAGCAGATTTGACATTAATGTCATCATCTTAGTTCCATGAAAAAGGAAATCATGTGAGTTTTGAAAAACATGAGAGTAAATGACTTTTTCATTTTTGAGTAAGCTTGTTCTTTACGGTGTTGCAGTCAATTTATGTTGTCGAATGGTTTCAGCAGAAAAGGTTTTGGTAAAACTAAACGAAGGGTACGTTTTACACGACAACGATATGCTTAAAACGGAGTAGATTTTCTTTTGAGTTTTCCGCGTACAGACGACACCATTGTCAAAACGATCCCCATTCACACGGATCCGTGAAAACAACTAAAAATGCTGTACGTTTTTGTTGTTTACACGGAGACCCCTTTCAAAAACTTGCCGTTTTCAAAAGTTTGCGTTTTCAGGCACCAAAAACGCTGTTGCCATGTAAATGAATGGCCAAAACGCATAAAAAGTTTTACGTTTTTAGTTGAAAATGGTGTCGTGTAATCAGCCCTTCAAACTCAATGTTTCAAAAACAATTTTATATATATATATAATTCTGAAACCAACTTTTAAATTAAAATGCACTCGCCTATCTCAAAATCAACACACTCATGTAGAAGGGGGAATGTGTGCGTGCGTGTGTGAGCATGCACAGTTGGTTAGTGACAACTGTTTGCTTTTTTCGAAAGACTGTCTGTATCTCAGTTTGAGTGTTTTTGGTAACCATGGAAACAAATGCCACAGTAACAGCGGGAAATCAAAGCCCGGATGATGAGCTGCTGAGAGGAATTGAGAGAGAATGCATGTGTGCGCGCATGTGTGATATAAACAGGCTCTCAAAACATGAATTTGTTTTATCTTCTGTTTGGTCCGTAAATGAAATTTTGAAAATCATAAAGTCGCTTTTCATACCACATCAGATCTTGTGCAACTAAGCCTTTTATTTTTCTGCCTCTTTCAGGAGACATAGTCTCAAGTCTACTTTTCAAAGGCCTTAAAATAGTTGCTGTGCGCAGATCTCTTGTACATCACACATCAATGGAGCTTTTCAATGTGATCCCACTTGTTGGGCTGAGGCATGGCTGTAGTCTCCCTATAGGAGAGGGAATAGTAACACTGATCTTGCTGTTTATTTATTGATGAGACTACTTTCTAGGCTATCAAGCTGTTTTGCTTCTGCACCACAATGAATCCAATAACCTGTTTAAAGGAATATTCTGGGTGAAACTTAGTTCAAACAAAAACTAATAGTGAGATGTGCTGTACTTCCTTTACAGTATTTATTAACAATTATCAAAATTTTGTTTTAATTGGCAACATGCCACAGATTTAGGAAATGGAGCTTATCTTGTATTTAATCTACCACAATAATATATATTTATTTATTTAGAACTGTTATCTCACCTTTAAAAGTTTAATGTTTTCTTGATTTATGGCCTGATTTAAAGAAAAGATATTACTAAAATGTCTTAAAGGGATAGTTCACCCCCAAAAAAGGAAAGAAAATTCTGTCATCATTTAGCCTACTCACCCTCAAGTTGTTCCAAGCCTGTATGAGTTTCTTTCCTCTGTTGAACACAAAATAAGATATTTTGAAGAATGTTGGTAACCCGACAGTTATCCATTTGATTCCCATAGTATTTTTTTTCCTACTATGGGAATCAATGGCTACTGTCAAGTGTCAACTGTCTGGTAATCAACATTCTTCAAAACTTCTTCTTTTGTGTTTTGAACAGAGGAAAGAAACTCATACAGGCTTGGAACAACTTGAGGGCGAATAAATGATGACAGAATTTTAATTTTGGGCTAAACTATTCCTTTAAATGGTCATGTCTAGGGATGTCCCGAGCCGATCTCAAAAAGATCGTATCGGGGGCCAATTAAGAATTTTTTTCAACTGACCAGCATCAACTGTCATAAGGTCAATCCTTTATTTTACACCAGCTGTCACACAGGTGTCATGCAGTAAGTGGCAGAATGCACCTTCAAGGTGTTAGCGTGACACTCAAGAACCAATGAATTCTCTTCTTGCAAGTCACACATGTTCGAGCTTTCGTGTTTACCATGTTATGCGCTCTTTTGTAACGAATAGCTCCAAAGTCGTTTATTTACTATATTTTTTTCTGTACTATATTAATATCCTATATTAATATATTAATAATTTACTATGTTTACCATTATAACAGATGTTTACATCTACTAATGTCTTTATACTGTATAGGGCTGTGCGATTAATCTACATTTATTTTAGATTTTGGCTTCCAACGGTTATGAAAATAAGATGATCAAGGTAAAATGATAATTCTGGTAGGCCTACATTCCGTTTTGAGCACCTTCCTGTCCCTCACTCGGTGAGGGATAGTTCGTTCTTCCCTAAACGCCCAAGGCCTTGTTCCAGAATCAAATCACAAAGGGTGCTTCTGAAATTAGTGAGGATGCTCTAATAAAGTGCAGATGTAATGTGTAAACAAGAATAGCAATGTACAGTGAGACATTTAAGATTATTTACAGAGTCATTTTACAGAGTAGAATTTCAAACATAGGCTACTTTTAAATATTTGAATACTTTTCTATTAGGCCTAATCTATTAGTCTGCATTTAAATTGCTTAATGCATAAATATATTGTCATATTTTTGTGTTCCATGCAATGGTTATCACTATGTCCCGCCGAGTCTTCTGCGTCAGAAGGCACTGGTCCACCCTCCAACGCTGCTATCGACATCCGGAGCCCAGAATGAGAAATTAAGCTCACCGTCCGAGAGACGAGACACCTAACTCGTCCGAGAACTCCACCAGGCACAATCTGCATGATGAGGCGCTGGGTTGGAGGATGCCTTGCATTATATTTGTTATTTCTAAGGAGGGCGTATAAATAGCCTACATATTAACGCCACAAATCGAGCACAAACAAACAGCGCCGGTTTGGAGCAATTTAAACTGCGTGGAGGGTGACGTCAATGTCCAGAATTATATTTGTTATTTCTAAGAAACGGAAATGGATACAGTGTTCATTTTAACGGCACAAATCAGCACAAACGTAGCAGAAACTAAAGACATTTTCATTTGATATAAAAGGATCCCCATTGAAACAGGCCTGGCCCAAACTTAACGTCCAAATCAGCCAAATCATTTAACGTGATTGCAGTCTACTGTTGCTAAACTGCAGGATGTGCTTGATATTAAAAAGATTTAAAAGTGTATTAAAAAGTATTAAAAGTGAATTATTAACGCACCCTGATCCTGTGCATATACTATATTTATATATATATATATATATACACTCACCGGCCACTTTATTAGGTACACCTGTCCAACTGCTCGTTAACACTTAATTTCTAAGCAGCCAATCACATGGCGGCAACTCAGTGCATTTAGGCATGTAGACATGGTCAAGACAATCTCCTGCAGTTCAAACCGAGCATCAGTATGGGGAAGAAAGGTGATTTGAGTGACTTTGAACGTGGCATGATTGTTGGTGCCAGAAGGGCTGGTCTGAGTATTTCAGAAACTGCTAATCTACTGGGATTTTCACGCACAACCATCTCTAGGGTTTACAGAGAATGGTCCGAAAAAGAAAAAACATCCAGTGAGCGGCAGTTCTGTGGGCGGAAATGCCTTGTTGATGCCAGAGGTCAGAGGAGAATGGCCAGACTGGTTTGAGCTGATAGAAGGGCAACAGTGACTCAAATAACCACCCGTTACAACCAAGGTGGGCAGAAGAGCATCTCTGAACGCACAGTACGTCGAACTTTGAGGCAGATGGGCTACAGCAGCAGAAGACCACACCGGGTGCCACTCCTTTCAGCTAAGAACAGGAAACTGAGGCTACAATTTGCACAAGCTCATCGAAATTGGACAATAGAAGATTGGAAAAACGTTGCCTGGTCTGATGAGTCTCGATTTCTGCTGCGACATTCGGATGGTAGGGTCAGAATTTGGCGTCTACAAAATGAAAGCATGGATCCATCCTGCCTTGTATCAACGGTTCAGGCTGGTGGTGGTGGTGTCATGGTGTGGGGAATATTTTCTTGGCACTCTTTGGGCCCCTTGGTACCAATTGAGCATCGTTGCAACGCCACAGCCTACCTGAGTATTGTTGCTGACCATGTCCATCCCTTTATGACCACAATGTACCCAACTTCTGATGGCTACTTTCAGCAGGATAATGCGCCATGTCATAAAGCTGGAATCATCTCAGACTGGTTTCTTGAACATGACAATGAGTTCGCTGTACTCAAATGGCCTCCACAGTCACCAGATCTCAATCCAATAGAGCATCTTTGGGATGTGGTGGAACGGGAGATTCGCATCATGGATGTGCAGCTGACAAATCTGCGGCAACTGTGTGATGCCATCATGTCAATATGGACCAAACTCCCTGAGGAATGCTTCCAGCACCTTGTTGAATCTATGCCACGAAGAATTGAGGCAGTTCTGAAGGCAAAAGGGGGTCCAACCCGTTACTAGCATGGGGTACCTAATAAAGTGGCCGGTGAGTGTATATATATATATATATATATATATATATGTGTGTGTGTGTGTATATATATATATATAGCATATTAATTTTGTCTTGTGATATTAAAACTGGTACCGATAATTGTGACATTTCCCTGATATCTAAAATTACTCGTATTGTGAAAAATGTTTTTGATCATATCACCCACCACGAGTCATGTTAAATAATCGTGATTATAGGCCTATATATAATCCCTATAGTACTTGTTATATTGAAATTAGTCCTTAGGGATAAATGTATGCCCCTATTTTACATTTGAGCCCCTTCCCCTGAGGAGCTCTGTACATCCCTGTATACATTGGATTCGTTTTAATAACTTGAATGTACTTGAAGTGTGCACCAAGCACTAGGAAAATACTAAAATCAGACCTGGACTCAGTATCGGCAGATACTCAATATCAAATGGCCAGGATCGAATCGGGGGCACAACAAACATCCCTTGTTCATGTCTGTACGAGTGTACGTTTCCTCTAGACCTGCAAAAAATTTTGGTCTTTGTGTGTTATTGTTCTGCTGGACCTGACAGGGAAACCCAGCATGCATAATAACCCATAATATCTGTTGATATTAAAATGTAGATGTGGGGTAGATTCAACTGCTCTTATACATATAAAAAGTAACCTTTTGGGGCCTAAAGTTCACTTAAATTTTTTTTGTTTCATATTGACTAACAATATCATGTACACAAATATATAAAACCTTTTCCTTTGTTTTGTTATATTTCACAATATATCACAATCCCCCCATTTTGATTATACTGTACAGCATGAGTGTTATGAATGTAACATTGGCCTTTGTGAACTTCTAGATTAATTGTATGCTGCTTGATGAAGTTATTAATTTAATCGTCATGGGTGATGACTGTTAAAATGAGCTCAAATTTAAAATATTTAAGCTAATTATATTCTGAATAAATGAGCAAAAAAGGGTTATGATTATTTCTGCTGTCCCCCATGTTCTGCTTCTTTTTTACCGCTTAACAGTTACTTTGATGTTTTTGCTTGTTTGTAACTCAAGCTTTGCATAAATTTTTTTTTACAATAGGGCACAAATAATGTATTGACAAATATTGGGACATGTGGCTGAAAACACAGTTTGCCAACAGCTGCTTCACATTGAAATCTAATCATGTTGCTAGTGATATAAAGCTAATTACACAACAATGTGTATTGTTTTTCTACCTGCATATGAAGAAGATTCGGTGAGGTGTTTTCAGCAAATGAACCCCATAATTTGACATTATATTTTTACAGATTAATGCTGAAATCCTGAATTGAGCCATGGCACATTTATAGAAATAAAGTTATAAAAAAAAATGTGGAAGCAATGATGAGGGAGTTGGTGAGCGAGCACATGTCATCTGAACTGAATTGAGACATGCAATAAAAGGACATGTTTGATCACCGGTTGTCTATAGACATCAGTTTCTCACCCAGCAGATGGAGGGAGGGGGAGAGAGAGAGAGAGAGAGAGAGAGAGAGAGAGAGCGAGAGAGAGAGAGCAGATTTGAGTGGAAGAGTTAAATAATTAGGATATGTTATGATCGACAGATGGCTGAAGTTTGGCTCTGTGGAAGTTTATGGAAGAAAGTTTCCTGTGTCTGTGTGTGTGTGTGTGTGTGTGTGTGTGTGTGTGTGTGTGTGTGTGTGTGTGTGTGTGTTCAGTGCATGGCGTATTTTAACTCAAAGCTCAACTCCAACAGATAGAATGCCGCTCTCTCTAAAGACCGCTCTCAAACTGGAGGATTTGAGAGCCCGAGTCGCCATTAGCGTGAAGTTTAGCTCAGGTCTAGCCTTAATCTGACAAATAGATCTCTGCTGGTGCCATCTTCTACAGCAGCAATCACACATACACGTTCACGGATAAGCCAACTTAAAATGATACACTGCTGAGAGGTACATCTGAACCTAGTAAGGTTCTTAAGTGGGTGAGAGTGTGACTTTTGATAAGGCGGTGTGATGTGTCAGTTGACCAACATTCATACACTGATGCAATTGTTCAACATTCAGAGAAATCTGTCATTATACTTTCATCATTTCTCTCCTTCTCTCTAATGATGGAAGGTAAACTGCCGGTGTGAGAATGAATTAAGCTTTAATTCTGGGATTAAACCTTGGCTTTGTAACATTATACCCACTTTGTGTCACCTGGAGAGAAAAGCTGAAGATGAGTTTCAAAAATAACACATTAATTATTCAACAGTCATCCTTCAGTCCCATAACTGAGAGTTTCTTCAGCTCTCTTACAATATATTTGACACATAGTTTGATTTCAAAATGTTCATCACTTTCATTCCCATCACAAAAAAAATTATATACACAGTGGTGGAAATGTAAATTTTAACTGTTTTTGAAATAGGTAATGCAAATAATAATTTTGGGATATTTTTTGGTTTCTTAATACAATTAAAATATATTTTTTTTATTTATTTATAATTTTGTAAAATTACAGCTGGATTGGAAAATGACGAAGAATGAAAACATTGTTGATATTTACCTTTATTTTCTGTCGTTGTTATTTGTTTTATTTTCTTCGCGTAATTTCATCTCAAGCATGCTCTTAACTCAAACTGTTGTCTCCTGGTAATAACACAACTTAAAAAAAAAAATTAGGGATGCACCGATACAAAAATTGTGGCCGATAATAACCAATAATAATTCTTTATATTTGAAGGGCGATCACCGATACGTTGGCCGATAAAGCTAAATCCAAAGTTTTTATCATTTTGAGAGCCTGATTACAAAAACAAAAGTCTCAACATTAAAAGCCATGTCCCAAACACAATTTATAATGATGTTCTCATTTTTATCTAGCCTATATGACAGATTTTGCGCTGCACATGTAGCACGTATCTAGCGAAACGATCGGTCATTTCAAAAATAAATAAAAAAGTTTAAGTTTTATAAGCACAAATGCTCGCCTTGCTCTGTTCTATGATGCGCGTTTGTGACGTCACGTAATAGGCAATTACGTTCAAAAGGTCACGTTTCTGTCCTGACGAAAATCCTCTTAAAGGGCACATATTATACCCCTTTTTACAAGATGTAATATTGGTCTCGGGTGTCCCCAGAATGTATTTGTGAAGTTTCAGCACAAAATACCCCACAGTTACTTTATTATAACCATTTGAAAATGTAATTTTTGGGGCCTGTTTTAAAAAGAGCTCTTTTGGTGAGTACCACCTTAAATGTGAATGAGCTGCATATCCCCGCCATGCCTTTGGATGCGGGCGTAACTTGAACTATATGTTCTTAAAAATATATATTTATAAATGTGTGGTTACACACTATACAAACAAGGTTTAAATTATATACACATACATCCTACGACGATGACAACAACTTCAGACGCATTTGTTGTTGAATTGGCTGACATCGATTGAAATGACTATTTGCTCAAAAATCATAAAATACACTTACTTCTTCTGGAGGTGACGTTGGATCGCGAACAGTAGGCAAAAATTAACTTTGGAGCAAGATCTGCTTTGAATTGACCCTCGTTCAAAAAACAGTCAGTCAGAAAATGATTTGCGCAAACATAAACGTATTTTGGAAGTTTAAGTGGCGCCTTTCCTTCGTAAATAAAATACATCCACTGCGCTTTCAGTGGCTCTGATGTCGGAAGTAAGTTAAAACTACTATGTACATTATTACATCCCACAACAACAGAACACTTGTGTTTCTTAGGAGACATTACTGGCTGTCGTTGAAACTGCCGAGGGCGGGGTCTATGCCAAAACCAGTGTCAATCAAACCACGTTGGTGGGGCTTGCTCAATTCTACGTCACATTGCACCTAATCTTAGAACAGCTCGTTCTGAGACAGTGCTTGTGACTTATCGACATTGTAAAAAAAAACACTGGGTGGATTTTTATCATTCTAGGGTGGTTTTGCTCACACACTGCCAACACACATTTATGTTCAAACACCATGTAAAAGTGAATTTTGCATAATAGGTGCCCTTTAATATTAAAACACCCAGGATATGCACACGAAATGGGCATTTTAAACGATAAACTGACACAAAGACATTTGAATATGTGTATATGGTCCTCCTTCCTCACAATTGTTAACACTGACTCGATACTTCCGCGTACGTCAAGCGTGACCTTTTGAACGTAATTGCATATTACGTGAGTCACAAACGCGTATCACAGAACAGAGCAAGGCGAGCATTTGTGCTTATAAAACTTAAACTTTTTTATTTATTTTTGAAATGACCGATTGTTTCGCTAGATAAGACCCTTATTCATCGTCTGGTATCATTTAAAGCCATTTGAAGCTGCACTGAAACTGTCATTTGGACCTTGAACCGTTTGGGGTCCATTGAAGTCCATTATATGGAGAAAAATCCTGGAGTGTTTTCATCAAAAACCTTAATTTATTTTCGACTGAAGAAAGAAAGACATGGACATCTTGGATGACATGGGGGTGAGTAAATTATCAGCAAAAGTTTTTTTTAAAGTGAACTAATCCTTTAACTTCTTTTTAGAAGCAATTCCAAACATATTTCAAGCAATTAAAAAGCATCATGGCGAACAGTGCACATCTGAAGTGTCTCAGCTAAAGGATAATCCATTATTTATCGGCTTTAATATATCGACCAAATTTTCTTATCAGGCTGATAACAATAACTTTAAAAATGAACATATATCGACGGATACCGAAATGCTTACCCATATACTTTTTGTATCCCTAGATTTTTTTTTTATAAGGGACAAGGTTTAACGTCAATACTATGATTCATATATAATAATGATATAAAATAATCATATATTGTTTTGTTTATAATTTGATAAATCATTTTCACACAAAAATAATAAAGTGGTTTGTTTATTTCAGTCATAGTTTTAAATATGATATATACGTGTGTGTATGTATATATATATATATATATATATATATATTAATAATAATAACTATCGTTATTAATATATATATATATATATATATATATATATATTTTATAAATTGTTTTAACCATATTTTAACCAAGCCCTGGAATATGAAAGTATAAGAAACACCCAATTTTAACTTTGTTTATTTGTGTATACAGGTTTGGCTATATTTGTAAAGGACAAACTGTAGAAAATATCCTATAAATATAATGAAACAAGTCAAAAACTGACCTGTGAGGATTTTAAAGTGGTCATTGTTACTTGAAAAGCACATATTTGATCAAATCATGATTTGCTTCAAATGTCAACAGGTTTGTGTGAGGTTAGGTTTAGAGGTAAGGTATAATTAATATTATTGTGTTAGAAATAGAAACTATTACTGAAGGTCTCTCCGACAAAATGGTTTTTATACTAAGTCTTTTTGTTTATGCATGTAGATTGGTGAAATATAGAGGAATCACATGCAATGTGGAGATGGAGTGGTTCTTTTTTTCTGCTACTGGTGGTGAGAAATGTTTGACTAAAGCTCACCCTGAATGGGAAAGCAGGGTCTCTATTTGGATGAACATTTTGTATTGAGTGGACCAGAAGACCGCTGAGCACTAACTCTTTCTCTCTCGCCCCATGTGTCCAGTCCCTGGTGCCAGCTCTGCTAACCCTACCGGCTGGAGGATGCAGGACTGAAACATTTAGGCACAAAAAGAAACAAAACAGCATGTAGGGAGGAGAGAAGAGAAGTGGGCAGGGGGCAGTATAATGAAAGGTCAGTGAATGGTGTTGTGGTGAGTTAATTAAACTTTAATTGAGTGAGCAATATATAAATAAAGTGGAAAAGAAATGTGAAGAGCTCTTCAGATCTAAAGTACAGAAAAATGCTCCTTTGAGGCTGGCAAGTGAATACAGGTTGCATTGTTTTTTTTTTAGCAGATATGTCAAGCATGCACATGTCAAAGCCTATAACAGGCTTGTCTCGCTTTGAACCTTTATCCTTTAAATTATTGTCGTACAAGTCATTTGCCTGAGGCAAAGTATGTGTTTTGTTATATGTGTGTGTGTGTGTGTGTGTGTGTGTGTGCGTGCGCGTGTGTATATATGTGTTTGTCTGTGTGATCATGTGAGTGTTTCAGATCCGTGTGTGTGTGGTGGGGGTCAAAATCATTTGGCCCCTGTCATTTCTGTTTAAGTATTTCTGCCATCTCTTAATCCCTGGTGGTGGGTGTGTGTGTGTGTGTGTGTGTGTGTGTGTGTGCGTGTGTGTGTGTGTGTGTGTGTGTGTGTGGATGCATGTGTTGAATAGCATAGATGATTTGTTTACTGACAGACACAAACCTGTTTGTATGCCCGTCAGAGTGTGTTTGTCAGGAAAAGCGAATCCACTGATCTAATCATCTTCAAACCCGTCCCGACGCACGCACGTGTGCGAGTCACATGTAAGCATTAGGGAATGGTGTAACATTTTAACATACACCTGTATTCAACAGTCGAACCACTAAAGAGCACTGAACCCTTTCTTCCATAAACACCCTCCCAGCGACAAGCATGTATGTATTCTTTGCACTAATGCAAAAAGCACATACGTGTCTAATGATTGAGTTTTTCTGCTTCCAACAATGTCAGTTCACAAAGATGTGAGCATTGGTTTTGATGAAATGCTTTGGATGCTTTTTGCATTTACATGTATGTATTTGACAGGTGCTTTTATCCGAAGTGATTTACAATGCATTCAAGGACAAGTTCATGCATTCTCTGGGAATCACATCTTGGCATTGCTAGTGCCCTGCTCTACGGTTTGAGCTATATGAATGCTTCTTAAATGAACTAAAATAAATATATTGTTTATCATGCAAAGATAAAACAAGACCGATCTAAAATGTGTAACCAATCCTAGAATATGGTCTCAATTGTTTTTAACCAGTAAATGACCTAGTTAGACAAATGCTGTTTGGGTCATTTCTGTTATGTGGTAGCTTCTGTATCCTTTAATATGAATCTTCAATAAAAGGGTATACCTGCCTTTCAGAAGAATTAACATATTAAATGAGTGACTTATTTGTTCACAAAGTTTCCTTAAAACTCTCATTTGTGATGCTTCATTGGAAGTTTATTTGTGAAGCCCGTAGAGACTCTTTGGCAAAATATCTCTTTGATTCGGTCTCTTAAAGTCACCATGAAATCAAACTTGATCATTCTTTTTTTTTTTATGAATTGCTTTTATCTGTCCATTGCATTGATTTATTTATCCATGCACAACATTTTCTTTTCAAGTTAAAGTGCCCTCATAATCTTTAATCAACAACATTTATGTCCCCTCATCAAGGACAATAATCCCTACCCACTAGCAACATTTCATTCACATATCATCGCATCAATTAGCAAACAACAATGATCCAACAATCCAATGGTATTCAATTCTCAATGGTAAAAATTAAATCCTGCCCTACATAATACAGAACTCTTGCAGCCAAAACAATGTTATGGTTCCCCATCAATCTAGGGTTCACACAGTTGTCAGATTGTCAGGAAAAAGTTCTGTGATCTGAATGTTAGCACTATTTAAACTTCTCTCCACAACCATTGGGAGTATTTCTGTGGATCCGATAGAACTTTGTCCTGAGTCCATCTTAGAGGATCAGTTTATTCTGTTAATGCTGGATTTCAGTAGATCAGCTGATGGTTCTCCTTCTCACAACAGAGACTAAACTGCGGGCACATGGACAGCAATTCTACTAAATACTTTTTTGAATGGGTAAAGAAGACACTCTAAATATACCACACAGATTTATTGAAGAAATTGGATAAGAGAAGTTCACTGTGTCTCTTGCCCCCACAGAATGTTGTTTGGGGCTTGAGTGGATGTTGTGTAACCCTGGAGATAGACCAGATTTCTCTCCTGAGCTCAATTCACTTATTCTCTTGGTCGAAGTAAGAGGCTCTTAGTCTGTAAGAGAGGGAGGATGGTGGAGAGCTGTCTGAGGTGCTGAACAGAAGGACATATAGTAATAGAAAGCACTTTATCGTCCTGAACAGAAAACTGCTGAATTCAATAGGCAGTTGTCCATGGTTCTGAAACTGGGAAACTGGCTGCACAGTGGGAGGTGCACATACAAGGTTGCAAATTACAAGGGTGTTCCATTATCGCCCTCTGAGTCGCCCTCTAGTGGTCACTTCTGTCATACAGATGTAGCCATGTTGTGGATAAATAAGATATGGGGTTGCTGTGGAACTAAACTTTCTGACTGCAAATGTGATGGCTCAGTACCCTTGAGCAATGCCACAGCTGACCTCAATTATATAGTTGGTCTTAAAAATGAAAATTATTTCAATGGCAACAAAAAAATTAAGGTTTGATGCAAGCTGTGAGCTCTGTGCCATACATAAGCACCTCAGTACAAATAGGTTTTTCATTTCCAATTTGAGTATCAATGAAGTGTTGTCCGTCTGATGTCCAATACACTGACTATTAAAGGGATAGTTCTCCCCCCAAAAAGGAACATTTTCATTATTTACTCACCCTAATCTTGTTCCAAACCTGTACGACTTTCTTTTTTATGAACTGTTCCAAATCAACATTGGACCTGACTTTCAGTGTATGGACAAAAAACATTTTTTAAATAAGAAAGAGGGTCATACATGGATTGCATTGGCAGACAAAATTTCATTGAAACTCAAACTGGAAATTAAAGACGTATTTGAGTATCAATGAAGTGTTGTCAGCCAATGCAACACTGCTCTTACTTGTCTTATGTCCAATAAAGTGACTATTAATAAAGTGACTACTAAAGGGATAGTTCTCCCAAAAAATGAAAATTTTCATTATTTACTCACCCTTATCTTGATCCAAACCTGCATGACTTTCTTTTTTCTGTGGAACCAACTGTTTTTGAACTGTTACAAATCAACATTGGACCTGACTTTCAGTGTATGGACAAAACAATTTTTTCAAAGAGGGTCATACCTGGATTGAATTGGCTGACAAAACTTAAAGCTGTAGTCCCCAGCTTTTCCTCTTTGTCGCCATCTCTGTTCGAAATCGGTAACTGTAGTTATTCGTGGAATTATCAACTTTACGTGAGTTGCACATCGGCATGAAATAGCGCAGATGAACACAGTGTTTTGAGGCGAGTGCTGCTGTCAGACTACGTTTAATGTGCTTTATGGTTACCTGTGTAGTTCAGAATTCATATTCTCCATAATAGCTAAACGAGAAAGGCACAACAAAGGAAACTCCATAACTGTGAATTAAAGGGGCACCAGGCAGCCCTGAGTGTTTTTTTTCTACGAAGCTCCCTCCTCCCCCCTCGCCACGAGCAACCCAGCTGATCAGCTGTCAACCCAGCTGAGCAATGAACCGGCTATTTCAAAACCAGTTATATCTACCGAGGTAAGTAAAGCAATATTTTCTTGCCAACTGATGGCGATTTTTTTTATTATTATTGTGTCGTCATGCATACTAGTATTTTTACCGGGAACGAACGATATGAACGAGGCCAACTACTGCTTTCGTGTTTTTTTGGGAGAGGGCATGAGCATAACATAAATATATATCGGAGGCTAATTTGTCTAAAGTTATATTAGCAAGGTCTATAGAGCTGGTAAGTCCCGCCCCTTCCGCTAACCCCGCTGGACCTCTAGGTTGAAAAATCGTCAATGCAAGTGAATGAGAGAAAATAATTATTTTCTAATCCCGTTTGAATTTTGCAATGAATGTGAACATATGTTGTCTGTGAATTTTTTATATATTTTTTCGTGTAAAGAATGCTACAATTTAACGGGTAGAATTTTCATACGGTTAGACTTTGTGTGAGAGCACTTTGTGGACTACAACTCTTCGCTGCTTTCGACGCGTTTGATATACGTCACCACCACTAGCACACGGATCCCGCTAAACATGCCTGTCGTTGGTGCACTTCACCGCCTTCATTTGGGTACAAAACACACAGGCATCTCGATCTAATTCCTTAGATTATCGCACCGTGATTTGTGGAGGGAAAATGTGTTATGCGGTGACGTCACATATACGACGTGTAGTCTTTCTCGTTATGTCTATTCCACAACTGCTAGCCAAAGAATCATACAATATACTGTCAAACTCGTTACATGAGAAATTATATAAAAAATTCACAGACAACATATGTTCACATTCATGGCACAATTCAAACGGGATCAGAAAATAATAATTTTCTCTCATTCACTTGAATTGACGCTTTTTCAACCTAGAGGTCCACTTGGAGTTTTACGGATGGGCGGGACTTACCAGCTCTATACCGGTACGTTCATCTGGTAGAATGACAGTTTACCTTTGCTTGTCTAAGAAAACATCAGAACGTTTTTTTATAGCTCGATCATGATATGTGCAACATGTTTATTGCCTATTATCAGACGCGTTGACGTAGGCCATCGTAATTCAACTCATATCTGTAAAGTACGTCAACTGTTTTATATTGAAATATAAATATTAAACACAGTTTATTCCAAAGATACTTACAAGTGCAACAGCAAGAAAGCCAGGTCAGCATCCGTTTTGCAGGCTTCTGTTTCTCTCAGTTCTCTGAATTCTGAAAATGCCGGCCCGATGTTTACTCTAGTCTGACTTCTTGCTCGGTCAGTCTCCCGTTTCCTCTTTCGCTGATCCTCCGTAAAAAAAAATCTCGCTTTCTGCTTCTTTTTTACAGTCTCAGCCATAACGCAAAACTATCGTTGCCCTTTGCTTATAGCTAGCCGGTGCTTGAATGGGGGCGCCGTAAAGCAATTTGTTACATCGCGAGACCTGATATCACGCGATACTTCCTGACGGAAGGCTGGCCCAAAGTTGCAAGTGGGATTTCTCCGCTCTCGGGCACCAGGGGGGTGCGAAACCACCACCATTCAACCCGAAATAAGTAATATAGCCTTTCCACTGACCCCGAAGCTGTTCAGTTAAGGTAAAAAAGTTACTCAGAGCACCTTTAAGAAAACAATTGTGGTACTGTTACACGATTGAACTATTGAAATGTCTTACTTGTTCAGCAGAAAAAAGCAGTCTCTGTGTCCGTTTTGAACCCCTTCAAAACACAGAGTTCACGCACCTTTCAAAAGCCCCGCCGAATGATGTTTATCCTTGTGTTCGCATGAGACGGTTGCTTTTTCTCTAGCCTTTTTAAATCCAAAGTATGAAGTCTTTTGGGTTTTATAACTGGTGAATCTCCAGTTGACACTGATGATTGTTGTTTGGATCCTTCTGGATCGCCATAAGTTTAATTATGTAAAGTGCTGCGAAAAGGCTATAGGCTACATCTTCCCCCGTCAACATCCTCACGCACAGTATAGCCGGCTAGCCGAAACTCCTTCTTTATGTGTATGGGTGTGACGTAATGAGCCGGCCCTCCACACACGCAGCCATCACCTGTTTTTTCCCCCCACTAATCATAATATTACATTTCTTTTCTACGCAAATGGATGAGGGAGTCGATCGCGCGGGCGCGGCCGACAAGGAGTGTATTTTGTGTGCATGTGAGTGTATTGCCCTCCCTCCCTGTTAATTAGTTTAGTCTACTCCATTGCGTATCTTGAAACACGCCCTCTTTCACGTCCTGGAACACACCAAGCCAACGCCGGTGAACTAGCCCTGATGAAAGCCGACTGTGCTGTCACCTCACATCGCGGGATAAAAGCTACACTTGTACACGGTGAGAGAACTACAGCCGACTGTCAGCTATAGCTAATGCGCGTTCTGCGCCTGCGTGTAAATGAGACAACTGTCTATTTCTACAGATATATTAGTCTATATTCGTCATTCAAAAAGAGAAACCAACGCTGTCGGCTGCAGACACATACCATAAACAAAGCAGTGCGTGCTTAGTTACCGTTTTGAATATCAATCCTGCTAAACACTTTCTTTATTCCACTCCGCTCATGTTAATATTGAAATATTCGCCAAGGAACACTCAGGTAAGATGACGTAACATTAGAACAGCCTTCCATCTATGCCGTTTTGACTTTGCTCGCTGTTTTGCTAATATTATCGTGCAGTGCACTGACTCGTTCACTAAGCTGAACAGCCAATCAGAGTTCCCTCTTTCACCGACATGTCGAATCGGCCGAAAAAAAACTGATGAGTTTCAGGACAAATTTCAGCCAACGGTGCAGAACAGTAACACTGAGCAAACTTAGTCGGCCGAAGCACAAAAACTGGCTCCACTGACTAGATGATATGCTGTCTTGATAGTGATATATTAATATTTATATTACTTAATGTTCTTCTGTTTGTTTCCCTTTGTTTTACAAATATGACCTAATATATGTTGTGTTTCTTAAAATAAATGTTTAAATAGCATTTATTTTTGTTTTGTGTTATATTTTTATGCAATAAGTGGTGTTAAAAAATATTCTGCACATTAATAGGCCAATGTGTTATGATGTGGGATGTGGTGGGCTGCTGTGGGCCAGAAAGTCCAGGGCCACTTTTTGGTCCCAGTCCGCCCCTGACTGGCTGAATATGTTGTTGTTTTTTATAATTATTTTGGATTATTTTTAACTTAAAGTTACGGACTGCAGCTTTAATTGAAACTCAAATTGGAAATTAAAGACCTATTTGGACTGAGGTGTTTAGCTTTGTATGCCACAGCGCTCACAGCTTGCATCAAACCTTCATTTTTGTTGTTGCTATTGTCAAGTCTGGGCAGATGTATAAAGAATGGGTGCCATGCCAGGACAGCAAATCTCATCCCCACTCGACATCTTTTGTTTTCCGGTTTTTAGAACACCTCACATTGTTCACTGCAGTCTGTCAGACAGGTGGTGCACCTGCGTAACCTGTTATACAGTACATGCAATTACAGCACCCCATGAAAATGTTTGATTTGTTTTTTTGGGATGCTTTCTCTTCTTTAAAAGCACTGTTCCACTGCACAGTCCGACCTGTCTTTGTAAGTGTACCACTGAGAAAACGGGGTGGTTGATTTCCTGCTGTTACCTTTCAATGGCGTTCTGATAAGCTGAAAATCAAGAATTAAGATCTCTAACATCCAGCTCTTGAATCTAATGCAAAAGAAAGCAATGCTTATGGTTTAAGGAACAGATAGATGGATAGATACAATATAGAAGATATAATATAAAACGATAGATAGATGGATGGATGGATGGATGGATAAATGGATTTAAAAAAAATATTCACAAAAAAATGATTGTGATTTAAGTAAATTAGGATGGGTTTTTTTGTTTTGTATTTACTAGGATGGATGGAAGGAATTAAGAAAAGGTGTCAGTACCCTTGAGCAAGAGACTGTTGCTTCAGAGGGACTGTCCCATTGATAGATTGATTGATTTAAAAAAAATATTCAAACAAAAAATGATTATGATTAAATTAGGTTTTTGTATTTACTATAGGATGGATGCATGGATGGAAGGAATAAAGAAAAGGTGTCAGTACCCTTGAGCAAGAGACTAGGTTGCTTCAGAGGGACTGTCCTCTTGATAAAAGTGTCTTCTAAATGACAAGCACGTATGCACAGATGTCTTTGTGTGTATGTGCCAAAACAAATTACATTCAGGTGTGCGATAAAGCTTTGATCCTCAGGAGTGATTGATTTTGCTTTGAATACGGAGATTCTGAACCCAGAAAGACAAATTTCTCTTGATTCAGAGAGTCTCTGCTTTCTGTATGGTTTCTTCAGAGAAGTTTGAGCCTTTTGTTTTGGATCAGGGCAGTTATGTCGAGACTTTTTCAAAGCTCATACTATGAATATAACATCAATATGGACAAAGATCTAACAATCTTCCAATAAATTATGCAGAGCATTTTTTGGCAAGTCCTGTGTTCCAGCAGCATAGCCAATGGCTGACTTTCAACGGAAGACAGACAGTATTTTTGTGTCTGTTTGTCTGCGTGTGTGTGTGTGTGTGTGTGTGTAAGACCGAATGGGGGTGTGTTTGTGTGATTCGGAGGTGTTGTGTCTCTAAGCCGTCGTTAGGAGTTTGCTCTGGAAGCAATAAGACACGCTTTCCAGGAGAAGGTGAAAGCTTAGGCAAATGAAAGCACGGTTGAAAGGTGAAATCAGTCTTGGCAGAGTGTAAGTGCAGTTGTGCTGACTGCTGTCAGAGGCTGTGGTAGAACGAACTTCAACAAAATCCAGAACCCCTTCAGTTTTATAGACATTTTATTCATGACCTCAGAGTGTAATTTACTGATAGAGGTTCGCGATCACAGCAGCCCCGAGGACACCCTACTGCCGTCTGTACTGTCACTGCATGCAAAGGGCCCCACTAAAGCATTTCTCTCATAGTTTCTGATCTCTCCTTTCCAATTTACCCTCCCATCTCTCTGTCTTTCACTTTCTAACTCTCCATTGCTCTTTTTCTCTCTCTCCCTCTCTTAACTGGCTGGTGTGTTTGCAGGTCTCTGCCCCGAGGCAGCTGTTCACATCAGATTATGGTCGAATAGTAGTGATAATCTGCTCAGATCTTTGGGGACAGGACACTCAGGACCAACTGGACCCATTAATAAGCTCTTCAGCTGATGGATACATTATGATGCATAACATAATGATTAAATGACATGGACAAGGACATATGCTGAAATTGTATCCTATCAGGATGGTAGTGCCCGGTAGGTACATCAGCTCTTTTGCACTGCCAATTTGATGTCTTTTGTGCTGCTTAACCACTAAACGTGTTTCAGTCTGCACACATTACGAAAATGCTCTTGTTTCCAACTTGAAAGTGCACTCTGTGGATTAAGCATAAAGAAAGAGGTTGTCATAGAGAATTAGCCTTCAAAACAAACTAACACAGTTCTTGTTCTACTTGACTTGCTGGTTTATTTATGCTGATGATTGACAGCTGTCATTTTGTATCAGTAATAGAGAGAGAGCAAGGGCTTTTGAGGATAGTGTCTGCAGGGTCGGTCCTCCCTATACACAAAGATTATTTAAGTAGCATATCACTATATAATCATGTAAAAATAGTTTTATAACATGCAAATATAAATGCGATGAAATTTTAGCAAAGTTATGTGGAAATGTCTTTGATCTAGTACTTGTTCAATGTATAAGAAATAAACACATTCCTGTTCAGTCATGCAAGCTGTCTTGTGAGTTCTGTCAAGTGCTTTAAAAACGATGCTCATTAGTCTAAAGTTAGTATATTTAGAAAATTATTGATGTATTTTTCTTGTTTAATTAAGCCTTCTTGCGTAATCTATCATGCTTTAGTTTCGAAAGTAATGATTTCAGCTGGGTTATAGTTTTTCTGACAGCTAGATGGTGTCAGAGCGATGCTCTCATAAAGCATTTATTTAGCTGTCAATGAAAACGGTGTACCAAAAAGGGTAAACTTGGGTACCAAACATGGGTACCAAACCTTAACTTTTTTCGCGTACAGGCAACTACGTTGTCAAAACGATCCTGTTCACACAGATCAGAGAAAACGATTAAAACGGCTGTATTACTCATGCCAGGTCAGTAGTTGGCGATATCACTTTGTAAAGAAGAACTACGTGCCTATAGATTGAACGCGTAATACGCATACGCATGATGTCACCGTTTTCAAAAATTCACGTTTTCATGGTTTACACGGAGACAGTAATGGTATTGTTTTAAAAAATGGTTTGTATTGAATGGATTCTAAATATGCAGATGAACAAGCCGATCAATCGGAACGAACTTTGCAAGTCTTCAGCAGAACGACCAGTGTGAAACAGAACACGTAGTGCATCTATGTTTGTCATCTGTTCACCACAAGTTATAAGCGGAGAAACAGAAGATACTATGTTTGTAAACTTAAATCCATCTCTGCACTTTTGCTCACAAGAACGCCAAGCAATAGGCGTTAAGGCCTGTTCACACCGGGACGAATTTCGCGCTCGTTATTCGCCGACGTTTAACGCCTCGTGTGACTAAACAAAGGGCGCCAATGTGAGTGTTCACACCGACGCGTAAAACGCCACGCGTAAAAGCGTAATTTTTTAAAAAACGCCTCGGGTTCGTTTTTTTTGTTTGACGCGCCGCGTCAAAAACTATCCGACCAATGAGATTGCCGCTTTTGCTCACGTGTCTGGAGCTTCTGAAGTTACATTAAAACACAACTTGGGGGCGCTCAAACACAAAACGGTCTTGCCGACCGGCGGCGAAGAAGATATACGCCAAGTAGCGTCTCCACTGCCGGGAAGAAATAGACGAGGAAGATGCAAGGCAACATGAATGTAGAGCTGCTGTTCTCGTTGGTGTCCGAACATAAAGAACTATATGACAAACGCAACAGCGACTACAAAAATCTTGATAAAAGAGAACTGTTATGGAGTGGTATTGCAGAGGGTATTTCTGTTTTACATTAAGCGCCATCTAATGTCTGGGAATGAATTTGCATGTTCACTCGGCTCATCGTCAGCGAAAATCGCTTGGGTGTGAACACTAAAAACGCGTTGAAAAATGCTGGCGAATAACGCGTACTGATATTCGTCCCGGTGTGTACGGGCCTTTACTCTACACTGCACAAAACATTTGAACAGTCAATAGCAAATACTTAAATTATAAACCATACTTACAGGCTCTGATTCAGAAGTGCCAGATTGCACTAGCAAAGTTGGAATTGCCCCATTTTTTAGAAATTGCCTTTGTGGACAGCCGGTCTTGTACTCTCTCAGGTTCAGGAAACTATCCTCCGTAAAATGTGATACACACACACACACAAACATTTGGGTTGTACTGTTCTGGATCAGTGTTGTAAATAAATCTTAACCACTGATTCTTAATTGCGTCCACTTTCAGAAGTCCAAATGAAGTACTTTTGCTTTCGCATAGAAACACACAGCGTCTCACGACATGACGGCGACAACACACTACAATAACTGAAGCCACGCCTTCTTTCTTTGCGTATGCATGTGGGCGGCATTATGCAAATATTTCCACCTAGTGACGTAGGTATGTGAAGGACAAATCGATCGAGGCGGTTTAGATAGGTCTGGATCTGCCTTCACTTTTAGATAGAATAAATATTTTTGTGGGAGACTTTGAGCTTTGTAACTTTGCAGATCTTATACATGCACAAACAGCTATATAAAAAAGGAAAACATGAAAATGCGTCATATGAAGGGGTCATATGATGCATTTTCATGTTTTCCTTTAAGGACATTTTCCTGTAAAACAAGAAAAAAAAATGTTTGTGTGTGTTGACAGTTCATCAGCCTAAACCTCAAAAGTAAGACAATAATGTCACCGTATATATGCAGTATAAGCTCTGAAACATTATTATTCAACAGAACTACATACAGAATGTACTGCATACAAACACACACATTTCTAGACTGTAAGACAGAATTTGCTGGTCACAGTGTATTAGCGAATCATGCTTTCAGACATTACAGTATATGACAACTACAGACAGAGCCGCACACACATACACATACTGTAGCATTTTGCTGAGCTTCATAATATATCCTGACACTTCCCAACAGCAAACCTCTTATCATCTAAAGGTCAATGTGAATCTTCCTACAGTTGTTTAGATTTTGAGTGTTGCTGCGATATCTTCCGACCTGCTTTTTTATTCTTGCCAAAGGGTCCGTCAGAATCATCACAGACGCATTCTTCCTGGGTTTTTTTTTTCTTTTCTTTTTTTCGCTGCGTTGTCATGGTGATATGATTATTGCCTACCAACAGGAGAGGAAAAGGATGTCGTGTTCTCTCTCTGTACAGTTTGAGCTGTGGGAGAGTCTCCAATTATATCTCGCTGTCGAAATGGTCAGGTGGCTCAAAGTGGAATGCATTTAATTATTTTCATGATTTACTGCATTATATCAAGGATGTTTCAATTTGTAATTCTCTCAGTCTCCATTCAGATGGAAATGGATCCAGAATAAAGCAAAAGCTCATGGTGTTCAGTCTTATGGGTGGAGTGTGCCGCATACAGGAAGAGTGACACATGTACAATGCAACGACCCTGCCTGCTGTCTCTCTTCTCTCTAAAATTTAGTCACCTTTTCCCAACCCCTCATTTGTTATCCTGCTTTTCATTTTTTATTGCCCCCCTTTTACCTCCGCTCCTCCTGTCTTTGGCCCCAGTTGCCCCCGGCAACAGCAGCAGCGGGGTGAATTGGGGGGCTCGACCCCTCCCTTCACACTCGGGTGTGCGTCGCACAGTTATACTGTGAACGCCCCACACACACAGAGTTCAGGTATATAGAGGCTCATTCATCAAGGTGTCAGTGGTGTTTCTGTGGTAAATTAGCCATGTCTCCTCTCTACTCTGGATTCCCTCTTATAAACCAGCCTTCAGGGAAACCATCCCTCTCTGCCTCAACCTCTCTCGTTCATTCTCTCCCTCGGACGGGGGGGGGGGGGGGGGGGGGGGGTTGGGTGTGGGAGGGGGTCGATGAAAGAAAGGGGGACAGAGATTATTGGGTTTGTACTTAGTTTTCCTCACTTGATCGGACACATTGATGCTGTGTTGTGGCTTTCTGTTCTCGGAGTCGTTCAGCCAGACCTCAGTACAAAAGCCACAACCTGCTTCAAATTTCAGAGCTGTTTACAAGCTGTTTACATCCTTAACCCTCTAATTAAATTCACTTGAGTATGGCCTCATAAGGCGAAAGAGTAGCATCACATCAGTGGTGTTGTTTTCTTTAGAAAAAAAATTACCAGATATTAGACAAAATCCTCTTAAACAATGTAACGTGCCCCCACATTATTTGTGCTACGGACATTCTAAGCACTTAAATGCAGTCTCATGACGGTGCGTTTTTTATTTATTTAAAATAGTTAAAATACTAATATTATGTTTTATGAAAATATTGGGCACTCAAATGCATGACCTGTTTTTCAGAGTTCAAGACTGCTCATCTGTTTCTGAAGAAAAACCCTGAGTTTGCAGGTATGAATTGATTCTACAAGAAACTCTTAAGACATTTGTAAGTTAATGAGACCTGTGAGTGTGTGTTTAAGCAGCTTTAATTCCCAGTGGAAAAATCCATCAGCCGAGGGAGAAAGCCAACAGCAGCAAACACAGCCAGACCTCTCTGAAACTCTTGAAAGAGACATGAATGACAATGAAATGTCCTTTAGTGCAGACGGCACATTATGGTAAAGTTTTGAATGAAATTCTTTGCTTTTCTATAATGGTTTTTGTGCATCAGCTTTGTTTATTTTAAGCATTCAATTATAGCTTAAAACTAAACACTTGTAGAAACACCTCATTAGTCACCAAAACCTAGACTTTGACTTAAAGCAATGTGTTCAATTATCATCCCTTAAGAATGAATTTGATTATCAATTACAAAAAAAGAAAAGAAAAGCTGCTACTAATGAATTTAAAACATAAAAATTTCAGGAAGCCAGTTTCAAGATATTGGTTTCATTTAAAGGTGGTTGTCCTTAAGCCCTATGCAGTCAGGACAAATTGTTTAAAGAGTCTTCTTTACAAAGTGTGTATATCAAAGTTAATTATGAGAAAATTCCCCTGTTTCTGATTGATTTCACCTTTCTATTTCTAATCTAAGAACTTTTACCTTTAAATCTGTGAGTGGATATATACTGAAATCTTTCAATGAATCTTGTTTCTCACAGTCTGAGAGCCCTTTAGGTGCTTTTTGTGTAAATTTCAAGTGGGTTTGCATGTGTCTTCGCTGAGGAGAGGCTTGAGTCTGGCCACTCTGCCATAAAGGTCAGATCACTGGAGTGTTACAGTGATTTTTGTCCTTCTGTAAAATCTTCATACACTTATATGATCATGGAGATCAACCAGAGTGACCATCAGCTTCTTGGTCACCACTCTAAACAAGGCCCTTCTCCATCGATTGCTCAGTCTGGCCAGGAGGCCACCTCTTGGAAGAGTCCTGGTTGTTCCATACTTCTTCCATTAAGGATTATGGAGAACCTTCAGAATCTTCTGTGAACCTTCAATACAGCAATTGTAGTCTTTCCCAGATCTGGTGTCTTGATACAATCTTGTCTCTGATCTCTACAGGCAGCAGTTCATTTGACCTTATGGCTTGGCTTTTGCTCTGATATGCATCATTGAGAGGTGTGTGCCTTTCTAAATCATACCCATTCAATTAATTTTGCCACAGGTTAAAGTCCCCCGAAAAAGAAAAGTAACATCTAAAAGCAACATTGAAATGCTCCTGAGCTAGATTTCAAGTGGCCCAGAAAAGGGTATGAATACTTTGTATGAATACAATCTAATTAATTATTTATTTATTTTTATTTTTAAGTTATCAAAAAAACTTTTGCTTTTACATTATTGAGTGTAGATCAATGTGAAAAAGTAGTTTAACATAAGGCAGCAATGTAAAAAAAATAATAAGTGTGAGTATGTGAGAAAGTAAGATTGTGATTGTATGTAAATAGAGTATATGATTTTTGCCTTAAAATAATGGAATAAGAGAAAGAGTAATCAGTTTAAATTGTATTCAAGTATTATTTCCTTTACTAAAAGACTACTTAAAAATGCAGTGCAATTGCACCGCTTTCCCCAAATTTGTGACAAACAACTTTTAGGAACTGTTCACCCAAAATGAAAATTCTGTTATTTACTCACCCTTATGTTGTTCCCAACCTGTTTGACCTACTTTCTTCTGTGGAACATAAAATAATATATTTTGACAAATGTCAGTTTTTTTTTTTTTTTGTCCTTACAATGGAAGATAATGGTATCCAAAACTATTTACCAATTATCTTCAAAATATTCCACTGGAGAAAGAGTGATGAAAATTAAAAAAATTTGTGTGAACTATCTTATAATTTGGAGATGGGAAGACGGCAAGGTTTTTCTTGCTGTCTGTAATGATGAGCAAGTACGAGACCTGAAGCTCAGTGCCCCTCCCTCACCCCTGGATATATCGTACTGTTTGGCTGGATGAAAAAAAGTGACATTTACCAGAGTCAGAAGGACGAAACGTGCCACAGGTGGTTGCATGGCAATAACTCAACAGTTGCTGATTACAATTTCTTCACATTCTTCTCAGTTTGAGCTTCGGAGGCGTTCAATTGTTTATGCAGCCAGCCGTGATGAAGATCCCCTGCCGGGCTTAAAATTACAAACTTACTGTCACTCACAAGTTTCAATTCAATTCAGTCCTCACAGACAATTTTTCACGTGTATTTACAAAATATACATAGGCTAATAGCCAAAAAAGGCATTAAGTTCTTAATGCAGACACAAGCTACAAAAACACCAAGTAATCGGCAAATTTCTTTTTCAATGTACATTATCATGATATATATATATATATATATATATATATATATATATATACACACTCACCGGCCACTTTATTAGGTACCCCATGCTAGTAACGGGTTGGACCCCCTTTTGCCTTCAGAACTGCCTCAATTCTTCGTGGCATAGATTCAACAAGGTGCTGGAAGCATTCCTCAGGGAGTTTGGTCCATATTGACATGATGGCATCCCACAGTTGCCGCAGATTTGTCGGCTGCACATCCATGATGCGAATCTCCCGTTCCACCACATCCCAAAGATGCTCTATTGGATTGAGATCTGGTGACTGTGGAGGCCATTTGAGTACAGCGAACTCATTGTCATGTTCAAGAAACCAGTCTGAGATGATTCCAGCTTTATGACATGGCGCATTATCCTGCTGAAAGTAGCCATCAGAAGTTGGGTACATTGTGGTCATAAAGGGATGGACATGGTCAGCAACAATACTCAGGTAGGCTGTGGCGTTGCAACGATGCTCAATTGGTACCAAGGGGCCCAAAGAGTGCCAAGAAAATATTCCCCACACCATGACACCACCACCACCAGCCTGAACCGTTGATACAAGGCAGGATGGATCCATGCTTTCATGTTGTAGACGCCAAATTCTGACCCTACCATCCGAATGTCGCAGCAGAAATCGAGACTCATCAGACCAGGCAACGTTTTTCCAATCTTCTATTGTCCAATTTCGATGAGCTTGTGCAAATTGTAGCCTCAGTTTCCTGTTCTTAGCTGAAAGGAGTGGCACCCGGTGTGGTCTTCTGCTGCTGTAGCCCATTTGCCTCAAAGTTCGACGTACTGTGCGTTCAGAGATGCTCTTCTGCCCACCTTGGTTGTAACGGGTGGTTATTTGAGTCACTGTTGCCCTTCTATCAGCTCGAACCAGTCTGGCCATTCTCCTCTGACCTCTGGCATCAACAAGGCATTTCCGCCCACAGAACTGCCGCTCACTGGATGTTTTTTCTTTTTCGGACCATTCTCTGTAAACCCTAGAGATGGTTGTGCGTGAAAATCCCAGTAGATTAGCAGTTTCTGAAATACTCAGACCAGCCCTTCTGGCACCAACAATCATGCCACGTTCAAAGTCACTCAAATCACCTTTCTTCCCCATACTGATGCTCGGTTTGAACTGCAGGAGATTGTCTTGACCATGTCTACATGCCTAAATGCACTGAGTTGCCGCCATGTGATTGGCTGCTTAGAAATTAAGTGTTAAGGAGCAGTTGGACAGGTGTACCTAATAAAGTGGCCGGTGAGTGTATATATATATATATATATATATATATATATATATATATATATATAGAGATAGAGATAGAGATATAGATAGATAGATAGATAGATAGATAGATAGATAGATAGATAGATAGATAGATAGATAGATAGATAGATAGATAGATAGATAGATAGATGGGTAGATAGATAGATCTCTTGTCCTCTTTTGTTTCATGATCTCAGAAATGGCTGGCTGTTCTTTTGTTTCAGAATCTACACTCGCTTCTACTTAGTATTTGAACGTTTTGGACCATGTGGACGGACCGCTCATTTTATTTATGAGGAGCATTTATAGTGGCAACCTATAAGAAGATGGACTTTTAATGTCTGCGCAATGGGTTCAAATGGCGAAGATTTTATTTGTATTCAGCGCATGTGACAGCAGGAAAATGGAAAAACTAAGCATCAGTGAGTAAGGCTATTCACCCCCGCTGAAAGAACATGCAGATTTCATTCTGTGTGCGTGTGTGTGTGTGTGTGTGTGCGAGAGAGAGAGAGAGAGAGAGAGAGAGAGAGAGAGAGAGAGAGAGAGAGAGAGAGAGAGAGAGAGAGAGAGAGAGAGAGAGAGAGAGAGAGAGAGAGAGAGAGAGAGAGAGAGAGAGAGAGAGAGAGAGAGAGAGAGAGAGAGAGAGAGAGAGAGATTTGACTAAGCCTGTAAATGCACGTGGGTGTATGGGTGTTTATTAGGCTGTATATTACTGTTTGTGGTTTTCATATGTCCATGCATCTGCATGTCATTGTGTGTGTGTGTGTGTGTGTGTGTGTGTGTGTGTGTGTGTGTGTGTGTGTACTATTTTTCCCCAACATGCAGGGTGTACAGCTCTCCCAGAGGACAGATCTTAGAGGGAGCGAGCAAGTAAGAACGAAGCTTAGTGGAGATCCAGGGGAGAGAGGGGGATTTCTGACAACTCAAGCCCAGTGGGGAGTGAGGGAGCTGGGCTAAAAGAGCAGAAAGAGGGAGGGTGGGAGTCTGGATCTCAGCTTTACTGATGTACAGACCAGCAGTGCAGAGATGGATGTGAGATAGAAAAGAAAGAGAAATAAAAAGGGGTGATGAGACAGAGGCGAGGGAGTGAGGAATAGACATTATCACTTTCTTGATGCTGCTTTTTTAAAAAGGCTTTCTCTTACATAGCTGTCTGCTCTAACACCATTTTCAACATATGCAGAGAGAGAGAGAGAAGAATATGAAAGGTAGATGTTTTAAGCAGCATTTATGAAAAGCTGATTCACTGTAATTGCAGGGCAGAATTAAAGACCTGAGAAAAACGAAGGGATTACAAGCACACACACACACACACACACACACACACACATTTGCTTAGGTGTAATGATATATCATTGTCTTTAATCTATTGATTGAAAAGCTAATTATAATTTCTACAGTCTAACCCAAACCTTAACCCAATCCTAAAAGAAACATTTTGCATCTTAAGAATAACAAAAACATTTATTTTATTCATTAATTGTTTTTACAAATTATTTTGTAGCTCAGTTAACCTCACTCCAGTATTTTTTTAATTTTAGTTTTCTTTAAATATTTTTAATTACATTTTATTTTTTTTATTTTATATTCATTTTAATTGGTTATTTTTATCTGTTTATGTCTCTACAGTTTTTATTAATTGTTCATTTTATCTCATTTCAAGTAACACAAATTTAATTTATGGTTTTTAATTAACTATAAAAACCTGCCTCACTCACATATTTTTCTAATATTGTGGGGACTTTTAAATGGATTTTATTGTTTTTATGAGTAATGATAAAATATGTTCTGTCCCCTGACTCTCAAAGAAGCCTTTCTGCATCTTTAGTGTTTTTCTCACTAGGACCGCTGGCTGTTACCCCAATGTAGATGGTTGTGATGAAGGCATGACAGAGAGGGAAATGAAGAACATGTGAACAACATGTTAAAACACTCATTAGCTTGAGTCAGTGTTGCATCACAAGATCAAAGTTTTCTGCTGCTGGCTCTGTGTGTGTGTGTGTGTGTGGGGGTGGATATTTGCTCACACACACACAGCCAGCCAGCCAGCGGCAGAAAAGTTTGTCAAAAGAGGGGGGTGAGAAATTGGCTAATATAAAAGGCCAGTTTTTTTTTTTTTTTTTTTTTGCATTTATTATTGATCCAACTTAGAAAAAATGTAGCAACAACAAGCAAGTATTAAATGTCAGGGATACTGAAAAAATGCTCTTTAGATTGAATGCTGAATCTCTTGCAGAGCTCTTTTACTTCTTTCTTTCAAGGTCTAGTGTGCAAGTCCAATATGTTAAGCAAAACTAAACAACTTAATACTGCATTTAATGTCATTAAGATAATCGGGGTTTGCAATTAAAATTGGTCATAAGGTCTATCTGGAAGGCAAACAGTCAGAGTTCACCACCTCAATGCAAATTAAACATTGGGTTTAACTGTAGAAAAAATGTGTATGTGCGCGTGTGCGTGCGTGTGTTATTTTACATTATACATTTAAGAGTGAAGAAAGAAAAGTCTAATTTTCCTCTTCCATTGTAATCCATTCCGGGAGAAATTAGATCCATTCCTTATCCTGAACAAATGAAGTCAGTGCAATTCTCAGACATATTTGATGATGCTTGCTGAACTCAGAATGAACTCCATTTGATGATGTTGATGACTGAAAATACTGACTCACAACCACAAACACAGATCATTTATCACTTTTTTTAGCAGAACTAATGAGCAAAAGAGACATTGTCGGTTTAAAAAAAATTGTTTTTTGTTTTCTTTTACTTTTATTTATTTAATGTGTCATTGTGCTTGAGATGAAATATTGCTGAGGATGTAGTTATTTGAATAACCTTTTATTTATACAAGATGTGACCAGTGTGTTCAAATAAAACTGTACTGGACCATGTTTGGGAAGTGAGGGTATCTAAAATACAGACACAATTGTAAACATACCCGTTCAGGCTGAACCGGTGCAACACTCCGCTAATTGATGACTCCCAGGTTTTGTACAGCGAATGTCCTGATGTATTATGCAGGGCTGTGATTTCATCAAAATCAATCGGAGGGTATAAAAATGATTGACGGGCTGGAGTCTCTTTAAAGTAAATCAGTTAGCTCAGCGGGCATCGTGGCAACACCCCCCAGGCAGCTATTTTTTATCTAGACAATAGGCATGCAGGTTCAGATCTAATTCAATGTGGGAAAACAGAAATCTCTGCAAGTGTTTGTCAAGATTACTTTTCAATAACATCTCAAGGCAACAATCATAAATCAAACATTTTGCTGCTTTAGCTTAAATCACACTAAAAAAAAAACAGGCATGCATATTCTAGAATCAAAGGCGTTGCATTTCTCCTATTCATTTTGCCACGAGTGGTCTGTCTTTTCTTCGTATTACTGTCTTGTGAATCCCACAGGGCGCCTGGCATTCTAGTCAAGTCACATGAGAGTTCAGCTCTGGGCTTTGCGGTGACCCCTGCTGCAGTTTACTGTTAAATCACATTTACCATTACCAGACAACAGACATAATCTAACTAACAGGCGCCCAATGAGATTTCATCCATCGACAGAGTACCGAATTCACCAGACTGCCACCAACCAAACAAACACAGAAAAAAGCTAAATCCATAATATATTCCATTCAGCCTCACCTAGCCTACATATTACTACTTTTATTCAGCAAGGATGGCAGTAAAGGCATTTTAGTCCATGGGCCAAGCCAGAATTTGGTACCACCTGAGGTGGCAAAATCTCTTTGGTACCAGTTTGTTTGTAGAGTCCATATAAGTACTTTGAAACATGATAACCTTTTCAAATAAGTAGCTTTACTAATATTTTGGGACAATCATTATTATTGCCATTATTGTCCTACAGTATCTGCCCCGCAGGTTTGTATGAAGTCTATTATAAGAGGTAGCCATACATGCTATATGTTTATTTTTTCAGGACAGTCAGGGTTATCCAGATCTGCCATAATTTGACATGATATATGTGGTATACGTTTTATATTAGCTTTCATATTAAAGAAAACTATTTTTTGCATCTACTAAATTGTTATATTTGTAAATCTATCTCAAAAGATATTAATGTTAAGTATCTTTTCAGATATGAATAGACAAGACTGTCTGTAATCTGGTGATATCAGAACCGTGATGGTGGGACAATCCATGACCTAGCAATTTGAAAACAAATATGTATGTACTGTATATGAAATAATATTATGCAACAACAACGACTGGTGCTAGTTTCAAAAGTTTCAGATTACTCCTCCATACCTCGTTGTACAGATAAGCCACTATGTTCATCTGAAAAGGTGGGTCCTGCTGTTTATTTTGATATGTGTTACCCTTGGAGGCTATAGGCACTTCTTGACTTTGTGTGAAAATGAGTGAAGAAATGACCGATGATTGCAACTTTGTTTTATTTTAATTCGATTTTTCAAATCATGATTACTCCGACCATCTTTGTTCTACAAGCAATCTCCTAGTGTCACTGTGAAGCAGTAGGTCCACTCTTTCATTTGATATCTATTTTATACAATAACAACTTTGTGAGTAATTAAAAAAAGATTGAGGAGTGTGTGGAGATGAAGGAAGTAGTTTAAGTCGTGTAAGTTTAAGTCGTAAATTTCATGTGAGTTTAAAACCAGATTACTTCACAATACTTTGTTGCACAGACTAGCACATAGCATCATTGGAAACGGCTAGTCCTGATGCTATTTTTAGCACCACAAATTTAAATGTTCATTGTTCTTGATATACCGGTATTTTTGTTATTTTCAGATCAAGGTACATCACAAAATAGAGAAGTATGGCAGAACAAAGTGCAAGTGGTACACAGCCAGAGTGTTTAATACACTGTTCGGGTGATGACTCTAACCTTGTGGCACCTACTAATATAGATTCGTGGAACACACTACTCAGAGCAGCTAAAATAAGAGGCTACAGCCCCATCATTGATCTTGCTAAAGACCTACCTGAAGGTAGCATACCATCAGTATTGTATCACAGGAAATGTCGTAGCATCTTCACTATGAAAAAATTGCTTGACAGCATCCTTGCAAAAGAAAGTTCTTCAGAAATATCTGCAGAAGACATAAGAAAATCCACTAGACAAGGTTCACAGCCATCAAGGGTGTATGAGGCCAAATGTATATTTTGTGACAAATGTAGCAAGTATTTGAAAGGTCAAAGGACAAAAGAGAGCCTGACAAAATGCACAGAGTTGAGAGCTGATGATACAATCAGGAGAGCGGCTGTCAGGAAAGGTGACAACAGAATGCTAGCCATAGTCAGTCGTGAACTAGTAGCAGCTGAAGGTCATTATCACAGATCCTGCTACAGGGTGTACACAAAGGATCCAAATACAGACATAGACAAAGGGGAAATTAACTTGGGCCAAGCAGAATGTCATTATGAGGCAGCAGAGAGAATGGCGGTCTACAAAGTTTTTGCATATATTAGGGAAGGACTGATTGAACATCCTACAGTGGTACCATTTACAGACCTGACCTCTAAACTGGTGACAGAAATGGCTGAATGTGGTGTAACACAAGTGGCACCTTCTACAAAGAAACACCAACGTCGCAAGGTTGAATCTGAATTTGGTGAATCTTTACACATCATACCAAATGACAAAGGAAAGCTGTTGGTATACCCTGACAATTTGACAATGGATGAACTTGTAAAGGTTTGCCAGAAACTAAAAGATGAACTGAAGGAGCACAAATCAAGCATTAGCGAAGACATCATATCGCAAGTGGCACTGAAGATCAGAGGTGATATTCGGAACCAAGATATTACTCAAGCATGGCCACCACATGCGTCAGATCTTGAGATGATGAACAGCACTCCTACATCTCTAGTGGAGTTTCTCCAGACACTCCTAACAGGTTCATCCAAAGTAGGTAATAACCCATCCCAGAGGGTGAACAGCTTCAGCCATCCCTCACAGCTTCATTCAGCCAAGACCTAGTTTATGCTGTTACTTGCGGCAAAGTCAAGCCTACAAAACATATTGTGTTGCCCTTTGCTGTCAAGTCACTCACCGGAAATGTGGAACTGATAAAGATACTGAATAGACTCGGTCATGGTGTTTCATATTCTCAGGTAGAAGAAATTGACACAGCCCTTTGCCTTCAGAAGCAAGTAGCAAGTGGAGGTGCCATCCCACTACCACAAAACATCAAGCCTGGTCTCTTCACAACATTGGCATGGGACAATATAGACAGACTAGAGGAGACAATCAGTGGTGAAGGGACATCACATAGAGTGAATGGAATTGCTGTGCAAACAAAGCATATTGCTGATCATCCTGCTGATACCAGAGCTTTGCCTTGCATCCCCAAAACCAAGAAGAGAAGCATTGAAGCAGTGGAGATGGTACTTCCCATTTACAATGCAGGAGAACGTGCCAATCCTCCTGTTATACAGACAGTTGACACTAATCATACCTCCTTTCTGCAGGATGCAGCAGACAGAAACCACGTGTGGCTAATGGCTCGTCTTTCCAACAAAGATGTTTGCAGCTGGACTGGGTTCAACATCCTCACCCACAATGATACAAGTGTACAAGAAGATAGTATAGGCTATTTGCCCACAATCAATGCTCCTGCTACACAGTTATCAACAGTACATGAGGTACTTAACCAGTCGATAAGCATCATGAAGTCTCTGCAGCTCAACAACATTGTTGTTGTTTTTGACCAGGCATTATATGCCAAAGCTGCAGAAATTACATGGAAACACCAGGAGGTATTCAAGAACATCATCCTTAGAATGGGAGTCTTCCATACCACCTGTACTTTCATGGCAACAATTGGAAAACGGTTTGCAGATGCTGGTCTAAGAGACCTTTGTGTAGAGGCAGGAGTGATAGCTGATGGCTCAATCTCAGGGGTCATTGATGGTCACAGGTATAATCGAGGAATAAGGCTTCACAAGCTGCTCTATGAGGCTTTCCTGAGACTAGCATGGAAAGGTTTTCATCCATGGTTAGAACAGAATCATCAGGAAGATCTTATTCATTTGGAAGCAACTTTGCAAGACAGCCAGACATACCAGAACCAAAAGGACATGGATGGACAACTGATGACAAAGGTATGCTTATAATAAATACAATAATTACAATTTCTAATAACTAATAATACAATAGTATAAATATCTATAGGTAATTTCTTGACATATGGACACCTCACCGAAATGGATGAGAAATATCTCCCACTTATTTGTACAGGTATGTTGATGTTAGAGTGGATGCGGGGACCCCCAGCACCAATGGCTGTTCTGGAGCTTATGGCCTGCAAGTGTTCACGGACCTGCAAGCTTCCCGACTGTTCCTGTCTTGCCAATAAATTAAAGTGCACAGAAATGTGCAAGCTACAAACCTGCAGCAATCAGAGGGAGGAGGAGGAGGAGAATACTGATGTCATGAAACTGGTTGAATATGATGATGATTATGACGATGATGATGATGAAGATGATGATGATGGTGGTGAATAAACAGAATCATTTTGCAATGGCCAAATAAGTTCATGAATAAGGTATAATTATTTTGTTTTTCTTTGTATGACATGTTCTGTTCAAATAAAGTTACAAGATTTGTTCATTCTTTGGCTCAACGGTTAGTGTCATTGAAGGCTAATTTCTGTAACAAAGCTACCACTTACAAAAGGTTATCATGTTGAAATATCATCTAGAGATATGGAAAAAAAAAAAAAATCAAACTAGAATTTGCCACCTTGGGTGGTACCAATCAGTGAAAATTGTGGCCTGGGCCCATGGACTATTTGTAATGTTACAAATTATTTATATTTGGAATAAATGCTGTTCTTTTGAACTTTCTAATAATCCATTATCCAAAGAATCCTGGGGGAAAAAATGTTTCACGGTTTCCACAAAAATATAAGCAGCACAACTGTTTTCAAAATTGATAATATTAATAATAATGAATCACTGAATCAGAATATTAGAATGATTTCTGAGGGATCATGCAACACTGAAGACTGGAGTAATGATGTTTCAGCTTTGCTATCACAGGAATAAATGACATTTAAAAATATATTTTAATAGATAATATTTCACAATATTGCTGTTTTTATGTGTTTTTTTTATCATATAAATATAGTCTAGGTGAGCATAAGAAACTTCTGTCAAAAACATAAAAAAAAACGTTTACAGTTGTGTATATTGATGACAATTACAAGAACATTTAAATGCATTTTCAGAAAAATATAGGAGTCAATTGTATCAAATTTTGTTTTGTAGAATTATTCAAATGTAAACTTTTTATATTGTAATATTATAGTTTTTACTGGTTTATGATAAAATGGATGATCATAAGAGAATTCTTTAAAATAAAAAATAAAAACCTTTTACAGTTGTGTATATTGATGACAATTATGTATATACAATAACATTTAAATGCATTTTCAGAAAAATATAGGAGTCAATTGTATCAAATTTTGTTTTGTAGAATTATTCAAATGTAAACTTTTTATATTGTAATATTATAGTTTTTACTGGTTTATGATAAAATAAATGGATGATCATAAGAGAATAAAAAAAAAAATAATAATAAAAAAAAAAACATTTTATGCATATAAAGTTAATTTAATTCTAAGGGCCCTATCTTGCACCCGGCGCAAATGACTTTGTACACCGACGCATGCATCATTCCTATTTTGCACCCGCGCAAAGCGGACTTTTCCCTCCACAGACGCACGTCGGAAATACACTTGCGCTCCCCAGGAGGCGTGTTCCGGCGCAAACTTTCCCTCATGCTATTTTGACTGACCAGAAAAAACCTAGTCTAAAGTCACTGGCGCGTTGAGCGTACATTCAGATGCTATTTTAAGCGCGCATGCTTGGTCATAATACAGAGTGTGAACAACGCGCATACACTGTAGATGATTCTCTCATCTACACAGATGCATTTTCCTTTTTGCAAATGATACATTTTATAAGTAAAAATATTAAAACACGAGGGAAATCATTGTTGTGTCCATGACGATGGGAAAAATAGGCATAAAGCTTAGGCCTACATATTTACCCAAATTATTATATGAATGTATAACCGAAGCTAATTTGTGTGGGTTTGTCCCATCCCCAATGTCACTTCTCTTTCTTTTACGGCCCTGACGAGAACATCGATCTCCTCGGCTGTGGACCGATTCTGAAGCACACCTGGTAAATGCGCCGTTATAATAGTATTGCGCCATGGAACAAGCGCACCTCGTTCATCATGCTCTTAAAGGGAATGTGATATGACGCTCTGGGGTGCGTTTCCCGAAAGCATCGTTAGCCAACTATGGTCGCAAGTTCCGTTGTTACCAATAGAGTTCAATGGAAATTGCGACCAACTTGCGACCATAGCTGGCTAACGATGCTTTCGGGAAACGCACCCCTGATTGGTTTATTTCACGTTACACCCAAACCACACCTATGAATAATGAAGCTACTTCAGACCAACCCTTTTTAGATTTGCGCCAGGCGCAAGAGGCATTTATCCCGCCGGGAAAATAGCAACAGCGCCGGGATCCGCCCACAAAGTTACTTGCGCTTTGACACTTGCGTTTCAGATCGTTAAAATAGGGCCCTAAGTGTTCATTTAATTATAATGGTTTCACTTTATTTTACAGTATGTTACGTGTACATGTGTTACTTAAGAAATTACTGGGTAATATAAGCTAACAGGGGTTACGGTTTAGGTTCAGGGTTAGTTATTATGATAATTGCAATAACTGGGTAATAAGTAGGCTACATAGTATGTACAGTACATGGAGAACAGGACTGTAAAATAAAGTGCTACCATTATAATTTTCAGGGGTTTATTATGTTCATGTTGTTTATTGGTGTTAATGGTGTTAATGGTGCATCACAAAATACCTTCGTTGCGCTTGCTATTGTACGTAAGTTTGGTAAGATCAGTGGATGGTTAAGGGTTAGACTCTGGGGTTTGATAATGAATTGTTTGGGAGGTTGTATGATTACAACTCCTGCTGGTCTCAGTGTTCTCCTACAGAGAAACACTTTGTAAATCTTTAGTACTGAGTTTTAAAAGATCCGACCACAGCAGGGAGCCTTCTAAGGGTTAACAAAGGAAAGTCGAAGCGAGAGAGAGAGACTCTTTCGGTTTGATCTCTTGCCCCGTAGAGACGTGGAATTGTGGGATAGCAACAGCCTCTTTCCCACATTTGTATCTCCATGGTAACGCCCCATGGGGAGGTGGAAGGGTGGAGGTGAGCTAATCTCTAAGTCGATACAGAAGAATGTTCAACTCTAACTAAACTCTGAGAGTGGGGAGAGTTAATCTATTCTCTCTTCCAACTCAATGGGTAGTGTGTGTACGTGCATGTGTGTATTTTGTGTTAAAACTAATAGACAGAAGATGACAGCATGGAACCAGCTAAATACTTAATCTACCATGAAGCTTTATACAGAAATAATTAAATATATAATCAAAATTATTTAAAGGAAATATTTATATTTGTTGAATTGAAGTATATTAAGTCTGTATATATAATCTGTATCAGATGTCTCTTTTATAGTTGTGTACTGAAGTATATTTTCTGTATTTTATGAATGTACTATTTCAGAGACTATTACTTTTTCTTTACTATACTTCAAAAGCATAATATCTTACTTTTTAACTCTACTATAAACATATTGTTTTCTTGTTATTTCGGACTAAAGAAATCAAGACTTGGTCAGAGATATAATAGCGATATCTGATTCAAGACTAAATCGTTCTTTTAAGATGATTGTTTTTGATGAACCCACTGAATCCATGAACAGATCACACTGTTCAATTCATTCCCAAATTGGACTTATAAGACTACAGTGTGCAGAGGCCTTGGCTGAAGCCAAGTTACTTTTGCCCAATTTTAGAATTGTTTATTGTGATTGAAAATCATATTTAAGTTATAAACTTGTTTAAGGTGCTTTTGAATGAAAAGGCTGCTGTAAAAAGACAAGCTGATAAAGGAATTGTTCACCTAATAATGGCAATCTTTTCATCATTCAACTATCCCTTTTATAGTGTAGGACAAGTTTTGTTGTGTAACAAAAAGAAACATTTGCTTATTTGCATGTCATGCATATTTAATGTCTTCATCCACTAATCTTTTTTAATTTTTTTATTGAGAGCTGGCTGTTTGATAACTTGTATTTTTATTGAGGACTTTTACTTTTTTTACTTTTACTGGTGTAATATTTCATTAGAATATCTATACTTTAACTCCGGTATTTGGTCCAGCAATCCCCTTTCACATAAGGCTGATTTAATTGCTAATATGCATGTTTTTCTCAGTTCTACTCAGTTATTTGACTCTACTCTTACCTCTAGGCTATACTCAGATTACTCAGATTAAAGAACTGTCGCAACATCTTTCAGTTCTAGGGGCAACAGCATGAAAGCTGTAGCGACAGAGAGAGAGAGAGAGAGAGAGAGAGAGAGAGAGGAATAAGGTGTGCGCCACAAGAAAAGAGTGGTAGCACTTTTACCCTGCTGAGAGAAATAGCTAAGGGATTTCCTATTTTATTTTCTTTGCTTTTATAGTGCAGGCCAGTTTAGGGAGGAAAGTGGGGAATGAAATTGAGACATGATGCTGGCCAGCTCTGAACCTGCATCCCCTTGAGCACCACAGGTCTTTAAGCATTCTCTAACCTCATTCTTTCCTACTTTTCTCCAGGTTTCAGTGTATTCCATGTCATATTAAAGTGCACCTTTTATGCTTTTCCAGATATTACCTTTCATGCAATGTAGCTGTTCGTGAATGTAAAAAATCTGCAAAGTTTTAAAGATCAAAGTGCTCGATATATAAAGTTATTTCCTTGCAAAAGAAAGAATCGATTCTGAACTGCTGAAACAGGTTGTCAGTAATTCTAGTTTCACTTCCGTAAACGTAACAATGTAACAAATTTGCATAATGCCCGCCTATGGCTTCATTTGGCTGCCCGCGAACAGTTTTTACTTTGACCCGGCCTTAAACACTGATTGATTCGTGTTGTGTACATGTCGAGAAGACGTTGTTATCTGCGCTGCAAAAGCAAATTCTCTCTGTATACACTTCCAAAGGATGAGGATGTGAAGAGTCAATGATTAAAATTACCACAGCGATACAACAGCAGTATGACCTTTTGTAGTGTTTCCGTCATTTTACTGACTGGTTCTCAAATCTCGGCCAACATGGGATTTGCAAAACGCGTATCAATTAAAGATGGGATAGTGCCCACTTTACTTGGACCAACTACCTCCTCTGAATCACAACCTGTATGATTAATTATTGATGTATATATTTTCTACCCAGTGCAGCTGTAGGTCTTCGGCTAACTCACTTTATTAATGTCTTACTGAAATAGATCTGCTAATCAGTTGTGGGCCCACTATTACCAAAAATTGTGCCAAATAATGCAGATTGTCTGTATTTTTTACTACTTTGAGTAATGATGAAGGATGGAGAAAGATTTTGGTTTACAAACTGTAATGTTATGTCATTCACGATAGTTCTCAGTTAACGTATGCACTAATGATACAGTTCCCACATGTACACTACAATAAATAAAAAATATACACACTGGTTTGTTGATGAACATACACTTGTTAATGCTGATGTAGAGGAATTAGTTACAACCTCTCATAATGTATGATGTATGATTTTAATGAACTGAGTAAAACTGATCACTGAGAAATGTCCTGCGAAGTCATCTCTGCGATGGAGGTTTGGGTTGAATAACTAGTTCTTCCAATGTTTTATCATTGGACTCGCGGTCAACTTGATATGGTAAAATCGACGCCATCGTTATTGTCCTGGAGTGTACAATCGCTAGGGATTGAGGAAGCCTCCGAAGCTGTAATTCAGATGGTAATGGCCGTTTCATTTCCGACACACAGTGTAAGCAGTAGACCAAACACATTGCAGGCTCGCGGAATGGAGGGATTTAGAGAGACCTGATCTTTGAAAGATTCGTTTTTAGAAAAGATGTGTTCAATGAGTATTATGAGAAAATTAAATAGTTTTTTGACCTTTGATGTATGTTAACCTATTGTAGGAGACCTCCAAAACAAAATTAGGAACCTTTAAAATAGCATAGTAGGGGCACTTTACCATGTCAACAAGAATCCATGATTGAACGAGCGTGTCATTGACATCTATACCTGAGGACTGAAAAGAATGTAAACAAAAACCTCCATATTCACATCCAGAGAGTAAATGAATGCAAGCACAATGCAGGAAAGCTTGGGCAGTGTGAATTAACACAATTTTAGAACAGTTGATGCAACAAATTCTTTGTATGAAAGAGGCCAGTGTCATCTATTGGAATAGTGTTCATTGCATCTCCCTCTTTGGTGAATGCTGGGAGTGGGTGTGAAATTCATAAGGACATATTTACAGCATTCAAACTGATGATGATGAAAAATAATCTAATGAACTTCTTTGTGAAAGTTGAGAATTTATGGGAGAAAACCAAGGTCAACATCTCAGATGTTCTGCCATTTATATAGAATGAAGCCATCATGAAGCCTTTTGGGAAAAGACTGTGTCAGAATCAGCTGCCCTGAATCATGTTCTCTGAAAACAGACAGGCGTACAAACTTTGACCTCCCTAATAAACCCGTTAAGGTTTCTTTTTGTTTTGCTCATAGGGGAGATCTCAAATGTAGTGTATGTCAGCTCTGAAACTGCAGCGCTTTGAATGTGTGGATATAGACGACAAACAGCCTGTATTGCTTTCCACATACACGGCCAATCAGAAATGAGTGACATTTAAATTCCCTGAGCATAAGGCAACTGAAAATACTGAGAGAGGAAAAGACCACAGCAGGAGCAGGCAAGTAACCCGACATGACTCTTAGAGCTGGGACTGTGTGCGTGTGTGTGTGTGTGTGTGTGTGTGTGTGTGAGAGAGAGCAGGGACTCGTGTCAGCAGAGGGGCTGGCTGATGGAACGTCAGAGGCTGCAGATGAAGGGATGAGAAATGACGATGAGCCGAGCTTGGCTGTGTGGCACTGGTCAAAAGCGTGTGAGGGAGATGTGAGCTCTGTAGATCCGATTAATCTTTACTCAGATGAGACGAAAGGGAAAAGCATCAAGGCTAGGTATTTTTTTCCTGATAAGTTTGTTGCTGCTGTCCATTGGGCACAAAGATTGAGGGGCTACAAATTCAGTTCAGACTTTGTGCGGCACCTTTTGTGCAAACAGTGCAGTATGATGTGCTGGTAAATACGTAATAAATAAATACACAAGTAAATCCTTTATGTATTAAAAGAAACAAAACTTTGGCATGAATCATTTATAGTTTCCAATCGAGTATACTTCAGTTATGGTGGTGGTCTAGTGCTGGAGTTAGCAGTTTTGTTGTCTTAGTCAAAGTTTTTGTCTTTTGATGAAAATGTCATTTATATTTCAATATTAATATGATCATGTTTTATCAATATTTCATCATATTAATACATTTTGTTTTCCATTTTGTTTTTCTTGTCATATTTCTTTCAACAGAAGCTTTGCAATAAAAATTCAATATATTTCATTAATCTTGTTAAGAACTCAATTAAATCAAAATCATTTAATTATCTTCATTATAATTTTTTTTTTTTTGTCCTTGTCAGCATGTTTGTTGGATGACTGTTGATGTAGCGGGATGAACAAAAACAGATATAACGGATGTGGTGTCAAGCCTTTGAGAGGTGGTTCATTTTAAATAAGTCAACATCAATGTGAAAAAGGGGGTATATAGTTGGATACACTATACACAATAGTGTATCCAAAGGGTTTGTGTTGCAGAAAATGAAAGCGGGTGTGTTGTCATCACAGGCTGGTTGGTGTGGGTAGGATCCGGGCCCAGAAGTGGTGGTTTAATCCCTCAACCTCAGGATACAGAGTTCAATATTTCTAAAAGAGACTAGTCTTTTCTGAGGGCACGCTGCCAGCAGTACACCTTTACTGTGCTCCTCCTCTCACACCTGCTGTAGTCAGGAGACTGACTACAAGGTGGAGACCAAAAGGATGAGGCGGCACTGACATAAGGCTAGGCGGTAATTCGGTGATGCTGGATAAGAGTGGTGAAACCAGCACATCAACATCCATGAGGACTAGCATACATTACTCTGGCATGTTCTTGCACTGTTTTTTATGTCTTGTGCATTGACAGTGCCTTTACGAAGGAGCATAAACATCAATTGAATGAAAGTAAGTATTGTAACTGAATTGAAATTGCATGCCTTCATTCTACTGTCCTTACAGAGAGAGAAAGAGAGAGAGAGAGATGTGTTTTAATTGTATTTATATGTACACTGTAAAATGAATATGAATGAATACGCTATATCTAATCGATAAAATTGTGGCAACAGATTACAAAAATGTCCTCTTTCTAACATTTATATTAATTTTCTGTGCTATATGCATATATTTGAATGTTGCTATGTGTATTTCTCTTATTTCAGCATTTTTAGCCTTGAGCAGTATCAAGTTAAAAAGTTAAACTTTTAAAAATGCATCTTACGACACAAACTTTTTTTGCATTGATTTTACTGCACTATGTTTTTGAGTGCAAGAAGGCATCCTCTGTGAACAACCCCTCAGAGAGCCTGATGTCTTCTGCAGGCTGTTCCATAGTTGGGGACTGAGCATCCTCAATGCTAGTTTTGACTGTTAGAACACGTTTAGAAGACCACAGAGACCTGTTTGTAATAAACTTCACTAGCTTATTAGATATGGGCTGAGCTGCAAACACATTAAGAGATCTGAACACCAGTAAACCAAAATCAATTTAAGATGTACTAATCAAGGATGTGTAATACGATAAAGCTGAAACATTTGGGGCCCTTTCTCATGAAGGCCAGCATGTGGACTGTCTGAAACAAAGATGAGATGTAATGTATTCTGTGTTAAGACCGAAATGCTGAGGGGAGGAAGAGCTAAATAAATGCTTTATGGGATTTACTGGAAATTTCATGCTTTGCGACGTCTAACGCTCCTGCCACAGCTTCCTGTTCATCCCTTTTGTTCACTTGGAGATTTTATGCACGAAATAATGTTAAAGAGAGGAGGGAGAGAGGTTTCAGAACTTCCTCTCTCTTTCACTCCGTCCCTTTCGTTCCCTCTCTTCTAATTGCAATGCATACACATTAAGCGATCCATATTTTCAGACCTACTCGCTCTCTCTCTTTCTCTCTCTCTTTTTATCTCTTTCTCACCTAATTGCATGCGCACATTAACATATATTTCCATTCGGGCTAAAAGCAGTGGCTTTGTCTGCCACCGAATATCAAGAGAATGTTCCTGCATGTTTATGAGTGATGGAGACGTGGGACATCTATGAACAGAAAATGACATTTTGTTCAAACTGTGTGTTTGTGTGTGTGTGTGCGCGTGTGTGTGTGCGTGTGCGAGAGGGAGTTTTGGCATTATTTATTGACATGGAACGAAAGCAGCCTTAAGAAATCCAGCATATTCTCTGCCATCTCACGATCAGGGATTAGCCAAGTCTGCATGGGCAAGCATACACACACACACACTCTATCTTTGTCACACACTCCGAAAAAATGCAATCACTTAAACTCCAAGTAAGGCAAAGACCTCATATGCATGCAAACACACGTTAAATTAATTAACTGAAGTAATTAGTCATCCCCATTTAAGGTATGACATTACTGAGAGCGAGAGAGAGAGAGAGCCATCGACTGTAGAAACAGAAGTCAACTCGCAGACACTCGGTCGCCATGGGAACCACTGATGCGCTCGACAGGGGGTAACACATGATCAGGTCAGCCCAGAGCCCCCTTATCGACTTGTGCTGTTTACAGATTTCACTTTGTTTCTCCGTCTCACATCCGTGCGATGGGGGGCCGCAATGTTTTTATAGGAAAGAAATGGCATTGTCCTCTAAAAGCTGACAAGCCTTTGATTTTTCTGACTCCCATTCTTTATTGTCTCTCCTGATGAAATGTCCTGTGGTGTGATGTGGCGCTCTGATCTAGGACCAGCTGTTGAGCCTAAACATTATCAGAGAAAGCACATGGCTGCTCTAGACCGGTGGACATGGGTAGCTAGTGAACGCACTGCTGCATGTGGGAGGAAAACTCGCCGTTTCCATTATTAAGGCTGAGGTATTGAACAGGCAAACGGACTAGAAAAGAACACACTCACAGTACTGAAGGTTTTGCTGAGAAAGAAGGAAAGAAAGAGAAAAGAAGAAAAGGAAAACCATGAGATGGGCCCCCACCCAAGTCTGTAGAAATGAAATAGTGGTGTTTATAAAAACAGTTTTATTATTGCCGGTCTAGCACTCTCATTTTAGGTTGTTTAGTTTATTCTATCTTTTTGTGTTGCCAAATTGTTTTTGTTTAAATGGTTTATATGATGTGTTTTCATGGTTTTCTTTTTCTTTAGTGTGTTGTATAGCTGTTTGTGCATGTATATCTGCAAAGTTACAAACCTCAAAGTCTCGCACAAAAATATTTATTCTATTTAAAAGTGAAGGCAGATCCAGACCTATCTAAACCGCCTCGATCGATTTGTCCTTCACATACCTACGTCACTAGGTGGAAATATTTGCATAATGCCGCCCACATGCATACGCAAAGAAAGAAGGCGTGGCTTCAGTTATTGTAGTGTGTTGTCGCCGTCATGTCGTGAGACGCTGTGTGTTTCTATGCGAAAGCAAAAGTACTTCATTTGGACTTCTGAAAGTGGACGCAATTAGGAATCAGTGGTTAAGATTTGTTTACAACACTGATCCAGAACAGTACAACCCAAATGTTTGTGTGTGTGTGTGTGTAGCACATTTTACGGAGGATAGTTTCCTGAACCTGAGAGAGTACAAGACCGGCTGTCCACAAAGGCTATTTCTAAAAAATGGGGCAATTCCAACTTTGCTAGTGCAATCTGGCGCTTCTGAATCAGAGCCTGTAAGTATGGTTTATAATTTGTTTAAGTATTTGCTATTGACTGTTCGCCTATTACTTGTCATTCTTATGAGCAAAAGTGCAGAGATGGACTTAAGTTTATAAACATAGTATCCTCTGTTTCTCCGCTTATAACTTGTGGAGATGCACTACGTGTTCTGTTTCACACTGGTCGTTCTGCTGAAGTCGCACTTGCAAAGTTCGTTCTGATCGATCGGCTTGTTCATCTGCATTTTCAGAATCCAACTCTGACTGCCTTTATAATTGCTTTGGAAGCTAAAGTTTGTGATTATGGTAAGGGGGCGTTACATCTCTGACACATGCTTGAGGTGTTCGGCCAATCACAACGCACTGGGTCAGCTGGCCAATCAATCAATCAATCAGCGTATGCCTTGCACAAGAATCAGCATTCAGTTTTTAGGTGTGTTATAAATGTATTTATGGAATAGGTTGTGCAATTAACCGATATATCCATATTTTTCAACATATTCTTTAGTTGAATAACTAGAGAAAAAACTGTGGACATCTGTGGAAAAGTGCAGTAAATGGTAAAACTGTTTGTGCAACAAACCAGTGCGTTTATGATTACGATAATAAATTTAAATATGAAAAAAAAATATCTGACAACAGAAGCCTTGCACATTCAAGGTAAAATGGTCGCACCCGATTTAACACCACAAAATAAGATAATAAATATTACAGTGGTACAATATAATTTCGTGAATTTCGATACTTGATCCCGATGTCAATGTGCATTATACAGCACAGTTCGTCAGATCACACGGTGTGATGTGAAGCGTGGAAAATGTTGACAAAGGATTAATTTGTCAGCACAAGGCCATTGAAGAGATGTTTTCATTTAATGAGATATTTATTATTAATCCACACAAATGTCAGTCTTGAAAATGCCCTTTTTTCTTCTGCAGATCGTGTATTTAACTGCAGCAGCGTGAGCACAAGCGCTCAGCGTGCGCTCAGGGACTCTGCGTCTGACAGCCGCAGCCCGTTTTTCCTCCAAAGGGCTGTAGAGAACAAGCTCTGAACTTTAATAAGACTAAATGAGCTTCCAAAAGCAGAGAAAAAAGTGCATTTTATCCATGCTGTGTAGAAATCGGATGGTCTAAATGCATTAAGCACTGTATATAAGACACAGAATACGATGAAGACTGTGGAATAGCGAAAATACTACAGAATGATCTTGCCTTGGTTAATAATTCATCATTCGATATAGCCTACTATATAGTTACAAAGTCTTAAAGACTTTTCTTCTGTTTATTTGAAAGATCCAACCAATCAAGTGTTTATGGTGGCCAGAAGGGGACATGTTCGGTTCACTTAGTTTTGTCTTGGGCACAACTTATTAAATCGTGGGAATGTGATAAAATGTCGAGGCCACGAGATATTAAGTTGTGGGAACGTCATATTAACGACACAGTATTTAATTTTTCACCACTAGAGGTAGCTTGATGACGCCTTGATTTCGCGGAATCATGGGAGTTGTTGTCTTCACCTCTACAGCCAGTGGAGAATACGATGGGACTCAGACAGAAATCATATTCATAGATGACTGGTAATGTACTAAAGATTTATTAACATTACGAAAGCCGTTGGAGCAGAATGAGGCCGCTGGAGCGATTGCTAATGAGAGACAAGCGCGACACACAGCTCGAGAGTAGTGGAGCTTTTATTACGCCACTTCCGCTTCTTCCGGTCATGTGTGTGTAGGGTAACGCAGCGGTGTTTTATCATATTAGATACATTTGAGTGTGTTGAAAGTTGTTGTAATGCTACTCTGTGCGTTCGCTCGGCGGCTACTATATGAATAACTTGTTGCACACTAAAGTGACCTAGCTCGATATTAGGCATGGTAAATATTAGCCTGGCTAACGCCAGACCACGTATCATTGTCTGGGAACCACATGTTAATTTTCTCGTATTTTAGGCGTGGTTTACGAATGCCCAGAGCCGTTTTATTGGGTGCTACGAATGTCTATCAAATGCGCCTGTATGCAGCTCATAGCCAATCGTTTCAATTATACCAGATGACGTATGCAAAAGCGACAGAAATTAGACGAGGAAGAAGACGATGGGTCAGAGATTTTTCAAAATAAACTTGTGTTTATCATTTACATGTGTTTTTTAAGTCCTGTCAGTTTAAACATCAAGTGCAAGAAGTGTACGCACACAGAGCCGGGCAGACACAAAGTTCAATGCTCTTTCTCTCTGAGCTTGACGGACAAGAACATTCAAAATGAAGTCAGAATGTCCGTCTCGGCGAATATCCTCATAAACACAAGTCACGTTTCCTGCATTGACCTTTTTTTTTTTTTTTTTTGCCGGCCGCCAAATCGAATTTTTGTCCCGCCAAACTAAAGCCTTATTTGATCTGTGACTCGAGTGGTGTAGAATAGAATGACTGCTGCGCTGGACAGAGCGAGCAGAGAGAGAGAGGGAGAGCGAGCCCCGGCCGGCCGCGCGCGCGCTCCCACCGTCTTCAAACAACACGAGCGCTGTCTTGCTCTCTCTTCCTCGCGCAATTTCAATAAACGAAAAAACCTTTCCAGCGATTAAATGTTTTCAATGTTGACACAAATCTTGTGCGATGTCCTAAACTGCCGTGCTAATTACACAACGCCCGCCGTAGGCTACACGTCCACTAATGACGCATTGAACCGATTCACTTTAATCTGGTGAAATATCGCAATGCCATTTTTTCCCAATAGGGATCTTCGCCGTGACGTCACGATGCGGTTACATGCGCTCTGGTTGGCAAAAAGAAAAGTAATGGCTTGCTGCGCAGCGCAAACACAGAAGACAAATGGTTGTATCGTGCTGTGAGATCGGCTGTGTTAACAGGTTCGATAAGAGTAACCTTCTACCGCGTACCTAAACAGCTTGAATAAAGAAGATAGTTGTGGATTTCTGCAATTAGGCGTCTAGAATGGGTACACATTTAAACCCAGATATCACCATGATAAGTACTGACTTGATTACATCAAGACAAACAAAAAATGTATTACAAGTTTTTTTTTTAATTGTTTGTTATTAACATTTGTTATTAACATTATTAACATTTGTTGTTAACAGTTATTAACATTATTAACATTTGTTGTTAACATAGAAACGGTGCCTAATCTAATCACGTATGTACTAATTTGCATAAATACCCAAACAGATCTAAACATTGGGTATAGCCAGGTGAAAATGTCTTGTTGAATCTTCTTGACACCTTACAGTAAAATACCTAATGTTAAGGTCTGAACGGAACCCATTCAGGCTACCCATGAACATTAATACATGGAGGCTGGAAGAAGTACTTTAGAAACCAAACCAGCCTTTATTAATTTGTATTTGTATAAGACAAAAGGGTAAAATAAAAAGTGGCTGGATCAAAAAATCAAATTACGTACACAATGCACGACTAGAGAATTTCATCTTCATTCTCTTCACAGGCCATCTGCATTGAGTTTGGTTCTTTCTGCCAACCAGTTCGCGGCCACGCCCATATCGTGACGTCACATTTGACTCCGGCGAACATCCCTATATCGTGCTGCCCTATTCTAAACTACTTAGAACAATATCTAAGGCTGCATTTTGGATCCATAGATATAAACCAATTGCTTCGGTGTGTCGAATAGACAAGTACACAAATCACCAAAATATATAACATTGTTCTAGTGGTTTTTGGATATTTTGATCCAAAAATCCTACATAGTGTGCCTTTAACTGCCTTTAATTTTTTACAATTTAAATGTGATATTTATACATCTTTTGAGAGGGATCATAATATTTAGGAGTCCATGGCAGTAATAAGTTTGAAAATCGCTGTGGGTATTGGTAAATACACGTGTATCCAGACTTTTGGTTTGCAGCATAAAGCCTTTTCTGACCAATTAGACAGCAAGAGACCATCTGACAAATCAATTCTGTTTTGTTTTTTTTAAATGTTAATTATAGGCAAGCTAATCTGAACTGATTTATACCACTTGCCATTTTTGTGTGCAGTAGGCAACAGGCAGTCAGTGAACAGACTGTGAAAGATCTGTAGGCGTGCCATCTGAGGCTAGTGTAACTGTAAACCCAACTTTCTTGTTATATGTTGTTTAAATTCTTGCCCCTTATTTTGTCTTGAGAGCCTTGTCTTGCGTTTTATCCTTAGGGCTGCTTATTTATTGATCATCCATGCAGTAACAGACAAGCCTGCAAAGAATATCGAACAATGATTCTAAAGTAATAGTGGACAGAAGTGATTCACAGGAAGCGAATCAAAGAAAATGATTAATTAAAAGAGTCATTCAAACCAGTCTGAACAGTGAGGTAAGCTGCATCCATGGCAACAAACTCCGAAATCTCTGTTCGGCCCTTTTGTTCTACTCGGAAAGACGCGGTGTCCCTGTGGCACACCCGTGTCTCATTTGTACAGCTGGATAAACAAATTACTCCAAGCCAATTAGCACAAGCTGTTAACACTATAGTGTTTCAAGGCCCTTTCGTATTAATTGTACCACACAGTTAAAACATACTTTAATAAATGCTAAATCAATGGCTGAAATATATTTTTATATTACTGTATAATGATTATTTGGGAAAAGGCAAGGTGGGGTGAAGAAACCGGAATAACTCTCTCTAGTGCTGAAAGCATGAATGCAGCCAGTCTGTGGTTTAAGAAAGATTCTCCTGTGGTGTTTGGGGCAAATATATAATTACAACTAAGAACGTAACAATGATAATGAACTGAAGGGGGGATATTTCCCCAATCTTTTAGAGAAAAACACTTTTCCTGGAAAAGCTTAATTTCACAAAGATATAATTTAATAAAATAAACAGCCATAAGTCAGTCTTCAATGTCACATGATCCTTGAATACTGATCCTAAAATGCTGATCTGATGATTAAGAAAAATTTCTTATTATTACTGAAAACCGTTGTAATTGCTCATATTTATGCACCGATGTATCGTCCGCTGATATTTACTGGCCAATTTTTGATCAATTTAAAACCACTGGCATATATCAGCTAGGTTATAGAATGAAAAAGGCTGATATAACAAACCGATGTTAACTGTGTGAAGGCACTGAGTTCGTTGTATAATGTCTGTTGCATAATCCAACATTTTTGTCTGGGTATTTGCTGAAACAAAATGAAATCAGTACAAAATACAGCAGTGCTCGACAATAAGCATTGCCGGGGCCAGCGTGAACGACGCTCTGGCTGGATCTTCATGAAAGTTTGCCCTTTGCAGGTGTTTTTAAGGCTTGCAGATTTAAATATTAAAGTACAAAAAGATGTGAAAGAGAACCAAGGATTTGTGTATATTTAATTTACACAATGAACAATATATTTTACATTTGATTACTTTATTTCTGTTCCCTAAAACTCTTTGACCAACCTGAAAAAGCACTTTTTACAGAACATCTTTGTTCTGTTGTATTTATGTTGGTCTATTGAGTGTTAAATGGGATCCGCATGTTCAATAGAAAATTATTTAATGATGCTGCAATAAACTAGCTAGCATGCCTAAATTAATGCGTTTTTGAACTTTCTTACTTTAAAACATGATCAAAACACTAATCTATTTTAATGACAAAAAGTTCAAATAAGAGAGAAAGTGGAACATTTCAGTATCAGCCAATTGTTGTTTGTTAAAATTGGTATCGGCCAAAATTAAAATCTGTGTAAAAAAAATAAAAAATAAATCAGTGCATCCCTAATGGCATCAGTGATGTCAAACATGGTTTGTCTTGTTATACTTTTTTTTTTTTTAAGAACATCTGAATTATCATTCAAGAACATCAATTATCATTATATTGATTTTCAAAGCTGCAATGTCTATAATAGTATAGCTCAAAGCCAAATGAACAGCAGTTGGTAAAAGAGAGACAGCTCTGAACAGTATGGGGCCCTGAGACTACAAGAGGAATGTTTTGTGCTAAACAGTCTCTGTTAAACTTGGGAGCGCATTTAATTTTGACAGTCTCAAATTCTTTTGAAAATGAAGACTATGTGTTCATACTCACAATCTTACCCGTTCCTGTTCCCAGTGAAACAGAAGAGTGAATATTGCAGTGTTCTTTCTGAGCTGCATATGTTTTATATACTATAGTGTTTGGTTGAGTAAGATAAGGCACGAAAACACATTAACACCTGCATTCAAGACACACACACACACACACACACACACACACGTACGTACACGGAGATGGATGATGGGGGAGATTGGATTTCTGGGCCAGTGAGCAGGAAGCAGAATGCAAGCGTGTGACTGCAGTTCTGTCACAGCGGGTCATTTGGGTACTAATGACTGTGTGTGAGTGAGTGTGTGTGCCTTGCATAAACCGTATAGGTGTGATTGAGACACGCACACCTACCAGCTGCAATTTCAATTTGAAACCCCTCATTTTTATATAAAGGAGTGAAGAGGCAGCGATAGAGAAAGTGGCAGGGAGAAATAGAGAGACTTTTGTTTAGTGCTGTTGAACCAAAGCTCTTACCTGATAGTACAGGTTGCTTGTCTTGTCATCTGCCTGCGCGCTTAAATAAGATGTCATCAGTGCGGTACGGTAACGGTTGTCACCAGAACCAATGATGTGCTCAGAGTGTAACCTGAGTCAGATAACGGCCAGCAGCTCATCTCTGCTCGTTCAGGTGTTTCTTCTTGCCTTTAAGACGACCGGTTTCTGTACTCACGTTGTCTGAGTGTGTGACAGAAAGTGTGAAGGTGCGTGTGTTAAACAACTGAACGAAGTGTACTGTTGCGCGCCGCCAAGCGGAGAGGAAGTACAACAGCGCACCCATGTGGCGAGATAAGAGGTACTACAGCCACTTAGTTCCAACACACCTGCAGCTCGCAGGAACAAGCCTAATGTTGAGTAAGTTTTCTGACATTATTATTCCTTTCATTTTCTTATTTGTTTTTATTTTTCTTGGTTCATTTTCACTCCCTTTTTTCCCCCAGTTGAAAAAAACTGCCTAAAGTAGTCTAGGATTGTTTGCGGGTCTTTGCTCGTCTCCCATCCTGGTTTCAGAAGGGTTTGGCCACTGGGTACTTTTCAAGTGGTCCCTTAATCAACGTGAATCAGTTTCAGTGTAAATGGAAAACTTTTATTGCTTCTTCTGTCTTGCCATGCCTGGTTAGGACACACGATTTTAGCCCCATTATGCTTGTAAAGTCAAAGTGGCACGAGGACATTGCTTTTCTCCACTATAAACAATATAGATGTAAACAAAACCAACCCATTTCGTTTTTTAATAATACTGGACTTGTACATATAAAGATCAGCAAAGGTTCAAACAAGAGTTTAAACAAGAATGTGTAAAATAGCTTAAATGCAACATTAAAATGGCACACGAAATGTATAAAAGAGCTTAAGAAGATAGGATGTGCAAAGCTACAGATCACATGGATTAAGGTGCAAATCACAGAGACCTTAAACATACAATAACAGTCTCAGGCAAAAATAATTTGATTTATGAAACACACAAACAAGATCAGAATGGGCTTTAGAGACCCTATTTAGCATGCTAAATAATTGCCAATGTTGATATGAACAAGGAACATTTTGAAAAAAAAAGATAACAACAAGCTCTAGCAAAACGTGTAGCTGCCAACAAGTATGCAGCCTGTGGGACAAGATTGAACACGGCATGGAAGTGTTTTATATGTCCCAAAAAAGCTTTTGTTTTGCTAAAATGTACATGTTTATTTTAAGAAACTGGTGTTGACTCACAGATATAACATATTTAAAAAAAAAATTGTAAAAAACAGAACGGCAAAATGCTGTAGAGAGCATTGATTATTGTAGTGCTTCGTAATGGGGGACTGCGGGCACAGGAGTCAGGTACGAGATTTCTTCTCTTTCCTGTCAGACGACACTTCGGCTTTACGCTTGTGAGCCTGTGAAAAGATAGACAGATAGATAAATAGATAGGCAGATAGATAGATAGATAGATAGATAGATACGCAATCAGACATTTTACATTTTAAATCTTGATGACATTGCTGACATTATAACTTTAGATTAAGACATGGGCAGCCAGATAGATAGGTAGACAGACAGAGATAGATAGACAGATCATTTGCATGTTGTTCTTGTCTTGTAGACAGATTTAACACATTGTAAATCTTGCTGATATTATAGGCATTTAGCATGTGATGGAAGGAGACTGGAGCAAAGAGAACACGGGCAGAAAAAAAAATGTTCCTCGCTCCAGGCAAAATCTTGCAACTCACACCATGCACATGCTCTGATAGATCGACAGATACATAGACAGACAGGTTTGAAATCGTCAGTGGGATATACTAAACTTTACTGTGGACAGTAAATCTGAGGGGAATTTTGATCATTTGCATGTTCTTGTTCAGTTGTTCAAGCATAATTCTGAACTAGAGGGAAAGTCTTTGGGGACGTGAAGCACGGAGCACAACAACAGATGGAGCGAAAAGAAAGAAGACAGGACGTATTACTGATTGTCCTTTGGGTGTTCTTCTCTTTTTCTCAGCTCGCTCTTTCTCCTCTATCTCCATGTTCTCTTTCTCAATGAGAGAAATGAGTGTGTTACAGCGACGCTGCAGCTCCTAGCAAACCAGACAAAACACACGGAAGGAAACTCTTTCATCATCTCAGCACAAGAGTTATACATCACATCTCATATACTTTTACAATTCCTTGCACCCACACGCTTTCACAAACGCACACCAATATGACCTGAAAAACAATCCCTGGATGCAATGTGATTAAAAAGAGAGTTGGTTTGCATTTGTGTGCGAGACAGGCATTCATAGGCTTTATTGTTTTTACATGAAAACTAGACATCTTAACCCAACTGTAAAAGAAAACATCTTCCATTTTTAAAAATGTAACTGTTTTTCCAATTGAAGACCACCTTCGTCAGATTCAGTTCACTGCTGTCCCCAAAGTACATCTCAGTAAACCAACATACACGTACAACTAGGGCTGTGCGATATGACAATATATATCAGATGAACGAAAAAGTCTATCGTTTCTCTATCGTTTATTTCGTGGTGTTGCAAAAAACATTGTTTAACTTTTTCATCATTTGGATGACTGCAATCTTACAAGTCAAGTCATCTTCATTTATATAGCGCTTTTAACAATGTAGATTGTTTCAAAGCAGCTTTACAGAGATAAACATATCATTTAAGGTAACAGAGATTGTTTTGGCTTTATAGCGGTTCTTGAATTATGTTATTTTCCAGCTAAAGTTAGTTTTGATTTACACGCCACCATAGGGATGCAGGCAGATCCGGGTGGCTCCGAGCAGTAGAAGGACCAAATCGAGGAGCTCATTCTTAAAACGAGGGGCTAACAGTTACCTCTGTAGCATGGACATGGTTTGATTAACTTTCTATATGTTTGATTGACTATTTTATTTAGATAATTAACAGGCTGCGATGTCAAGTTAGCAATGCTAGAATAAGTTGTATGCGCGCGAGGTGCCGGCGCGATCTGGGGAATTTTTGTCCTTCTGAGGAACCTGTTACTCAGTAATTTATGGTCATACAGATAAAAGCAAGACACTTAAACTTAAAGGAACCGTATGTACGATTGTGGCCAAAACTGGTACTGCAATCACTTTCAAATTACTGTAGAGCGGCGTATTCCCTCCCCCTCCCCCCTGACCCGAGGTTGCCAGATAGTCTTCAAATTCTTCGCCGGTTTCAGCCGTCTCCATCTTTCAAAGACATCTCCAATACAAATCCTTGTTTTATTTCGGACTTTGTCACGAAGTATTTCAGAATCATAACAAGGTTTTTTGGGATTCGTAACGAAAAAATAATTTTTTTTATCCGGCATGTTTGTAGCTGCAGCTGTGGTAACTAGAGCAGGATGCCGCAACACTACTGACTTCATGATTGGTAGATCGGTGGAGGGTGGCGCTTCAGACCAAAACACAACATGACAACATCAACATCAGTTGAGGGCTGCAACTTCACTTTTTAAATGACAATATCCTGGCCGGACTACTGTTGTCAGTGATATAAGTATTTGAAATGAACATGATTTCTTAATGTCTAGTGACATATCAGGGCCATTTTATGATTAATTGAAATACATTTCTTACATACGGTTCCTTTAAGATTAAGATATTTCTTAGTATTTGGTTATTTTTACAATGAATATTCATCTTTCTAATTATGTCAAGCGCTAAAATATTTTATTGGGAAGAAATAGAGGGGGGAGATTCGATTTTAAAAAAATATTAAAATATTGTTGTGGACAGTAGAGGGACGTTGATTTTTTTCCATATGGTGACGCTCCTAAAAGATTGTTTAATCAATTTTTGCAATTGACATCTAATGGTTTTAAAAAACGTTTATTAAATTCTTTACTAGTTGAAACAATAACGTCTTTGTTCTTTAGGAGGTTTTGCTCATCAAATATTGATATATATTAATCAATTGTGAATTGTGATTGATTTATTGATAGACAGCCCTACCAATGGATTTTCCAGTGATGTGTGATTATTGGATGAGGATTTAATAAATATGTATTTTAAAAGTAACAAAAAATGCTTGCAAAGAGCAATTTCTTGTTAAGAATTCTTAACGAAAAAAATTCCCTGATATTTCCAGGTTGCCCATTCTCACCATTGCAGTCCTGGACTTAATGAACCAGTCGAATCTGAACTGTGGAGCGTTCCGTACACACTGTCGAAGTTCTTCATAAACATATTCTTTATCAAAGCCCATCTTGTGCAACATGCAAATCAGAAACCTGTCTTCCTCCTGCAGACATAGACACAAAGAAAAGTTTCCATATTTTAAGTTCTTAGTAAACACACTACACAAATACACTAACTCGCTCTCACATGCACGCACCTCTGTGTAGTTCTTTCCTTTGTTTGTGCCGTACTGGATGCGGAGCTGGTGGAACGGAGCCTTATACCGTGCTATCTACAAGTACACAAAACACACCATCAAACAAAAACTATTTACTAATTATTATTGCATCATAAATTACATTTCCTCTGAAAGTTTCTTGCTTTCCATGATAAGGCTGTGACTAATATTGCCTTATATTGAGGTTGCAAATCATCAAAAGCAAGAAAAACAAAATCTACCACACAATTATAATTCAGCAGCCATTAAAGAAAAAACCTGCTTGTCAACAACATAATTGAATTCCATCGTGAGTTTTTAAAGGCTGACCTTGGCGTCCAGGGCTTTTTTGATGCTGATGCGTCTCTGGATGCGAGCTTCTCCTCGCTCTATCTGAGCCATGATCTTCTCAATATCCTGCAGCTCATTGCAACGTTCCCAGAACACCGCTATAATAAGGACAAATGGGTGAGATGTGTGTCTGTGTAGTTGATACAAGAGTGGCATATATTTGTGTAGTTCAGACAAGTGTGAGGTTAGCTGATTGTGTATTTTATGCATGTGTGTGTGTGTGTGTGTAGTTGTGCATAAGTGTACAATAGGGATGAGTCACAATGGTTGACTAGGTCAACAAAAGTAGACTAGTCGATTAGTGAAGTATCTTATTATTATCTAAAAGTATATCTCAAAAGTATATTTTTTAGATTATCAAATATAATTTTTTTCATAAATGCTTTAATTAGTAGGCCGATAGTTCACATTGTGAAGTATGAAAATTAAGTCATAAATTACTCTGGTAAATAAATTACCCTGGTGTTGTTCTAATTTTTAAGAAATGTCCCACTCGCACTTATCCATAATGGTATTGAATAGTGACCAGAATCAAGCTTTTAAAAAACTAAGTTTTTGTTCATCTTGATTTCTAACAACTTGTGTGCTTTTTCTCGGCGAGACAGAGTGCGGCACTAATAAAGTCACACAAACATGCATGTCGTGTGTAGCTGTGCACAGACCAACGGTCAAGGCAGGATTTTCTTTAAATAATACCTAAAATTTCATATTGTATACCCTCAGAACACTTGTAAAAATTATCGGTTTTAAATACTGAAAAATTAAATCTCGTTATCGTGTTAATTAGGGGCGGCGCAATATTGGTGGTAACAGTAATATTTAAACATGAAGTGCGCATATGATAATATGAGACGTAAATAATCCAGCACCAGTATCTGTTTGACATCCCAATGTACAGTAGGTGGCAGTATTACACCTTAACGCTGGTGTCCGTGCGTCAAAAACAGAAGCACACAGCGCGCAGCTGCTGCTACTACCGCATAAATGTTGTCGGATATGACAGACGAGGCATTCAGGACTCTCTGAAAGTTAGCTCACCAGTCTGGAAGTTTTTTTGGGATTTTGGCATCATTGCGACAGTACATGGTTTATCTGTGTTCTTCAAGCCATCTCGGGTATTTTAAAAAGGATTTATGATGCATAGCCTTTATCACTGTATAGAATAACACAAAATAAAGGATAGCATTTTTTCCCTTAAGATTTCTATAGACATTGTAGTGAAAAATCTTATATCATGTCAGCCCTTCTTGGAATATACTGTGCGGGTGTCGCATTGGATCATTCTGTGATACTTTTGCATACTTTTTTAAAAAGCTTGATGCTGGTTGCTCTTCACTGCCATTATATAGACGAGTGAGAGCAGGACTTTTTTTTTTATTCTCCTTCTGTGTTCAGTAAAAGAAAGAAGGGCACAAGACATTACAACAACACCAGGGTGGGTAATTTTATGACTTAATTTTCATTTTAGGGTGACCTATGCCTTTAATATAGATTTTATTTACATAAGTAAACAATTATATTATGTATTTCTTTCTTTCTTCTTTTTTTTTATATGATCAGTTCACTTGAACCCACAACCAGCCTAATTCGATAGGTTCAAGTAACCTATCGACTAGGGAATTTTGAAAAGATTTTTTTCTAATATATGCTTGCACATTCCAAGTGTGTAAATTTCTATATATAATAGGTTTGTGTATTTGCATTGATGTGTATTTTACCCGAGTACTCCATGACTTCTTCAGGGGTCTTGCCCTCCACCTCTCTGGCGATGTTGTCAATGTCATCACGACCATATTTCTCATTAGCTTTAATAAACTGATTGAAATCACGCTTGTTCCAGTTTGTGAAACCCTGGGATAAACAAACAAACATATTCTGCTGCAGCATTGCTCTGTACTTAGCACATTTGTAAAAAGTGTGAGTGAATGTATGTGTGAGTGATAGAGAAGAGAGGGTGAGTGTTTGTGTCTACTTGTGTAAGTAGTTTCTCTTTTTCCTCCGTCTCTTCAGGTGAGAGGGGTTCTGCCTCGTCTATCTTTGCTTGTTCCTCCTTCTGGACCTGTGCTGAATTTGGGATATCTGGATTACGTGGAACCTACAATAAACACAAATACAAAATCGCACACATCTGTATATCAGATGCAACTTTTTCAGAAGCAACAGATTTTACACAAATATTGAAAACAAACATGATGTGCTCACCTTGTATCCAATGGTTTTCCTGTAGTAAAGAATCTCCATCTCCAGCAGCTCAAAGAGACGTGGAGGAAAGAATTGAAAGTCCTGGATGTTGGGCTGCTTTGGAGGCCGAGGAGCCTGGATCACACACACACACACACACACATACACACACACACACTTTTCATGATCTCTCCACAGCCACTTTTGTGTATACTGTCATTAAAACATTTGTGTGATCATTGATGTGCACTGTATAATGACAAAACATTGTTATGCTCCTGGCAGATGCATCTTTATCTAGCGGACACTTCACTTTAATCAAAACACTCATTTGATTTTCAATTTAATTTAATGATATTCATTAAAAGTGAGGTTTATTGGCTCCCTGCTATTTTGCTTGACAGGGTTATCACTTTATAAACTATCAACTTTCATCACACTAGGAATCATTATTCTTTAAAGGACAGGGCATTATAAAAGCTAGTTTACACTGCCCTTGAAAACGCCAAAAAACACCATTTATCAACAGTTGTTGGTTTTAGATTAGATTTAGTTATGTTTCCCAGCATTCTAGATCCAAATAATATTGACGTTTGTTGGGACAGTGTGAACCAGAATAAATGCTATTTTAGTACTATTTATATACTATTCAATTTGATATACTATTATTATTATAATGTTTATTGTTATTTTTTCAAATTGAATATATGCGACTATTCATTAAATCACCTATAGAAATTAAGAAGCTGCATAAAAGGTGCATTTCCTTCTTTAGCAGCCACTTTTATCCTTATTGATGTTTTTTTATGACTTACAGTGCACTATTCAAACAAACTGTCCCTCAGGAGCAATCTAGTGTTAACTGTCTCTCTCAAGGGCACGGCAGTGACAGGACAGAGGAAAGAAGAACATCTAGTTCATGAGGTCATTTCCTGAGTCAGCGTCTGAACCTGCAACCTTTGTTTTTCAACTCTTTATCTATTACGTCCTTCCAATACATGATGATACGGCACCCTTCAGCTGACTTCCTACATTTACTTTAACTCACTGAATCCAGTGCAACTGTCAGTGATGAAAACAGTGATCTGAGAGCATTATTTATTGTGTAGTAGTGTTGTGTAGACTGTACCTACATGCAGTCATGAGTAGCACTGACAAAAAAATCATTTCAGAGTGTCTAAACCGTGTGTGTGTGTGTTACCTTCGGGGCTCTTGGTTCGCTGACTCGCAGTGCTTCTCTGAAGTAAGCATCTACAGCATAATTGGCCTTCCTTTCTCTCTTAGGAGGCTCGATCCATTCAATCAAACTAAGCTGCACAACACAGAGAGAATTGTTTAAAACTTAAACACACACAAACACACTTTCAGCTACACACCTTCACATAAACTCTCACAGTCTGTGACATACACAGGAGCAAAGCTTAAAAACCTGCCAAATTCTCACCGATAGACTCTCGCTTTACTGTAATGCACTTCAGTGCTGCATTATAAATGAGTATGAATTGATTTCCACCTGGTAAACCTCCACAAAGACACTAACTTTCTGTTTCTCTCTGTAATCCTCTCCCTCAAACTTGTAAAGGCTGGTCTCGGTGCCGCCCGTGTCCATGGTGAAGTTCCTCAGCGAGCTCTCGCCGAGATTCTGCATGCGCTCGTTCATCTCAGCCGTCTGAGAGGACACATAAAGTTAAACAGGGTTAAATGGTATCAGCCAAAATGTAAGATTGAACAAAATCTCATAATATGAAGGAAATTTGATGTTTTATTTGTCTGAGTTTGATAACAAATGCTTTTGGAACTTGGACCTAAAGTTATTATGGAGTCTTCCAGTAAATTTAAGCAACTTTATAGTATTCAGTCCAGTCCAAGGTGTCCATGTCCACTCACCTTCTTGGCACCTCTTTCCAGAATGGTGTCGATGTCTTCATCTGTCAGTTCGCTGTCTTTAGAGGCGAACACGTGTGTTGCTCCATGTCGGATCATTTGTAGCATTTCATCCTTCCCCAGTTTATTCTGCTGGTCGATCAGCCGTCCTGTAAGAGCACAAATAGAAGAAAATGACACAAATGCTACTTAACCTTTATATTTCTCACAATCAAAAATACAGTAAAAACAGTAATATTGTGAAATACTTTTTACAATTTAAAATAAACTTAAAAATAATTTAAAATATATATTCCTTTGATGACAAAGCTGAATTTTCAGCAGCCATTACTCCTTCGGTGTCACATGATCCTTCATAAATCATTCTAATATGCTGATTTGGTGCTCAAGAAACATTTCTCATCATTATCAATGTTTAAAACAGCTGTTTTGCTTCATGCTTTTCGTGGAAACTCATATTTTTCAGGATTCTTTAATGAATAGAAAGTTTAAAAGTGTTTAACGGTGGTGTAAATGAATAGATATTCTGTCTAACGACTCCTCTGAAAATATAAATAATAAACTATATGAATTGTAAGGTGTCCATGTTCCAAAAAATGTTTACAGTAACTCTCTCTGTCACTGAATGGCTGTACTGGCAGAGTGGAAAACCAGTCATTTAAACAAAAAAAAACTTTGTTATATACAAATTTGTAATTATAAGTGATTTGCATTACTTCAAGGGATAGTTCACCCAAAAATGAAAACTCACCCTCAAGTTGTTCATACCTCAAGTTGTTCAAAGCCTGTATGAATTTATTTCTTCTGGTGAACACAAAAGAAGATATGACATTTGAAGAAGGTCAGAAACCAAACAGTTGATGTCACTCCATTGACATCCATAGTATTTTTTTTTCCATACGGAAGTCAATGGGGTCCAGGAACAGGTTTGGAACAACTTGAGGGTGAGTAAATGATGACAGAATTTATTTTATTTTTTTGGTGAACTATCCTTTTAAAGTAAACAAAACTCTAAAGATGGTTTGCAAATTGTAGATACTATTGTTTTTCCACAGGAGCAGTTTTTGAGCTAGTATTTTATACATGTGTTTGGTGTGTGATACTGAAACCTCATGCTGTTTACTAGTGGCCAGTATGTCACAATGATCTTTGACAGAGACAATAGAAACTGTTTTACCCTTAGTGTATTCATACCCTGCTGAATGACTATGGAGTCCAGGCGTAGTTTCATCTCCGCTCTCTCCACAATTCTCTCCTCCACAGTGTTGTCTGTGATCAACCTGAACACTTTAACTGGTTTCTTCTGTCCAATACGGTGAGCACGGTCCTAAATAATACAGAACACGACACAACAAAAAACATTAAAACTTAAAAACAAGCAGCCATAAAGAAAACTGGCATCTTCCTGAGGCTCACAATCATAAAGTTTAGTGAGCTCAGTCTTGTAGTTGTGTGTGTGTGTGTGTGTGTGTGTGTGTGTGTGTGTGTCATGTTTATATTACATTGTGAGGACCAAATGTCCCCACAAAGGTAACAATATCTGAAATCCTTGTCCTTGTGGGGACATTTTTTGGTCCCCATGAGGAAAACAGCTTATAAATCCTAATATTTTTTTGGAAATGTAAAAATGCAGAAAGTTTTCTGTGATGGGTAGGTTTAGGGATAGGGGCAGTGTAAGGGGATAGAATACACAGTTTGTACAATATAAAAATCATTACATCTATGGAGAGTCCCCACAAGGACCAGACGTGTGTGTGTGTGTGTGTGTGTGTGTGTGTGTGTGTGTGTGTGTGTGTGTGTGTGTGTGTGTGTGTATGTGTGTGTGTGTGTGTGTGTGTGTGTGTGTGTGGGTGTGGGTGTGGGTGTGGGTGGTCATGTTTATATGTGTGTGTGTGCATGCGTGCGTGTGTGTTTCTCACCATGGCCTGCAGGTCCACTTGTGGGTTCCAGTCTGAGTCGTAGAGAATCACCACGTCAGCTGTAGCCAAATTAATCCCCAGCCCACCTGCCCGTGTGCTCAGCATGAAGATAAATTTACTGCTGTTCGGGGCGTTAAAAGCATCTATGGCTTGCTAATGCACAACAACAAGAGAGAAGGACAGAACAGGAAAAGAGAAGGACAGCAATTTAGAGAGTGACCAAAATAATTTATTTATATTTATTATTTATTTACTTCTATAATTTTAATTATTAAGGTCTATTTCACATTAGTAGTCGAATCAGGGTGGTCAGTGGCTGATATACATATACATAATGCAATTTACATATACAAATGACACATTCCGAAAATTAATTAAATCAAACTGATTCGTATTCTGCCCAATATTTACTTAAAAGTTCACTAAAAACATTTAAAACAGACAGACTGGTAGTTCGATTCTAAATTGATACAAGGAGACACATTTACCTTTCTAATGTCTAATATCTGCAGGAATATTCTTAGCTTAATGTGTCTTACATTTTCATGTAACCGCAGAGTTTCACCCCAGAACTAATCAGTTTGGTTTCCATGACTACCAGGTTGGTTAATCAGTGTCTTTATATAAACTCTGCTGAGATTCCACATGAAGTATCTGTACGTGGCTCATAATTTTATAAAGCCTGTTGATTTCCTTTCTACCTCTTGGTATTTAGGGATGGTAATCATGATTTCACAACTGTGGCTCTTGTTACTCCTACAAATTCTACTTTGTAAATGGTTTCACAAAGAATTATTTAAGGTTTTTTTTTTTGGAAGAAGATTTTTTTTTACATATCAGTTTTGGATTCATGAGGATATAGGCAAAAAAACAACTCTAGACTCTATATATTTTTTTATGGAACCTATACAATATTAATAAATAGACTATACAATAATAATTATTATTAAATTAATTATTATTTTAAATCTTATTTAATTAAACTGTAAAGTTTAAACAAAACATCAATAAATATACTATAGTAATAATATTATTTTACTTTCAAATAAAATAAAAACATTTAATAACTATAATAAGTGTTATAATTAAAGCTTCTTTTTAAGACCTATTTTGGATCCAAAACGGCGATTTTGCCTAAAGTTGACAAGTTTGCATCCATACAATTTTTATTTATATTTTTCAACAAAGAACCAGTCAGTAAAGACTCAAAACAGTCATGATTTGTACATGAATCAGTTGAACTACACAGGTTATGCTGTATGATTTTGATTCAGTAAAAAAAGAACTGGCTCATAAGAGTAATTTGTTTGAGAATCGACAACACTGGTCGCACTTTGATTTTGATTCACTAAAACTAACCTGTTGTGTGACGTGCATGTGTCTGTATGTAACTATGTATGTATTTTAGTGCATGTGTGTGGTTGCGTGTGAGAGTGTACCTCTCTGGCCTCATGAGGTGTATTTCCATCCAATCTACAGTACTCGAACTCTCTCCACATGCAATAATCTTCTAGAATATCCAACACGCGTGTCATCTGGCTGAATATTAACACTCTGGATCCTGCAAACACACATCCAAGAAAACATGCACAAAAACATGAAAAAAATCATGAATTCCAAATACACGCATACAAATCTGCGTGATTAAAATTGAAAGTAAATAAACACACACACACTCCTTACCTTGCTCTTGCACTTTAGGCAGAAGTTTATCCAGCGCAACCATCTTGCCACTGTTGATGACAAGGTGTGTGTCCGTAGTGTATGGGGGACCAGGCTCCGCTCCGTCAAACAGGTACGGATGGTTGCAGCATTTCCGCAGCTGCATAAGAATATTCAAAAGCCGCATCTTATCCATCTTTCCGGCCGAGTTCAGGATGTCAATATCCTTCATCAGGATACGTGTGTACCTGGTTATATCAAGAAAACAAACTTATGACAGAATGTAATTTTTATTATTCCAACATCACAACTGCTCATCATTTTTCAAGGTTTTCATATCTAGAGCTTGTTTAGTAGTTTATATTGCCACGTTCTAATAGCAATGGAGCAGTATGGTCGACTAGTCGCCCAACAGCTGACGAAATTGGTTAGTGAGGTTGACTAGTGAGTCTATCACGATTTATTTCTTATATCTTTAAATATATGTTTTAGCAATTTCACATTAACAGATGGTACTTCTCAGAAAAGATTTTAATATAAGGACATATAACAGGTAACCCTCTTTGAGATGTTACCTAACTAAACTCTTTTTTTTATACACTCTTTTTTTAAATCTTTTTCTAAAGAAAGACTGCTGAAGTTCTTCAGACAACCAACTGATGAGTGTTAGGAATTAATTCAAATCTGGGTGATGAGCAACAGTGTTTATTTACATTTACATTTCACCAGTACCCAGCACACATGACACTATAAATAATCACCCAAAGTGTTAATCAAACCATATGGCAAGATTTACAGCGCCCACGTGAAAATGAAAAGAGACGTTCAGACGTTTGGGGAGAGAAATAAGAGATTCCCAGTCTAGTTTTGTAATTCATGTTTTATTGATTGGGTGACCAGAATGTAAGACTGCAGCAGCTTCTGTTGTCTTAATTTGTGAAAACAGTGTAAAACAACAAAGCCTCAACATAGCATGTGGTACAACTAAAAGGGTTTTTACCACACAAGTTCTGGTGATATCAATGTCACATTAAAGATTAATGTCTCAATATTTTACTATTGGAAAAAAATGTACTCAGTCCATCAAAGTGATAAATAACTTTTAGCACAACATTTTAATGCATACATAGTTTCATCAGATGTGGTTAGAATCTGTCCCTACTGACCTCTGAATGTTGCTTCAGTGATATGATCACAATGCATCTTGGGTAAATTTACACTTTACTTTAATGTGGTTGTGGACAAGTGCTATATGACTGTGATCCAAAGATTAATTTGACTTATCCCTTCAATACCTGGTTTTATTTTTCAAGGAAGTTGTGTGGGAGCTTACCATTCCCTCTGCATTTTACTGAGCCCAAGGTAAATCTTCACCTCTTTCTTGGGAGGAAGACTTTTCTCAACTTCCGCTTTAATACGACGCAGCAGGAATGGACGCAGAACCTGAAAACAACCATTCAATGGCTTGAGTGTCTCATCAACAAAAAGAACTTCAATGCTGGATATACAAAACATAAACTCAAAAGAGAGAGAGTTAGACTCACTGCATGAAGTCTTTCAACCAGCTTCTGGTCACCCAGACAGTTATTTGTGTCGAACCACGAATCAAAATCCTAAAATTATAGAAACACGCAGACATGATATGTTGTCGTGGTAGTAACATTCAAGTGAATTCTGCTATTTTTTACACTAAGCTAATGATATTTTTATCCTATATCCCTAAACCTAAACCAACCTATCCCTAAACATTTCTGCTTGTTTAGGTTTCATGTTTAGCCTGCTGGCTGCTTCCCTAAATGTAGGTGACTTCAGGTTTTGTTATCCCTTTGGAAAATGCCTGCCATGTAACACCGTAACTATATGTTGTCAAAATTGAGTTATGATCGAAATTGTGCCTCTTAGGCCTTGTCCACACATAGACGCGTTTAGCTGTATACGTAAAGATTTTATATCGTATCGGAGTTTCGTCCAAACAGATCCGGCGTTTTGGGAGCCTGAAACCGCTATTTTTTAAAACTGGGTCCCAGAGTGGATCAATCTGAAAACGACACCCTTGCGTTTTCGTGTGTACAGCCAAAGCCAGCCAATCGGTATATTTTGTGAAACAATGATGTCATCACCCCAGCTACTGAGCCTCTTTTATTTCTTCATTTATTATTTACTTGAATGTATTTTATTTTATTTCTTTATTTTACTTTCTTTATTTATATTTTCTTTCTTATGCTATGATGCTTGTCTGTTGTCTGATTAAGACATTTCATATTTTGTACCAGGCCATTTATAGGTGTTTATATTGTTCAATAAAGGTCTTGGTAAAAAAAAAAAAAAAATGGAAGTAGAAACTACTGAGCCTATTATTGTATACAGTGCAAGGTTTATGTGCATGCTCCAAGTCTTCTTCTCCGTTTTAAGTGTATCTCTGTGGCAGAATTACAGCACCACATGACATGTATACTACATCGTTTTGAGTCGGTTTCAGTGGTTTCGTGTGTACGCAGATATTTCTTGAGACGCCGCCATGTTTATGGAATTTTTTTTTGGATAGGGATCAGTGTTGTGGGTAACGCGTTAGAGTACTCTAATTACCTTTTTCGTGATATGTGTAACTTAACGCGTTAGTTTTGTGCGTTAAGTAATCAGTAACTTCGTTATTTTAAAAAAAAAGTAATCCGTTATTTTAAGGAAAGGGAAAAACCCGACTGCAGCCTGTTTTTTGTCCGACAGTAGTATGCCTAGGTCTACTGTGCCACCTGCGGATGTATCAGCGGAGCCGAAGCGCTGTAATCATGAAGTCAATGGCTGTGATACGTCTGTGCCCTGCTCCCCCCTGTGTGTGTGTGTGTGTTTTTTCGAACTCCCGGCAAGATGGCAGAGGACAGCGTTTGCAGTATGGAAGTACGCACATTATTTTCAATTTGTCAACGATAAGGAAAAGAACATAACGGTAAAATGCACACTCTGCGTTGGTGAAAGAGTTATCTTGTTGTATGGTGCTCATATAGCCTAGGCTACCCGGGCTGGGAAGGTGTGAATTTTGATTAATATGTTCTGTAATAATAAATAAATAAAACGCTATGTGGAATAGCCTATTGATGACTGTCTTTCCTGTTTTTGTTATCCCGCAGTGTTAATTTAGTCGGATGACTGACGTTATTCATTGCCAGGAGTCACGACTTCTAGGTGCATTTAAAGGAGAACTCCGGTCAATTTTAACTTTGAGCTCCTTTTTTTGTACATTTGGAGTGCTGTCAGTACAGAGAACAACAACAAAAATCGGCGTTGCCTACACCGTGTTATCGTCTTTTTAAAATTTGCTCCCTGTTGACTTCAATGGGGCAAGTTTTAAGCCTGCTTTTAGCCTCTTAACATCCTTGATATGTCATTACAAGTGCACAGCCATGTGAGTGGTGTTATTAAGAGTGAACACGGTCAATCTGACTGCAGTAGATGTGAAAGATATGAATAAAAATTATGTTAATTCAGCCAGCTCACATACCTGAATTTTCTTCCTGTTTTCGGTCGAAGTCCACAGAAGTCGATTGTCGAGTTCGCACGCGCGATCATCAAACTCAAAAACCTCCTCCGTGTGTTCAACATCTGATTCGGATGAATTATCCATTTGAGCTGATATTCTTGAACACCACACAGCACCGTCATCGGCTGACAGCTGACAGTCTGAGTCTCCACTGTTGCTTAGTTACCAATGATCGCGCACGCGATCTCCACAATCGACTACTGTGGACTTCGACCGAAAACAGGAAATAAATACAGGTATGTGAGCTGGCTGAATTAACATCATTTTTATTAATATCTTTCACATCTACTGCAGTCAGATTGACCGTGTTCACTCTTAATAACACCACTCACATGGCTGTGCACTTGAAATGACAAATCAAGGATGTTAAGAGGCTAAAAGCAGGTTTAAAACTTGCCCCATTAAAGTCAACAGGGTGCACATTTTAAAAAGACGATAACACGGTGTAGGCAACGCCGATTTTTGTCGTTGTTCTCTGTACTGACAGCACTCCAAATGTACAAAAAAATAAGCTCAATGTTAAAATTGACCGGAGTTCTCCTTTAAAGGGGGCCGTGTCTGTCAATTAAGCTGCAGCATGTGTGAGGCACTGCAAACGGCTTTTAATTTTTGGTAACGCATGAGTACTCTAACGCGTTACTTTTATGAATAGATAACACTGTAACGTAACTGATTACTTTTAATTGATGGTAACGTTGTAACCTAATTAACTACTTTCCAAAGTAACTATACCCAACACTGATAGGGATTGCTGGAAACTGCGATAACGATACATTGATTTCAGGATTATTTGATGAATAGAAAGTTCAAAAGAACAGCATTTATTTTAAATATAATTTTTTGTAACTTTATCAATGTCTTAACTGTTACTTTTGATCAATTTAATGCATCCTCGCTTAATAAAAGTATTAAAGGGATCATGACATGATAAATCAAATTTGCGCTGATCTTTTAACAGGTCCTTGTACCATTAAAACATCATGCAAGTTTCATAGCTTAAAACTTCCTCCTAATTATAAACAAAGAATTTATTTAATCAAGCTCCAAAAAAGACTAGTTTTGTTATTGTGGAATCTGTGACATCACACGGGCAAATAAATTTGCATGTGACTGCCTCCAAAGCCAGACATTGATGAATAGTTATAAATCATCACACCATAGGCCCCACCCACTGGCATTCAATGGCTGACATTTGCCTACAATAGATGAGTGTCACGTTGTGTCAAAAGCAACTAGAATCATTATAATAATTGACGCTGTCTGAACTGGATTCAGTATACAGATGCCCGTTCAGTTTCTGACATACTCCATGTGCTTGAGTTTGTCGACAACAGGACAAATCAAAGAGTGAAAGAATGTTTGCTTTGACACGTCCAGTTTAAATATCTCGGTTTGCATCTCTGTACAGGCTTCAGAAGGATCCCAATGACGTCCTGGATCGTGTCGGAGGATTATATGTTTGTTCGGAGCATTTTGTTTTACAATAATCGAGGCACAGTCTAATGGAGAGTTCGCAAAGAAACTTTTGTTGAAAGTTGAAGTATTGGATCTGACAGCAGCTGCAACACAAACTGCTTGGTCTGTAAATGACGGTTTTATATGGAGAATGTTTTCAAACTCCCGTGCAATAGCAACTTTCCTAAGCAATGATGTTAGCCAATTATAACAGTGGCCGTTTACTGACAAGCCTTAAAAGAGTCTCCCCTTAAAAAATATATAATTTCAGAATGAGGGTTAAAAACAATTATTTTTTCTGCATATATATTTGTTTTTTATGCAAAAAAAACTTTATTCATATTATAAGAAAACCTCAAGGAACATAATTTTTTTTTATCTTACTGACCCCGGGTTTTTGAATGGTAATGTAAGTGTACAATAATTTTTTTTTTAATTCAATTAAAACCATTTGAAGGCATGTTATCGTACTTTTAGTCCTGATTAAGTAAACTTTGGTTTATAATCTAAAGCCATATTCGGACGGGACTAGTTTAACATGGAGAGGTGGGGTAATGTAATAATTAGCAGAGCTTCTCTGTGATTTTAGTCCCGTCCGAATGTGCCATCTCAGTAATATGGACAATGTCAGTAAAGATTACGGCAACTTTTTCAGTAAAAAGGTCCGGAAAAATTACTTCAAGTAATACTAATCCTGTGTGAATAGACCCGCTGTATATGTCCGTAAATATTTAGTAATTTCCTATTTAAAAGTAGTTTTCCGTGGTGTTTCAAGTATGGAGACGCTTGAAAAAGCATTCAGTTGCGTTCTAGACGCTGGGACAAGTCTGTGGCAAAACTCAAGTGTTATCCACATACTATTCAGATCAGAAAGAAGATCGAAAGCACTTCGAGGCAAGAAACATCTTTTAGCGTTAGGTAAGTTTAACTTTTGTGTCTAGAGGGAGTGAAATTAAGTGTGTGAATTACATCAGTCTGTGTGTCTCTCAACGTGCCTATTACCAACACAATCCAATCTGAAGTTAATTAATACATTGTTTGACCGGACATAACTGTTTCATATATATAAATATAGGTTAAATGTGATTGCGCATGTGATATCAGGAAGCAACACAATACGCACATGACGACAGGATGGTGACGGCGATGCGCAAATCGAGTTACCCCTCCCACTTCTGTTAGTTTTACTGAGATATCTTATCCTGTGCGAATTGGCCATTAATATTACAGACGTCCTGCGGTAAAATTACATTACTCCATCTACCCTTGTAAAGTTAATCCTGTCCGAAGGGCTTAAGGTGTAGACTTCTCTAAACAAACAACACATCTGCACACACGCTTCCAACACAACTCTGACAGACACAGCAACATAGCGTGTGGGAGGAGATAAAACAGGATACGATATTCAAAAAAGTATGACTCACACTGGCAGAGTTGAACACATCAGGCAGCAGAAAGTTCAAAAGAGACCAGAGCTCATGTAGATTATTCTGCAGTGGGGTACCAGTCAACAACAGACGATTGGTCGTCTTAAACTCGCGCACAATCTCTGACAACTGAGAGCGTGAGTTAAAAGAGAAGGAGACAGCAAGAAGGAGAAAAAGAGGAAAGATTCTCTGAAGTCTTTTCCTCTGTATCAGATCGTTAAATCATCTCAGAAGTTTTATGAGACACATTTCTCTGCTTTTTAGTTACTCTTGCATTAATTGGGTCTCATCAGTTGTTCATCTGTGTTCAAATACCTTTGATTTCTCGTTTTTGATGCGATGGGCCTCGTCGATAACCAGATAGCGCCAGTTAAACTTCTTAAAGACAGATTTCTCCCGAATCACCATCTCGTACGATGTCACGCACACGTCCCATTCACCAGGCATCATCACATCACGTATGAATGCTGCCTAAAACACGCACACACATACACATACTAATTAAAGAGTTAGTTTATCCAAAACTGAAATTTCTGTCATTAATTACTCAAAGTGGTAATAACGTTGCAGTCTATAGGGAGGTCAGACAGCTCTCGGATTTCATAAAAAAAATCTTAATTTGTGTTCCGAAGATGAACGAAGGTCTTACGGGTTTGGAACAACATGAGGGTGAGTAATTATTGACAGAAATGTCCTTTTTGGGTGAACTATCCCTTTAAGACTGATTCATTATTACACAAGAACTTTGAAGGACCTGCCGTAGGATGAAACTGGGTAGAAAGGGAATAAAAGGAAGGAAAGTACGAGAAAAACTAAAGGACACACAAATTCCATTCACCATACATCAAGTCACATATGAAGTCTGCCTAAAACACACACACATACTAATTAAGACTGATTCATTATTACACAAGAACTTGAAGGCCCTACTGGTATTAAAGTAGGTAGATAGGGAACAGAAGGAAGGAAAGTGAGAGAAAAACAGAAGGATGTGAGCAGCCTTACTCTTTCATCTTTGTTCCCAATGAGACAGACGGCCTTCAGGGTGGGCACCCAGCGCTTGAATTCATTCATCCAGTTATGTAGGGTAGATTTGGGCACTAGGACCATGTGGGGGCCGGGAATGTTCCTGTAGTGCTTCAGGTAGCCTAGCAACGCGATTGTCTGCAGGGTCTTACCTAGACCCTGAACCAATCAGAACACACAAATCCAATGAGTCATAGTCCATGACATCAACAAGACAGACCCAGAAAAATCAGTTTCACAGAAGCCTGAAAAGCTGAAAAGATGCCGGAGTCGTGTCTTCATTGTCTGTGTGGTATCACAATGATGTATATTCAGACTATTTCTGGAAATGTAGGCATTCAACTACTAAATCATATAGTTGCTTTTAAGAAGACATGCCACTATGAATATGCTTCTACTGTTGCTGTGTTGATCTTAATTGTAAATATTAGAGAGTGATACATTGGGGTTTTTACCATCTCATCAGCCAGGATGCCATTAATGCCGTTCTCATAGAGAGAAATCATCCAGTTCAGGCCTCTGATCTGATAATCTCTCAAAGTTCCATTCTTAACGTCTGTCAATGAATGAAAAAAATAATAATCAATGATCATTAAATTTGATCACAGGTGAATGAGCTACAGTATAATAAATCATCTCAATAAACTGGAAGTACTGGAAGAAAAATAACATGTTACACATATTACATTACTGGTGTCTGTTTTTCTTGACAGCATGTTATCATAGTTTGTGTTCATTTGTTGTCACCTATGTGTTATTAACATACAAAAGTGCAAAGAAGCTATAAAGTTATAGCAAACAGGCCAAAGACAAAGACAGAAAAATAATGAGGATGCATGGCCTCGGTGGGCTTTTTTGAGCTTGAAAACAATCATTATTTTTGCAACTGCATTAGGGCTTGTTAGTAGTGCAGAAATTTTGCACTTCACCTTTAAAGCAGTGGTTCTCAACCTTTTTGACTTCAACCCCCCCCCCCCCCCCCCCTTTTTTTTATTCTTTTTTTTAACAATTTCTTCCTGATAAAATATTTTGGCATAACTAGAAAAATATATATTCATAATAAAATTGACATACAGTTATAAGATTTTATTAATTCACATTTAAAACGTTTCCTAATCTAAAAAACTGTCCAAGTGAATCCAGTTGTTGAGGTCATGAATTAAAATTAAGGTATATTGTACCTTGATTTGTTTTTATTTTGTCTTATTTTAATGCTTGTCACCTAGTGTTGACGCCCAGGTTGAGAACCACTGCTTTAGAGGAATTTACCAAATCTTGGTTTCCAAATCTGTATGCTGTTGTATTTTCTGTGGAATACAAACTAATGATTTTTTTAAAAACAATCTTTATAGTGTAACACAAAGACATGAGATGTCAAGATCCAAAAAGAACAAAAACAGCACAATGACAGTACCATAAAAGTAGTCCATGTGACTTGTGCATTATATCAAAAGTTTTCTGAAGTCATATGATAGCTATGTGTGAGGAACAGGCAGAAATTAAGTCATTATTCAGTTTTGTTGAAACGCCATCAAAACGGGCACCAATGTTCTATATGAAGATTCTTCAAAATCCTCCTTTTGTTTTCCACAGAAAAAATAACAGCATGGGTTTGGAATGACATGAGGGTAAATAAACTTTTGTTTTAAATGACTAATCAATGTACTAATATTAATGATTATTTTTAATTCTTAGACTCGCTAATAAACAGAAACAGACTTGACTGTTCATAAAAACATTGATTCATACATGAGGGTGACTCCTCAAAACGAACAAGAACATTAGCTGCCTTCCTGCTCTCAGATAAGAGTTCCTCATCCTCCTCCTGCTCTGTTCGACGATGCCGGTTACTGAAACACACAACCACGGGCCAGAAATAAATCAAACCAAATCACCATGACGACACGTGTCTGACCAGCAGCTTTTGGTTGCTAACCTCATGCATCTGAATGTGTGAGCATGCATGTTTTTGTATGTGTGTGTGTGTGTGTGAGAGAGAGAGTCTGGCTTACTCTCCGACAGATAGCAGGTTCTGTTTCTCATCCTGTTTAATTCGGGGTCTCCCCATCTTCACCTTCAGAGGTGAGGTGGGGGATTTCTGACTGGCAGGCTGAATGAAATGAGCAAACAGTTCAGTCTGCTTCAGCAGGAACTCAAATCTGTTTGCACGGTCCGTTTTCTGTATTTAAGTGAGAAACATAGATTTGTGAGTAAATTAAGATCTGCAAATTCCTACTTCAAACTCAGTAAAATCTATTTTAACTTCACAAAGTTTGGTATAATAAAAAAAATTAAAACTACCCTGTTGGTCAGCAGGGGGGAAAAACAAGACTTTTTTCTACATTTAATGTACCTAACATTTTAAAATTGACTGGTTAATTTAACATTATTTTTATTACATGTATTAAGAAACATGAAATTCTAAGCCGTGTCCGAAACATGAAAAATATTGAATTCTCAAGCAGTATTTGAAGGTACAAAGGCGTCAAGCATTTTTTTTTATTCAGTTTTTATATAAAATCTAGTCTAAATCCTTCATCTGGTTGGTCTTACCTCCACCTTAGTCTTAAGGGTTGGTACTGCAAACCTCATTCTCACCTGTAGTTACCACTGACTAACCGCTCAATTTATTTAAAAACATGCTGGCTGCCAGAACACTCCATAAATACAGTGTGTATTAAAAGTGTAATGAACACTCAACTCTTTTTTCCTCATATTCAGGGTCAGCCAGGCTCTCCTTCACAGCTGCCTTAGGAGGAGGGTCCAGGAGAAATGGTGGGTCCTCCTAGAAACATACATCAAAGACACACATCTCATACCAAAAGCATCCAGACAAATATATATATGAAATGACTTGTCCTTGTTCTGGATACAGTCTAGATTTCAGACGCTATGCATCTTACAGTAGCAAACAAATATATTTATATGGATAAAAGAGTCAAAAAAGAGGATTGCAGTAAGTCACAAAGTGATATTTGGCGGGAAAATTAACAACTCAAGTTGTTAAGCACTTCAAACTAACTCACTTGCCCTGCCAAGTGCTGTTTAATGCATTTGACACATTTGACTTTTTACGGTATATCCTATTCTGTAAATGTTAGTAATTCATGCAAATATTTCCACTTTGTGCAAAGGCTCATCTTGACATTAAGCGAGTCTCTGTTACAAAAAGTGTCAGTCCTTCTCTTTTATTCAATTAACGCACTACAATGACAGTAAAAAAAGTTATTTGACACTGTTGTTTCATCTAAAATGTGTCCGAATAAGGCACAACTTTATTATTATTATATGGCCAATACATTCTCCAATTTTATTTTAAAACTAATAAATGTAGTATTGGTAGAAGAATATTTTACTATTGTAAATTAAATTTTTTAATTTTGTTTTAGAATGTGTCACAAATCCTAGACTATCACTATACTATGACAATAAATAGAAATACAAATATATACATTAGACACTTTAATGTAAACACAGCAACTTGAACAATAGCGAGAAGTGTGACAAAAGCCATGTACAATTTAAATCTCTTATTAAATTACTCTTCTTGACAACTAAAAGTTGGACCCCATCCTTGAACTGCTTATAGCAACAAAAGATCAATACTCTCACTGACACACGCTTATCTGAGCTCGAATAAAACCAACATGATATTTCAGCGAGTCGTTTTAGCTGTCGGTATCAGTGAGTGTGTGAGTGTTTATTTACGCGAGCAGCGTCTGCAGGTAGTTGTTGATGGGAAGCAGACAGATTTGATTTGCATGCGTTCCGTCTGCGGCTGCACAAAGAGTGGCGCAACTCTGCTCCGACCGCAGACGGAAAGCATGCAAATCTGTCAAAAGCCACGTAAAAAAACATGCTCTTGAGCACAGAGTAATAAACATCTAAAGCTCTGCAGATGTGAACAGAACTCCGCCTTCCCGCCATGTTCCGTTCCCCCAAACGCTGATGAACTGTAAACTTCTGCATCCTGTTTTTCATGTCCGTCTGCAAAAAATATTATGTACTTCTCTCTTTCTCTTTACCTCTTCCGCCTCCTCTTTCGCCTCCCGAGAAGTAGACGGTAGCTCTTCGTCCGACATGTTGGTCAATGTACGAAGCTTCTCATGAGTTATTGGTGACCAGACTGTAAGTTATAAAGCATAATTTTGGCATATGCGTCATGACAGGACCGTACAGTCACGGCGCGCGCACACGCCCCTTTTAGAGCTTCATACTAAATATCGCGAGATTAGAGTGCTCTATTGCCACTTTCAGAGCTGTACATTAGATCTCGCGATATTATCAAAGGCTCAAAAATGGGTAACTGTCAAACACTAACCAGCTCTCACAATGCACCGAGACGCAAAGCAGGTAGAAAAATCAACTGTGTCATTTGTTTTTTAAATAATGTCTAAATAATAAGTTTAAACTAAATGCCTGATATTATAATAAGGTGACCAGATTTCTGAAATGGAAACGGGGCGTTTTTTAGTTCAGTGGTCAAAATCTTATTGAAATCTTACTTGTTATTATCTATCTATGAATTAGTTTTTTGTTTTTTGAACGAAGACAATGCATTTTTGTATGTTTTTGTATTGTTGTAGGTTCCATATACTGTTATTACAGTTAATAATTATTACGATGTCTGCAGGTCAACCCCTAACTGGTTTTAATACAATTGTCAAAAAATTACACTAAGAAAAATTGCAAATGGTTTTATATTAACATAACAGTATTATATCAAATGATGACTTTACAAAAACACATTGCAGAAATAATACAAAATAAAAATGACAACATATGATAAATGAAACTGTATTTAACAAAAAAAAAATGTTTTTAGCTTTTTCCATCTGTATTGAATATTTTTTATTTCCACAAGCTGTAAATATGTTGTTTACAGTAATAATAACAATTTTGTTTCATTTTTGCAAATGTTATTTTTTTGTTTGTGCTTCCGGAGGCTATGGTGGTCTAGCTTTTTTCCAGTGTTTTTTCAGGCTATTTTGAATGTGCTGTAAAATAGGAACATTTCCAGTGACAGCTCCAGTTGGAGACAGAACACCAAAAATGGTCGCCCCGTAATACTGTGACATGATATTGTGTAACATGTTATTGTATTATAGAGTAACGATGCACTCTCAGAAAAAAAAGTGGGGCAGAACCCTTTCAAAAGTTACACTTTTGTACTTACCCCTAAGGGGTGCCAATTAGTACTACTTTAGAGAAACCTATTAGTACCTAAAGTATAGCCTGACATATAAGTTCCTAAATGGTACATATTAATACCTTTTGATATGGAACAGCCCCAGTGACAGCTTTTGTACCTTTTTTCTGAGAGTGTGTTGTTATGGTCACTCTGAGACTTATTAGGTTGAGGTATAGGCCTATATCTCCATACACTGTCTGTACAGATACTATATTTAGTTTAGGCTACTGTGTAAGGATAAAGGTGGCAGTAATAATAAAGTTTCTTATGCTAACATGCTATTTTGATATAGATATTGGTCACTAGGTGGCAGACAGATACCACAGTATTTGCAACACAACCTGCTACTGAGAAATAGTGGTGGTTTCAACCTGACAAAAATATTTGTTGGTCAGATTATTATGGTGATATTCATAACAAAGAAGTGTTGAAATGAACAAAAGTTTGAAGTATTTCCTTTTTTATTTTCTGTCTCCCTCTTTCTCTCTGTCTTTCTCAGATGCTCCAACAACAGATGGCCTAGTAAACCAGTTTAAATTCCCCTCACAGCATTTTCCAAACTGACCTTGGGTTTTCACACATACACACACACATACACAAGGTCATGTGCTGGGTTTGTTACAAGATACTAGAGGGAGGAACATCTTTTCTTCCTCCACCCAGAATACACACACAGAGACGGTTTGCGTGTACATACATGTCCTCTCACAGATCACATACAAATACAAAAACACACATTCTCTCCTCCCACCCTCTGTTTGTTCCTCTCTCTCTCTCTCTCTCTCTCTCTCTCTCTCTCTCTCTCTCTCTCTCTCGTTCTTTCTGCCTCACTCTGTCCCTGCCTGGTCGATGCTGTGAGTTCCTCCTCTCTGTGTTTGGGGGGGGGGTTGAACACAGGATTCTCACTGCTTTCCTCTCAGTCTGAAATCAGCAACGGACACACACACACGCACACAGACGCAGCAGCTATGAGCGCGGACGATGTGGTGTGCACAGGATGGCTCATAAAATCCCCTCCGGAGAAGAAGCTAAAGAGATTTGTGAGTTAAAGTCCTGTGCGTCTGAGCGTGAGTGTGATGTATTCAGCATTAGAAGCGGGTACTGCAGTATAATGATCCACTGTCAGTTCATGTTCTCTGTGTTTTTATAACACAGGATCTCTTTGCTGTGTTTCCCTGTGCTGCATAGTTTGATTTTAATTGCATTTTAAGACATACTATGTTCTCAACTATGTGTATCAGTATTGCTTACACTTGTGCTCTCCCTGCTGCTTTCCATCAGTCAGTGTTTTACTATTTAACTGTGCTGTGCCAAAGGATCTGCTTGGCTGCATTTTAATTTCTGTTGCCTGTGGACTTTTGATAGTTGTTATGAGATGCTTTACACATGCTAATTCTCAGCTGTGTTTGTGCAGCATTTGTGTGCTTTCTTGCACGTGGCTTTGCTGCTTTGCATAGCCTCTTCTTGCTTGTGTGAAATTCAGTGCTGTGCTTTGTGACAAAGCAGTTTACCTGTGCAACCACTTAAACTAGGCACTTATGTGTTACTCTGTCATTGAATGCATCTCATATATTCCTGTCGTACAATTTGATATTACAGTTTATTGTAATATACAAGTGACAATGCATTATGTTTTGTCATGTAACTGCAGTCTTGTTGTTTATTACTGTTCCCATGTGTTTAATCATCCTTTCTCGTTTCTTCCTTTTCTGTTTACGTGTTTACTGTTTCACTGTGCTCAGCACTCATTTGACCCTGTGCTTTCCTCTGTCAGAAGCTATGTGTCTCAGCAAGTGCTACTTTTTTGAGCCTTTAATTGTGTTGCTGTGATAATGTTTTCCTTGTCCCGGAATCTAATAAGTAGAGTAAAACAGGAACCGTTAAAGTGCAACTGGAACAGTTTAAAACTGAAACAGCCTAACTGTTCTCTTTTTGCTGTGTATGTGTTGACCTCAGTTTTGTTTATAAATAGGGATGAGTGTAATTGTAATCACTTTTAACAGTGTAAAGGGCCGTTCACACCAAGAACTATAACTATAATGATGCCTATAACAATGCTTAACTAGCTTAACATCCACACCAATGGACAATAACGTTTTATTATAAGCATTGGTCCTTAGTTCTAGTTCATTAAATACTTAAGCTCTTTGATATCCTGTGCATTCTGATTGGGGTAAAAATTGTTCTCAATGTGATTCCAGTTATATTATTCCTCTGTGCTGATGTCATTATAAAGTCCTGTTCAAACCAAAGACGATAACTATAGCATAACGATCAAGTTTTAATAATCATTCAAGTTCTATGAGAACAGAAAAGTCCACAGAACAGCTAGCCTATAACGATAACGACAGGGGGATTGATGTAACTTTGGAATCACTTTTAGAGTGTTTTTTATAGCAGATGAATGATAAAAGAATTGACAAACAATCAAGAACATTATCATCCCTTGGTGTGGACACTAATATAGTTATTGTTATAGTGTGTGAACCAACTGTTCTGTAATTTACTTAAATGATGACATTTTAAAAGTACAAAGATTCCTTTCATGGACAGTACAATAATTGTTTCAGAACAGTAGTTTGAAATGAAAAATTGCGTGTCAGACAAGACAACATTAGTGTAGTTCTGTTGTCACTGTTTGACATGTCAACTACCCTTTTAAGATTCCTTTGTTACTAGTTTGGCTAAATATAATAGTGAGGTTATATTTCACTTGTTACTACATGCATTTAACAATTGTAGATCACGCCTTCCAAAAGCAGGTGCACAATAATATTCAAAAGTTGATTTACATGCAGAAGAGCACTGTTTAGTCTAATTACAACCTGATTAGACACACAGAGAGACTCAAGATACTCTGAAAGTGAAGGTCTCAGTTGTTTGGTTGAGAAGAGGAAGAGCAAGGATGACCTTCAGTCATAAGACGAGTGTTCAAAGTGTCAGCCTGACACCACAAACACGCTCTCTCCCACCCCTCACTCTCTTTCGCTTTGTTTCTGTGAAATTTGGGTGTGTTGCAAAACATGGGAAGTGTAGGGTGCCAGGCAGTTGAGAGTGACCCTGCATTCAGAAATGAGCTGTGCTTTCAGAGACCAGAAAACCAAAAGTGGCTTGACTGCTATTAGGAGGTGGACAAACAGTGAGTGCACATGTGTAAACAAGTGTGCCTTTAGTCTTTTTAGTGCGTATGAGTGTGTCATTGTAAACAGTTCAAGGCACTACATGAAGAGGAAACAAACACTCTCTCTCTCTCTTTCTGTCTCTCACTCACTCTTTCTTTTTCTCTTTCTCGCTCTCTCTCTTTCTCTGGTTTTGTGGCTTCATCAGAGTGTAGAATCTGAGACATTGGGAAGGAGTGTTTGTTGTGTGCTACCAGTCTGATCTGTCTTTTTTTCTTTTGCTGTGACAGGTCTGTCTCTATTTCTTTGACATGGTTCTCCATTTTAACCACCTTTGAGCTTAAAAGTAACTTTTTTTAACAGTTATTTTATTTTACAAATATTCCATGTAGTCTCTCAATTAATCAGTCGGGCTGCATGATAATTAAGTCATTTATATGAAAGAAATGTATTAATAGGTTATGATGTTATGTTGTAGTTATTGTGCATTGGCCGCTATACCCTTACAAAAAGGAAGTTTATTCAAGTGTGCTATTAGTATACTTCTTATAAACTAGTAGACTGAAAGTCTTTTTATGTAAATCTAAAAGTCTAAGTAAGTACACATTTGGCCAATACTTGTATCAATCTTTTAATCGAGATTGTATTCTAAGTATACTTGGCTTGTAGTTTTGTTTACTCTTTTAAATGAGTAGCCTATTCAATTTTTAAACAAAATCATAGTATTAAACAGCCCAAACAACACTTACAGATTAACATACATGAATGAGGGCAGAGTTATGTGAGAACGCTCAGAACTCATGATTAAATAAATGTTAAAAACACTGCATATTTCGGATACACAGATGCATTCTGTGTCCGATCTCGCATCCTTCTGAGTTTGTTCTTTCTAGGTAGCGTAATTTTTTTAAAGATCGATTGAATGAATGATTCAATGATTAACTCACCATGGCTGTGTCCAACTTCGCCCCCTATACCCTTACATAGGGCACTATTTGATGGGATAGGCATTTGTAGTGGTGTCAGAAACCATAGTGGAAGTTATCGAGTGCACTCATACAATCCCAATGCACCGCAATAACAAGCATAGAACCGATGAAAGCTCAACGGCTAGAATACCAATAAATCACTGTGAGAGTCGCGTGCCGAATGAAGTCCCTCATCTTGCCATAAGATTGAATCATTCATCCATCCATTTTCCAAACAATGTAATCTGTAGAAAGAGTCACTTGATATTTTACTTTAATGTATTAGCCCATACATAAAATGCAAAGACTTTAACAAGACTATTATTACTTGTTTGTGCAAAGCATTAAGCTCCGTGGATATTTACTTTTTGTTGTTGACCTTAGGGAGGAAACAAAACACCTTGCTTAACATTAGTTTAGATTGACATTTACACAACACTTTTCCATCTAAGAGGAACTACACAAACATGCTCAAACACATGTAAACAAACTCATACAGACTCAATTTACTTTTCTCCACAATGTACATAAACATACACAAAAAACGCACACATGCAAACGTGAACGTGTTGGTGTTTGCTTGTTTGAGACAAACGTTTGGGCCAATTTCAGACTTCCTTTCTGTGAAGGGTTCTGGGAAAATGTAGCTCTAGTTCCTCTCTTTGACTAAAATACGCATGCATAAGGGGAAGAAAATATAGCCATTCCAAAAGAAAGAATAGAGAGAAGGTCTTTGTTTGAGGCAGAGGTAAATCAAGGCCATGCTCTGACCGTGCTGTTCTGAGCATGCCCAGAACTACGTGTGCTCTCGATGACAAATTCTGTAGAAAAACTGTTCAGACATGGGAAGGGTAATGTATGTGGTTTAGTGAGATTCACACACACACATTAGTGACTCAATATGGACGTTAAAGATAAGCACATTTTAATCAGTGTCTGTTGGTTTGTGCTCGTTAACTTTCCATAGTCTGTTTAAAAACAATGGTGTTTTTTTTTTGGTATACTAAATTGGTATAAAGTCTGCTAAATTGGAACAACTAATTTTGTACTTAATGAACTTTAGTCATCTGGAAACAGTGCTGAAGTTCAACTAAAGATACTTAAGTATATTTGATTGTGCTAAAGTTGAAATACTGCAAGTATACTTTAGTTACACTTTAAATATCTTGCATTTAAAGACTGATATTATACAGAGATCATACTATCCTTACTAATAGTGATATTAACACACATTTTAAGGCCTAATATTAGTGCATTATGCAATAAAGTACTCCAAATAAAGTTTAATAAAGTAACTTTATTTATATCAATAAAGTCTCAAGCGATATGTCAGTAAATATGTTAATGAGTTTATAGTATACTTAGTATGAAATAAATGTTTTGTTAAATACATTTTGGTAGGGCTGTTAAACGATTAATCACGATTAATCGCATCCAAAATAAAAGTTTGTGTTTACATAATAAATGTGTGTGTACTGTGTATAATTATTTTGTATATATAAATACACACACGTGCATTTATATATTTAAGAAAAATTTTGTATTTATATATAAAATTTATATTTATATATAATATAAATTATATATAAATCTATATATATTATATGCATGCAAATATTTCTTAAATATATACAAGCATGTGTATGTATTTTTATATATACAAAATAATTATACACAGTACACACACATTTATTAAGTAAACAGAAACTTTTATTTTGGATGCGATTAATCGTGATTAATCGTTTAACAGCCCTACATTTTGGTAAAAAATAAAAGCTTAAAAATAAATTTTAAAAAATGAGCTTTTTTCAATTAAATGCAATGGAGATTTGTGCCTTGTAAGCAGCATTTCAGCAAAAACAGTTCTACATTTACTTTGTGTTATGTGCATGTGTTGCATGCAAAATTAATGAGGTGTGATTACTTTTTTTTAAGGAGGCGTTTGTGGCCACATTCCTCCAACTTTACTGTAAAGTCCATTTCTGGCCTGTAGTGTCAAACATTATTTATACAAATACCACTTACAGTAATTGGAAAGGTTAATATATCAGCTTAGTATATGCTGTTCCTTTCTGTGTGCTTGTGCAATCTGTGGAATGGATTTATATATGGTCAAATGGATGGGAGAAAGTACTATATTCATATTGACAGCTGAAAGCATGAACACAATAGCCATAATAATAATAATAACTTGTTTTTTTTTAATAAGGCAAAATTGCAAATGAACTTGACAGCCAGTGATCAATGTGTATTTTTGTTTTGTGGAAAAGAGCAGCTTTGACATTTTGTGTTCCACAAGAAAAAGGTTGTGTTTGGAGTGACTTGAGTGTGGCTAGATTATGTTCAGATTAAAGCAAATGATCTGTGAGTGTGAAAGGTGTTACTCCAATCAGACCGACCAAATGATGTCATTTTCATTCAATTATATTTAACCTAATCTTGCCTAACCTTAATCTGTTTTTTGTTTTGTTTCAATGTTACATTCAAAATCCTTTTGTCGCACAAATCTGAGGTGGCACATGCACCTTGAATTTTAGGCATGACACTCCTGGTTGTACTGTAAGTGTACAGAGGTGTAAAGTCCAGGGGTCAGAAAGTAAAAGTCCTGCCATATGTTTATTCCACCCATGAACTTCACTAATTAGTTCTCCTGGCTCCTGGCTAATTAGAAAATCCAGGTGATTGGAAGGAGGAGGAGAACTTTTACTTTCTGACCTGGACTTTACACCTCTGACTATAGGTCACTTTGGATTAAAAGTTTGTCTGAAAGACCAAAGTAAATGGAGAAGTCTTTTCTGGTCTCTTCTTGCTTTATCTGGCTCTCAGGACTCATGTCAGCACTTAGTCTGGATCTCAGAGAAGAGGAAGAGACTTTGTCTTGTGACAATGTACACAATGATAGAAATCTTGCAGCTCTGTGGCATTCTCATAATGCATTTGTTTGAAACATATTTGTATATCTGTATAAATGACCTCAAGGGAGGAAGTCAGGATTTTCCTGATGATACAAGTAGGAGATTGTGGCCTTTTATTAAATATTGCTGTGAGAAAACAACTTTAAAACACTCTGTGAGAAGTAGGCCTGTGAGAAACGTCTTTACTGTCAGAGGTTGTGTAACAGCTGTCTTCTGTGGTAAAATCTTGGTTACAGAAAGAAAACAGCAACTAACTGAACAAAGATGTTTCAACAGAACTGAATTATGTCACAGACAAGGGCAAAACAGAATGTACTAAGTTGCTGATGGATCCAGAACTTTTTTTTTTCCGATGGAATAACAATCTCATGAATGGGAATAAGGAGTCACTCCAAATAGACTATAAGCTAGTGGCAATGACAGCTGGTGTGTGTTTTGGGTTGGGTTTTAGGTGGATTTTTGATGCCGTATCTGATGGTCAGATTGGCTTTTCATCTGGAGTTCATCTCATTTTCACAAATCATAATTGTGTATTAATACAGACTATGTCACACCATTCAAACCTTATACATACTTTATGCTATATATTTTTATTATATGTGTCTTTTGAAAAAAGGATACTAGTGGTTGGTATAAAGTGTTTTACACTGGCATTAAAATGAAAATTAAATATAAAAGTTATCTATAAATGCAAATACACACACACATGTTGGGTTGTCATGTTTTATGGGGACATTCATAGGAATTTTTGTTATTTGGTTTTTGATTTTTGATTATTGTGTATAAACTGTATATTCTATCCCCTAACCCAAAACCTACAATCACACAAAAATTTCTGTATTTATTTATTTTTGATTAATAAGCTGTTTTCCACATGAGCAATTTCCAAGGCTATTTATATAGAGCAAGAGGAAGAGCATGTTAGAATATTTTGTTCAGTGTTATTTATATAAGCAGTATAAATGGAGTGTGTGAACCACTTGTGCTCCCCCAAAAAGAATTGCGCGATTCATCTTTTGGGGTATTATCTTCCCTAATAAGAAAAAAAGAGCAAGAAGGAGAGAGAAACTATGAGTAAACCTGTCACAGCATAGAAACTGCAATTATTCTTTGCTTAGAACTTTTTTTCTGCTGTAGTTTCTATAATAGTTTCTGTTACATCATTGAAAATAGGCAACTTCTCTGAAAGATTTACAGCTTTCACCTGAGGCAGGTATACTTTTTGCACTTGGCAGCACAGGGAAAACCTACTAAAATAACACAATGTACAATAAATAATACAGAAATAATGACATAATAACATCAGAGTAAATGCATTTACCTCATAAGCTAATATTAACCCAATTACCTCATGATGACATAACCTAATATCTTAATAGAATAACAACTTAATAATACATCTAATAAGCATGTTTTTGCACTAATTAGGCAAGGCAAGGCAAGGCAAGTTTATTTATATAGCACATGGTGGTAATTCAAAGTGCTTTACATTGAAGAAATGAAAATAATCAAAAGAAATAAGATTAATTAAAACAGTTTAGAATAAAGAAATGAAAATAATCAAAAGAAATAAGAATAATTAAAACATATTTTTTTTATTAAATACAGTACAAACAGTCGGACGAACCGTGGCACAGTGCTCATTCAGTAAATGCACAGCTAAACAGAAGTGTTTTGAGTCTGGATTTGAATGTGACTACTGTAGGAGCACATCTGATCTCTTCTGGAAGCTGGTTCAGCTGCGGCTGGCATAGTAGCTAAAAGCGGACTCACGCTTAGAGTGAACCCTTGGTATTTCTAGCTGACGTGATCCCAATGATCTGTTGGGTTTATATTCAGTGAGCATATCTGCAATGTATTGGGGTCCTAGGCCATTAAATGATTTACCACTAATAATACTTTAAAATCAATCCTAAATGTAACTGGGAGCCAGTGTAAAGACCTGTGATGTGTTCATATTTTCTGGTTCTGCTCAGAATCCTGGCGGCAGCGTTCTGTATGAGCTGACACTGTCTTATGGTCTTTTTGGGAAGACCAGTGAGGAGTCCATTACAGTAATCCACCCTGCTGGGGATGAAAGCATGCACACGTTTCTCTAAGTCTTGACTAGAAACAAAGCATCTAATTCTTGCAATATTTTTCAGATGATAATATGCTGATTTAGTTATTGATTTGACATGACTACTGAAGCTAGTCTGACTCTAGAGACACACCAAGATTCCTGACTTGATTTTTAGTAGTTAGACTCCTAGAGTCTTGATGCATTCACTTTGAGAACTTCATCTTTGTTTCCAAACGCAATGACTTCAGTTTTGTCTTTGTTTAACTGAAGAAAGTTTTGGCACATCCAACTGTTGACTTCATCAATGCATTGGCACAGGGAGTCAATGGGGCTGTAGTCGTTAGGCGATAGGGTTAAGTAGATCTCTGTCGTCTGCAGCTGTGGTAAGAGATTTGGTTCTTTATCATTATTTGGCTCATTGGTAGCATACAGGTTGAATAGGAGAGGCGCAAGAATTGAGCCTTGAGGAACTCCGCATGTCATGGATGTCCACTCAGACTTATGGTATTCTATACTTACATAATAACCTCTCGCTTCTGAGCCATTTTAGGACTATCCCAGAAAGCCCCACCCAGTTTTCCAGCCTGTCAAGAAGTATGTTGTGATCGACAGAGTCAAATGCAGCACAGTCAGATTACAGTCGCTGGTAAAGCCAGGGGATTTATACTGATTGACTTGGTGTTGATTATTTACTTTTCAAAACCATATGTGCAACCTGTGAGTGATTAATCACTGTATTTCTTGGAAAGTACATTTGTAAGTCATCTCTGACTGCAGTTCACACCCTGCCCAGTTTAGTCAGAAGTTTAAAAATAATAAAGCAATAAAAATAATGCACTTTATTTTTGGGAGTTTTGTTTCATGTTAAAATAAATCAAGCTGTTTTCATTACTGTATAGGCTATTGCGCTCTTAAAATGGCTCCTCAGTCGGTTTGAACGCAGATACTGCATTGTGTAAAAAAAAATGGCCATTGTGGCAAGTCTAATTTGCACAATAATACTTAAATATTTTGTTGAATCTACTGTTTTAATAAAATGTATGTTTATGAGTTCATGAACCTGAACCCTTCACATTTACATACCAGAATGGAGCCAGAGCCAATTAGTTAGTACATAGTTATTTGACTATTCATTAGCAGTATCCAATAACCAACATGGACTTAGTGACATCAGTGGAAAAGGACATTTGTTTCAGAGGAAGAGCAAGTTAGTTTATTTTGATCCGTGTTATTTTAGTATTAGTATTTATTATTATTTTTAATATTTTTTTTATCATTGTTTTTAATTATATAATATATTTAGATTATTTTACTACTACCTTTTATTTTTAGCTAAAATATTTTTTCATTTCATGCAATATTTATTTCAGCTTTATTTCAATTAATAAAAATGATTTTAATAGGTTTAATTTTAGTTATCAATAACCCTGGTTTTATAAAGACTGAAGTTTATAAAATACAAATATTTTATTTTTATTTTTTATTTTAAATAGAAAATAAAGTGCACAGATAACTTGTTCAAAATAAGGCCAACCAAGAGCAACATGTGTCAAGATATAAATAGGGGCAAATGATCATTTCATGTGAAGACAAGACAAGATCTAAAGATCAAAGGAGACTTTTTAACTTGATTGCTAATCTATGTGAGAGTGTCCTGAAGGACAATGCTAATCTAATTCTCTTTCTCACTCTCGGTCCCTCTCTCTCTCAGTCATGGCGAAAGCGATGGTTTGTTTTGCGGAGGGGTCGGATGAGCGGGAATCCTGACGTTTTGGAATATTACCGTAGCAAGAGCTCCCGTAAACCAATCAGAACCATCGACCTACAGGAGTGTGAGGTCACCATCGAGGCAGAGGTACGGCCAACTAAACGTCAGTACCAAAATCAGCACCTATTTGTGGTCAAGACCACCACGCGCATCTTTTACCTGCTGGCCAAAACAGTAGAAGAGATGAACATCTGGGTACAGAACATTGGACAGATTTGTACGTTTGGAGGACTGAACAGACATGCAGGTGAGGCGTTTTATAAACGTGTCATTTTTGTTTTTAGGCCTTGGATAGCTTAGTATGACTCAAAATTGCTTTTTTCATGAATTGTAGCTTCTGATTGTGTCAGAATTTGTAGACTTGTTGTAGACTGTCTAATGACGACCCAATAGGAGCACAGCAATTGATGACATGTGTGAAAAAGAGAGGAGAGACATGTTGATACTAGCTTGTACTGTTGTAATAATTACTGTAATACGTTACATAAATATCTTATTTGGTTTCCCTTTACATTATCATCGCACTATCAAAATGACCTGAAGGTTTTACTGAAGAATGAGCAGTTCATGACCTATTTTGTCTGAGCACTACAGACACACTTACAATTTATTATTACATTTAATAAATTAATTAATTAATGCTCATCAAGGCTGCATTTGTTTGATCAAAAATACAGTATAAAACAGTAATATTGTGAAATAATATTATTCAATTTGTTTTTGTTTTTTTAATGTAACGTATTCCTATAATGGGAAAGCTGATTTTTCAGCATCATTACTGTCACATGATCCTTTAGAATCATTCTAATATGCTGATTTGCTTCTCAAGAAACATTTCTTATTATTATCAATGTTGTAAATAGTTATGCTGCTTAATATTTTTGTGGAAACCGTAATACACTTTTTTTCCAGAATTCTTTTGACCAGTTGAATGCATCTTTGCTGACTAAAAGTAGCAAATTCTTTAAATGACCTCAAACTTTTGAAAAGTAATGTAAATATGCACTATATAAATTAGAATAAATAAGTAATAATCATTTGTACATCAACAAGTGACAAGTGATGAAACAAGATCAGGCGAGGCATTAACAAAGAGGTATACATTAAAAATATATCATTTTATTCAAGCTAAGGTACAGAAAAGAAAAGCACCTCAAAATGAAAATTGTAGTTACAAATTTATTTCTCTGCAGTAAACACAGCGGTAATAAATACATTCCGTGTATGTGCGTGGGTTTACGAGAAAGGAAAGTGCTAGAGATGAGCTAAAACAGGAAAAACCCTTGTACGTAAAAAGCCTCCTAAAAACAACCCTTTCATCACATCAGATCCCTCCATTAATCTAAAGATTCATATTCCTCTAACTGCAGTTTTGAACTGAATAAACTTAGACTGGGAAATAATTAGCCACTGTATGTTTCCTCCAGAGAGAGATGCTGAGACTGAGAGATGCGGACAGAATCCGTGAGAGAAGGACGCTGTAATATAGGCGAGGTCTTATTTTAATATTCTGTTCCATTCCTCCATCTCTCTTCCTCTCTTTCGAATAGTCTGCAGAGCAACAGCTGCGTCACTGAGGAACGTTCAGACACACACACGTCTGTCATAACGTAGACAGCTCACAAGTATGTGGCATCTCATATCTTTAACTAATAATAGCAAACAGCTAGTGTCATGATCTGTGTCCACAGCACATATGACTGCTATTATAGCGAGAAAATATATTTTTATTAAAGCTGGCACAATAGTGTAAGACGCAGGGAGAATGTTAGCAGTTAGCATAAACCAAACACAGAGAGTGAGAGAAACCTCAAGTTACACATTACTTGGAAATGAGTGATACAGCAACCGAGAAATTTTCAGACACACACGCACTTGGTTACTGTTTAATACACAACACACTGGATGGTTGGACACGCCTCTAAACTGGTAAAGGCTGATTGTGAAAGATAAAGCTAGTATAGAACAACATGCACATGTCCATGCCCTTTTCTCCACACACATGCACAGAGTGCGTTAATTCGTTTCTTTCTTCATGTTTCTTACGTCTCTGATGAAGGCCAGAGGTGACTATGGAGAGTGTAGTTTTGGAGACACAAAGTCTCAGTCGCTGCTTAGCCGCTAACCTCATTACAAACCCCAGCAGGACTCCAGCCATGAACTGGAACTCAGCTTTTTATTTACAGGCAGACTCTTTTGCCGTGAGACAGACAGACAGCGGGTTAGAGAAGAACAGTTTAGAGATTGTAGTCACACCTGGAGGGCCGCAGTTTCAGATCCTGCTTCAGGCCATGTGTCAAGACACTCAGAACACACACTGGGGTCCTGTTAAACCAAGGCTTTTTTGAACTTTTGTAAACTCAAATGTTGATCTCTGCCAGAGCCACAAGTTTCAGTACATGGTCTCTTCTCTCACTCTGTACTGTCATCATACTTACTGTTTATTTACTGTCTCTGTCACCATAACAACTTCTCAATGTTTTTCACTCTGACCCATGACAACTACTTACTGTATCTCCACTGTCCCTCTGACCCATCACCATGACGATCACTCATTGTGTCTCCTCTGTCCGTATGACCATCACCATGACGATCACTCATTGTGTCTCCTCTGTCTGTATGACCATCACCATGACGATCACTCATTGTGTCTCCTCTGTCCGTATGACCATCACCATGACGATCACTCATTGTGTCTCCTCTGTCCGTATGACCATCACCATGACGACCGCTCATTGTGTCTCCACTGTCCCTATGACCATCACCATGATGACCGCTCATTATATCTCCACTGTCCCTCTTACTCATCACCATGACAACCGCTCATTGTCTTCACTGTCCTTATGACCATTACCATGACAACCACTCATTGTCTCCACTGTCCCTCTGTCACATCACCATGACAACTGCTCACAGTATCTCTACTCTCATTCTAAACCGTAACCATGACTGTCCACTGTCCCTCCTGTCACCATGATGACCACTCATTTTATCTGTACTGTTCCGCTGACCCATCACCATGACAACTGCTCATTGCTTTTATATGAAAATAATTTTGATGAACAAGACACCCAAAGTACTTGTGTGATCGCACTGTCAGAGAGTTTGGGAATATTCACACGTAATTTATACACATAAAAGAAAAGTTATCAGAGTTTTAAAACCAAACAATTTAGAACAATACAGCATGTATTAGAGTTTTTTGATACGAGTAGAAAGACATCAGAGCAAGTCGGACCACACTCACATTTCTAACTGGCATGCATCTCGCGGTGATCACTAGTATTCGGTTCTGGGTGGTTCTTTTGCTCATCTCAAAAAAGCATATTTTGGCAGTTTACTTTTTTCGACTCTCTGATTGGTGGAATTTTCTGTACAGCATCATGGGTAATGTAGTTTTTCCCATGAATTCAGATGTTAAACACAAATTTTTTTTTAACTAAGATGACATAATGCGGGCTAACAGCTTCAACAGAAGCAAATACTATCGATTAATAGCCTCGTTGCTCACAGTAGGTTTCCAAGTTGTCATTAAAAATCTATTTCCCTATGGAGAAAATGAATAGAGTTTTTACTTCCGGAAACCGGCTGTTGCACTCTATTTCTGTTCTCACTCTGACCCCATCACCATGACTACTACTTATTGTATCTCTACTGTCCCTTTGACCCCATAACCATGACAACTGGTCACAACTGCTCTGCTCTCGTGATTGTGTCCCTTTACCACAGCAACCTAGGTCTGCAGTTGTAAAGCAGCTCTACATAATAATTAAAGGCTTCTCAATGCAGCTGTATAAAAGAAGCTGTTCAAAAAATTTTACACTTACTGTACAAACACTGTGAAAAATGTTTACGGGCTTATACATTTGAGTAAGATCTGCTAGATGTTTACAGTAAATATAAGAGAACAAAAATGAATACAACCACATGCCTAGTGTTGCTCAGATTTCTCTTCTGAGTCATTGTCAGTTATTCAAGTGTTGGATACCCAATAGTGGGCTCTGCCAAAGAAGCAATGTTTATGTGAGCCCACACAATCCCCCTCAGATTAGCATGCTAGCTGCAATGTGATCAAAATGCCGGTTATCTACAACTGTTTACCCATAGCATTACTCACAATGCCTTTCAAGCACCAGCAGGTTGAGTGTGATATCAGACATCCAAACACTGAGTCATCACTGGACACCTCTGTTTATGGACAATTAAAATGATTTTGGATCATTTGAAACTACCTATTTAATTAACCTGCTCAACTATAATTCCCAAAATGAGAGATGTGTCACTCAGATTCTCACAGCACACACAGATATGACCATAATGGAAGGCAAGCGGCACAAAACTTTCCACAATGACCTTTTATCTGCGTTATTTCAACTCAGTTCCACCTTCCAAAAACATTTTTGCTTACTATTAAAAAGAGAAACGATTACACCCCAAAAAATCGACTGTGAACATGTCATGTGTTTTCAGCGCGTGTAACAGGCTCACGTGTTCATCTGTGGGGTTTAGAAATGTCTGGCCACTACTAATGCACTGTTGAGTCTAAACAGGAAGAGAAAGAGAGTGTGTGTGTGTGTGTGTGTGTGTGTGTGTGTGTGTGTGTGTGTGTGTGTGTGTGTGTGCATGTGTGTGCGTGTTTGCGTGTGCGTGCGTGTGTGTGTGTGTGTGGGTGGGTGTGTGGGTTGTGGTGTGTGGGGGGCTGGAAGGGGTGATTTGGTCTGCCACCTTCTGGTAATTAAAAGCAAATGTACTTCAGAAATGAAATATGTGAAATGTGTGTACTTTTTTGACATCCAAAATAAATCAATGTATCAAAGCCAATCTATTTATTTTTCTCTTGCTCTTTCTCTTTGACAGAATCAATGTACAGTCTAAATCACACTCCCTCTTCCCAGCAGCCATCTCCAGCACTTTCTCCTCATGTTTCTCTTGTGGCCAATCAGGACACAGTTACCATCGACAGCCACACTGTCCTAGACAGGCCTAGCGAATCAGAGATCAGCCCTCCACTCGACTACCTCTTCCTCTCTCAGTGTGAAACCGGGACAAAGAGCATCGTCAGGCAAGACCCACCTCACTTCTTATGATCACACATTGCAAAAATAATAATTACATGTTAATCTCGATACAGAATTGAGATTCATTCCATGTAGCGCTTGACTAGTTGTCTGCTTTTTCTCTAATCAGATTTAATAAAGGTGACTGAGAGAATAAATGAGAAAAGAAAATATCTCACGCTTTTCGCATCAGTGAAATCTTTTGATCTTGGTCACTGCAGCATAACACACTGTGATTAGATTCAAATAAAATCTTCAGGGACCTGCATGCAAAGTAGGGACTTAATGGTTTTATAAGAACGCATTATGATTTTTGTAATGCTGTTTTGTTTTGAATACTGAGGCGTCATTATGGAGGGGTTTAGCTGATTAATGAAATAACTGCAGAATTCTCAGAGCTACATTACCGTTCAAAAGTTTGGGGTTGGAAAATTTTTCTAAATGTTTTTTGAAAGATATCTTCTATCCTCACAATTGATTACAAATACAGTAAAAACAGAAATATTGGACATAGTATTACAACTTAAAATAACAACTTTCTTTTCAGGACCCATTACTTTGTCACAATATCTGTTTTGGAGCTCAAAAACATTTCTTATTATTATTAATGTTAAAAAAACGTTGCGCTACGTAATATGTTTGTGGAAACCTTTTTTTCAGGATCCTCTGATGAATAGAACGTTTAAAAGAACAGCATTTGTTTGCCATATAAATGTTTTGTAAATATGATTATATTAGGAAACACATATTCATTATTAACTGTGTTATATTTAACACAGTTAATAGTTAAATATAGGTGTTATATTTAGGTATGTTATATTTAGGTATGAGGTAGGGTTAAGAGATCTAGAATATGGACAATTCAATTAACATTTATTTATATAGCCCTTTTTACAATACATATTGTTTAAAGCAGGTTTACAGATAATGCATGTGTCTACATTACAATTTAGAGTGATCTGTTATCAGAGGTGAATGTGTCTAAGTTGTACATTTTAGAAAAGTACATATACAAATAACGCAGTTAGCTAACAATCTATTAAAGGCAGAAAACAATTAGCTCATTGAAGTAATAAATACATGCTGTTAACAAATGTTTTCTTATAATATAACCAAGTGGCAGCATATACAGTATATTGAAAAAAGCAGAGGGCTTAACACAGATCCTTGATGTACTCCATAATTTACTGACGCTATTTTAGATTTTTTCCTGTTTAAATAGACAAGGTCAATAAGGCATTAATATGTGTAAATACTAATACACAACTAATATGCTAGTAATATGAATGTGAATAAGCAACTACTTAATAGTGAATATATGTTCCCTAATCTAAAGTGTTTAATTTCTTCAACAATAACAACAACAAAAACCGTCAAACCTGAACTGTAGTGTATGTTCCAGGAAATTTGTTTTTGAAGTTTTGAATTGGAATTGGAATAAAGAATTGGAAATTAGAAATGATTGTGTCTCTGATCTTAAACACAACATTTATTTTCTTCTACAATAATATGCACAGCTGAATAATGCACTTTTAAACTTGTTTAATATGTGACAGTTCACTTGTTTAGTTAGATTTTTTGTGTGTGTTGTCTTCCTAAGGCTTTACATGTAAAAGAGAATTTGGAATTTGTTATGCAAATTTATGATTTCTAAATGAGCACTGATTCAGCAGAGAAAGCCTGTATTAAAAAATTGTTTTAATTATGACACAACAAACCATAAATTTTCCATATGGTTTCTCTGAAGAATGTTTTTTTCCATTGAAGACTTTCGTCAACAGGTTTTATTTGGAATGACATTATTTAGCTGAAGAAACAATTTTTTTATTATTTCTTATGCATTTATGTGTGTTTGTCTTTCCCTATAGGTGTGACAGCATCTCTAACTCTGAACGCTCCTTTGAGCAGAGCTCGTCTGAGTACACAGAGGATGTGTTTAGCCCCACCCCTCGAATTGACTCCTCCCCCTCCCCTTTCCTTTTGGCCGGGGTGTCCGAGCCCCCGTTCAGCGCCCCCTGTGGTCCGCTCTCTCTCTCCTCCTCACTTTCGTCCTGCCTCTCATCTCCCATCTCTCTACGCCGTCCACCGGACATTTTCAGATTCGACCGACCCTTCTGCGTGTCATCTGACCCACAGACGCCTCCTCCCCTTCCACCCAAACCTACACACCTGTCCGATCACCACAGTAACGAAGATACCGGCCGTAATCAGACGCAACCTGCTCTCCTCCCTCGCAGGACGTCACTTTCAGGAATAGACCACTTTAGGAGAGGTAAACATACACACAAATACACACAACAGATATTATCAATGACCCCCCCCCCCCCCCCCCTCATTAAAATATCTCCAAAAAATGTATTATATATTTTATTATTATACTTTTTTTTTCAGTAGACTTAGACAGTGCTGGAAGAAACTGGAACAAACGTCTAAGCCTCAACCTGGTAAAGAAATATTCAAATATGAAATAGTCAAATGAGCCTGGAGAAAGTTAAACATACACAGTAAATAAGCATCAATTTGAATATTCACTGTCAGAAACCACATGTATCATAGTGTGTCTCTCTCTGTACCTCGGCTATTTCTAGCCGATATTTCTGAATACCACAGTTACTGAAAACCACTGTGAGGATTCATATGTGCCCATGGCCTCCCCACCAATCAGCTGCTCTAATGTCACTTCAGACGGCTACATACCCATGAGCCCCTCCAGCCTGCCTGTCTCCCTACTGACCAACTGCAAAACAGAGCTGCCCGCGCCTTCCAATCCCGACTTTGAGCCTCCTCCAGTCGACCGCAACCTTAAACCAAAAAGACGGGGTAAATGTTTTCAGGTTGAAAATGTAGTAAAAGTTTACCAGTATCATTCACAGTCAAAGTACACGGTATTAAAAAAAACATTAAAAGTTGTATGATTGTAGTATTAGTATTCCATATTGTGACTTGTAGTCTTTACAAGTACTAATAGGAAATTAGATTTACATGCCCCAAAATAGCATCTGAACCATTCCTAGAATATAATATCCATGTCCAATGTATTTGTATATATATATATATATATATATACATACACACACTTCATGGTCAAACGTATGAGGACACCGCCTTTTAATTTACATTTACGTTTGGCTATGTAAGATACATATATTCCTAACACGTTTTACCAATGACTAATCTAGTTAAAAACAGGATGGGATGTCATAGTTTTAGGAACTTGATTCCTTGTTCTTTTTAAAGATGTTTGCACAAGTACACTCTTATAAACTAAAGGTTCCAAAAGGAGGTTTTCACATAAATGTCATAGAATAACCATTTTGGGTTCCCTAAAAAAATGGTTTCCCACTATAAAGAACCTTTAGTGCAATGGAAAATTCCATATTCTTCATAGAACCAATGGCAATAAAGAACCTTTATTTTTAAGAATGTATTAATACAGAGCCCCCAAAGGAACATGTTGAAAGAAAAAAATATGAGATGGGAGGTCAAATAATTTGTCAATGCTTTTGCGTTCCCCCGGGAAACTTTCCGTTCACTCGTAAGATGTTTTGCTTTCCCGAACGAATGCAAAAGCATTGACAAATAATTTACCTCCCATCTAATTTTTTTCTTTCAACATGTACTTTTAGGGGCTCCGTATATTTTACGAAATAAGTGATGTGATATAGTGTGTTGTGTTTGCTCTCACTGCTGCTATGAAGCAATTTCATTAATCGGAAAATCACGATTTCAGTTAACTACGTCAGAAAAAGAAAATAGAGAAATGGACAAGATGTTCTCATTTGAGGAGAGGTACAGGAGAGTGACGCATGTTGAAAATGAATATGAGGAAGATGAGATGCAGCAGAGGCTCATGATCTGTGTATCACACTGAAACCACATTTCTATTTCAAGCTCTAAATTCAAGAGTTGTTTTACTAATGCAGATTGGCAGGATTGCCTTGAAATATAGAATTTTAAATTTTGGCAAATACTTTGTTGACACTTTTCAGTATTTAAGGTTACCCTGATTTTCATTGTCATATAAATTTGCTCATTTATTTCAAATCGGCAGAATATGCCTTCCATACAAAGCCGAATAAATGTGCGGTCACTTTAGCACAGGCAAAAAAAGTTGAATTGTCAATTGACAATAATGTAGCGATGTATCAATCACCGCTCACGCAGACGTCACTAAACCAAACAGCTTTCTGTTGGTCAACATGACGAATTTGCATGATATGAACCCAGTGCGGAATTCTTTCCCGGAATTCCCAGTATTTAAAATGACTGAATTTCGCCTTCAAGAAGCGATTGAATTCACTCAAAGCGATTCTACAACTGTGAGTTGCTTGGAGATGGTCTACGATTAAAGGTGTGGTCACATTTACTGTTGTTTAGTGATTTTTTCGAGGGCGAAATCCAGTGATTTTAAATAGGAATCCACGCAATTTGGGAATTTTGGCAAAGACTTCCATAGTAGGTTCAAGTTAGTCATGCAAATTCGTGACGTTGACCAACAGAAAGCTGTTTGGCTTGAAAGTGACTTCTACGTGAGCGGTGCTTCATACGTGTTTGTGATGTTTATGAGTGACACACTTACGTTCATGTTAGTATTTCTTAAAAGAATTTCAAATATGTCACAATATTTCATATATATAATAGTGTGCACTGAGCAACGCACTGGTATTTTTGTATTTCATTGAATAGCTGCATGCATACTTCTTTGAGAAAGTCTTTGTGACGTATTTAAAATTCTTTTCAAACTGAGAATGTAGGTTTGCCAAGACAAAAGCACAAGAGAGGAAGTGCATGATGCTGTCAGAGACGCAGATCAGGAACCGCAGACAGCATTGTGTCTTGAGTGGAGGCACAGGGCTCCTACAGGTCATGCACCTTCACACAAAGGAAATGCCTCATTAAACTCAGTGAAAGTGTGTTTGTGTGTGTTGTGTGGATGACAGAAAAAGATAAGGAGTGTTTGAGCGTTTTGCATTGTGTTTGGTTTCACAGGTCGACCGCCACCTTTAGACCTACGGGGCTTGTCCACCATTTCCGAATGTCCCTTCCACGTCCCCCTCACACGCACCATGACAGAACCCAGGTGAGATTTGCACAACACTGAATTATGACAAACGCACATTTACAGATCAAAAGGACCTGAAACTGATCCTCTGCCAATCTGTTCTTCTTCTCAACCTCTTCCGTCTGTGTCATTCCCTTTAGTATTTCTGTATGTGTCCCAAGTGTTGAACAAAGATATTGTGTTTGTCTTCCTCGTGTCACCTGATCTCTATTTCCTGCCTCTGCACAAGTGTTTTCTGATTTACTTGTTTGTGACACACTGATGTTTATGTAAGATATAGTTTTGTGTTTTGTCTCTAGCACATCACTTCAGTGTGTTCCTTTGGACAGGCGGCGGGGATGGGGCTTAAACGGCTCTGAACAGGAAGGGAGCATCACGCCAACGGTAACGTGACTTCCCATTTAAGCCGTCCTTTTTCATTAATCATTTATTGCTCTGTTTCTCCTTAAAATTAGAAAGAGCAAGAGGGCAACAGAGGGAGAAAAAATAAAATAATAATGATAAAAAGGCAAGAAAACAACAGTTAATTACAATGAAAATAGCAGGGAATTCAGCAAACAGAAAAATGTAACTTAGAGTGCATAGAAAAACTCAGCAGATAGTTAAGAAATGCAAACCATTAAATTATGTAAATAATCATAATTTAACATTAAGCCATGTAAAATATAAAAATATTTATAATGTATATACTCTGTTATATGCAGTATACAACTTTGTCACTTTATTTTTACATAAATTTCATATATATATATATGTGTGTGTGTATGTGTATGGTATATATTCTCACACATACACACACACACATATATATATATATATATATATATACCATTCTAAAGTTTGGGGTAGTAAGATTTTTAAAATAACATTAAAATGTAATTATTAATACTTTTATTTGGCACGATTGTATTAAATTAATCAAAAGTGAGAATAAAGACATTTATATTACAAAAGATTTCTAATTTAACTCAATGTACTTTCTATTCATCAGCGAAACAAACAGCAAAACTAAAATAAATGTTGTCTTTCTATTTACCAAACCTTAGAAAAAATATTGCAATTTCTACAAAAAGCAGCACAACTGTAGTAATAACAATAATAATAATAAATGTTTCTTAAGCAACAAATCAGCGCATTAGAATGATTTCTGAAGGATCATGTGACACTGAAGACTGGAGTAATGATACTGAAGATTTTTGTTTGCCATCACAGGAATAAATCACACTTTAAAATGTATTAAAATAGAAAAAAATATTTTACAATATAAATGCAGCCTTGGTGATAGTTTATATATATATATTATATATTGTGGCTATATTTGTTTTTCCTTCGTTTAGGACTCTCGGCAGATGCTGTTCCCAGCTTGTGATTCTGCCCCCTGGATGAGGCCTTCTCAGCTGGATTACTTGTCACTTGACTTCAACTCGGCCTCCCCCTCACCAGTCCAGAAGGTCAGTGCTGGCCACGAAGTGAAAAAAAAAAAAAGTTTCAGAAGTACATCTCTTACAAGCATCTGAAGCATTCTATACAACCACATATTTAGTGCATGTGCATGGGGTTTTAGTGGGCACTGCTATCTGTTGTAGTAATCTGTGGCTTTTTTAAACTAAATCTTCAGGCAGCGATTACAGTGACTCAGCATTTCCTGTCCCAGTGACAGTTGCTTTGTCACCACTCAGCTCTAAACACGACATGGCATAAATCTGCCTGCAGGATTGATACAGTTCCGCCGTGCTGGTTAGTGTTTTGATGGTTTGCTCATATTGCGTTATTGATGTTTTCAGAAACCGCTGCTGGCAGACGAGTACAGGGTGGATTACGTGCAGGTAGACGAGAAGAAGACACAGGCTTTACAAAGCACCAAGATGGAGTGGAAGGATGTCCGTCAGTCAAAAGCATAAAGTCTTCTGATGGGGGGGAGGAAATATTCCATTTAAATTATTACTTGGTTCAAAACTTGACTTGTTTTCATCAATACAATTTCAGGTACATGTTGAGTCTTTTACACTGCTGTGAAAGGAGCCAGTACAGAGCTGGATAGGAAACCTTCAGAAATAAAATGGCAGAATATTTAGAAAATTATTCCAGAATAAAAGACCTCCAGTACAACGATTCAAGAATGAAGCTGTTTATTTTGTAGTCCTTAAACCAGGAAGTGAATTAGCATTTTAGATTGGGTTTCCTCTGGAATTTCATATGGGTTTTTAGAACAGTCAAAAGTTTAGGATTGGTAAGATTTTTTAAATGTTTTTCAAAGAAGTCTCTTGTGCTCAAAAAATGCTGGATTTAATGGAACAAAAATACAGTAAAAACATTTATATTGTAAAATATTATTTCAATTTTAAATATTATTTATTCCTGTGGTTCCAATCTTCAGTGTCACATGATCCTTCAGAAATCATTTTAAGATGCTGACTTGCTGCTCAAGAAACATTTATTATTATTATTATCAATGTTGAAAACAATTATTTTTTGTGAAAACATTGATATGCTTTTTTCAGGATTCTTTGATGAATAGTGAGTTCTGTCACTTTAGACGAATTTAATGCATCCTTGCTGATGAAAAGTATTAAGTTCTTTTAAAAAAAATCTTACTGACCCCAAACTTTTGAATGTTTTTTTATTATGTTGCAAAACATAGAAAATTCTATGCCTTCTATGACCTTAATTTATTTAATTGACTGAACAGCTCTATTGAAATTTGTTTCTAAATCTAAATGGATAATGAAATACAAACAGCTTGAATCTTATCTGAAAACATTTTTCACCAAAGCCTAAAGTTGAATTTACAGAAGTACAGAATTACTTAAATAAACTACAGAATATGAATTTGTTTACCAGAGCACAAATGAACACACTCTGAGACTTTTATAAAGGAACTTATTTATAAAAATGATTATTAATTATTGTTAATTTGCTTATCTTGAAGTCCAGAGTGACTTTTTTTGGCACTCCCTGGGACATTTACTTTGGAATAATTCCCCAAATACTACTCACACTGTTCGTTTTACATCACTGATGTATAAGGCTCAGATGTTACATTGCCTCTCTGTGAATTCTGAAATATTGTTTTCAAAGGTGTCATGTCTTTAAGTGGATGTTCTGAATATGTTTATGATGCGCACAATCACTTCAACGTGTCACAGAAAAAGATAATGCCAATAAATGTGTCTCTTGCACTGATTTAAAAACACCCTTGAGACCATGTTTAACATGGACTTGCATTACTAAAATATGTTGGTGTCGGACCACTGTAAACCACTGAAACCACACACTGTGATTGGACGCTGAAACAAATCAATGAAGGAAGTGAATGTTTTGTAGAAGCGAAATCTGCCTTTTCTTTTTTTAAGATTGAATGTTGAGTAAATACTGAATGTTGAACATGTTAGACTACTGTCAAATTATTGACCTAACAGGGTTAAGAAGGTCTGTCAACATTTGTCGGAATGTATTTTTCCCATCAACCTGGGCCGGTTCACGATTATGTGGCATTACGAATGTATTTCTGTCTTGGGTTGTAGAATTTTAGTGCCATGTCATGCTGTGCTTATGACACTTTTTTTTTTTTTATGGTGGTCAGATTTTACCTTTTGTTGTACTGAAAAGAGCACAAAAATCTCATGGGAAACTATCACTGTGACATCATCAGTTTCCTGCCAATCCTGATATTCTTCAGTGTATGCTTTATATCTCATGAAGAAATGTATTACATGAGTGAGAGAGAGAGAGAGAGGGAGAGACAGTGTGTGTGTGTGTGTGTGTGTGTGTGTGCGTGCATGTCTGAAATTTAGAGACCTTACTAACCTGTGTGAATCAATGGATGTTTATCCGTCAGCAGGTAAATTATTGTGATGCATATTGAACACAATAAAATCACTTTAAAACAATTCAGCTTAATAAACTGGAAAGAAAAAAAACATCAAAGACTCTTCTTTAATCTGTTCTTTTTAAATATAAAATATACAATTTGTACCTACGCTACCATTCAAAAGAGGTCAATACGATTTTTTTATGTGTTTTAAAGGATCCGTGTCACGTGATCCTTCAGAAATCATTCTAATATGCTGATTTGGTGCTCAAGAAACATTTTGTAACAATATTATCAATGCTGAAAGCGGTTTTGCTGCTTAATATTTTAGTTGGAACCATCGTTGGATAGGAATCACATTATAACATCCTTGCGTCCTTGCTCAATAAAAGTTCATTTCTTTCAAAAACAAAATAAATAAAATCTTCAAATAAACCTATATTATTCCATCATTTTATGTTGTCATTATTTTGTAATACCCTCATTATAACATTTTTTAAATGAAACCAGAATCACTGTTTAGCAAACATATCATGAAATCAAATAAAACCAGACGAAGCATGTATTCAGTTCAACTGTTTTCTCCATAATTAAGTTTATTATGAAATAATGATATAATGTTCTTATTTTAATCATATCACCGAATCAAAAATATTAAACTGTAATTTTCCATTGTAACATAATAGTTTCATGTGGCACTTAGTACACATGTGTGATATATTTCTTCCATACTGTCCTCTTACATTTTTTTATGCCCTAAAAAGGTCTTTAACACTCCAGCAGAAGCTCTAAAATATAGAAAGAGGATCAAGATGGAAAAAAAGAAAATCACACTATAATAGAATAAATAATGTTTTATAGCAATACTTTAAATATTGTGATTGGACTAAATACTATCCTTTGAAAGTTATCAGACAAAACCCGAATATACCATAAATTAAATTTCGCACAAGTCCCTTTAATTTGGGAAAAAATAAATATATATATATATATATACTGTATATATAGAGAGAGAACCAAAAACAACCAAAAAAAAAAAAAAAGAAGGAAAAACTGAAACTCTATGTCATGCTAATCCTAGCAGCGATAACCAAATTTCACTGACTTAATTTTCGCCTGAGAAGTCACATGGCGGGGTACCAGCTCATGGGGTTGGCATTCGCACATGCCAATGCACCTGTTAGAGGAAAATTTGGCAACCAGACTATTTTGGCACGTTAGACATGAATTGGCACGTCATTACGAGGTTGATCAGCAGGATTAAAGTCGTCCTGGTCCGAGTATCACTCCCTATAAAATGAAGACGGGCTCAGAGGTGGAATTATTACTTTTTAACAACCGATCAGCACTGATGATGGGAGAGAGGAAACAATGATAAAGCCAAGACCGAGAGCTCAGGACGTAAACACGCTACAGAGGTCCACTGTTCAGAGCAAAACAGTTCCTCCTTCAGGTTTCTCTGGTCTGTAGTTTTCTCAGGGTACCCAAAAGCTCCACCAAACCAAAACGACTTTAAGCTTGATCGATTGTAGGTTTCTCTGAATGTCAAAGTTGTTCCAATATCTGTACTTCCAGTAGACTGTGATCGAGTGACAAATTTGCAGATCGTGATCCACTGTTCTTTGAGACCCGTACGAATAGAATTACACAAATAAAAATACCTGCAATGAACAGAATCTCATGCAAAACAAACTAAAGAGTGCAGCAGGTTCCATCCAAGGAGAAATTGTCCAGGAATAAAATAAAAAATCTTCAGCTTTGACCAGACTTGAAACTGTTGGAAAAACACGTGATAATGTTGAGTATGAGATCGAGAGATAAAAGAGATGGGTGAGAGAAAATGCCCCGAAAAGTCACAGTGCACGGAGGAACACCAGGGCGGCGCTAGAGAGAAAGAGTCATTACGGTGGTTTAGTGCTTCAAAAAGTGAAAATTCGCTCTTTGTCGATTTGTGTAGAGAAGAAGAAACCATACGTGATTTTTCTTATTTCATAATTTAAAACCTCTCTAAAAAGAGAGTGCTGAGGGATAAAATGTGTATGTTTTGTGTGTGTATGTGTATTTCTTTTCTGTGAATTACAACATGTCGTGTGCAGAATTCAGTGCAGCCAGCCCGGCGAGGTGTCCCCGTAACCCCAGTACAAGAAATACGCCTGGTAAACCCCAGTAAAGCAAGGTCCGTCCTCTCTCCTGTAGTTTGTGTCGTGTCAGTCCTCCTCAAGTCCCACAGATGTATCTTAAGTAGAATAGTGCTTTTCCAAGTAAACAGAGGCCGGTGTATCCAACCCCTGGTAGGTGTGTGTTCTATTTTTTAAAGGGAGCTAACCGACTGAAGTTCTGCCAGAAGGGTGATGTGCTGCGTTTGGGCTCGTATTCATATCCATCCGCCTGCCCGTAGCCATCAGGGAGGAGGTACTGCCCGGGGTTCATGGGGTCCAAAGGTGGTGGGTACGCTGGGGGGACCGACCGGCCCACACCTGAGAAGATGGGCACATAAGAAAACTCAAGGTTTATCTGTGGTTAAAATGACTTTTATTTGAATTTTGTTCGATGTAACGACCACAGGCACCATTTACTGCAAAACAAACAATTATAATTTGCATTGATTTACTTGTATTTTCTCATTGGGACTTTTTCACCATGGTAACAGCAATACAAAAGAATACAGTATAATCTATTGGAAATGGAAATTGTGTTATGCAAAAAATAAAGCTATCTATAGCAACTAGCAACAATATCTCTTAAGCCCATAATTACTTGTCGTGTAATAAGTGGTATGACTGTACCGTATCCCTTAAATGTCCATCTAGTTTGAACTTGCATTGCTAGAAACTGCTTTCTTCATGGAAGCTTTGCTTTTAAAGATTTAATAAAATATTTCAACAAGTCATTTTTCGTGTCTAACTATTTACTTGTGTGGGAAGTAGCCATGTAATAATTGGGATGTTTCAATAATTCAAAATCAAGGCATTTTTCTGTTTTTAACAAAGTAAGGGATAATGTACATCCAGCCGGTTGTTATCTCAGAATAAACACCTTCAGGATGATGCAAGATCCTGATCACTCTGTCGGGGTTTATTCTGTGATAACAACTGGCTGGATGTTCATTATCCCTTACTTTGCTCAAAAAAGAAACATGCCTTGAAAATCCATGCTTTCACTGTGTGTAAACTAATAGAATGCAGTTAGAATTCCCCCAAAATTCAATATATGAAGGCAAAAATGCGTTTTTGTCTTATATTTCTTTATGATGTAATTAAGCAATATCACACAACCAAACGATGTATTCTCCGAATATTAGCATGATTCCACATTTTATATTTTATACAACAGTTAATACAAAACTCAATAAACAAGTTTATATTGTGAGTTACATTTTAGGCACAATATTGTCTTTTTATGCTCTATTTCGCCAACGGAAACAGTTCCAAACAAAGCCGCAACAGAACCGTTGTACATCTCCGAGCAACACAGTGGTGTTTTGTTCCTGAATGAATCAGCATTTTTGAACGAAACAAAGATTCAATATTCCATTCACAAAGGCTTGCTTCGTTCCTGAATCAGTCATTTGAGTGAATCAAATGATTCAATGACTCATTTATTAAGACAGTGATTTGCCAACACCTACTGGTGGTTTTAGTTTCATGTTTAAAGTATTGTTTAATAAAAATGAATAATAATAATAATTAAATATTCAAAATATTATCTTTAAAACATTTAATGCAATTGTAATATGTATGCAATGTATGCAATTGAAATTATAGTGTAAATACATTTAAATGCTGTTTAAGATGCAGCTTCAGTGCCACCATTTCTGCAGATTTTGATGATACTGATTTCATTTGATTGGTAACAGCCCTATAATGTCTAATTTTTCTAATTTAATTTATTGATTAAATTGAATCGAGCCAAACCAAACCTGACACACCCTAAGAGGCTAAAACCAGATTCAACATCACAATTTAACGTCTAATGTTAAAATTTATGTTTTTTATGTAAACTTCTCCCTTTAAATATATTGGTCAGTTAAAGAATCATTTATATAATTTATTTGAAAGAATTAGAAGAGCAGTTTCATGTCTATCCTTTAGAAAGTAATTATTAATAAATAATGCAATACTTTTTAGAGAGTAATTAGTTCAGTGATCTAACTACACTGTTGAAGATGTAATTAGTAGCTAGTAATTAATTACTTATTTAGAGTAACTTACCCACCATTGAACATAAAAATGGTCACGCAGGGTTCAAAATTTCATACCTTTCTGTTTGGTGACTCTCCTAACGGTCAAGGCGGCTTGCCTCTTCTGATACCCAGAGATTTCAAACCCTAAAGCGACAAAATGACAGACAACATTTAGTGTAAAACTTTAACAGCTTTGTGTGGAGAACAGAACAAAGATTAAATCACGAGTGGTGAACTCGTGTGGTTATAGTATCGAAAAGGTCGGCCTGAATTAAAAAACAAAAGCTAACAGAATACAAATTTGAAAGGGAATGAATAATGACTAAATGCAAAAGTTCTCACCAATCTTCTCATCTTCCTGAACCATCTTTCTTTCCTCCTGAAATGCCCGAAGCCAACGCATTTTCTCCTCCAGCTTTTTAGGCAAGAACAGATGGATCTCGTCTGTGTCTCTGTTGGCCAGTTTGAAGGCATTCTTCACGCTAACGTTAAAATCATCATCCCGGCCGTCGATTGCGTCAATGACCTCATATCGATCCATTTCAATTCGGCCCTTATAGTAGAGAATATCACGGCGAATGAGATCCTGTAGAACCCGGAGAGACTTTATTAGTACGTCTGTAGTCGGTACTGACGATCCAGACAATTTACAGACAGAATTAAACTAAATATTATATTAAAATAAATGTACATGTAAACTACATGTACATATACATACAAGGTGGCACCTTTTTATTAGAGATCATAGTGATTTGTATTACGAGTCTCCAAACAAGTTTGATATAAATAGTAAGACTGCTAATTGGTTGGCTGGTTTGGGTAATCTCATATCAGTCTTGTGAAAAACAGGCGCTGATTGTCTCAGTTTTTGTGTTGCTGAACTGTCTGTGTATGTCATATGGTGCTGGTGAGATGTTTTTGCACCTTTGTGGAGAGACTAAAAATGGGCCATGTGCTTTGAGCTTGAGGGTGTTTGGAGGACAGTGAAACACAAACGGATTTTACCTTCAGCTCGAATCCAAATCACAAACCCTCAGTTGCGCTACACCACCATAATTTGCTTTTCCATGCCTGTCTTGTTCAATTCTGCATCTTCGCTCTCCAAGTGAAAGTTATAGAGTGCAATGTGCTGAAAACATCATCAGCTGCCTGCTAGCTTCCCTCAAAGATTCCTACTCACAAACCAAAAACAGGACTGCAAGAGTCATGCCTGACACTATTTTTCATTTTAATTAGATTTTTTGTCAATATTAATCTCTCTCTCTCTCTCTATCTATCATCTATCTATTTATCTGTATCACTTTCTTTTTACCTGTTCTCTAGACTTTATTTCCAGACCCATGTGTCCCAGTTAAAGCAGACTCCTGCTTCATCATCATCAATTGAACTTAAGAGTGTTATTTGTGCCTCAATCCCCTCTTTCTCTCACCTTCTTACAGAGGACCATCTGATGATCAAACAGGAAGAAGATTCTGGTTTGGCTGCGCCCGTATGGTTGATATATCCAGGACATCTCCCCGGTGTACACAAGCTCTGAGCTCCTGTCCAGAATATCCTCACCCTGCACACACACAATAACAAATGAATCACTACATCTGACACCACTGAGACTCTGATGTCTTCATGTCTCAGTATGCAGTTCTCCAATCAAATATGATGCCTGTGGTGCAGGTTGCACGTCAATAACAAACATAAAACCTGTGCCATAGATGCCAGATTTCATTAGAAACCGCATAGAAAATAAATCTTTAAAAAAATAATAATATTGTCAAAGATTGGAATAATGAACATTTCACGAGTTCACACTTACAAATAAGTCAGATAGAATAAATGCGTATTTGGCGTGCTGTCCGAGGAGAGGGCTCCGGGCTAGGTATTCGGCCCGAACCCAGAGTACTCCCCCCGTATTCCTGGCTGTGAAAGAATAAGCCAAGAGTGAGGAGTCGGGGTGATGGAGGGATGCTGACAACTGTCAAGGAATGTTAGGTGAGTTGACAGAGTGAAATATATATGCTTCCTCTCGTGCTGATGGGGTAGACATGGTAAAAGTTGATTGTAATGATAATTTGAACTTTATTTATAAAACATCATTAAATGTTTTTGAACGTCTCTGCTCAAAAAGGCTGCATTTATTTGATCACAAATACAGTAAGAATTTAAAATAAAATTGTCTGTTTTAAGATGTAATTTATTCCTGTGATGGCAAAGCTGAATTTTCAGCAGTCATTACTCCAGTCTGCAGTGTCACATGATCCTTCAGAAATCATTCTAATATGCTGATATAATATATGTTTCTTATTATTATTATCAATGTTTTGCTGCTTAATATTTTTGCGGAAACTGTAATGCACTACACCATTCAAAAGTGTAAGTGAAGTGATGTGTAGCCAAGTATGGTGTCCCATACTCGGAATTTGTGCTCTGCGAAATTTCACCCATCCAAGTCCACAGCAGTGAGTATTGAACACACACACACGGTGAACACACACCTGGAGCAGCCATTTTTTCTGCGGTGTCTGGGGAGCGATTGGGGGTTATGTGCCTTGCTCAAGGGCACCTCAGTTGTGGGTAATGAGAGTGGAAGAGAGAGCTGTTCATTCACTCCCTCCACCTTCATTTCCTGACGGTACTGAGACTCGAACCTGTGACCTTCGGGTTCCAAGTCTGACTCTCAAACCATTAGGCCACAACTGCCCCCCCCACCCAAAAGTTTGAGATTTAGAAAAAAAAAAGATTACTTTTATTCAGCAAGGTTGCATTAACTTGATTAAAAGATTTCTCTTTCAAAAAATGGAATATATATATATATCATGGTTTCCAGAAAAATATTAAGAAGCAAAACCTTTTAGATATAGAATAAATAAATAACAATAAACAACCAAATTTTCAGGTTCAACTCCACTATTGCTCTCTTTTATATCTTATATGCTGCTAATTAACTTTGTCTGAAAAGCCTTAGCCACACACCTCCCAGTCCAGTACAGAGGCCTGCCATTGGGCGATTTTGTCAATGTTCTCAAGCCTTCGTTTGCGTTCGTTGATTTGCTGAGTGACATTTCTCATTACAGCTAGCGCAGCAGCCACATACCGATAATCACTGGGAGAGAAAGGGAAAAGAATGAGCAAAAGAGAAGAGAAAAAAAAACGAGGGCTGTCAAAATGATAAGTGGAAAGTAGATATGTCAGTTCAAACTTTGTCATTTACACAGTCATATATTTTGTGGACCCGACCGCCATTATCTGCATGATGCACCTTGAGTTAGCATATCTGTGTTTCTGTGTGTACCTGTGTTCTTGTACTGTGTATTTCAGTAACTCTGCCAGCTGTAGAGGGTATTTGCAGATTTTCTGGACTGGTGTGAGAAGGTAGCCGTCAATGGCGATGTCGATCATCTGCTGGACCAATCGGCACGCTTCAAAGAAGTGCTGGTATCGTGCATCTCGCATAAGACGTGTGATCTCCATGCAGGCGTCAACGTGGTTGTTACAATATTCCGAGTAGATCCAGAATCCATCTTGCTGTAAATAAAAAATTTTAAAATGTTAAATAAATCAGTTTTCCCCTTGACCCCATGTAGATGTCAGTGATTTTCTATGTTGGAATACAGACGTGTTCCAAAAAGCAGGGTCCGATCTCACTGAGATGAGGTTCTTCCGTGTTAAACTGTTTCTCCAGGTCTCTGACAAAGCTTAACTGGAATCTGTAAATGTCTTCGATATTTCCAAATATCACTTTCAGTTGATCGTCGTTAAACATGTCTCTCCTCTTTTTACACTGACGGAGATACCCCTGAAACAGAAACACAGATACAGATACTAGGCTATAGATACTATTCTCTGTATCTAATCACAAATACTGTAAAACAGTAATACTTTCAAATATAATTACAATTCAAAATTACTGTTTTCAGTAACACTTTATTTTGATGGTCCCTTTTGAACGTGCTACTGACTATAAGTAACTTTTCAACTACATGTCAACTTAATCTAACCCTAACCCTACCAGTCTATTAATACTCTTCTTACACTCTAATGAGAGTTAGTAGACATGTAAGAGCAACGTTACTTATAGTCAACAGAATGTGTTAAAGGGACCATCAAAATAAAGTGAAACCCTGTTTTCTATTTTAACACATTTAAACATTTATTTCTGAGATGGTAAAGCTGAATTTTTAGCATCATTAATCTAGTCGTCAGTGTCCCACATGATCCTTCAGAAATCATTCTAATATGATGATTTGGTGCTCAATAAACATTTCTTATGATGTCTCGTTAGATTCTCACAAAGGCAAATTATCTGAGCCATGCTATCCACTTTATAGTTGTAAGCTTTTCCTGTGTTTACATTTTTTATCGCCATTGTTTATGTATATTTCTCCTCAGGAAATTTAGAGACACATCTGAGACAGCCGAAGATTGTTACCTCACAGATGTCCTTCAGGTGTTTGATGTAATGTCGTTCTGTGCTCATGATCTCATTGATGACATTGGCCCTCATCTGGTCCCGGTTCTGGGTGGGCTGGCCCAGACACAGGCAGTCGGTGCTGGGGTTCGGACTGGCCTCTGCGTGGCCGTTCTGCACCTCGCTGGAGCTTTCGGCAGCCTCGACCGCTGTGTTTTCCTCCTGATTTACCCATAACTAGAACACACACACACACATTAAGACAGACATGACTTGATCTTCAAGTCCTGTTATCATCAATTAAACTAATCATGATAATTGTGCTCACATTCGATTAGCATTCGGCTCAGAGCATCCAGAGTTAACAGTCTGCATGATTGCTTTCATAGGGTCATTAAAGTGTCAAGATGTTGCTTTAAAAGCTTCAGGGGTTAAAGTTACATTGACATAAAACAAAGAGTCAGATTGCACCCTCTGGTGGCACCAGTCCAAACTACATTTTACCACATTAGAGGCATTGCAGTAAACACTTTACAAAATCTGTTTTCACCAGGACATAAATGAATCTGCATTTGGACCTGTTACACTGCTGCCAAGATACACACACACACAAGCCAGGAGATGAAAAGAGAAGGACGGCAATACAGATGCGCAGTTAGGAGCATGGTGTGTGTGTGTGTGTGTGTGTGTGTGTGTGTGTGTGTGTGTGAGTGTGTTTGAGAGAATCTGATGTAATTTTATTTGCCCTGATTATGTAACTTATCATTTGCTTTCCCAGGTGAGCCAACTGATCTGATGTGAACACACATGCGCGGATACACACAAACTCTCTTCTCACACACACAATGAAAACCCATGAATATGCCCACATTTTTATTCCGAGTAGTAATAATATTTCTATGTTCTAGTTCTACTAGTTATACAGAAAACGTTTTAGATTTTAAAGGTGCACATAAGGTGTTTAAAGGGATAAGGACAACTCGAAAATGAAAATTCTGTTATCATTTACTCATTGAACAAAATCATGTACACTCACAAGAAGACGAATCCAGTCATATCAGTAGCTTAACCAAATCAGCATAAACAAAAATAATTGCTGACTGTACCTTTAAGACATTATTTTTTATTAAAGATATAGATCTCACAAAAATGAAAATTTGGATATCATTTACTCACTCTGAAGTAGTTCCAAACCTGTATGACTTTCTTTATTTTGTGGATCACTAAAGGAGACGTTTTGAAGGAAGTATTATTCTCTTTTTTCCTTGCATTTACAATGAATGCTGGCTGGAGTGTTCGAACTTCAAAAAGCATGTCACAAATGCACCATAAAAATATCATATAATTAGCATATGACTTTAATCCAAGTCTTCTGAAGTCATACTGTACAATAGCTTGAGTGACAAACAGACTGACATTTACATTTTCCAATTTGTGAGTGAATCATACAGACCTGTTTTGTGATCAACCGATTCAACTCAAAAGAACCAATCGGACATTTATAAAGAAAGTTTTTACAGTGTATTTACAGAAAATACAGCATACATGTTTGGAACAAATTTTAATTTTGGGTGAACTGTGCCTTTAATCCATATTCCTTGTGGAAACTGGTTGGTCCCCACGGTGTAATTGATTGCAGGTTTTGTAATCCTTGTAGGGACATTTGGATTGAACAGAGATAGCAAAATCTGACCCACACATACACACACGCATACTGATGACCTGATCTGGAGTCCCAAACACTGGGGGGAAAAAAAGAAGACAAAATTAAAAATAGATTTTCATAAATACACAAGCCTGTCACAGATTCTATTCACCCTGAAACCATGTCCTGCATAACTCCCTCGCCCTCTCTTTCTCTCACACACTCTGTTTCTACACAAAGTCACGGATATGATGTCTAATCTCTTGAAGGATGTTTCTCGGATTAAGATCTCATTAAAATCTCAAATTATACTCTTATACCTAGAAATCTCTGCCTCAACGCAACTTTCCAGTGCATTAGCCTTGCTAGTTGTCCGTCCTCATTCTCATCAAGCGAAAGGCTTAGTTTAGGGATCCTGCTGCCCGGGTACACAACTCGTGTGTGTGTGTGTGTTTGTGTTGCTACGGCTGTGTTTAAAAAAATAGAGGAATCAGAAGAACACTGATGACGCAGATGTTGCACACACACACACACACACACCTGCCCACAAATACACAAACATACAAACTTCCATCTTCTCTTTCCTTCCTCTCAGTGTCGTCCAATCTATTTTAGCCTCTCTCACTTTCTCTCTTACCCTCTCCTCCCAGAGCAATCTTTTTTGGTGGTGGGGGGAGGGGGTTGTCTGTTCTTCTCTCCTGTCCTCTAATGAAAAGTGACGTCTCATTTTATGCTTCATGACTCAACCTCACTGAACAGTGAAGAGAAACAAGATACTGTGTAAAAGGTGTCAGCATCTTACACCAAAAAAACAAACCCTTGCAGGTGATATTAATACAACATTCACCAATCTCTTTTACTTGAGTATTTCCAATTATTATATTCACTAATCCTTCTCAGATGTACTATTCAGAAGTTCGCCTGCCCATCCAGTCTTAATAGTTAATGGTAAACAAACGTGGCTTGCTGTCCATAGATATACATAAATGCCACACCTCTCCAGTCCAGACATTTTGGAACGGTCAGTGTGCTCTCATTCACAGTAAGAATCAATTATAAAACAACATTGCGCTGCTTCTGGTTGTGAATCTGCCGAGATTTAAATTCCTTAAGACATGTGATAACCTTTCACAGGTAAAAAAATAGTTGATTTGTGTTTTCATACGTATTAACTCAATATTACAGGTTTTTATAGCATGGTAAATTTTTAATGTCGTATTAGCTGATGACTTCTTGTATTGTGTTAGTTAAGCAAATCATCTGCTATTGCAGTCTATTGTAGATATAGATAATCATATATGCGTCTAACTACGGTTGTAGACGCAGTCAACTTGTTCTCGAGTGTTCAAGGACCATCTTTGACCATCATAATGATGATTTAATAGACTGAATGATTAGGCTCCTACCGAGACCCAAACCTACGGTCAGAACTTCATTTAAAATATCTGAGATAAGTTCACAATTAGCAACTGGTCAAACATAGCAAAGCAAATAGGCTTCGTTTGTGATTTACCACAAGCTCAAATTGGATTCTGCGGTTTCCGTTTGCTGTGCCACTACTAAACATATTGCAACATTGCAAAATAAAATACACTGTGTAGTAATTTTAGGTCCTTGAAGGTAAGGGAAGCATTTGCAGAAACCTGATAAATGACAACATATGCAAAACGCTCCTATATGGTTTTCAAGTATAGTCACATACAGATTTGAACTTCAACACACACACAAACAAATATATATATATACACACACACACACACACACACACACACACACACACACACACACAGACTCACAAATTCAGCAAAAAAAGAAACATCCTCAAACTTTCTACTGCTTTTATTTACAGCAAATTTCTTAACATGCGTAAATATTTGTGTGGACATAAAAAGATTCAACTGAGGCATAAACTGAACGAATTTCAGACATGGAATGAGTCTCTGGACAAAGTGTGGGTCAATATTAAAAGTACCAGATAGTATCTAGTGTGGCCACCAGCTGCTTTTAAATGCTACAGTGCATCTCATCCTCAAGTTCTCGAACACATCTGGGGGGACATATGGTTACACGAGGTTTGGCGCTGCAAGGATGATCAGCTGTCCTTCCTGTCTCCCTTAAGCGTCTTACATTATGGACATTGCAGTTTATTGCTCTGTTCACATCTGCAGTCCTCATGCCTCTCTGCAGCAGGAATATGGCACGTTTATGCAGGGGATCCGAGACTCTGGGCATCTTTCTCCTGGTGTTTTTTAGAGTTAAGGCCCGTACACACCGGGACGAATATCAGCGCGCATTATTCGCCAGCGTTTTTCAACGCGTTTTTAGTGTTCACACCCAAGCGTTTTTCGCTGACGATGAGCCGAGTGAACATGCAAATTCATTCCCAGACATTAGATGGCGCTTAATGTAAAACAGAAACACCCTCTGCAATACCACTCCATAACAGTTCTCTTTTATCAAGATTTTTGTAGTCGCTGTTGCGTTTGTCATATAGTTCTTTATGTTCGGACACCAACGAGAACAGCAGCTCTACATTCATCTTGCCTTGCATCTTCCTCGTCTATTTCTTCCCGGCAGTGTAGACGCTACTTGGCGTATATCTTCTTCGCCGCCGGTCGGCAAGACCGTTTTGTGTTTGAGCGCCCCCAAGTTGTGTTTTAATGTAACTTCAGAAGCTCCAGACACGTGAGCAAAAGCGGCAATCTCATTGGTCGGATAGTTTTTGACGCGGCGCGTCAAACAAAAAAAACGAACCCGAGGCGTTTTTTTTAAAAATGACGCTTTTACGCGTGGCGTTTTACGCGTCGGTGTGAACACTCACATTGGCGCCCTTTGTTTAGTCACGAGGCGTTAAACGTCGGCGAATAACGCGCGCGAAATTCGTCCTGGTGTGAACAGGCCTTTAGGTCTAGAAAGGTCTCTTTAAGGTCTCCTAAGTCATTGTAACTGTGACCTTAATTGTCTACCACCTTTAAAGTGTCGTGTCTTAAAGGATGCCATTTGGATGCCATTAAGGCCTGTTGAAAAACGCTGGCGAATAACGCGTGCTGATATTCGTCCCGGTGTGTACGGGCCTTTAGGGTGTCATTTTCGGATGACATCGGATGCCCATTTTCCACAAGTTGGTGTGAATCTTCATGTAAAGTTTGTAACATACTTTGGTTAAAATTCCTAAATGGTTGTGTAAAACAACACCCATTTTACCTCCTCAAAAACAGCTCTGTTCACAGTGACCCGGTTCGGTGCATGTCTCTTTAAATGATAATGAGCAACTGCTGACCCCACCCCTTTCTTCCATGGGGGGTGTCGACACAAGACATATAAAGTGCTGCCTTGGCAGACAGTATACAAATGGCTGAGGGCGGAAATATGCTAATACGGGACAGTCCGTCAGAGGTCGTGGGTGGAGCATGAGCAATATGACATCATATTGCTCAGAAAATCCAAATGGCTTGATTATTGAGAGTGTTTAGAGGATTTAGAGGTTTTTGAGGATTTAAAAAAAAAAGGAGTGAATGGATTTTTTTCATTGTATGGTGGTTGTGTCCACACACTGCAAAGAGACATTTACATGCAAACACCATGTGAATTTTGCATCCGATGACACAGGTGCACGGACAATAATTGTTTATGGTTCATTGAACAAGCATGAAAAACCTCATTTAAACCCGTTTTGTAGTCTGGAATTGCATGGTGATCTGATTTCCTAAAGAAAAGTAGAAAAACAATTATTATTTATGAAATTATATAATCTCGTTAATGCAGAAAACAAATACTTCTGTCATCTACTGTCAACACGCATCAGTGCATGTTGGAATGAAGTCATTTACTTACCAGAATCAAAATGTTTGCTGTATATCATACAGTTGCTAGTTGGTATCCAGCCTTCTCGCTTCACTGCTGCAATCCAGGCATCACATCGTTTTTCATAAATCTAAACACTTTCATTTCCTAAAGTAGGTTAGTTTCTGGCCAGAGGGAGCATCCAGCCACCAAGCAACATGGACCTAATTTTAATTTTGATATTTGTAATAGCAGGATTAAATAAATTATCGCAATCCAACTGCATCAAGCGCCTCCCGCTGTTGTTTTGAATGCGCTCAACAACTAACCGTGCAAGGAACAAAGACATCACTTCCTTAAACAGACGAACAACCACTAAAATTGACTATACCGGTGGCCATTAAGTGAACTGCAGCCAGCAACTTATTTGCTTGCATTCATCTCATGTACACGTAATGTACAAGAGACTGAACGTGATTCAAGGCCCTGATGTAATCACAGTGAAGTTCTTTTTCGTTCTGCGCTTCGAACACACAACAAAAATGACAGCGGTTAAGAAAGTATCCAATCATAGCGATCTGGATATTTGCACCAGCTCTGCGATTCACCAGCATCTTGCCGACAGATGTGGTCATTAAAATTACACTGTTATGATAGTTTGATTATTATTATTATGATAGATGATATTCATCTGATTATGTAAGGCTATAGTTTGAATTAATCCCTTTTCTTCAGGTTTTCAGGAGCGCGCATAAATGTCTCATCCTTTGTATTTTCCCACTGAAACCAGCCAGAATCCTCAACATATAAAATCAGTCTACAGGCTATTATAAACAAGAAGTCAGGGAAGTCTCGTTTTTTAAGTTTTGTTACAAGCTGTTCACACATTGGCAATACAAAAACTATTAATGCATTAAAATTCTTACATATGCTCCCTTTAAAGGTGAAGTGTGTAGGTTTTGTGCTACTAGCAGCGCCCGACAGGATTGGAAAAATAATTAAACAACAAATGGGTAAGTCCTGCCAACAATTCATGTTATTGATTGAGCAATAAGCTTACATGTCGGACTGTTCAAAAGAAAAAAAAAAAGAATTCTGAATGCCACAACTGACTGCAAACAGTAATTTTTTTTTTAAATGCATTCCTCAGATTTGAGCTGTGTTTGTTTTTATATATGTAACTTTCAGCTCCACTGTACGTTGCTGATTCTCGTATGCAGGCACAGTTTGTGTTGTGCGTGTGGACTGTGAATAAACAGTGAGCAATGATTTCTGATGACACGAGAGCTTCAGGTCTCAGCAGGAGAGAGACGCCAAACCTGCAGGCCAGCGCCACCAACTGGTGTGACATAATGCTTTCAGACTCTACCCCATCTATCTCTCTCACACTCATTCTCTTCCTGTCTATTTCTCCTTGTTCTTTCTCGGTGTTGCATAAGAGATGCCCAAAGGGTCAGAATAAAGACATGCTGTACAGATTGATATAGAGTGTGTGTGTGTGTGTGTGTGTGTGTGTGTGTGTGTGTGTGTGTGCGTGCGTGCGTGCGTGCGTGCGTGTGTGCGTGCGTGTATTTAATATGTATCTGTCTGTGCAGACACAGGTGATATTCTCTGTACATCGAAGAGATTTTCTCACACCTGTCATGCCCGAGAGTGGCTTACACAACCTGCCATCTGCGTAAGTGTGTTTTTGGGGAGGAAGGGGGGATAGATGACTGTTAGAAAAGAGAGGAAAGAGAGAAAGTAAAGGGGAAACTGAGAAATGCACTTAGGAAGCTCTATGTATGTAGCCAAAGTTACGACCAAGTTACATAAAAGTCCCATTAAAGAGCGCTCCACCTTTACGAACACACTCCTCTCTCATAAGCACATCTCTATCCTACACCTCCTTTTATCCCTTCACCTATGATCCTCACTAAAAGGGTTTATGTACATATTTCAGTACTAAGCTTGGGATTTCTCAGAAAGCAAACCAATAGATCACACACAAGCACAATTTTGAGCTTATGACCACAACTGCAGTGGAGTTACAATCCAGATGCTTCATCAACAATATGATAGCGGTTTTAAACACTCTATTGCATGCATTATGAAAGAATGTAAAAAATAAAACCTGACTTGCATAAAATGGCATTAAAATTATTACTGTTAAAATCAAGAACAATTTTTAAAAGATAATATTTTGAGGGTCCTTGTTAGGTATGTTGCCTGGAGTAAATGCTATGTTAAATGTTGTTATATAAAATGTATAAATGTGTTCAATCTAAATTAATAACTACAAATAAATGCAAATATATTTATCATAAATATACATGATTCTCCATGTACTGTTCAAAAGTTTGGGGTTAGTTGGTCGATTTCTTTAATGTTTTTGAAAGAAGTCTCTTATGCTCACCAAGGCTGTATTTATTTGATCAAGTAAAAGAAGTCAAGCGTAGCGTCAGTTCTGGCAGGTCACGTCAGTCAAGCTTATTGACTAACGATCCACGTCTACCTATAGGAATATTACGCCTATCACCTTATACATATATAAGCTCCTTCAGTATTATCAGCAGCTATCGCGTTTCTTAGGAGCCAATTACCCTCCTCCATACCCAGCTCCTCCTCTCGTCAGTCAGGATTTTACATTCTGATTCCCCTAGAATCAGAATAAATTCTCAAATTGTTGTTAAAATCTTGAAATAATGATATCTGCAAACATTCATGGTGGTTCTGTTCTGTTTACCCTAAAGGCCCTTGCACACTGAGTCCGAAATTCCCATCCGAAATTTTCGCACGTTAAAATCTAAATACGACGTCACATTATGTCAATCACGCTTGCACACTGCCTCCAAAACTACGAAATTTTCGTATGCGTTTTTTCGTATTCGTGATTTGGTGGCTCTGAATTGTCGAAACACAATTCAAACACCATTCAAACTGCTTGCTACGGATGTGAAAAACGCAGAAAATCAAACCCGATCCAATTTTTTAAATGACGGACGAAAGTTTCGGAGGCAGTGTGCAAGCGAAATTTAACATAATGTGAGGTCGTATTTAGTTTTTAACGTGCTAAAATTTCGGACGCGAATTTTGGAGTGTGCAAGAGCCTTTAGGAAGGTTATTGCTACCCTCCCTCCTCTCATCCATACTAGGCTGCATGGATGCGCAGGGAGTTCTCGCCCAGAACAGAACCATACCGCCAATGCAAACTGTATGCTAATTGTCAATCGTATTTGATGATAGTGGTCCTGACAGAAACAGTAATATTGTGAAATAATGTTATACATTTTTATATATTGTAAAATGTAATTTATTCCTGCGATGCAAAGCTTAATTTTCAGCATCATTACTCCAGTCTTCAGTGTCACATGATCCTTCAGAAATCATTCTAGTATGCTGATTTGGTTCTACAGAATCATTTCTTATTGTTAAAATAATAATAATAATAATAATAATATTTATTAATAAACGTTTCCAAAGCATTAACAAAAAGCTTCATTTAATTACAAAGTTATAACTTTTTTCCCCACAATACCCCTTTCCGCCGAAATAATTAAAAACACATAAAAATATTAATATAACAATAATAGTAATAATAATAAATAATATAATATGCTGTAAAAATATAAATAGGTAAATAAACTTTAGTATAATGTGCAAGTTAACAAATGAACATTATATCCTTGCAGGAACATTTCTTACATAATCAGTTAAAAAAAAAAAAAATCTTACTGAACCCAGACTTTTGAATGATAGTGTATTTAATCTGCATAATATGTAATCATTTATAATATGAAATGTAGATTTAAAAGATAACATATACTCATATATAAGCTTTATAGGTAATTTAAGTTAATTCGTGAAAATGCAATGTAAGAAATTGCATTCAGGTCCATTTTATTGGCATCACGTGCTTGCAATGTGAAGAGAATGGATTTGTTACCAAGAGGGAATGTCGGCAATAGAGGGTTAATCTTTAGTTATGGGCAAGGACATCACCCCCCAGATAGCTAGCGGCGAATCTGCATGTATATGCATATTATCAAGCATGTCTGTGCTAGCACAGCATTAATATTTCATTTTTACTGTGCAGCATGTTCATAACGCCTTCTTTAGTTTTATTCAAAACATTTCAATACATTTTGCTCATGATATTAGATCTGGGTTTTATAGTATCACTGACAAACTAACACTCTTTTGAGTCTTCAGTGACAACAGGCTTTTCTATAAAAGGTTGGAAGGGTTCATGCATAAGCTTGGCTCACTATGGAGAGTTGGTGTTTGAACTTGGACCCCACTAAAGGCCAATTGACACTACACCGATAGACGCCGACTAACGCGGACAACACCAGATTACACTTCTCAGACATTCAGCGAAAACAAACACCGACCAACAGCAACAAACTTCTGCCATTGGTCAGCGCCTGACGGTGCAGTGTAAAACCCCTGACACACTTAAAGCACTGGTTGGAGGTGGAGAAGAGATGCTGAAAGAACACCTGAAGGGCTTATGTAATTGGTGTTGTGATTGAGGGTTTACTGTTTAAACTTCTGTTTGAAAATCTATTTTTGAGTTTTCTTTCTCTCTAGCTCTCTTTATGTATACAAATGTGATTAAACAGATCTTTAATAGTCAAAGGCCCTGTTTATACCTGGTATTAAGATGCATTTCGGTTAAGTCGATTCGGATCAGAAGTAGACGAGTGAGACACATTCCCGTTTACACCAAGTGTTTTAATCTGTCTCTTGTCCACTTTTGACCACTTTTGTCTTAGAGGGGATGGTCTATGGGTGGGTAAATGTATGGGCTTTTTCAGATCATTCTATCTAATGGATGAAATAAGCTCACGCAATTTTCATATTAACATTCCCGGAGACGACGGAAAAACATACGGAGAGCAGCGGCTTTCGTTTCTGCCTTGACAGCCGCAAGACAACGCTGAGCGCTGTGAGTGTGTGTTAGAAATCAGGAATGGTGAGAGAACATTGTGCTGGGTACGTTTTTCGTCTTCAAACCAAACTTGGGTCTTCAGCCGACAGAGTTTAAATCCCATCTGGCTAGTGCGCTTCCCATAATGTTTACGCATTAGGTCAGTAGGCGGTCTTTTTGGCTGTTCAAACGCATTCGACCACATGACTCTGGAAGTGGTCGAAAGTGGACAAGCTCAAAACGTTTTGAAGTTTACACCTGTATTTAGTGTCGTCTTCTTGTGATCCAATTTATAAAACGCATCTTAATACGAGGTGTAAACAGGACCAGAGAGGCTCAAATTAAAACCAACATCTGTTCAAGTCACAGTAAAATAGAAATAAACAAGATGTCACCAAATACTGTCAGAAAAGAGGGAAATATTGATAGTTGTCATCGCTAAATGTTATAATTGAGTGAGCATTACATTAACAAAATGTTTTTCCTATTTCAGTATTTTCTGACAGACCCAGACTGTCACCGGCATGAAGATAAGTTGCCATGGAAGCGAGGCGCAGCGACTGTGGCGGAAACAAAACGTTGGAACACAGCGACAGCATGTGAGCAGTAAGCGATGGGATGCATTCAACGGTCAAACGGTAAGCAGTGGTTTTGAAAAAACGCACCTTAGCCGTGGCGTTTGTGAGGCGTGATGCAGCGACAGGGTTGATATAAAAAAGCTGTTTGGTTTGAGGGGGGTGGGACTCCACCTTAGAGAAACAACAACAGCAACACAAACAAGAGTTTGGGTTCAAGATGGAGGTTAAAGGGAAGAATGCGACCTCTTCTGACTGATTATCTGAAAATGTGTCAACTAAATATCTGCAGATTTATTCTATTGTTCATTTCTCGAACAGGCCTGAATGTTGCATCTCTTTTAAACAGCTTTATCTGACTGCTATTCAGTTAGAAACAGTATTGGATATGAAAACAGCTGGGTTAAACAGATGTGGTTCTGCAGGTGTGTATTAGACAGGTATTTGTTAGATAGGTGGGCATCAGACAGCTATATGTCAGACAGGAAAGTGTTAAAAATCGAAAAAAAGTGTTAAAACTCACCCTGACAAAGCTGGCAGGAAACCAGCCCTCCTCCTCGTCGATTTGACCCCACCACCAGTCCTTATTCGAGGCATCCAACACCTTGATGACATCACCTGCCTTGAAGGCCAGCTCCCGGTCAGCCATGGTCACATGGTCCCATACTGCCTCGGCATTCACTACAGAGCCCCCGCTGACCAACTACAGAAAGATAGAAAGGGAGGCGCAGGATAAGCCACAGGAAGACAACAGTTACATAACATCAGAAACATTCTGGATTAACATCAAACAGTCACATGCTGGCTTCCACTCCACAGTCAGCGCTCTGGAAACAAAAATGACAGGGGTGTTGAGCTATAACGCTGCATCTCATTTGGGTTTGCCCTGTTTCTCTAACTGCTTCGGCTCAGTTTTGAAACAAAAGGTGTAGATGAGGTTGCAACTTGCTAGTATAGACACAACAGCCCTATTCTCTGTATTTTCTCAACATTTTAGAGAAGTTGATAAGCCTTATTAGTATTTTACAGTTTTTCTCAATCGCTTTGGCACATTTTTCGAAACAGTCTTTATATTCTTTAAACTGCAATTGTCACAACTGTTTGCTGGAACATCAGAACTCTTGCGTGTCTGCAAAACGTAGTAACTCACTCAAAACATTTCATTCATGCTTCAAAACCTAGTTATTGTGTCAATAATATATATAAAGTACTGTGTAAATGTCTTAGGCACGTTAGAATTTTCACCTGTACAGGTTTTAAGACTTATTTGTATCTTTTGCTGTAGTTTGTCATTAGGAAATATTCATTTACATTTCCAAACATTCATTTTGAAATTAATTGTAATAATCCAGTGATATTTTTGTATAGACAAGGAGTGACAAGAGCCGGTATAATACACAATGAGATTTGATCTCACCATCATCGAGTCTGGGATTATACGAAGAGACAGACTAAATCCAAAAGAACTGCGGCAACGTCTCCAAGATGCTTGAAGATACCGACCTGAAGTACTGTGAAAGGTTTTAGGCACTTGTGTAAAAATGCTGTAAAGTGAGGATGCTTTCAAAAATAATGTCATAAATAGATTTGGTTTCTCAATTAACTTCTATTAACTAAATCAAATCATTATTTGGAAGTTGTGAAGAGTTAGACAATTGCACTGAGAATCAACTCATCAGTTTTGACCAACAAGTCATGTGCATTTAGTCATTTAGCAAATTGTAGACAATTATACTTATTCTTTTGCACAAAAGTGCCAAAACACATGCAATTTGCATAAATCAATAAGAAATTCAAATTTGATGTGAAGTAGAAACTAATTGTTCAGAGATCTGAACTTATTGTTTTGAGAAAAAAAGTCTCATTTGAGAATTGAGCCAAAGTGATTAAGGAAAAACTGCAAAGAAATACAGTATTCTATATAAAAAATAGTATAATATTAATATATAATATAATATATAAAAAATATTGTAATTCTAATATGCCGATTTGGTGCTCAGAAAACATTTCTTATAATCAATGTTGAAAAAAGTTGTACTGCTTAATATTTTTGAGGAAACCATGATGCCATTTTTTAGGATTCTTTGATGAATGGGAATTTAAAAAAAGTATTTATTTAAAATTGAAACTTTTGTAACATTATAAATGTCTTTACTGTCACTTTTGATCGATTTAATACATCCTTGCAGAATAAAAGTGTATGTATATTATTTAAATTATACTATTATTATATTTAAAAAATAACCTTTGAACTGTAATAAAAGACTCAAAACACGTTCATTGCATCCATTTTCTTTCCACTGTCGCACAATTCTGCTTCTAGGCAACAAACATATTTATGCAAATCCTCATTATTCATCGTTTTTATGACACAAATAATAAATAAAAACTATTATTTTAACTATATAATAAACTATCCTGTTATTTACTTTTCTGAGGGCAGTTCTCTTGAACAAGAGTCAAAAAACCCACAAAGCATGTCATACATCAATAACATGTCAGACGACTAGTTATCTACTACAATTTCATTCAAACAGCACACCTCAATCAAACTCACTCTAAACATTCAGTTGTGACTATACATTTATACAGAAATTTGTACTGGATAATACAGAAACTCTTTTAAGGCAAGTCAGTTCACCAGGCGATCTTGGGATTGCCTGTAAAAGCAATTTTCAAAACTGAAAGTCAACATTTTTCTCCCATATACTGTATTTCTGTCACGGATGAAGCAGGAGTCAGACAGGTGATAAGTGAAATGGTATTTATTTACAGTACAGCAGATTCAGAAGGGTAGTCACTGGAACGGGTAGTAGGAGGATTGCTGAAGACTGAAGACTGAGGACTGAAGACTGAAGACTGAAGAAGATGCTTTATGATGAAGAAGGGAGTCTGTGTGTCATGAATTGACGAGACCAGACAGTGACTGCAGGGAGAGTGAGTGTTTTAAAGTGCATGTGGGTGATGGGACACAGGTGACGGTGATTAAGAGGATGAGGCACAGGTGCAGGTGATGAAGACAGGGAATGCTGGGAAGTGTAGTGAAGACAGATGATGAAGGAGGTGAGTGTGACAGAACGCCCCCCTCAACAAGGCGCGACCTCGCGCCGTAGGACATCAATGGGGTGGGGGGGCGGGCGCCCTGAAGGCTGGCCATGGCGGTGAAGACCCTTCGGGTGGCCATGGCGGTGAAGACCCTTCGGGTGGCCATGGTGGTGAAGACCCTTCGGGTGGCCTTGGCGGAGAAGACCCTTCGGGTGGCCATGGTGGTGAAGACCCTTCGGGTGGCCATGGTGGTGAAGACCCTTCGGGTGGCCATGGCGGAGAAGCCCCTTCGGGTGGCCATGGCGGAGATGACGGAGGGAGGAGCCATGGAGGAGGCGGGGCTGACGACTCCAGGGAACCAACTGATGGAGGCGGAGTAGGTGATCGAGGAGACCTGGGTGGAGCCGTAGAGCCGACGAAACAGGGCGATGTCAAAGGACTGGAGGGACATGGTGAGATCGACGGCTCTGGCGACCGAGGCCAAGATGGGGATCCTGAAGACCGCGGCGGAGCCGGAGCGACCGGTGGAGCCGGAGGGAGAGAAGAGCCCAACTGAGCCCGAAGAATGGAGTGACGAGGCGAAGCCAGAGGAGGGTAGTCCCAGGGCGAGGGCGGGTCGATGAAGGACCAAGGGGGAACCGGAGGGACGAAGAAGCCCGGAGGAGCTGGTGGGCTGAAGGGCCACGGCGGAGGTGAGGGAGGTAAGAGCCACGGTGGAGGTAATGGACTGGAAGGTCAAAACGTGATGGTTAGGAGGAGGTGGGAGAGGGAGGCTGGGTGGGAATTCAGTCTCTGGCTGGGCGGACGGGACGTGAACAGTCTCTGGGTGGACAGACGGGACATGGAAAGTCTCTGGCTGGGCTAGCGGTGAAGGCCCGGCTATGCTGGATGGAACCAGCGGTGAAGGCTCTGGAGGGCTGGACGGGACCAGCGAAGAAGGCTCTGACGGGACCAGCGGAGAAGGCTCTGAAGGACTGGACGGGACCAGCGGAGAAGGCTCTGGCCTGGCAGGCGTGACGCGAAGCTCTGGCTGGACGGTCTCTGGCTGGACGGTCTCTGGCTGGACGGTCTCTGGCTGGACGGTCTCTGGCTGGACGGTCTCTGGCTGGACGGTCTCTGGCTGGACGGTCTCTGGCTGTGAGGGCTCTGTGCTGGACGGGACCAGCGGTGAGGGCTCTGTGCTGGACGGGACCAGCAGTGAGGGCTCTGTGCTGGACGGGACCAGCGGTGAGGGCTCTGTGCTGGACGGGACCAGCGGTGAAGGCTCTGTGCTGGACGGGACCAGCGGTGAAGGCTCTGTGCTGGACGGGACCAGCGGTGAAGGCTCTGTGCTGGACGGGACCAGCGGTGAAGGCTCTGTGCTGGACGGGACCAGCGGTGAAGGCTCTGTGCTGGACGGGACCAGCGGTGAAGGCTCTGTGCTGGACGGGACCAGCGGTGAAGGCTCTGTGCTGGACGGGACCAGCGGTGAAGGCTCTGTGCTGGACGGGACCAGCGGTGAAGGCTCGGAATTCCGGATGAAGATGGATGGCTTGGTGAGGATGACTGGAGATGGTGGTTGAGTGGCGATGTCATCAGCCTCACCTACGGTGAAGGCTGAGCCACTCAACCACAGCACATGATCCAGGTAATGGGAGAACGAGCCTGGGACAGCCGCCGCTGGAGCTCGCTGGTACAGATGATCATCAAGACCGCACCAGAAGACGGTCTTCAAGACGTCATCTTTCCAGCTTACCCCATTAGAGATCTCCAGGAAGCCGGCGACATAGTTCTCGATCGGGTGACCATCCTGAAAATAGTGTGTCAGGCGATCGGCTGGGGTTGCAAGGAAGTGGGTAACTTCCATACTTCTTTTGGGTCTGGTCTTCCGTCACGGATGAAGCAGGAGTCAGACAGGTGATAAGTGAAATGGTATTTATTTACAGTATAGCAGATTCAGAAGGGTAGTCACTGGAACGGGTAGTAGGAGGATTGCTGAAGACTGAGGACTGAAGACTGAGGACTGAGGACTGAGGACTGAGGACTGAGGACTGAGGACTGAGGACTGAGGACTGAGGACTGAGGACTGAGGACTGAGGACTGAGGACTGAGGACTGAGGACTGAAGACTGAAGACTGAAGACTGAAGAAGATGCTATATGATGAAGAAGGGAGTCTGTGTGTCATGAATTGACGAGACCAGACAGTGACTGCAGGGAGAGTGAGTGTTTTATAGTGCATGTGGGTGATGGGACACAGGTGACGGTGATTAAGAGGATGAGGCACAGGTGCAGTTGATGAAGACAGGGAATGCTGGGAAGTGTAGTGAAGACAGATGATGAAGGAGGTGAGTGTGACAATTTCTGTATCATAACCAAACTGTGTATGAATGTAACTGGCTCTCACTGTTCTTTTGTGTTCATATAGGAAGGAAGTTGCAATGTACAAGGTCACAGAGCTATACAGAAGCTGTGCTTGAGTAACCATGGCTTCCATGCTTGAGTAAAGACGAGATGCGTTATAGTATTGCTTCCTGCTGACTTTCACATATACAGGCCCATGACAGCGACTTGAGATGATGGCAGGGTAATTCTCTACACAGAAACACTCATACATAATCAGCTCCAAGATTTCACCCCCACAACTCCAGGCTGTTTTCCTCTCTCTCTCTCCCTCTCTCTCTCTCTCAGAGGCAGCCAGGCTGTACAAAAATTCTCTTTTTTGCGCATTTAAAAAGAAACAAATGTTATGTTGTCAGCAGAAAGAGTAAAATCTGTTTGATTTGTATATAGCAACTGCATTTGATACACACCACGGCAGTTGTTATCTCAGTGTCACAACACACTGTGGGTAAATGCGAGAGTTCTCTGCTGATCTGATATCTAAACTCCATTACTGAAATCTGTTGTTCGTGTGTACAGGGCACTGAATTACCAAACACAAACACACTCACACACACACCTACAGATACACACAGCCTTTAAGGGTTTGAATTATCGCTCCATCAGTATTCCTTTTATCTACTGTACATAATCTTTTCTTGAGGTGATATGTATCTGTGTGTGTGTGCAAATGCATTACTTGTGTCCTGTACATGTTTCTAATTGGTGGCTGTATCTGTATAACATGCTCGACAGCTTTGTGTACAGGCCAAGAAATGTGGCAACAAGTGACCGCCTATGTATGAATCCCTCAATTATTCATTCAACCGATTTATTAAAAAATGCTGCTTCATTCAGGAACGAAACAGATACTGGTGAGTGAATCATTGAATCATTCACTCAACAGATTTACTAATCATATTCATTCAACTGTGTGTTGCTAGGTGATAGTCTGCTGTTGTTAATTCCGCTGTCATTAGTTTAGAACTATTTTCATTGGCTGAGTAAAAACAGACAAAGCTACTGGCTATATTGTGTCTAAAATATACTTCTTATAATTTCACAAGTCACAGTTCAGTTTGTTCAGTTGTTCCTTCATTAAACTTTTGATTAAAAGGCATTTTAAAACATTAATTTCCACAATCCATTATACTAAAATACATTTAAAACTCTTGACTGAATAGTTTAACATGTTTTAACCCAATAAAATGCTTATTAACAACTGTTTCATATGTTTAAACTCTCATTCAAGTCACAAACATATTTTCTTCCAATGCTTTTATTATAATCTCACTCGTCAGTTCAGTTGTTCAGAATTTTTTACCGATTCATCACTAATGTCAGGAAAACTAATGAGTTAGATTTATTAAGTTAAAACAAAATATTAATTTGAGAAACATCTCTCAGTGCAGTCTCAATAATGTTGCAACATGATTCTTTTTTCCTTCTCTCTCTCTCTAAAGGGAACCGTAGGCAGTAGGATTATGCAAATCAGTCAGAAAAACTGCAGTGGAAAAGCTGTGTTCCTGTCCCAGCTAGCATCAGATCACACTAGAACACAAAAAGAGAACAGCTGATGAGGATCACAACCCTTAAACATCCCAAATCATCCACAGCTTATTCTCACGTAAGATATTATTATGTGGCACTGCGCGTATAAGAGCTGTAGGCTATCAACCACACACTGAAATATTACACCGCACACATGATAAAATGATGCAACAGCCCCTGAGATTATCAGATTGGATGGTGATGAATTTAGCGGGATTAAACAGTGTCTCTAAGAGCCAAACAGAGGCAATCTGTTCATAAACAGTGAGAATAGCAGTACAGTAACACTAGCATTTTAGGGCCTTGACTTGTGTGTGTGTGTGTGTGTGTGTGTGTGTGTGTGTGTGTGTTATCGACTCTTCATTCCTCCTGCCTTTATTTCTGCATGAATGAACTGTACTCAGGAACATTCTTCCTCTTTCTCTCTCGCTATCTTGCTCAGTCACTCTTTCTCTGTGTGAATGCCTTGGTGCACACATCTACAACACTGCATCCTTCAGCCAACAGCCAGACCTCACACTCATTAAATTGATTGTGGATCACGGGTTAATTGAATGGGCATTTGTTAAACGTTTGACCCAAATCACGGAGCTTTCCCTGCAACTCACAACTGACAAGAGATGAGTTTGACTTTCTGTTTTAGAACATTCTGTCTTCTCAGCAGAAATAGTGTGTTCTGGCTTTAGATAAAAGCTACATGTCTGGGTTCAAAAGTAAATTGAGAATGCCTTTTGAATTACAATTCATGTTCTTTAATTTGAATTGAGGTAGAATGCAGAATCAGAACTGCAATTTAAATGTAAGAAATGTGAATGTAAGAAAGTAGAATTAAATTGACAGTAATTTTGTACTATAAAAGCAAAGTTTGTCCATGTAGACTTGTTTGAAAGTTTAGCAAAATTTTGGCCAGTACGATAGATAGATAGATAGATAGATAGAAATCATAGAATGATCATAGAATGATAAAACAATAGACCGATAGAACGATAGATAGATAGAACGATACAGATAGAAAGATAGAACGATAGAACGATAGATAGAACGATCGATAGATAGATAGATAGATAGATAGATAGATAGATAGATAGATAGATAGATAGATAGATAGATAGATAGATAACGTTTAATACATTTTGATTTACTTTTGTGAAACGTGGTGGAAGAAAACTCCATTCCCAGAATACCTGTGTTGAATATCTTTGAGTTGCAATTAAATAAATTCCTCGCCCTGTCATTCGAAGTCAAAATTTAATTAAACTTTCTGTGGGGTGAAGCCATTTCTTCTGTTCTAGCTATTCATCAGCCTCATTTGAATCTAGACAGATTCAGGTTTCAGACCAATTTTGTTACAGCTTTCATTTTTAATGATTCACTAGGAAATAGTCCCTTCACTAGCTCTGCACAGATGTCAGCACACTCTCTGCTCTAAGAAAGCTGCCGTTCTTTGGACAAACAGCATAACAGAGGCCTAAAAACAATCAAGGGGGCGTATCACTCAACATCTGGCATTCCAGCTGCTGAAGGAAACAGCTGCTATAGGTCAACACTTCAGTTTTCACTGACTGCCATCATTCCATCCAGGTTCCCTTCAATGAAATAAAGAGCTTTGGGTGTCTAAACAGAACATGAAGTGCCTTGTTCATTCAGCATCATCATTGCTGCACTACAGACAGAACAGCCCTATAATTCAAAGGAATGCATGGCATCCTTCTAGCATGGCTGCCTCAACATAGACACACACGCACACACACCTGACTGGGGAGGACGATTATGTAATCGGAGTACAGTGGGCTAGGAGTCAAGGAGGGAGAACTGGAGAAAGCACGTGGAGAGAGAGAGGAAAAGAGCGGAAGAGAGAGAGGGATTGCATTAAAATAGACTGCTACGCTATGGATTAAGCTCTCATAACTGGATACACACACAAACAAACTCATACATCCATTAGTTCTCATAATATCTCACAGAGAGAGATAATAAAAGAAACGAAATGTGCAGACAGCGAAGTAACATTATGAACCGAATGTTTTAAGGAACTGTTCGGCTCTTGAGCTACTTAGCCGTATGATGCTGCTTAAGCCTGTTATTCCCTCCACATTCTGATATGAATCATCCTGATAAAACATTTTCTTGAGGTCTAAATTTAGATTATAAATGCTTTAAACCCATGCAGCATTGCCTGCCCACACGGTTCCTAAAACAAACACAAGCGGAGAAAACGCACAAAAGCCTTTCAGCCATGAAAGATGCAAAAGATACGTGTGTGATACAGCTCACATGAAGCCGCTGTGTGTGCGTGCGTGTGTGTGTGTGTGTGTGTAGGTGGGTGGGTGGATTCCCAGCCCACGCTCCCAGTGCAGATGTTTCTAAATCTGGCCATTCTCTTGGTTTTCCCACTCTTTCCCGCACTTACGTAGTCATATTTTTGGATGCACATGCCTCTCCATGTGAATGTCGTGCACCAGCTCTGTGGAACCGTCCTGAAACTTCAAGTCACTGATTTGAAAGGTCAGAACGCACCCCTATAATGTGCACCATGAGATCAGAACCTCCATACTAAAGAACCTCCATACTTGTTCTGCAATCACCTTTACGTAAGAGTTTCGGAGCTGAATCCAGTGCATTTTAAGATGGCTACAGAGGACAGGATTAGAGGCTGCTGGCGTCTAGAGAGTAGGATGTAAAGTGAGTCTGTAAGCTTCCGTTTTAACGAATACGCCAACATGCGCATATACACTCAAGATTTTCCACCAAAACACTGCATCTGTCTCTAGGGCATATAACGCAAACTATATTACGTCAATTGCAACGTTAAGACGAAGTCACTTGCTTGCACAGGCAGTACACTTCCCAGACTTCCCTTCACCATTAACAGGTACATCAGATCTTTTGGGAGACAAGGACTGCATGCTAATGCAAAAAGGGAAATATCCTGCTATAGCCTGGCAATACAGAATGACAGAAAGCGTTCGACTTCCCACACCAGTGCTAACTGATGTCTCAATGCATAATTGCGATGTGTGTGTGAACAACCTCTTTACATGTGACAATATGTTTACACGTCTGGTGTTTCAATTTTTATTTACAAATAATATGACAGAACTTATAATATGTTTGGTGTATTAACAGCTTCATATCAAATGTCAGTTACAACAAGTTATCTGCAATGTGTACTTTGCTTAAAGGGAAACAGAGCAGCTAATGAATCAGTTTACAGAGACATTGGTGCAAAACCTTCCTTCATTAAAGGCTTTTAAAAAAATGAAAGATGTTTAGAGATAATGTATTGTGGCTTTCAGCGTCCAACAAAGGAGTTTGATGCAGCATGCCGTCAGTGAAGTTTTCAGGAGCAATATTGTTTCTCCGTAGAGACAGTGAGTCAACGGTTTCAGCACTTCAGTGGGATGCATCCGAACCATTATGCTCCAACGCACAACTAAACCCCAGGTCTGCAAAAATGTGCTTGCAGCATGAACACACGAAACACTAAGACTGACAGTTTGAGCAACATGAGTTCAAGGGAATGATTCAGCTGATTCATGTTTTAGCTGATGGCAGTGATTCCGTAATCATCTTTAATGAGAATACGCCTGTCTGTCCTCTAGAAGGGGCCAGGTTAAGGATAATGTTAAAACATCATCGGGTTAACCAATCAGAAATGCTGAAATGCCTATCATACATGACCATCACTGTTCTGAGGTGAAAGAGGAAACTGTTAGACTCTGTCAAGAAACATAAAAGATTTACAGGACCAAAAAAAATTTAGGTATTGCATCTGATTTATAATTTGACCTGCAGTCATGTTAAATGACAGAACTGGAATAACATGAATTAGCTGAGTCTCTTGTTTCATTTTATATATAACATCCACACAAGAGTTTTGTCTACATTTACAAGTATCATGTCTGATCAGAAGATGAGGGTTGTAGCACTTTCCAACTTTTACTGGACCAACAAAGATCACACAACTTGGGACAGTTTACATGCACACAAACAGTTGAGTTTTTAGCCTATGATTCATGTATTTCCATATTTGTTGACATTTTGTTTTGTTGTTTAAAACTAAAATGTTTTTTATGTTCCCATTTAGAATTAAAATGCACATTTGATTATCAAAAAACTCAAATGTAAGTGTATTTTACACAGTGGGACAAATTGTACTAAAAAATACTGAGTTACAGGATTCATTACAACACTCCCCTACAACAGTCTACCATTTTTACCTGCATAAAAAGTGTGTGAAATCTGATTGAACAAATCATGCAAAGGAATGTCACATTTAAAGACAACTTCTGTGTTTATAGCCTAAACCCTGGGTGAATGGTGTGTGCCGTAAATTGGCCTATTAAATACTCTTCCCGCGTACTCTATTGCTAATACGTGTAGTGTATGTGATTATAGATCAATAGATATTTATTGGATTCTCAATAAAATTATTTAACTATAGAGAAACCAAAGACAGTAGTATGTTTCTCAAAAAAATAAAAGATGTGAGAGGTAGAATAAGCATCAGGACATGGTCGTCAGGCACCTGTGATCAGTGCGATCGGCTCACGGACACACCTCAGTATTTCCCCACAAGGAAACAAAATACGTTAGCATTCTTTCACGTGCTCGTTGACCACTCGCGCATTTTGCCAGTGCTCCACAAAACCTACAGTCTCAAACTAAACGTCGGCCTCCGCCGCAACCCTTCACGGCTTTTACGTTTTTTATCCTCTCGAACGCTTGACAGAGACCAGATTCGCGTCATATACGGCCTAGCGCACAAGTCTCGTCGTTTGACACGCATAAACTGCGCACCGCCGATCGTATCTGTAAAAATAAATGAAGCGGACGCACGCGTTTGTGCGTGCGCGCGTCCCGGCACTTGACTACAGAATGCCGGTCGCTCATAATCAATAAACGAGAAAACTCGCATCAGAATCACGCACGACGAAGAAAACCAAACGGATTTGGCGCACGCACACGCGTCGCGCTTAAATTAAAGGTGAGCAGCTCCTAACGGACACATTGACACATTTAGGAGAGCGCAAAATACACCAACGTCATTGACATGCCCGAGGCTGCGCTGAGGTGCTGGGTATCCCCCTCTGTCGCGCGCTCGCTCCATCTCTCCCGTTTCCATAGCACTGGAACGGTGCGAGTCTCTCCGCGCGGGCGGAAGGACAGCGGCACGAGGGGGAGCGTCCATTAACTCGCAGCCTCCCTGGTGAATAAAATAAAAAGGAAAAAAATGCTGCACGGTGCCGAAATGTCAATCTCGCGCTTTCGCGACCTCTACTCAGCTCATGTATATCCACCATCGCCAAAAAGACCCCCCCTCCTCCTCCTCCTCCCCTCCACCGAACCACCTTCTATTTTTCTACCCGTTAACAGAGATCGTCGGTAAGCCAGAGGAATGGCGCTCACGGGAGCAACACAGTCAGCCTCACCTTCATCATCCTCAGGGTCAGTCCCGGTCCTGGATCAGTGTCCTTTCCGCAGGTTCGAGCCCCCGACGCCAGCTGCAACCCTGTATCCGCGCCCCCGTGAGCAACGCGCGGTGTATGGAAGAGAAACGCACGTCCGGTTAGACACTGTTCTTTTCTCACGGCGAGGTGGGAGTCTGCGTCTCCCCCCCCTCTCTCTCTCTCTTCTTCTCTCTCTCTCTATGAAAAGAGCTGAAATATGGGCGGCGCTTGTGCACACTGAACACATACACACACACATACTGAGGAGCCAACCATCAGTCAAAAGAAGGGGTGCTTCACTTTGATATTGAGGAGGCTACAAACATTACATAATCAAAAATAAAAAAATAATAATAATGGTGATCTATTGGCTTTTGGGAACTCGCATCATTATCATCTCAGTGCAGGAAAATAAATGTCCAACAAGCAAAAACAAAAGAAAATCAAAACTGCATGCAGTTTTTTTTATATAATTCGGAAGCAAACAGGCACAGAATCTCTATTCGAGAACATCACAGCCTGACAAAATATACAGCCCTGCAATGTGTCCAGGGATATGTGTAAGACAGAGAGAAAGGGTCCCTATATAATCTTCCAATCAAAACAATACTCACTATAGTAAAAACTAACAGCTCTCTCAAACGAAATCAGCTTAATTTAGCTATTCTTGCTAGTTTTTAATCAAGTTACTGCACTGTCTTAGATATTTATTTTTTTGCCATGCTTTGCATTCTGGGCCAAGTAAAAAGTAAACTAATTTGTTTTTAAGAAACACTGCAATGGAATATTACAGAATATAGCTATATTTATTTTGTGCAAAATCAGAATAAATTCAACATGCAGGTGTTTCTTTGAATATGAATCTGAGTACCCAAGATGTGTTTAATTATGTGCCATGCAGACAGTTCTCTAGCGTTCTCTGATTTCCATCATTTGATATTTTTTTAAGGGACACCATTCATTTTTTAATAGTTTATTATTATTTAAACATCATACGCAGGCTTAATGTAATATGATACTGAAAACATTGATCTCATGGGTGAGAAGAGACGTGCTGTACCAGATTACCCTCTGCCATCCGGCATAATTATATACAGTGTTTTGAAATCACACAGACAACAGCCACACAAGAGCTGAGAATGAATGTGATGTTTGAATCACAGCTTCATTTAGGAAGATCTTAATGGCTGTAAAGAGTAATCTGCTGCTTGTATATACACTATCGTTTAAAAACTTGGGGGTCAGTAAGATTTTTTAATGTTTTTGAAAGTCTCTTATGCTCAACAAGCTTCATTTATTTAAAAATAGAGTAATATTGTGAATTATTATTACAATTTAGAATAATTGTTTCTATTTATCCCTGTGACGGCAAAGCTTTTCAACAGCCAGTCTTTTATTGTCACGTGATCTCTCAGAAATCATTCTAATATTATGCTAATTTGGTGTTATTATCATCAATGTTGAAAACATGCTGCTCAAAATGGTTCTGAAAACCATTATGCATTTTTAAAGGATTCTTTGATTAATAGAATGTTCTAGAATAAGAACAGCATTTTTTTTTGTAACAATGTAAAAGCCTTAACTGTATGTTTGATCAATTTAATGCATCCTTGCTGAATAAAATATCTCAATACGAGGTCATAATATGAGGTCATGAAAGATGCATAAATACTAATTATATAAGCCTTAATAAAATGGATGGGTTCGATTCCTAGACAATGCACAAATAATAGAAATGCCAACTGAAACACTGTCAACTTTCAATTTAAACTCCTTGTATAATCTGAAAGCTATTCCAAAATAGCTCCATCATTTATAAATTGATTGGGAGACAAATGAACCCTAATCTCACAAATCTGTACTGAAAAATAGAACGACAGAAAGAGACCCAGAATGCTAATCCAGACGTACTGTTCTATTGTTACAATCTTTCTAGCTGACTTTCAAATATATAGGCCTATGTATATATTTTTCTTACATTACGCAATGAAGCAGGAGAGATGATGTAACAAGCATTTGGGGGGATCACAGCTTCCCTCTCTGTGTCCCGAGGTTTCCCGTGATGCAGCTCTTTCAGACGTAAGAGTTTATTCATAGGAAAACCAAGGCAGGACAGTGTGTGAGTTGGGATGTCACTAATGGACTCAGTAGTTCGGAGCATATGCGCGTATAACAGAGAAGGAGTGGGTATGTTTGTGTATAAAAGCTTTTGGAGACAATATGTTCTCTCCATGCAGTTTTAACCTTTAGGCATCTTATATAGACACAAATAGTCATCATAAGCTTTACCTCATTCCCAAAGCACTATTTAGAATAGTGTATTTTGTGGCATATGTGTTTTGAGTCATGAATAAATAAGCTGAGAAGAGAGCACAAACTTTCATAAATAAAACATGAAGCTATATTTGCTTTTATAATGTGGAAGTCTTGCTCTATCTAGATAAAAGGAGGTTTTGAAGTCTTGAGTGCCAGGCTAATGTCATTTCCAGAGATATGGATGATTTTAAGAAAGTGATTTTTACTACTATTAAATCTAAAATCTCAAAAATACCATTATATTACTGATAAAAAAATATATGGCCTGGTTTCACAGACAGGGCTTAGATTAAGCCAGGATTTAGTTCAATTAGGACATTTAAGTAACTTTTTTAAATGTGCCTTTAAAAAAGCATGGTGTGAATCTTGAGGAAAAAACAATGGCACTAACATATTTTAAGATATGTCAGAGCAAGTTGATTTCAGTTCAAACAGCTTTGTCTGTGAAACCGGGCATAAACATTCTTATAAAATTTAGTACAAAGCACAAAAGGGATTTTGGTAGTATGGCACTGTGATGTATATAATGGTTCTAAATGATCTCCATATTCATACACCGCTTATTTGCATGATTCTCCAAGTTTTCTAAAAAATACTATAAAATGTTATCCTAAAATCAAAAAAAAAATACTATTAAATTACTCGTAAAAATCTAAAATGACTTCTAAAATATAGTGTTAAGCAGAACAAAAATGGAACTTTGTTTGGTACTAAATGATCTCCATTATGCATACACCGTTTAATCACAATATGGTTGCATGTCCTGAAGTTTCTTTCCCTTTCAAGATTAAGAAATCAGAGACAATCGCAATAATAGCAAAAGTACAAGCTTGTCTACAAACTCTCCAATACCCATGTGTGTGCATGACATCTGGGATGAATGCCAGGACTGTTAAGGGAGCGAGAGAAAGAGACTGAAGGCTTATGTAATATACTCTCCTGAGAAAGAGACTCATCACACTCAGCTCCGTGCCAATGGAGGAATCATCAACATGCACACGCAAACCATGTGGAAATAGGTCATATTAAAATCTGGCCACAGTACAGATCTGGTGGTAGGCCAAAACTAGCGTGGATCTTGTGGAATACGCCTTTCTTTAAATGACCTTACAGTGTGCGCTTGTAACAGAGTTTAGTGAACCAGCCATCTGTTTAAATTCAGACAAACATGTTGATAATGTCAACATGACTGTCATTCCCCACAGTACAGCTGAAAAAAACATTTCAAAAGCGCTGAGCGGGCAATAAATAAACTCTGAATAATGTGGTTTTACCCTTTGTAATAAAATATTGCAGTTGCATAGGAACCCTGGGAGTGCATCCTGCAGTGATGCAATGGAATTCTGCATGCTGATTGGTTGAGGTCAGGACAGAGGAAGTAAACAGAAAAGCCCATCTTCAGTATAGTCAGTGTGATTCAAATGCTGTGTGAAGTTTAACTTTGAAACTTTATTTCCATAAATCTACATCAGTTGTGCATGCACTCACCTGCATGACTAAGCTTTTGTACGTTCTTAGGCACCAGAACTACACACAACATCAAAGCACTGCTGCTGTTTCAGCCATATTTTTAGGTGAGAGTGCCCTCTAAAGGAGTGGCGAACTCGCCCCATAGGAAAAATAAGAGCTCTGACATCTTGAGCAAAAAGAAAACGTTGGTTTCATTTTTTTTTCTAAAAATCTCACTTTAAGACAGTGTTTTAAATTACAATATTCTCTAAATGTTTATATATAATCTTTAAAAAGATTATTTTATTACTCATTTGAAAGTCGCTTTGCACTGTAAAAAATGATATGATCAATAAGTTATGACATGTTTTTACATTGCTTTAACTCATCAAAATAAGTTAAGCAATTTTCAACTTATTTTTATACATTAACTAATTTAAGTCAGTTTAATGTAATTTACGTTGAAATGACAAACATCCAAGTTGATTGAACTTAATTTAAAGCAGCAACCTTTTTATGTGTGTGTGTGTGTGTGTGTGTGTGTGTGTGTGTGTGTGTGTGTGTGTGTGTGTGTGTGACAAATGCTAAATAAATAAATGTGCAAATCTTGCTAATTTATAGAACTGGATTAATTTAATGAGTGATAGGGTAACAATAACAGTCACATGACACTAAATTTGTACTAAATTGTCATCACATGTAACCATGCTAAGCCCTTCAAATGGACAAACATATAAGAATTAACTAAAAGGAAATAACCTGAAAGATTTTCAGTTTTTTTTTATTTTATTTTTTTTATTATAAAGTGCTCCTCGGTTTGATAAGAGTAAAATGTATGCTAAGACCGCAGGACGCGCGTGTTACATTTACACCAAATATATTATGACATCTGCACAAAATGTTTCTTTATTGTGCAGTCTAAGCTTCGATACATAGTGGTTAGACACAATTTCACCAGTAGAGGGAGCCAAAACCTGATGTGATGCTCAAGTGATCGCGGATTCCTTCTCTTACATTTATATGCACATATAAGGAAAAGCGAGCGGGGAGGGAACGAAAGACAATATGACACCTCATTTGCTGTCAATCACGAATTGCCTACATTTATTATTTCCTCCCCAGCTCATAACTGTAAGACGTGCACGACAGCTTCAACCAGTTTCCATGACAACTGGAGCCTCCTTATTTTAGAACGGAGACCACCTGTCAATCAAACAAAGCATCAGCACTGCTAATCAGGCAAATGCCTTATAGCTCAGAAAATAATAAGGCATCGACCAATGCGGTTTCACCTAAGTACCACATCTGTGATGCATTGGCCCAATTAGTGTTTCTCTACGCAAGCAATTGCTTTCAAACAGAAAAGTACAGTGCACAAGTCAGTGCATGAGAAAAGCCACGTCCACCTACAGTTCGGTTTGGTAAAGGTTATGACTTTACATTCCTAATTTTTGTCATTAAAAGAGAGATTACAGTCTTGATAGGTCAAAAGAGTTGCAATTTTAAGGTGACATATAACTATATAATACTATATTAATCCATACACTATTATATTAACGATCTTGAAAATCTGCAATGCAAAGCATTTACAAAATAACTTTCTGTTTATCTGAGTTAAAAAAAATCTTTGATTTTCTAACGACACTACATCCAAAAAGTCCAAATCTGTAAAACGGCACTACTCAAAACGACTGCAGTAGCAAACACCAGCACTTCTGACTGTACTAAAAAACAATCCACAAACTTGCAATACTGAAGTCTCAAGGGTTTATTTCCAGTCAATGTCGATTCCTGTGTGAAAAGAGATTGTGTCAGGGGTATGATGGGGTTGATATGTTTTTAAACCTAATTGAAAATGATAACATTGAGGCTAATGAAAGTTAAGTTTTACAGAGATGTTCTAACATTCCTTGTCTATGTACATCCTTGAGTATTAAACAAAACGCACACATAAAATGCTTTTCGTTTTCTAATTTCACTAATGCGAGAAAAGGGGGTGGGGTGGGGGGGGGGGGGGGGGGGGTGGGGCTATGGACCAAAGGCAACAAATGTACCAAATGCAAAAAAAAAAAGTACAAAGCATTATAGAACAGCACTAGATTCCAAAGGTTGAACAAAGGTTGGTTCATTCTTAAAAGCTGAATATAAGCTCTGGCTAAAAATGGTAAGTCCATTAAGCTGACTTTGGCATTCCGATGAGGGTAGATGATTGTGACTGTAGTACAACAGCAGAGAACAATCACATAACGTCATTAAAGGCTTTACTGACATTCTGTCTCAAATGACTGAAGATAGTACCCTTTGATTAACAACTAGCCTACATAGATCACATTACTGAAGACTTTGGGCCAGATCTGATTATCATGGATGCAGAGAATACTCAAATATGCAAATGTCCATACAGTGAATACAGTACATTATGTTCTTCCAACTAATCACATACTGTTTAGCAGCAAAAAGGAAATAAACCAGATTCTACACACATATCCTTGAGTCTTCAGTAAATAGAATGTACAGAAGTGTAACAGGGGTGTTGGCCAAAATACCACTGAATACGGCAGATGTGATTTAACAGTCCTATGAATGTAGTCTGTGCTATGCCAAAAACAAACATGACCATATAAAATTAAAAAATAAATGAGGCAAGCTAACCAAGATATTTAAAAAGTTCCAAGATGTAAACATCAAAGCCTTAAAACATATAGCATTTAAAAAAATTTTTTTATTTGTTCATCAATTCAAACTAAGTTTGAAATTTGAACAGGATTCTAAGATGATATTGGTTTCAAATGTGCTAATGAAGGTTTTCATTCTTATGCTAAAATAAGTCATTTGTACTTGCATTGTTGTCTTTTTTTTTTTTTGCAAATATAATAATAGCATATCCAAAACATCCAAAGAAAATGGATACATTTCAATTGTAATACCTGGCTACATAAATGCAAAGCAATATGGCATATATATATATATATATATATATATATATATATATACACAGGTGAAACTCGAAAAATTTGAATATCGTGCAAAAGTTCATGTTTTTCAGTAATTCAAATTAAAAGGTGAAACTAATATATTTAGTATATATAACTATATACATATGCATGATTATACTTTTCAGAGGGCCGACATTTCTGTATATAAAATCCTTTTTTTATTGATTTCATGTAATATTCTAATTTTCTGTGATTTTGAATTTTGGGGTTTTCATAAGCTGTAAGCCATAATCATCAAAATTATAACTTTTGCACGATATTCTAATTTTTCGAGTTTCACCTGTATATATAGACAGCACCTGCTGAGTAATGCTGTAACACACAAGGTACAAATACTCAAACTAAATAGCTCAAAAACTACACAGTACATGACAAAAGAAAACTATAGCTTATCCGGCAGTAACAGCAACTACTCTGTGTCTGTGTGTCTGTGTGTCTGTGTGTGTGTGTGTGTGTGTGTGTGTGTGTGTGTGTGTGTGTGTGTGTGTGTGTGTGTGAGACAATTCAAGAATGTCAGTAAACATCCAGCATCGTCTTTGGTGACGAGACTCGTCTATTTGTATTATTGTTTTATTTTGAATGAGATAGATTGTTTATAATTTGGGTGTTGCAGGGGTGAAGCCACCCTCAAGTTCTCCCCTCCTGTTCTTCATGGTAATTTCTCGATGGTCAGCGGATTGCTCAGAGCGAAGATGAGGCACACCTTGAGTGACTCCGACAGGTCGATTCTTCCACTGCGTGCCTGTTGGGGGATAACTGCAGGGATAAAGCGCATCACCTCCACCAAACAATATCTCCCCCTCACCATCCGCTCTAGTGGCACCAGGGAGGTTAGGATTATGACAGTTGTTCTTTAGGGGGAGATGTGAAGGTCTTACAGTGGATTGGCTCACATGTGGCAACTTCGTTTCTTGCTGAGAAGAGTTGGAGTCAAAACCCCAGCCATAGCCCCGCCTCCAACTATCAACAGTAACCCTGCAGGGTTGTCGTGGTAACGGCATATCACTACAATCAGTAGTCCTACGCTGTGAAAATACAGCCCCCTTTGAGTCATAGTTGGTTACGCTTGTGTAAAGCTCACTTGTGTTAAACTCCAGACAGTCAGTGTCAAGAGAGCGACTGCGTCGATTTAGTGCTAATGGAGCAGGGACTGGCGGACAAGGTCGACCCAAACTGAGGTGGCGAGGAAGGCTTGCGATGCCCCAAGTGTTACTGAGCAACAGACTTTGTTCGTAGGCATCAAACGTACGTTGGTCACACTCGGCAAAGGCATCTTGCTGAAGGTAACAGCCATCATCCTCAAAGGGTTCGTAAGGAGAAGCCAACTCTTCCTCCTCCTCAACAAGCTCGGTCTGCTGCTCACACTCACCCTCATTTTCCATGTCCACCACATCGAATGTGACAATGGCGGGCAGGCAACTCGGGCCATAAGGAGAACTTGACTCTGAGCCATCAAGACTCTCAGTTGAGTTGCGATAATGCCGTGTGTTCTTTGTGAAATCTACCAGCGCTTGGGAGAAACAGACCATCAGCTCTTCTTGGGATTGGCGGCAGCCTCTGGTGGGTAGTAATGGGCTTTGATCATCAGATTGAGGCTGCGGTCTGGTTGTGTCGGTGACATGTGAACTGAACCCCGAATCGGCACGGGATGCAAACAATGGACTCTCCTGAACATGACCCCTGCTAAGAGGGACTGGCTCTATTACAGCCTGGGATCTCGGTGGTGAGTGGGGATAGTGCTGATTGATAACTTCTCCCAAAACTGTCTGACCAGTGTCCCCTGCGGGCAGGCTTGGATCATCGTAGAAGCAGTCGTCGTGGAACAGAAGCTGATCTTTGGATGGGCTTCTGAGATTCTGAAACTCGCAGCAAAGAAGAGCATGCTGGATCTTGCTCAGACGCTCCTCCTCCGTCTCCATGGTTCCGGTCTCAAGAGCAGTTGATGCCAGGACATACAGAGGGTTTGTTGTATTCTTGTCTCCCTGCAAGTGGGCATCCTTCGGAGGAAGAGCAGGGCTGATCAGGCGATCATCAGGCTCAAAAAGTTCATAAAGGGCATCACCACTGTAGCTGTCCCGTGGAAGCCTTTCCTGGTGTGGACGTTCTCTACTCTCCTCCTCCATTCCTGGTGTGGTGGAGTCATAGTATCCCTCATCGCTGTTGGGTACCGACTCCTGCCGATCACTCTGTGGGCTCAAGAGGTCAGCAGGAGTGAGGGCCGTTTCTGTGCATCCCAGTGGGCTGCTGTTGGAGGTGGCACGGATGGAGCTCATTTGCTGATCAGAGGTGAGTGAAGGGCTATCCGAACCCCTGTCTGAGGGGATGTAGCAGACTTCATTACTAGTTTCAGATTCCCATAAGCTCTGCAAGTAATCTGCATCGGTCTCATCGGGAGTTGCCATCTCTTCCCCTCCACCTTGATATGTGACAAAACACGAGCTCCGTTTTCCTGCGTTTCGGCTGCCTCTCTCGACAGACACTGAGCTCTCAGCGACGCTGACGTCATCCTGGTCTGCAATGATGTCTCCACAACCTGTCAGTGAATCAAAGCTCTTCAATGATGAAACATCACCAAATATTAAGTTTTCAGAAGAACAGGATGCAGCAGGAGGCTCCCCATCGGGAACGTTCACATTCTGCTCAGCCAATCGGTCCAGTTCTGACTCAGCACACAAGGGTTTTTGATATGTAGTCAGTCCTTCCTGTCTCCTATTTTGCTTTTCCTCCCCCTTCTCCTCTTCTTCTGCTCTCTTCCTCTTATCCAGCTCTACTCTGCTCTTCCGTTTCTCAGGCACTAGCGTTACATCTTTAGTACATTCAGTGGCAGCCAATGGCAGTTTACACTCACTGCCTGCGGTTTGATTAGGCACATCTGGCACCAACTCTTCACCCTGACTGTCGCCATGGTTATCGCTACGGTCACTGACGCTTGGCATGGCACCAGGCACTGTTTCGGCATGGAAGCTTGAAGACATTTCAAGTGCCTCATGCTTTTCTAGCTCAACATTTTTGTTTTTCCTGTGTCTCCGAATGCTGCTGAAAAGACTCCGAAGACCTCTGCGCTGCCGTGGTAGAGACTGAGATTTCCCATGGTCCTCCTGTGATGATTTCTGAGGTTCACTGGAGGTGCAGAACTCAAAGTCTCCGGAGGCCACTTCACCGCTACTTCTGCCCAAATCTTCCCAGCATCCTCTACTCACCCCATCATATGTTTGGCTCTTTGTTACACCTGTTTTTGATGACCCCTTTCTTTGACTTCTGCCACGACCACTGAAAAAGTTGGGCAGAACACAGATGCTCTTCCGACCTCCAAAAAACTTGAAAGTCGACTTCCGTGTTTTCACAGAAGGGGGTGACTGAGGTTGAGGGGTGTCATGGGAAATGGAGTCTGGCTGTGGACCCCCTATTACACCAACAACCTTAGTTCCTGTGGCGGTCTCCATAGTGACACAGATCACTGTGGCTAATGGAGCATGTCTGTGGTAAACTCTCCTTCCTGAGAGGCAGGCTGGAAGGAACAGGGACCGTGTTTATCAGGCATGTTATACCTGTGAAAAAACAGAAGTTAAAGACAAACCATTAGAAAAAGTCACACAAAAAAAAAAAAAAAAAAAAAACATAACTAAGAATAATCAATAAATGAACTTCATATGTTACTAAAAAAGAGGGGGTGTTCTTCCAGAATTTTAAACACCTCTGAATGCCTGCCTCAAAAATAATGTAAAGTAAAAACATTATCTTTGTTGTAACATTGTGTACACACAGCAGGGCAAATAAGACAGAGATAATAATATTGTGTATACTGTACATGGAGGATCCTACTAACATTCTAGACAACATTCAAACTTAAGGGGCGAAGCTTGCCACAAAATTCACAATACATTTATTCAAACACTGAAAGATGCATCTGTACTGTATATCTGTGATTGAGATGGCTGTTTTCACAGCTCAATGATAACGACAAAATGACCTTGTAAACAAGATGTATGGGCAGTAGTCTACATAATAAAAGTAAACAAAGTAAAAAAAAGTGTCACCAGTCGCTCTAACAGGTTATGACATTTTGGGACTTTTTGATAAAATATTTTGAACACTTTGTTTTAATCCCTACAAACAAAGTATAATCTTGCCATCAACTCACTATGAGTTTGTACTGACTGACCCAAATTCATACATGTTAAATATAGACAATGCATAATAACAGGCAAGAAGAACCTAAAAATAATAAAAACCATTATGACGAAAACTGTTAAAGTGTCTTTAATGCACTGATTTAGTTTATCAGGCAGGGACTGAATAAAAAAAAAAATTTTTTAAAGGGAATTCGTGTCTCTTTGGGGGATTTGAGGGGGGAATTTACATTACAATGGGATCATTTTGTTGCAATAGCTTACACACAGTACAAGAAAGCTTGATTTCAAACTTTTAACTGAATTTACATGTTAAAAAAGACAAGTAAAGAGTCAGAAATAAAACAACAACAAATAAACTAATTAAAAGCAGTAGTACAAAAAAAACAAACAATAGAATGAACATACAAATGAAATAAATACCTAAATACTACTGTTAGACCATAGAAAAATGTAAGAAATGCCACAGAACATGATTGAATAATCAATATAAAATAGCTCTGCATAGTCTTAAATGTATAAATTAAATAAAGATTCATACTTATTAAAGCTACAAAAGTTATTCAGTCAAGAGCAGTGAGTGATTTTTCTTTTTTTTCTTTTTTTTTACATATTAGGCTGCTGTCACTTTAAGAGCTAATGCACGGATACAATATATTAATAAAAATAAATAATAATTTGTTACATTTATATAGTGCTTTTCTAGGTACTCAAAGCACTTTACATATGGAAGGGGGAATCTCCTCAACCACCAGCAATGTGCAGCATCCACCCGGATGATGCGACGGTTATACATGCGTTTTCTGTTTACATTCACTTAAAACGACTATCTATGTGAATATTCGCAGAGACAGGCATTTTGACAATTTTGTGTGTATTTGACCATTTAAGCATAATAAGCCGCGAAAAATAACTAAATTTGACACTCGCAAGCTGTTTAATAGGCGGCTTTATGTAGGCTATGCACACTTTGGCTGAGAGCGCACAAACAACAATCTCTCAGAGAACACAAGAGTACTGAGGGCAAGTTCACATGACAACGATGTACTAAAAGCTTAAAAAAGTTTTTCCTTTTTTCCTCAAACGATCCCCGTTCACACAGATCCACGAAAACAATAAAAAACTATGTATTATGCTTGCCAGGCCAGTATTTGGTGAGGTCAGTTTATAAAGAAACCTACACGCCTAGACTGAACATGACATCACCATTTTCACAAATTCACATTTTTGTAGGGACCCCTGAATGTTTAAAATGGCAAGAATTACAGGCCATTTATGACAAACAGGTTTTACAGGGGGAAAATTAAGTCAAGTAAAACAATGACAAATGTATTTAAAACAAAAAAGCTTGTTGAATTGCACTACTTGAAAATATATGCATTGCATTAAACCCTACTTGCATTTTAATGCATTGTATTTTTAGGGCTTGCATTTTTATAGGCTTAAATTCAACATGGTTGAATAAATGTGAATATTTCAATTCAAAACATTTCACACATGTTTTCATTATTAAAAATACAATATATGTGTAAAGATTTGGTTTGATGTAAAACTTTTTAATTGGGAGATGTAAACAGTCACACATCCAAAGATGTTTAATCCCAGTTCAGTCATGACTACTCTCGGGAAAGGTTATAACACTTATTATTAATGTAAATGAAATGTACATAGGTTTGGTCTTGGTTGACTATATTTGGTACACTGCTGCTATGGTGGTTGTTGTTGCTGCAGCTGCATAGCATACAACCTGCTTCTGAAAAATGCACCGAGCATTCAATTAATGGATATATGCTGCTGCTGCTAGAGAGAGGAAGACTCCCATAGCAGATCTAGGCAGGTGGTGCTGGGGAGGCGGAGGGCTAGAAGAAGAATTTGCATAGCTCGCTGAGTTAAGGCCTGTTCACACCGGGACGAATTTCGGCTCGCGTTATTCGTCAGCGTTTTTCAACGCGTTTTTTGTGTTCACACCCAAGCGATTTTCGCTGACGATGAGCCGAGTGAACATGCAAATTCATTCCCTGACATTAGATGGCGCTTAATGTACAGAAATACCCCGGTCCACAAAGTGCACTCGCTTGTCATTCAGAAGAAGAGAGCAAGTTTGTCGCGTGTGTCATATAGTTATTTATTCTCGTTGGTGTCTCTTTATAAAGACACCAACAAGACCAGCATCTCTACATTCATCTTGCCTTGCATCTTCCTCGTCTATTTCTTCCCGGCAGTGTAGACGCTACTTGGCGTATATCTTCTTCGCCGCCGTTCGGCAAGACCGTTTTGTGTTTGAGCGCCCCCAAGTTGTGTTTTAATGTAACTTCAGAAGCTCCAGACACGTGAGCAAATGCGGCAATCTCATTGGTCGGATAGTTTTTGACGCGGCGCGTCAAACAAAAAAAACGAACCCGAGGCGTTTTTTTAAAAATGACGCTTTTACGCGTGGCGTTTTACGCGTCGGTGTGAACACTCACATTGGCGCCCTTTGTTTAGTCACGAGGCGTTAAACGTCGGCGAATAACGCGCGCGAAATTCGTCCCGGTGTGAACAGGCCTTTAGAGTATTCATTTGGATGTGCCATGGTTGTAAAGGGATATGGTAATGTATACTTGAAATCGATTTGCGGACTGTGAACGTTACATTAAAACAACCAATCAGAACGTGAATAGACTTTCATTGCTAAACAAACCATTTTGTTTGTCTGTCAAAAGCTCCATAAAAAGAATTAAAAAGTGCCATAATTCAGAATTTCCATGAACTACTATATCCCGTAAAGAAAAATATACAAAGTGTCGATTACAAATATATTAATCAGATTTATTGGGCTCATATAGATAATTCAAGTAAATACTCTTCAAGTAAACATGGCTGCAATGTTTTTTTTTTACCGAAACTGTAAAACAGTACCACATATGATACCCTTTGTTGACAATTGTCTATTTGGGTCTTACTGAGCATTATGCACTGTAGTTTCCCCACTGGTTACAACTATCATCAATTATAAATCATATCATCATGCAGTGTAGTTTAGCTATGAAATGAGAAAATTAAATTTGCACATCTGACGTTATAGGTGGAAATCATTTGGATACAAATTTGTTAACCACTGAGGCAGACAAGTTAATTAAATAACTAGAAAACAGTAAAAGGCAGCCAAGTGACAAGTCTTGCAATGCAACACATAACGTCAGTGAAGTTCCCCTGGATTAAACCCCTCAAAACAAAAGCTGATTGAAACCAACGGGCCTGAACACTCACTACATCATAAACAAAGGAAAATCCCATACAAATAGCGTGCACTCCGAAGAACTACATCCTATGAACCAATTACACCGACTACTGCACTGAGAATATTATTAGTAACAAAAAACTTCTATCAACAGATTGCACACCGTGTCCCCAGCTGGACACCATCACTACGAAATGAACGCGCAACTGGCGCACGCTAGCCCAGACGCTAACCAGCTCCCGACCGCTTCACTGATATTCACATAACTTGTATACACAAACAGCTGCGTCTGCAAGCCCACTAGCACAGAGAAAGAGCGAATAACACAGAGAGATGGAAACATGAGCGATACTCGCCTTATTTTTCTATCTTTTCCGCCCGAGCGTGCAGTGATATGCTCTCTCCTCGCGCAGCGCTGGAGGAGCTCGCTGTTGGGATTCACTTTGTTCAGTGAGCGCTGGAGCGGCTGGCGGCGTTTCCGTGCTACGTGCATTTTGGGAAGTGTAGTACCATGGTATATCTATGCAGTGACAAGAAAAAATACGACATGGAGCCAAAATGAATATTACTAAAAAATAATAATATACAATAAAATAACATTTGACAAGACATTGATGAAAATAAATTAAATACTCTTTTGCACATTGTTGTGTTTATGGACTATATTTTAGAAGAACTAAGAAACTTTCTTGTCTTCATGATCACCAGGACTTAGACATAACACATATGTACTAGGACAACCCTTGAATATGGTAAATATTAAGCAGTGGTATTTGTTTGTGCAATTCAAATTTGAGTTTACTTTAGCCACAACATTTGCATGACTGGGGACCCAAGAGGCTGCTTGGGGGTGTACAGAAAAAAAAAGATTATTCTAAATGTGTTTAAGGCTATCAAACTTTTGTGTTGACAAAGGTTTCCAAATGTTAATCATGAAAAACACTTTACAAATACATTTTAATAGAATTAAAATATTTCTCTTCTGGTTTTTCCTAACTTTCATAGCGGGTAGAAACAAATAGTTATCCTAATAACAATTTATGTTTCCAGATTTGCTTGTTTTAGTACAATGACAATATATAAGCTTATTATTTAAGAAAGGGGGTTGTGAACTAAAACTATTAAAGGGATAGTTCCACCACAAATTAAAATTCTGTCATTAATTACTCACCCTCATGTCGTTCCAAACCCGTAAGACTTTCGTCCATCTTCTGAACACAAATGAAGATCTTTTTGATGAAATCTGAGAGATTTCTGTCCCTCCACTGACAGCTACGCAGCCACTCTTGACTGTATTTTTTAAAGTGTCTGTCTCTGCATTGTGTATCTTAGCTCCTCTATGCTAAATTAAAGTATTTTAAGTTTTCCACATCAGTGCAAGAATACTATTTTATGACATGAATAAAAACATTCTCTATGTGGAAACCAGCACCTCAAATGACCCCATAAATGTAAATATAAAGAAAATCAACCACAGATAAACATTCAAATGTTCAGTACTTAAATTTTATGAACAAACTAAGAAGCCAGCTGTCATCCATAGCAGAATAATGTTGTCAAAATACACTTGCAGAAGCCCATATGTATATCCCATTAGCACAGACTGCTACACGTGAAATCCTCAAGCTACATACTTCAATACCAGTCATAAATCCTTATGAAGACTCTGGAACTGATCTTCATTTTGAAGTCTTTGACCTCACATGAACAGAATGATCTCCATTACACTCTACCTGCACAATAGAGGTTATACGGCATCTGTTGGAAGAGTGCATCCCTCTAAACAAGGGATTCATAGACACAAGTACATCACAATGGACTTTATATATCTATATATAATTTTAAGATTGATAAGACAGTTACCAACAATTTTGCATCCATCATTAAGCTGTTACTAATCAACAAAACACTAAGTAATCAGTAAAAATCAGTTTTACAACAGCTTAAATTACTATGAAAAAATGAAAACCTCCAGATGATTTTGAAAAGAGATACCGCATAAATCTAGAGCATTAGCTCTTTTAGACAACACTTCTGGTCGTATTACATACAGTAATATTAGATATTACAAATTTGAATGACTATCAAGCAAATGAATGCATGAGAGGATGTTCAAGTTTAACACACCATACATGTAAACAGAGTTTTTTTAGCAGTGTATCGGTCCGTCTGTGAGAGTCCACGTCATTAGGTCAAGACCCTCTGTCTGTTTCCTTCCCTCTAGATGTCTGTATGGTCTACCTATCCAGTGTTTGTTGGGGTCTGTCCTTTAGTAAGGCACAGTTGAACATGCTCTGGTTTGTCAGTAAACCAATGCACTGCTCATAGACTTGTGTTTGAGATAGTTGATGAGCCTGGGGGGAATCTCCAGAGAGTCCAGACAGTGAATCTTGTTCACCTGTATCAGGTGTCTACGAATGACCAATCTACACTGAGATGCCAGAGTCTTTGGACACCCTGTTTAAAAAAAAGAGAGATTAATAAAACAGTTATTAACAATCGCATGGCAATCAGTGCTATTTTAGAATCATTCATATACTATTATAGTGTATAGTATAATATTTTGGATTAGCTTTTATTTTTATATTTTCACTTTTCACTTTATTTTAGTTTGAATAATTTTATGCGCTTTGTCATTTTTTAAAAATATTTCTTTTTAGCTTTATTTTAATTTTAGTACTTCAACTTAAACATTCTAATTTTAGTCAAAGTTTTTAAAGAGAAGCTTTTTCATCCAATATTTATATTTTGATTTATTTTTGATTTATATATATATATAAATAAATAAAAAATAAAAAATATATATATATACTAAAATTACTCAAATTAAACTAAAGCTAAAAATAAATATAAAAAAAATGACAAAGCACACAAAATTATTCAAACTAAAATATATACACACTTAATAGTTTTGATTACGAAAAACAACACTGATGCAATAAAAAAAAATTTAAACAGAGACGTTATACTGCTAAAAACAAATTTCTCACCTCGCTCTTTCAGCAACAGCTCAACAGCTTCATTCTGTTTGGTGCTCTTCTCTATAATGAGGGTCGGCAGGTAGACGTTTGCCCCAAAGTCAATGAGCAGTTGAATGTATTCGACTCCACAGCCATGTCGCAAACACAATTCCAGGACCGTCTTCTGCTGCGTGGCCCTGCCGATCACCTTCTCTTCCGGACTGTTATAGTTCGGATCCGCCCCATATAACAGCAACATTTTAAAGCAATCCAGGTGTCCATATATGGCTGACAGGTAAAGTGGCCCGCTGCACACAGCAACCCCCGATGCCCACAGCGTCACCTTTGACCTGGCGTTGACCTCTGCCCCGTGCTGCAGCAGCTGGCGGAGGATCTCTGGGTCGCCCTCTCGTGCAGCGGTGAGCACCGGCGAGCTGTTGTTCAGGTGACTTCCGTTCGGATTAGCCCCGGCACGGAGCAAGGCGAGCACACAGCTCAAGTAACGCCCGCAAACAGCAGTGAAAAGAGGAGTCTGGGCTTTTACATCAAGGGGGTCCACCTCTGCCCCATGCGCCAGGAGCAACTGCAGGCACCTCAGGTGACCTGCAGGGAACAAAACATCTGAGTCTTGGTGTCCAACAAACTCAGATGTGACATCAGAGAGTGCGTGCAGGGGTGACGCATGTACCTTTGGACGCAGCCATGCGTAACGGGGTACCTGGGATACCCCAACCGCTCTGCTGATTAATGCACTTCCTGTAGCGTTCTTGTGACAGTAGCTCAGCCAACAGGAAATGGTCATCATCAGCCACAGCTCGGTTCAGCTCCAGACTCTCAGCAGCAGATTCATCCTCTTCCACCGGTCGCAGCTGGAGCATGGAGGAGAACTGTGGAGAAAAAGAAAATGTATGCACAGATTAGTGTCTTTGTAGTGTGTTTTTGTGTGACTGTTGAAAATAACATTGTAAAATGTAAAAAAGCTGCCTACATAGACGATGCCAAAAATGCTGTCCAGGTTGGCAGCTCACTAGCAGATCAGTTTCACTTTTATTTAAATAATTGTATGTGCTTTTATCATTTTTTTTTTGTTGTTGAATATTTATATTTTGCTTTGTTTCAGATTTATTTCAACTGACAAAATTTATATTTTTAATTAGTTACCAAAAACAACACTCGTATACTTCAATACGAATATTCAATACGTGTGTTGCACTTTTAAGTTCAGGAGTGCATAACAAAACCTTATATTGTTCTTTCTTGTCTTATATTATTGAGTAAATTATGATTACATAATACTATTATGTGTGACAGCGTTCAAAACATTAACGCTTTGTCATGATGAACTTTATTTATCTGCATTAACGTTAGCTAAACGCACTAACGTTAACGTTACTAACAAGCAAACACAACACAGGTTAGCCGACTAGCAAATGAGATAAAACCCATAAATACAAGCAGAACTGAATTCTTAAAGGCTTTATGTTTCTAAACTCAACTGAGAGTAATACTGAGCATACACGGAAGAAAATTCATTATCAAGCTTTGAGCTCGGTAACGTTAGATTTAACTCGAGAGACGTTATCTGTAAATATAACGCTCTCGCCGACCTACTGTCAAACAAACATACATTTTAACGGTAGAAACGACTACGAATATACACCATGACCATTTAGCAGATATTCACAGTGTGTTTTCGTCTCAAGGACACTCACCGAGCTAATAATAAGCCAAACACTGACGATGAGTAGCGGAAGAAGATGTTCTGTGGGCGGCCAGAGGGGGCGCTGTGCGCGCAAACACACTGCCTTTGGGATTCGGTCATTCCTCTATGTGCAATGAGTGGGTTAAATGTTACCCACAAACGTAATAATGCAAATAATACAATGCACATTTTTCCAAAAAAGTATTTTTATTTAAAGAAAATATCAATTTAAATTGAATGGTGTACAAAAGAGGTACAAAACAGTGAAATGATCAAACAAGCGTGTATAAAATTATGTAATTACACAGCAAAACTTTTAAAAATAGACGTAATGTAACCAACAGGCAGTCATTTTCAGTGGCATCACTCATTGCTTATTTCAAAATTCCCTTTTGACTATTGCTGAACATTTAATAAATTGTTTTTTTTCTAATTTAATAAAAAAAAATTGTAAACAAAGGCTTCTCAATAAAGGAAGCATTATTAAACACATTGATTTTGTATCTCACATAATAAGAAAAGCCTGTCTGGTGCTCCATAGCAGGGTTCAAAAACTTGAATTCTAGAACTAAAGCGGTCAAATCATTTCCACATACACAAGCAATACACTCATTTTGCACATCCAGTAGAAAAAATAAAAAACAATATTGCTTTGCAAAACTATATATGCAATGTATTCAATATGGCTTGGACAAAAGGACACAAGTCATATTCTAGAAGGCCCAGCATCAACTGTTTTATGTGCATCAAATTATTTGTTTGGCATTAGAGCTAGGCTTTTAACAATCTGGCATCCTATTGCATTCAATCAGCAGCATTTTTTCAGCTGTGTTTCTTTGCATGCAAAATAAACTGTTTGCAATATAGAAAACCACAAAAATAATACTACGCCCTTGAGCAACAACAAAAAAAAGATATCAATTTGACCCGTTTTCTGATAGTGTGTTCCCTTTATCTACCTGAATCTCACAACAACTGCTTATGTGTCTGAATAAAATCAGTATCAGGGCCTGGTTTTCAAATGTACTACACATATAACATATATTATATTAAAAGAAAGACATAAAAAAACTACCGTTCAAAACAACTCCAATGAAACAAGGTCAAATTTGATCAGAATGGCATTTAAACAAAACAAATTATTCTGATTGCCCATGATCAAAGCATGTAGCTTCAATCCTCATGGTCTGAAGGCCAACAAACACTCAACTCCACAAAAATATATAGAACATTTCAGGAATGTTCAGAACAGCTATAATAGGGTAAAAGAATACACACAGTGCAAGAATAAAATCTCATGTACAATGATACACAATCACAAACTGGTGTGTGGACTTTTTTCCTATTATGGCGGCCTCAATTGTGAAAAGAGTACTGCATGAATCTTTTCAATACTCTGGACATTTGTTCCTTGTGGTTTCAGTCAAAAAATGTCCAATCTGTTACTATGGAGACTCAATGGGATTCTTGTACCTCCTCTTTGGAATGTTCTGTTTCCACAGAAACAGGTTTATCCTTAGAGGAGGTCAGATCGTGTTCGGTGGCCGCAGGCTCTGCCCCTTCTTTCTCATTGCACTTCTCAGCTCCTGGACCCGCCTCCTCTCCGTCGCCATTCCTCAAAGGAGCACAGCTCCCGTTTGATTGGACAACAGGAGCAGTAGGAGTGTTCTCATTTGGACTGTCCTGTTCTGCAGGTGCGTTGATTGGTCCAGATGGATCAGGGAGAACTCCATCTGCAACAGCCAGCTGCTGTAAATGGAGGAGAGGGAGACAGTGACATGTCAAACAAATACATCTCCACTCAAAAACTGCAACTCCCACAACCCCACTTACTCGCTGTAATTCAGTCATGGTTCTTTCTCCTTCTACCTGCTTCTGTGTGAGGGACAGCAGCTGGTCTAGAACAGACTGTTTTGGGTGCATGCCTCTGTCATAGTGGTTATACATCCCACACCAGAACCTGGGGAACACAAATACACACAGCACTTCATTAAAACTGTGTTGATTGAGTACATCAGTGAATATATGCTTTTGGTGCTAAACTATTCAGTAAACACGAGACATTACAGACATCAAATTCATTTTGGTTTCACTAACAGTATTACACCACTATTATCTTTGTGTTTGCAGTAAGCACAGTGGAGAGTGACGCTGTGCATTTACACCCATCTGTGTTTGTTGGTAACAAGTGGAAAAGTGGTTTGTTCATGTGTCTGAGAGTGTAGTCATACTTGAAGTGCAGGGGTAAAGTGCTTGGTCTGAGAAGTGTGCTCTCTACTGTACGTCGGTACAAGGGGTTTCGATACTGATGCTGGTTCTCCAGAAGATGTGTCCACAATGAAAACGTTTTTTCATGCAACCTAAAAACCCACATAGAATGTTGAAGCAAAGCATTTAAAACCATTCAAGACTTGGAAACAAACAAACATTCAGCAGAGTATGGTTGATTTCACTTCTGTCCGAATCAAGAACATTTGCTTTTAATTTTGAAGCACCCACATTAAATGCTGACTGATTTTTATTTTTCAAAAATCACTGTGTGTGTATGTGAATTCTATCCTCACCTCATTTCCAGTCGCTCTTTCTGGCAGTTGCCGATGAAGTTGCCGTACTGGCAGGCGTAGACTTGATTGTGTATTTCTATGAGGTAACGTTCATTAAACTCAAACACACAGGGAAATTGTTCTGACAGCTGCCACACGCACTCCAGGAACTGGGTGAACACCGGAGACACTTCCTTGGGGTCGGTGTCCAGATGGCCACACCTAGAGCACAAACGTATATACAAATGAGCTCACGATGACCAGTTATTGACAAAAATGGCTACAGAGATCACCATTAATAAAGTCAGCCTTTATATAGTATACAAAAGATAATTATTACATATAACGCTTTTAATATTATTTAACATAATAATAGTACTGATATATAATATTTATATTTGCTGTTATTAAACACTGTGATACTGTTTTAAGGATTATTTACCAATTCATGTAACAGCAGTGAAAGTTCTTACCTGTGAGTGAATTTATGACCAAAAGAGATCCACTCCTTTTCTATTAAAACCTGTAAAAAAAATAAAATAAAAAAAAAGAGTCAAATAATTAATGAATTTACCTCAGTCTGCTATTTGATAAACATCTTCAGGATAGTCAAGACCATACATTTTTCCATAAGTCTACCTTTTAATATACACTACTGTTCAAAAGTTTGGGGTCAGAAAGAAATTAATACTTTTATTCAGTTTAAACATTACATTGAACAAAAGTGAAAAAGTGAAGACACTGTAAAATAAATATTTTCTATTCATCAAAGAATCCTGAAAAAATGTATCATGGTTTACACAAAAAAATATTAAGCAGCACAACTGTTTTCAACATTGATAATAATAATAATAATAATAATAATAATAATAAATGTTGAGCATCATATCAGCATTTTAGAATGCCATCACATTTCAAATTACATTAATAGAAAACAGTTCATTTTAAATTGTAATATATACCGGTAATCAGAATATTACTGTCTTACTGTATTTTTGAATCTTACCAACCCTAAAATTTTGAACAGCAGTATATATTTAGTTAGTTACACAGGAATAGTTGATGACTTATTTAGCGAAGCCATGACCTGCCTAACAGTGACATAAATGTGAGCGTGCACTTAAAATTCATAGGAGTCCTGTGTTGAGTGTTGAGGTTATAGGTTAAGGTTACTAGCTCATTACCATGAGGCCTTTAATGGTTCTGTAGTATGGGTCCAGCAGTATGCAAGCTAAAGAGCACACCTGAGCCGTTCTGTCCCATCCATCAGAACAATGTACCAACACACTCACCCTCTCTTCACACACAGCCTATAACACAAACAAAATGACGAAGTAAATCAGAAATACTTGATGATCATTTGTGCTGGTGTCTCTCCGGCATGAAATTATAGATTTGAGGTCAGTACCCTGGCGAGGAACACGCCTGCATCCATCACAGATTTGATGTGCCTCAGCCAGCCGGAATTCTCCAAACCTATCAGATAGTCACTCATGGAAGGGGATTTCATAGAGCACACTGCAAAGAACAAAGGTACAACCAACCATCACTTTATCTACTACTGGCTTAAAAGGTACAACCAACACTCAAGTGAGCATAAAGTTGCAAAACACAAGCGTAATTAGCTTATATAGAGTTAACATTGCATATACCAGAACAAATGAAAAAGCTTGTCCTCTCACCCTCCAGCAGTTTTTGCAGGCTGTTTCTCATGACGTGGATGTTTTCAATTCCTTGGAAGTGGAACCTGATATTGGGGTAGTTGTCCTCATTCTCATAGCCTTTACCAGCTGCGCGGTTCGCCATTGCATTCAACTGACAAAGACAAAAAAACGCGTATAAATACATGCACAATTTTCTCCAGATGATCAGGTTATGGTTTACAGTTGTTTCGCACTAAAAGAATAGGGTAAGGAATAATATGTTGTTTTTCTAGTTATATTGGTGAAACATGAGATGGGCAACAATAAACAGAACAGTATATACAATATTTGCAATACATACAAAAATAAAATACATTGGATAACTAAACTCTTATGACCAGAATTTATTGGTTAACTAATCAGATTCTGTAAATGTTCATTACATAAATAGAGGAGTAGTTGGGGTCAGAGGGTGAAAGATTACACATGACATCTATGTGACTCCTACATATATGACAGAGCAGTTGGGGTTGAATGTTTAAAGATAAACATTTACAAGTCCCATCATGAGTTGTCCTCTAATGTATATAGAAAGGTTAAGGTTAAAGGTCACACCTTAGGCCGTGTGTCCACTACATATATAAAAGGGCAGTTGGGGTTGGCTTGGCAGATGACCTGAAGCATCTGCTCATCTTCTACACAGCGAGAGTTCAAACCTGACAAAGGCTGACTGCAGCGACAGATCGCAGCCTGCAAGAAAGTCACACAAAATACAAAGAACAGACAATGATGTTGTTAGCTGCAAACCTTCTCAACTTTTCAGTATAAACCTGTTGATGCATTTATATGTCCTCAACATGGTGCAAACTGTAAAAATACGATTAGTCGACTAATGTGTGTGAAATTAGCAGTTAAAAAGCCTAGTAAGGCATTTTGCTGCCTACTATCTAGGTTTAATCTACCTATAAATTATTCATTTAAATGTATTATATAGATTGGACTATTTTGGACTATTCAATAACTTTGCAGTATTGTATAAAATAAACTGCCCGGTCAAAAAAAAAAAAAAGGATTATTGCAGTGATTATTATGCTTCTAGCATGTTATATGTTTGCCAACAGTTCTTCTAACCCTATTGATGGAGTGTGTAACTTTTCATTTCTTAAACAACTGCACAATTTGAGCCTGATGAATCTGGACATTGTCATCCTGGAATATGGCCATGATGCGTCTTCCTACATGATTGTTTAAAGGGGTCATGACATGGTTTTTTGTTTTGTTTTATTATGTTCCCTTAGGTGCAATTATAGTATTACTATAGTTTTTTGTAAAAAAAAAAGTAAAAAAATTTAGTGATTTATGACATTTTCCCACCCTGTTTCTCACCTCTGATTCAAACAGTCTGTTTTGGAGGTGTTTCCCCTTTAAGAGTTCAGTGTTAACGCCCACTGTTATGATTGGCTAACGTCAGTGCTGCTTATGCATAAATTATTAACGTTAATCATTTTGTATCACATGTAGACTACACAATGCTCCACCACGTGAAACTTCGGTCTTCCAATCTTTTACCATCGTGTCAATTCTCAATTAATTTTGATTCATATGCGCGAGGGAGGGAGGGAGAGAGGGAGAGAGAGAGAGAGAGAGAGAGCGCAAGACAGTTTGAAGGTGCGCGCGCGGCCGGGGCTCTCGCCCTCTGCTCGTTCTTTCAGTAACATGCCCTGTCACACTCATCTGATCACTCACCGTTCAAATAAGGCTTTGGCGGGCTGCATATGCTGCAAATAAAGTGCATCCAACTGCTTTCCCTGACGTCTGGATCGTTCGGCAGCGTATTCAAACATGTTGTTTGTCCACAGCAGGAACAGCACATCTGCGTGGCATCACAGTCATCTTTAAAACAGACCCACTCGCTGCACGACAACGCATGCGATGATGCGAAATGAGGCGTAGTTGTCTTGCGCTGGAGGCGGTCATATGCAAACGACTGGTACGTCACTTCGTATCATGACGTCACTAAGTTCAAAGGATCCAGAACGAGCTGTATTTAGAGCTTGATTAAATAAATGCTTCGTTTATAATGGGGAGGACGTCTTAAGCTATGAAACTTGCAGGAAGTTTTAATAGTACATACATAGATCTCTTATATACCAAAAGATCAAGGCAAATTTGGTTTCTCATGTCATGACCCCTTTAAGAAATGAAAAGCTACACACTCCATCAATAGGGTTAGAAGAACAGTTGGCAAAGATATACATGCTAGAAACATAATCACTGCAATAATGATGCAATCATAGACAAGCGTTTGCCTATTTAAATCCTAACAATGACCTTTTGTTTTTGGCTGGACAATGCATGTATATAATTATTAAAAGCTTTTCTCTAAACTTTGTCGGCTATCTTAGATGAATTTGATGAGTTTGTTGCAGTGCATTTCTCACCCTCATGTTGTTCCAAACCCGTAAGACTTTCGTTCATCTTCGGAACATAAATGAAGATATTTTTTATGAAATCTGAGAGCTTTCTAACCCCCCATAGACTGCAACGTTATTACCACTTTCAAGGCCCAGAAAGGTAGTAAAGACATTGTTGAAATAGTCCATGAGACTACAGTGATTCAACCTTAATGTTATGAAGCAACAAGAATACTTTTTGTCCACAAAAAAACAAAAATAACGACTTTATTCAAGAATTTCTTCTCTTCTATGTCAGTCTCAGACGCCGATTTAAACACAGTGTAGCACTTCCGGGTTCTACATCAGAACGCAGACTCATTATTGGCCGACTCCTGCGTCAGCATCACACGCATGTGTCGTGGTGCTCACGTGAACAGCATCGGAGAACGACACGGAAGAGAAGAAATTGATTTTTTTCTTTTGTGCACAAAAAGTGTTCTCATCACTTTATAACATTGAGGTTGAACCACTATAGTCACATGGACTATTTTAAAGATGTCTTTACTACCTTTCTGGGCCTTTAAAGTGGTAATAACGTTACAGTCTATGGGGGGTTAGAAAGCTTAATTTGTGTTCCGAAGATGAAGGTCCTACGGGTTTGAAGCGACATAAGGGTGAGTAATTAACGACAGAACGAATTATTTTTTAAGGATTAACTAATCCTTTAAGGATACATTCAATGCTTTCTTAGAATTTGGCCATTTGCCTTGGACGGCAGCATAATTATGATGTCTACTGTATGAAATAGCCTTCGCGTTAGGAGTGAGCCTATGATGTCTTAAAATGCTGTCTAGGTGGGGAGCCCACTAGGTTGTGGAAAAGAGCCATTGAGTGCATTGATAAAGTGCATGCCATGCGCTTGTACACCTTTGTATCTTTGTGATAGTAAGACAGAGCAGGCAATCGCCCTCGGCTCCTAAACTTGGCACTGCCTGTTACCGTAGCAACACTGGCACTTTTAGGGAGTCCAAGGATAGATGGATAAGTGCTACAGATCTGTGTGAAAGAGAGACAGAGGGACATTTTTGAGAGATCTATGAGACAGAAAAAATAGCACAATTTATAAATTATTTAATTATAAAGATGATCAGAATTTTTTGTTTAAAATTTGACCAAAGTTTTGGGTGCATGCACTACAGTTAAAAAGTTTGGGGTCCGCAAGATTTGTTGATCAGTCTCTTATGCTCACCAAGACCATTTATTCAATCAATTATACAGGTGAAACTTGAACAATTTGAATATCGTGCAAAAGTTAGTGTATTTCAGTAATTCAAATTAAAAAGTGAAACTAATATATTTAGTATAAATATATAAAAAATAATAATAATAATAATTTGTGTATTTATATATATATATATATATATATATATATATATATATTAGGGGTGGAACGGTACATGTATTCGTATTGAACCGAAACGGTACGGGGGTCACGGTTCGGTGCACGAATTTACACGCAGAATACACGGTATAAAAAAAAAACTCGCGTGCAAATTAATTAATGTAATGCGGAACTACTGTTAGATACGCGGGTTCTTTAGGGACACATAATCTGTACCCTCGGCTTAGCTCTGAACGCGCGTTCACTTCAAACGTTGGCTTTATACGCGCGTCCTATTCGCTTTGGAGTAGCGTCGAACTAGACGCGAATTTGACGCTCTATTCGCGTTTGGTGTGACCGCATAATGAACAGGCTGCGATGTCAAGATTGCAATGCTGGAGTGTGTGTGTGCGCGCGCGAGAGAGAGAGAGGCGCGGGCGCGATCGAACTGTGTGTGTGTGAGAGAGAGAGAGGCGCGAGCGAACAATGGAAACATAAAAAACATACTCCGTCATTTTGTTCATACAGATCATTAAACCTGCAAAGTGTTTACTTTGTGTACACTCGCAATAAAACACAACATTGTGCTTTTGTCACACTGTAAACTATTGTCAAACTGTAACCTACAACTGTCACCCAACCAAAATCACACACACACACACACACACACACTGTTTTAAAAGCAAAACATATTTATCCAACCCCATTTCAAAACAGTCTGTGGGTCCCATCTTTTGGACATTCATCATATTGCATTGGTTTTCATTTCTTGTCCTCGGAGCACTAATCTGTTTATTTTTAAGTTACACATTCTACATTGATTAAAAAAGAAAATCGAATGTGTTTTTAATGGTAGTATTATTTTATACAGAAATCCATTATTTATAATTCAGATGAGAATAATGTTACATTGTTAAGTAATAATGTTAATTAAAATTAAGGAAAACAAATATATTGATCTGAAATATAGCAAATTAATTTTAAATTATTTCAGGTACAATTACCAAACACATCTCAAGGTCTTTTTTATTAATTTAATTAATAAACTAATTATATAAAACTATTGTCAGTGCACTACAAATAAACTGGTTCTATGCCTTTATTAATAAAACTTATTTAAAAAATACAATGCCTTATGCATTTTTGTTTTGCTTTTCCCTCCATTGTACCGAAATCGTACCGAACCGTGATGTCTGAACCGAGGTATGAACCGAACCGTGACTTCTGTGTACCGTTCCACCCCTAATATATATATATATGCATGATTATACTTTTCAGAGGGCCAACATTTCTGTATTTAAAATCCTTTTTTTTAATTGATTTCATGTAATATTCTAATTTTCTGAGATTTTGAATTTGGGGTTTTCATAAACTCTAAGGTAAGCCATAATCGTCAAAATTATAACTTTTGCACGATATTCAAATTTTTCGAGTTTCACCTGTACAGTAAAAAAAAAAGAAAAAAAAAAAAGATTGTTTTAAAATGTAATTTATTCCTGTGATGACAAAGCTGAATTTTCAGCATCATTACTTCAGTGTCACATGATCCTTCAGAAATCATTATAATATGCTGATTTGGTCCAAAACAGTTGTGTGGCTTTTAACTGAAATAGATAAATAAAAATGTAGTCCTTACTATCACTTTTTATTAATATTAAGGTTCCTTCCAGAATAAATGTATTATTTTTTTTATCTTACTGACCCCAAACTTTGAACGGTAGTGTGTTTGATTGAAACTGTTGCTGGGTTCGGCCTAAAACATATTTATCATGGTGGTCAGTGGATGAAAAAAAGTTTGGCTGATTATTGTTAAATGGTCCTAAACAGGATGCATGTTCACTTTACTATGTTTACTATGCTACCTTATAGTTCTTGTTAAGGTGGCTGATTTCCCAATATTCATTGGAGAGACCCATCCTGCTGAAGTCGTTCGCCAAACTGATGAATTCCCAACCCCGTCTCCTGTCCTCCTCATTTTGATGTGGATTATAGAGAAAGGCATAAAGCTCATCTTCTTTGACTGAAATTACATAAGTATGTCATTATTGGGCCAGTCATGCACTGTAACTACATTCATTAAGCATGTGTTGTTAACCAAAATGATAAAAAATTATTTTCGCTAACTGACCCTTCGCAAAGACCCGCCCCCCTTTGTTACTGTCGCTATGTCCGACAAGCTACGCCGCTCTCATGTTCTCACGCAGTGAAAAATACATCGCGGAGCAGAGGGGAGACTGACAAAACGCTGACAGACAGGACAGAACAGGTTACTTTTCGGTTACTTTTGATATTAAACATATTAAACAAAGTTTCACCTTTCAAATTTGGTCATTTTTTAAAAGAAATGTAAACAATAAATACCATTTTGTGGCTCTTTAATGTGTCGTGACAGATCGCTGTAGAGCATCAGTTAAAGCTGCTTGTGATCCGATCATCTCTTCCTTCTAGTTCATTTATAGCATCAAATAAATATGAATGACCATAAGAAGGAATGTTGTTTTAACCTCGGAAAGGCGTCAGTACACTCCGTTTTTCAAGTTCAAATCCTCCCATGTTAATCTAATATCTCTCCTGACTGCTTTGTCGGACAAAATGGTGGATGGCGAAGTATGATTGGTCAGATTACCTGTCAATCAAGCTCCACGCGAAGGGTCAATTGAAATAAAAATAAAATAAAATATAAATATTAGATGAAAATTTTAAATTTAAAAAAATTAAAGCTCCAACATTTCTAAAAAACTTATTTTTAACGGAAGTATAAGTTTAAAATGAAATACAAAACAAAAAAATTATATAATATTTTATAAACCTAATAAAAATGCACATAAATATTAAACTCAAACTAAAAATAAATATTAAATTAAAACAAATTAAACTATTAATAAATACTATAATACGTAGTACATAAATAATACTGAAATAGCACTGTCATGTTCATGTCTTTTAATTTTCTGTGGGTTATCAATTCAAAAATAAAAAAGGAAATCTCATAAATACCTACTTTGCTCATAACAATGCAGCAAACCACCAGTATGTGTGTGGTGTGGTGTGTGTACCTGCTTGAGAAAGGCGCAAAACTGACTGATAGACATCCTGACAATCTTTCTCTCTTTGGAACAGCAGATGAAGCATCTGGAAGGTTTTACAGCGGATCAGGAGCGGACAACCAGACGCGGTTAAAGGAAGTTTCTCTACTGACGCAATGTGATGATGCAGCACCTTCAAACACACAGGATTGAAATATCACCAGTGTTATCAGGCATATCTAGATTTGTGTTTCTAAAAGACTCAACATATGCCCTATGGTGGAAGAGATGGCTGCATCCGAAATCAGGCGAGAAACAAAAGTAGTATGTCCGAATTCACAGGACTAATAAAAGAGTAGGCAAAAAGTACACGGATGACCTACTACTTCCGGCGAGATTCTGAAGTGTGCATATGATGGACACTTTATTATCCCATGAGGCTACGGGAGATGATTTTGTGAATTGCAGTGAAGCGACACAACTGACTCTGGTAGGTCACATGATGATGACAACATGGCGAATGTAGTACATCCGGATTACATTCATACTAAACACATTCACACAATATAGAACATACTTTCTTAGCAGTTGTGAAGTGATTACTTATTCAAAATATGTACCTACTCAACAGAGTATGCGATTTCGGGATGCAGCCCATGACATTCTGTTCCCACTTGCCTACATTACCCATGTTTCTTTGCGTGTGCTGTTGGTTTGTTCCACGTAGATAAGGTGAGTAGCAGTCAAGTAAAGAGTGCCCAGAGCTGATGACTTTTCAGTGTACCTGTTCAGTAGTTTCACATACTCCACCTGCAAAAAGAAATCAGTAAGAAAAGCATTAGCACAGAATTATTGACTCAACGGTCTTCTACTAATGAACAAAGCACTAGCCAATGACTGAAGGGGTTAAGCTGACAGAATCACATGTGTTGGGTTTGGATGTGCTCCTCAGGGAGCAGAACCCATCACCCAGACTATGTTTAACACAATGGAGAGGAAATCCCACAGAACCTCTTAAGTCTACTGTCAGCACATCCTGTTGCTCCATCTCTGCACTTTTGTCATTTCGGTTACTGAGTAACAAGCGATGAAACACAATTGTAACAAGATGCCACTTCAGCACGAAGGAACAAAGTCTAATTTAGGCCTATACTGTGTAATAATAATATTATAAACATGTCAAAGTCTAATGTTTTCTGCTCGTTTATACTTGATGAAGAACTAATCTTTTCAGTAACTGATTAGAAAAATCTTTTCAGGTCTTTAGGATAGCAAAATAAAGCTGGTGGTCAGGTGTGAGATCTCGATTGTCTCCAATAAAGTGAACAGGTTAGATTCTGTATTTCTGCATGACATTGAAACTCAAGCTAAGTCACAGTAGGTCAAATTAAGATTATGTTGATCAAGATTCAAACTAATAATTCCCTGTGAGCGGGAGGAGCAGATCTAACCAGAGTTGTTAGCTGCTAATGTAGTTCCTGCGGTACTGCTGATTCAACATGTGACATCCTTTGAGCTGATCCCTCACACACAAAATACAAAAGGGTGAAGAAATCATTTTTTAATAACTAGGCCTATCTCATATGACTATATAATGTTATGTAACTAAACAAACATTTTCTACAGCATTACTTCTCAATCCTGATCTGCAACCCAGACTGCACATCTTGGATATGCACATTTCAACTAAGATGATGAGCATCAAGTGTGTTTAAATAAGGTAGATGGGATACTTCATGACCAGGACTGAGAACCACTCAGTAAATGAAGTACTATAATGTGTACGAAAAATATATAATGGAACTTGATAGAAACTAAATATTTTCTAAATAATATTTTAGTCATGCTTATAATATTATTATTTCACAGTATAAATTGGGTCTTTATACAATAAGCTACATAGATGCCTTTTAAATTTTAGAGCAGGGTCCCTCACACGAGTATGATGATCATATGGCATCTAAAAGATTGATCACGCCTGCTGCTTTAGGCAAAGCTTCATAGTTGTCTCTCCCTTTGACTAGAGGTTCACTTGAGCAAACTTACAAGTGGGATTTTGAAGTGCCAACTGAAAACACCTTCAAAGCCCTTTCGGATTCATTAAGATGCGTTACATTCAGTAACTAACTTTAAAATGCATTTGGATGAATTTAACAGCATACTAAAGCTCGGAATCGTGTTAAACAACCCATTTAAACGCTTCCTTCTGCATGTTTTTACACCTATCGAGTGTTATTATTTGTGTCTGACATTACATGAGATCTGCCAACTTTACACGAGTAACAGTTACACCTGTTGATCAGATTCAGACCTACCTTTGGCGTTATAATGTGCTCCATATTTTCATTGGGTTATCATCCAACTGTCCACGTTAAACTTTCGCTGTTTGCGTGTTTAGTGGTTAACATATTTGTTTCGGGAAATCGTTATACGTTGCTGGAGTTCCTCCCTAACATAAGGAGGACTACAATCATGTCAGCTGACTGGAGCAGATATCGCGATAAGTCAAAGAGCAACGTGATTTCAGTCGCCAACACTGCAGTACGTATGCAAATAAAACCATATTGATTAAAGATAAATTATGCAAATTATTTTAGTAACACAATGTTACCGGTAAAAATAAGTCCTATAGCTACAACAACTGTTATATAAAAAGCTGTAAAACGTTATAAATAGTCTATACGTAAAAGGGACAAATAAAAGAAACAAATAAAAGTTGCCTTTTCATTTTGACATGACTCTAGAGCTGAAGTTTTCAGAGTGCTTTGGGGGCTTGTTGACAAACAGTGTAAAAATTTACAAAAATAATAATAAGTAACTACATTTGATTAAACAAAATTAAATAATAAATACATAAATAAATAAAATAATAAAATAATTTAAACAATACATATAATAATACAGTAGGCTACTCATGTTTATAATATGATTTGTCCCCCAGTAGACCTATTAATTGCATAATAGCTAGGTGAATATTTATGAAAATATAATATATAGCCTGTTAAATTTTAGGATGCACAGTAAAAAAAAGTGTTGAATTCTTACATTTTTAAGTACAATCAACTTGGATGTTTAAGTCATTTCAACTTAAATTACATTAAACTGAGTTTAAAAAAAAAAGTTGAATAAAAGTCGCATAAAAGTTGAAAACTTATTTTGATGACTTAACCAATGTAATTATGTTGTCATAACGTATTGGTAATTCATTTTTTTACAGTGTGGGGGTCCCTCGCATGAGGATAATCATGGGGTTCTGTGGCATGTAAAAGATCGAAAACCCCAAGACAAGTCATAACATATCTGGAAACGTCATTAACCCTTACTTACACCCAGACACACGCAGCACAGGGGGGTTGCTCCTGCAGGGTGGCCCAACCAGATTTGTCTAATTGCGGGGGTGGACCCCCATCGCTTGACCCATTGTCATCTTAACGACCTACCGACTCTTAGGCTCAGTTATCTGATAACAGGCGCACTAATGAAGAACATTAACATACAGCTCACCCAGCTGAAGCCAAATTCCCTCTCAAATACCTGCCAATGTCCTGCACACACAAAAGCACAAAATACACATGCTGTAGAATCTGACAGAACAGTGACAACAATTGTTGACTGCAAGGGTTTTATTCAAATCAAGGCTGTTTATTCAAGAAATACAGCAAAAAAATTTGTTACTGCCTCCGAATAGGCACACTTCCTCGCGATAAACAGTATGTGAAAAGATTGCGTCTAAATTCAAATTATTTTATAAGACAAATGACTTACTTCAAGGGAGATTCTGAAGTGTGCATCCATGGACACTTTAGTATTCCATGAGTTCAAGGGAGAGAAGTTGTATAGTGAAGTGATGCAACTGATGCATGGATCCCATGGAATCATACATTCATGCCGTACAAATTATAAGTTTTTAATGATTGTGAAGTAAAAAATAAGTAGGCCTACTTAGAGAGAATGTGATTTTGGACGCAGCCCATGAGATTATTTTCTGGATAGGCCTTCAGGTGCTAATGTGTTTTTAGGACTCTCAACCAAGCAGAGAATCAGATAAAGAAAACAGAGATGAATCAGACCCTTCAGGATAATGCTGTAATAATGCTGTCTAACGCTTAACTCAGCTCCATCTGACTATATCATTTTTATGTCATTCCTCAGTATGTGAGCACTACCAGGTTTGAGCATGTCAAAAGGGTTAGTAAGGACAGAGATGTTTTTCTCATTTTACCTGGGGCATGATAATGGTTTCATGTTATAAGAAAGTAGATTAGTAGAAGTAGATATAAAGTAGATTAGTAGAAGGTTACTTAGAATAAAAAATTATATATTTTAAATAAAATTAGGCTATCAAAATTCCATTTGTTTTAGAATTGTGAATTAAACTGAACATTTTTGCTTTTTAGAAATGAAGGTGTGAATTAAGATATTTTGATCAACCTGAAACTAGTTCCAATTTCCTGTCCATTCCACTCTCAGTCCCTCTTTCAGCTCCTCTCACTTTCTCTCTTTCCAAGGGGCTCTTTTTCCTCTCACTTTCCCTATTTCTCTCCTCTCTCTCTCTCTCTCTCTCTCTCTCTAGTCTCGCTTCCAGTTTTGTAATACAACCAGAAAATCTGCCAAATGGTGTCACATTACTAGTTATTTTGTTTTTCAGAAAATACATTTACCATCTGGAGCTCACACACACGTACACACACACATACACACACACGCACACACACGCGCACACACACACACACACACACACACACACACACACAATATTCCTCTTGTTCTCAGTCTCTGAGATGTACGTAATTCTTACAGGGATAGTTCATCCAAAAATTCTAATTTTGTTGAACACAAAATATATTCACATAATTATTTTGAAGAATGTTGGTAACCAGACAGTTGACGGTAGCAATTGACTTCCATAGTATTTTTTCCCTACCGTAAATGTCCATCAATGGCTAACTTTTTGATTACCTATTCTTTAAAATACTTTTGTGTTCAGCAGAAGAAAGAAACTCGAACAGATTTGGAACAACTTGAGGATGAGTATGTGATGACAAAATGTTACTCTTTGGCTGCACTATCCATTTAAGCAGCTATAGTTTATGAATTTATATTGACTTTAAAGACTAATATTCAGAAAGCCCAGTCTGTCACACCCTCATGAGACAGGCTTTGTTGACCTGATGCTAATTTGTTAGTTCTTATACAATGGCAATTTACTGTCTTTTGTGTGAGGACTAATCTCTGTTAATAGCTTGACACAATCAGGTCTGCCCGGCTGCAACAGAGATTTGTGTGAACGACGAAGTATGTTGTTTTTTTGGATACAGTCAAAGATGTAAAATCTAATTTGATATATTTTATACAATAAACACTATAGGCCTACTGTTTCTTCACTTCTTGATATCTGATTCAGAAGCAAGACTTGAGCACTGTTCATTAAAAAGTTTCATAGTTGTTAAACTGTGTGTGTGTGTGTGTGTGTGTGTTTAGATGTGCATTGATAGTGAATTGACCTCCCTGTCTCAGATAAAGTAAACAGAGACAGACAAGCAGTCTGTAACCTTTACCCCCACATACAAAAGGCTCCACCGGTCTCCAGACATGCATGCTATTTATTTAAGTTAGGTTATAGCTATCTAACATACTGTTCATATTTAGGGTTGTGTGAAAGAGGCATGCTTATATCTCTATTTTAAAGTGTAAATTTTAGACTGATTATATTTTGTGGGTGTTGTAAAGCCCACGAACAGAGTCCTCGGTTGGCCTACTCTCGCTTTAAAAAGGATTTTGATCTGATTCAAGTTTTTTTCTTTGGTGTGACCCAGGGAGATGATGGTGTCATTTAGAGTAAGTTCATCACCACTTGTCATATCTTGTATACAGTAATTAGCAACGCAAACATACAAATAAACAACCCTGCCAATCACTAAACCCCGCCTAAATTTAAATGCAGATGACCGATAACGAGGGGCTGATGGGAGCAGGAGGGGCTGCTTGTGTGTGTGTGTGTGTGTTTGCAGGGGGATGGGGTCCAGCAAACACATAAATGACGCCTGCAGACAGTATCTCCAGATCAGATGCGACTGGCTTGCGGGATCTTCATAGCAACTTCACATTTAAAGCGATTTCTGCAACCCAAAGGATTTATACAAACGCAATCATGACTTCATCCGTACCCTGCGCGCTCTTTCTGTTCATATCAATCGCTCTCCCGTTGTCTTATGCGTTATCGGGGGAATACTGTCACGGCTGGACGGATTCCTTCAACTCTTGGCACCGGGGATTCCAGTGTCCGGAGCGCTTCGACGGCGAGGACGCGCGCTACTGCTGCGGGACATGCGTGCTCAGGTACTGCTGCACATACGCGGAGGCGCGCCTCGACCAGAGCACCTGCGACACTGGCTCCGAATCGGAGAACACGGATGACATGAGAAAGATGACAGAAAGTGGTGAGTATTTATATAAACTTGTGTAATTCATAATGTTGGTAGCACTTTATTTTACAGTCCGACTCCTACCCCATGTAGCCTACTAAAATAACCTAAAATAACTGGGTAATAACTAGGTAGGCTACTAACCACTAAACCTAACCGTAACCCCTGTAGTTAGCTTAGGTAAATCCTTAAATAAGTAATCTACCTGTTTTTGTAGTAGTGTAGCCTACAAGTTACGTTTGCTTTGAAACATTTTAAGAAATAGGCTACATTTATTGGCCATAGCCTTTTACACTGTAGCAAATATAATCCCTTGAATGAATGGTGTTGTATGAATAGAAATTAATAAATTATCTTTTTATTAAGGGCAATATTTACCCCCTGGAGTTAATATATGGGGACATTTTTAACTTATTTTTTTCTAAGCATATTAAAATACCCAGACTTAGATTCTTCAGAAATGTTTTTTTTTTTACACATAGAATTTTATTTAAATTGTATTATTTGTTAATTTTATTTTATTATCCCTGATATGCATCTTTTTATGATCCTCATGTTTAATTCTCTCATCTCTCTTCCTCTCTAGTTCCAACATATCTCCCCTTTGTGATTGTGGTGAGCGCGTTCCTGTCGTTCGTTCTGGTCGGTGCGGTTGTGTCTATCTGTTGCTGCCAGTGTGTGAAACCCAAAGCAAATGATCGACCAACAGGGCCATCCGCTGCTCAGACCAGCCTGTTGGAGTCTGGAGGACCCTCAGTGGACAGCTCCACCCCATCCCGCACCTCCACTTCAGGCTCCTCCATGACGAACGCTCGCCCTCCACCATCTGAACTCAGCGTTAACCTCTACGGGCCGATGGGAAACACATTTCCAACTTCTCAGTCGCAGCAGTATGTTCCTCCAGTCCCCCAGGGGGCGCCACAGTTCTATCAGCCCTACATGAATTACGCTCTCCCCCCAGAGCGCGCCATGCTGATGGCCCCAGCTTTCCTAGACGGCCGTTCAGCGTTTGGGCAGGTGCACGGGCAGCCTTTTCCTCAGGCCCCCATGCACACAGAGCCCATCTATCCAACTGTCACCATCTAATGATGTTTATAAAGCTACAACTGGACTGTAAAACTCAGTGGGGCTACACAAAGAATAGGAATGTCTCGGGAACATGTTGTTTTTGCTGTATTGGATGGCTTCCACAGACATTTACTGTACCCACATTCACAATCATGACTGACATCGTGTTGGTCATGGTTGGTACCTTTTTATGATGTATTAATGCTTCTCATAGGAGTGTATATTTGCATGAACACTTGATTGTTTGCTCACCAATCACTGATTGTGATGTTATTTATAACAGATTAGATTAGAGAATACATTTATTTTCACAGGCAATTTGTTTGACTCCTCATTTTTACTCAAAGATATGAATATTTCAAGACGTGTGTGAAACTACACTTTAAAAATAAAGGTTCTTCATTAGCATCCATGGTTCTATGAAGAACATTTACCTTTTATGGAAACTTATATTCCACATAAATATTCCACTTATAATACATAAAAATAGTGGGAAAAGGTTCTTTAGATTTTTTAAAACGTTTTTCACAATAAGAAAAATGGTTCTGAAAAAAATGAAGTACTATCTTTTCCTTAAACTGAAGTTCTAGAGATCTTCTAACCATCTGAACAGTATTGTCTCTTTGTTCTGCAAAGATCTTTGGGTTTTTCTTTACAGTACTTTGTGAATGTAAAGCTCTCCAGCCGTTACAGCTGCTTGTGTGTGTGGCTGAGCAGGTTTTGTGCGAATGCGAATGGTTTTTATGCGTTTGTGTGTGGAAACGGCAGGAGGGGAGAGGACAAAAGATGCAGATCTCCTCACGCCCCTGAGAGTGGGATTAGTGCAGGTAAAGAGGGGTGTGTGAGTGAGATTAGGCTCTGGATGGCCCAGCTGGAGTTTAAGCAGATGCGTATGAGTTCATTAACGAGCTGCAGATGAACCTACTGAGTTTCAGGCCAAATCCTGTTATAATGTAAAACATGTCATGTGACACACCAGAAGCTAAAGACACATGATTAAGTACAGCCATGCAGCCAAATAAATTTTCTCAGGTACAAAACTGTAAATACAAGTTACAACTTTTCCTCATTCAAAACACACACTCATAGTTTTTTTTTTATTTAACGCTAAAAGGAAAACAGTAAAACACACAGAGCTGCTGATATATTTACTGTTTTAGTTCTATCTTGCTTGGTCAAAAACTTCTTAATGTAAATATTAAAGTATATGTAATATAGGTAAGGATCTAGGCTTATTCCACACCAAAATATTAATGGTTAAATACAAATTACACTTTTTTGCAAATCGAAAGGTAATCATAATCAAAAAAATCAAAAATCATTCCAATAATTTTCCTTTTTGAGAACCACATTGTCCAACACAATATTTGAAGATATTTCCTCTGGTATATTTGTTGTATTTATAACAACTCTGCTTGTTTTCAACTTTTATATATTAAAGTAATTAAACACGATTCATTTTGTAATTCCATAGGATTCAAGAATCTGTTTTTTCAATGAAATAATAGTCATTGAGGAGAAAAAGAAATTGGATTTCCATTTACGTCTTGATTTTCTGTTTTAACATTTTAAAATTTTTTAAAGTGGTTGAGAACCATTGTAGTACTTGTTAGTACAATGGTACGAAGTCCTTTTTTAAACTTAAGTATTGTAGAAATCTCTGTGGAAATCACACCACAAATTCTTCCCTAAATGCCTCACTCAGGATCAAGAGTGGAGTGCAAAAAGAATGTAGAACTTTATACTGGTAAAGACATTAGCACAAAAAGAATGATTCTGGCATTGTTAGGGGTCATAGGTGAAAGGTCAAATTCCAGATACATATCAAGCCAACCACAGACAGAGTGACACAAAGAGAGAGAGAAAGATAATGAATCAATCACATGACATAATCAACTGAAATGAATTGTATTATATTAATTTATCATCATGACAAGACGTCCACAGTTTATTAGTTTCACACATTTTAATTATTTTAAAAAACGCAATGATTCAATACTAAAGAATCTAACAAATTCTTAATGCCCCTTTCGGTCAAATTCCAGAACACAAAGTAACAGCTCATTTGCTCAAATTGAATGATGGTTCTACAAGAATTTGGGCTTTAGAACTCTCATTCAACTTGTGTTCCATTATTATTCTACTTCTAAGGGGCTGTTCACACAGGACATGTTCTTGCGTTCAGTCTGCATTTATATACATTTTTGTTGGTCTTTTTAACCCTAGTATTTGTTTCAATGTCTGTTGTACCATGTCTTGTTATTTTAGCATCTAATACCTCTAGCACCACTTTTTAAAGACGCTTAAAGGCGCAGTAAAGCGATTTCTGAGAAACGCTGTTGAAAGTGTATCGGACCAAGCACCAAAACACACTTATAACCAATCAGCAGTAAGGGGCGTATACTCACGAGGGGGAGATGACTGTGCTGCATAGGGTGTTTGTGAATTAACAGAGCTATCAAGATAGGGGCATGATCCTTTTGGTAAGGGTGTGTTCGTTTTGGTGATTTACATTTTTTAACAGCGTTTCTCAAAAATGTATTACTGCACCTTTAAAGTTAAAAACTCGCTCAGTCCCATTCCAATGCTCTCCATCAACATCATGTGTGAACGGCCCATAAGACATTCTAGAACACTGACATGGTCTGAGACAGTCCATGGTTACATAATACAAGAAAAACCATTTGCACTTACCAAGAAAAAATATTGAAAAACATGTGAAATCATACTATTATTAATGAATTAAAATGATTAAAGATCAGTTTAAGCATTAAATGAATACCGTACAAATGGCTCTATTGACTAAAGCCACTTTAGAGAATTTAGTTTGAACTAATGCATTAGACTTAAACCCCACAAGGAATAGTACATTTCTAAACCAGCATCCATTTCCTCTACAAACTAAATACAGACACAGTACAAACACTATATCAAGGTTTCACTAATATAAAATCAAATGGAAAAACTGAGACCTCACGTACACTGAAGCAGGAAGACAGATGAAATACAGGATCACTATGAGGGGTCAAGTTATCAGACTGCAGATGGTCCATTCCTTCAGGACAAGGGTGTGTGTATGTGTGTGTGGCTTCATGGTGACTGTCAGTGTGTTGGTGTTTGGAAACGTGCATGCATGAGAGCGTAAGTGAGTGCGTTTATGTGTAAATTAGTTTCTGCTAGGGTTGTGTGTGTGTGTAAATCAGCTTTTCTCAGGGGTTGTTTGGAGCCACGTGTGTCACTCGTCTGGTTTTCTCTTAGGTTTTTTAGGGTTGCGTGAGCGACTTTTGGCTTTGCAGAGAGGACAGATTGGTGCATTCCGATGGATTTGTTGGTGGCAGGACAGACAAGCCTGGAAACAGATAAGAAATTAAATCGATATCATCTTTTTGACTCCATACAAACTATATGTGTTCGATTTAGTACTTTCTAATGCGTTTCCACATTAAGCAGGAACACCACCATTTCAAAAGTTTGGGGTCAGTAAGATTAGATTTTTACATTCAATTAATCAAAAGTGACAATAAAGACATTTATAAAGTTATGAAAGATTTATTTTTGAAATAAACTTTCTTTTCATCAAATAATCCTGAAATAAAATACATCATGGTGTCCACAAAAACATTAAGCAGCACAACTGCTTTTAATATTGATAATAATAATAAATGTTTCTTGAGCACAAATTCAGCAGATTATAATGATTTTTGAAGGATCACGTGACACTAAAGACTGTAGTAAAATTCAGCTTTGGCATCACAGAAATAAATTACATTTTAAAATATATTAAAACAGAAAACAGCAATAATATCTCAATATTATTTGACAATAATATTTTAAGAGTTTGAAGAGAAAGAAAACAACATAAACAAACATCCCCTTCCATTTTCAGTTTCCTCTAAACAATAAGACCCTTATGGAGGCACTAAAGGAAAATTATACATTTCAATGCTTTAGCATTCTCTCGCAAAAGTTTAGCGTTCCCAAGAATCGTGGGATTCAAGAACTCAAGCTTTGAGAGTGAACGCAAAGTTTCATGAGGGAACGCAAAACATTTGCGAGAGAATGCGAAAGCATTAAATTTCTCCTCCCATTTCCATGTCCCTTTAGAGTTTCATTCAATTACATGATATAAAAGTAATTTTTTTTGGACCAGTTTCAAAGTTTTATTACATTTTTGTTCCTGAAATCCACCCTTCTGCTGGGATCAGGGTAATCCTGATTTTTTTGGATTAAAGGTATCCTGATCTTACCAAAAAGTTTTGAAAAACACAAACAGACGATTTGATCCAGATCAAAACCAAGATTGGATTTTGTGATCTAATCCAATCTACAACCCATTTTCAAGATTTGATCCAACCCGATAGCTGAACAACTGGGCCTTGGGATTTTAGGAGTCTTTTTGACAGACTAACTAAAAAGAACCGGCTCACAAGGACCCAAGACATTCTTTCGTGAAACAGACTACAGAGGTACAACAAAGCCAATGCAATAAAATTGTGTTTTATTTTGTGGTACTTGGACCATCTACTTCATAACATTCAATTCAGGATGCAAGCTCACAACTAAGCTAATATATTGTTTTGTTTTTTGCTAGTAATGTGTAGACACTCTCAAATAAGCCAAACATATTTTTCCACATGTGATTGCTGATGTTTGAGTGTGTGTACACAGATAGAGAAGCACTAATGTCAAAAAGTACCTTCATAGGTGGCGGCTGCTGGCGGAACGTCGCTGTCTGCCTGGCATCCTGTTTCCGTGCAGCTTGAAGCTGCTGGGCTGCAGCCGCCGCCGCCGCTAGGGATTCTGGGATAGGAGGTTCCTGAGGTTCGGTCTGCCACTCAGCCTTTTGCTTTTCAAAGTAACTGCAAGGAGAGGAAGAGCACGCAAACACACAGTAAGAATTGTAGTCTTCCTTTACACACCACACACACTCTCTGTCTAAGAATGACTCTGTTTGCAAACACACACACTCCTACACTGCAATGACTCATTTAAGGAGTTCCCTCAGTCAAACACAGACACACACACACAGAAACAGTGTTACTAACTCCAGTGAGAGCTTTTCCTCTTCTTGGCTGAGGTCAGGGAGTCTCTGTAGGCCGAGGGTCATCCTCAGGGCGTCCACGTGTTCTTTCAGGGGCTTGTATTCATCATGGAGACGTCTGGTTGACTCCAGCAGTTTGTTCAAGTCACTTTCAGACTGTTTGATAGTGTTTTCCATCTGGGAGAAGAAATACAGCCACTCCATCAATCACAACTGTGGGAAACTAAGAGTTAGGCATCTGATCTGGTCACACAGAGGTTACTGGGTCAGATCATGGATATTGCAGAAATATTTAGCTTGTAGAGTAAAATATAAGCTGTAGACTACCATTCAAAAGTTTGGGTTTGCTCACCAAGGCTCCATATGTTTGATCATACAGTAATTTTGTATTATTGAAAATACAGTAAACAGTCAAATAACTTTTCTATTTGAATATATTTTCAAATGTAATTAGTTCCTGTGGTGGCAAAGCTGAAATTACAACAGCCATTCCTCCAGTCTTCATTGTCACATGAAAATCATTCTAATACTCTGATTTGGTACTTGAGTAATATTATCGAAGTTGAAAACATTTGTGCTGCTTAATATTTTTGTGGAAACCGTGCATTTTATTTCAGGATTCTTTGAATAAAAGAAAGTTCGAACATACTGCATTTATTTGAAATAGAAATCTTATGTGACATTATAAATGTTTCTACTGTCAAAAAAAGTAGTGTATATTGTAATATATTATTATTTTGCATGCCTTTGTATAAGTGCATTAAAGGGATAGTTCACCCAAATTTTTTTATTCTTTCATCATTTACTCACTCTCAAAATGTATGTCAGTATTTTCCCCCATACTATAGAAGTCATTAGGGCCCATCAACTGTTTGGTTATTATCGGTTATTACTGTTATTCTTCAAAATTTCTTCTTTTGTGTTCAGGAGAAGAGAGAAATTCATACAGGTTTGGAATGACTTGAGGGTGAGTAAATTATAATGGTAAATTTCCATTTTGGGTGAACTATCCCTTTAAGTCATAGTAAGTGTAGAGAGTGCACTTCAAACATTATAAATAGTGCAATAAAATCTGCATAAAAACAATCATTTTTCATTATTTACCACATTGATATCAGCATGTATGAGACGCAGTTCCTCTACATGAGCCATTTTCTCCTGCAGCAGAAGATCCATTTCCTGTTTGTACTCTCTCAGGTGCTTCTCCTCTGACTCAAGAGCATCAAACTCACTCCTCAGTCTAGACTTGATCTTCTCCATCTGAATTGTCTTATTCCTGCAAAACCACACAAACACACTAAACATGTAGCCACTTCTTGACAGAATATGACAATGCAATGCAAAGACTTCTGATCTGGTTTTAAACGAACAAGACATCTATTATGTGGTTTCAGTGACCCGATCACAAAACGTTTTAGACGTCGTGTGTGCACATCAATACTTAATCAGACAATCAAGTGCGTTTGAGCTTTATAAACGATTTTGAGCCGTTCTGCAGGAAATTTACCGTTTGCTCTGCAGTTTCGTGTCTAACCACAACAGGATGCTTTTCAAACTCTCGTCCACGCTAAAACAACGGTGTGATCAGAGACTTAGATAATGCAGAATTAGTGCGAGATGTTTTCAGATTTAGAGCAGAGCTGCGTGTTTTTTATGGTTTAAGCGGTTTGCTTTAGCATCATGACCGACACAAAGAGCATGTCAACGGAGAATTTTATAGAATATTTTTAGGTAGATTATGTATGCAGATTCATGCATTTTGTATTAAATGCAATGATTAAGGGAAAATACGTCGTTTTTCGTGATCCAGGCGGAATTGGCCAGATGTTACACAGGCTAGCAAATCTGCTTTAGGATCAATCTCAGCTTTTCTTACCTTATTTCTTTGATGTTTTCTAGCTTGCACATTATCTCTTGCTCATCCGCCATGGTGGACTATGAAATTGTAGGAATTTTGTGGGAATAAGAAAAGAAGCAGCGATTGTAGCGGATATCCCTCTCATAAGAAAGACAATAGAAATGCTAACCAGCTGTGGACAACAGCAACAAGGCGCTGACTACATTTCCCACAATCCTCGGCGGGGTTTAAAGGGAGAGTGTGTTAAATAAAAGAAGCGTTTATCAGACGTTTATGATATTCAGAGTATGTTCTTAATCTTAAATGAAATGTTGGGCAAGCTATTTAAAAATGTAGCTAACTAAGATACCAACTACATTTAGATACAGCAGGTAGGGTCGGGACAAATCTAACCACTTGTTGCATTTAAGCCACTTTCATATTATTAAAAGTATTAAATATTAAAGTTGACTCTAATGTGATTTAGTAGATGTTTATTAGAAAACAAACAAACAAAAACACAAAAACTAATACATAAAACGTATTGCAATTGCAAATTACTGAGTGTGCAACTTATTCACATGACAATTAATTCACTAGTTTCACAAGCCTCGTGTGTATACGATATGTTTCCATTCATGTACCGTGGTTTTCAACGGTATTTCATAGAATAATACATGTCCAAAAACAGTGGTAACCCAGGGGATACTTTAAAGTGCATGGTGAATCTTTATCTAACGTTACACAAGCTGCGATTCAAGACCAGTTTGAACTCAATAGATCATAATTGGCAAACGATAGGATGCATTTGCAGTTTGGTTTCGATTGCCAAGTAGGCAAATCAAATTAGTTATTTAATCCACCTGTTATTTAATCCAACTGTTTTCGAGGAAATTATTCAGTTCGCGACTGAACACTCTGAACAATTTAGAAAGAATCGCGAACCGCGCTTGAGCAATCCACATCAGGCAAATCATCAAAAAGAATCGACTCAAAATCATTCTTTTCGCGAATCGGGCATCGCACTTCTGATTCAAAACAGACAACAGAAAATGCAAGGCAGGCGGGCTTGAAAGGTAAATTAATATAAGGGAAATGCATCCCTAAACAGACCTTTAGGCTACAACTAAAAAGCGACATTTTAAAAAATCGACATTATCCCATACCGAGAATTGTAGTTTAAAAGCATTCGTGGCGCGCTACTGCCCAGCATTCTTAGGCTGATACCTAATTATAACGGATTAAAAAACAAAAACAGCTATATTGCAATATTGTATCAACCTGAACAATAAAGTTGGGTGTCTGACGGTCATATCGGACATCGCCTTCAGCGCCCAACGTGTCCGATATATTTTTAACCCTCGGTTGCTGCATTACCGGAGTCCCGTCCACCCACGTGCTTCAACGGAGGCAGCAGCAATAACACGCACTTTCTGCGGCTCTGCCCGTCCGAGCGCAGCGACAGGGGGCGTCCGACGTGTTGCCGAAGCGCAGGCGGTGGGTGCAGTCGGGGCCGCTGTAGGGAGGGAGGGAAGTGAGGAAGGGAGGGCGAGAGGAGAAGGAGGGATGGAGATGGATGATAGATGCTTATGTAGCGCGTCCCGTACGTTTGCCGTTATGATCGGCCGCAGACAAACTTGCATCCTCCCGTGACTTTCTTTCTTTCCCCTGCTGCTCCATCCATGAAGCAGGACGCAGGGCGAATGCGTGCCACTGCCAGTGTTCCGGAGCGCGTCGTGATCGCTTATTTATCCGTCTGATAAATGGTTTTGGAGCTCGCCGCGCCCGCCGGTGCAGGCCCTGCGCTCCAGCGCTGCATCCCGCACATCCAGCGGGTTTTCCGGGTCAGAGTGAGCTGCAGCACCACAGAGTCCAGCTGCAACATCCCCAACGCCGGCTCCAGTATCATCGTAAACATCGAGGACGGCAAGGAAGAAGACTGCACTAAAGCTAAAGTGAGTATGTGTGTGTGAGAGTGCGTGTGTCGCAGGAGAGCCGCGCGTGCACGACCGACATCGCCATTCAAGCTCATTATTTCATAACATTGTCGGGTCTGTTTTTACTTTCATGGACAAATTATGAACTTTGTTGGTTGCTTACATGTTAAGTGAAATACACCCATTGCAAATGTTTCAGGTGGGGCGAAATGATCTTTAAATCACGGCCAGAACTGATGCTCACGACTCACGTTTTTCAGAGATTTACTGAGTTCAGTTTGACAGGCGGCGCGCAAACATGCTTTCGTTGACTTTTGAAGCTATAGCCTACAAATGAGGACCTATCATAGACAGAATACCTTTTTTTTTTTTAATTAATATAATCATATTTATTACTTTTGTCTTTAAACCTCATTCTCACACAAACCTGTTGACATCATTAGAGACGAAGCAAAACATAATGTAGGCCTATGAGCTGCTCAAATAGTGTGGGCGCTTCAAAAATCCACAAGTAGATCTGTAACACTTGACATTATAGGCTAAACATTTGGCCCTTGCGAGAATAGCCAAACATGTACTCTTATGCATCCATAAAAAAGTGTATTTCTGTATATTCAGGTATTCAATAATAAACTTTTTTTTCTATGCTTTATCCACTGTAAGCATGAGGCATTACACTTGCAGGATGTCCTTGCTTGGGCCAAACAGAGTCAAGGCAGTTATAGGGTCACACACACACACACACACACACACACACACACACACACACACACACACACACACACACACACACACACGTGCATATATGTCAGTGTCACAGCACCGGTCTATTGCTGCTGCATTTGCCTGTGTTTGCGTTTTTTGCATACACCTAAAGCATTATAAAGTAAAGAATGCAGCTTCAGGTAAGAAGAGGCCTTCTGTCTGTGCAACTGTCTTTAGACTGAGTGCCTGAGCTCGGAGCTGCACCGTGGGCCTTAAATGAGCTTCATCTAGCCATGAGCTCCAGCATAGAGACTCCACTTGTTGCTATGAGACAAACCAGCATAAACCTGTGTGTGTGCACTCGAGTGCATGGTGGCCTTGCTGATTGTACGCCTGTGTTGTGGAGGAGGTGAGGAGAAGAGAAGGAAAACAAGGCAGAAATGAAAGGGGAAGAGCAAGGCAAGAAAAGGAGAAGGAGGGAGACTTTTAAGAGGAGGATGCATTCTGTTGTCCGGCTTGTTTGTGGTGCGTCTGCTGAATACACTTGTGTTGTTTTGCTGCCGGCTGTTTTGAGTCGCAGAGTATTGTGTGATTTTTAGGACATGAGATATGAGCTGTGTGTTTACAAAAAAATTAAATTCGGTGGTCCAGTCGTGCAACTCACTAAAAGCTGCCCCCACATGATGGGCCACTTGTTTGTTCATGAGATGGCCATTCTGGCTCACTATGCTGCAGTTTCCCTCTGCAGTCAGTAAAGTGTTTGGCGCGAAAGCCTTTCTGTATTTGTTCACCGGCACTTTTATGTTTTAAATGAAGTCTTACCTTTGCAAAAGGCTGATTGCATCCAATCTAGGCTCTCTGGCTCTTTCTTACTGAGGAGCAAGCTTCTACCTTTTCACCCAAGGAGGGAAATTTCAGCTTTCTCCTCCTTTCTTCCTTGCGTTTTCATGTGCATCATGCACACAGACCTCTCCCTCCCACTCAGCAGCAGTTTCCCGATCAGTTCTTAAAGCTGGCCGGGTAATTTACAGAGAAAGCGTAAATTTACGTCAGACACATCCTAATGAACATGGGTGCGTGAATGAGCAGCTGATCTTTTTTTTCTCCCTTTTTTATTTAAAACTTTGTGTTCATTTGTACGCTTTTGGCCACTTACCGCTATACCATAATTATTCAGGGTTTCTTTGGGTTGTTTTGTTTCACTGTTTCGTTGTTTCTCAGTCTGCTGTGGTTGACTGCAAACACTGACTGCATGATGCAGATGATCTGCAGAACTTGATACATACAAAACATATGGTTTTTTAACAATACAGATTCAGAAGTAAATTTTGTATTGTTTATGCTTTATTTATTAATTTTGTTATGTTAAGATTGAAATATATTAGTAAAACATTTTAATATTTTATTTCTTCTATAAATGTCTTATAGCATCTTTATAATGAATAATAATAACAGTATTAATTAATAGTATTATTATCATTATCAGATGTTAAAAATAATTATTTATAATCTATTATTAATATTTCATAGTAGTAGTAGTTGCAGTATTAATATTAATAGCAATTATTTATATTTTAATATATTAGTAATATATTCTAATATTGTATTTTTATTATATGAATGCATGTGAACATCTTTATGATGATTAATAATAACAATAATAATCCATAATACTAGTATTATTATCATTATCAGATGTTAAAACAATGAATTATAATGAATTATTAATATTTAATTATAATATTAGTAATAGTAATAATACCAACAGTGATTTTTTTTTATATTTAAATATATTATTAATATATATTTAAAAAACATTTGTATATGAATGCCTTTTAACATTTTTGATAATAATTATGATTAATATGTTAAATATTATTATAATATCACATTGACCACAAAACTGTGGTATCACAGAAAATATCAGAATATTTGCCTTAAGACTCGTAAACAGTGGAATGTATGAAGATGTTAACAAAAACTATCTACTATGTAAAGCTAAATTGAGTTCTCTACTGTCCTGTCCAGCTATAATACCATACCATAATATGCAACTCTCTGTTCAAGCTAAAGTGATTATTACAAATATTTCCGGTTTACTGCAGGGTATTTCACTGATCTCAGAACAGCTTCTCAGTCTGCTGTGGTGGAGCTGATCTCAGAACTGTGATCCTCAGCTGGGGCCCGTGGCTTGCGAGCGCAACGATGCGGTTCAGTGCCCAGGGGAACATGCTGCTGGAGTCAGCGTCACGACTCAGAACAGCAGCTATGTCACGCTGGGGAGGAAATTCTTCAATACGGCACATCTGCAGAGAGAGAGAGAGAGAGAGAGAGAGGGAAGATTGTATACGCTGTCAGTTTAAAGTGATATTATTCATCTCAAATGCAAACAAACACTTTCATTCTCACTCTCTCTCTCTCTGTCGCATGTGCTAGGAGAGCTCCGGTTCTGCGAGTAGGTGTTTATTAGTGAAGCATGCATGTGTGCTGCTTTATACGTGCATTTCGGCTTTGCCCATGAAGGAGTGTATGGTTTCTTCTAGCGGTGTAAATGTAATATGTGCACTGTGTGTTTGTGTGTGTGTGTTCCAGGCTTTCCCAGAAAACACTGCGCTGTGTTAGTCGTGACTGCTAAAAAGCAGTTAGCTGATGACAGGGCTGCGTTGCTAAGCAACCGGTGTCATGAGCGCAGAGGAGCCTCTCGTAGCTGGATGGTGCTATCGGTTTTCTCTCTACACGCACATGCACACGCACACACTCTCAACCTACACATACATTACACACATCCCTCTCACCCCACACAAAAACAAACAGAGATGCACACACATGCACACGCAGATTCACATATTCTCACTCACTTTACACAGACACACACACACACACACATATTAGACGATGCGTATCGACCGTGATAGAACTGGATAGAATTATCAAGATTTGCTTGTCAAAAATGTACTAGTTTAAGCTTTAGTTAAATAAGTTTTTGGAAACGGCAGAGAATTATGGCAGATGTGCAGGAATCTGCTGAAGGAAAAGGGAATGGTTTTCTGAAACTTAAAGTTCATTACCACAGTGTCATTTCCCCTCAAGGAAGTTCAACCATAGTCACACCACACCCAAAGTAACTTCTCTTTTTGTCATATTGAAATTGTTTACAATACTTAAAAGTCCCCCAGCAGCCTAACATATCCATATCTATATCCATATCTATATTCCATGACTCACAGCAGATAATTTGGAGCAGCTTGTGACACAAGGGCACGTGCGTCATTGCGATTGTCTTCTATGAATATGCTCACATTTATAATTTGGCTGATTTAAAGATAAAATAATGAGTTAGCTGTATACAAACAGAAGAAGCTCAGAGCCAACTTACGTTTGTTAGATTTTACAAGAAGAAACATTAAAAAGTCTTCATGAAAAGCTTATTTGTATGGAAGCTTGTTTCTGCCACAGGATGAAACAATTTAAAAAGATAATTGCGATTTTTTTTTTTTATCCCATAATTCTGAATTTTGCTGAATATTGCAAAATATTCATTTAAAACATGTATCTCACAATTCTGACTTTTTTCTCGCAATTGCGATTTTATATTTCACAATTCTGACTTTATAACTCGTCGTTGCGAGTTTATATCATGCAATTCTGACTTTATAACTCGCAGTTGCGAGTTTATATTTCACAATTTTGGCTTTATAACTCGCAGTAGCGAGTTTATATTTCACAATTCTGACTTTATAACTCGCAGTTGCGAGTTTATATCTTGCAATTCTGACTTTATAACTCGCAGTAGCGAGTTTATATCTTACAATTCTGAAATTTTTCTTGCAATTGCGAGTTTATATTTCACAATTCTGACATTATAACTCGCGATTGCATTTATATCTCACAATTCTGGCTTTTTTTCCGCAATTGTGATTTTATATCTTGCTATTTCTGACTTTATAACTCACATTTGCATTTAAATCTCACAATTCTGACAAGCATTTGCGGTTTATTTCACGCAATTATAATTTGCAATTGTGATTTTATATCACGCAATTCTGACTTTATAACTCACAATTGTGATTTTATATCATGCAAATCTGATCTCACAATTCTGACTTTTTTCTTGCAATTTCTAGTTTATATCTCACAATTCAGACTTTATAACTTGGGATTGTGAGTTTATATCACTCAATTCTGAGAAAAAAAATGTACTGCAAAAAACTTGAAAAAGACGATGAATAAAAATGTTTTGTATAAAAAATTTTTTTTTGTATACATTAGCGTTCAAATGCTTGGGGTCAGAATGAATTTTTGTTGACGTTTTAAACGTTTTATTTATGCTCACCACCACAGCTGCATTAATTTGATAAAAAATACAGTAAAACTGTAATATTTTAAAATAACTGTTTTATATTTTAATTTATATTTTTATTCAGTGTTTTCAGTCTTCAGTGTTAAGCCCAAAGTATATGCATATGTGAGAACAGGGGTTTTCATACTGGGGTCCGGGGTCCTTGGAAAAGTTTTGAGGAAAACTGTAAACACTCAAATTAAATAAATAAATAAATAATAAATTAAACATCAATTACAAATATTTTTCAGTTATTAATCTATTAAATTAGATTAGATTAAAATAAATATACACAAATAAAAATGACATTACAATTAAATAAACATAAATAATACATTTAACAGTTAATTAATATAGTGAGTTGAAAAGTATAACAAATGTAACAATATAAATTAATTTTAGATTTATAATATAACATTTTTGGTGTATAAATTGGGTGTTTATAAAAGATAGATAGAAGCCTTTGAAATTTTAGGATGGTGTGTCCTTAGGATGATGACTGATGGCATCATTGGTCATGATTAAAAAAACCCTGGGCTAGGCTGGGTATGCGTACACTGCACGCGATGCATCAGCTTTTCTCCGCGCGTACAGTGTTTGCAGCTCGCACATGCGCCTTGATTTATTTATTTTTGCACACCCGAATTACCAGAAACCGATCTATAAAAAAAGTTCACGTCCTCGTAGAACTCTTGTAAATTCGGTATTTTCTGGGCGCTCCGACTTGTAACTTACCACGTGGCCGCTGTACTACTTTACCGCTGCAGATTCATTTTTGGCGTTGATAGTGTGACCCACGGCTCTGGTGTGACCATAGATAGAACCGAATTCCGAGTCCGAGGACGTGAACAGCAGAGAACGTCACGGGTTGTCGGCTGTCACTTTTCCTCTAATAATTACGGTAATTACGGCATGGCTTGAACGCAGCATTGGCCCACAAGGTGGCAACACTGGCCCGGTCCGTTGTTTCACAGTCGGGAATGAAACGGTGGAGACAGAACAAGAACAACACAAACGACCGAAGACGGCAACAACAATAGACTCCCGCGTTGACGAGTGCCTGTGTAAGTGATACCCCAATATTCTACTTTAAACGAGCACAAAGACATTTTAAATATCGCAGATACTAGAAAAGGATGCCTCTTTCTAATGCGCATGTGTCGAGCACTGTGTTCGCGCAGTGTACTTAGAAAAACTGCTTCTGATTGAAAAAAACAACAACAAAAAACCGGCGTACACATTGGGCTCATGATCCGTAAGAAATCTTTCTAATATACTGTTCAGAATCAGTTTTTTTATGAAGAGGAAGTTCGAAGAGCAGCTTTTTTTAATAGGAACCATTATAAATAACTTAACGCACTCTTGCTGAAAATAATTTACTGTACTGTATGTTAAACATTAATATATCTCTGGCAAAAAAAAAAAAAAAAAACCCGTATGTCTGCCATGTAGGAAGGTAAATTGTTTCTGTAATGTCCTGTCCATCTCTACTGCTGTAATTTCGATTTCACTGTCATTTCAAGCTTTAGTAATTTTATATATATATATATATATATATATATATATATATATATATATATATACAACTATGAACATACAGTGTTTGGTGAGCTGAGACAAATGAGAAGAGCAATGTGTTACTGCATCCTTTGAATCATAGTCAATGTATAACGTTAGTTTGATTGAACCCTTGATTTTTTTTTTTTTCTGTCAGTGAAAGAAATGAGAGTAAATAGGTGAATGCATAATTAAGATTATAACTGATGGTAGGCCATCTCTGTATTTTTTTTTAAATTATAATTAAATATAAATGAACATTTTATGTTTAAAAAAGAAGAGTTCTCAGCTTGGTTTGGATGTGTTGCTAAAAAAATTTTTTTTAATGGGCATGAAGTTGGCCCACATAAAGTATTTGAATGTACATTCTAATAATAATCAACAATAAGTAAGTAAGAAAACTTTATTAATAATAATGGCTTAATACCAAGGCAAATTATCTATCCATAATCTTTTTCTCTTTCTCTCAGGAGTACATTGTGTCGCTGATCAGTCCTGTTCATAAACACCGTGAGCGTTTGACTCTTTGGCTGCAGCGGCGACTGCATGCCCTACGCGCAGCTATTGAGTACGAGAGCTGCGCCGTGGTGCAGGTGAGGGACCATGCACTGGAGCTTCAGGGAGGTCATGCGCAGGTAACAGCTGCGTGCGCTATGCTGCAGCGCCTGAAGATGGAGCACCGCGGCTGCCGCGACCCCCAGCCCTCGCCGGCTGCTGCTGGCCACGACTCTCCAGAAGAAGAGGAGGAGGAGGATGAAGAAGCTGGGGAAGAGGGGACCAGTTCGGAGAGCGAAGGAGAGGGGGGGTTGCGAAGCGGGAGTTCTGGAGGAGGAGTCAGCACAGCAGGCTCAGGAGATGGACCGACGGGTAGGAGGCGGGACCAGCTCGTAGCAACCAAACCTCACCGGCAGCTGTGCCGCTCTTCTTGTTTGGACCGTCCCAGCTTCAGCCAGAGCAGCACCTTGCAGGAGCTACGCTCGGATGACACCCGCACTGACCCCTCCCAGAGAGCCCTTGCTCCGCCCGTCTCAGCCCAAATGCCCTTACGTCAAACCAGCGACCGAGATTACCAATCCAAAATGGACTTCGCTCTAAAACTGGGCTACTCCGGAGAGCAGGTGGAGTCTGTGCTGGGTAAACTGGGGGCCAGCGCGCTAATCAATGATTTATTGGCCGAGCTGGTGCGGCTTGGGAATAAAGGAGATCCAGAGAGCCAGGCTGCAGTGGGCACTGCCAATTTAGCACCACGGGCGGTGGGAGCCAAAGATGCCGTAAGCCCTGAGGCATCACTGGAAGAAGACTCGTCAGACATGTATGAGAACCTCAGACCAATTGTGATTGATGGATCCAATGTTGCCATGAGGTAAATTCTAATGAGAACCAAACTCATGTTTCTGCATGTTTAAAAACAAACAATTTCTGTAATTGCTGATTTAAAACATGTATGCTTTTTCATTCATTTTGAAAGTAAATGGGCCAATTTTAGTGATGTACCGAAAAATCTGGCTTATATCAAATTATTTTTGGCCTAATAACCAATAGATGTTATCTAATGGCTGGTATTAAAATGATAAATAATTTTTAAAACAGCTAGCTTAAATCAGTTGTTTTAAATGCAATAAGTGCATTTAAGCATCACAACATTATAGCCTAATGCACAATATGAAAAATTGATATAATTTTGATTCAGATACTTATGAATTACAAAATCTCTAATATTGCATGATAACCAATTTTTTACTGATATATCGAGTATCCGAAGTCAATTTTGATTTCATGTTGACTTTGAAGGGATAGTTAACCCAAAAATGACAAATTTGTCATAATTTACTTACTCTCATGTCATTTCAAACTTGTAGGCTATGCATTGTTGCATTTCTTTCTTCTGTGGAATGTGACAAAATATATTTTGAAGAGTATTAGTAACCAGACAGTTTTGGTTCCACTTTGACTTCCATTATTTGGACAAAAAAATACAATGGAAGTCAATTGGAACCAAAACTGTTTGTTTACTAACATCATTCAAAATATCTTTTTTGTGTTCCGCAGATGAAAGAAATGCGTACAGGTTTGGAACGAGATGAAGGTAAGTAAATTATGACAGAATTTTCAGTTTTGGGTGGACTATCCTTTTAAGGCACTGGACTGTTAACATGTTGATGAGAGAATTAGTCACAACCTGGGAAACTGTGAACTAGAGAGTCACCAGATTCTCACTATTGTTGTTTACTTCTGAAATGTATGTTGTTGCAGGATGTCTTTTGGAGAAATGATCTTGAAGTTCCTGTTTTGAAAAGATTTTAGTATTGAGAAATGTTCAATCAGTGACTGAGTGAATTGAGTGTATGTCTGCATGCATGTAATTTGATGTTGGTAATATTATTTTGTAGCCATGGAAACAAAGAGGTGTTCTCATGCCTGGGCATTCAACTGGCTGTTGATTGGTTCCTGGAGAAGGGCCACAAAGACATCACAGTTTTCGTCCCAGCATGGAGGAAAGAACAGTCAAGACCTGATGCACCAATCAAAGGTATCACAAAAGTGAAAGGAACCTGCAGAGTATAATGTTCCTATGACGAGTTAACACTTCCCAGAAGTGCAAGTATGTGTGGATATACAGTCTTAAAATCTGAGATCACCAGTTTAAATGCTTTAATTTCTTTTTTTCTAGTTTAATACATTTAATAATAGTTTTTAAAATGATAAGTATAGCAGTTAATATAGCAATTAACAAACATGTTTTACCCTTTTTTTAGGCAAATTTCACAGATTTGCTAGAAATATTCTTGCTCATTTTATTTCATAATATCTATTTGTTTCAACATTGTTTGTTTTCAGGTTTTAAATTAGATTATACTTTTGACCCCTACTGTGTGTTGTTAGAGACAGTGAACCGTTTCAGTGTGTGTTACCATCAAGAGACATTTTTATTTGCCTGTATGAATGTCTCTGAAGAGAGATGCCATGTGTCCAGTGAGATCGTCCATCTGTGCTGTGATGTTTATTCAAGTTTGCGTATGTCTGTGCATGAGGTCACAGGAAGTGATGATGTGTGATGTCACCCTCATCCTCAGATCAGGAGATCCTACGGAAATTAGAGAAGGAAAAGATCCTCGTCTTCACACCGTCTCGCAGAGTTCAAGGCCGGCGAGTGGTTTGCTACGATGACCGTTTTATTGTCAAACTGGCCTGCGACTCGGACGGGATCATCGTGTCCAACGATAACTACAGAGACCTGCAGAATGAGAAACCGGAGTGGAAGAAATTTATTGAGGACCGACTCCTTATGTACAGCTTCGTCAATGACAAGTATGCTTGCCCACAGTTACCGTGGTGACGGGGTTTTCTCTCTCTCACTCATTTGTGTCTTTTGCTTTCCACCCTCGCACCCGTATGGCGTTCCTCTTTCTCTCTCTCTCTCTCTCTGTCTCTGTTCATTTTTATTGCTCTGTCACTTGTTTCAACTCTCAAGTCCCTTATTCTATTTTGTAAATAAGTTTTAATTAATTTCCTGATTTATTTGCTTAAGTTAGGTTTTCAGTGATTAGGAATGAGGTCCCACGATAAGGCCTGTTGAGATTACGTAATTGCTTGTTCCCAATTATGTGTTTAAAGCCACACATTGCTTGCCCAAAAAAGTCATTTTACATTTATGGAGAAATTACATGAATGTGCAGTTTTATGTTTCTCTTTCGGATGCAGTAGTGCAGTGTAACTCCTGTTTCACACTGGATGCACAAGCAGTGCAGAGGCAGCGCAATTGCTGTGCGTATGCAGAGCGGGAGCGGCACGTGCCCATTGTACTTTCTCACTGGCTGCGTTTGTCGCGCTGAGCTGAACCGCACGGCTTGTGTACTGCAAATACAGACGAGTATCATCCATTCTGTCACCTTTTCCGGTGTTGTTCTCTGACCGCTGTCTGACATGTGCTTTGATTTATGATAGGCAGCATACCCTGCTGTGATGCGACCGTGTTTCCCTCTGTCCCATACACATAAGCATATAGCATGCTGTATATAGGTAGTTTACTTGATAAAAGTAATCTTAAAATCAAGATATACCTCTAGTAAAAAAAAAAAAATTCATTTTTTAAAAATCATTTAAATAGGCCTTTGAAATTTGGCCAAAAACTCCTGTCAATGATGTGTTTTCAAGTATTTTATTTTTTCACTGCGCTGAATGTCATATGGTAATAGTGAAAGACAAAACGCCTCACTTACAGGATTTTATGGTAAATTTTTTTATGTTAATCAGGTCAATGTTGATCAAGAACAATGCACCGTGGTTTTAATACAGTGTGATCGGCGCAGCAAAAATAGACTCAGCGCCGAAACGATCGCAGCACTGCCGATTCTGCTATGCTCCAGCGACACGCTGCCTCTGTGTGCAGTGTGAATTCTCTAACCTGTTAACAGCGAAAAAATATCCTCTGCTCTGTTTACACGTGCAGTGTGAAACCGACCTAAACCATCTGCAGTGCCTGGTCAGTACCTGGGTGGGAGACCTCCTGGGAAAACTAGGTTGCTGCTGGAAGAGGTGTAAGTGAGGCCAGCAGGGGGCGCTCACCCTGTGGTCTGTGTGGGTCCTAATGCCCCATTACAGTGATGGGGACACAATATAATTTAACAAGCACCGTCCTTCGGATGAGACGTTAAACCGAGGTTCTGACTCTCTGTGGTCATTAAAAATCCCAGGATGTCCTTCGGAAAAAGAGTAGGGGTGTAACCCCGGCATCCTGGCCAAATTTGCCCATTGGCCTCTGTTCATCATGACCTCCTAATCATCCCTAAATATACTGATTGGGTTCATCACTTTGTCTCCTCTCCACCAGTAAGCTGGTGTGCGGTGGGCATTCTGCCACAATATGGCTGCCGTAGCAGCTTCCAGGTGGATGCTGCACATTGGTGGTGGTTGAGGAGATTCTTTGAGTACCCAGAAAATCGCTATATAAATGTAACTAATTATTATTATTATTGTGAATGACGAGTGCTCCAGTTTCAGTTTATTTTAATATTTGTACAATTTAAGACAGAAAAATATTACCCTACTTTTATATAATAATCTTTATAAAACCTCATATTTATAATATTAGCAAAATTGTTTCATAAAATAATTTTTAGATTTAAATAATTCATATCATAGTTATTTTTGCTTGTTTTGTAGGTTTATGCCTCCTGATGATCCTTTAGGCAGACACGGACCCAGTCTGGAAAATTTTCTCCGCAAACGACCAGTGGTTCCAGAGCACAAGAAGCAGCCGTGTCCTTATGGTCAGTACAGCAAAAGTAGGGAATTAATTTATGTCTTTATTTCAAAACATCACAGCATATTAAAAACATAAATAAATATATTAGATAAATTTTTCATGCAGGTTATTGTCATGCTATGGAATTTCCAGCCATCATTTTTTTCAGTATACTGTGAATACAACTATATATATATGTGTTTTTATAAAACAGAAGTAACAATTTTGGCTCAACCGCCACTATTGATTTTATCACAGGTAAGAAGTGCACGTATGGCCATAAGTGCAAGTACTACCACCCAGAAAGAGCCAACCAACCACTACGGGCTGTTGCAGACGAGCTCAGAGCCTTCGCCAAACTCTCCGCTGTAAAAACAATGAGTGAGGGGGCACTTGCAAAATGTGGGACCTCTGGTTCTGCTGCCAAGGGAGACAATAGCTCAGAGGCAAAGCGAGTGGCACCAAAGCGCCAATCTGACCCCAGTATCCGGTCAGTTGCGTGTGAGCAGGAAGAGAGACTTTGTCCAATGCGGAAGGCCGAGGCCAGTTCAGTACCATCTTTAGTGTCAGCGCTTAGCGTTCCAACTATGCCATTGACAAAAAGTCATGCAGCGGGCGCTCTGAACACGCGCTCCGCGAGCAGCCCTGTTCCAGGGTCTCTGCACTTTACCCACAGCTCGCTTGAGCATGCGGGCAGCATCCAATATCCCCCCATCCTAGTCACCAATAGCCAGGGCGCATCTGTGGCTTACGGTGAGCCGTTTCCCAAGTACGACTCTGTGGTAAGCGACCACGGCTACTATTCCATGCTCAGTGACTTTTCCACCATGAGCCTCCAAGACAGTTTCTGCAGTCTTGAGCAGTCAGATCCTGTAGGGGTGGGTGGAGGATATCCTGGCAGAGCTCCAGGTATGTGCCCAGAACCCGGCCGAAGCCATTCGTCTGACTCCTTCTCGTCCTACAGTGGAGAGATGTACCTCAACTCATTGGAGGGCAGCCTGGACGACAGCATGAAAGGGCCACCTTCGCAGACTCAAAACCAATCTTCGGCACAAACACGCCTTCAAGCCTTTTCTCACGGTTTCCACCATGAGGCCTTGACACGTGTGCAGAGCTACGGAACGGATGAACCCAAACCGGGTCCTCGGAAGCAATCCTCCGCCCACCTTGCTCCTCACTCCCAACACCAGGTTGTCAGTGCTCGTTCCAGCTGCCCAGGAGACTACCCTCCTCTCACCCAGAACGTGTTGCCTTCCGCCAACCCCTCACAGCAGGGTCGATCCTTAGGTATGACTCGCATGGACAGCATCTCTGACTCGCGGCTCTACGAGAGCAACCCATTGCGCCAACGACGACCGCCTCTTTGTCGAGAGCAACATGCCAGCTGGGACCCTTTGCCATGCGGAAACGAACCCTACGGCTACGGAGGCTATGGTTTAACGGGAGGACTCATGCCTTGTTGTGAGAGGGTGATGGTCCGCAGCATGCCCGAGAAGATGGAGCAGATCTGGAGGTCACCGTGGGATAGCGTGCCGCCTCCACAGCCCACCACTCGTGGGCTAGTGGGGGAACTCCAAGAGCGGCACCCTATTCCAGAACACCAGTATCAAACCTACCGAAACCTCTGTAACATCTTCCCGGCGTATGTGGTCCATTCAGTCATGGAGAAGAACCCTCACATGACCGATCCCCAGCAGCTGGCTGCCGTCATTGTCACTAAACTGCGCTCTTGCCACTAAGCACATCACAAGAGGCTGCTAACAACAGCACCACATGATATATTGATATCCTAGTGGATGAGAAAGTGTTTTGTGTTTTTGTTTAGCTCTTAAGAAACAGCCATCCCCCATATGTAATTCTGATTGGATTGGATCCATTCAGAGGTTGGCTAGCATGATAGCATTGATGCTGCATCGGTTGTTATGTCATCTGTTAAGCCATATGGGAGCCTGGATCTTGTACCTGATAAGTTTAGCATAGAAAAGTGAGATCCCTCAACAAAAAAAAAAGTCTTCGGCAAAGTCCTGATTTCTCCAGCATTCAGCTCCTGAGATGGGCCTAAAGGTTCTTGAGGTTTAGGGTGGCCTGAAATTTTTTTCATAAAGCCGACTCGAAAGTGTATCCACATTGAAAGAGCAACTCTGCCTGCCAGTTCGATGGCAGATCTTGAGAATGTGTTATTTTGTGGGTTATAATAACATTTATCCTTTGAAAAGGAATTACATGAGAGAAATCTCTTTGGTAAAACCGATCAGAAATGATCCTGCACAATATGAATAGTATTGTGTATGTATATGTGTATTCACTTGCATTTGCGTGTAAATATGACGTGACGCTGTGGTGTTTTATTTGGTGTGCGTGATGACTTGATGTGTGATTTCGGAAAGAGGAATGAACGCTTGCGTACCTCAAAGCATGATCCTTTGAACTTTTATGGCCTTACATCGGAGTGACCTCACCACACGTTAATGTGAATAACGCTTAATAGTTGTGGAGGTCACATTTGTTTTATAAAAGCGAGCACTGGGACAAAGTGGTTTAGATTCTGCCATGCTGCAGTTTTGATTCTAATTGGCTGTTCTGTAACTGCAAACGTGCCCTGCAACGTCTATTTGCGCCCATGCACATTTACTAAGCCATTTTAAAAGACTGAGCCAAAAAGATTTTCTGATCGGAAAGCACTAGGTACATTTAGTTGGAGAAGTTATCCATATGTATTTCCTTAATGTTGTTGTTGTTGTACTGTAGATTTAAAGAGAGATGTTTGAGTATTTGGTAAGCATGGGCTTCAGTAAATCTCTCCCAGAAAGCATGTTAGCACTATGCTAGACAGAGAGCGCCGCTTACGTTTGACTTGATAGTCAATAACTATGTTCAAGTATTCACAAACTGGGGAGGAGAATGAGTCTCTTCGGGCAAAATGCTCTTGTGCAGCATCTATTTCCTGATTGATGCCGAGAGACCACCCCTTTTCATCTGCTCCGCCCTGTAAATTAACATATCTTCAGGTGAGGGTGAATGTTATCAGTCCAGAGATGCTCTGGGTGTTTTCAGAAAGACTGAAATTGCTCCTTTGTTTTTTTTTCATGAGCACAGGTGTAGCCCCGTGGGGCCACGTTACTGCTTGTGGGAAGGTGACACACTGCCTACCTGTCTCTTCCTGTGCGACACACACAAGGAACACCAGGCTGTTGTTGGGTTGTTTCTGACATTTGGCTGACAGTTTGCTTGCTGCCTCTCGACCGCACCCGACCCACCCATCCTCTCAGCTCTCTAATACGAATACACAGTTTACCTTCCTCTTAGTTTTTGATCAGGGTTCTTTCAGAAGGCCATTATTTAATTTTTAAATGAGAGGCTTTTCTAAATTAATATTTTTAAATGTAATTGTTTTTGGCCAGAAACATATTTATGCAAGTACATAAATGTAGACACTAATGCTTGGTCAATGCATTGCAATCGCTCATGACATCATGACGTTTTTTTGGTTAATAGCAACACAAGAAGTCCTTCACTAGCGATTGAGCTGTGATATCAAAGGCAGTAGATGATACATTATTTCATCTCATGCTTTTAAGAGCCTCCAGAAAAGTATTTACAAAACATCTATTTTAGAAATATTTTTTTGTTATTTTATGCTCTCATGTTGTGAGTTTACTATTGCCCTCTGTAGTACCCCCTTGTGGCAGAGTTGTGTTAGGAATTGACACATTTCGGGATGCAATGTTTTGAAATCCTGATAGAAGTGTTGCGGTGTGGTCGCATCTATAATCTATAACTTTTTATTTTTTGGGAGGGTGAAATCCAGTAATTTCGATCTAGGGATTTCCAGTGAGGGCAAAAGATTTGCCCGCACAGTTTTCACAATGGGTTGTTCAATAGACAATGGGCTGTTTTTGCCCACAAAATTGACGTCATTAGCATCATTGATGTATTTACATCGGGTATGTTTCAGGCCTAATTGTATATGTGTCTATATATGTATATCTTTTTTTGTATATAAGTGTTTTTACGGTTGAGTCTCTCCTTTTCCCCTTCTCTGAACCTTGGAGCAAAAAATAAAATCCTGAAAAATATTGTTTCTAGAGCAAACTAGAAACTTTTTTTGTTTGTTAATGAAGACATAAGATATTGCTGTCCGCTGCTTATGCTCCAAGGTCCAGACCCTCATGCAGTTGAGCAGCAAGCTACCACACATCAAATGTCCAGAAACGACCTTTTGCTTGTTGATACAAATTGTATCTATTTCTTGATTGTAAAAAAATATATATTTCTGAGCTGTACAGTATCACTTATATGAGTATATATATCTATATATATATTTTAAAAAAAAAGAAAAAAAAAAGAAGCTTAGTTTTGTTTAAAAAAAGGATAAAGAAATATAATGCCATAATGTCAGTGATACCGTGTGTCACTCGAGTAGCCCATAGAGATGGCTTATTTCCTGCCGGGCAGACCACTACAGACAGGGATCTCTCTCTCTCTCTCTCTCTCTCTCTCTCTCTCTCTCTCTCTCACTCACTCCGTTTCATTTCTTTCTCTGTCCTCTCATACCTCCATCACTTTTCTGTGCCTCGAAATTTGCTGTTTGATGATTTATTTGGAAAGTGATAGTTTACCTCAGCGGAGCTGAACTTAATTTGTTTGACTGAAGGATGTTTAGGGCGTGGCTTTATATATCATCATCTAGTCTCTCTCTCTCTCTCTCTCTCTCTCTCTCTCTCTCTCTCTCTCTCTGTTAAAGGTATAGATTCAGGAGAGAGACATTCTGACACAATCAGTGTGCTCCTAATATATTTTTCCTCTTTGTAAATATTGAAAATTAATGTCAAACCTCTTGTATTTGCACAGTATTAGTGCATTTCATTTACATAGACACTCTACCAGCTTATTCGAGCAGGACCTGTCTCTCATACACACTTAGACTCGATTGGTTGCCTTGACAACCACAGTCAGCTGATCACATGCTATCATTAGTACTGATATAACTAATGTAAAATGTTGACTATTGTGTGCGCACTAGTGTGAATTTATGGTAAATTCACCAGTTTCACCTGTAACATAGCTTACCTTCTACAATGAAGACATGGAGGTGCCATTCCAGGTTAAAGATGAAACTTTAATTGGATGGAATTTGCACAATGTTTTTTTAATTTTTTTTAATTTAGCATATAGGTGAGTTTGAACAACTGAAGTTGATGCCACATGCACACACATTTTCTCACGAGTGAAATGAGCTTTATCTGAGTCTCCTACTGAAAGATGTCCACACAAACACATGAACATGCGCACCTCGTAAATCTGCCTTACAGTTGAACTATTTTGGTTTGTGAGAGTCGAGCACACTCTGACTGTACAGCACCGAGCATTGCGCTTCTTGCTTGTCTTTTTATTCTCATAATCGGAAGCGCTAATGAGAAGATGAGTTTTCTTTTGCCTTCAGCTCTTAATCTCTATTGGTGTCTGAATGGACAACCTGATTTTACTGCACGAACTGCAAGTTTTTATGATTAGGTTTGATGAGAATGTCCAAGAAGAACCTACAGGACAAATGGACATGCCCCAAGGAAAAACAAGTCAAAGACGGGCATTTCCAACCATCAGAACAGATGGTTTGGAAATCTGATGAATTCTGTACATTTACGTATGTTTTCAATATTGAATACACCAGCTATAACTCGCTCACACACACTCTCACCAACAGATCGATTCTCAGGAACTAACTGATGTATTATTGTTTCTGCTCCTTAATGAAAGACATTATACTTGATGTTTGCTCTTATAAAATTGCGGCGATTTGTGAAGTAGTGTGGATGATCTTGAAAATGTGTTCTTAAATTCGAGGTTTGCTGTTTATTTAACATTTCCCCCCTTGTATTGTAGGTTTTTCGCGCCTTCGCAGGTTGACCGAGTGGTTTGACACTTTTGAGTCTCGTGCTGTGATGATGACATACAATAGTATGTTTTACTCTACTGAATGAAACATGTTGCTTTTAAACTTGTTTTCAATATGATAAAAACAAGAACCAAAAAAGAGAATGAAAAAAAAGAAAGTGAAATAGTGTGGGAAAACTTTATAACGCTTTGGGTCTGTGGACTCAAACAAAATGTAAGTCTCAATGACAAAAGGTGTTTGTTCCTCTCAATAAAGCCAGACTCTATTTGGTTAACTGTTATCATGCCTGTGTTCCTGCTGGTTGTGTGTTTGACTGTAGATAGTGAATGAATGAAGAAATACTGACAAAAGTTAGTAATATTGCAAAACACCACAGTAAGACACTATTATTGAGTTAGAAAAGTCAATCCACTCTTAGATCTACATTTGAATTTTAGAAATGTATTGCTTTAGATACAAAATATCAAACTAAGTGGCAAACAAATTATGCTAGTTTTTCTCAGAAAAGCCTTTTCTGAGACACATTTTCAGTTATTTTTTTAATCAGTTTGTCTATTGGTCACCTTTCATGGATTTCTGAAGTCAGTTCCTCTCAAGTTCACACAGGTGTCTTCGCAAAATAACCACCGCTTAGTTAGTTATATTGACAAACGCAGAAAATGTCCCAGTGTTTATTTGAACAATGTAGGTTTTTATTCTCCAACAAACAACTTTCATTCAACATTTTTGAACATCCTCACAGAGGCTAGCTTTACTTAATCAAAAATACATTGAAAGTAATGGGACATCATTTTATATAACATTAATTTGTTATATATATAGTTAGTTATAATAATCGCAATCCTTTGAACAGTAGTGTGCATTTTTAAGTGGCTGAAGAGTCCAAATACGTTTTGGGGCAAAAATATGATAACCAAATTGTGCTGCATACTGAATACCACAGTGTAGTGCAAGTCTATGCAAATAAGCTGATATTTAGGATGTGTAGTCAGTCATAATGGAAGCCAATAGCATGGAGGTTTAAGTAGCAAAAATAGCATGTTTAATTCTGTATTTACATTACAGCTATTTCAGTGGAAGAAACCTGGGCTAGTAAATGGATCTTGAAAAACAGAATAAACATGTAACATAAGTACACAAAACAATTTTTATTTGGCAACGTTGTGCTCAAAAATAATGTAATTTACAACATTTTTCAAACAGCACCAACTTCTTCATTAGAACCTCGTGAGACATTGCTCATGGGAGTTTCACTTCCGGATGGTTTGAACGGGCGCCAAGAGCTGTAGGACTGAGCTGAGCCGATTAAACTGCAGTTTGGACTAACTGTAATGAAACATGAATTATAAAACAAAAACAACTTGATGTTTCCATTTATGCAGCATAATGTAAGACAAAAGTAGAAGAGAGAGATTGGATGTGTGTGTTTAGAAGAGCCTCAGTCCAGCTTAGCCCTCAAGTGTTTGTTTTTAACATGACAGGGTTCCAAGTTAAGGGTTGGTGTTAAGTGTATGTGTTAGAATAGTTTGAGTCCAGATTTGAGTTTGCTCAAATCACTGTGAGTCCAAAGCGGCCCATCTGATCCACTGGCACCTCTGGTCTGAAGGGAAACACTATGGATAAAAATGCACTTTTATGAAAATCATATTACAACATAAGCGCCATAATAGGGTTCCATTTCAAATAAATGCAGCCACAACATGTTCCAAACTTCTAGTTAATGTTTCTACCTTTTAGTTGTCAGGTGTTATGAAGGTAAATGTAAGATTTTTCTAAAGACCATTTTAAGACCAAGTAATGAACATTTAAGGAATAACAATGTCAATATGTTCTCTAAACTTAAATAGCAATCTTATTCCTAAATGACAATGATTCCCCTGTGTCAAATAAACTTTTGGCAAAATCAAAACATAATTCAGATAAGTAATTATGACCAATTAATTGAATCATTCATTCAAACCTATTTAAAAATAAATAATTCATTTAGATTAAACATTTTAAAAAGACTGCAGCAATTAACAAAAATCGTGATCTGTTTGGATTTTTTTTTTTTTTTTGTGATTCTCAATTTACCCAGAATCGTGCAGCTATTTGTTTTAATTCATTGTACAAAAAACAAAAACAAAATCAAGGTGCATTTATTAGAGATAAACAATGACACAATATGAAGTCTTGTAATCTACAAAATTGATTAAAATGAAGTGAGTTTATGATTACACCGATGAACAAATATCTGCCAATGGGCTTAGAAAAATCAAAGGGAAGTTTTCATAACTTGTTGACAGACCATTTTTCTTGTTCTACGCATAAACTCACTTCATTTTGTTCAGTTGTTTTCATCTCAAGTAAATGTATCTTGATTTAAAAGATGTTCAGATATTTGTATTGGAAAACGAGACAAAAAATACTGAGGAAGATTTTCATTTTTGCAATGCATGCAACCATACCAAACCAAACTTAATGTCATGACTTAATGAATTTAAGAAAGACCTTTTTAGGCCTTGGTTTGTGTAAGGGTGAATTAAGACTGAAGTTAATGAAACCCTGTTGCATTTAAGCCTAAATGCTTTGGAATGTACTGTCTGTGGATGGCATACACTTCCTCACCTCCTGTTGCCATGGTTCTGAGGGAGTTGATCCAGCTCCACCTGCTGGTCGAACACAGTAAATGTAGAATAAGACTCCACCATCAAACAGGAGGGGTCTTCTGGTTGTCCTGGAACCTTTCCTAGCGGGTACTGTTTCCAGGGGACTTTATCTGATTGGACACAAAACCATCAGATTTAACTCAAACCACATCATTCAAGTACATCTCAGGATTTATGACTAATTTACCAACTACAGCTAGTTGAGGAGAAAAATAAGACGCCCTCAGTGATTAGCCAGATGTTGAGCTGTCACTCACATTGAACCCCCGCTGACATAACTTGTGCTAGTTCATCCAAGTATTTAGAGTTGTGGAAACAGAAGTCCCCCATGTGCAATGACTGTAGAAGTGTGCAGATGGTCTGAATTGATAAATTAATGTATTATTCAAATAACAGGTGTCGAAGCATTCCATTTATTTGTAATAAACTGTAGACAGCACAAACATCACATTTCATAAACAGAAGGCAATCCATAAACTAACTGCATTGCTATTTTAATACTATTTATTTATATAACAGTATAGTTGTATTAATATTGAAAGATTTTTTTTTTTTACATTTTCATCTTTCGTTTTCATTTTATTTTAAAGCTAGGGTGAAGTGCTTTCATAAACACTGTCATACTGGTTGAAGCCGGAGGTCTCCTATCCTGGTACTACAGACCAGGCTCAACCCTGCTTAGCTTCAGTGGGCAACAAGTCTTGGGCTACAGGGTGATAGCATCTGTTTTTTTTCCCGTCATCCTTTGGCAAGTGTTACATTATTTGATCATGCTCTTATTCAAGAAAATGCTTTTAAACCATTCAAGCGCGATAAGACACAAAAGAGAACGCAGTTCAGTACTGGCGCACGTCTGTGAATCTCCTGTCTGTGTGACTCACGACTCATACACACAGAGAGAAATCTTTCAGACAGCGCTTGAATGGACAAAATCTCTCAAGATTATGCCAAAATGCCTATTTTGTCGAGTACCCTCGCAAGCACATTATTAACTTTATTCAATTTCTGCGTATATCTTAACCTGTTAGACATACCTGGAAATCTTAAAGCACTGTTTACAAGGTTACATGTATCAAAAACAATAACTGTCGGTGCATTTTGACAGGGCAAGTAAAAATTTCAACTGGTCTGACAAGGCTAATAAAAAAAAAATGTAGCCCCTTTTTATTGAAGGGCACAGCTAAATGTGGCATTTATTATAATGCGTTTATGTAAAGATTGTCTTAAGTCCACTTAAATTAAATGTTATATTTTTTACATTTAAAGCTTTCAATTATACTGAATGGCTATAATTAATTACTAAAATTAAGAAAAAATATACATTTCATATTGGCATCGGTCATGCCCTCTTTCATTAAAAGAAGCCATTAAATACATTTTAAATATAGGCTGTCTTTATGTTGTTTCTACATTAATTTGGATATTAAATGTGAAATTATACAATATAAAAATATATTAAAAACTTTTATGTTAGATGCAACTAATTGTGCAATTAATTAGCTATTTATTTTTAAATCGATTGACAGCACCAGTCTGAATGCAATTATAGGATGTCCTACCAGCCTGTCAACATATGCATTTCCTCACTTCTGCTCACACAGACGTCACACGTCATTAGCGCGTTCCATAAGGCTATGCAGAGTTGTAGACAGCGACTGCATCTGAAATCGCATACTTCCCTACTATATAGTAGGCTAAAAACAGTATGTGACAAAAGTAGCATGTCAGAATTCACTGTACTCTTAAAAGTGCACAAGGTACACGGATTACCTACTAGAGATTCTTAAGTGTGCATTCGATGGACACTACGTACTATCCCGTGAGGCCATGGGAGAAGATTTGTGAATGTCAGTGAAGCGACGTAACTAACGCAGGTAGGTCACATGATAACGACAGCATGGCTTTGTTTGTACTACACGCTCATACTATATAGAACATACTTTTTTAGCAGTTGTGAAGTACGTACTAAAATACCAACTCAAGAGAGTGTGCGGTTTCACACGCAGCCAAACAGTCACTGGGCGCCGCAAACAAACAGCAGCCACCTTTTACAGTTCCTCAAGAACCAAAACAACAAGCTTCTGCTGCGTTCATGCCATATATATATTATTTTTTAAATAAGTTTTTTAATCTAATATTTATGTATTTTTTTATTTTATTTAATAGGTTTAAGTTTCAGGTAAAACTGAAGTACAATTGAAGGAAATGGGTATATGACACAGTGCTTCAGACTATAACAGCAAAAAAAAAAATAATCTGAAATGGTCACTATTGGCAATGGATGGGAAAATGTATACATGTATGCAATATGTACGTCGATGACCAAATTATTATTTTAAGTCAGGTTCTTTTAATCGACAACACCACGATTTATTAAATTTGACCTTGCTTGTGAGTTAGTGGGTTGAATCAGGCTCGTACAATTGACCTAACCACTGAACTGCTATTAAAGGAATAGTTCACTTCAAAATGAAAATTCTGTCATTTACTCACCCTCAAATTGCTTCAAACCTATATGAATTTCTTTGTTCTGCTGAACACAAAGGAAGATAGATATTTTTAAGAATGTTGGTTACCAGACAGTTGATGTACCCCATTGACTTCCATTTTTCCTTCTATGAAAGTCAATGGGGTACATCAACTGGTTGGTTACAGACATTCTTCTACAGACAACAGAAGAATGAAATTCATACAGGTTTGAAACAACTTGAGGGTGAGTAAATAATGATAGAATTTTCATTTTGAAGTGAACTATTCCATTAATAAATATCATTATTAAAAAATTTAATGAAATCTTTTACAAAAAAGGGTCTGTAAGTGTTACCTGTGCACACGCTCCATGCTGATCCTCGTAATGCAGAGTTTCTGTCCTGTACAGTTTCTGAGCTTAGCTTTTCCTGGAGCTCCTCTGTGGGCGGAGCCTGCAATGATCCGGGGGTGTGGTTAGATGAGTGTGTCTCTCTGTTCTGTGTGACATTCCTCTTGAGTCTCTCCTGGAGGTTCTGTAGGGTATACACAGGCTGAGCAGGGTCTGAGGGTCCAGGGGAAGAGTTTCCATGGTAACCCTGTGTATAAATGCTGCAGAGCTGAAGCAGGTTCTGCTGAGCATCATGTGGGAGAGGCTTATCCATGTCACTGAAAATCCTTAAAAGGCAAGAAGTAAGATTTGATTAGTTACCTTCACCCACGCCGTGTGTGCGAATATGTGTGCGCATGTGCACACTCACTGTCGCAGAAGGAACGGTGTAGCTGTGCACGGTGCGTTCACACATGCAGAAATCAGATTCCGCCATGGAAACTGTAATCTGTTCACAAAGATCCTTTCCTTTGATATTTTTAGTCGCTTGCGATCCTTCAATCCACCTGCTACAGACATACACCGAGAAGTTTACACTCTCAAACAAACGTTTAAAAAAACATTAAAAAACAATGGGTCTCATTCACAAATCAGCATGCAATTTCTCAAACAAATGATTCACCAATACACCCCTTTCGTCCTAAAATTTATGAAAAAAATGCAACTGACACCTCACATATGCTAAAATCTCATAGGGTGGACTAATAATCATGTTGAGATGAAACTTTATACACAGGTATTTAATGTTAAATATACTTCATCATATACCATGATAAAGTCTGTGCATATAAATACAAAACAATCCATGCAATTATTAATGAATGAAACCCAATTAGTTAGATTTTCAAATGATAAAACAATAGATAAACTGTTCATAAGGCAAAAAGTTTTTGGACACTTATTTCAAGAGATCAGGTTTTCACAACAAGGAACGTTTTTTGTTAGACTGTTATGTTTCAATCAATATCAAATGTTTGAGAATTTGGCTTAATTTAGAACTTTATCAACAAAAATTTTGCACACTTATAATTTTGACAAAAATTAGATGCTATTTTATTCAGAGAAAAACTGACTAAAATAAATAAATATGACATGACAAAAGAGTTTTAAATTGAACACTGCATTCTTAGTTTTAATGTGGCCTTCCTACTCTTAGTGTGGCTTAAGTGTCCAAAAACTTTTTAAGGGCCACTGTATATACAATGACAGGGACCAAGAGGACATCTCAAATTCATACTTTTGCTGTTGCAGAGTAAAATTTCGGAGATCCAGGCGACAATGTAGTAAGTTCTGTGACTGGACGGCTCGTTCGAGAGCTCAGCGAAAAGTTTATCAAGGATCAGATTTATAAAGATGGATGAATTCAGGACCTTCAATAACGGCAACCAGAAGTGCAAAAACACTCGAGGAAGACAAGGGGCGAACACATCGTCAGAGTCCTCTACAGAGAGAGATGGAGAGAGAGAGAGGCAAATTTAATTTGTGTCACCAAATTACTGTTTTATAAACTAAATGTAGTGCATTTGTACCAGAGGGGTCAATATCCAGAGACGCCAGTTGTTCTGCAGTGGGAATAAGGAATCCATCCTGCATTAAAACATCAGCGAAGATGTTTCTGCAACACAGACAGAACAGCTGGCAATGAGACACACACCCTTTAACATACCAGAAATAAAGACTTGCTAAATTGAACACATGCACAGACCTGGCCTCTGTGGCAAAGTGTTTGATCTGCGTCAGGATCCAGCTGAGATCAGCGCTGGCATCCGGCCACATGTCACGCTGCCTTCCCTGCTTTGTCAGGTCTTCGTATGTCTGCCCAACACACCAAAACAATAGGCAGGCACAGCTCACATTATTAAAAACTCAACTGGAAACTACTACATTAGTAAAAGAAACAATCTTACCGAACATCACCAATTATAACCTTTAAAGGTTTTATTTTTTATTTAAATTTAGCTCATGTCTATCCCACAGACCTAATTTCATTTTGCCTACTGTTTTAAGAATTCAATGTATTCATTTGACATACTTTTTGCATTCATTCTATATAGTAGGGAAGTAGGCACATTCGGAAGAGTTCCAACACTTGACTGTGTCAGAAGCTCATACTGCCCTCTGCTGGTGTAAATTCGGATATTATACACAATGTAACATTTATCCCAGACTTACCTGAAACTGTTCCTGTTCATAAGAGTTGAGCAGTTCTCTGACTTTTTCTAAAAGGTAGAGAATAAGCAGAGAACTAATATTTAACCATTCGATCCTTTTGATTACAATAACATTGCATGACAATATTATATCATATTATACAATCAGGGTTTGAAATGAACACTCACCAACCCGCCAAATGCGGATAAAAGTCAGCTGTGGCGGGTAACGCTGTCAAATCACTAGCCAATTTGGCGTGTTAGGTTTACTCACTTTGCTGGGGAAGTTCGTGTTGCCAAATCTGCGCAGATTTAGCGCAAATACTGCACTCGTGAGTCATCATGATATATTAAATACAACAACATATTGACCAGAATCTGCGCTTACATGGCTTACTTTAACACACGTCACTACGCAACAAATAACTGCGCGCTTGTTTATTTGCACTGAAGCAATAGCGGAGATTAAAAAGCGCCTGGTTAACAGCAAAGACATTTTTTCCAACATCCTAAATTAGTTTTAATGTTTTTTGTACTTTATTGATCTGTCCACCTAAAACACATTTTTGCTTAAAAGGATGAGGATGAAAGAGGAAGCTGGAAATGGCTGGATGACAGGATTTTGTTTGAATAAGAAATGAATTTATAAAATCCAAAACTTATATATAATAATGTGTATATATAAGATGTGACATAGTTAATCTGGTTCATATCTTTTTTTTTTTTTTGGCTAGTAGAAGCTCTGAATGGCCGGTAACTTAAAAAATTTAGCCAGTGAGTGAAAAAGTTCATTTCAAACCCTCTATACAATGTTTAAAAGCCTGTGGTTTAAATGTTTTTGAAAGAAGTCTCTTAGGCTCATCAAGGCTACTATATTGTGAAAACTATTACAATTTAAAATAACTGTTTTCTGTTATGATAAAATACAATTTATTGAATTTACTGAATTTTCAGCAGACATTACTCTAGTCTTCGTGATCCATGAGATATTATAATCCGCTGATTTGGTGCCGTTTCATTATTCATTTATTTTTTAAACCATGAGGCATTTTTTCAGGATTCTTTGATGAATAGCATGTAAAAAATAAAATAAAAAAAAAGCATTTATTTGAATTAGAAATCTTTTGTAACATCATAAATGTCCTTACTGTCAATATTATGCATCCTTGCAGAACACAAGAATTTTACAACTCTGCTGATTCTGAACAAAGCTTTGCATTTTTAAGGGAATAGAAATTCTGTCATCATTTACTCTAAGATAAGGAACTTGAACACAAAGGAAGATATTTTGAAGAATGTCGGTAGCCAAACCGTTGATGTACCCCCATTGACTTCCATAGTATTTTTTTTCCTACTATGGAAGTTACATCAACTGTCTGGTTACCGGCATTCTTCAAAATATTTTCTTTTGTGTTCAAAAAAATTCATACAGGTTTGAAACAACTTGAGGGTGAGTAAATGACAGAATTTTCATTTTGAAGTGAACTATTCCTTTAAGTGATTAGAAATACCCTTTATACAATACAAAGGTATTAAGTATTTTTTATACATTTTGTTACATTTTATTAAAATTGTCATGGTTTTTTCAGCCTTGTTCCAGTTTCTAAACTGTAAGAATAGCATGAAAAATCTGATCAGTCTTTAATTTTCCCTCCCTGTAGTTCCACATCTTTGCCCAACCAAGGGATTTTTGAGTGTAAAAGGCTACTCACTGTGTTCCTCAATCTCTTTCTGTCTGCTGAGTAGATCTCTCTCATGTCTTTTCACAATCTCCTCCTCATCCTCCTCTTCTGATGAAGAGTTCCAGTCCTCTGCCAGCTGACTGCCCATCTGGCGGGACCAGTACTCTTGATGCAACCAGTCCAGCACAAATCCACAACCTGAAGAACACAAACAAACATAAACACTACAATGACATATGCAGCAAACAAAAAAGTGAAAGCATGAGCTTATCTAACTTTGAAAGTGTATGCGTGTAAGGGAAAATACAGTCTCTCACCTTTTCGGCACCACTTTAGTGATGGAAGTCTGCGGTGTGTCAGATCATGCCTGAGGTTTACCACCCACTCTGGAATATTTATCTGCCAGAGAGACAAACTGTAGTCAGACTGCAGTTATAGCAGATAATGAAAGACGTTCATCCGAGTTGATGTGTGACTTACATTTCCGGCTAACCTTCGCAAGGGTCTGGCGACTTTTTTCTGTTGCCGTTCTGTGATGAGATTAACAAACCTGAAACACATCATACTCGTTCAGTCATTTTCTCTTAAGTAAAGTCAAATGTACTGATTTGTATGCTTTTAGTGCACTTGGATGATAAACATACCGAACGAGCGCCATGCCATAGAGCAGCACAAGATCACTGGCCTCCAGCTGACCCGTGCTGTCCAGCACCTGACATCGGACCAGGTCTGCGGTGCTGTCCACGGCCACCGGAGTGCTTTGCCCGAACCTGTGGCAACAGACAGAAAGTCAGAGACAACACTCCACAGTCCACACTGTCCTAATCAACTCATAAAAAATAAATAAATAGTTCACCCAAAAATAAAAATTCGGTCATTAAAGGTGGGGTAAGCGATATTTGAAAAACATTGTTTGAAAGAGTGGCAGACCAACACAACAACAAACGTGTAGCCAATCAGCATTAGTCAATCAGTGACTGATTAGTAAATGATGATCTTTTTGATGAAATCTGAGAGCTTTCTCTCCTTCCATTGACAGCTACGCAACTGACACTTTTGACACTTCAAAAAGTTCATAAAGAGATTGTAAAACTAATCCATTTGAATTGAGCGTTTAGTCCAAATTTTCTGAAGAGACGCGATCACTTAAGGCCTCATTATGCTTCTGCGTCAACTCCACAGCGTAGCTTTGCCGTCACTCCGTCGGCGTCGTGGCCGTTTTATGGTTCTGCGTCAGATTGCGTTGAATCTGACCAATCACAGTCCTTGCGGTCTGCGCCGCCTCGACACGTAGTTACAATTTTTTGGAGGTGCACGTCGAGCTACGGCAGAGGGGTCTGCGGGGGTACGCCGTCGATTCGACGCAGAAGCATAAAACAGGCTTTAGGCTATATGATAAAGAGATTTAATTCAGTCTTTTAATAACATATAAACATTGATCAGCAAACATAAACAGAAGCTCAACTGAACCTGCTTGACGGGCGAGAAACTTCGTAACGTGAAAGCTCAAACGTGATGCGTAACACGAGAATGAACCTCACTGGTTCTCACACATCAAGCAAACATACTTGAGATTCCGTTTACCACTAACTGTTGTGAGTTGATGATTGTCAGGGTTGCCAACTCTCACGCATCTGGCGTGACAGTCACGCATTCAGCCTCAATCTCACGCTCTCACGCTCGACAAAGAAATCTCACGCTAAATGAGACATTCTTCTGTGCTGTGTTTTTTTTTTTTTCTCATGTGCGCTAATTTCCGAATTACTAAACAAGTTCAGGCTCTTAACTACTGATTGGACCACTGCTGTGTCTAATGCCTTTCTCTGATTGTCGATTCGCTGGAAACATTTGTCGTCGTTACGTCAGTGACCGTAATTTACCCTTTTCACACGCGCTCACGGCACACATCTTTCTCAAGCAGAGAAAAATCGCGAGTCAAAGAGGACACTGACACCGACAGACAAGACAGATAAAGTTATAGGCTACTTTTGATATGGAACAAATTCTCTGCTCTCACATTCTGTCAATATTTTTACGAGATTCAAACAATAAATACAGTTTTTGGTGCTTTTAACCCCTTAACTGTCACCCCCACTTTTTTCGCATAGACATGAAAATCACTATGCAAACTTAAATGGTTGTAATTCAAGAATGCTTTGGAATATAGACCTATGGTTGGTCTTGTTTTAAAGAAGACATTAAAGAAGACAGATTGTTGTAGAAGTGAAATAAATGATGAAAGTGAAATAGAAAAAAAGTTATTTAACTTTGAGTTTATGAAAATGAACAATGTAAAAAAATAATTATTTAAATTTTTATATAAAATATATATATATTACAAAATATATTTTACTCTAAAATTGCAAGTTAAAGCTAAAAATCTTAAGAAGTTGTGTTCCAAATTTTAGGCTAATATCTCAAAAAATAATCTTTCAGTAAGATTTTATTTGGGCGCAGTACCAATTTCTTTCACTAGGACAGCCAAGCTTCCTTACTGACCATATAAGGGCGCCTCCATGTTTTGAGTAATCTGAACCATGTATTTCCATAATTTTCATACAATTTATGAAGTAGACATCCTATTTAGAAGTAGTATGGGTGGTTTGACAATATTTGATTTGAATTCAACCTCTAATAAACACATAAAGAGAGCACACATGTGCGTTATAGCTCGCAGCCGCATCACACATCGAGAATCCATAATATTTTTCTTTATATTTGAAACATATTCAGACCTTTTTTTCTAATACAATTGAATTGTATTAGAAAAAAATACAAGCACCCCCCCCCCCCCCCCTAAAATGAATTTTCATTTTAGTGTGAATTAACCCTTTAAGAACTAGTATGACAGTTAGTTAGTCTTACAGGACACATGTGTAGCCGGTTGCAAAAACCAAAATCAGAATTTGGATAAAGCCAATATAATGATCTATTTTAGGACCCTCCGAATTTATTGTATTTGTACACTATTCCAAACTTTAGCACATCCGCGGAGCAAGAAAATCATAATAAAGACAATACATCAGATATCACGTGACCCGCGTGATCTCCAACACTGTTACTCAAAACATCAGATCCATCCCGGACCACCGTGACGTTACCTGCCCTTCCACGCGGAGATCCTGTGCAGAGCGTGTTTCTGCAGCGCGGGCTCTTTAGAGTACAAATACTCCATCACATGCTCGTACTCCGCTTTGTTCATCCAGGCCACGACGTGACGCGTCTTCCCCGTCGTTTTCTTCTTCATCGTCAGATTTGTAAGCTTTCAAATGATATAGTATATGGACCCACAGCGGACAAATAATCCTGTACAGCTAGAGTCGGAAAAAATTAAACATACGATTCTTGTAAATCTAATGTATCCTGAACACACCACGGTCCTACGCCCCGCCAGCGGTGCGGCAGGTTGAACATTCCCCTTGAACAAAATGTTGAACAATGGTTCCGTGCGAACCAACCAGAATTGTACAAAAACAAAGAGGGTTCAAAAGAGAGCTGGGAATTATAATGTTAATTGCATTAAAAAAATATTGCTAATGGTGTAGTCTATGGCAATAAAGAACAGTTTACTCACACTCTTGGTCAGTCAAAATTAGTCAGTATTAGTACAATGCTGATGAGCACGATCAGCCATTTTCAGATAAGTTTCAGTCAAAGCAGTCACATTAAACTCTCAGCTGCTCTTCTGATAAAACCCAATCCTATTTTGATATCACACATTGAAACAGAGAGATTCTAAGATTAGTTAGAACTCTTCTTCATAAAACACTGAATTAACATTCAGTACGAACAAAAATTAAAATGCTACTATTTTTGGACCTGCTACTATGGTACACGAGTAATCATTTAGTAGGCTACCGTTGTATCAAAGTACCACAGTATTACATAAAATACCTTACCACCACAACACATTTTGTACGAGACACTAGTAGGTTGTATGATACTCCAATGAGTATCTATAGGATAAATAATATTTTACAATTTATGTTTAGGTATTTTTAAATACCGTATTTCATTTAAATATTGAATATGACACTGAACATGACATCATCTAGATATAATTTGGGCATGTGTTTGAAAAGGATCCCGTTAAACTGAATACAATTACCTTACAAAATTGTCTAAAACCATGAGGCTTTAAAAGTCAAAGAAAGATATTTTAAAATAATGAACAGTCATAATAAAGAGAGACAACGTTTTTTAGTTATCTAATTCTACTCATTCTAAAGTAGGCCTACACGTCTGCTAAACTTTTTTCCCAGTACAATATATATATATATATATATATATATATATATATATATATATATATAAGAAAGTGATTGTTGTTTACGAAGAGTCTCACTTCTTTAGTGTGAAAATATTTCTCTAAAATTTTTTCCCCCAGCTTTTAACCATAGTTATCACGATGAAGTCCTTTCTCCATATAAAGTCTAGCTGTTCCTCAAGTGTAACCCATTTCCCGTACCAAACCCTGCCATTCAACAGAGGAAGCCAAGACGAGCTTGGAATTTCTGGGGAAAATTACGTCACTGTTGGAATTGTGTGGGATACCCCCACCTCGCAATCCCAGAGCGCGCGCGTTCGAGCCCTGGCGTCTCTCTCTCTCTCTGCCACACAAAGCAGCAGCGTGAGCGTGTATCTCGAATAACGGGGCCTGTGCGAATCCGGGCGGAGTTTCGTCAAACGCGCTTTGCTGTGCCTTCAGTGGCTGGGCTGGGTGTGGTTTTCAAAACTCAGTTCCGTTAGCAGGAAATCGACTCTAGGACCACCACCACAGTAACGTTACTTCTCTGAGCGACAAAGACGCAGTGAAAAGTGTAACTTTGTCTTCGGGATCTGGAACGGATTTCAAGAGAAGCTTTTCCACACGGGCGGTGACGGTTGTTCACTCTTGCGCGTGGACATCAGCCGATGGGAAAAAGTTTGGCTTTTTGCTGACTTCATTTTATCAGTTCAGTTTGTGACACATCCGCGAGAGAAGAGACAAACAAAAAAAACAGACAAAATGCCGAAAACGGTGAGTACTCATGAGAAATGGAAGCCATTGTTTTGAGGTCGTACTGTAGCAAACAAAACTGGGAAGAAGATATTTCAGAAAGCTGCGCATTTTCGGTGAAAACAAGAGACAGTAGCGACGCGTAGGCGCTCGAAAGGGGCGAGGATGGTCTTTCTCTTGCTGGCTTTATTGTCAGCCGGTTCCCGCGGCTGAACAGTAACGTTAGGCCATACGCAGTGCACTATTTATGGCAAGGATTTATTATTTGGACAATGACGGTCGTTCATCCGATCCGAGCGCACTGAAGAATAAATTGCTGTGTTGCAAATTAAAAAGGCGGTTTCTCTGATACTTTAACTTAGCTGTAACGTTACGTTGCATTTTATAGAAATCGTCTAGACCGGTGAAGTTAGCATGTTTCCTTCTAAACCATTTTATTCTAACAGACTTAACGTTATCTCTAGCAGTTGCGTTTTGTGTTGTATAGGGGCTGAACCGTTACTCGGTGACAACCTGTAACCCCCTCTCTCTCTCCCTCCCTCCTCTCTACCCAAATCCGATTGGCTTTCCATCAAAGTTGCTTTTAATAGACCGCGTCCAGCGGTGATGAGGATTTTAATTCATCCCAGTCAATCGAATCTTTAGAACGCTTTCACAGACAAAGATTTTCAGATTCGTTCACTGACTATTTAAGATGCATCATTACGCCAGTAGGTGGCAACAAGAACGTCTTTTGTGTTACAAAGTTAAACCGATTCCTTAAAGTCGTATTATGTTTTGTTAAAGTTTGAGTGTCTACACATCTAATAGGAGATTCAGGAAAGATATTAAAACTCCATTAAGTATTTACTCTACAAATTATAACAAAACAGATATACTTTATTTAAACCTGGAAACAACGACTCATTCTTGTAAGGTTTAGTCCAACGAAGGGGCAGGCTTAAATTATCAAATTAATTAACTTCTGTGGTCATTTATGATTTGTGGTCAGCCTTCTTTATCCGTAACCACGTGGTTAAACCTAGTATTTGTTGGCCACTTGGCTTATATTGTTCAGTTTTCAGTTTTCTTCAGTCAAGCATGAAAGAAATTCGAACCGAAGTGAATGAGAACAGTTTGTTCACAACATATTCCTTTAAACCGATTCACATGTTCACTTCAAAAATTAAATTTTTGCAGTATTTATTATAAATACATGATTTATCCGTGCACATATTTTTTTATTATTATTATTCATTTGCCCTCGTAATATTTAATGTGAATAATTTACCCTTCCTCTTGCATTTTCATCTCTTCTCTGATGACGTGTTTACCAGCTCAAGACCAGGACAGGATGTCATTTTAAAGTCGACATGAACCGGCCGTTCTCATGTGATTGACAGGTTGCCTCGCACCAATAAACACGTCATCAAAGAAGAGGAGATGTCCTGCATGAGAGAGGACAAATTATTTTGATTAAAGAATATGTGGGCACATGAATTTAAAAAATGATGTGCATGGATAAAACATTTATAATAAATACCGAAATATTCCATAAAGAAAAATCTGAATTCATGGTGAATTCAGAAAATCAGTTCATCATGGTGATATAAAAGCCTCTGTCCTGCCATGTGAGGGCACGTTTTTGATCTGATTGATAAGTGATTTGGGACCTCCCTAGTGACAGACGAGCTCCAAAAATGCTGGACCAGCCGCTTCTGAAGTTCTGACATGCCTCATAATGTCAGAAGCGGCTGGTCCGGCATTTTTTGGAGCTCGTCTGTCACTAGGGAGGACCACACGAGCTCATGGCGCAATCTTAGACAATTTTCCATGCCAAGGCGTGGCGCTCTCTCAAATAGAGAAGAAAACTGCCTTTTTTGGCTAGAGTCCCTTTTTTTTGGATTACATCTCACAATTAATGAATCATTGTTTGATGAAAGATTTTAAGACCACAGACCAACAGTAGGAAAGAAACACATCTTTAAGTAGCCTAAGTTTTTAGCATTTAGAATTTTTCCCCTCCGTGAAATATATTTCAGTGTTTGAGTGTCAGTAGTTAGTTATAGACTATTGCATGAATCATATATATTACAAATATTCAAAATAACCACTGTCAAAAAAGTACCATGGACATGTGCTATGGTTTTGGGCTTGTACCATACTATTCCTTGAAAAGGACCACATACATGCCCAAATGGCAACAATAGTCTTTTTAATCAGGCTAATGAATTGAAACAGAATTAGATTCTTGGCCCTTTTTGTGCATCCACACAGAAATCTGAGTGTTTCAATCATTAAATCATTAGATAATTGATGAAGGTTATTATATAGTGTTATGGCCTGTTTTCACAGACAGGGCTTAGATTAAGCCAGGATTAGCCTTAGTTCAATTAGGACATTTAAGTAGCTTTTATAAATGTTCCTTTGAAAAAAAAGACATTACTGGTGGTTTGCACCTTGAGACAATACAATAGCACTGACATATTTAAAGAAAATGTCAGTGCAAGTTGCTTTCGGTTAAAACTGCTCAATCATGCAGTTTAGTCTGGACTAGGCCTAAACCGTGTCTGTGAAACTGGGGGTATATATTGCTCAACAGTGGTTAAGCTCAATTTAATATAAAGATTGTTTTCTCAAAATAGCTCCATCACATCCGTACACAAATAGCTTACATGTAGTCTGTAGCTTATATTTAGTTTCCTTTTTTATCTTTCATGTTTGGAGTGAAGGGAAACTCCGTTGGGTGTGAATATAGACCTTAACCGGATGTACTATCAGAGGGGTTCAGGCTGAAAGAACAGATTAGGGACATGACACTATAATGAAGAGTGTCGGTGTAGTTGTGTGGCGGACTAAGGCACACAAAATACTATTTTCTGGAATAGATGGATTTTTCTGAGAACGGAAATCATAGGCAAATGTGTTTCTCTTGTCATTGGGGTCATCGGATACATTTTTAGAGGTTTTTGGATCTGCATATAGAATCATATTGGACTGCAAAATGAGTCAGAACTTTTTGTTTTAAAAGTTGTCGTTGTTTTAGACTCCTGCCAAGTCCAAAGTGTCTCTTTCCGATAATGACTCAAGGTTTCTGTGCTTAGACTGTGCTTACATCACTTCCTGTCTGAACGTTTCCTGTTCTGGGCCAGCTAGGCTTGACGCTGCCGCACAGTACCTTATTTGGAGTTTCACAGAACTACGGCGTGCGTGCACATACACCCTCACACACACAGCTTTGTGTAGTGAGTATGGGCCCCTTTTCCGCTACAGATTTCTGTTGCCCAGAATGCAGCTGTGTATCACAGCTAATGTACTAAAATTGCCTCTCTTTTTTTAATCAACACTCAACTCTCTCTCACTCTCTTTCTCTCTCTTTCTCTCTCTTTCTCTCTCTCTCTCTCTCTCTCTCTACTCACATGCATTCACAGTCACACATAATAATAATGCATTTATCTCCAGTCATCAGTTCCTCTCAGTGTAATGAGTGGGAGTTTCGTGGCCTCTGTAGGTTCAGGTCACAAGGAGTGTGCAGGAAAGGAGTAAGGGACTTGTAAAGGTCAACTTAACACTAATCCATGTGCAATTATTTTATTGCTTTGTGTAAATGTAAAGCCAGGTCTGTTATTTGAATCAGAAGTTTACATTACCATTTTAAAAAAGTTGGGGTTTGTATGATTTAAAAAAAAGTAAATAAATAAAAAATTATTGTTCATCAAGGCTGCATTTATTTGATCAAAAATACAGTAAAACAGTAATAATGTGAAATGTTATTACATTTAAAATAACTATTTTCTATTGTAATATATTCCTTTGATGGCATAGCTAAATTTTCAACAGCCAGTCTTTAGTGTCACATGAAATCCTTATAATATGCGTTTTGGTGCCTATGAAACATGTTATAATTATCCATTTTGAAAATGGTTGATTTATTCAATATTTTTATGGAAACCGTTTTCTAGATCGTACTTGTTCATATCCTCTTTGCCATCCTATCCTATTGAAGTTTAGGTTTAATTCTATTCACAAAAGTACACAAATATGTTTTGGTATTCACTAAAAAGGAATCTAATGTCCAGACCATAAGTCCTTTATCTGATTTAGAACCATAGAGATGATCCAGACCCTTCTGAAATTAGTATTACAGTCAATAATGTCTAAATTGTAACCTATTGACTTGAGCATTATTTTCTTAACTAAACTTCTTAAATTATTCTTGACCTGGTTCTAAATGTCCAAATCATGAAGTCAGAAGGGGGTTGGAGGTCTCTGGTATGTGCAAAGTGGATGGATTATCACACACACACACTCAGATTAATGATCTTTAATAAGGTAAAGCTCCAGGGGGGTTCGAGGGGAAAGTTCTAGAATTTGTTGAACAGTTCACATCTCGATGGAGGAAAACTGCAGCATTGAACGACATCTCACTTCAAACCTAATGTGAGTCGAACTGTATGTGTTTAAAGTAAAGCAATACAAATAGATTGTTGAATTAATAGTTAAGTAAATTTGCAAGTGGTTTGGATTGAACTGTCACATGAAAAGCTTTGAGCAAGATGTTTTGTATAGGACTATTATGTAAATGCGTCAGTTTTTCCTCTGCATTTTATTTTTGAAGAACTTCCACTTCAGAGTAAATGCGCTGTATTAATTTACAGACAGAAGCCTTTGGTGTAGAGTTAAGGACCTCGATTATTTAATCAGCTGAAGTGTCTTCTATTTAAATGTATTTTTGTGAGTTAGCCTCATTTTGATTTCAAATTCATATCCACATTCTAAAAAATGCTGGGTTGTTTCAACTCATGTCTGGGTAAAATATGGACAAACCCAACTGTTGGGCTTGAATTAATTCGGAATTAATTAAAACATTTAAATGGTTGGGTTTGCCCATATATGACCAAAACATGGGTTGAAACAACCCAGCATTTTTTTGAGTGCACCTAAGGCTATGTGCCTATTTCAGTATTGGAACATCTGCATTGGAAGTTCCTGATAACATGTTTGTGTAAATGCATCGCAGTGTGTCTGTAAATCGGATTTCAAGAGGGAGATTTGACCCTGCACTGCAATAACAAGATGCTGGTAGCTCATGTAAATATTTCTGTTCTCTGCAATATGGAAGTTCTGAATAGTTCCTTTTTTTAATGATTGTTCTTTAATTTCTACTATTTGCATAAATGTTGTTTATGCTGTGCTATTTTATAGTTTGTGATGGACTCTAGCAAAGAAAGGTCTTGAGATAAACGTATGTCGTTTTCATAGATTTAAAAAAAATCGTAATTTGTACATTTAGTTTATTTTTCAACCTTATAGGGGAGAAATAAATGATGATAATCTAACTGATGGTGCAAGTGCAGTGAAGCTATATATGTTCTTGCTAGGTTTCTTCAGCTGCATGCTACAATGGGGGGGGGGAAAACACAAGACAGTTAAGCTAATTATCGACAGCCTGTTATTGATGTCTTCATTGATCACTTTTCCATTTTAACCATGGACAAACGTGTGGGCAGATCTATATTAAATATACAAGGTCAGATGAGGATTAACCAAAGATGCACTCAGATTCTGCGGTCTCAGTTTTTTTGAGGGGGAAGTATTGTAGTCATTATCTTAAATCGCATAACCAAAGGAGGGAGAGAAACAGAGTTTGACTTTCACCACCAAGTTAGTTAGTGGTGTCCGTTAACTGAGGGTAACGGTAGAATAAACACACAAATATACAGTCTATTAGCTTTTTATCTCCCCTCATCTGCCTTATAGAAACAGCAGCCGTTTCGTCCCAGTTTGAGTACTTATTCAGGCCTACAGACTGTGTGTGTAAATAGGATAAAAAGAAAAACACTGAAACTTGTGCCGATTGTTCTATATTGGATTTGTCAATGAACTTGTGCCAGTTAGTTCAAATATTTGCTCTAATAGTCTTTTTAGTGGAGTAATTAGATTTCCTGGCTTGTTCTGATTTCAAGTGGTTTTGTAGGATTCAGTCAGTGTGTGGGCTTACTAATTGATATTGGCGTTTGTTTGAGAAATACGAGCCATTGTTTGCCTATTTTTGGCTCTGTCATAGCCATAGCTCATGCACATTAACTGATCCCAACCCCATAGTGAGCAGCCTTGCTGTCTACTGCATGCTACCTTAAGACAGCAGCATCCTAAATGAATTGAATCCTCACATTTTGAATCTTTCACACCCTCTAATTAGTTAGTTACAACTCCGCATGTCACAGAAAATGCGCTGCTCAAAATAATGCAACAGTGCCTCTCTACGTTTTCAGCAGTCTAGGTTCTGGAAGTTTTATTTTTCCGACAGGGATTTAAAAAAAAGTCTTCAGCAAAAAGCTATAAGCCATGAACTGAACTAACCAACTATAAGCATTACAAACTTTGATTTAAAGCAAAACATTTTTATTTTATTTTAAATCAGACATGTAATTCAGGCTGTTAATGAGAGAGAAACACTGCAACTGACATAATCGAGATAAAAATGGATAATTATAAAACTATTGATTTAAGATGTTGACTGTTTTTTACAAAATATGCATGCGTACAAATATTTAAGTAGTTAAGGAGAATATGGGTAATGTAGTTTTTCACTAGGAATTCCGCTATTAAACACAATATTTGAAAAATATCTTGCAATAATGCAGGCTGATGGCTTTAACTAGAGCATAAACTATCGGATTAAAAAAAATTAGCCTACACGCTATCGTTCAAAATCAAGTTCCCTTTGGAGAAAATAAATGGGATTTTTATTTTTGGAATCTGACTGTTGCGCTCTATACTGTTTGTTAGTTAGCAGGTTGTTAAATCTTATAACCTCATACTCTTTTATTCTAATAAGCATAAATAATAATAATATGCATCGCAGCATGCAAATATTGGGTAAAATAATTATAATTAATGTTTAGTAAATAAATTGTGAATTATTTACTAATTCTAACAATGTCTTCTATATTTTTCTGCAATGAATGTAATAATGAATGAAGTATTTCTTTTATCTACATTTCTCTCATATTGCTAACCATTTTGGATTATTTTTTTGGAACAGAATTACATTTTGGAACAGAACTATGTTTACTTTATTTTACAAGTGCAAATACTATATTTAGCCTATTCTTTATTGGTTCTTTGGGTAAGTGTGGATATTATTGTTCTGTGTATATGAGGGCGTCTGAGGAAAGGCAGGGTGATAAGAATAGAACCCCTGGCGGGTCCACTGTGAAGACCACACCCATCACACACACACTCCCTGACTAGGCAGAACTACGTATTTTAGTTCCCGTTTCATGGAGCCATGAACTATTTTTATCCTGTGAATGAAACCACCTCATGATTAAGAGAGTCCATTAACCGACCAATATACCGTTTAACAGTTAGTGACACACACACACACACACACACACACACACAGTGAGTCGTTGGGAAAGCTCTGCTTGTTCTCTTTTTGTTCCAACTGGCTGATGTAAGCCTGTGAAACAGCTGAACTAGGATTCTCACATACAAATGTGAAAATCAAATGAATCACCTCATACTAAAGTCATTCCTAGAGTGCTTGATAGTTACCATTCTGATAATGAAAACTCGGACAGGACACACATGCGGTTTCACAACTTGCTCTTGTTTCACAATTCTTTTCTGAATGCCTAATGGTCAGTTACAATATTCTGAAGCACCAAAACATTTGACATTTAATATCAGTAACTAGTAATAGTTTAGTGTGTGGATATGACAAGGTAATGAAATGTGAATATAAAGTTGTGTGTAGAAATAAAGCTTAAAAGATTAGTGTGTATAGTTAAGTATGTAGATATGAGGTGTGGTGTGGTTGAATTTGGCGTAATGCTTCAGTTTTATCTGTGAAAGATTGTGAGGTAAGACGCATGCGCCGCCATATTCTTTTTGATGTCATATAGAACAGACTAATTTATGCCACTTTTTACTGAAAATACTGGTCTCTGCCATAGCTATCAAATCTCATTTGAGCTTTTCTTTGTCATGATCGTATACAGGACGCCTAAGAATCAATGCCGTTTGGCTTCATTGATGTGCAAATGTATGTTGTGCTTAAAGAGTCTCAGCACATGAACAGAGGTCTGGCTCACAGACAGCTGCTAGATAAAGCAGGATATTACGGCTGAGCTGTGCCTAAATTAAGCTATTTATCCTTTGCACACACAGTCAAAGCCGGTTAAAAGTCTTTAGTCCAGCAGAAGAGCTTTAGTGAACCACATCAATCAGACTGAAATATATATATATAGGTATATTGACCTATTTGGTCTATTGTTTTTTTCACAGGTGTCCACTTTTCATAGACATTTTTGCAGAAAAGTAGTTGAGTGAAATAAAAATAAAAACAATTGGCTGACTTTATTTGGATAATTGTGAATTAGACAGAAGCTGCATTGTAGAGAGAATGATTCCTCTGACTGATGTTATAAACAGGAGGTGTGCTCTGATTGGTTGTTATTGTTTTGTGAGAAGAAGTGAGGGCATTGCTTAATGCGTGTCCATGGTTACTGGAGGTGTGGTCATCTGCATCCTGTGGGGTGAAGGTGGAGATGGGGTGAGATGAAGAAAGGGAGGGATATCTTTTTCCATTTGTCCCTCTTGCTCTTTCCTTCTATTGTTTTTATCTTATCCAGACTTCCAGAGCTCAATCAATCATTTTAAAATAGCAAGCCACACACACACACACACACAATATTCAATTTACAGTTATTTGTAAAGCTCTTTTCACAATATATATCGTTTTAAAGATGATGTAAAGAAGCATGTGTCTACATTACAATTTAGAGTGATCTGCTATCAGATGTGACTGTTCACGTTATTTATTTCAGAAATGTACATATACAAATCATGCAGTTAGCTAACAATGTATTCATTTAAACAAATTATTCAAGGCAGAATCAACAAGTTCGCTGAAGTAAAGAATACATGTTAAGAAATTATTAGGATATAGAAACATTTAGAATGGGTGCATGTTGATTCAGAGTTTGCGTCATCTGAAGTCCTCACAGGAGTTCGAGTCCTCTCTCGAGTCATCTCATTATACGCACAAACATGCACGCTCACATCTAAGGACACAGACACATAATGCCTCATTTAGAGTACTCTGTGATAAGCATTCAAGCTTTTTCTAGCTATTAAAGATGTTTAAGCTGTCTATCAAAAAGAGGGATGTAATTATTTTTGTTGCTCATTCTTTCACATTAAATAGGAATCAATTAAACGATTGTAATTTTTGTTTGAACTTATTGAATTTGTTTTTGTGTTATACACTACTGTGTTAAATGAGGTTTTTAGATAAGAAGTCTCTTCTCTTGTGCACAATAAATGCTGCATTTACTTGATCAAAAATACAGTGCAAATAGTATGTAATATTAATTAATATTACAATTTAAAATGACTGTTTTCTATTTTAATATTTTAAAATGTAGTTTCTTCCTGTGATGGTACATTACTCCAGTCTTCAGTGTCACGTGATCCTTCAGAAATCAGTCTAATATGCTGATTTGGGGATCAAGTAACATTTCTCCGTTACAGTTGATAAATGGAGTGCTGTTTAATATCTTTTCAGGATTCTTTGATGAATAGAAAGTTCAAAAGAACAGCATTTATTTAAAACACAAATCTGTTGTAACATCATAAATGTCACAAATGTCTTTTGATCAATGTAATGCGTCCTTACTAAATTTAAAAGTATAAAGCCCAAACATTTAAAGAGGAGTGTATATGGTGGTATGCTCAATTTACTGCTTTTCTGTCTGCATTCATTGATTCATTAATATGTATATATTTTTTCAGATCAGTGTTCGTGTGACTACGATGGATGCCGAGCTGGAGTTTGCCATCCAACCCAGCACTACAGGGAAACAGTTATTTGACCAGGTGTGTGTGTAAACTTGTTGGTACTTTTTCTTTTTAGAATTTCTTTTTTCTTAGTAGCCCTGTCCACATTGAGATCTCATTGGTTCAAAATCCTGCTCATCATAATTGTACATTAAATGTCTGTGAATATTTCACTTTCAGTTATAAACACACAAATCTACTGGCAGTGGAAACTAGGTTAAGACAGCGTCAGATAAGCTGTGTGTGTGTGTGTGTTTAGTTTAAGAACTAAAAATCCTTGTGAGGGAATTCTTCCTTCCTCCACCCTTCTTCTTTCTGACTCTGCTTCCTCAGGCTGCAATTTTGCACAATCCCTTCTGCCTCACCCTTAGTCACTCTGTCCATCACATCCATGAAGTCACTCTTTCTTAAACTTGATAATGGGCAGCTTTGTTCCTCCTGAACAACCTTTAATTTCTCTCTCTTTCTCTCACTCTCACACACACACACACACACACACACACACACACACACACACACACACACACACACACAGCATTCATTCTTCAGGCAGTTTTGTAGGTTGTTGAGTCCTTTTTTTGTTGTTGCAGGATTTAGTCTTCAGTTTGAGCTGAGGGTTTGGGATTAGAAAGATTCAGGTTGACATGATAAAAGATCTTTAGAAGTCAATAACAATACCACTGAAAATCATCTTTCATGCCACAGCACAAAAAAAAGAAAATAATTACATTTAATTAAATATAAATTAAAACGGATAAATAAAAATTACAGCAATGGCCTTCAAGTGTATTTCAATAATTTTTTTTAGTTTCTCAATTATTACATTTTAGTGGTTGGCCCAAGTATTTAATCAATACTAATTAACACTCAGCAATAAAGGTCTATTAGACTGCATGTATACTGCCTAGTGCACAAATTAAATATTTTTTACATACATCTAATAATTTGTCCCATCTGTTTACATTCTCTTAAGGCTGACTGTATGCTGCCATTCAAAAGTTTGGGGTCAGTAAGGTTTTTCATTTAAAGGAATTAATACTTTTATTGTGTGTATTTACATTATTATGTCGCCAAAATCGCCATTTCATCCAAAAAGAGAGTGAGTGTTGAAAGCAACAGCCTATCGGTCAATCTACTGATAAAAAATTTAGATTAAACTTTTACTGCAGAATTACTTCTGCTTTGCAGAATAGTTGCCGAATTACTGGAATTTTTTGAAAATCCTTGGTCTATGTGGTACTTTAGTGTGTGGTTGTTTTTAATACAAGTGAATGTGTATCCTAGTAGTGTATCCAACTTTCTGCTACTAACCATCCAGCAGTGCAGACAGCATGACGTTATATTCAAAAGAGACCGAAAGAAGCGTCATTTTGTTTACAAATCATATATAAACACAGCTGCCTTCTCCATTATTTTCTCTTTCTCCACATTCACTCATCACTCTCATCTCTCATTCTTTCTTTCTCTGTTTAACTTACATCATTTTCAGACACAAAACAGTTTGATCGGTCCAGTACTGAGCCAGCATTTTTCCAGTAGTGAGCCAACACCTCACATTTTCCATTGCCCTCTCTCACACACCCTCTTGACCGGAAATAACAGCGTCTTCTCTGCATATGTCATCACATTCATAGCATCTCTTGAGTGTCTAACTCCTGCTTTAAAGCTTAATACTCATGGCAGGGATTATTTGGCCTCCTGAACATTTTGCCTCCTGGAGGTGTTTGTGGTTCTCACTGAAGGTTAAATCTGATACGTTATTAAAGTTTAACTCCATGTGAACTGGAAGTTGCAACCAACTTTACTTTACAAGTGAAACGAAATATTGAAGAGATGGCAGGGTTTTATTGTAGTGCACCTCTTCTACATCTCTCAGCAGAAACAGACTGTTCACCACAAGACTAGGTATGTGCGCTAACAAAGTATTTCATGACGACTTTAAGGATTGTGAAACTAGTCCACCGTTTTTTTTTTTTTATGTTATTTTTTTATTGTATAAAACTTGGCTAATTAAAAGTGCATACATTTCTTTTTCATACACACTCTTATTTTCAGCAAATAGTGAGAAAAATTAAAAATATCGTCCAGCCCCTGCTGCATTTCCCCTTTTCCCATGTCCATGAAGAGGAATTTGAGGCTCTTTGGCCACATTCACTTATCAGCAAAAAAATACAGTTGACAGTCCTGTATTTGAGTCCTGAATATGGTTGTTCACACAGTTCAGTTTTTTTATGTGACAACTGCATTTTATAATTGAACACACACCCATACGTTTTCAGTACTCACAACCACATTCTCATAAACCTGCGCTGTGTGAAGTGCAAGAGAGCCACTCTGCACTACAAAGACATGTCTACTGTGTGTTGCTTATGTTGTTTTGCTTTCGGTAACTTACAGAGACGGAGAAATGAGCTGTGTCATCAAAGTTTTAGATCCAGTCACTGTTCTGCTCCCGGCAGTTTTGTTATGCGTGACTCATGCTCCACTCTCCAGCCAGATATAAAAGCTTCTTTCGTGCAATGAACATGTGACGTATGAAATTGCAAAAGTGATAAGACTTTTCAGTTTAAGGACGTCACTATCTTTGATATTGCTTGGGTCATTGTCGCTATGGTTAATGGCAAGATAATGCGGGCTCTATTCCTGTTACACATTCATACAGACAGTATTTGAGACGCTACTGTTAAGACGCTAAGTTGCTAAGTACTGTTAGACGCTAAGTTGTCTGTTTAAATGGGACATTTCGAGACTCACACCTGTAAGTAAATGCGGTCAATCCCAAAAACTGAATGTAGCCATTTTCAGGTCTCTCTATTACAGAAAGCAAGATAAACCTGTCTTCTCTTTTCCACATCCTATGAACTTGTACAATCTTTGAGTGGATGCACATACTATGGGTGTGCAAAAATGCTATTTTATTTAATATGTCTGTTTAAGATACGTGTCTGTTTTATAGGTTGTGAAAACCATCGGATTAAGGGAGGTGTGGTTTTTTGGACTGCAATACCAGGACACCAAAGGCTTTTCCACCTGGCTTAAACTCAACAAGAAGGTATGAGTTTATGCATATAGCTGCTTTTTAGTGTCCCATTAGCACCATGGTTCATTTTATACATCTATATATTTTTTGTCATGTTTTTTTTTTTTCTTATGAAATCCTGACAATTTCGTTGTCATTTTCATCAAGTTTAGTCAACAAAAATAACATTTAGGTTGATCATAATGTGCATGCATTTTGAAAATGTGTCAGTGTAACAGGCCAAACTTTCCACAAAAAATATTTGAACCATCTTCAACATTTATCAACATTAACAAATTACAACATCTGAACAATGAACATGTGTCCTTGCTGTTTACATTAGCTCATAAAAAGCAGTATATAAATGAATAGGCTTACTGAAGGATGTTAATTTGTTGTGAATTCTTCATCCTTTGGAAATCTTCAGTGTTTTAGAAACTGCTTAAGTGTAGACTATTGTTATTCAAAAATGCATGCTTTAATTCAAATTTAATTACATTTTAATAAAAAAAAAATGGTGAAGATTTTACATCTTTATTATCGTTGACAAAAACAGTTGCAGCCTTTCATAATTCCACATTTCTTAGTAATGCATATTTCAATCATTTTATCCTGTGTGTATCAAAGATGTCATCAAAGTGTCATTAATAAAAAATGACATGGAACAGGCAGGTGGAATAAATTATTCTTGTTGATTCCTTGTGGTCTAGGTTACAGCTCAAGACGTCCGCAAGGAGAGTCCTTTGCTGTTTAAATTCAGAGGAAAGTTTTACCCTGAAGACGTTTCTGAGGAGCTGATTCAAGAGGCGACTCAAAGACTCTTCTTCCTTCAGGTGTGTGTGTGTGTGTGTGTGTGAAGACGTTTCTGAGGAGCTGATTCAAGAGGCGACTCAAAGACTCTTCTTCCTTCAGGTGTGTGTGTGTGTGTGTGTGTGTGTGTGTGCATGCGTGTCTCTATACATGTCTCTATACATGTCTTTACTGTGTAGGAAAGGTTAAACATATGACATAGAATGCATGTCAATTAGAGTGGATGGAAATGAATGCTGATTCTTGTAAAGTGATAATGTGATATTGCTTAATATTGGGTCTTAATATTGGGTCTTAATATTGATATTGGGTCTCTCGCTCTCTCGCTCTCTCGCTCTCTCGCTCTCTCGCTCTCTCGCTCTCTCGCTCTCTCGCTCTCTCGCTCTCTCGCTCTCTCTCTCTCTCTCTCTCTCGCTCTCTCGCTCTCTCTCTCTGCCGTGGGCGCGCGCTGGTTTGGCGCACATACAGTAGGCTATGTTCTGTCTCGCATGCGCAGCTCTAGATTCAGTATGTGGGATTTTTATAGATTTTTTTTTTTTTTAAACAATTCAGGGGCTTAAAATCCGGACTGACCGGCCAAAATCCGGACATATGGCCACCCTAGTTGCAACACTGTTTCATCCTGGATGTGTGCGCGTGCGACCGACCGACAGCACAGGCAGTTGATAGGCGATAATTTGAGCTTTGTATTTCTGCTTCCAATCAAATAAAAGTAAACGCCTGGCATTAGCCAATACACTGTTTTACCCGTTTTCGGACACATGATTGGATGTAGCTAACGTTACCCAACAATAGCAGTAGAAGGAAACGGCTTAATTTGAAACCAGGAAATTCTACTTTTGAAGTACATTTTCACAAAAAACCGGGACAATTCGTGTCCCGGGAAAGAATATAAATTTTCCGGGACTGTCGCTCAAAAAAGAGAACAATCCCGGGAAAACCGGGACGGGTGGCAACCCTACTTACAGTATAGGCCAACATTAAAGCATTCATTCCCGTTGTTGGTTTAAGGTGAAAGAGGGAATCCTGAACGATGATATCTACTGCCCCCCGGAGACTGCAGTGCTGCTGGCGTCTTATGCAGTGCAGGCCAAATACGCTGACTACAACAAAGATCTTCACACTCCTGGATACCTGTCCAGTGAGAAACTGCTCCCACAGAGGTGTGTATACACAGATCTTTTGGTACCAGTGGCGACTGGTGCTTGACCAGTGTGGCAAAGCACAGATGATTGACAGAAGGCGTATTCTGCTTTTTTTTTTTCTTATGAGGTGTATGAGTGTTTTTTCCCAAGCATCATTAAGCAGGAAGTTATTTAATAAAAGGAATCAGTAAAGCTTTGAACTGTATTATATTGACAGTATGATGAAGTGTAAAATATTTACAAATGGCAATAGACATCATTGTTTAATAACTGTTCATCAATTATGAAACGTTCAATCCCACTATAAAGCATTTCTGGAGAAAACAGTGATGTCTTCATTCAGCTCAGCTCAGTTCTCATTCAATAGTGTCAGTGCAGTCAAGTAAAATGAAAATATCAAGAAAATTAAAATTAAAGACTTGAATTCACCAATATAGTGAAATGCACCAAGAGTGATGTATAATAACTTATTTGTACTAGGGCCGCAATAACTAAAATCTGCAATGAAGATAGCTGACAATTCATTATTTGTTTATTATTCATTGTTTCGTTGTATCGACTTAAAGCAATCGACATATTCATATTTAATTTTTGACAGGAATGCAAACAATGCTGTGAAGGATAGAGTACAGTGCATTCAATGTATTGTACTGTTATTTAACAACAAACCGATTGTTCAGCTGTTGTGGAAAAAAAACTTTCAGCTATCAAAAACTCTGTAAAACAGTTTTAAAAGTTGTGAGTTGTGAAAATCTAGGACCTTTTATACAGTGTGTGCCATTGTAAAGACTGTACGTCTATCCCTCACAGCTTTGTTTTCATCTGTGTTAAATTAAATATGGCGTATAACCTGATAAGGTATATCACTCAGTACTTAATGTTTTGGTTAGAAAGTATCAGCCAAAGAACATGTTAAGAACATGTTTGAGATTCTAAATGTGAGCATGTGTGTGTAATCTTTTCTCTACAGAGTTCTGGAACAGCACAAGCTGAATAAGGAGCAATGGGAGGAAAGAATTCAGGTCTGGCACGAGGAGCACAAGGGCATGTTGAGGTACAGCCAATGGAATGCGCTCTTGCTGCTTTTTTTTCTGTTTTATCGCTGACTGCAGTGACCCTGTCAATCACACACACCAGACAGAGTGATAATGTGTATCTGTGTGTGTTTCAGAGAGGACTCGATGATGGAGTATCTGAAGATAGCTCAGGATCTGGAGATGTACGGTGTGAATTACTTCAGTATTAAGAATAAGAAAGGATCAGAGCTGTGGCTGGGTGTGGACGCCCTGGGACTCAACATCTACGAGCAGACTGACAAGTACTGAGACATTTAACATTCATAAATATAGCTTTGAAACGTGTCAAATATATTTGGTAAAAAAATAAGTTTAGTAAGAATTAGTTTTTTTAAAGAAATGAATACTTTTATTCAGCAAATATGCATTCAATTTGGACAAAAGTGACAGTAAAGACATTATATTAAAATAAATGCTGCAGAAAATATGTATGTAAAAGTTTGGGGTAGTTTTAAGTTCTAACAAAATGAATTTACATGAAGTCATTACACTGATCAAAAGTAAGAGTTATTTGAATTTATTTAATTTATGTATTTTAAGCAGAATAACCATTTTATACATGGATAATAAATGTTTCTTGAGCATCAAATCAGCTTATTATAATGATTTCTGAAGGATCATGTGACGCTGAAGACTGGAGTAATGATGCTGAAAATCCAGCTTTGATCACAGGAATAAGTTTTAAAATGAATTCAAATTGAACAGTTATTTTAAATTGTAGTAATATTTCACAATAATATATTTTGAATCATGTAGACTTTCAGAAACACTTTTCAATAAGGTTTCATTAGTTAGTAATTAGTTAACTACTAAATACTCCACAGCATTTATTCATATTAGTTACTGTTAATTTTTACATTTATTAATACATTATTAAAATATAAAGTTGTATTCAACATGAATGCGCTATGAACTAACATAAACAAACAATGAACGGCTTCATTTTTATTAAATTAACATTAACAAAGATGAATAAATACTGTAATAAATGTATTGCTCATTGTTAGTTCATGTTAGTTAATACATTACCAACAAATCTAACAGACCCCAAACTTTGAACAGTAGTGTCAATCATTTGATTGTAAACATAATTAATAATTAATTAATAATTTGTTACATTTTATATAGTGGGTACTCAAAGCACTCTACATATAAGGGAGGGAATCTCCTAAACCACCACCAATAATTAAAAATATATATTATTATATTTAATTTGAATGCTTATTACAAAATCACACAAGTTACAGTTTTAAGCTGTATTGTATTAGATATTTTCTAAATTTTATTAACATGGGGATGTTCTGCAAAAAGTACAATCAATAACAAATGAGCGGCATAATGTTTACTTTGTCATCATAAGCTTGACCTCCATTGTTTTAGTTTAGCGCTTGCCTTCACTGACCATTTGTTTAGAAAGAACAAACAAACAAAAAAGAGTTTCTGGCATCTTGTACCCTATTAATGGAAAGTGATATTTATTACTGTGCCAAAAAAACTGACTCGCCTCTTCTCTCTTTTCAGGATGACGCCTAAAATTGGTTTCCCCTGGAGTGAGATCAGGAACATTTCTTTCAATGATAAGAAATTTGTCATCAAACCCATTGATAAAAAAGCCCCGGTATGTGAACCATGATTTTCCTCTGTCTGATTTATCACAGTTTCTGCAAACAGGGTTTAGACAATAGCAACGCTATTGCTGCAAAGCAGGGAAGTGTTGTAATGTTTCACAAGAGATTTGAGGATGGTGAAATCACAGTACACACCAAAGACTTTCCATTGAAGCTCCACGTTTCTCTGTTACACAATCACGGACGCAAATAAGAGATTAGATGTAGACATGTCCCCTTTTTATTTCATTCTTCAGAATTTCCTGTAGCTCCTGATCCCTCACTCCCTCCCCTGGCTTTCTTTGGCTCTGTTCCTAAACTTGGGGAGCTTTTTATGCATGCAGCATTTTAAGACATAGGAAGTAGGTATATAATGTTTTCTCTTTTTCCCCACAGGACTTTGTGTTCTATGCCCAGCGTTTACGCATTAATAAGAGGATTCTGGCTCTGTGCATGGGGAACCATGAGCTTTATATGAGACGCCGTAAACCTGACACCATCGAGGTCCAGCAGATGAAGGCACAGGCCAAGGAGGAGAAAAACCACAAGAAGATGGAAAGGTGAGAGACAGAGTAACACCGCACAAAGGCTCTGATTTTGATCAGGATTCGGATTCTGATTTTGATTCTTTTCAGTGAATATTTTGATTCTGCTCAACGAAAGAATTTCAGATGTGTCCACGGATTCATTCAGTGACTCTTTCTGTGTTACATTATTACACCAATAGGTGGCAACCAGTTAATGTGCTTTTAGTCTATTATAAGTAACTGGATCATTGATTCAACTGATTGATTCACAAACTCTGTGTCATTCTTGACTGAATTAAGTCATTGTTTTTATTAAAATGTGTACACATTATACATTTATTTTCGTGTTGAACAATACTGACAAATTCCTTGTTCACAAACTTTTTTAAACTTTTTTTTATTGAACTTTTTGTTATAAATGAAAGGGTGTTGCATAACATTTGTTTAGAATAGTAATAATACAAAGTAAATGAATGAATAAATAAACATAAATAAGAAAAAAATACATAAATCCCTGACAGCCTTTTAAAGGCATAGTTCACACAAAAATTTAAATGTCATGTTGTTCCAAACCTGTATGAGTTTCATTCTTCTGCTGAACACAAAAGAAGATATTTAGAAGAATGTTGGTAACCAGAAAGTTGACGGTAGCCATTGACTTCCATAGTATTTTTTTTCCTACTATGGAAGTCAATAGTTACCGCACCTCGTTGGTTACCAACATTCTTCTAAATATCATCTTTTGTGTTCAGCAGAAGAAAGAAACTCATACAGGTTTGGAAAGACATGAGGGTGAATAAATTATGACAGAATTTTTATTTTTGGGTGAACTATCCCTTTAACTTTAGAATTTTTTTCCCTTTTTAATTTAATTTAATTTATCCCTTTAAAAGTGTATATTAGTGTCTGACAAGAGCATTAAAGGGAAAAGTATAAGAAAAAAAAAGAGTAAACGGATAAATTAAATATAGGGTACACTTACATTTCAGTGAATACACAACATGCCGTTACATTGTGTATACATTAACATATATTAAAGCTATTTCCTTTAAAGGAAAATGTTTCAATTAGTGTCTACTTTAAAAATGACAAACAGGTTCAGTTTAGGCCTTGTTCAGACTCAAAACACTGAATCATAATTCTTTCACATTCGAAACACCACTAATTATGATTGTATGAAATACTTATCAGGCACACAAGGAGCTAGCCTACACCTTGAGATAATTGATAGTGTTCATGCTTATATTTGTGTGTTAATTTGATAAATTGATGGTAGTGTGTTTAGATTAGTTAATTGTTCACAATGATAGGAAGGACACATTCCTCTTCTAATGCATCTGTCTGTTTGTGTTTCACCCTCTCTCTCGCACACACACACACTCATGTTGCAGGGCCTTGTTGGAAGATGAACGTAAGAAGAGAGAGCAGGCTGAAAAGGAGAAAGAAAAGATTGAAAAAGAAAAAGAAGAGCTGATGGAGAGACTCAAAGTGATAGAGGAACAGACGAAAAAAGCTCAGCTTGGTGAGATGGGGTGAAATTTGCTGTTTCTAATCTTTCATTTATTCATTAATGATCAATAATCCCTCATTATTGTGTGTGCAGAGCTGGAGGAGCAGACCCGCAGGGCGCTGGAGTTGGATCAGGAGCGTAAACGCGCTCAGGAGGAGGCCGAGCGCCTGGAACGAGAGCGCCGTCTGGCAGAGGAGGCCAAAACCACTCTGCTGCAGCAATCTGAGAGTCAGATGAAGAACCAGGAGCATCTGGTCAGTTACCGCGTCAACCAAGCTACACACTGCCAGCCACCATGGCAGCTAAATTCTAGTCACCATGACAACCTCACAATATCTCCTACACAACCCATGCAGTCGGTTACAGTTGTAACCACGGTAACCGAACTACAATTCTGAAGTTTCCGTGAGAACCAAACTTCATCCAACCACAGAGTGCAGGACACCCACAGTTATATCTGTTCCCATGCAACTCTGAGGACCTGTTTACACTAGTACTTTTTCTTTTTAAAACGCATAACTTTTGCTACGGTTACGCTTGGTGTTTTCGACCCTCAAAAACGGAGACTTTTGAAAACGTTTCGTTTAAGTTTTAAAACTCTGCGTAGACAGACCAAAATGGAGACTTTTGAAAACGAAGCTGTGGCTGCCCACATTTGCTCACTGTTTGGGTCTTCTGGATCACTGCGTATCCTTCCCTGATTCATCAAGCCCTATCATGTGACCATTACGCTACCGGAAGACGACAATAACAGACCTGCCTCAACGACCATGTGAACAATAACATGGTCCTTTTTAGCAGCCATTGTGCATTTTAATGATACTGCAGCTGCCTACTTGCGCAAGTGGCAAGCTATTATTAGAGCAATCGACAACACTTGTACACACACATGCCCAGTGCACATGAATGGTCATGTGACATGCGTTTTCAGTTGTGTAGTGTGGACTGAGACCTTTTCTGAAATGTAGTGGAAATGCCAGTATGGACAAGGATCGTTTTCATTTTAGAACACCCTGTTAAAACGAAAATGCACTAGTGTAAACGGGGCCTGAGTATGTATGTATATATATATATATATGTGTGTGTGTGTGTGTGTGTACAGGCCACTGAACTGGCAGAGTTGACCTCTAAGATCTCCTTGCTTGAAGATGCCAAAAAGAAGAAAGAGGACGAAGCATCAGAGTGGCAAATGAAGGTAAAAATGGTTAATTGTCAGCAGGCGCATTACAGCGGTGCGCTTACTATCCATCCAGAAAAATTACTAACAGTCATTGATGTTAGGACAAAAATGAAAGGGGTCATGATTAGCCCTCTGTTTTAAAACGCTCTGTTTGAAGGGGCGTGTCTGCTGTGAGACTTCAGTGTAAACGCCCACTGCTGTGATTGGCTGACAATTTTGGATCTGAAATAAGTATTACATGTGGAAACCTCTCAAATACTTTTACTATACGGTTTTACTATTACAGCTGACTCGTGAAAAGTGTTGATTATAGCATTATATTTAGATCTATTCCTATCACATGAAAGGTGGCATCGATGAGCATTGAGCAGATGACAGTCTGTTGATCGTGTGAATGCAGTGTTATCAATCATTGCAATGGGATTTCTGCACTCTCACGAATGCTTTCACCATAAATAATGCAAACACGATGTAAATACAGTAGGAGCTTCGTAGTGCAGTGTAACAGCATAATTGATACATAATGGGAGTTTTGGCAAGTGTCCAGATAAACTCTGTGTGATCTACTGCTTCAGCGATTTTAATGGGGGCGTTCTTTGATCGCTTTCTGTATATAATTGATAATTATTTGATCATTTCCAAAATAACATCATGGTTTGAATTCTGTGAGTTAATGTAGTGCTGTATCTTATCCAGGCCACTCAGGTGCAGGAGGACCTGGAGAAGACTAAAGAGGAGCTGAAGAACAAAGTCATATCAATCCATGTCCAAGAGCCAGTGCACAGCGAAAACGACAACGATGAGGATGACAGCAGTGCAGAGGCCTCCGCCGAACTCACCTCCGCAGCAGCTTACAAAGACAGGAGTGAGGAGGAGCGCATGACGGAGGCTGAGAAGAACGAACGAGTGCAGAAACATCTGCTGGTGAGAGAACTAATTCACAAACACCATTTAAATGGATAGTTCACACAAAAATAACACTACTTTTATCATTTACTCACCCTCATGTCATTCCAAACTAGTTTGATGTTTGTGTTTGCGAGGAGCACAAAAGGAGTTATCCTGCAAAATGTCTAAGATGCACTTTTTCACTACAGTAAAAAGTGGACCGCATACAATAAAGGCTTTAGCAGAGTAAATTTACTTTCAAGCGAAAAATTTTTTTCAAACGTCTCCTTTCTTCCACAGGCTCTTACTTCTGAGCTTGCTAACGCTCGTGATGACACCAAGAAGACCCAGAACGACATGATCCACGCAGAGAACGTACGAGCAGGACGCGACAAATACAAGACGCTTCGTCAGATCCGCTCTGGAAACACCAAACAGCGAATCGACGAGTTCGAGTGCATGTAAATGTACCACAGTCAGCCAACAGGGGGAGCTACAGCCTGCCTTTTGCGTCATGCCTGCAGAGGAACTACAGTACCAACAATTCACCACTCCAAGAGAAAATAATGCCAAATATAGAATAATGCTGCACAATTCAAAAATCCCTTTAATTCAGGAGTGTTGTTTGGGTTACTGCATTATAAGGGAGATTTATTTTTTTGCTTTGTGTTTTGACCTAGATGTAGCTTTTTTATATTGGAAAACAGTAACAGTTTCCTGAATAACCGAACTAAAGGGTTTTTATTCCGTTAAACCGGGATTTCAGTAGGAATTGTTTTTTTCTAGTGTTATGATAAACTCCGAAAGCACTCCAGAGAGACATGTCAGTGTGCCAAGACTGTAATTCCGATCAGTAAAGTTGATATCAAACTGCACAGTGCCATTGTGATGGTGCAATAGCCCAGCTATTGCTATAATATTGTATCTATGTGCCTTTCTAATAAAACAACTACAGTATAGATTAAAACGCATGCCTAAGATCATGGCTACCTGCTCCCCATCAACCACTCTGCCAATACGGGCAGCCCACAAGAGCAAAAAGTGTGTGTGTGTGTGTCAGTGTGTGTGAGTGAGTGAGAGTGAGATCCCTGTTGATAATTCCTTAGTTACAGTTTCTCGCTGCTGCAGGTTTGTGGCCGCTCCCTGTTTGTGCCTTTTCACTGAAGAGAAAAGAAAGAGAAAAATATCAAACTGTATTTCTAGTATAGGTTTTAATCCTATTCTTATTTTAAGCTTCTTCTTTTTTTTTTTTTTAATAAAAGAGACTGTTTTGTTGTTTGAGGCATTTGAATTTTTTTGCAGTATTATTTTGAAGAATCCTTAAATAGAATGACACTTAAAAAGCATCTTCTGGGGTTATTTTGTCCCCTTTATTTCTGAACAGTATTTACCCAGAGTGTGCACCATTTGAAGTAGCCCTGCACTTGTAGGCAGTGCCTTAGTTGTTTTTGAGGTCTGTTAGTTTTAGTTTTATTCATGTGGCAATATGCTGCACCGAAGCAATATGACATGTCCCCAGCTGCTTTGGAAGAATTCTTCATTCTGATCTTACACTTAGATAATCTAAATTGTTTTGATATACAATAAAATCGATCTCGTGATAAATATGAAGTTTGTTCTTACCATATACAACTCTCTATTTACCTGGGTGATTTCTCACCCTTAGGCTCCAGGTGTTTTTTTTTTTTTTTTTTTTTTTGTCAACCAATCACAGAAAAGATTGCTGCTTAAAATGTTTCCATTGCAACTGTCAATAAAATATTAAAAAACGTCACCAATGCACTGGCTAGTTTTGTTCTTGCAGCATTCTTCTGCCTCATTTGGGATACCCGTTTTGTGATGGCCTGTTCACATTATAGACAGAGGAATATCTCTATTAAACAATAATATATTCAGAAAATACATGTGAGCTTAAAGGGGTCATGACATGAGAAACCAAATTTGCCTTGATCTTTTAGTATGTAAGAGATCTATGTACTATTAAAACTTCCTGCAAGTTTCATAGCTTAAGACGTCCTCCCCATTATAAACGAAGCATTTATTTAATCAAGCTCTAAATACAGCTCGTTCTGGATCCATGGTATGAAGTGACGTCACGATTCGAAGTGACGTACCAGTCGTTTGCATATGACCGCCTCCAGCGCAGGACAACTACGCCTCATTTCGCATCATCGCATGCGTTGTCGTGCAGCGAGTGGGTCTGTTTACAAGATGACTGTGATGCCACGCAGATGTTCCTGCTGTGGACAAACAACATGTTTGAATAAGCTGCCGAACGATCCAGACGCCAGGGAAAGCAGTTGGATGCAGTTTATTTGCAACATATGCAGCCCGCCAAAGCCTTATTTGAACGGTGAGTGATCAGATGAGTGTGACAGGGCATGTTACTGAAAGAACGAGCAGAGAGAGAGAGAGAGAGAGCCCCGGCCACGCGCTCCTTCAAACTGTCTTGCTCTCTCTCTCCCTCCCTCGCGCATATGAATCAAAATCAATTGAGAATTGACACGATGGTAAAAGATTGGAAGACCGAAGTCTCACGTGGTGGATCATTGTGTAGTCTACATGTGATACAAAATGATTAACGTTAATAATGTATGCATAAGCAGCACTGACGTTAGCCAATCATAACAGTGGGCGTTAACACTGAAGTCTTAAAGGGGAAACACCCCAAAACAGACTGTTTGAATCAGAGGTGAGAAACAGGGTGGGAAAATGTCATAAATCACTACATTTAAAAAAAAAATTTGTACAAAAAACTATAGTAATACTATAATTGCACCTAAGGGAACATAATAAAACAAAACAAAAAACCACGTCATGACCCTTTTAATTGCCAAACCAGCATGTCTGTGATCGCAGTGACTGAAACAGATCACTGTTACATTATGCAATGATAAAGATTTCAGACAGCAAACATCTGTCCTCCAGCGATTAAGATGCGTTTTTGGTGATTACACGTGGTCAGCTGGTCACTGTTAAAAGGTGAGAACTGGGAATTTGTTCTAAAGTGCTGTAAGGAACACCCATCAGCCCAATGGCATGGGTGAAGGTATTCAGCATTTGGGTGTGTTAGTTGTGCTTCTGCAAAGTCCACTTATGATATTGTGGCCCATGCTCCATTCATTCGTGGGCCTTCAGTTTGACCTATCCTGGACACAATATTTGCAGTAACACCAGACTCCACATTAATCTACTAGAAATAAAGGATCAACCACATTTTATTAGACAGGTAAAAATTTATCATGTCAATTACACAATTAAATTAGAAACCAATCCAGAAATGATAAATATATAACATCAATTGCTCAAAGATGAATCTAATGTAGAAATGAATACCTGACAGCAGAGAGACACAGACAGCGGTGTGTGAGTTCTGAGTGCAGGAATCGAGACAGCACTGTGTGTGGGTTTTCTGGTTACAGAATGCTAATGAAATGTTTTGCCAGTTTTCCTTTAATACCCAGACTAGAACAAAAGAGCTGTAAATATTTACTTCACAAATATTTTTGGAATTGTGTTTGACCTATTCATTAAGGAGTGCTGCACCTGGTTTCGGGGGAGAGAAACAATGATTATCAGATATCTTGATGGGACAGACACTATACCCACAACAGGAGAACAGAATTCTCCTAAGGTTTCGATCTTTCTCAAAGAGACTGCAGTGAAATTGAGACCATTTTACAAATCGCACTGAGACCAAACATGAAAGGGAAAAAAAAGAATTCACAATATTCCACATATGTGATAAATAGACATTATTGCTGTACTTTAAGTGACTTGAGTCAAGGGGAAGGGGAGATAGGGAGGGGGGCACACATAGATAAGTGAGAAAAGTTTGGGCAAGGCGGTGTCCTATGCTCTTTCTTTGAGATCGAGGAGGTAGAGAATGGAAAGATGAAAATGAAAAAAGGCTAATTGATATAAATTTAAGGAGAGGTGTAAAAATTATATGGGGGGGTTGGATGAAATGGAGGATGTAGATGAACCGAATAAAAAAATATGCAAGGCGATATATGGAGAGCAGCAGAAGAAGCAATTGGCAAAAAGAAATTAGGAAATAGGATAAAAGTGGTTCCTTGGTGGAATGATGACTGTAGTGAGGAAGTTGCAATGAGAAATAAAGCTCTTAGTCTTAGGAAAGTAAGAATACGTTTTAATCATACTGATTTGATAAACTCGGGCACAAGCAATAGCAAGGAGTGTTATAAGAATAGCAAAACATTGGTGAAGATATTGAAATTAACAATTTATGTGGGAATGATACGGAAGATGAGCGGGATTCAGAGATATAGTAGTAGGCCTATACCAGCACTAACAGATAAAGATAAATTAGGGAAAAAGCAGAAGTATTACCAGAAATATTCATGAAGGTGCATAGTAATGACAATATTTCGGAAGAAATGAGAAGATACAGGAAACAACGTGTAAGAGAAATCTTAGAAAAAAAGAGGACGCACAGGTAGTGTAAAAGAGACATCGTTTACATTGTATGAAATGAAGAGAGCACTCTCGGGGGTAAGAAAGACTTTTCCAGGAAAAGATGAAAACTGTTGAGATGATTTATTTTTATTTTTTATTGAATAGGACCATACAAGTTGGAATTTGGACTACATATTCGCAAATATATTCTATAGAAAATGGAACTCCCCAAGGTGGCGAATACGGTTTACTATATTGATTAATGATATCTATTCACAAATTGACATGGGAATAGGGAAATCATTTGAAATTGAATAGTGAAAAGCCTGCAGGGGGCAGTATAAGGTAGAAAACTGGGCAAATGCATGTTTTTTTTGTTGTTTTTTTTTTTAAAAAAAGCATGTAATTGGTTTCACAAAAAGGAAAACAACAAAACAGCGAGTATAAAAAGTAAATGGTCATGAATTGGAAGCTAAAGTAATTTGATTTTTAGGTATGTGGATAGACTCTAAATTGACATTTGGTATTCACACTCAAAAGTAGATAAATGCAAAAAAGGAATACATGTAATGAGGTGCTTGCTGGGGCTGAGTCTGGAGTGAGTAGGGAGTCTGAATAGCATGCTGATAAGATCTGCAATAGATAATGTTATCTAATGACAGGTACTGCTCTGCATCAGAGACTTAAGAAGACTTAAAAAGATCTAAGTAATTCAGACTCAAGCTCTAAGGATCAGGTTGTGGAGCATTTAGAACATCTTATCATCATTTCAAGTGGAGATGTGGGAAATTACTCTAGAAATTTGTAGGAGAAAGTTGAGAATGAGAAATTGGATCAGTGTAAAAGGGCATGATGAAAGACATCCAGTTAAAAAGGTAGTCCTACTGGAGAACCGAATTTGTGAAAAGAAAGTGAAAAAGAGTGTGAAAATAGGTGGCAGAGGAGGATATGGGACAATGAAATAAGAGGAAGGCATGTAGGGGTGGAAAGAAAAACAATGAATAACAGGAAAAAGGAAGTGATAATGACAAGATTGTGCATACAACACTAAATCAAAGTTTATATAAAATATGGAAACACGAAACGGCAATTGCGATAAATGTGGACATCCAGAAACAGCAAATAATGCTATAGTATATACATAACTACAAGATAAGCTGCAATACCAAAGAGGAACACATGGAGATGCCAAACAGACCACCCAGCCGTTTTAACCTTGCTCACTGGCTGCATGTACAGATTCATTCAGAATTATTAAACACGGCAGAACACAAATAAAAATCAATAACATTCTGATTGTATCAAATGTAGCGATGGCGGCTCAACATCATCAGTGAAGAGTTTCTCTGTCAGAGTGAGTGTTGTGTCTGTGCTTGAAGTGTCTATAGGTAATGCCCATCTTTAAATAAACACCACTGACCCTGGCAAACCATTCGACCATACTGAAACGTGCTCAGCAAAAAGCTATCAATCACTGCGTCGAGAGCGCACATGCGCATTTTTTTGCATCAATATTAAAGGAACCAAGGGAAAAAAGGAAAAAGGAAAAAAAATCTCTTCCCCAGATAGCAAGCGGATGTGGGCCACTTCAGGCAATGATGCTGCACTGCAGGCCCTCTTATGGCCTGCATGTAAAATTGTAAATACGGCCCAAATATTTTAAATCACATGTGGGCCTTTTTAGGCAAAGATGCGGCACTCATGGCAATGTGTATTCTGAATGTGAGCCTAAAGTGGCCCATATCATAAATAATGAATATGGCCCAAATATCACAAACCAAATGTAGGCCACCTATGGCAAAAATGTGGCACAATCGACAATGACTAATCTGGATGTAAACCAAATATGGCCCACATATGTTGCTGCAAATGTGGCCCAGTTATCTTAAAACATAACTGGGGCAGTTTTGGCAAAGATGTGGGGCAGTAATCACTGGCGAATCTGAATGTCAACCTAAAGTGGCCCACACATGGCATAGCAAATATGGCCTGAGTACATTACACCAAATTTGGGCCGCATTTGGCAAATGTACGGCACAGTCAGCACCACTGGCTAACCAGAGTGTGAGCCTAAACTGGCCCACATATAATGCAACAGATGTGGCCAAGTTATCTTAAAACATATCTGAGCCAGTTTTGCCAAAGATGAGGGACAATAATTACTGGCGAATCTGAATTTGAACCTAAAGTGGCCCACATATGGGAAAGCAAATATGGCCCAAATACATTACACCAAATTTGGACAACATTTGGCAAATGAATGGCACAGTCAGCTCTGGCTAACCAGGCTGTAAGCCTTATGGCACAGTAAGCAAGTTATTAATTAATAACAATGTATTTGACAGGGCAAATAATCCCTAAATATCATTAAAAAATGTAGCCACTTCTGGCTTGGATGCAGCACATTTGAAAGAGATGTACAGCTAAAAAACAGCCCACATTTAAAAAGATGGCGTAAATACAAAAAAAAGAAATAAACAAAAATGGGCTATGTGACATGACACAAAATTGTACAGGCTAGTCTGGAGAAGAAAGGCAGTTATGGTTTGACCCTCACTGTGATTTATTTATTTTTAACATGATTTTAATGGTGTGTGTGTTTTGTTCAGGTAAACACTATGTTATGAAAACGGCAATATCCAAAATGGCAATATCCAAAATTCTTGTCCTTGTGGGGACATTTTTGGTCCCCATTAAGGAAAACAGCAAATAAATCATACTAAATTAAGTATTAAAAGTTTTTTGAAAATGCAAAAAGTTTTCTGTGAAGGGTAGGTTTAGGGTTAGTGGAAGGGGAGAGAATGTACAGTTTTTACAGTATGAAAATCATGTCTATCAAAAATCCCCATAAAACATGAAAATACAACGTGTGTGTGTGTGTGTGTGTGTGTGTGTGTGGCCTGGTAAACCCTACGTTATGGGGACAAAATGTCCCCACAAGGATGGCAATATCCGAAATCCTTGTTCGTGTGGGGACATTTTTTGGTCCCCATGAGGAAATCAGCTTATAAATCACACTAAGTGATGTTGTTTGAAAATGTAAAAATGCAGAATGTCTCCTGTGATGGGTAGGTTTAGGGACAGGGGCAGTGTAAGGGAATAGAATATACAGTCTGTACAGTATAAAAATCATTATGTCTATGGAAAGTCCCCATTAAAACATGAAAACACAACGTGTGTGTGTGTGTGTGTGTGCACCACAAACACAGACGTGCACTAGTGACAGCTCTTACAGTCAGTTAACTTATGCTGTACATGTTGGTAGAGTGGCAGCTTTTTTATGGTCTTGGAACGTAAGTGAATATTTGGTTGGATGCATTTTGAGTTGCTGTAGGCTATGTAAAAACTTTGCTGTGGTTTCAAGCAGGGCATATTCCTGGGTCAACATCTTGGAACACATTCCTGTCCAGAAAACCTACCCTAACCCTACCGCCAACTTATCCTTAAAGAGGGAAATTATATAAATAACCACCACCCAACCCTGGTTGTAACCATAAACTTAACATAAACTGTAAACTTGTCACTCAAATATGATTTGTTGATTGGAATGCAGGATTAACAAAGATGTTTATCCAGGAACATATTTGTTGAAATCACATTCACCTGTAAGGCATGCGGTGTCATTTATCATTTAACTGCTTGACCCTGATATAAAAAACGAATTAAAACAATGAAAAAAAGAATAAATATATTTTAAAATATTTGTAAACTATTGTTATACTATAATTTTTTTTATAAATAACAATAGCCTAATTTATAAATTAATTTAAGAGTGAGTACATTAATGACAAATCAGCACAAACTGCTATGAGAACATTTTAATTTTATTTTAAAATTAAACTTTTTCAACCCTTTTTTATTAAGCATTCATGAAAATGACTAACGTTAGCTAGAAAACTTCAGCTTACTTTGTTAGAGATCAGTTAAGCCAAGTTCTCTTTTTAAATTTTACTTATAATATAATTGGAATTTAGCCTACTACAAATACATTTTGATTTAAAATATTATTTTAAATCAAAATGTATTTGTAGTAGGCTAAATTCCAACGGGTTCGAGCCGATAGGCCCTTTAAATTTAAAATAAGCCGCGCGGAAAAGGCGCCCAAAACACGGAACTGCAGAGGAGGATTGTTGTTTGGAGAATTGACGGTGGTAAACTGCAAAAGTAAAGTTAAGGTAAGATTTCATTAAAAAATGATGGATACATGTCGGCTGTTGGCCAAATCTTAAATCTTTCTGTTGGTGATTTATTCAGTTGGAGTAACGTTATTGCATGTTATATTAGAGTTAACGTTGTCGTTAGCTAATGATAACTCAGCAAAATTGTTAGCTAGCAAACACTTTTTTGGTCAATTCAACTCTTGCCATCTCAGGTATTTCAGGGAAAATGTTTAATTATGAATGTTTTTGCAGAGAAATTTGATTTAGTAAGTAACGTAAGCGACAGTAATTCGCGATGTAGCCTAACCTTACGCACAGTGCGCACGTAGCCCAAGTTACAGTAACAGTAACGTTAAAGGGATAGTTCACCCAAAAATTTAAATTCTGTCATAATTTACTCACCCTCAAGTTGTTTCAAACCTGTATGAGTTTCTTTCTTCTGCTGAACACAAAAGAAGATATTTTGAAGAATGTTGGTGAACAGACTGACAGTTGCTGGACCCCATTGACTTCCATAGTAGGAAAAAAAGATACTATGGAAGTCAATGGGGTCCAGCAACTGTCTGTGCACTGTGGATTAGAGCATACATTTTCCTGAGGTAACAACAACATGCTATGTTTAATTTTTACCTAAGACTGCTATGGCCAGTAGTGATGGGTCGATCAATAATGATTAGTTGATTGTTTTTGAAAATAAACTTTTATATGACTCTAAAAGTTCGCGTGGCCGTCGTCAAATTTCGAGATTTGGAAGTCGCTCAGACTCTTTCCTTCGCTCGGAAATGAAAATATGTACAGTCTTGTTGTACCTTTGACTTTTTTTGGATTTTCTCTTCGTTTTTTCACTCGAAATTATATGTTGTATGCTTATGAGTTCAGCCGTAGCTGGTTATCCTCAGACATGTTCTAAAACTCTTTAGATACGGATTTTCCAAAGCGTCAATGGGAGAAATGAATGGGAAATTTACTTCCGGCACCAATGCTCTCTCGGGCTGTAGGCGAGTAGTCATTGAAGTAAAATAATTGAAAGTGGGGGGAAATCACATAATGAAAAAAAATTTTTTTTCTCCAAAACAAGTTGGCCACAATTATTGGTACCCCTAACATTTTTTAAGAGTGAAATATCTCTGAAGTATATTCCCATTAATATTGACCTTTTTTAGCACACCAGGGTGACTAGGAACATGAAATTGTCCAGGCATGACTTTTTGTTTGACAGGAGTTTAAATACTGTATGAGGAAACACAAAGGCCAAATCCCCTTAATCATTCATCAGACTGAGTAAAACCAAAGAATTTATTTGTGATGTGCATCAAAAGATTGTTGAGCATCACAAAATAGAAAGTGGCTGTAAGAAAATAGCTAAAGCATTGAAAATCCCCATTTTGACCATCAGGGCAATAATTAAGAAGTTCCAATCATCTAAAGATGTTACGAATCTGCCAGGAAGAGGACGTGTGTCTATATTGCCTTAATGCACGGTGAGGAGGAGCGTTTGAGTGGCCAAAGACTCTTCAAGGATCACAGATGGAGAATTGCAGAGATTGGTTGAGTCTTGGGGGTCAGAAAGCCTATTAAAAAAATCAAACAACCCATACATCACCACATGTTGTTTGGGAGGGTTTCAAGAAAAATCCTCCTCTCTCCTCCAAAAACAAACTCCAGCAAATTCAATTGTCAGACATGACTGGACCTTCAAACGGCACAGGCTTCTGTGGTCAGATGAAACCAAAAAAAGAGCTTTTTGGCTGCAAACATGCTAGATGGGGTTGGTGCACACAAGGATAAAAGTACCCCATGTGTACAATTTGATATACCGTTGGATCTTTAATGTTTTGGGCATATTTTTCTGCTGAAGGTCCTGGACTTCTTGTTCAGATTCATGGGATCGTGGATTCTATCAAATATCAACAGTAAAAAAATCAAAACCTGACGCCTTCTGCTAGAAATCTTAGAATGGGCCGTGGTTGGATCTTCCATCAGGACAATGATCCAAAACAAACATCAAAATCAACACAAAAATGGGTAACTGAGCACAAAATGAAGCTTCTGCCATGACAGTCAGAGTTCCCTGACCTGAACACTACAGAAAATGAGTGGCTGAACTGAAGAGAAGAAGCACAAACATGGATCTGGGAATCTGAAGGATCTGGAGAAATTCTGTATGGAGGAATGGTCTCTGATCTCAGGTCAGGTGTTCTCCAAACTCATCAGGCTTTATAGACCATTTTGCTAAATGTAAACAACACTGGTCCAGAAGCACTTCCTGTTTCAGTTTTTTAACACTACATAAACGTTGGGATAAAACACAACCAACAGAACATATAAAATTGAATCAAAAAGTTAAACAAACATCTTTAAGATGTTTTCTTTACATGTGAAATAAAGAAACCAGTTACAAACTGAAACAGGAAGTGTTTCTGGACCAGTGTTGTTTACATCTTGCAAAATGGTCTATAGGAGAAGACTCAGAGCTGGTATCTTGTCAAAAGGAGATTGCAAAAAGCTTTTAATAAAAGGGTACCAATAATTGTGGCCAACGTGTTTTGGACAAAAACATTTATTTCATAATGTGATTTCCCTCCCACGTTCAATTCTTTTAATTCAATGAAAGGTTAGATTTTCTGCAATTTTTTGAATGAAAGATCAAAAGGATAACCGATGCAGATTTATTTTTTTACAGCCAGTTTTTATCATATTTACCAGGGGTACCGTTAATTCTGAGCACGACTGTATATAAAAACCTCAATTAAAGCAAAAATGACTATATTGTGGAAAATATCATTATCGTTATATATAATTTATATATAAATTACTCATTGTGATTATAAGATTTTGGTCATATCGCCCACCCCTATTGCACTAACACTCGGATAATAACTGAACTGAGCTGGATGATGACATCACTGTTAAATGCAGAGCTGCTTTATAGCGAATTTAACTGATTTCAGAATTGGTGGATTTACAGTTTTGTGAATCAACACTGAATTGACTTCCGATGAACAATGACACTATTTTCTTTTTAGAGCTGCTTTACTGCAGAATTGAACTATGTTTGAATAATTAAATATTTCCCCCCCTGTTTACATTGTTATAAAAAGAAAGGTGACTTGACTTGCAATGACCTGCTTGTGGACCAAATCTGGCAAACAGCATGTGGGCAACATGAGGAATTTGTAGGAAAGACGAGGGAAATAAAAATCAACTGTAGCCCACAGGGTCAGTTCTAGTTTTTACGTATGACATTGCTATGGCTTGATTGTGGCCCAAATCTGGCAAACAGGAATGGACCGCTTAAGTGCCATCATTCCATGCGGTATGTGGGCCAGAGCAAGGTATTACAGTAGAGCTGGGCCAGAATTAAAATTAACTGTTGCCCAGATGTGGGCCAGTTCTGCTTCATTTGTTTTGGTTATGGCTGACATGCGGCATTGCTATGGCTTGAGGCCATCCTTAAAAATATTTTGGTTTGCAGTAACAGCACAAAAAAAGGGTTGGTAGGAATAGGTCTATTTTTTTTTTTTTCAAGATTCAATTTTAAAAAAAAAAGTACAATTTTGGTCATGGTGATTACATAGGTATGAATTTAAATAAATTTGCATATCGTGACGTCACTGACTGGGTCTTGGGGAATGAGGCAGAATCAAAAAAGAAGCCACTAGATATACACGAAAGTGGATTTTCAGAGGAAAACAAATAAATTAAAATTTTGAATTCACAAAATAACAGTTAATTTCATTAAAATGCAATGTAATACCTATGAGAAAACATGTTAATGTGTTACATTAACAATGCATCTATAGCCTATTTCGTTTTTCACCGATGTCTTGGGGCTGTTTACACCTGGCCACTTCATGCGTTTTCTCAGAAAAGGATAGCTATCTGATTTATCAAAACGATTCCATTTACACCTGGTCACATAAATTCCTTTTTGCGGATATAAATCCGATCTTCAAATCCCGTGCTATATGCAGATTTAATGGAGTGCACGTTGCTTTCGGTGATGAGATGCATTTTTATTTATCATCAGCTAAAATGTCAAAATCAAAGACACCAATAAGAGAGAGAGCGGCAACAGCCCTGATAAGATCATTTTGTTTCTTTACTTAATGAAGATGATTGTGTGTTAAGCGTCTGCGACTTACTTTCACTTTGATTTGCGATAGTTTGCGCGTTGGCTTGATGAAGAGATGCTCAGTGAGATGCTCAACACACGATGTGTGTTTCAGTATCGCTGTCATATCTGAGTCTAACTATAACATGACAAGCCTATAACACGCTCTCACACGTTTATTTTTTAATAAACCATATTCGACAACATATAAAAATGAAAAAAACTATTTAGTAATTTTATAAAGCCGCAGCCATCATTACTAAGCGGCGCGCGAACCATTGACAGTGAATGAAACGAAGCGAACGCGCAGGCCATAGTGTGACATGTAAACCAATGGTGTAAACATAATCATAGATGACGCACCACAGGTTTTTAATTAAAAGAAAGAACGTAACCTATGTTTATATGTAGGCCTAGGCAATTTATATTCACAATACTTACTAATATTATTTTATTGCATTTGTATTAGTTGCTTGAAGAGTTAAAAAAAACCCCCGCAAGTTTACAACCGGCAAGTCGGTCTGACTAAAAGGGAAAATAAAATAAAATGATTGGGTCAGTCCTAAGTTGACTGGGTCGGTCGGGTTACGGCAAACAAGAATATTTTTAAGGATGGCCTGATTGTGGCCAAAATCTGGCAAACAGGGGTGAACCGCTTAAGTGCCATCATTCCACGCGGTATGTCGGGGCAGATGAAAGAGTCAAGCGTGGGCCGGATTGGGCCACATCAATTTTGCTATCTGGGTCTGTTGTTACATTGTGTACTAAGACCAACGGAAAATGAAAAGTTGCGATTTTCTAGGACAATATGGCTAGGAACTATACTTTCACTCCTGCATAATATCATTGCGCCTTCTGCACCCATGATACGGCAGCAAAGTTCCTTTTAATATTACGCAGGAATTAGAGTATAGTTCCTAGCCATATCGGCCTAGAAAATCGCAATTTTTCATTTTCCGTCGGTCTTAGTTCACGATGTAACTACAGAAGAGGCATAAATAGGAAAAATATCTAAACTCTTTGGTAATTTTTGTGAGATGCTAACGGTCTAATCAGAGTCAATGATCTATGCTAAGCTATGTTAAAACTGCTACCGCCAGACCCGGAGATCGGCTGAATGGATTCAAAAACGGTAAAACTCTGGTATTTGGAGTTTGAAAATTAGCCTATTTCCAAAAAAAGTGGAGTGCTCCTTTAACGGACTGGCATGTGCCTAGTTAATTGTCTTTACCTTGATTACAATTGTCATCCATCAAAAATTTACTTTGCTTTATTCAGGCCCTGCAGACTAGCCCTGACAGTCACTCGAACTCGAAGACTCGAGAGATGAACTAATCAATTCTGTAACCGGTACTACACAGCATAGCCCATCTTATGTGGCTGTCACGTGATGAACAAACGACTCGAGACGTGAACTAATTAATTCTGTATCCGGTACTACACTGCCTGGCTCATTTTATGAGGATGTCACGGGCATAGATAGACTTTTAAAAAAATAGAACGAGTGTAGCCTCTATATCTATAGACGTTTTTAAATCTGAAAACTCCAAAAAGAAACGAAGTTGTGAGACATCCATGAGTGCATGTTCACAGAGGAAAACAACTGAAAAACAGTGCTGGTTGTTCCCTCGATATTTGACAACGACGGAATCCAACGGGGTGGGCGAAGGTATAATGCGTGTATTAAATTGTATGAAATAATCCTGAAAAAAGCACAAACATGGCAGAGATGGCAAGTTCAGCAGCTGGAATTAGCTGAGGTGACATGACAGCGAACAGACACAGACAACAGTCAAACTGCTAGTAGTGACAGCAGTGGCAATCCACCTGTCATTTAAGTGGCCATGCCCATAATTATGTAAAACTTTAAGGCTTAATGGTTTAAACGGATGAGTTAAAAAAAATTCACCCCCCTCACAGTTGTCATGAAGGGCAAAATTAGCTTTATAGACCACAACCACTTTTGCACCAGGCTGTAAACATATTTTTTTTTCTGCTGTAAAGTAGAGCATTTTAACATGGGCGAGATACAGATTTGACTCACTTCTGCATCCAGCCTCAAGCGGCCAGTTGATGAATTGTAGTTTAATTCACTTCCGTGTTGGTTTCAAGAGAGAGACATGGAAGTTGCTGGTTGGTCACGGGATGAAAGTACGGCAAACGGTGCGTCTCCACTGGCGCAGAGCGAGCGTTTTCAATTCATTCCTATGGAAGTCGAGTTTCATGGGAGGTTAGGTAAACTAACAGAATACATAGCTCAGTTTATGGGGTTGTAACGGGATGAACGAACGACTCAGATCGAGAGATGAGGTAAACTAACAGACTCCATAGCCTGAAGACCCAGATAAGCAAAGAATGAATTGTTTATGTTCATCATCATTTGGCCTTGTCCTTGCATTGGAATTGTTTTCTTATTCTAAATGTTATTATTATGTGTTTGGGGAATTTGGCTATTAACATTAACTAAATTAACTAAAATGAACGAAGTAATGTGAAAAAGTTTTCGTTTAAGAAATTTGTTTATTTTGATGAACGAAGTAAGTAAATAATGATCAGAGTAAGTAAAATGATTTGACTTCGGCCATTTTGGGAAAGATTTGAAGATGCTGATTGGCAAAATTTTGTGTCATCTTGAATATGTTCACAGCAATTGGCTAAGCTGCTACATAAATCCGCCTCTTGTGGACAATTTCTCTATCGCCCCAGAGCTGAACTTGAGACATGCGGACAGGCAGAGGGGACATAGGAGAAGCGTAGATTTTTAATAGATGCTTTTCAGTCATATCATCATGCACATATAAATGTACATAATTTATAATAATAATAGATTTCATGATTTTGTGTGTGTGGCTCAGCCATAGACAGCAGCGCCATCTTTGATTTTTAACGGGAATGAAAGCGAGGCTGTGAGACAGACAGATAGGCCTACATCTCTTCAGTGGGTCGTACTGTTATTTAATGAGTTTTTAGAATGCTCTGCTCACGAAACACTGCAAAATAAATTTTAAAGATATTTCAGTAGACAAAAAACCCAAGACAATATGAGCTGTGGAAAATGATAAGTTATCTAGGAGCTTTATACAGCTTTTTACAGCGGATGCCATTGAAAAGTCTATCCCTCACAGCCTCGCTTTCATACCTGTCATGATGCTACTCTGAACAAGTCTATTGTTGGTTATGCCAGATAGTACAGCCTTATCGATGACATCGCACACGTCGCACAAGTGATAATTGGTCGGAAAGCAACGTGTAGTCTGACATTTATTGCCCAGTTTCCTGTCCAGGACACGACTAGAATTTAGGGGTCAAAATCGTATAATCTGACACAGTGACTCACACTGTGAGTCTGTTATCCACAGTTTACATCTGTTATATGTAACTGTTATCCACACTTGCGGCGTGTCTCTCAATTACATTCCTCGACAGAATGATAATTATTGGCTTCCAAGTTGTTTGTGTTTAGTTTATACAGTCATGTACCGCTGCCACCATGTTTCAATATTCTGTATACTATAATAATAATAATAATTCATTTATTTATATTGCGCTTTTCTCTGCACTCAAAGCGCTTTACATAGAGGGGGCGAATCTCCTCAACCACCACCAATGTGCAGCATCCATCTGGATGATGCGACGGGAGCCATATTGCGCCAGAACACTCACCACACCAGCTATAATCATGAAAGAAACAGGCTTGCATGTAGTTCCAAGAACTCACAACTTTACTTCCCCCATTTCCCCGCCGCAACCACTCCCACAACAAAAGAGACGAGGAAGCTGCAGACCTGGAGCAGGCCAACATACGGCCAAGGCCACTGTTGTTCCTGATGCGTCCAGAGGGGGAGGCTGTACAGAGGTACTGGTTCCAACATGGCCATAATCTAGCCAGCCCAGTACTCAATTAATTAACTAAAAATGATTCATACCCATGGTATTTTTTTATTGTGTTTTTCCAAAGTCCTTTTTAATATAATTCTCCTGGATGACCAGGTGGAAAACCAGGTTGCTGCTGGAAGAGGTGTTAGTGAGGCCAGCAGGGGGCACTCACCCTGTGGTCTGGGTGGGTCCTAACACCCCAGTGAAGTGACAGGGACACTATACTGTCAAAGAGCACCGTCCTTTGGATGAGACGTTAAACCGAGGCCCTGACTCTCTGTGGTCACAAACATCCCAGGATGTCCTTTGAAAAAGAGTAGGGGTGTAACCCCGGTGTCCTGGCCAAATTTGCCCCAGTGGCCTCTGTCTATCATAGCCTCCTAATCATCCCCATATACTGATTGGCTTCATCACTGACTGCGTTTACATGCAGCCAATAACCCGTTCAAAACCGGGATATTAGCAATAACCCGGTCGCGAACGGCCATGTAAACACCGGCAAAAACCCGAATATGCTCATATCCCGGATTTTAAAAACCGGGATATTATACCTGGGGTACCCCTTTTCTAACCTGAATTTTTGGTCATGTAAACGCGTATCGGGATATCCCCATAGTGATTGTACCCACTGCGCATGTTCTATTTGCAAGGAATCTTGGTCTCTTGAGTAGAGGAACTTCTCATTGCATACAAAAACCCGCGTGCAGTATACCGGAAGTAAACATGGCGAGACGCAGCACAGCATACGTTTGGAGCGAGGTCAGTAACGTTACCAGCATCAAAGCGCAAACAAAGGCGATCGCTATCTGCCGAGAACTATTCATTATCTGCATGCTGCTGTTGTTGTCGTCTTTGGATACAGGAAGAAGAATCGGAAATGACGCATATTAAGGTTGTCCGTACGTCCAGACGCTAACCGTGCGTCGCTGTTTACATCGGGATATTGCAATTCCATGTTCTGCTCACGCATGTAAACGGGTTATTCCTAATGTTTCAGAAACCCGAATAGTGACCTTAACCCGACCATAACCCGAAAATTGGCTGCATGTAAACGTAGTCACTGTCTCCTCTCCACCAGTAAGCTGGTGTGTGGTGGGCATTCTGCCACAATATGGCTGCCGTCGCATCATCCAGGTGGATGCTGCACATTGGTGGTGGTTGAGGAGATTCCCGCCTTCCATGTAAAGCGCTTTGAGGTCCCAGAAAAAGCGCTATATAAATGTAACAAATTATTATTATTATAATAATCAATTTGAAAAGCCTTTGTTCTTGGTGATGGCCTCTAAACACTTCATATAGGTCTCCACAAGATTTTTACAGGTCTGCTTCGGGATGTTTCCCCCCTCTTCCTTCGCAAAATCCGCAGTTGTTGGAGATTAGACGGCTTCCCAGCCCTGACCTGGGTCTTCAACTCTCTCTACAAATTCTCATTCGGGTTCAGGTCATGATGTTGTTGTCCCTGGACCATTGCTTGACTACTCGCGCCGTATACTTCGGGTCATTATCCGGCTGGTAGGTACAATCCTCTGGCAGGTTGAGCTTCTGTGCCGACACCACCAGGTTTTCATGATAGCATCTATCTTAACGAGGTTACCTGTACCACTGGCAGATAAACATCCCTATTGTATGATGTGACCACCGCTGTGCTTGACCGTTGGGATGGTATTCTTAGAACTGAAGGCTTCCCCTTTCTTACACCAAACATATGCGACATCCATAAGTCAAAAGAGCTCCAATTTAGTCTTGTCTGAGGATGGATGACTCTCTTGGATCTCTATCTAGGTGACCCCTCGTAAGGAGTGGCGTCTTTCTGGGGCGATGTTCATGGAGACCACCTCGATGCAGAATTCGCTGCTAGGTTAATGGTGTCCATTAGAGTTTTGGTGGTGATTTGAGGGTTGTTTCTTGCCTTGAGGGAGATTTTTTTTGTCACAAGGTACTGCCATGCCCATCCAGTTTTTTTTTACAGTGTTGAACATCTTGAACCTGATGATTCTCTGTGCAGTTGATACAGGGACATCCATTTTTTTCAAAATGGCCTTGTAGCCCTTGCCTCCACTATGGGCGTTGACAATACACATACGTAGATCATGACTGAGTTCTTTCTTCTTGGCCATGGTGACAGTATCTGAGGATAATTAAAGCTTTGCCCCCTTAATTAATACTTTACAGAGCAGGTGTGACTATTTAACACTCTTAGGCATAAATTAATTAGGCATAAGAATGTTAAATTTATGGTCACTGAAGTACAATATGTCATAATATGATTGTTGTGTTAAATATGTTTAGCCACCTCGTTTCTTTATTGTACATTTTTGTTGTCTGATCGATCAAAACCTTTTCAATGTTTCACTTCTCACAAGTGTGGATGAAGAGGCCTGTGTATACTTTAAAAGGCTTTTGGGTTTGGAGTGGTTATTTGCGTCCAGTGAGTTTCAGATGTTTGGGTAAACAGCTGCAGCTCTCAGGGTTCTCAAAAGCCCATCAAGGACACAGTAATGGACACTGTTGTCAGCTGAAGGATAAAATCTTTCCTGTTGGCCTTCAGAAAGCCCCTGGAGCTGAAAACTTGACATGTTTTTGTTAGTATGATTATAAACCACTTTTATCTTCCATATTCTCATTAAAAAGTTTTAGCTGCCTGTGCAATAGAATCAAAGATAAGGTTTTTCTTGGAAATCCTGTGGTAGTTTCTTGTCCACTTATCTCTCTTTCTCACAGTGTCAAGGTTTTTGCTTTGAAAAGCATTTCAGACGAGACCACTTTGGCAAGTTTACTTGAGTTTATTGAGCACGCGAGCAGTTTAAGCATATTTCCCAGGCAGGGAAGTACCGCGTATATATATCCTTCCGGTCTAATAAAAGAACGGTAGTGGTTGGAGCGATTTGACAGCTGACCGTGTCAGCTGATCGCAGTCTATGCCTACGTGGCCTGTCTGAACTGACGCTGTGCTCGATTAAATATTATAATTTAAAAAATAAATCTTAAAGCATTAGCCTATATATTTATAATATTTAAATCAGTTTCACATAAACATCAAATTCACATTCACCAGACAGAGCTGAGTGACTGGGGGAAATTTTTCAGAAGTTCAAATAAATTGACATCCATTAGTTACAGTTATATATATTTAAATTAATTAACTAATTAAAATGAAAGGAATACCAAAAATAAATAAAAGCAGTATTGTAAATGTGCAGATGTGACAAAGAATAATTTGAGGATCTCACTTCTTGAGGGTGAGATGGAGGCTGATGAGCCGACCTGAAGCTCAACTTACCTTGTCCTTCGAAATATGGCTTGTCATATCAACTAGCCAAAAAGATTGGTGGTTTATGAGACCAAGGCTACGAAATAAAGCTTTTAGCATAAATTATCAGGAAGACTCTAATGCCACATCATTCATTCATACTAATAGGTCTGGCCAATCACTGCTTGACACCTGGAGTATATAAGCACTGAAGCACTGTTTCATTTTCGTAGTTGATGACACTGACGTTCCCCTCCATCCTTCCCTCCACTGTTGGCTCCGCCCCTGTCTTCGTCATCAGGCAGGATTAGCCAAATCTGTATCCCCCAGGATTTAGACTAAGGACAGGGCCTACGCCAAATAACTTTTCTATACAACTAAACACAAATCATTGTAGCTCACTACCATCTGTTAATACTTTATGGAATAAATACCATGCAAATGTTCACCTGCCCTCTGAGTCTTTATGGTAGAACTAAGAGTTGCTATGATGGATTTCTGTCATTTGGATTCCAGAGAGGTCAATTTGTATGACTAAAAAGTGCCAAGCATTGCAGTTTTTTCAGCTTTAAAATTATGCAAACTGGCCATGGAAAAGCTGTTTTTAAACATCTTCCCTTAAAACGCTATTGATCTATAGTATTCAGGGCTCGAATTTCGGCACGGGATTGCGGTTATTGCGCAGAATTTTAATAATTCCTGCAGGTCTCCCACTTATAATGCAGGAAATTCCCTTAAACATTGACTCACTTTAGCGTGTAGGTTGTATTAGTAAATGAATCCACACAGATTATAAAATCAAATCAGTCATTTTAAAACTTTCTGCAAGACGCAATTTCACAAACCGCATGAGTGATTCAGCGGTGTTCCGTCTCTCTCTCTCGTCTCTCAACATGGGTTGCACAAGGCAGTCGTTAAGCGTGCTGCAGGCGGCGATAATACACTCACGTTTTGGGAGTCGGGATAGACGGAATTGTCACTTGCATAATCGGGCCAGCATTGCATCATACTGAGTAACTAAAGTTTACCATTTGCACGTCTTTCACGCGATCTTGAACTATTCGGTAGGCTACTTACGTGCTGTCTGAGAGATGTTTTTTTCTGCACACATAGGCTACAAGCCGCCTCACAAACAGCTCGCGGGTAACAAAAGTTATTTTTCGTGGATTATATCGCTTTAACAGTCAAAAACATGCGAAAATCATGTCAATTTTGGTCTTGGTGAGTATCCTCTAAACACAGTCGGTTATGTCTTAAATAAGCATACATCGCACGTGACCGTATAATGTTGGTGGCTACAGGATCTGTGCACTAGCTCTTACAGTGACAGCAGACATATAGTCTGTCATTAATTTGGTTGTCAAAACAACAAAACATAGCTTTCATTTTAAGGAATCAGGATTATTACTCAGGACTAAAATACTACCCAGTTTTATTTTACATTTGATTACTTTATTCAGTCTCTGTAATAGCCTACTATTTCTGAATACTAGTGTCAGACCTAAGCAAAAACTTTCCTCTTTATAGGTATCTTTATTCTATTGTATTTTTTTGTTCTACTTTTTTCAATTTAATTCAAAGATTGAAATCAAGCTTCCTTGTGTTGCATAAATTCTTAAGAACAAAAGTACCCCATTGTAAAAATGCAATGATTGTGCATACATTTAGGAGATAAATGTAATTAAAAAAAAATTAATAAAAAAAAACTCCCCCCTCAAATTAAAAATGGCCCCCCATAAGAATCACCTAGGGGGGATTTCCCCCCCATTTTCCAAAACGAAATTCAGGCCTTGGTATTCAAATTATTATTATTTTTTTTAAATGTTACTTTAGCCGTGGTAAATTACTATCCAAGCATACACCTGTTCCTGAGGCGAGGAACGTGCAGTCAGGAGGCTTCAAGAGGAGCTGTGAGCGAGGATGCACAGGTGTATCGTGCATCCTCACTCATAGCTCCTCTTGAAGCCTCCAATGCGGATGTCATGGTCCGGATTTCCACCAACTGTGGAACGGCTGCGGATCAGCTCTGCTTGCGTGTCGGCTCCGTGCTCCAGCGTTCTTCAATACCTACCAGGTCCAGATTTGTTGCAGAACGGCTGCGGCTATGACTTACACGAGGACCCACGAGATCTCGCAAATTCACGTATGATCGCACAATATGACAATCTCCCCTGTGCTGAATTGCTGCGGAGCTCTCCGGCATCCGGCAAAAATAGAAACTCTGTGTATCTGCTCCGGAGGGCTGCGGTTGCCGGAGCTGGGACAGAGTAGGAACGCAGCCGTTCCGCAGTCAGTGAAAATACACACATTGACTTTAATGGTCCTCCTTCACCTCTGTAACATTAATAAATTTAATTTGCAGTTTTAAATAAACCATATTTAATAAAACTCACATATTTCAAAAGGTCATCTTGCGTTATTATTTATTAAGATTTTCTTAAATAACCAAACTTCAACAAAATAAAGGCAGATCCGTTGATTGCAGCTGATGACGCTTTGAAGTGACGCTTGAGTGATCAAGAATATTCCAATATACAAATAAGATTTCCTTCAATTCCTTCATCCTCATTTTCTTGCAGGCTTTCCTCACATCCTAGGTGGGGTGGAGCAGAGACTCGAGGAAAGGAAGCAAGGCAAGGATGCACAAATTAGAAATGACCAGTACGGGTTTTTAAATGGCCACTGCTGATAGAGAGTGTGTGATAAGTTTCTGATATACATACATACATATTACATCAGTCACCTAAGGCCACATTTCGATCCAAATCCCAAATCTCTATTCTTAAGGCCCCAATATATTTAAGGTGAAATTGAAGTACAAATGAGTGTAATGTCATTTTCGAACGAAATCTGGAACACAACTTAAACACATTCAAACGGTCATTGATCCATGACAATGAAGTATTTTCTTTGACCTGGAAATCTTTTCTGATTCTTCTTTTCACTTAGTCTATCAAGGTCAGATATGAGAACCTAGCGTGGGTTGCATTGAAATGTTTGATATACAAACAGTAAACCAAAAGACTCTATATCAGGGCATTTAGTTTGAGCTTTGATCATGATCTAACCCGATGTGATCTCTATATTAACATACAGTATGAGTCTGCACCCTGACCCAGCATTGCAGGAGACAGTCTTGTTTTGTCAGCCAGTCATAAAGGAAGAGAAACACATTCAATGGCAGGTAAAAAATTACATTTTAAAGTAAACTACAAAAAATCTAGAAAATATGTGTTTGTATTATGCTTGTTTCTGCCAAGCTGGTTTATTTTTCATGACCTTTAATGCCAAGGCTTCTCTTTTCTCTGTGTTTAACCTTGCCCACCTCAGGGTTGGCCTTCTCCATGGACACTTGCAGCTTTGTCCTTGAAACAAAGAACATCCCAAAACTATATGCAGAGCCTCCTCATTCATAGACCCACTTGGACACACGCTAGCACAGCAGAACAGCATGGCCTCTCGTATGTGTGTGCAGCTCTTGGCCCGTTCCAGTTTGGCTCTAGTGTGCCACCCAGGATCCACAAGAACCCATCTGAGATTTCTACACACAGCTCCCAAACTGTGCAGTCAATCCCAACAAAACGGGTAAGGATTAAATGTACTTTGCTTGTTGTTTCACATAATTGTTCTGTACAGGGAATATGGATTCTAATTATATAAGACCACATAATTAAGTGCTCACAAACATGTGCTTTATCCAGGAGTTTAATTATATCTGTGCTTTGATGCCTAATTTCCTATTCATATTGTAATGTCCAGCTGGGGATGTCACATTTTTTTTTAAAGAGAGATGGGAATAACATAAAATGTGCACGTCACTAGCCTAATTGCACACATCCCCAGGATTATTAACATAAAATTATAGGTCACTGAAGAATGGTTTTATAAGAGTATGTTTTAACATGGAATGATCTAGGCAAATCTAGTGGGCCTAGATCCAAATAAAGAAGAAACACTTTTCGCCCCTTTTTAATCTTCAGGCACTCTCTTATATGTTCATGGTCATAGCTACTCTTGTTCTTTGTCCTTTCTAACACATACTTCATATTATCACATTCTGATGATATTCTACTTTTTTTTATTCAGTCATTCTCTGCTCAATGATAAAAACATTTACTATCTCTAATAACTCTTAGATTGTGTGTGTGTGTGTGTATGTGTTTAAGTGAACTTGATGTAAGAAAGTCATTTCTTTCTTATGTGGAAAAAAATAAATGTTAAAGTTTTCGTCCATATACAATGAAAGTTTGTGGAGTCCAAAACAACATTGTATAGACGAAAGAAAAAAGGAACTTTTGTGCTCCACAGAAGAATGCAATTATTATTATTATTATTATTATTATTATTATTATATTTATTATTGGGTGAAATATGTTTTTAAATAAACCTGAAAATAACAATAGTGTAATGAATTTAAAATTAATTTTAAATCAGCTAATTTTATTATTGGCTTTGGGAACATTTTGCCCATAGCATTTCTTTGAAGGATCATTCATCACACTCATTATTTGTTTGGCTTCTATACATTAAAGGATCCTTAAATCGATTTATTCGAAGCTTTTATGCACTCAAACATTAGAAGCGGTTTTTGCTCGCTTTCTTCAGCATTCTGTAGTGAATATCATAAACACTTTAGTATTTTGTTTTCATTAAGATCTTAAATAAGATGAAAAGGCCCACTCTCATCAACCCACCAGAGTACCATAGGGATCAGAACTGCTTTTCTTCTCCACCTACACCAGATTGCAATGGAGTTTCTTATCATATCAGTGCTCATGACACAAATTCATTCCCCTATCTGCCTCTGCATCTGTAGTCCAAGAAAAGATCTCTGTATGCCTTGACATATCAGACTGGATGACTACTAATCGCTTTCAGCTCAAGTTCAGTAAGACTGACTTCTTTCTTACTGCAAAAACCTCTTTTGAGCTCTAAAAGGATTCACTCTAAAAGTGACACTCAGTAACATTGAGTATCTGATATCATCTATGATCTAAACATGCCGATGCCCTTGGGCTTTTATCGGGGTACATACGATATTAATTTGTATATAAAAATTAGATATGAGGGGCAGAAGTACTCTATTTCTATTTTTCTGTTCAATAGGCTGTATTGTATTGTATTTGCAGTCATGTGAGTTGCACTGAGACCTGGAGGGCAAAATATCCATAGAACTGCATTACAGGGCTGTAAATTTTCCAGCTCAAAACAAGAAAAACATAAAAAGTGAACAAAAGGCATGTTTTGGCCACTTTTGATTCATATACAGCAGCTTTTGCAATATTTCAATCACTAAAATGCCTAATGTGAAAAACACTTCAAGTGCCTTAATGTACTATTACTGTATAATGTACGATTCCTATTACTGATCCTATTAATGATTAAATAAATTTTCCTATTAACTATTACTGGTCCTATTATTCTTTTTCACTTTTTTTAACTTTAGCTATTGTGTAATGTTGCTGTTAAAGCATAAAAAAGATCTACAAGGTTGCAAAGCTCAAAGTCCACTCAAAAGGAAGATATTGTATTTATCAGAATCCACTTTTCAAGAACTACAACGAACGACTCGTTTTGACCAAAACACGATTTTTCCGGATCTTATGAAGTCACAATGTTACTCATTTAAATAATCTGCACCCACGGAATAAGCAAAAAAGGGGGCAGAGGCTTGGCTGGGTTGAGCTGCGCTAGAGAAGAGGACGACTGCTATGTTGAAGAGATGCTTCAAAACCCCTTAGTTTAGCCTTCTTAAGAAGGACAAACTTAATGGTTAAAACTTATTTTTTTAACAGTGTTCCTGAACATTGTAACCCCAACATTGTAACCCCAACAAGCTCAGGTTGGTTTCTGTTGCTTTTGTTAGCTCTTGCTTTTGTAAGACGGTTCACCGCTCCTTAGGAAAACCAACCATGGTTTTGTTACTGATTTTTAAAAAAAAAAATTATTTAACCTTTATTTAACCAGGAATAGTCCCATTGAGTTACATTAACTCTTCTCCCAGGGAGTCCTGGCCAAGATAGGCGGCCAAAAAGTTGCAAAGAAAAAACATTTAAAAAAAAAAGACAGGACAAAAAAAAATTACATACTACACAACAAATCTCTATACATAGACTATAAATATACAAACAAGACATTTTGTTTAACTTAAGTAAATACAAACATATAATTTAAAAGGTACCTAGTGAAAAACAATTACACCGTTCAGTCAAAGTTGACTTTAAAAGGGTTTTAAAAATATGAATGGAAGTGATTCTAAATTTAAGGTGTTTTGAAGTTCATTCCAGACATTTGGTGCATATGATGAAAAAGCTTTTTTACCAAATTCTGTTTTTGTTGATGGAATAATTAATAATATTTTTTTTGACGACCTTGTTCTGTAAATACTGTTTTGGTAAGTAAGTAAATTTGAAATGTAAATGGGTAATTTACCCATTAGTGCTTTGCCAATAAAAATCAATAGATGAAATTTTCTTCTGAGAGAGAGGGAGGGCCATTTTACAGTTTCATACAGAGTGCAATGGTGAGTCCTAGCTGTTGCATCTGTAACGAAACGTAAGGCAGAGTGATATAATACATCTAATTTTTTTAATAAAAATGAGGTAGAGTGCATATAAATTAAATCACCATAATCCAAAACTGTTAAGAATGAACTCTGCACCAACCTTTTCCTTGCTGAATAAGGAAAGCACCTCTTTAATCTAAAATAAAAACCTAACTTAGGTCTGAGTTTTTTTAAAAGGCTCTCAATATGGACCCCAAAAGACAATTTATCATCAATCCAAATACCTAGGTATTTGTAAGAAGTCACTCTCTCTATCGGAGTACCACTTTGTGTCAAAATAGTGAAATCCATAGGAGAATGTGAACGTGTAAAGACCATTAATTTAGTTTTTTTAGCATTTAATACCAACTTTAATCCTACCAAAGATTTTTGTACCTGACTAAAGGCAGACTGTAAATGATAAATTGCTTCCTTCAATGATGTAGCAGAGGTGTACAAAATAGTGTAATCTGCGTAAAAATGAGCCTTTGTTTGATTCAGATCCATACCTAAATTATTTATATAAATAGAAAATAAAATAGGACCCAAAACTGATCCTTGGGGGACACCCATTTTTACTTCTAGCAATGATGAGGTACAGTTATCTAGTGTCACACACTGTGTTCTACCACTCAGGTAATCAGAAAACCAGTTTAGCACAGTGCTACTAAAACCTATGTTTTGCAATCTTTGCATAAGGAGATTATGGTCAACGGTGTCAAAAGCTTTAGATAAGTCAATGAATAGAGCAGCACAAGACTTTTTGCCATCTAAAGCATTGACAATATCATTTGTAACAGAGGTTACAGCCGTAATTGTACTGTGTCCTTTCCGGAAACCAGACTGAGTGGAACTTAAAATACAGTTATCCGCTAAAAAATGTTTTAGTTGCTCATTTATAAGAGACTCAAATAGTTTAGACAAGACAGATAATCTGGAAATTGGCCGATAATTATGTAAAGGCCGATGGGTCTCCACTTTTTAATAGTGGAAGAACAAATGCAGATTTCCATGATTTGGGGATAGAACCACTGCATAAACTAAGATTAAAAATGGAAGAGATGGGTTTAGCAATCAAATTTGCAGCAGTTTTGAGAAAAAATGGCTCAATCTGGTCTGGCCCAGCAGACTTTTTACAGTCCAGGCCTAACAGAGCCTTTGCACTTCAGAGACAGATATTAAAATAAAGTTAAAATAATTCAAATTTACATTAGACAGGTTTGTGATAGAAGTTACACTATCTGTGGGGTTGGTTGAGAATGTTGACTGAATATCTATTCCTGCATTAATAAAATGCTCGTTGAATGTATCTACTATATTTTGTTTACCCCTTACTTCACCCTGACTTGCTATCATAACTTCTGGAATAGTTGGAGGGGGTACGTCTCCCAAAGAAGATTTAATTACTTTCCAAAAATGTTTGGGGTCATTAAGGTTTTCATTTAATAAATTCAAATAATATTCACTTTTTGTACTTTTTATTAATCTTGTGCATTTGTTTCTTAATACCCTATAATTTACCCAGCATTTATCATTATTATTTACTTTCGCTTTAATCCATGCTTTATTCCGTTCTCTAATAGCTATTGCAATAGAGTCATTAAACCAAGGATTGTCTCTACCCCTCACTCTGTATCTTCTGATAGGGGCATGTTTTTCAACTATAGCTAAGAACGTCTTTTAAAAATAATTCCAGGCCAGCTCAACATCATCCATATCACAAACTAAGTTTAAATCACTCTGATAGATTTCATGAAGAAAAGCTTGCTCATTAAAACATTTATAATTTCGTTTAAAAATATACCGTGGTTTAGTTTTAGTCAATTTGCAATTTCTAACACACACAACCATACAGTGATCACTGATATCATTACAGAAAACTCCAGTAGCCGAATACTTATGTGGAGCATTAGACAGAATTACGTTAATTAATGTCGATTTGTCCATTCTTTTTTTATTTAGACGTGTAGGTGACTGTACTAATTACGTCAAATGTAAACCATCACATATGTCTCTTAACGCTGATGAAGGTGATAGCCAGTCCCAGTTCAGATCTCCTAGGACAATAAACTCGTTGAACAGTTTACAGCAAGAAGTCAGACAGTAGAGCAGTTGCTCCAGCTGCAGCCGAGGGTGGCCGGTAACATCCTACCACAGTCAGAAAAGCGCCATTTGGGAGATTTAATTTAATGGCACATAATTCAAAGAATTTTGGCTTTGTTATTGATTCAATGGAACAACATTCCAACGATGCCTTAACATATATGGCTACTCCCCCTCCTTTACCCATACGATCTGACCTAAAAAGATTATACCCTTCAATATGAATCATATTGCTCGTGATTGATGGTTTGAGCCATGTTTCTGACAAGACGATTATGTCACTTTCTGTCAGTTTAGCCCACAGACGAATAGCATCGATTTTATTAATCAGGCTGCGCACGTTGACATGAATAAAATGCAAGCCACTGCTATCTTTTGAATCGTCAGGGCTCAGAAGCTCAAGCAGTTTTGGGCCTGGACATTACCTGAAAGAAACAGGAGTAGAATAATCCAAACTGATCTTGCCGGGCGGCTGTTGCCGACTCGATGATTGTGGCTGCAGGAGTTGAACTGGAACCGCCGTACTTCTGCCCAATTGAAAAGTCCATACCCATGCAGGGTGCTGGCCGATGAAGCTATAAGGACTGATGTAAAGCCATCGGCATCAAACAGCATAGTCACAGAATTTGGAAGAACAATTCGGGAAGAAGCAAACAATCCATCGCCAGATAATCCCAGAGTATTTACAGTCCGTGAGCTCAGCACACCAGCGAGCACTGCGAGCAGCAGGTAAACTGGTAGCCTCATGTTGTTGTTGTAGCCAGACCAGCTTGTTTCGTTGGTAAAGTGGGCTATATTATTGTTTACTGTTTACGATAGAGTTGGTAAACACAGTTCTGAGACACAGGATGAAGATTATTCCAAAATCAAGTAACCCGTTTAGCAAAAGAAAACAAAAACACTAATACAGACACAAATAAACTACGCAGACAAACGTGTAAACACCGACGCCGCCATCTTGGTCTGCTTTAAAGTTTGGTCTGCTTGGTCTGATTACTCTTTGTATTACCTTAGTTTTCCGACAAATATCACAATTAAATGGTGGATAACATCGTATTTATAATGTAAATTATAAATCCGTGCTTGCAAACTCCGTGCATGAAATCCGTTCTGGGGTGCGTTTCCCGAAAGCATCGTTAGCCAACTATGGTTGCAAGTTGGTCGCAATTTCCATTGAACTCTATTGGTAACGACGGAACTTGCGACCATAGTTGGCTAACGATGCTTTCGGGAAACGCACCCCTGATTGATCCTCTTGTTCGTCAACCTTGTCAGGGTCTAAATCGGGTTTTCCATTTTAGAAGCATCCTGAAATAAAAAAAATTCTTTCAAGACATGCATACTATTATGCCGGGTACACGCTACACGATTTTAGGCCATATTTTTTACTCCCCATCTCTGTCAAATGGCTGAAATCGAAGGCAAATCGGTGCTCCTTCACGTGAGTGACAATCGCTTAGTGTGTATGATCAAAGATGTGATCTGAGAGATTGATGCATTGCCAAGGCCTGTGAAATATTTAGCATGTTAAATATCTGGACCTGTCTGCGACAGATGTGAAATGTTTCAACTGGAAAATACACTGGCGACGACCTACAGTCAATGAGAGCACAAGATATACAGGGTATGGGAAAGTTCGGGGGCAGAAGTCATAGACCTGGAACAAAAAAATCAGCAAGCATGGTTTCTGTAAGCAACCATTCTCTGCATCATATTCTTTCTTTTTTTTTTTTGCTGCAATCAACGCACCGACAACTTGCATCACAAGCATGTTGCGCGCATCATTTTAACAAGAAAGAATCCAGGTCTCACACGAGAACTCCTGTCTCACGTGTGACCTTACGTTATTCCATTCCCTGTATCAATTCTCACGTGTTTGGTTGTGAAAGAGAGTTTTTAGACCAGACTGAGTTGTCTGTGATTCCTCCTATTGATATGTTGTGTAAAATGTGACCCCTGTCGTCGATCCGTTGTGTAATGTGCACACAACAGCAACTAAATGGTACCCCAGACCAGGGCTGGCTCTAGCCCGTTGGTTGCCCTTGGTGAGATTGAGTTGTGGGCCTCCCCCCCTCCTCCCTTTAAAAATACTTAAAAATTATAAGTATTTATTAATCTAAACAAAAATGCTCTTATAGTTATGACTTGAAGGATCAACTGTAATAAATTGTTCTTACAAATGCTACAAAAAATGTTCAAGGATATTTCTATCATCCATCATAGTTGCATTGTACAAACATTTTATCTGACCATGTAACTTGTACTAGATAAATTACAGTTACTAACACCACTACTATTATTACTAATCTATCAGGCTGCTACAAGACTAGCGGGGGGAGGGTTCAGGGGGTACGCCCCTCGTAAGAAATTTTTTTGCATTTTTATGTTAAATTCATCAATCTGGTGCACTTTGAGAGTTCAGAATTAAAAGCTCCAACCCATATTCAGTGGGCAAATTTAACAAAGAAAAATTCAAACCTCTTTTAGTTACAGAGTCTGTCTACTACATTACTACTACATAATAATAATAATAATAGTTATAATATTAATCCCATGACAGTAATAGCCATGTATTGTAAAAACAAATGCAATGAAAAATAAAGGAAACTTTCATAATAAGTTTTGTACAAATTTCTGAAGCCTACTTGAAAGTAAGTACTTGGAAGTAACCCACCCAGCACCACCAATTAAACAAAACAAAACGATAGGGCCGCCGATTTACGAGTTTTATGGGCCGTTAAGAAACAAAAAACAAAAAATTTAAGTATGAGATGTATCGGCCCAAATACGACGTCGGCCCACCAGGAGTCTCCCGGTAGTCCCGATGGCCAGTACATGCCTGTGCACAATACTAAGTACATTTATTTCGTTTGACACCTTAATGGCTGAGATGAGAAAACGTACCTCTATACTGGGCTTTCTTTTTATCTTGTTCCTTTCTCCTTTTTCTTCCCTGTGCACCAGAGAGTTTAGACCGCTTCCTTTTCGATCAACGCGCCAGCACTTTGCAACGCAACTCCCCCCTCCCCCCATGATCGACAATAATCATCAATTCAATCTAATAATCAAGTTGACAAGTAATTAAACGTATAACTGAGGGGGCGCCTTAGGATGATCGTGTTTAATAAACATGTTTTATTTCGCTTGTCATTCTAATTCTATGATTAATGTGAAGTAGGCCAAAGGCGACACTAGAGGGTGCCATTTTTGTCACCCTAGGCAATCGCCTAATTCACCTATAGAAATCGCCGGCCCTGCCACAGACAGTCGTGTATAGTGTGAGAAGAAGAGCGATCCACCAACTTTGGAAATTGTGTATTCGACATTACTCACACCACTACTTCCATTATATATACCCCTTTTCCTCATACATATCTTTATAAAAGACAAAATAGTAAAATATTTTTAAAGGCCCCAGTAACTTGAACAATGTGCCATTCACAAATGGATGGTAACGAAATGTGTTCAGAGTCTCCTTTTGTATAGTGCATGAGTCATAGATGAACTGGAACTGGAATAGTCACATTAAAATTTGACATGGCATGTGTCATATGCTTCATAGAACCACATAATGGAAATTAAATTGAGTGCCAAATTGAGAATTGTGTTTTATAAATTACTGAAAGATTTGTTTGTCTTTTTAAAATAAACTCTGCATCGACTGAAATTTTGCCAGTCAGATTTTTGCAGAGTTGGACTAACATGGATAATGTGATTTGTAGTTCTGCATGGTCCAGCATGTATACACATAAATCGGCCTGGCCATTGTGCGCCTGAGGTGATGTGTATTTGATGATTTAAGTATTCAGTTGCACTCAGTGTCATTTATACAGACAAATGAAGAATGTGGCTCGATTACGCAAAAACCCATTGTAGCTCATTATGACTGCTCATTTAAACACAATGACAAGGAAAAATGCTCTAGTCAGCATCATTTAATTTTTTAACTCAGTTTTCTACTTTTAATAAGCCCAAAAACACTCAACTTTGAACTATAGCCTTTTTCCCTAGCCATTGTTATTCAAATGCACTGTTTAAAGACTGTAAAAGACCAGAATATCATGTTTACAGTCATGTTTACTTTGTTTTCTGACAAACATCTCTTTTAAAGTCGTTTTTTGTGTGTGTCAGTGCCGATAGCAGCTTGGGCCGCGCTCCGACATATAGCACAACTGCGCATCCAGCGACCCGAGTTAGATTCCCGGCTCAAGGTTCTTTGCAGATCCCATTCCCCTCTCTCCACCCTGTGATGTCCTGTCTGATCTCTACACTGTCCTATCCAATAAAGCCATAAAAACTCTTAAAAAATGAACATAAAAAAAATTAAGTAGTTTTTTTTTTTTTTCATCTGGACTCTCAAAATTCTAAAGGTGTCTGTCTGTTCTGTGTTTCTTTAAATATATTATTGTCTGTGATTTACAGGCATTTCATTCATGTCTGAGCCATTATAAGGTCTCTCCCTTACACAATGACAAAGAGATTGCGAACATGTCCAGCGATTAAGACTAATCAACATCCTTGTGTAATCAAGAGTTGAATTAGTGCAGATCACTGCAGGTTCACCCTCTTTAAAATCCACACTCAAAAAAATATCCCTACTACACTACCTGACTTGTCAACTCAACCCATTGCTTGCAATTCTATACTTCATTACTAAGAAGGCTCTTTACCAAGAGGATCAATTCAATGAAATGAGTTTGTGTGTATCTGTGTGCTTGTTCTCAGTTCCTCTGACTCTAAAGTGCTGGTGCACTTTGTAAACCAGTCGGGGGTGAAGAGCAGCGTGTTTGTCACAGAGGGAGACAGTCTTCTAGATGTTGTCATCAAGAAGAATCTTGACATCAGCGGCTTTGGTAATGACATTTTTGTGGGTTATTTTGGCTCCTTGTGATCTGTTTTAAGTGGTGTGTGTGTTATGGAACTTTTGATCCATAGCGATGTTCACACTACTTGTTTCTTTTTTGAAATACATAAAAGTGCATCTATACATCATAAAAGTGCTCCATACGGCTCCGGGGGGTTATAAAGGCCTTCTGAAGAGAAGCGATGCATTTGTGTAAGAAAAATATTTATTTTTAACATGTTACAAAGTAAAATTCTACACTTAAGTGGAATCCATATGTTTGTTTGGCCAGAAACTATTTTACTTTATAAAGTTTGAAATATGGATATTTTTCTTACATAAGGCCTTCATTAACCCCCCGGAGCCGTGTGGAGCACTTTTATGATGGATAGATGCACTTTTATGGACTTCAAAACAGAAACAGCAATTCACTGCCACTATAAAGCTTGGAAGAGCCAGTACATTTTTTAATATAACTCCGATTGTATTCGTCTGAAAGAAGAATGTCATATACACCTAGGATGACTTGAGGGTGAGTAAATCATGGCAACTATCCCTTCAATTTGTATCTGTTCTAACCCATTTTGCTATACAGTATGGCTTATATATGACTAAATAATTTTTACTCAGTTGGGATCATCTTTCATAAAGTATTTTCTTCTTTATTGTAACATATAATCAAGTGAAACAGCTTCTCAAACGAGAAAAAAAGGACTTTATTTCTATCAAGTTACATCAATAATTGATTGGATCTTGAGGTTTGCATATTATCCTTTTTTTAGTCCCCCTCCAGGAAGATCTCCAGGTCTCATTCCTGCTACATAGAATTTATATTTCTAGATGTTTTTTTTTTGGTTTGTTTTTTCACACACAATGCTTCAGACCTCACCTTGTTGCATTTGTCACAGCAGGCAAGAGCAAGGTGCTTTCCCTAGCTGATGCATACAACTGAAAAACATGGAGAATATCAAACCCTGCTCCTGGAAATTATTAATTTGTTACACAATTTTATTGCAAGGGGTGCAGGATATGTTAATGTTTTTGATTTAAGATTACCAGGGCACACGAATAAAAAAAATTATGATGTAGGCCTACATGGATAAGTAATTTATAATAAATACTGCAGTTTTACATATACAATAAAAATAGTCCGTTTTGATTTCATGGTGACTTTAAAAAGCATTTTTGTCAATATGTTAAAAATGTACCTGATGCAAATGTGAAAATATATAAAAAGCACTGTTTATAAATTATGTTTACAGAACTACAAATGAAGGCACTATTTATTTATACTTTGACAGTTCTTAGCATTCTAAGCTAATAAAAACAATTATAAAACTGTGTGTGTGTTAGGAGCGTGCGAGGGCACTCTGGCCTGTTCCACCTGTCACCTGATATTTGAGGAGAGTGTGTATGACAAACTGGAGCCAATAGTGGATGAAGAGACTGACATGTTGGATTTGGCATACGGACTCACCAAAACGTAAGACACTTTGATCTAAAGAGTCTGAGTGTCTGATTGAGTCAGTAACGTTTAAAGTGAGTTAGAATGATGGAAGTGGATTTGGCCAATGCTAATCACATCAATATATCTTAGACAAATAAAGGAAAGGTTTTATTTAAAGGGATAGTTCTCTTTGAAATTAATTTTTGGTATGTTTTAGCTTACCTCAAGGGCATCCAAGATGTAGGTGTCTTTGTTTCCACAGTAGTTTCAATTTTGATATTTTTAGGTCAAACCATTCTTGTCTGTCAGTCATATAATGCAGGTCTATGGTCACCACCTCAAAGAGCATGCACAGAGAAGTCCAAATTAAACACGATTTAATGACTCGTAAATGTAAGTACACATTGATGGCCTAAGACACGAAACGAGCGGTTTGTGTGAGAAAACGAACAGTATATCGTTTTTACCTCTTGTAACCACAGCCGCGCCCTCAGATCACTTGGACGTCCGCGCCCTCAGATCACTTGGACGTGGCTGTGGTTACAAGAGGTAAAAACGATATAAATACTGTTCGTTTTCTCACACTAACCGGTCGTTTCGTGTCTTAACATTTACGAGTCAATAAATCATGTTTAATTTGGACTTCTCTGTGCATGCTCTTTGAGGTGGTGACCATAACCCTGCATTATATGACTGACAGACAAGAACGGTTTGACCTAAAAATATCACAATTGAAACTACTGTGGAAACAAAGACACCTACATCTTGGATGCCCTTGAGGTAAGCTAAAACATACCAAAAATTTATTTCAAAGTGAACTATCCCTTTAAGACAAGAAAAAGTGCACTGCAAGATATTAACAATGCACTACAATGGTTTAAAAAATGTAGAAAGAATATGGTTGATTCAAATAATCCAATTTAGTTGGGTATTGACCTGCTCAAGAACACTGAAACATGTTGCTAGCTGGTTATCTAATTCAAATACATCCTATAGTTTAATCAACAATATTCACAACATATACATGACAACTGACAACTTATTTTTGCACAGACTGTGAAGAAAATGCTTGAACAAAGCTATGTGCTATTCTGAATGCATGCACTTTTGATGTTTACGGTGTTGTGCAATATCTTAAATGGTCTCTAAAATACAAATGAATAACATACTTCTAAACAGTAACTGCCTTAATTACATTATTTCAGAGGTCTCAGGGTTCACATGTTGCTTTTTTAATGTTGATGAATCTTTTTTTTTTAATGAAAGTGTGTGGGTATAATAACAATAATATAATAAATCATATTCTTTTTGACAATTTGGGTACAGTCTGACACCATTTTGCACATTATCAATATCTAAAATGTATTATCAACATCTAAAATGTTACTTTAATTAATGAATAAATAATAATTATGAATCATTTTAATTGATTAGAGTGATACGGCAAACTTTTACTTGAACAAAAACTATACCGTAAAAAAACCTTTCTTTTTCCGTTCATTATGCTAATAACTTTTTGTTGCTGTTCTGTCATTGGCTCAGATCTCGTTTGGGGTGTCAGGTGACTGTGGAGCACTGGATGGATGGAATGACTGTTCGCGTTCCGCATGAGATCAATGATCAACGAGGAAAACAAGAGGCAGTGAGCAGCAAATGATACACAAGCACTTGCACGTAAATTACCATGTTAACTAAACTATTATACTACTACTACTATACAGTCTACACCGTCTACTATACAGTCAGATCTGGTTTTACTTTCTAAAACTGATTTTGTATTGTTCTGTTTTAATTGGCATATGAACATTGTACTTTACACTTCCCACAAAATAATAAAATGAGTGTGACCAACCAGTATGCCCCTGTATACTACCCAAATTAATCTTAACACAAGAACGAATAGGATGACTATTTCTAGCCTTAAGTGATGTTGTGATTTTGAAGCTTGCTGGAAATAACTTTTTAAAATGTACTACAATATTCGCATATGTTCATCGGTAAATGTACTGTATATCTGTAACAGAGAACTTTCTCACTGAGCAGAGAATGTTTGTCATGCAAATGAGCTGTGTCAGAGACAGAGCCCTGTGCCCGAACATTGCTGCATTTGGATAATACCTAATGTAATCATGTTTTTTTTTGTTTTTTTTCACTAGTATGGTGAAGATTCGGAGTGAAATTATATCAGATATCTTACTGCAGCCAATGTTGTGTGTTTTTTTTTTTTAAGGGTTTTAAAGAAGGGCAAAACCTATGACACAGGCATACACGTGCATGTCGAGCAGAGCAGACATTCAATGGCTTGATCTCACCTGCATGTATGGAAGTAGTTTAAAACTACACCTGGATCAGTGTGAATGTGTGAGTCACACTGGAAACAAACTGCACACTGGAAGTCAATACTGTTTCCTCATTTCTCTTTATTGCATAAAATTAGTTAAATACTGCTTAAAGCTTCAGGCTAGTAAGCCAAAGGTTCTACATCCAGGTGGTGACCTTAAGACCCATGCTCAACCATAGACTGCTCTAGGGCCACTACATGCCTCGGATTGTAAGAAAACAACAGACTTTACAGCTGCTTTGCTTGAAGAAGGATACTTTTTAATGCAGTGGATGCGAGGGGTATCAGTGTATTGAAATATATCTCAAACATTCTCTTTTTTTCCTTGCATACTTTTTCCCCACCACTACAAACTTCTGCAGGTCATTTAGCTCAAACTGTTTGGCATACAGACTCCATTCGTACGGTGTATTGTTAATAATTTCCATCTTAGGTGTACTATATATTTTAGTTTTGTATAACTTTATACTTTTTTTTTAAAATGTATGGCAATTGTCTGAGTTCAAAGTTCAGAACAGAAGAATTCATGACTTAGAATTTGAATTGAATTAGCCACTCCCAACAGGAAGCTGAATTGGAATGTCAGGAAGTGGAATTTACTGAATTGCTATTTAAAGAAATTCAACACAGTAGTACAGTTAATTCACCATGGGGAATATATATATATATATTTTTTTATTACAAACTTTCCTTTACCCCAAGTATACTTAAAAATCAATTTAAAAATAATCCAACATCCTAAAATATTTGCTACCTTAATTCAAAATAAATTAAAATTCAGCATTTGAATTGAAAGTTGGCATTCTCTGTTCAATTCGTAATGCACAGTTGACAGAAAACAAGAATTCAACAAACCATTCTTATGCAGCCTCGTAAGCACCAGTATTCCTTTCAGGAAAAGCAAATGTATTTTTCTTATGAACCTGATAAAATTTAATGTCTAAAAGGAGAAATTATTATTTCATATTCTTCCCAAACAACGACTGTACACAGAATTGAGTTACTAAAGATAAGCAAAACATTAGATTTAATTAACAGAAATACAGATAGCACACTCCCACACACATTACAACACATACTAACAATGACACACACATTTCACAACTTTTTTTTTTGTATCGAAGGGATTGTGCACTCCAACTGTCATCAGCAGCTGTCAGTGTCCTCAGAACACTTAATGCTGGGTATCTGAAATATGTTGAGAGTGTAAGACTTCTAACATAACTATCCCTGATACAGACAGCACTACATTAATGGAGCTTTTTTTCATCTTTGTTTTTCAATCTATGCATTTAATCTACCCACTCACCCACCCATAAATATTGCGTGATATAGTGCTAATGAACAAAAATGCACATTATAAATGAATAAATTGTGGAAAACTCTTCCTGTGGTCCTGCTTATTTCATTTTTTTTTGTTTTCCTTAGACATTTTGCTTGACCATAAGTAGATAAACTTACACATGTACTGCAAACACGGCTGAACATGGGAGTGTAACAGGATCGCTTAGGTCAAACGTGGTATCGCAGAGCTCTGGAGACTCGTGCCCCCTCTCTTGGGGTATTTGACAAACTGACACCCCCTTAAATCGAGTGTCAACCACAGTCTGTCAAATACTCTAAGAGAAGAGTCTAGATCAGAGAGAGACCGGTAGATGAGTGGATAGACCTGGAGAGATGAGAAAAAACTATTGTAAAGCATGTTTAAAACAGGAAGATCTGTCTTTTGTCCCTATCACTCCTCCCTCTTTTCCTCCACCCGTTCGTCAGATGCACTCAAACAAAATAAATAATTAATGATTCTTGAGTTCTTAGAAAGCTTTTTCAGAATCAACACAAAAGAGAGTCCTTGAGTGGAGAACAGCATCCGGCTCAAAATATCAGGTATAATCATCAGTGAAATGATTAAAGATTTTTAAAAAAATAACCAAATCCTATGAAAGACCTTAAGCAAAGTTAAAATTTTGGATTTTTTAATAGAGATATTTCTTTCCCCACCATGCCTCTCTCTGTTTCTCTTTACTTCTCTTCCATTTTTAATTCTGCTTTCTTGTTTTATCTTTCTAGCCTGGATGAGAAGATGTTCAAACCTTTCTCGCTTCTGCAGTGGTTGGATCTGCATGGCTCCTCGCGTTGGCTTGGTGCCGCTTCCATGGGGACGTGTGCTCTCCGTGGCATGTATGTGTCATTCGTCGATGAGTGTTTGTGTGAAGCGGACAGCATGTGAGTGATCACTAATAAGCCACCAGCATGAGGAGGAAGTAAAAGGGGGAAGATAACACGCAGGCTTTAGAGCAGGAAATATCTGGAGGTTTAGAGACAAAACTGTGTGTGTTAAAGTAGTTGTGAAATGTTAAAAAAAAGTTCTGAGTTTGCAATACCAGCCACAATCTCTCCCGCCAAATTACTCCACAAACTGTAGTCCTGTGTGTGTTGCATTGTGTTTTATTATCTGAACCTTTTACATTTAGTTTATTTCCTAAAACACAACACAGTGCAATGCGTAATTCAAAAATCGATTAAACATCTGTGGAAAAAACAATACAGAAAATTCATATTAACACTGTATATTGGGCTGTATTTTTAAAGACTTGTCATACATTGTGCACAATCTTCAGATGTGGCTAATAGAATGGGAATAGGACTCAATTTGGACTCCAAGGCAAGCTGACAAAAAAGTGTCTATGATTGAGATACATTAAGAGTGTGTGTGCGTATACACTGTGAAGTATTTCATTAACATTAAAATTGTATACGCATCCATGACCCAAGACACAAGCACATGCTCATTCGTTGGGTGAGGAAAGTGGTAACTAATGCATGTTATACCTCGCTCCAGGAGTTCTGGTCAGATGAATAGTGGTGACTAATGCATGTTTTAGCTCACTCCAGGAATTGGTCAGATGAATAGTGGTAAATAATGCATGTTTTATTTCACTCCAGGAATTGGTCAGATGAATAAACGCAGATGCCATTCAAATCTTAAAGCACCTGCAGAACAAAATGATGTGATATTAATGTCTAATGCTCCTTGTGGAGTGTAGAGAGCCTGGTCTGACAGCTTCTAAAAGCATTAATACTGCACTCTTTGAAAATGGTTGAAGGTCTTTGTATTCAATTAGACTTTAAAGCCCTTAATAGCACAAACACAACACCTAAACATGCTTTCCCCTGTCCTGATTCAAGGAAATGTTCTCCTCACTAATATAAAATTCACCTTTCAGCGAAATTCGCCGGTTTAAAACCAAAATGGGTCACCTACGTGATTGTGCATTTACCCGCTATATCTCTATAGTTACCATAAACTGCGCAGCTTTAAAAAAACAATCATCATTCCTAATGCCGTTACCTGACAGACAATCCGAGTCAGAGTAGGGCAGAATTGTTTTCAAAGTATTTTACACCGCGAGTCTGTCAACTGGACACTGCCGAACAGAGACCTGCATGTCGGAAAGCAAACTGTGGCAAGTTAGCTTACAATGTTAACTGTCCTGTCAGATACACAGTGATTTTAACGAATTTTAGATCAAAAGCGATGGTTACATTTTTTTTTGTTTAGGTATTTTTTATATTTAGCTGCTTTTGTGTGTTTCTAAATCATTTCTGCATTTCCTCAATGTTATAAAATGAGCGGTATATATATTGTAATATCGCGAGCGGGCCGTTAGCGCAGAGCGAGCAGGAACGAGCAAGTTAAAGGTTGTATCAGTGATTTCAGGCCCAAAAATAAATGATCACATTCATCTAATCTTTCCTAACGATCCGCTAGCTGCCCGCCCCATAAGCAGGCTGTCTTTTTTTGACAGCCTGCTTATGGGGCGGACAGCTAGCGGATCGTTAGGAAAGATTAGATGAATGTGATCATTTATTTTTGGGCCTGAAATCACTGATACAACCTTTAATGAGTTGTCGTCGAAAAAGATGGATAAAGCAAAAAAGCTGTCGAGGGCTAAAACCATAAAAGAGAGAGGGGAAAGGAGACGGCATGTCAGCTGATGTGACCGCAGCTCAATACAAGCATGGTGAAAGGCCACAGGGTTTAAAGTGTGATGTCCAGGCATGTAGGCTAATGCCATTGGGACTACCGGGAGATTCCCGGGGGGCCGACGTGCTTTTTGGGCCGATACATCATACTTTTTTTTTCTTTTCTCTTTGTCTTAACGGCCCATAGAAGTCGTACATCGGCGGCCCATTCGTTTTGTCTAGCTTAAAGGAGCCGTATGTAAGGTTGTGGCCAAAACTGGTACTGCAATCACTTTCAAATTACTGACTCAAGGTTGCCAGATATGCTGTAGGATCCGATTACGACACGTTATTAGCTGCAGCTGTGGAAACTAGAGCAGAGCTGGCAACCCGAATGCTGCAACTCTACTGACTTCATGATTGGTAGATCGGTGGAGGGTGGCACTCAGACCAAAACACAACATGACAACATCAACATCAGTTGAGGGCTGCAACTTTACTTTTTAAATGACAATATCCTGGCCGGACTACTGTTGTCAGTGATATAAGTATTTGAAATGAACATGATTTCTTAATGTCTAGTGACATATCAGGGAAAATGTATGATTAATTGAAATAAATTTCTTACATACAGCTCCTTTAATTGGCGACACTGGGTTAGTGCACGAGTTCTTGATTGACACTGGGCTGGCCCAATCACATCTTTAATGTGAAGTATAGAAAAATACTTTCAAGTATAGAAATTAGTAAAATGGGATTAATATTATAACTATTATTATGTAGTGTAATGTAAACCGACACCGTAACTAAAAGAGGTTTCAAATTTTCTTTGTTTAATTTGCACACTGAATATGGGTTGGAACTTTTAACTTTCAAAGTGCACCAGATTGATGAATTTAACATTAAAAAGCACAACATTTTCTTCTGGGCGAGCATACCCCCCACACCCCTAGAGGGACAGAGGTACTGTACACTCACCACAGCTTTACCAAAAATACTGTGAGAAACACTGGTATTGCTATGCCAATCCAGTTTACAGCTTTGGGGGATTCATCACTAGTTCAATTCTATTAATAAGTGGCCATTTTGTACTTATTTCATCTGTTAACTCTCACTCGTTCCTACTCACTCATTACATTTATTTTTTTATTTCGATTATTTTCGGGTGGTGTATATATATGTATGTGTGTGTGTGTGTGCATATATATATATATATTTATATATATATTTATATTTATATAAACTTGATTGGATTGGATTTTTTGCTGCCGGATCCTTCTCACCTTTTTTACCCCTGACCCGTTTTCATGCCTGATAAAAATAATTGAAAACTCAAATTCATTCTAGCAGATTTTTTAAATCAATGACTGCAGTGGGCAAAAAAAAAAAGAAGGAAAAGCTACATTTCAGTTGTGGTGTAGCAAAGTCTGGCTGGGAGTAATAAATTACAGTTAAATTGTGAATTATGCAAACACCGTGTTGTGAAGTGAGGAACTCATTCATTGCTTGTTTGATTAAAAAGCTTTGGCTGCCTGCCACCCTTCAGCAACCTTTTAAACCATTTGAGCATAAGTTAAAAGTTTTAAGTTAATTTCTGTAGTGCTGCCAGCAACTGAGTGGTTTTTAGAGTCCACTTGCAACGGTCGAGCTCTTCACAGACTGCTTTTGTGGTTGATTGGTGTTTTTGTGCTCAGCTGTCATGTGGTAATGTGTGAATTTCTGGTGGGGGATTTTGGATCCTCTGGTCTACTAAGTTTTCACACTCTTTCTCCTCGTGTCTCCACACTGCTGACGATCACTAATGTGTGACGGAGCACAGGTCCAACCCTTGGCCTTCTCATCAGGCAGACGACCTTCTCAGGCATGAAGATCCAGTGGTACCGAAAGATCTTAACATTTTCTATCTAAGCCATAAAGCCATATCCAGGAATCAGGATTTAAATGATGTAATTTAAATTTAAGAAGAGTTGCTAAATTAATTCAGAAACAGTTAAAATGGAATCTGATTTATACCAGCCGTGCCTTACAGTTGCTTGTGCTCAAGGTTAATGAGCATTACTGTAATGTGCTTTAATAAAAATATAATTGGCTTTATGCCCAGCTGCACTACTTCCTGAACTTCAGCCAGCTCCTTGTTTCCTGTCTGCCATTATTGGACAAATTGATTCATTCAGGTGTGCCTGACCTCAGTAGTCACGGCAACAATAATCAGACACACCTGAATTAATCAAGTTTGTCCAATAATGGCAGACAGGAAACAAGGAGCTGGCTGAAGTTCAGGAAGTAGTGCAGCTGGGCATAAAGCCTATTGGTCAATGCATATGCATGGCAGAGAACAGACACACTGGTCAAAGTTGGTACATACCCTTTTAGTGTTTTGGCTAGTTAGCAAGCTAATGAAACTGTTAATTGCTACAGACATAGCTAAATATCTTATTAGTGTTGTGTCCTGGGACTGAAATTAACACCCGCCAACCTGACAAATGTGGGTTAAAATCAACTGAGGCGGGTAACACTATCAACTCACTAGCCTATTTGGTGGGTTATGATTATGTTCTGTCACTTTGTATGACATGGTTATTTTTTACATGACTTTGTTTGAACGGAATGACTTTTTTTGAGCGGATGTCAATTAAGGAGATTCTCCAGTAAGCTGAGTTCAGTAGCCTACTCAGGAAAGGAAAGGAAACAGCTGATCATTTTATGAATTGAGAGCTGGTACACTCATCCTCAGAGTGCTTACCATTAAGCATTTATTTTGTAGTAAGTTATATTTGGAGTTTACAATGGAATAAATTCTGTTTTAAAAGAGAAGCCACAGAATTTTGCAACAAATAGTATTCACTTTATGGCTTATTTATTTCTATGATATCCGTAAACAATAATTGAAAGCAATTCAGTTATTCATGTTATTCACAACCATGGTTGTGTCCTTGAGAAAGGATCTTAACTGGAGGTTGTTCCAGTAAATGTATATACTGTAAGTTACTTTAAATGTATGCTAAAAATCTAGTTACTGCTAAAGCTTTTGAGCGGGTTTGCAGACCCTGCTGAAAAATCCAGCATTGCTGGCTTAAGTTCCCTTTCAGCCGAGAACGTCAGACATAGTCGATGTCGACTCAGTCGATGTCGACGTCCTCCGTTCCCTCCTTCAGGGAACGGCAGGTTGCCTACGCAACCAGGACGTTATGTTTTGCATGCTGGTTGCTGATTTTCTGGTCCTCAGCATGGGATGCAGGAGTCCTAGACTGGCTACAACAGGCTCAGTTTTGCTTTAAGAACAGCATGCGAGTCCACCAGCTAGACAGCACCATATCAGCTCTAACCAGCCTGGACCATCAGGGGATTCATGCTGGTTTATGCTGGACTTTTCAGCAGGTGATGCTCATAAATTATGGACTAACTCATTTTACTAATTTAGACCAGATAAGAACATTGTCAGAACACGTGGAAAAATGTTATCTTTAGGGATAGCAGCTTGTCACTGAGCCAGTATCACCAATACACTTTTGTGCTTTTTCTACAACCTAAAGGGTTTATAGTAGTATCAAATTATACTACCTCAAATTAGTAGCATATAATTACTGCAAATTAGTACATTAAGCATGCATACTAGTACTTAATGGGTGCATATAAGTGCTTTAATGTACTAATATGCACCCTTTAGGGGTAGATAAGACAGAAAGTACTACCTCAGTGATGAGTTGACAGTCCACTTTTTGGACATTTTGTGAAGTCATATGTTTTCCATATGTAGATGACTCACCGCACAGGATACAGCATCGGTGGTCTAACAGCTTGAGATTCTGCCTCACGCAGAGTAGACAAAAGCTTGCATATCTCCATTGCCAGATTGATGCTGCCTGCAATCAAAAGAACAGTGCCAAAAACAGAGGTGCTTGTCATTTATTTTAGCATATTTCAGAAAATGGGGTCTTGTTGGAGAACACTCCAAAAGAGGTTTTATTGTGAACAAAGCGTTTTTGGTTTTCATTAGCACAATTACAATTATATTTGTTATACGACTTACCATATAAAGATAATGACATGCAAACACGCTGAGATTTCCTCATTTTCCTCCTTTTGTGTACATGACTGTAAAGACTTGTCAGGGTTCTGCCCTGGCAGCTTTGTCTGTGTTGTCTTTGTTTCATGTCTCTATGTTTGTGTTGTGCTTGAACATATAGTTTTGTTTGTGTTGGCCATGTGCTCCTCTGTTCCTGCCTCCTTGTTTCCCTGTACCGCCATCTTGTCTAGTTGAGTCCTCGTTTGTCCGAGTGTTATCACCTGTTCCTCTTGTTCTCTCATGTGTTGCCAGTTCGTTAGATGTTGTGCTACTGTGTACTTCTGTGCTACATAGTTTGTTTCTTGTTACTAAAGTCTATAGTGTTTTATTTGTATATGTTTTTTAGTGCTTTAGTTCTGCCATCGATCCTGTCTGTCGTGTCTCTAGTTCCAGTCCTGTCCTGCTAGCAGAGCGTCCCTGGCTGCTTACACTCTTTGCTTTGGAGCAAGCCTGGTGCTGATCCTGAGATCCCTGAGTGCCTTGCTGTTGTACTTGAAGTTCTTGTCTGGGTATTGCTAGTATTCTCAGGTCTCATTCTTCTCTGCCATTACTACTCTCCAGCCTACAGTCATCTTGTGCTATTACAACTGCTGCTCGGCTAGTTACAACGGCTGTCAATGTCTCATCCCTGCCTATTGTCTGGACTGATCACCTCTCCCACCACATCTGGTCATCTGTCTACTGTTTGTCAATAAACCTGTTAACTCTCGTTCTGCATTTGAGTCCTCCTTCATAGATTATGGAAGGTAGATTATGATGTATTGGAGTGATGGTGTTAAACAACATGGATTATACAGCGTGCTTATGTTTAATGGTTTACTTTAGGAATGTTGAGCAAATTGAAAAAAAATTGTTTTGTAAATATACCAATGTAGTTGCTGAAGCCACTGTCTCGTATTGATGAGGTGGTCCTATAAGGTCCTGTGTAGTATAGCCAACTCATTTGGCACAAAAGCGGATCCACCAATTATCTTGTTCCTGTTTACATGAATATATGTGACAGCTCTGGTTAATGGACGTGAATATCTTGCAATGTAGTTGCTTAGGGTCATTTGCAATTGATGAGACTACAAAGGATGGTAATTATAATGCAGTCCTGGGAAGAAGTGTGTTATTGAGGGCATGCATGCAATTCAGAAGTGTCTGTCAATGAAGAAGGCAATCATGTTAATGATAATTCATATTGTGAATTTTAGAGCACAAAAACCAACGCTAAGAAAAGCAGCAGAAGGAGAAACAACCATGCAAATGTGTGCAGCGTGACTCATATTTTGTCTATGGAGATGGATCAAAATATGTATGGATTGGAACAGTTTTTTTTCTGTTCCTCATTAAGCCTGTGTTCAGTGATCTCTGACTCACAATCATAGCCGCTCAGCAGCCTCCACCCTCCACACTGCGGCTGACAGCAGCAACATTTCAGGCCTGATTCTCACAGAGTGTGTCTGACAAAGAACAAGAGAGAGAAACTTCAGTTACACCTTCACAACTCTAAAGAAAAAGATGCTTCCTTCGAAGAGACACCTCTTTTTTTATTTTTTTTCTGTTTGTCATGCAGTTTGCTGCAGTAGCCAAAATAGAAAAAGAGAAAGGAGTTATTTAAGGTAAATTTTTATTCAGATGCTCGGTATCGAGGTGTTTGAGTTGTGCTGTGCTCTGCTGGTATAGTTTGGATCAAATATTCACTGCAGCTTTTCAGTGTGAGATGCAGATATAGATCAGCAAAGTGTTCTAACCACACCAATCATGATGACTCACATGCACTCATATCACACTCTCACACGCACACAGACTTATAGATGTTCTCTTCTGCTTCTATCAAAGCATCAAATATAAAAATAAACATCTTTTCTGAATTTATTCATAATGTCTCTTTTACTACCTTATGTGAATATCTGTTTTAAGTATTGTGTGTGTCCAGGATGGTCATGTTTGTGCATGAATGTGTACAACTTATGTCTGTAAGTGACAGTGTGTTTGTGTAGTTGGGCATGTTTTTAGATAATATTTAAACATGCACTGTTCACTAAAGTTCTGATTGCTTCTTAATCCTTGATTATAAAGTCCTGTGGAGGAAATCGTAGGGTTCTCTTCTTCATTGTAAGGTTGTGTGTTGTGTATGAGTGTGTACATGTGGCCGTGTGCGGGTGGGTGAGTTTTCAATATCTCTGTAAATAATCAGATGTGTGTGCAATCACCATTTCAACACTCAACCGGCTAAAGTTGTGGGCCATCTCTTAAAGGGGAAGTTCTGATATTCAGTTTGTCTTAAAGGAGAAGTTGACTTTGTTTCTTCAGCATGCGCCTTAAGCAAGTGTTTTCATCAGCCTCTTCTGCATGACTTTATTAGTACAAAGTTGTGCTTTATAATACTGCAAGGAAGGTAAAAAGAGGAATGAATTTGAATGTACATTTGAACTTTTTGCAAGTTGAGTGCTTTTGACTCTGTGGGATTTGATGAGTTTTTAACTTTAGCTCTGGTAATTCTTCAAGCTATGTACCAGGCCCTTGCACACTTACAAAGAATTTACGCTTTACACGCACGCCCACAAACACGCACACGCACAAACACACATGCACAAACACACAACACTCATGTACTGCACTGTAAAAATGATTTTTGGTTTAACTTTAAAAAGTAAGGTTGCCTTAAAATGTTGAGTTCATTAAAATAAAACATTTGAAGGAGATTGTTTACAGAAACTCAAAATATTATGCTGTCTGAACCACATTAATTATCTAAGTTGATTTGACAAAAGAAAAAAAGCTGTGATAGCAAATCATAAAATATTTTTTTACAGTGTGAAAACAAAACCTGATAATTTCAAATGATTTTTTATTTTGTATATATATATTTTTTTTAAATGTGTGAAAGTTACCAGTGCATTGCAACTAATGCACTTAATGACCTTTTTAAACCAAAAATTGTAAAAAAAAGAAAAAAAAAAGAAGTATTTATTGCCAGATGCTACTTGGTTTGATAAACTGTGTCGAATGCAATGAAATATACACATTTTAAAGTGTAATTTAAGTGCTGTTTTCAAGTACTATTTTGAGCCACTCAAATGCAGTGACAAATTATGTCTTTAGAAATTATGTCTTCAAAATCACACAAGGCAAATCAATTATATCCAAAAGTTAAATAAATAGACATTGAAAAGAGTAGCCTATATTTTTTGCTCCGTCCGTCCATGTACATATGCAGATACAGAGCTGTATCTTGTGAGGGAAGAAGTGAGAAGATGGAGGCAACCTGATAATAGCCTCTTGTGTGACTCAGAATTTGGTCAGGCAGCTCTTGCATCAGTGGGCAGAGTTTCATCTGCAGGCCTTATGACACATGACAACTATATAAATACACTTTGAAAATGATTTTCTATTGTTTTCTCTAACTTTAAAATCAATTCTTTAATGATCTAAAATTAATTGCTGCTTGACAGAATCCAGTTTAAAAAAAGCTGGAACGTTTTGGTGTGATTTGTTCACCAATTAGGCCATGAACTGTGAAACTGCATTTGAGATGTGGCCATTAGTTCGACAATGAATGTTCAGCGTGAAGCTGCACTGTTAACATTGTCATCATGAGCTGTTTCAAAGCAACATATTCAAATTGCTGTTGATTGCAAAGCTGCACTTACATTTAATATCTTCTGTAGTGACGGTAACATCCAGTGGGGGGCCTTGGAACTTCAGTGAATGTGGAACAGAACATATGTCCATATTTAGAGAGTGAGACTGAAAGAATGTGTGTGTGAGAGAGAGAGAGGGAGAGAGAGTGAGAGGGGGAAGAAATTAGAAATCCTTGCTAAGGAGGGAGGGAGAAAGGAAGGGGACAGTAATGAAAATTAAAGAGAAAACAAAAAGTTGTGGGGGACATGAGATGGGTTGGGTGGGTAAAGTTCCTCACACCAAGTTCCAGACAACTTCTCATCTGGATGATACAGTCAAACCCCTTTACAATTTATTTTATGAGGAATAAATAAATAAATATATAATCTCGAAGACAGTTCAAGCTCTTTTCCTTTGTGGGAATTGATGCATGTTTTCTTTCTTTCTATTTTTTTCCTTTTTTTTGTGAATGAGGAGATTTAGAGCAGCCTTGCCGAGGACGATTGAGGGAGATGGATGAAAATGAGTCCACATCAGAAGGTCTCAAACTGCACTAACCTTCAATCTACCAGAAGTGGACCGGTGACCTGGCCTGTGGAGGAAAAGGTGAATTTACATAGAGGTAGCAATGGTTTGTTTGTGTAAGTTCAGGAAATGATTTACATGAGGTGTCCTTGAATGGACCTCAAACTGAGGGTAGGTGAGCTATACATGAGACATTTACTTAAACCTGTTATGCATTTAGTGGTTGTGCATGCGTTTAGCTAATATTTAAACTTCTGATATTCACATCACTGGTCAGTCGTATCTAAATATGAAATTCTGTACCTAAATGAAATCTGGTTCCTTGGGGTAATTACTGCTATTTCAGTGGAAATATACAGCATGTATATGTTTTTTTATTTTTATTATTCAGACCCATGTGTCCTGACATCACAAGTACATGTTTTTCAGATATGATCTATTTGTTGTGTTTTGCAACTAAATAAGAGCATCTGCTCATCTACAGTATGTCTCCTAAACATTCTCTGTCACAATTAGAATGCAGTGCTTTCCAGATCTTTAACAGATGTCTTGCTGACATGTGTGCTTACTGGGATACGGTGTCTGATACACACTCAACTTTTTTATTAACACACATGAAAGCTTGAGAAATATTTGTATTTTATTTTATGGAACATTATGGGAGCTAATCTGATGTTGGGCCCTTTGTAATATAATCTTATTTGATTCTTAGGGGAAATCTTTATTGATCCTTAGCATCCTTGTTCATAATTATGAATTTCCATTATCAATTTTGGATAGGGATGTTTTAATGCGTCAACCAGAATAATAGACTAATATTGTTCAGTCTTGTTTTGCAATTTTGCCTGTGATTTTTTTTTTTCTTTTTTTTTTTCTTGCAATAAATAAATAAAATAAAACATCCAATGACAAACCGTGCTACCTCTCCTGATGAAAATATGGAAAGGTCAGTGAAGCATTCACACCAGATGGCATATCTGAAGAGAGATTATCTGAAAGGTGTGACATTTCTTCTCTCAATGAACAGATAATTGCATAATTCTTTTAGTTTTCTCTTTATTTATCAGTACTTTTGTTGATGCTGCCGATGATGATTTTAACCTTTTTTTTGTTGTGATGTGTATATGTAATTGGTGTGCAATTGTGTTTGCTTTTAATTTGTAGATGAGGAAGTCCACAATTCCAAGAAGAAAAAGTGCTGTTATTAAAGCTTTCAGCAAAACCAGACAAAGGTATGTATAAACAAGCAAGTTACAATAAGAAGTTAAAATACATAATACAAACATACTCTTTTTTTGAGTCTTTGGGCTTTTAAAATTTAAATTTCACTTCCCCCTCACACACATACAAACATGCTCTCATTATTCTTGCCTCCTTTACCCTTTAATTGACTCCAAACTGAAAATCAAAATACCTCTTTTCCCCTCTGTTCCTGACTGACTGATCTATGTGTGCCTACTTACCTACTTAACCATATTTTGGGGACACATTTGTACTCAGAAGTCACCTAACCCCCCACCGCCCCTATGGGTCTATGAAATGAATAAGTGAATGTACACATTTAGATAGCCAACTAAGTGTGTGTGTATTTGATCTAGCTGATTTAAATCTTGATATACTGTGTATATATACTATACGGCCTATGTGTGGCCCGTGCTGGCAAAATGAGCTGCAATGAGCACATTTTCAAAAACGAGATATTGTTATTTTCACATTCTCTATTAAAAAACATTAAAAATGATATATCATTTGTTGGTATCAGACAAAAAAATTACTGAGCTACACCTGTTTGAGTTCGATAGAGTCAGCAAAGTGAATTTTGAGAAAATTTCGGAAAAGTTTTCTGAATGTTCAAACCCGTCTCGGGTAACTTGCGTGTAACCCATGTTCTCTAAATAGGGAACGAGACGCTGCGTAGCGATGATGCAATGGGAACGCCCTTAGGGCGATGCTGATTGTCTGAACCCGTATAGAATCATGCCAATTAATTGGCTGATGGCACGGGCACCTCCTCAGCGGCGCTATGTCACTCACTCCAATACAGTGAACGCGTCATCTGCTCCTCTGATTTTCCACCAATGAAGAAGGAGCTCCTTCGGCAACAAGAGGAGCTTGGCAGCAAATGCAGCATCTCATTCCCTATTCAGAGAACATGGGTTACACAAGTAACCCGAGACGTTCTCTTTCATAGGTTCATCCAACGCTGTGTAGCGATGACGCAATGGGTACGATATACCACACATGCCAAGCTAAGTGCTACCGGATCTGGCTCAAAAAGGAACTCTCCTTCAACCTTTTTTTTTTTTTTTGAGCCAGACAAAACTAATCTAGGACCTAATTCAACCAGTTCATATGGAAATAACCCGGGAACCAGGGGCCGCATCTAAATCCGAGTTATAAAACCTGATAAAAGTGTGCAGATGGGACCAACCTGCCACCACACAAGTATCTTCAAAAGGAACTCACTTAAAAAGAGCCTGGGAAGACACGATACTCCAAGTAGAGTGAGCTTTAACAGCCAGAGGTGAAGGAAGCTTCTGCACCTCATAAGCCAAAGAAATTGTGTCTCTCACCCAGTGAGATCCTGTGCTTAGAGGCGGCGAGCCCTGGGCGGCCGGCCCCAAAGCATACAAACAACTGAGACGACTTGCACCACTGGCCAGAGCAGTCCACGTATGCCTTTAAAGCCCGAAAAGGGCGAAGCAAATGATGCTTCTCCTCCTCAGCAGAGGAAAAATGAGGGGGACAGAAAGAGTGAAGGACGACCACTTGAGAACGGAATAACGTGGACAAAACGTTTGGGACATAACCAGGTCTAGGTTGTAGAAACACCTTCACAAGACCTGGGGCAAACTCATACAAGGCTCACTCACAGAAAGAGCCTGCAGATCCCCCACACGCTTGAGAAAGGCCAATGCTAACAAAAGTGCCACCTTGTCCGGAGCTGACTTCAAGGTTTCAAAGGGAGGCTCTAATAGCCCCTCCAAAATAACTGACAAATCCCAGGTAGGGGCATGAGACGTGCAGGCCTCAGACCTAACACCACGCATAAACGAGGATACCAGACGGTGTCTACCTAGGGGGACCACGTCTGACTCCCGATAGGCGGCGATAGCAGTGACATAAACTATTAAGGTAGTAGCAGCTGCTGCAGCCACAAACTTATCCTGTGGGAATTCCAACACTGAACCGACCGGGCAGCTGACTGGGTCCACTGCATGAGCCGAACACCAAGACTCAAAGTCCTTCCACTTAGAAAAATACAGCCATCTAGTAGAAGGCACACAAGCGTTATCAATGCTCTTCCGAACATTAGCAGGAAGACCAGATGCCACTGTCGCTAGCGATTCCCTTTTGTCTGCCACACCCACAGCCTCCATAAGTAATCATGGAGAAACTCCAACGGAGAATCAGCGCGGCACGAACGCCCGGGCAAGAGAGAGTGAGAGAGGGAATAGCAGGCCTGCTCACTATCTAACGCCTCGAGCTCGACGTCCAATCCCTTAGGCCTCAGCTTCATGAAGGGCCTCGGCTGCATCACCGACAGCAGAGCGGCGGGGGAGAGCGGACGGATCTTTATCAAAGCAAAGCAAGCCTCGCAAGGAGAGTTTTAAGACTAAAATTCTAACAGGACTTGCAGCTAGACGAGCATGTGATAAGCCGAGACATTTCACACACATACCGTGTGGGTCGTCGCTCGCAATGAAGCGAGAGCACGGAGGCTGGCAACGGCGGAAATCCATTATGCTTCAGCTTCACAGAAAGGAGAACAATGTTCCACAAAATGCAGTCGCATCACAAAGACGAAAAATCCGAAGAATAATGCGAACTAGCACGGGCCAGAAAAATCGCTTCTTCTGAAGAAGAAAATCCGAGGAGCAGATATTCACTGTATAAGAGTGAGTGACATAGCGCTGCTGAGGAGACGCCCGCGCCATCAGCCAATGAATCGGCGTGGTTCTATAGGGGTTCAGACAATCAGCACTGCGGGTGGGGCGTTCCCATTGCGTCATCGCTACAGCGTCCAGTGAACCTATGAAAGAGAACAAAATCACTTAGCAACCATACCTTAAAATCCCTGGTAATAACACCAAATTTGGCACACACCAAGTCAAAACCCATATCTATAGGGAAAAAAAATATTTCACTTTTTTCCATGATACCACAATTTTTTGATTAACATTGATTAAACAGACAGCCATTAGACCTAGGCTAACCGCACAGATCTAAAGTTACACATCAAATGTCCCAAATTTCCCCCAACAGTTAACCATTCTTTTAACACATAACAGATAATGTTTGCGTGAAATCTCGCCAATACAGATATTTTAAAATACTGTCTGTAATTTATACGTAGGCTATATATCGGGATTTAATTGCTATTTGAAGCATTGGGATTGCTAGAGAGTGCTTAATGAACACATGTGAAAACCTCAAATTCAACTAAAATTTAAATTTCTTCACTTGTTTTGCCTGTAGCTAGAAATTAGCCCATGCGCACTCCGATTCATTTTGCCCTCATGAAACACACACACACACATTGACTGACTGCATATATCTGACCAATCCCTTGGTGGCTAGAAGACACACTCTGCCTTATATAGGCAGGAATGCAACAACAGACACACACACACATAAGAAAGCTGGCAAAGTGCGTCATTCAGATTAGGAGCTAGAAGAGAGAGAGAGAGACAGTGGCAAGGTGCCAAGAGAAAAATGAATAAATATAACAGAAAGCTAAAAATCTTGCAATTATTTGTCTAGTTTCAGAAAGCTGTTAGTTTTTTCATTTTTGGAAAAGCATAGATAAATTAGAAATATGCGAGAGAAGTCTACAGGTTTTGTTACTGTAGCTTAAGCAACAGGTTGTAGGGGAAAGCATATAAGAAAACAAGGCATTCATATCATTCTAGTTTTATGTAAAATTTACTGAAATTCACACACACAGCACAGAATGAATAAATACATTTATAAACCACATTTCCCCCCAGATATATATTATACTTTATAAGCCAGTCTTTTGTGTGACAGTAGGATAATTTTTTTACATTTTTTTAAAATATAATGTAAAAATTGTAATGGAAGATACATTTGCACCTTGAAATTTAAACAGGAACACAATCGCAGGAACAGGTGTTTTCTTCACTACTGTAATTCAGCTCGTTGTCATGGCAGTTAAAGTAGACAGATTTCGAGAGAACGAAAATGATACCTCTTTATGTATAACATTGAAAAAAACATTACTGAATGTGTTTACATGCTCAGAATGTTTCCGTTTTTCTGCACCAAATAAACATTGGCTCATGTAAACCTTTATCAATATTTGTGATTATCAGTATTTGTTAATTATTGCATGTTTTATACATTCCTATTATTATAGATTCTGAAGTCTGTTTAAAGCCCAGTTCATGGAAAATGCTGTATTTGTATGTAAATGTAGAAATCAAGGAAACAGTGCAGCCTTTGCCAACATAATATCATTTATATAAGGACACACTGAATGAGACATTTTTACTTAAAGGGATAGTTCACCTAAAAATTTAAATTCTGTCATCATTTATTCACCCTCAAGTTGTGCCGAACTTGTATGAAGTGCTTTCTTCTGCTGATCACAAAAGACGATATTTTGTTGAATGTCGGTAACCAAACAGTTGTAGGCCACATTGACTTCCATAGTATTTTCCCCCCCTGGAAGTCATGGAAGTCAAGTCCATCAACTGTTTGGTTACTGATATTCTTCAAAATACCTTGTTTTTTGTTCAGCAAAAGAAAGAACTTTACAGGTTTGTCACAACTTAAGGGTGAGTAAATGATGACAGAATTTTCATTTTTGGGTTAACTTTTTCTTTAAACAAACATTGTCTTATATTATAAAACAGATTGTTCCGGTCCTTGATGCTGATTAGTCAATATGCTATAACCGCCAAACATATTTGTATATCACTTAGCATCCACCCTTGGCAACATAAACAGTACAAAATACTGTGAAAATTGTAAAACTGTTTATCATTTATTTAATGTATGAGTGACCCCTTTTTGACATAATGTCTGCATCATTCACCTAGGTAACACTTGCACCCGGCGCAAATGACTTTGACGCATGTATCATTCGTATTTTGCACCCGCGCAAAGCGGACTTTTCCCTCCACAGACGCACGCCGGTAAACTAGAGAATGACCTTGCGCTCCATGGGCGGTTCAGCGCAAAAAATGAGGCGTGTTCCGGCGCAAACAATCCCTGGTGCTATTTTGCAGTTCCAGAAAACAATTGCACCACTGACCAGAAAAAACCTAGTCTAAAGTCAGTGGCGCGTTGAGCGTACATTCAGATGCTATTTTAAGCGCGCATGCTTGGTCATAATACAGAGTGTGAACAACGCGCATTCACTGTAGATGATTCTCTCATCTACACAGATGCATTTTCTTTTTTGCAAATGATACATTATTATAAGGAAAAATATTAAAACTCGAGGGAAATTATTGTTGTGTCCATGACGATGGGAAAAATAGGCATAAAGCATTTACCCAAATTATTATATGCATGTATAACCAAAGCTAATTTGGGTGGGTTTGTCCCATCCCCAATGTCACTTCTCTTTCTTTTACGGCCGTGACGAGAACATCGATTTCCACGGCTGTGAACCAATTCTGAAACGCGCCTGGTAAATGCGCCGTTATAATAGTATTGCGCCATGGAACAAGCGCACCTCGTTCATCATGCTCTTAAAGGGAATGTGAGATGACGCTGTGATTGGTTTATTTCACGTTACGCCCAAACCACACCTATGAATAATGAAGCTACTTCAGACCAACCCCTTTTAAACTTGCGTCGGGCGCAAGAGGCATTTATCCCGCCGGTAAAATAGCAACAGCACCCAAGACCCGCCCACAAAGTTACTTGCGCTTTGCGCTTGATACTTGCGTTTCAGATCGTTAAAATAGGGCCCTTAAAGTCTATAGTCCACTTTAGACATTCTACTGACTATAAATAACTTTGCAAGTATATGTCAACTAATTCTACTAACCATACCCTAACAGTCTAGTAATACTCTGAGAGTAAGGGTACGTTTACACGACAACAATGTGCTAAAAACGGAAAAGTTTTTTCCTTTGTACAGATGACAACTTTATCAAAATGATTCCTGTTCACACGGATCCGCAAAAAACGCAGTATTATGCATGCCACATGCCAGACAAGTAGTTGGTGATGTTACTTTATAAAGAAAGACTACGTGTCCGCGCACATATGCATTATTTTACTACAGAGCACTCAATCCGAATGGACATGCCTATAGACACAAATTACAAAATGTATACGTTTTTTGTCCGATTTTCATTCTAGGGATGTTAATCTTAATAATACTGTGTTATTACTTTGTCTTCTGGGTAAATTTCTTTTTCACTAAGCCAGAAACATTTACTGTAATCCCAATTTTAGAATGTTCTCCTCTGAAGTCCCATTTTACTTCCTTTAAGAAAATGTAAAAACCTTTGAACACAAAGGCTTCGAAAAAATATATATTCCTTTAGTCTGTGGTAAGGAACATTTAATTTTTCATGATGACAAAATGTTCTGTTGATTTGTGTAACTCTTATAACCACTTGTGATGTTGTCTAACCATAAGTAACTTTGTCAACTAAGGGGCCGTTTACACAATATCGTTTTCAACAAAGACTTGTTATGCTTTTTGGCCATTCATTTACATTACAACAGCGTTTTTGTGGCCTGAAAATGCAAACTTTTGAAAATGATGTTGTGTAAACGGCCCCTTAGTTGACAAAGTTCCTTATGGTTAGTAGAATTAACTAAAGTGATCCCCCCTGTCATTCTCATGCGAGTCCAGGAGATAGAAGTTTTTCCACGCTGAGAGTTAAGCAGATGTGTGTGTGTTTGTGTGTGTGAGGAAATAACCTATATTATGTTAAGACATAAACTGTTCCTGTTCTCTGTATTTATCTGAGCTCCATCAGACGAGGCATGTTGTTTTGCTTGTTTACACTCACTGTCAGAGACTATTTTTCTAGTTGAAGGATGCCAGGCACTCAGGCAGTGGCCTCTCGTTCCTTATTGCTTAGTCATCAAACTTGTTGATGTTTTAATGTAAAATTTTTTTAGTAAATTGGGTTAATATAGGACAAGTAATGTGGGACACCTAGTACATTACAGAAATTTAATTGGCATCCCTAAATGTTCTTCATTGCTATTGTGATTTTAACCTGTTCACTCTTCTACAGCGATGAGTATGGGGCATGTAATGCATCCCAAAATGCAGTGCTGTTGATGGAAGCACATGCTCACCTTACCATCGGCTTGCAGTCAAGAGAAAGACTTCTGCTGCTTTTCACAGATTCGCTTATCATCGCCAAGACTAAGTATGTGAACTTTTTAGTGGGTGTGAGTATGTGCATTAATATGTTAAAATGTAGGACATCTGTCTCTCTAAAAGTGCATGTGTGCATTGTGTGTGTTACATGTTACAGGTCTCTGTATCTAAAGCTGAAGGATAGTGTTAGCCTCTCAGACATATGGCTGGCATCCTGTGTTCATAGCATCACAGACAGGAAGCTCACCTCCAAGAACTCGTTTGTGATTGGCTGGCCGACCATCAATTATGTCATCAGTTTCAGGTGGTCTTTGCAAAACTATTTCAAAATTGCTTAAATGTCAAACATCTGTAGTTTTGGCAATCCAAACCAGACTGATGTGGTCATTGTGTGTCATTCAGACAAATAGTACTGAAAAATTCTAAACCATTATGTTTATGGGATTTTTACAACTTGACATGAAGCAGCAGTCTTTAATATTCTGTAGTGGAAGGAAAGAAATGGTGGAAAGCTTTAGGTGCTACAAAGGCGCTGAGGAAAATAATTCAAGTGAGATCCACCCACACTACTACTACTGACTTGATCATAAAACACTGTGTGATAAGATGACAGAAAACATTTTTTTTTTCCTGCAGCATTTAAATTCTCATGTGATGTTGGCATTATATGCACTCACACACTCTTTTCCAAGCTCAGCTCAGTCAATTACAGTGCTGATTTGCCTCCATATGAACCTGATTTTTAATTCTTTATTAGACATATTGTTGTGGAGATAAAAGTAGGTCAAACCTACTTCTCCATGAAATGGAGAATACATAATATGCTGCTAATCACAGGATAAAAAAACAACACTGAGAATCCTTTTAGTTAAAATCACAAAGAGCAAGTGCGTTAAATACTATCTATGGCAAAGTGAACAAATGATGTAGAAATAAAAGGAAGTTGGTGACACATTTTCTTTCTTTTTAAATACACCTGTAAGCATGTGTTGATGATGGAACTATTGTGAAAATGTGAAATTTATTGGGTGCGAAATGTGTAAGAAAGTTTTTAGAGAGTTTCAGCTGCATTTGTTTGACAGCACCTCACTATGACATCAGAAGCCCATAACACAAGGTTTTAACCGCCTCAAAAGGAAGTCATATAAAAACCATTTCTTAAACTGATCTAATATAAATTGAATGCATTTATATGAACACATTTGCAACACAAATTTAGAAATATTCTGAGGAGGTATTTTCAAGGGGGGACAGAGTTCCAGTTTACATTTGTAAGGAAATTAAAAGGATTTCTGTCTTTCTAGCCTATGAAAGCTATGCAAGTTCCGCGTTTCCACCGAAATTACCCGGAACAATTTGTCCCAGGAACTTTTTTCACCCAGACCTGTTGCTTTCTGTGTTTCCACCGCAATCTTAAGTACCATGAAGATTAGGTAAATTAGTCCAGTGGCGTAGTACTGCTACTTTACAGATCCCGCAGGATTTCATCCTCTGAATTTAAGCTTAATAAAGCATGAACCTCGTCCTCGGTCTATCTGTCATATTTTTTTAACTCCATTATTGATTCGAATAGCAAACAACTGTTACTGCACGCACCGCAACAGATTTAAAAAAGATGGTGGTTTTAGATCAAAGATTTAAAATGCTGCGTGGAGTCAACAAATCAAAATGTGTCATGAACTCAACCAATTAGTATGTTCAGCTCCCATGTCCCACCCCTGAAAGTTCCTGAACTTTGAAAAAGTACTACCTCGCAAGCAGGGACTTTCGGAGGGGGAAATATTTACTCAGAACTTAATTTAGACCCTGGTTCCCGGAGTACCACCCCAAAGTCCCTAGTTCCTTGGGAAAGTTCTTGCGTTGGAAACACGGCTAAATACTGTAAATGTTTGGGATCGTCCACGTCTTTGGTTGTGCAATGTTCACTTTTGGGAATGGTTGGGATACAAGCAGCTAATCAGAATGTTAATGAAGGGTGGTCCATCCATACATAAGATGGTCACTTAGATGGTTAGGTGATATATTAGATGCATAAGATGGTCACCCTAACCCTAACAGGAAGAAAACGGCTTCTCAAACAAGAAAAAAAATGTTGGGTGGGATTTGATTTTGTCCATCAGGAATTGATTGGATCATTAGATCGTTGTGGTTTGCCCTTGCTCTCATCCCGTGTGAGTGATAGCCTTCTTGCCTGTGAACACGTCATCAGAGAAGAGAAAGATGTTACTGCAATGAGGGAAAGTTATTTGGATTGATGATTGTGAAGGCACATGAATTAAAAATAATGATGTGCACGGATAAATAATTTATAATAAATACTGTTTTATTAAACAAAAAGATAATACGAAGCACACACTTATATGGTCTAACTTTAAAGGATTAGTTCACTTTTAAAAAAACTTTTGCTGATAATTTACTCACCCCCATGTCATCCAAGATGTCCATTAAGGTTTTTGATGAAAACATTCCAGGATTTTTCTCCATATAATGGACTTCATTGGGTACCAAACGGTTCAAAGTCCAAATGAGAGTTGACGTATGCGGAAGTACCGAGTCAGTGTTTACAAATGTAAGGAAAGAGGACCATATACACAAATATTCAAATGTCTTTGTGTCAGTTTATCGTTTAAAATGCCCATTTCGTGTGCGTATCCTGGGTGTTTTAATATTAAAAAGGCTAAAAGAAAATTTTCATCAGGACAGAAGCGTGACCTTTTCAACGTAATTGCGTATTACGTGACGTCTCGAACGCGCACCACAGAACAGAGCAAGGCGAGCATTTGTGCTTCTAAAACTTAAACTTTTTTATTTATTTTTGAAATGACCGATCGTTTCGCTAGATAAGACCCTTATTCATCGTCTGGTATCGTTTATCATCTGGTAAGCTGCACTAAAACTCTCATTTTGACCTTGAACCGTTTGGTACCCAATAGACCTTTCTCACAATAACCAGAAATACGTAATCTTTGTGGAAGCGGAGTTCCTGTCAAGCATCAACACACCAGAAAAACATAAAACCGGGCAAGTTTAAAATGGATCAAAGAGTCTACAAAACTTAATTAACGGATTTGCCCAATATTACATTTGCTGATGTGACGACTCGTGGAGGAAACCTCCGTCACCAAAAAGAAAAAAACGAAATAAAGGGTAAAAAAATGTCCACAAGGAATTTGTCCATAATTATAAAGGTAAGTAGAGAGCGAGGCTAACTGTTACTAAACCGTTAACTAAAATGACACATCATTAGTGTGTCAATAGCTCTTGCTAATTGCTTGCGCCATTTGTTTATGTTGCCTTGACTGCGGAGGAAGTAGATAACCACGACGATTGCGTATTTCCGGTCACAAATAAGGAAGCTGTGAGAAAGGTCTATGAAGTCCATTATATGGAGAAAAATCCTGGAATGTTTTCATCAAAAACCTTAATTTCTTTTCGACTGAAGAAAGAAAGACATGGACATCTTGGATGACACGGGGGTGAGTAAATTATCAGCAAAAGTTTTTTTAAAAGTGAACTAATCCTTTAAGATTCGATCAGAAATTAAATGAGTTACAAACTCAAGACTAGACGCAAATGTCAAATAGAAACTACATTCACTAATATCAGCACTCAGTGTCATTGTCTTACCATTCCGGTGTATTTGTCTGAAAATCTAATTAGAAAATTTTAACTAAATCTAACATTTCCTCTCTCTTTCTGTCTGTCCTCCAAAACCAAAGCTCATCAGAAACAAAGGAGAGATGGTTACAAGCTCTTCAGTGGTAAGGAAAAAAACAAATCAAAGACTCATGTCCATAACAGCATATAATGTATCAAATACAAGTTTCTTTTCAAACATGAGGTATTCCTGCTCTGATGTTGTGTCCATTTTCTTGAATGTTTTTTCTTGCTTTCCCAGTTGTTCTTTGTTTGTAATAATGTTTCATTCTTCAGGCACACCTGCAGGGCCAGGCAAAGAGTCTTGCCAAATGCCATTCTTCTCTACGTTCTGCTGATCTGCCACCCCGATGACAACAGCTCAGCGGTACATAAACACCTCCCAGCCCTCAGGGAACTAAATCCATTTCTATGTTTATAAGTGAAGGTTATTTGTACTCTAGGCCAAAGCTTTTCCTTGTGAGTTGATGGTCAATGCTGTTGTTTGTTTACATGCTGGTGGCTTTTAAGACCGTTGCTGTGGCAGTGGATGTGAGCACGACTGCAGAAAATGTGGTTCAGTACATCATGCAGCAGTGCAAACTACTGGTAAGTAGTCCGTTATAGACTCTTGTTGTGAGTATGGTGTAATACACCTTTGCTTGAACATTAGCTATTTAACCTATTTAAAGCACAGTTGAATACTAGGGAGTGGTTCAAAGTAGAGAGCCTCTTACACCCAATATCACCTTGTAATTTGGTGAATTTAACTACCTGCTCGTCTGAGGCAATTTGCTTTTATAATGTTGTGCACATCGTTCTGTTGCTCTGTGATGACCAGTAACTGTATTGTGCCAAATTTGTCCACTGGCATTTCCTGTGTTTGATATCAGCCACTTCCTTTTTCCTGTTTCTTTCCAAAACATAATGACCACTTCCTGTGTGCAGGGTGAAGTCTTGGACTACCAGCTGTGTGTGAACTATGAAAAAGAACAGGAAACATACCCCCTCATTGGTGATGACACACCCACACATACACACACACACAAATATAACATACTTTTTTAAAACAAATGTGTGAACACATAGTAGATCAGGGATGTCAAACTTATTTTCAAGCATGTCCTTATGCTTGACCAATTTTAATTTGCTCCCAAGCAGGGATCATGCATAATGCAGGTTTCTGGAGTCAAAAACAATGTTATGCTTCTTTTATATCAGATAAAACAGTTAGGAACATAGAATTTACAAATTTCATTCACCAGAGATCTTTAGATTACATAAATTATATAATTACATAATAACTTAGGGAATATTATTCAAACAACAAAATTGAGAAGAAAATGAGAAACCTGCTCTCAGGTGGATAATTTAATAGCTTGAATAAGCCATCTAAATATTACCACTAAGTTCAGCCTAAAACAAAACTGAATGGTTCATTTAAATTAAAAGGCATGGTTTTCAGGCAAACTCACCATGAAATTAATATATCATCAGGGTTGGGTAAAATACATAATTAAATTTGAAACCCTTTCGGTCATTGAAAAAAGTTGGAATTTTAGTTAAATTGGTCTGCAACATTCAGAGTTTGTCTTGACAAGCTTTGCTTTTCTAGTTAAAAATTACAGTTCACTTTTTGAAAAGTGAAATTCACTTTTTTCTTCTAAAATATTTCTGTGTACCTCTCTGTTGTCATTATTGCCAAAATGTACATTCACAAACTTGGGAGAATTAACTATATTGTAGGTTGCCACAAATCTAGTTTCAGCTGCTCGTAAGCAGGCACGTGCACAGGTAGGGCTCAACCTGTGCAGTGCACATGCCCTTTTTGCCCTTACACTCTGAAGTGCCCTTTTTTTTTTTTTTTTTTTTTTTTCATCAATGCTATTGGTCACCCTTTACGTCTGTCTGTCTGTTTTACACATATTTTGTCAATCAAAGTTCTTAAAAAGAGCTTGTGTAAATCTTGTTCGATCCTCAAACTTTCAGTAAACCTGATAACGCCCCTTCTATCGCGTGACTGATGAACTGATTCTGAAGTTCCACAGCCGCGCAGCTGAACGGAGTTTTGCGAAGGGTAAACAAAGTTTACTGATATAATGTTTTAAGCATGATTTTTCTTAAAATAATCCCACATCCTAAGGTTGGACTTCTCCAAAGGACGTGTTCAGCCTGCAGGCTGTCTTTAAAAGCTCTGAGCTATATGAAACTCTTTCCTTCCCACTCATTGACAGCTCTGTGATGAAAAAAACAAGCTTTATTACTATTACTACTGTTAATGAGCTGTCGGCACCACTCCCCAGGCCATATGCACATTTTTATGTAAGGTTTATTGAATGAGACAACAGGATATGAAAGGTTTAGTTCAAGATAACAGAGTCCAAAACTCAATTAAACAAAATCTCTCTATGTCTTCTTGTTTTTTCCTCTACAGTATATTGTAATGGGGCAATCTCAGGATAATTCGCTCCAAATTCCAGTCATAAACATTCACAAACACACAAGCTGATCTTCATTGTCTCAAATAATCTGAGGTGCTAGCTGGATTTTCTGTAGAAATGTTGCACACTAATCCATAGGTGCATCAATGTGTGTCGGATTTATATAAAAATCTTGTACTAGTGAGAAAACAAAAAAGCAGCCTAGCAACTATTCTTAAGATCAACAGAGGACAGAGTTTTACTCATTTTTTTGAAAGCACAGACACAATCATACACAGAATGAAATATGTTAGCAATGAAGTAAACACAATAAAATGCTTTTTGGTTCCTGTACTGTTTGAGAATGAATTTTTGTCTCTTGTAGGCCATGAGCTACCATTCTTTATCCTGCATCATTCCCTAAGAAGTCAGCAAGACCATCTGCTCATGCCCAGTGAGCCCGTGCAGGAAACATTTAGTTCTGCCCAGCAGACAGTCTCTTCCAAGACCCCTCACTTCACCCTAAAAACCAGATCACAAACTCCTAGGGGTGAGTTCACTTGTCACCAACAGAACACAAATGGCCAGCTCAGTGAAACTCATCAAATGCATAATAAGACTTGTGCCTTCTCTGAGGATCTGTTCTCTATGGGGTTCCCTTTTGAAGTGGAACCTAACACTGTGTCATGAACGCTCCTTGTGAAGCACCTGTGATACATGCCATTCTTGATTTGCTAACGCAGTCAGGTGATATCACATGTTTGCCGGCTGGGCATATAAGGGTGCCCAGAAAGAACTCATCAGATTCTTTGTCTTCAGGAAGCCGTTTGTTTGATATGCATGTGGAATTCTGAACTGGTAATCTGTCTGTATATCTCAAGGAAGATGATATGTATAGAGAAAGTGTGTCTCCTTAAGGGGCATGAAAGCCATTATGGGTTTATCCCTTTCTCAAACATCACTTCACTCTCATGCCGAATCAAAAAGTTTGTTCATCAGCTTCTTCAGATCTGGTGGAGAGCATGTTATTGGCCTGGTCTAGCTCTGAGGAGCTGGACATGATGGGAGTTGAATGATGGGATGTTGTAAGTGAGCCCGCCTACTCCAACTCTGAGGGGTTGGTTGAAGTTATAACCCATGACATGGCATCCTCACTGAAGTCTCCAGTCCTGCCCTCTAAGCCATGTTGTTTTACATCGCGACTAGTGGGCAAAGCATATGGAGCTGCGGGCCAGGCCGGTGGAGCTCTGCACATAATGGCAGTGTTACAAGTGTATCAGGACGATTTATTGAAGGACTCAGTTCTACGCGAGAGGGTGTCTCCAGAGTCAGTCCTGGAACTCTGCCACAGACTTTGCCCTCCTTGCCACCAAGCAGGTGGCTTGAACAATCGGCCGCTTTCTTGCTGCCATGGTTTCTATGAAGGCATCTTTGGTTGAACCTTGCTGGGCTCAAGGTAATGGAAAATCGAAAGATAAATAATGAAAGCTGAATAATGTTTATGTGTATGTGCCTCCCTGGTGGCACATAAATAGCGGACATATATGAGGAGATTGGGCATTTTAGCATCCCATTCTTTCATCTGGCACTCTCTGGGTATAGTCCTGTGTCCATGTCCTGTGCTTCTTTCTGTCTATTATTTTGTGGTGCAGAGAGTTTAGAGGTGGTAGCATTATGCTCCTTCTATAACAGTTAGGTTGTGATGAATGTAGATGATGTGCAATATCACAACTTGCGTCCCACATCCTCATTGATCACCCTTCCCTCCTCAGGTGCCAGGAGTACAGAGGTATTAGCTATGTGCTCCCTCTATGATCACATGTTCAGATCCCACTTCCTCTGCTGCCGCCTTCAGTGGCATGGGGCTCAGAAGCATCAATCTGCTTCTTGTTGAAGTTGAATCACATTCATATTGGAGTAACCTGCAACGAAGATCTAGTTAGGGAGGCTGCAGTTCCTGCATCTGCCCAAAACCATGGCCTGCTCACCCGACCACCCGAACCCTGGGCCAACAGCTCTAAGTGGCAACCTCACCAAAGGGAGTGTAAACAATTTCTGCAGTCTGTCCTAAGTACTGGGAGAGGACTCCATTCTCTTAACTGCCTTCTCTACCTAATAAACCTGACAATGTTCTTCAGGGAGACATGGCGAGAAAGCATCGGGATGGAGCACCACACAGCATCTCCACCCTCCTTGCTCTCTGTTGCCGATCATCACAGGTGTGTGTAAGCCTAACCTCATCTGAGGACTGAAAAACTTCCGAACCTCTAGGGAAGCGCAGCCTTCCATGACTGCTCCACACCCCATGTGGGATGCATCTGTGCACAGTCTTGCGATAACAGGATGGGCCTTGGGACCGGAACCAAGGTTTCTTCCACATGAGCACAGTGTTGTTCAGCACTAGGTTTACAGAATCTTTTACAGACCTGTTTACACACTTCGGAGAGGTGGTAGAATCCTTGTTTCCCAGGACACACTCAAAGGTTTGCATTCTCACAGATGTGAAGAGATTGTTGAGTCAGGTGATTGTGGATGTCTTATAGTTGACTGCTTTTAAGTCTTTATAAAAAAAAAACTAAAAAACTTTAATTAATTATAATCAATTCAACATCCACTTACAGTTTTATCCACCAATTTAAGTTCTTGTCCATTTGCTCTGAGAAGAACATTCTTCAAGATTTCTCACATTCATCTTGGAAAGCCAATAATCGTGGGGCATTAGAGTTATCAGATTTGGTGGGCTGAGGTCAAACATGCTAAGCATTCTTACACACATAAAAGCAATGGCATTTTCCCTTTTGTAAATGTCACAAACTTTTTTCTTATTTTTATCATTAGTTTCTAAGCAATGGCATTTCCCTTCTGTAAATGTCACAAACTAGTTTTTAGAGCAAATTTTTGTTTTTATGAGTTTTTATATGTTTTATTAGTCTTATGAAAGTGTATATTTGAAATATTTCACTAACTTACTATAGCAGATTGTAGCAATAACCTGTGCTAACTTCTTATGCAATTCTGGCATGATTACATGAGCGTCTAATTTTTGTAATCAACCTTTCTGATCATGGCTATTCATATTCATATTGATCTTTAACTTTTAACAAAGCTACTTGCATACCTAAAGATATTGTTTTCTCGAACACAGAGCAGCTACATTTTTTGCATTAATCACCAATTTTTTTAGAGCTTAAAAATTTTCAGTACACAAATATTGTTACAAGAGGGGGGGGGGGAAAGATATAAAAGAGAACAGTTAACATTTAATTTAGTTAAAAATTTTCCAGCCCTTAATATTGAAACATACTTCTTACAGTTTTAACATTTTGTTAAAGATTTATGGACATTTCCTATATCATATAATACTGTACTTTATTGTACAGTACATAATGGTGATAGCAGGGGTCAGTTATTAGTAATAGAGCCCTTGCAATCAGTACTAGGAGCATTCAGAGTAATCACATGGGATGGGATGCAGCCAATTCTGATATCTTCTTCCTTTGAGTGTGGCTTACTCTTGCCTTCCTCATCCCTCGCCATTACACAACAGAAAAATAGGAACATCAAAGCATGTGATAAAATATGTTTATTTATTTATAGATCAAGAGACACTGAAATCCTGTGAGGAAACATTTAATAGAAATATGGTATAATTTTCCTTGTGTTTTCCTTTTTTTTCTCAAACTGGAATCAGCGGAACAGTAGCTCCTCCCAATAATGTATTTGCCAAAGTCTGATTTGTCCGTTTTGTGTCATTGACCGACAGGTGCTTTGCTGAAACACAAAAGAAAGAGGTCTCTGATTGATTGGGCTCTGAGGAGGGGACACTTTCATCAATCTGATGGCCAGTCTGATCCACAAACTGCCTCTCACAAGCTATTTGGTCAGTCTCTTTCTTCCATTTGTCCTGGTGGAAACCTGCCCAAACCAATAATGGTAAGGATATCACTGGCTCTGGACCTTTTTGTTTTTATTGTTTCACTCATTGTTAATGGAACTTTCATTAAGCCACAGGTTTAGGTATGAGAGACTATATAACATATATTTCATGCTCCTGGCCATATGTTTATTTCTAATATATGATCTATTTAATTTTAATTTTAATTTTTTTTATTTATTTGACAGGGACAATGCAAACAAACATAGTGTCAAGACCAAGCATGTCACTGAAGTGTTGCATATAAAGTTTATAGCTATTGCTAATTTTCAACTCCTGTCCCTGGAAGGGCTTTTATACAATCAAATTTACATGATTAACTACTTCAATAAAAATAAAATAAAAATAATAATAATATAAAAATACATGCATATCATATACAACTCTTATAATAATTAAAAATGAGTACACTTTTGGTTTATTTTTAACCAGTTTTTAAGCCTGGAAGTGAACAATATAGCATATAATGTCAAAATGCAAAAATGATATAGGTAAAATGATAATGATAATAATAATAGGTAATGTTGACCAATGTTCTCAAACTGTGTAGTGGTTTGGATGATTAGCATCACAATTTTAATCAACACACACACACACACACACACACACACACACACACACACACACACACACACACACACACACACACACACACACACACACACACACACACACACACACAGCATTCATTCTTCAGGCAGTTCTATCTAGATCTAATGTAATGGTCCGATGAGGGTCTTTCAGCACCATTAGTTATAATCTACAGGGATACTTAATTAAAACATGGCATTATATGTGTAATGTATGTATGTTTAACTAATTTGTTCAACTGGACTTTAAAAATAAAAATCTGCCTGCCTCTATGGGAATTTAACATAGGGCTGTTCTGACTTATGCACCCTGTATTTTAAGGAAGAACATTTATTTATTTATGATACATTACTCATTCACAAAGAAAATTGGTGTCCTTAAAGGTTGAATTTTTCCATTTTTTTTAATTAAGGCATTAAGATCAATTTCCAAAAGATGATTTTTTATTCCTCTTTTTAGGCAACTTTAGCATGGGTGTCCAAACTTCTTCACATCACTGTATTTATGTGCTATGGGTTTGGCTGACTAAAAAGCCATTCTCAATCCTGGTTGAGAATCCCTGGCTTTGATTTATTATTTTGTGTGTGTGTGTGTGTGTGTGTGTGTGTGTGTGTGTGTGTGTGTGTCCACATAGGACCTACTATATCTGCTATTCTGTGAGGGTCCACAGACCCGTGGAATCTTCCGTCGTTCAGCAAATGCCAAAAACTGTAGGATCCTAAAGGAGCGAATGAATTCTGGGCAAAGTATTTCACTGCATGAACAATCAGTTTTCGTCTCTGCATCTGTAATTATGGTGAGAACACAGTCATTTCAATTCAACAATGATACAGTATACACACAAATTCACACAAAAAATTTCTCGTCTACATTCACAGTTTAATTCTGCATTCTAAATAGAATAAGTTATCATAATCAGTGGCTTAAGCATAAGAATTGTATTCTGCATCATATATTACATTTATTTGATATCCTTCTTTATTCTTGATTAAATTGTGTGTGTGTGTGTGTGTGTGTGTGTGTGTGTGTGTGTGTGTGGCCTGGTAAACCCTACGTTATGGGGACAAAATGTCCCCACAAGGATGGCAATATCCGAAATCCTTGTTCGTGTGGGGACATTTTTTGGTCCCCATGAGGAAATCAGCTTATAAATCACACTAAGTGATGTTGTTTGAAAATGTAAAAATGCAGAATGTCTCCTGTGATGGGTAGGTTTATGGATAGGGGCAGTGTAAGGGAATAGAATATACAGTCTGTACAGTATAAAAATCATTATGTCTATGGAAAGTCCCCATAAAACATGAAAACACAACATGTGTGTGTGTGTGTGTGTGTGTGTGTGTGTGTGTGTGTGTGTGTGTGTGTGTGTGTGTGTAGGAGTTCTTACGGAAACTGCCTGGTGGTGTTTTGTGCTGTGACTTATATGATGCCTGGATGGAAGTGCTAGAGAGTGAGGATAGACATAACAAAGTCAGAAGGTGAGAACACCACACAAACATACACATGTACATACGCTCGCACATACACACACACTGTATGTACAAAGTGTATGAACTAAGACTGAGTTCCCACCTGGTATTAAGATTTACAGATAATCTATCACTAAAACAGTGACATTAGGTATTGGTAATACATTTCATTTATAGTTGTGCTCAAAAGTTTACATACCCCTTACAGAATCTGATTTTTTTTTTTACAATATAAGAGGGATTATGAAAAAAATGTTTTACTTAGTACTGTCTTGAAAAAAAAAGAAGCTGTTTCCCATAACAGATGTTTACCCATAGTCCACAAGACAAAATAAAAGCTGAATTTATAAAAAAATAACCCTGTTCATATGTTTACCCTGAATCTTAATACTGTGTGTCCTTACCTGGAAAATCCATGACCGTTTTTTGTTCTGTTTTATGATAGTTGTTCATGAGTCCCCTGTTTGTCATGAGCAGTTAAACTGCCCAAAGTCCTCAGAGGATCGTTTGGGGACGCTGGCACCTCGTGCCCTGAAATGGCGATTATGGTTTATTTCTTTGTTTTTTTTAAAGCAAAGTATCCAGAAGAACAGACATATTTTTATCTTTATTTTTATATCAGAAAAAACTTATATATAATCACTCCGTGGACACCAGCAGTAAAACAACCGAACTGGCAGCGCTGCGACCCTCCTCCTGTTTTTTTTAGATAACATCTAATAAACTCTTTTTATTTTCACTCTCATAATGTTCGGCTGGCCAGTAAATATTTAACTAGCAACAGCACTAGATAAAAACTCCTTTTAAAAGCTCCTCTTTATTCAATAGTTATGAGCTGACTTATTTATTGAAAACTCAAACATCTCCCTTTTTCTTAAAGTGCCACTCAAGCGGTTTGCTGCAGGGAAAGTAATGATAGTATTTTCTTGCTGTGCAGAGTTTTACATTTTGATCTACCATTTGAAAAGTTTCAATTCCAATCCAATTGCTTATTGCTTGGAAATTTCTTATGTATTGATATTCATGTTCACTATTTCATGCTCACCTGCTGTTTTATTTTCGTGTGTGTGTGGATATTTGTGCATGAATGCTTTTCCATATGTATGAGAGGGCTGACAGATTTCTGCACATAGTCATTTGTTGGAAAGATTATTTGAGATTTTTTTTTTATGTTTCTGTTATCAGGTTGCATTTGTCTGTCATTGTTCAAGCTGTTTTGTCTTTGTATGTAGTTTGCTTGCACAGTTGCCGGAGGAGAATGTTACCTTGCTGTGCCACTTATTTGGAGTGCTACACAGGATACACACTCACTCAGAGGTGAATCAGATGACAGCAACAAACTTGGCCCTTTGCATTGCACCCAACATGCTCTGGAGGTCTTCCCAAATCAGCCCTGAGAAAGAGGGACAGAGTGTTTTGCAGGTAAGCCAGTAAAAATCTGTGTACTTTCTCACTTCTTGATTTGATAGTTTTATTGTCATTGCATATCTCTACACAACGAAATTAAGATGACATCAATCACTCAGTTAGCAGCCTAAAGGGTAAAAAGTGACACTGTCAACAACAGTTAATAAATAAATATATAATATAAAAAATATTTAAAACAAGAGTATTTAAAAAACACAGTATGATCAAGTCCAGATTTGATTAGTCTTCCAACCTTTCAGCCTTTCAGCAGCTCATTTATGGCCCTTGGAAAAAAACTGTTTCTCATGCGGTTTGTCCGCGCCCTCATGACCCTGAGCCTGCCTGAGGGTAGGGTATCAAACAGGGTATGGCCAGGGTGTGTAGGATCCGCCCTGATACTTGCTGCTCTTCTCTGCAGCCTACTGGAATAAATGTCCTCAAGGCTTGGGAGAGGTGCACCAATGATTCTCTGGGCAGTTTTAATTACCCGCTGAAGGTCTTTTTTCTCCTCAGTAGTGCAGCTGGAAAACCACACTGTACAGCTGTATGCCAGCACACTCTCTATTGTGCACCTGTAAAAGTTTTTGAGGAGTGTCTGCGGGAGCCCAGTGCTTCTTAGGGTTCGCAGGAAAAAGAGTCTCTGCTGAGCTTTTTTCCCTATCTCTTTGGTGTTCACTCCCCAGGTCAGATCCTCCGCCAGATGCAGCCCTAGATATCTGAAGCTTTGGACCTGTTCCACCTCCTCTCCATGTATCTCGAGACTGTCATGTCTGTTGTTTTTACATTTCCTAAAATCTATTATGATTTCTTTTGTTTTCTTTGTGTTGAGGATTAAGTTGTTTCTGCTACACCATGATACCAGTGATTGGACCTCCTCCCTGTAGGCGGTCTCCTCATTGTTGGTTACCAGCCCCACCACAGCTGTGTCATCTGCAAATTTGAAAATGGAGTTTGAATCATGAATGGGAAAACAGTCATAGGTGAATAGTGAGTAAAGGAGCGGACTAAGAACACAACCCTGGGGAGTGCCAGTATTGAGGATGGTGGTGGAGGAGATAATTCTTCACAGTGATAGTAAATAATGTGTCCATTAACTGTTTATTTTTATATATATATATATATATATATATATATATATATATATATATATATATATATATACAGTAGGGAATAAAAAAAAACTGATATCTGTAGTGAAAATTCATAAAAATGACAAATTAATTATATTATTATAAATCAAATGCAGATTGAAATCTGTAGTCAAAATTCTTTGTCATCACAAAAATGTTATTATTATAAATCAGATTTTTTGATGATCATTGTAACGCAGTTCGTTGTTATGGGAAGAAGGAGGCGGGAACCGGCGAACATTTAAATACTTTAATAACGTAAAATAAAGAAACACAAAACGAAAGTAAAAGACAGCAGCCCCTCACGGACGACTGCGGTCACATAATAAAACACAAGTCCAGGCCTGTCCTCTCTTCTCTTCACCGTCGTCGCTCCTCCTTTTATGCTTCCGCTCCTCAGTGAGAGATACGAGACCTGTGCGTCGCGCAGGTGTCGCTCATTATCAATCACGCCACCGGCCTCGCGCCGCTCTCTCACGGCCCTCGGCCTCGTCTTGCTCGCCAGTGACAGTGGTGCTTATTGAAATTGTGAGAATCTGATAATCATACATCAGTACGAATGAAAACATCACTCAGAATGTGTAAAATGTCTGTATGCTTAAAATTTTCCAAGTGTGCATATGAATGTATAGCCACCATGGGAGCTATACATTACAGCTATAAGTATATTATTTGATTTTGATTATTTAGTTTTTATAATGAAAGCTTTAACATTTTTGCAATTTAAAAATGAAAAATGGAATTTATTAAAGATAACTTCTTTTTTACCATAAAAAGTACATCCAGTTGGCTGTGTATTAATTTGGCAGTTATAAATACTTATGGCACCACCATAGTTTGAGCTGTAGATTAAGGGAGGGGTTGTTTAGGTTGTGGGTTATTTTATTTTATTGTTTTATTAAAAGCTTGACTGAAGTTATAGTCTTAGGTCTGAGATATTTATTGAAAGAGAAAAGCCAGCTGTGACTGGGTGACAAGTACCTCAATCAGAGCCTAATGTATAAAAAGCCAACGAAAAGACTTGAGGTGGTGGTGTCTGTGTTATTTACTCAGAGATTGAAAATAGAGTGTGAGATTTTGGGAGGAAGCAGAGCTCATTTTTTCATGGCTGAGGCTGAGATGATTGACATTATAGCCACATGATAAGGAGAGGAAGAGAAAGATGAACAGAAGAAATAATATATTATGAGTCATGAAAATTCTTTTCTTCCATTAATTTGAGAACCATGCTGGGCATTTGAAAGGCATGAAATTCCATTTTGTTGAGAAAAGCATAATGCAATGTGTTGCCTGGCTACCTAAAGATGCCAATTATTAGAAACTGGTCTCCATAGCAACATATTTACTGGGATATGACAGGCACAAAATACGAGACCAATGATCTGACTCCAAAAAGTTTCACTCCAAATGTTTCACCGTAACAGGTTGGAGAAGTTTATATGCCAGTTTTGAATTCTGGCCATTCATGCTGGAGCATTATTTAAGCCTGTTTTTAAGATTTCCGGATTTATATTGTATAGTAAAATTCCATCAAATTGAATTAAATATTCCTTCTATATTATTCATATTATAAATTAAGAATTTATTATTTTAAACAAGTAAAAGAAACTAGAGCTATATTCCGTATACATTTTGTATAAATCTTTATGAAACAAATGGACCATTTCAGTTTGTGATTCATATCCATAAATGTAAACATATTTTAATTTGTTAATTATGGGAAAGATTCATCTTTCTGAGAAATTGAAGCCAAAAAATTATCCTATAATTTTGTATCTATTGTCAACGCAGTTCAGCTGCAGCAGAGCATGAGCGGGCTAGCTAGCAGCTCATTGGCTCGCTCACAGGGAACTGCTTAAGCCTATGAGGAGACGCGATTGAACTCTCGTCCAATGAGAGTCGTGATGCTCTCATTGCGTCATAGCCCGCCTGAGCGGGCGAGGTCAGAGAGTATAAATACTGGCGTCTTAGGCTGTAACTCTGGTTTTCATAGAATGAAGCGAGAACGCTAGTAGCACAAGCACGGCCGGGAACGCAATACTCGTTCCCTCATCTAGAGAGAACCGAGGTTACGTTAGGTAACCTATTAGTTTTTTTTAACTCATTTAAAATTCTTAATTCGCGTGAATAATATGCAAGGAATGTTAAGTTTGATAGAATTTTTCTATACAATCTTAAAAACAGGCTTAAATATTTTCTTTAGTGTAAAATAAGGCAACTAGTGCGTGCATCCACTTCCGTATTTATACCCACGCCGCAGGGGCAGAGTGTGTGGCCGTTTCTCAATATGCGTTCTTGTCTGTACTTGTGTTCTTGTGGACTTGTGAAACGTCATCAGTCGCTGCCCAAGTACTGTCCCGATTCAAAGTTCACATCTAGCCAAGTCCAGTTCAAATCCCCGGATGTGTTCTTGATCCGCCCCTTTTACCGAGGATGCATCGAGAGGTGACTTGTGTGGACTTGAGACAGCCATGTATCCCAGAATGCATCTCGCACCAACCAGCAGCAAGCGTCAATACCAGAGGAGAAAACCCGCGTAATATTAAAATACTGCTGTTATTGTGTCATGATGAAATGCAATTTTAAGAGTGTTTCAGGCTAGAATGTTGTTGTTTAAAGCTCAAATCTGTGGTTTGTTTATAAAGATAGCGCCTATTTGAAAAATGTATCTGACGCTTTCGGAGCTGATAAGATCCAGGCGAGCACCGGGTGTTCAGCGCTCATTAACCCCGACTGGAACAGCTTTTCCTCGGCTAGTGCTTCTGGCGTGTGCCGCTGGCTCTGGTGTCTCTAGTCTAGTGGATAAACATGACGTATATTCGTCTTGTGTCGATCTTTAGTCTCACTCATTAATCTATATTTGTTCCATGGCAAATCGTTTTGGCTGAGGGCAAAGTGAAGTTTCATAACTTTATATATTTAGGCTATTTAACTTTAAATTTGTAGCCAAATTATTTGCTTAATTTCTCATTGTAAGTTAGCTTCTTATACCTTTTACTTATACCTTTATACTGGATATTATTGATCAGTAAAAATGACATTTAACAAAAAGAGACAGGGTTGTGTGATTTTATTTTATAGATATATGTTTTATATTTATTAACATTCTCTTCACTATATGTAAAATAAAATGACACAACCCTGTCTCTCTTTGACAAATGTCAATAAAAATCAAGAATGTTTCATATTTTTTAAATGAAATAAAAAAGTTTGTGTTTTAATATTTCATGTTGTTATAAATATGCAGTGAAGATAATTAATGTACACGTTGCCTGAACCACAATTGTGTGGCCATTTAGGCTAATATGTTTAAGTTTTTTTTATTTTTATGAAAAGAGGCAGAGTGTGTTTTATAAAATATTTCGTTTTATTGTTGACGAAAAGAGGCAGAGTTGTTGCATATTTCTTTTGATTATTGCCTAAAATATACATAAAGAGATAAGACGTGACAAGAACGCCGCTGTTCCATTTGCAGAATTACCGGACTTGCGTCCTCGCGTCCTCGGGAGTTCGTTCTCCCGAGTCGAACTTGGCAAGTCCGAACTACCAAGGACGCAAGTCCGAAGTTTGCGTACTTGGTATTGAGAAACGGCCACATGTGATGCGAGTCACGCACGCCTATTTATTTGGCTCGTTCAATAGTAATCGAAGATGATTGGCCCCCTGGCGTGATCCCCATCAACATTGGCTAAATCCACATACATTGATGCATGGTATGTTTTAAAATTAATAACTTCTTGACCGGTGATTCTGTAGGTATGCACCTGTGCAGTGTAATATATTTCTGGCAGTGATGCGCGGGTTGATCCGAAATGAGCGGGTGCCTGCGGTCACCCGCGGTTACGAGTCATCCAAAAATATTTTTAATGATATTCGGGTCGCGGTCGGTCGGGTCGTTTGAAATAAAGATGCCAATTAAACCTTTGTAATTTATATAGTACTAGACACAATTTTCTATGAAATACATAGGCCTACACTTTATTGGCTGAATAACTGGCGCGAAGATGACGCACGCACGAGCTCAGTCTGCAGAGATGGAGGCGGCAAGAGAAAAGGTGAAGACGGAGTGGAATCTCCGCAAATACACAAAAAAGGTTAAGTTTACTGTGTGTTTCAGTTTTCAGTTTTATTTTCATGGATATTTGTGAACATTTATTTGTAGATATTGTAGCCTCAGTCTTAGCCTACCTGTTTTTGTACGTCTAAAATGCGTTAATAAAGACTTAATTAACATATTCTATGCCTGCATTTTGTGCTTGTGAGAGCTTCAATTGGGCATCCACGTGGCGAAATAGCCCAAGCCTACTAATACAAGTGGGAAATCCTTATTTACCTTTTGAATGTTGAGCGTTATTAACTTTTGAACGTGGGACAAAATGCTCGATTTCTCAACTGAGCAATGCCATTGTACCATTTTAATAGGCTACTTTTAAACGCATATAGCTAAGTAATGTCAGTTTTATGTATTTTCTGAGAGGCCGCCAGACCCCCCGCACCCCTAGTTCCTACGTCTATGGCGTTGGAGCCCGATCTCATGAAAGTGCGTATCAATACCACGAATGTTATTTCTCGTGCCATTTATATGCCAAAAATAGTTTTTGCGTGTATGATACGCAGTTTTCGCGTGCATATGATACGCACTTTTTGGCGTGTAATACGCACGCACCCCCCGTCCCCCCTCCCCCTAATCCTACCCAAGCGGTTTTCAGTGCGTAGCATTTACACGCAAAAACCAATTTTGGCGTATAAATGGCACGAGAAATAACATTCGTGGTATTGATACGCACTTTCATGAGACTGCGTTGGGCCCAATGACGCTACGATGAGCATTAACTTACTACTTTAAAAAAAAGCGGGTCAGGAAGCGACGGGTACAATATTTTATTCTTTTTTTTTTTTTGCGGTCCGAGTTGCGGGCGGGTTAGTTGAAAACGTCGGTCGGGTGCGGGTTGTTTATACATTGACCCGCGCATCACTGATTTCTGGACATACTTTAACCTATATGTGTTGTTTGGCAAAGAACAAACATTTCCACCATGAACGTGTGAGAACTATAGGTAGCAACTTTTTTGGTACCTATAGCTTTTACACTTAAAAAGAGCCATCACAACTTCTGTGGACTTATGGTTGCACACTTCAAAAAACTCACCAGATGCAGTATGTAATACCTTCAACCATACTTCCATTAGACTACAGAATAACCACAGCTGTAATCTTAAATTCATACTGAACCTATTTCAGTGATGGCTGGAATGACTAGTAATACAGAAAAAATTTATATGAAATATGTAAAGTTGGCATGGAAACTGAAATCTACTTTTCTCCCCCATTTTGACATATATCCGAGTGAAACTGTTTCTTGAAAAATGTATAGGGTGGATACAATTTTGTCCTCGATTTTGTGTTTTGTGTTTTGATAAGGGATGGATTATTGTCCGGCTCTCATGCTGGTGCACACGGCATCAGAGAAGAGATGTTAAAGTTAAAAGAATAGCTTTGAAACTAACCCAAAAATGAACATTCTCTCATCATTTACTCACCCTCAAGTTGTTCCAAACCTCTATGAATTTCTTTCTTCTGCTGAACACAAAATAAGAATGTCAGTGACCAAACAGTTGATTGACTTCCATAGTTTTTCATCATACTGTGAAAGTCAACTGTTTGGTTACCCATATTCTTCAAAATATCTTCTTTTGTGTTCAGCAGAAGAAAGAAATTCATACAGGATTGGAACAACTTGAGGGTGAGTAATTGATGACATAATTTTTATTTTTGGGTGAACTATCCCTTTAATGTTTTTGATTAAATAGTATGATTTCACATCAGGCACACAATCATTTTAGAAAAAACACTGCAATGTTCCTTAAAAATAATTTGTCAGTTTTTATTTCATGGTGATGAATCATGGAGGGATCTAAAATGAGCAGTTGGATGTCTGTGACACAATGCAGATTATTTTGTTTCTTAACATCCAAAGGCAACAGCTCATTTATTCGGTGCATTCTCACCTTGCTTCTCATCCCAATTATGGATACCAATTAATGCAGACAAAAATACTGAATGAGAGCAGGATAGAGAATGTGGATAGAACAGTTTGCCATGTCCAGGACTATGTTCAATGATGCTTTTGCATTTCTTACCTTAAGCAATTGCTTTAGGAAGAGAACAGCATGAGTCAAACAGTGGTTATTCATTTTCTGCCAGCTACTGAACCCTATGGTGTCTATTAAATTCTGTTTTTTTTGTGCAATGGAAATGCTGCAATGCTACAGCATTCCATTCCCTCTGCATGCATTTTAATTCTCAATTTCTTTGGCCTGGTTTGTATTTGAAATGAGTAGGAGTAAAAGATTCATTGGCTTTTTTCTATGAGAGAAGTGAGGATCTCTATATAGATGCCAGACACGCACACACACACTGGCGTCACGTACGGTCTGTGCTATGAAAACTCTAAACTAATGTCTAAACACTTTAGAACTTGGACAGAAACAAGGTGGTAGTCATAGCATACCAAATGTGTCCACCACAGACGCACTTACATGCTCCAATGAATGTACAACACAAACTTCTGGAGCTGGTTTGTACAGTGCTTCGGTCTCTGATTATGTGCTGCCATAGTCAACGTTTATGTTTGCAGGCCATGCTGTATCTGTTTTCCATATTGATGATGTTTTGTGTTTTTTATCTGTCATTCAGGTGGCAATGCTAATACAGTACCTGATAGAAAACTCGCCTGCCATATTTGGAGATGATCTGGACAGTCTGTTCACCAGCCAGATGAATTCAGAGCAGGAAAGACATGACTACACAGGTAATCTTGTAGTTATGCCCTTTGGACCTCATTGATATGAGAAGCCTATTGAGGTGCTTTAAAAGACAACAATTAGCCTTTTTGACAGTACGGTTTTACAGTACTCCCACACACATTTAAACTGCCTGCAGGTATTTTAAAGTTTGACTTAGTAGTAAATGAATTGGAGCTAAAGAAAAAAAATCTAAATCTTTATATAACTCTTAAGACTTTATATAATTTTGAGTCAATGTTCAAAATTATCATTTTGAATTTGTTTGCACTATGTCAAATTCATTTAACAGGTGTGTGCATGCTTTTTTGCATGCTATATTTGAGTGCAAAACCCTGCTCTATCTTGCTCTGCATCATGAGTATTGTTATTGTCAATATTTTATCTAGGGTTATCTATAATCTATTTTGAAGTATTTTTGCCCACCCACAACCCTGTGCAGAGGATAAAGCTGTTTGGAGAATGGATGGATGTTTTTGCCCATATAATGCAATCAAATGGGTGGAAAACAACATTCAACTCCACTGACACTAACCAAAAATAATCTACAAAGCCTATCTTCTTTTGTGTTGGGTGAATTATTACTTTGAGGAGCCACTTCATGTTTCTGGATTGCACTGAAGGGATTCTGTGCAGTCTCAGTGTGAAGTATGATTGATCACAGTAGTTCTGCATCATCCAGATCCAATATTGTTGTGATATGTTATTCTTTTGCATGAAAGTGTCCTAGTTTTGGTGAACCAATCAAATGCCATGAAGTATATTTCAGATTGCGCTTTACAGTATATTGCTTCTTGTTAATTTTGAATTAAATGGAAGATCAATACTCTTTGTGTTATGGGAAATCATAGCCCTATAGTGAGCTCTGCTGAATACTGTAAGGATGCACATTTATCCGTTAAACCGATAGCGGACAAGTACCGTGAGGGAAAGTTGAAAAGAACTTTGAAGTGTAGTAGTAGAAGATATGTAGTTGTTCATCGGGGTATACATACAGAAAATATCCATGCTTTTCACTGTATACATATACCTACAACATACCCTGTGGTTTTCTGATCTCAGTAGATATTTTTAGTGGGTTTCATGTTTGTGCATTGGAGCTCTTAGGAACATTCAATATTCTTTCAGAGCCGTTCTGGTGTGGGTTTGACAGTTTGGTCCCACTCCAGATGAAAGGTGAATGTTTGCCCTGTGGAGTAGGTTTTCATCTAAGAATTAGCAATATACAGGTAAAGTCACAGAAACCCTTTGAAACAGGGCTATTCAATTGGTGGCCCGCAAGCCAAATCCGGTTCACCAATCATTTCCATCCAGCCCAAGGGCACCCCCACCTCCTTCCTCCTATTTTCCTGACGGTGCGGCTACATTGATACGTGGCAGGCAGTGGCGCCTGCAGCTGTACAGCTACGCACTGTGCGTCCCATATTTCTGTCGACTGAACCAGCAATTCCAATAATTCATGAATCAATCCTTCTTTTGAGTCGATTCTTTATTTTCTGTGAATTGACCAAATGTGCTTACATAACGGTCTGAATTAATGGTTAAAGTATAGTTTTGTGAAACTGCCGTAACATTCCCAACAAGACTGATGAGGAAAACAGTAGAAACATTGTGCCATGAACAAAGACTTTTAAATCCCCAAATCACCACCTTTACAAACATTTAGCATGAATGTACTCTTGTAACACTGACTGTATTTACCATGGTTTGGGCAGAAATGTAAAATACTATGTTATTAATATATATTGTATTAGATTCATTCGGTGGGTAAGGGAATATAATTAATTTTTGTTATACATATGGCAGTTTCTTTGTGAAGGTGTACTGTATGTATAGTTTTTCCCAGTGTTTATGCTACTGCTTTTTTAAACATATAGTCAAACCAAAATTTATTCAGACACCTTCAACATTTCTCACATTATCACAGTTTATTCGCTATAGTTTAGACAATGGTATTACAAGAACTTATCAAATCAAGTTATCAAATCAGTTGATATTTCACTGGTTTTGGCCATCATTCTGTTAGACTGTTTCACAAATTAATTAGGTTGAATAGCTGTCAAATGTTAAATTAGATTATATCAATTTAGGTCCACCAATTACCAAGCAATGCTTAATTTTGTTCAGTCTGTGGTGTAAAAAGGTTGCATTAGCAAAAAACACTTAAGCAAAACATGGTCAGGTCAGGGTGTCTGAATAATTTTTGGTCCCAAGTTTTTATACATTTTATTGGCACTAATTTTTTGTATAAATTTCCACTGTATGAAGAATTTTTGGATGTAATGTCACAGTTTACTTTATTTTGCTATCCTCACTTACATAAATTAACTGTAGTGTCCTGCACCCACTAGTTTAAAAATATCAAAAATTATATCTGGTGTCTGGATAATTTTTGGTTTTACTGTAGATTCATAAAATCATCATATCATTTGACAGTGAGCAGCCAGCATGGTTCTACATGTGGTTACCAAGTCAGTCTCACTGTCACAATTTTTTTATTTTATTTAAAGGTGCATTGCGCAACATTTCATGTTAAAAATACCTGTTTTTCTAACCCATACATGCTTAAACAATTGCCTGATGGGCTGAATGAGCCCTTCTCTGATCACTGCCATTGCCTCTATAATCCTGTACAGTAAAATAAATAAGAGGGATTCAGGACGGAATTTGAGACTGGGCGTGACGTTATGCACGTTCACGCTCACCTGGCTATGTCTGGCAGGTTTGTGCATAGACATCATGATGTCTATGGGTTTGTGTATTCGCCACCATTCTCCGTATCAGCGAACACAACTCGAGCACAAAACTTTAGTCAACTTTTTTCGACAAAAGTAGAAGATGGATTAAAAGAGACCGGCTTGTAGTTCATTCCAGTTGCAGTTTCGCTTGTCGCCAGAGGGGGCATAGTTCTGCAAAAACTCAGAGACTTGAACGATGTACCTTTAAGCCTATAATATAGGCTAATAATTATAAATAAAATAATTCTTACAAATAGCTGAGCTTGTATAATTAATTTATATATTTGTTCCAAGGAAAATAGTTCACGTTTAGTATCACGTTTCTAGGTAAATACAATACTTTTACTTCTTAGGTTTACTTTAGCTTATTTATTGAAACTGTTACATCCCATGGCACTTCTTGTAAAGAGTAGAGGTAGGCTATAACCCCGGTGTCCTGACCCAATTCACTTTATCGTCCCTTACCAATCATGGCCTCGTAATAATCTCCATCCATTGAATTGTCTCCATCACTCCCTCTCCTCTCCACCTGTAGCTGGTGTGTGGTGAGCACACTGGCGCCGTTGTTCAGTGACTGCCGTCGCATCATCCATATGGATGCTTGCACACTGGTGGTGGTTGAGGAGGGACCCTGACATGATTGTAAAGCGCTTTGGGTCTACAGTAGTACACATGAAAGCATCGTTCGTTCGTTCGTTCGTTCATTCGAATTGCCCTGCTTTAAACCAGTGTTTCACATCCCTGTTCCTCTCTACCAACAAACTGATGATCAGGTGTGCTTTATTAGGAGGAGTCCGAAAATGTGTAGAACCCAGGAACAGGGTTGGGAAACACTGGTTTAAATTGTGTCCTTTACCACTATCATAACTATCCCAGTTTTTTTGTGCATGTACTGTGAATGACTTTATAAATAAGTTTAATTTGTATTAGGTTGGATTTTTTTTACAAACCCTACAAGAAACATTTTTAATTGAATGCATTCATTTACAAACACCATATATATATATATGTGTGTGTGTGTGTTTTAATTATATTTAATAATTATTTAGTTCATATTCATTTACATCTATTAATATATAAAAATTTTATATTACCTATCTTATATAGGTAATATATAAATTGCTCTTATCTACTACTTTTTATTATGTAGGCCTATATTAAAATTTGTAACAAAGTTGCAATAAATTTGAAATATTTTACAATTCTTTCTCTTCTCTAGATGCTTCATATCTTCTTCAGCACTCCTCTTCAGAGGACACAGATCAAGACTTCACCATTTCTTCCCAATTGCCTGAAGTTCATCCACTTTACCTCCCTTTGGCTGCTCTTTCCCTGAAAGAGAAGAGAAGACCCCGGCCCTTTCAAACTGATGTGCCGTCGACAGAAGGCGCCTACAGCTGTGGAACACTGGATTCCATTTCATCTCGTTCCAGTGCTTCTGTGAGTATGCTGGGAGTTGGGGATCTCAGCCAATCACGCGATCGATGCCTCTCTGAGCCTTCTATGTATTTTTCCACACCCCAAACGCCGGCACCGACTCATACCCCTGTTATCCGCCAATCCAGCTATGATGCCGCTGTAATAAACACCAGAAATGAGCAGTCACAAGGCTCCATGGGGCTGAGCCCAGAACAACAATCACACAATTCTGGAATGAGTACCAGGCGACGACGTTACACTTTTTGGAAGTCGCCACAAATCCCCACGCGCTTCCGTCATCCTGCGCAGAGATTAGCCAGCATGTCGAGTCTGTCATCTACAACCACTTCTTCCCTCAGCTCATTGGATAGTACGTTGTCCCTTAGCTCTGCCGATCCAATCCCCAGCCCTCAAGATACACAGTCCCGGCCTTTTCTTTTCGGAGCTGCTGCGAGACTGCAGCCTCTCACACCTGAAATGTGCAGAAAGCGATGGACAAGTACTTTTACTTACGAAGAGGAAGAGGACGTTTGGAGAGAGAGAGATCAAGAGACTGAAAATGAGAAAGAGAGTGAATTTGAAAAATCTTTCAAGGATGGAGAAAGACCCAAGGGTGAGGATGCCATGAGCTGTGAGTCCTTCGGTGATGTTCATGAGGTTAAAGGTGCAACAAGACAATCTGTGTCTATGTGCAGTGTGGAGTTTAGTGTGAATCCATTACAGCCCTCTGCCGCATATCAGATAGACCCCAATCTTGATATAAACTCGCAAGCGATTTCACTGAATCCCTGCAGTGTATGGACAGTCCCACTGACGAATCAGGTTGGCAATGATATACAGGAATCCCAGGTGACTCAAACACTAACACACACACCCACAACGACACAAAAGCAATCGAGTACCAATGGAGAAAACTCTGTAAGTCAGCACCAGCTGGAGCATAAAAAAATTGCTTGCTCAAACATGCATGCCACAGGTAGGCAGAAAGTGAGCAGAATGAAAATTACAGTCTTTCCTTTTGCTGGAAGAGTGATGCTAAAACATTCTAAAGTCACAGATCAAACTGCAAACATGCCAATGGAAAAAGAGCAGAAAGTTGAGCCAGGATTCAGTGTAGAAAAGGAGGGAAAAGTGCGAGAATCTGTTCAGGTACATATCCCACAGACACTGTTTTACGGTCATAATGTTCCACTAGTGTTACTTTCTACACCACCACAGCAAACGTCAGTCCAGGTTAGGACACATTGTACTCCCCCTGATGATGTTGGTGTGACAGATGCAGGTTTGTGTGATGAAGCTAATGTTAGCATTGTCACAACTGATATTAGCAACGGAGTAAGCAGTTACCAAGCAGATAATACCATTCAGAGCGTCAAATGTATTAGTCATAGCATGAGCACTGTTGATGATCTGCACAGCCCTGGCTGTATTACTGAACCCGCTTGCCCCGCTGTTAGCATTAGGGGTGGTTATAATGTTAACCAAAGTATAAAGCTTATTCACAGCAATGCTAATCAGAGCATGGCCTATCCAAAACCCGTTAGCAAATCCTCAGGAACCTTTCGACACACAATCTGTATCAAGCTCCCTGGTAGCAGAGGGATAGCACAGAACAAGCCATTACCATAATTGAATCCTTTTGGTTATGTAATATTACGTGGAGATGGAGTGTATGCAGCATTTGATCTCAGTTTTTGATCACATGTTTTTTTCGTAAGAACGAGGTTAGATATGGAGTCAGCAGGTTTTATGCGGTGCAGCAGGAGTACTTGTTTTGTGTGTATTTATGTGTTTGGAATAGAGGCTAAAGGCATAAAATGAAAATGCACTTCCACAGGGATTGCACTGCGGGTTGTGCCATTTCAAAGGCTTCTGCAAAGACCGCACACAGAGACGGGAGGGATGCAGTTGTGTGAATGGAAAACTGACATTGCTGTGGTTATCTTTTTTTATTTGTATTTCAAATGAACAATAAAAATATTAACATCACAAAACTGAAAACAAAATAGACCAAAGCTTAAACCAAACCAAACTAATATGATTTCTATTTTTAACAATGTTAAATCTAATATTTTATCCAACATAAGACAAAAATGTGCAGTATAGAATGAAGGATTTATGAGAAAGACTTAATATTTAGTCAAAATCAGCTGAGTAATTTCTCAAAATAATTTTTGTTCAAAAATTTGGGAGGGGGGAGGGGGGCGGGGTAAGTAGACGGCTGACGAGAGCCCAGAACATAGTGGGAGGCAGCCAGGATGACGGTGGAACTGATGGAGGGACGAGCCACGGTGGAAACTTGAGCCCGACCAACTGAGGTGACGCAGGCAGGTGGTGAGTTCCAGGTGAAATCCGATGGACCAAGAGACCCAGCGACACCGATGGACACGGGGCCGAGTCAGCGTCCTGGCGACCAGTGGCCAAGGTGGAGCCTGGGGGCTGATGGACCAAGGTGACCCCCATGAAGCCTGAGGAATGGAGGAACTAGAGGGCTGGACGGCAGCAGACAGGCCAGAAGTCCGTGGCGACGAATGACCCAGGTGGAACCAGTAGGATAAGGGAGCCTTGTGAAGCCGACGGCCCCCACGCGGAGCCGATTGGTCGATGGTCCAAGGTGGAGCTGTGGGCTCAGACGGACGAGGTAGAGCCAGGGAATCCCTATGCCACGCCGGAGATAGTGACTCAAAGTCCCAAAGTTGATCCAGGTTGCATGGCGGAGCCACTGGATGAGCTAAAGGGGTGAGCGGAGCCAGCGGAGGTGGGCCTGAATAAGTGGCTGGCTTCGTTGAAACACACAGGGATGGTAGAGGTGAAGACAATATTGTGCTAGATGGGGATTCCAGCAATGAAAATGATGAGGTGGAATTTCAAACGGCAGTAAAGGTACATGGGTGGGAATCTGAGTGCAAAGCAGGGGCGGTTCTAAGGTCAGTGGATATTCGGGGCTTTAGCCCAAACTAAAATTATAAATTTTTATTTACATGAATTCATTATAAAAGCGATTTAAGGGAATAAAGAAAAAGAAAGGATTATTGTGTTAGTGAAATATTTTAAACTATTTTAAAATCTTGTTAAAGCCTTCTTTAATCATTTTGACATTGATGAGCTAGACCGCTGAACTTTTAGTCATCCTAACAACAAACAGAGTGGTGCGTAATGGAGTTCATCAGCGCAGACTCAAGAATATCATATACATTGCAGTAAAACTTATTTGCATCTTAAGTTTATTGCCAATAATAATAATGTTTGCGAAAGTGTAGAACTCAGTGAGCTTGCGCAAAACACATCTTCAGCACATCGACTCATTTAAACGCCTCTGATTGGCTAATGCGTTCAACAGACATGTCTGTGATTGGCTACAATGCTCAACGGTGCAAAGCACGTTTTAAGTACATTTAATGCAAAGGGAAAAATATAAATAAAACTGTAATATGCACTTTTCATGATTAGGTAATCATGGGAGCTGTAATCTTATTCACATTTGTTTTTCTGATTAATTGTTTTGCTCTATGAGAAAGACAAGGTAGCAAAATATTCAGGGCTTTACTAAAAACATTCGGGGCTTAAGCCTCCTTAGCCCAGCCCTAGCGCCGCCCCTGTTGCGAAGCATTACTTCTGAACTCCAGTCTGTAAGCCGATCATTCTCCTCCAGCTCCATTAACACTCCCACTGGTTCTGATGTAATGGCTGGCTCACACACCTGGTCAGCCGGGACCTCAGGCTTCTCTTCCTAAATGGACAAGGCTGCTGGCTCAGGTTCTATAGAGGGCATTGGCTGTGTCTCTCGGTCTGTGGTGGGCTCTGGCTCCATCTCCGCAGTGAGTGCTGGGTCTGGCTCTGGGGTCATGATGGATGGGAAGTGGGGTTGGATGCTGGCAGTGGGATCCTCAACTACCTTGCTCACTGTAAAAGAAGATCCTTCCACCCAGAAGACAAAGTTGATATACTCAGCCAGGGTCCAGCAGGAGTTTCCTCTCGGCATCACCACCTGGCTCTTGTCATCAAGTCCGACCCAGAACCCCTCCTCCATGAGCGTGATATCACTGCAGGTGGCCCAAAGACAGATGCTCAGATAATTCAAAAATACAAATTGTGGCCCTTGAGGGCCAGAGAAAATACCCCATAGGCGCTACATTTATGGAGGCAATCTCCATTCCTTTGTGGTCTGGTATTCTGTCACGATCTGTCCAGATGAAGATGATGAAAAATGTTCAAACCGGTTTCAATAAACAAAAACGTTCTTTAATAAAACAAACTTAGTTAATCCAATGCAGGAAGGCATGTTCCACACATACACAAACAGACAACAACTGAATGAAAAGGATACACATGGTGATGAACTCAAGGTGACAAACAGGTGATGACTCAATCAGAAACCATAGCAACAAACGAGGAGCATAGTAACAAAGGAAAACAGGTGACTAATAGAATAGAAATAGAAAGTTCATGAAAATGAAACAAAAACAGGCAGTTTGTGACTAGTTGCCAGTTACCCTGATGTCTTGAATGTTAAGGCCATTATAACTGCAGTGCATTCTATAGGCTACTTCATGCAGTGAGTTGTTGCCCTGCTTCATGTTTTTATCAATCGACTGTATTGTAAGATGACCTGTAGGTCTTTGGTGGGGCTGTTCTGAAAATGAGATCTGTTTTTGGCTGCAGTAGTCTGGTATAGGGAGCACAGTGTCCATGTGGCACATACAAAGAAAGCATAAGATTGAGACAGATAATTAAGACATAAGAAAATATTCTAAAAACAGAGAAAGAATTTGGTTTTGAATGCATGAACCACAACATTCATGTAGAAACAGAAAATCACGTGATGATGATCACGCTCTTTGTTTAATTGACAAAGGTTAAACAGTAGACGTCACAAAGTGCATCACTATAGGAACAAAGTAGGTGGCAGGAGAAGGGACCTACTGTATGTGAAGACAGGAAAAAAAGGTATAACCCATGGAAGGTGAAAGACGCTGTGATAAGAATATTAGATGAACAATAAGGAGGAACAAGGGTGTGGGATGTGTTTAGATGTTAGTGTGCATCGTGTAGATCCAGTGAAAGACATTAGTGGTGATGTTTTAAATAATCATATGGTTCAGAGTCATGTTTGTTTTTGTGCACAGTGGCTCAGTGGGTAGCACTGCTCTTCCACAATCAGAAGACATGCAGCATAGGTAAATTAGAGAGACTACAATCGTCCATATAGCTGTGAGTGTGAATTATTTACACAATAGCAAGAAAATGTTTTCTTCATGCGCACGCACACACACACACACACACACACAAAGATTTTGGGGTCCAGTGTTGTTTTGGACCCCAATGACTTTCATTGCATGGACAAAAGCAGCTGAAACATACTTTATGCACATCTATACACAGGAGAATAGAATCGCATGCTCCTTGCTTAACTTTGGTGAGCACTGACCTATGAATTTGCCTAGTAAAATGCTATTTTACCCCCCCAAAAAGGATCTAAAGATCACAGATTGACCTCTAAACTCAATACATTTAATAATAATAATAATAAGATACTGTATTTTAACATTTTGAATTTAAATTTTTCAGATGTGTGATTTATTTGTTTAAGAAAAAAGAAATAGAGCATGATGTCATATCCTATTGCCTATTCAGTTCAAATAATTTCAGATGTTCAAAACCTAGTGTGACCGCAGTAAATGGTGAGAGTAGGATGGAAATCTTCTGGCAGTTGAGAGAGCTGGTGAAATGGAGGGTTCTATGGAACTGTGGGATGTACATTTGAGCAGCTTTAACTTCCTCACAGATGGCTGCCATTCTCTTATCCACCCCCTCTCTGAGCCATGTGAATAGATTCTCTAGGCGTTTCTGATGAGCTCTAAATGTCCACAGCTGTTTCTCTTGTCACACAACCAATGAGTTGTTCTCAATCAGAAGGCTGAGTCCAATAAGGCTGCATATCTCGACTGCCAGGTCAAATTTAAAGGACGTCCCAATTTAAAGGATCCTTTGAAGTCACCCTTCATTTGTGTTCTTCGTTCTACCCGTTTTGAGGGATGCATCACGTGTATCCTTTCAATCCTCCAATCCCACACACGCAATCAGTTGCACACTTTTCAATTCACAAAAAAAGAATCAGCAGAATGAATCGGCACTGAGCTTGTCCAATTTCACTACGTAGTGCAAGAAAGAAAAAAAAAGATTACAACAAGATAAAAGGCATTGTTTTCTTTTGGTTTGCTTTAAATTAATCAAATAATGCAAAACTGTGCGTGATGTAAAATACTGGGAAACCACAGATGGTTGTCATTTACCTGTACTCAGAAAGGCAGTTAACAAAGTGTTTTAATATAAAGTATTTTCCTAATTATAATTTTAATTCTATTTTTGTGTAGTGACCATGGGGCGGAACATTTTTTGACGACGCCATGTGCACGTCTCATTCTTGCATATGCTGTGGACACAGCCTCACTAGAGTGCAGCCTTTTGTTTGAGAAGCACATTCCTCCTTAAAGATGTGCTGTTGTTGATCTGCTTAGACAGTGTGCATGCAGTTTTAGATGTGTGTGCATTAACAGACATATATGTCAAAGTTCTGTTAATGAATCATTAGCTGAGACAAATGGTAAGTAGATAGCTGATATTTTAAACATTTCTCCCATTTAACACTGCTCCCTACTATTGCTCAAAAGCAGTGTGTATGTTAATGTTTTTATTACATGTAAGTTATTCATATGTGGTTTTCTCCTGATATTCCTCATTAGTATACTGTATAATTCAAAGCTACAGAAAGCAGTGAGGAGCTGCAAAGGTGACAGCAGGTGAATCAATCTACACACTCATTCTTTTAACAGTCTTTATACATAGATTTATTTAATTCAAGACTGTTAAAATGTATATCACATGTTCTTTATCTGGGTGGTTTTCATGTATTTAAACAAGTTATCGTGCTTTCATTTGTTTTGTAAATGTAAACACCATTATCACAGATTGTATATTTAAAAACACAATGTGCGCATTGTGCTCTGCTGCTGTTGTAACTGCTTTCACAGGTAGGATATATATACACAATTACTATTTGATCAAAAATGTACACGTGTTTAAATAAATTCTAAAATCCACGTTATAGCTGGTTTTAAGATCTAGAGCTCATTTTGTTTTGTTTTTTTCTTTATTCAAACAAGAACCAAATGGTTTTTTTTTAGTTTTTTTTTAAAGAAAATAATAAAACATCATCTGAAAGACAAAACGTTCCAGAGAATGTGATAAGTTTAAGAAACCTCTGTAAATAGATTGCAGGATGTGCATCTTTGGTTAGCATTTACCGTATGTAAATGCCCATAAATGGCAGAATGACAATTAATTCAATTCATTTGTTTTAAAAACATTCATGTTGCGCAAACAGTATAACGCATGGCACTAGCAACACCAAGTTTATGGGTTTGTTACCCAGGGAATGCATGAACTGAATAAAAAAACTAAACTGTATACCTTAAATGTGATGTAACTCACTTTAGATAAAAGCATCAACCAAGTGCATGTAAAGTTAAAATAAATGTAATTGAAGAAGATAGTACATGCTGGCTTTTTTTTATTTTTAAATTTTTAATTTTTTTATTTTCACAACAAACATTAAAAACAGTGTTATATGTTTCACAAAAAGATGTGATGGACAATTGCCAAAAAACCCTCATGGGGCTTAATTAGTGGCAATCTCCATAGAAACAATAATATTTAACAAATTAAATACATTTATAAAACAATTTCAAATTGAATACTAAGAATACTTGCCTGAGCAAACAGTAATTGGGAGGGGTGTCTACGATTTACACAAAATATTATTCTTAAAGCTCTCTTCTGAAGTCGAAAAATAGATTCCAGTTTAGTTGGGTGGGTGCTAGCCCAGGCAACATTACAGTAATTGATATATGGGTACAACATTGAGTAATACAACATAACTGCAACTTTTTTATTAATCAAGTGCCGGGATTTTCCTAGTATACGACCACTTTGGCTATTTTTGTACTTATGGCACTAATGTAGGGTTTCCAGGATAAAGAGTCATCTAACGCAGAGAAAACGAGCAGATTTAACATTGTTAATGGAAATATGATAAACTTTTTTTTTTTTATGTTGAGTGACAATTTGTTAGACTTGAACCAAGTGGATAACTTGTCAAGTTCTTCATTAACTACTTTATTAAAATTTCAGGGCTTTTATGGGAATAAAACCCACTTGTATCGTCTGGAAATAAAATTTTAGAAAGTTTATCTGAGACATTAGGGCGGTCGTTAACATATAATAAAAATAACAAGGGACCCAAGATGGAGCCCTGTGGTAAGCCGCACTGAAAGGGAAGGGGAGGGGATTCTGTCCCATTATAGTTGACAGTTTGATACCGGTCTGAAAGATAACTGGTGAACCAGAGTAGTGACTTGTTTCTTATACCATGATGTGAGTATACCATTAAGTTTTTTTAACAGAATGAAATGGTTAACGGTATCAAAAAGCTTTTGAAAGATCCAGAAAAATCCCTACAGTGTTTTCTTTTCTATCTTTTGCTTTGTATATTTCAGTCAAAAAATGGACAAGTGCCATGTAAGTGGAGTGTTGTTTCCTAAAACCATACTGGTGTGCATATAAAATATTATTTTTGTCCAGATGTTGGATTAATCTTGTGTAAACAAGTTTTTCAAGAACTTTGGACAGGGCTGGTAACACAGAATTGGGTCTATAATTGTTAAAAATAGCAGGGTCATCTTCTTTATAAACTGGTGTAATTTGTGCTATTTTCAACTCTACAGGCACAGGTCCTTGGTCTAGGGAAAGATTAAAAATATAAAGAAATGGTTTAATGATATCAGGATAAATTGCTCTTAATATTTTACTGTAAATCATATCATGTCCTGGTGAACAGTCTTTTAAATTGATTATTATATCTCTGATCTCATCCTCTGTAACAGATGTAAGGTTAAAATCCTCAGACATTAGAAAATTCATGTATTCTACTGGTCCAAAATTACTAGATGGAATTTTAGAAGCTAATGTTGGACCTACATCAGAAAAAAAGGCATTAAATCTTTTGGCAATTTGTTGCGGATCTGAGACAACAGAATAATTTTTAAGAATACAATTGATGGTTCTCCACAAGGAAGATGCATTGTTTTTATGTTCAACTAATTTCTTATTTGCTCCTCTTATGACATGATTTAGTCTGTTTCTGTATTTTTAAAATTGCAACAGATTAAATGGGGTGGGAGTTATCCACGGTTTGGACAATTTGTGTTTCAAAGGCACTGATTGGAGAGGAAAACATAAGTTGTAAACCTGAGTAACATTTTTTATAAACAATGAAAAGACCTTCTGAGTATTTACTGTTTGATAAATTTCACTCCATGATAATCGCCTTACAGCGACATCGTGTCTGAAATTTATCAAATTTCTTTCACTGAAAGTTTGTCTATATTTAATGTTTTGTAAAGGGGGCAATTTTCACTCTCGTTAACAGTGATCAAAAATATGGGACAGTGATCAGCCACATCAATGCACAGGACACCGGATTTCATAGTCTTGTTATACACATTAGTAAAAATATTATCTACAGTATATGAGTTGCTGAGGTATTAGTCACTCTAGTGGGGACTGAAATCATATAGGATTAAAGCTATAGGAATACACAGTGTCAGTAAATTCCTTGATTAACATATTTCCCTGACTATTTTCAATATTAATGTTAAAGTCACCCATTATGTAACAGTTTTTCCCTTTCATTATAAATGATATCCAGAGCATTTGAGATGTCAGTAATAAATGCAGAGAGGTCACAATTAGGTGGTCTATAGATACATAAAATTATTCCTAAATTAGTTTCTACTGCTACTACTTCTGAAGAAGCAAAAAGCTTTTCAAAGTCACATCTTTCTTTATAATGTAGACTGGAATTGATAAACAGAGAAACCCCTCCACTCACCCTTCCCTCTCTACATCTGAAAATATGTTTGTAATTTTCTAAGTGAAAATTCCCAGCTGTATTGTCAGTCAGCCATGTTTCAGTAAGCCCTATCACATTAAAGGTATGATTTTCAAGGCAAGTGGATAAACCCTCAAAGTTTTTGGACAAACTACGAACATTAATATGAAGAAAAGAAAGATCATTTTCAGTCCTAAGAGAATTTATCAAAGTTTTAAAAGTACTGTCACAATAATATTCAGAGGAGCCAAAATAATTCTGTTGTATTTGGAGAATATTGTTTTGGTCTGGATCAGGAGAAGTCATCATGCATGTGGACTGGATCAGAAGAAATCGTCATGCATGTACAATGAGAGGAAATGTTATTGACAGGGTTTAACTATGAGTCGATCATAGCTAATAACAGCAAAGTTTCCCCTCTCTCTGGCCTCCTTCATAGCTGGAAGCAATTCAGCCCTCTTCTTCCAAATAAGATCTGAAAAATCATCTTTAACAGACACCAGTGTTTTTGAGATGAGCTTTCACCTTTGTGAGAAGTTCTTTGTCCTTGTAGCGTAGAAATTTTACAACAATTGGTCTTGGTTTTGTTGTTATTTGGGTGACTTTAACATTAATATTGAAAATAGTCAGGGAAATATGTTAATCAAGGAATTTACTGACACTGTGTATTCCTATAGATTTAATCCTATATGATTTCAGTCCCCACTAGAGTGACTAATACCTCAGCAACTCATATACTGTAGATAATATTTTTACTAATGTGTATAACAAGACTATGAAATCCGGTGTCCTGTGCATTGATGTGGCTGATCACTGTCCCATATTTTTGATCACTGTTAACGAGAGTGAAAATTGCCCCCCTTTACAAAACATTAAATATAACAACAAAAGTTTCCAAAACGATGAGCTCTTTCAATTTCAATAGATTTCGGATCAATTTTAAGCTTGTCGTTAAAAAATTCCCTCACCTTCTTCTCAGAGTCTGGCCAAGATTCAAATGCGTTATCCTGGATTAAGCCATCAATTATCAGATTATTTCTGCGACTCTGATTATCAAGGGAATAAATTTTTGAGGCAAGATCATTCACTTCAGAGTTAGTGCACAGTGGGGACAGCTGCTGCAGTTCTGCTTCTTATCCATTGCCCTAAGATCGTAAATTTGAGCTTGGGAGAACTGAAGGCTGGTCTTCACCTCCTGCACATCTTTAATGATCCCATCAATTCTAGTGTTTACAGAATCCAGCATTGTTTTTGTGAAAGACAGGAAGCTTGATTCTTGTCTATCGAGCATATCAGTGTAAAACTTCCTTTGTTCTTCCAACATATCTTTCAAAATGTCCATAGTAACATAATCCTCTTCATTGTGAAGTGCTTTCTTACTGCTTTGTGACATGATTACCTGTTTTTGTGGATTATTGTGGATTGTAAAGAGGCCAGAGGCCTGACCAGGTGATCCACTCAGGCAAAATCACTCAATAGAAAGAAGGCCAAGGCTGGTGAAGATCCGTCAAATATCAGCTCTTTCAAAAACCATCCAGTCCTTTGAGTTCAGTAATCCTTTTAGTTAAAGGGTACCTATTATGGAATTTTGAAAATTACCTTTCATGTAGTGTGTAACATAGATCGAAGTGAACGAAGTGAACGAAAACATCCTGCAAAGTTTTAAATATGAAAGTTCACCGTATACAAAGTTATTGTCTCTCAAAAGTAAGAGTCGACTCTGAGTCGCTGATATGAATCGTTCGACGAACGATGCTTTTTCTCTAGATTTATGACGTCAAGAAGCAAAATTATCAAATTGGCCGCGCCCACTCATTGCGCGCGCCGTGCAGACACCAGTGAAACTTGACAACATCATGGCGACGACGAGACGATGTGTTCTGAAGTGCGAATCAAAAGCGACCTTTTTTCACTGTCCAGGGACGAGCATGTGAAGAATCAGTGGCTAGAGTTTATATTTACAACTATACCACACAAGTATAGCCAAACCGTGATGTGTTCGCCTCATTTTAATGAAGATCGCTTTACAAACATAAATGCTTTCAAGTGTGGATTTGCGAGCCGGTTGATATTGAAGGAAGGTTCAGTACCAGTTTATTTGGATCGGCTTCATCCTCCGAATCACAACCTGTAAGTATTATTAATAATTGTTGCTTTTATGTGTTTTGTAGCAGCATGCTCAATAAGTATGTGTGTGTGTGTTGTTTAAGTTACGCTCAGCGCAGCTTCTAGGTCTCCAATGTCAATTTTTTTTTAAATATGTGAAATGTTTGTCGTTGTTATTGGAGTTGTCATAAAGAATAGAGCGTCTTGTAGTAGGACTGCAGTGCTTTATCAATAGGCTTGTTTGAGATGAGCAAAATCTGCGCAGAACCGATCACCGGTGATCAACGCCAGATGCATGCCGGTTAGAAATGTGTCCGAGTGCGGTCCGCCTGGCTCTGATGTCATGCAGACATATGTCAAAAAACTCTCGCGAGCGCAAGGCGCACGTGTCGGATTCTACAGTCGCGCGCAGTTGCTCTCCACCGACTGCGCTGATCAAAAGCATGATGGGAAACGACTTTGCTGACGACACAGCTTAATGCTCATTGGTTTAAACAACCGTGATGTATTGTTCTCTTTTAAAAATAATTATTTTAAAACTCTGGTATCATGTTTTATGTGTATACGTACGTTATGTGTGAATAAACTCTCTGACAGTGCGATATGGGTTATGTGATGTCATTTTTATAGAAAATAAAATAATAAAAACATAAATATTGATAAACGCGTATTTGGAATGGAATTAAATAACAAGTACTTTGGGTGTCTTGTTCATTATATTTATTTTCATATAAAAGCAACAGAACTTAAATTACATCCAGTTTATTAGCAACACCATGCACGAGCGTGAATCCCGTGAATCCCACGATATCCTCCTTTGATCTCGCAGGTGTCTGATCCACCGTGAGAAGAGAGATCTGTCCGTCTTGCCTGTGCTTTTTTCACTCCTCCCCTCACTGCAGCCGCCTACTCTCGACTACAATTCAGGCGAGGCAAGGCGCATCTCAAACAAGCCTAATATGTTTAAGCGTTGGGCTAACGCAAACAATAACTGACTGTGTCATCTGACCAATCACCGCAGCAGATTAGCGTCACGTAAAGGAGGGGTTTGAAAAAGGAGTCGAAAAACGAATCATTAGGGAGTCGGTGAGCAAATCGGGTAAAAATAAATGCATATTATAAGACAACAAAAGTGTTTTTTGTGATTGCATGCGTGTAAAACTGTTGTTGGAGACTCCCAGAACAATATTAGGAACATTTTAAATGCCATAATAGGTGCCCTTTAAAATTTAAGAAGACTTGTTCTATAGGGCTGTCAGTTAAACGCGTTATTAACGGCGTTAACGCAAACCCATTTTAACGGCGTTAATTTTTTTTATCGCGCGATTAACGGTCTTTTTGGCCTAGCAAACTTTGTAGTTTTTTTTCACATGCTTTTGCACCAGGACGCGGCATGCGCGGCGCTGCGCTATGAAACTCATTCATTTCAATGGCTTGCGCCGCACGAGGACGTTTTGAAAGCGCAAGCGGATCTAGCTAGACCGGAAACAAAACAACAGGCACGCCGCACACACTTGTTTGGGCTTGCGAGCCGGATGCGCGAGTGCGAATCTCTCTGCTCGCGCGCGGAATATAATGTGCCGAGCACGAATCTCTCTGCTCGAGTCGCGCCTCGCGCGCTCTCAGATACACTGCTCTTGTAAGAATTTTCTCTGGGCTCGCTCAGAGAATATGCCTGCACTTAAAACGTGTTCAGTCAGTGCAATCGCGAATCTCTCCTCTTCCCCAGCTAACAATTTTAGGTTATAAGAACGTTTTCATAACGTTCCCATTAAGTTATAAAAACGTTATTTCTGAATGTTATAGGAACGTTCAAAACGTCCAGTTTTGAGTGGATGACGAGCGCGAGACGCCGAAATGGATGCCAATAAGATTCTGAATTGAAAGTTTACTTTTAAAAAGTTGCCAAATGGTTCCATTGACAAGACCAAAGTGATCTGTGTGTTTTGTCGTTGTGAACTGAGCTATCATCATCGCAGCACGTCCAGTCTGAAATACCACTTGATGATGGCCAAGCACACACACACACACACACACACACACACACACACACACACACAGCTGATGCGAATTCTCCGCCCCCTCGTCAATATCAGGACCTCGTCAGTATTTCTTTCACCCTTTTATTGATGAACAGTGTTACATTGTGTGAGAGATTATTTGCTCCAAGTTAGAATGTTTTAGTGTGAAATTGAACAGTATATATGCCAATATTGTTTTCAATAAAAAACATTTGCACAAAGCAAGCCGATCCACTTTTCCATGTTGATAAGAGCATTAAAATGAGAAAAAATAATGGGACAAAAAGAAATCAAGAGACATTTAGAATAGATAAAAATGTGTGATTAAATGCGATTAATCGCGAGTTAACTATGACATTAATGCGATTAATCGCGATTAAATATTTTAATCGTTTGACAGCACTAAAAAATATCAAACATCACTTGGGGAATATTATAAAAACTTTTGAGTTTATGACTGTGTGTACATATGTGCTCCCCCTTAATTCGTAATTATGGCTGGGAAGCTCTGAGATGATTGTGATAACAAAGTTGATTGAATCCTTATCTTTAAAACATTGTGGTTGTATGGTTTCTGTGGTTACAACGCTCCACTACTGTAAAGACAGTAGCCAAGGAGGCTCACAGAGAGCCTAACAACCTAGAATACTGCCAAGCTGAGCTCTGAGGACAGATATGCCTCAGCATGACGACTCTCTCAACCGAGTCTCTCGCCTAACAACGTCCTATGCTCAGAACCGCTTACCAAGGATGCTTCTCAAAGCCTAACAAAGCCTTTTCAAACTCGCTGTCTGGGCGGAGGTCTAGAGAGTTCAAGCCTCAGAAGAATGACCTTCTATAACTCCAGTATTGTAAAAGCAATAGCCAAAGAAGCTCACAGAGAGCCTAATGTAAGGCCCGTCTATTTCAATCCAATGGCGGCATTCGATTAGCGGGGAAGGTCTCATGCGTGTTCCGTCTTTTCTCATGGAAAAGGGATTTTTGATGAAATGCAATACATTTTCTCAAATGTATTTTCTCGTTATTTCATCTGACTCAATAAATGAAAAGGTTGTGAGCGAATGTTTGACTATTCCTTTTAACTCTAATGAAAATAATGTCAAAGTCAGTTAGAATAATCAAATCTAACAATTTATTAGGTCAGGTAAATGTATCATACCAATTTCATAATCAGTTCAAAGATAATCAATACAATAACATAGAATGCTGTAGAATAAAGAGAAAAAGAAACAAACCCGACATCAAGAAATAGGTTACATGAGGCTGAGAGTCGGCCGCTCTCAGCCTCACAGGCTCATCTGGGGTGCAGAAAAAGGGCCCTGATTTGTATTCAGGTTACACCTTTTTTGAGGGGGTAGAAGGACAATTTGCCTATCTTCCTTTGTGTGCCAGTTTCTCTAAACTTCTAAAAACCTTATTGTAGGAGCTATTTTGTGTTTAGTTTAATCTAAATTGTTGTGCTAGCACTGGTATGTTTTGTTGGATTTAGGATCCTTTATTTTGTAGGGACTTTTACTTTGACAGTTGGTGAGAATGTTTGAATATAAAGATGGCCGCCTCTCACCTCTTAAAACTCAAGAAAAAGAACAAGGAAGCTGTTGGAACGTATAAGCATACAGTTCTTTACTTCGCTATCGAAACGCTCTTGAATCACTATTGAACACTACTTGGACATTAGTTTTGACATTAAGTTGTGCCTTTTAACCACCATTCTTCAATCATTTGTTGGATTACTGGAGTCCATGCTTTGTCTTCTACTATTAACCTACTTACCTGCCCGCTGCCTGCCTTGCTCTGCTTACCAACCTATTTACCTACCTGCTGGAATTCCGTCTCATCCACAGCAAAAAAGGTACAATTCAAGTTTCTCTGCGTTGGATAGCTGGTCAAAGAAGTTAACCAATACGTCCCAGCTAAGAGTGGTCCGCCAACACACTTATTACCTTGTGTTTTACTCTTTGGGAATGAGACATTTGTACCACTCACTCTTCTTGATACATTTTAAATGATCCTAAACATAATACTCAATGGTAATCATTCACATTAAACCATATCTATTCTTATGTGAGTTTTAGGTGTCCCTGAGAGAGAGAATGAAATGTAGATAAGGTGAGACTTTTGTCTCAGGGGAAGAGGGTGTAGGGAACTAGGATCAATATAACTCAAAGGGTGATTGAATTACAGTGAATAAGAACCTAATTTATTTGCAAATTATTCAGAATTAATATTTAACACTTTATCAACTATTCGTCCACCGATAAATTGAGATTAATGTCTTTTATTAATTCTGGATATAATATTATCCCGTGTCCTACGGTAATAATGTCATAAAATTATGATCACTGATTATGAGCAAGGTAATGGAATCTAGTTTAAGGCAGTAACAACTTGCACACAGCACAAGACACTTGTATGTAAAATCAACCAAGACTTTATTAAACTACTCTAATACACATAAACTAATCTAACAAAAACACACAAACATTCATTCAAACAGTGACAAGTAATGTTATTAACGAGTATGAATGGAGTCCCAAATGTCTAGCGTTAGACACTTCTTGACCGCAACCTGAGAGAATCAATACTAGCCTACTATTTCAAACCTTCGTTCGTTTGCTTAATAGGACTAGCACCAGTTCAGCAAGAATTAGGAGATTGTGTACTTGCGTTTGGATGCTCCTGCGAGCGCGTGCGTTCCCTTCGGTGACAAATTTGCTGGAGGGAACCTTTTCGGCGCTGATTGGCGGCCAGTCGCTCGATGATGCGTTCTGAGGGACGGCACTCGATGGTGAATGGTTGGTTGGCTTTGCCGGGTGGCGCTTCGTGTGCCGGTTTCCTGGATTGCGGGTTGCTGTTTCCTCTGAGTTTGGAGAAGCTGCTGGAACGATTCTGAGAGGGGGTTCTTTGACGAAGTTCAACGAAGGCTCTTATGGAAGAGTTGATGAGTTCTGAGTGAGCTCTTGGTGGTGTAAAAAGCGTGTAAGCGTACGCGCTGGACGATGAAAAGGTCCGCACAAAACTCAAAGCAAGAGCAAAGGTCACTGCAAAAGCAAGGCAAAAAGCAACGCAGAGCTGCTTGTCATTGGGTTATAATAAACCTGTCTAACTGTCCATCCGACCTGTCCTTCCGAGTGTGTCAGCCAATCAGATATTGTCTTGGGCGGGACCTTGTTCTCCGGTGTCATTAGCATAATATTTACATGATTGTGCGTGCTCAAATAGTTTAGATAAACACTTTAATAAGCCCACTTTCATATTTAAATATGGTGCATCCTACGTAATTCTACTTCATATCAAAATTCTAGAAATCGTTTAACTATCAAGTAGGTACCAAATAACATTTCCCACAGTTGAGGTAGGAGGAAGGATTTAGCTATGATAAATGTTTAAGATACAGAATAAGCGTAGGTGATATAAAGCATACATAAAACAGAGGATACACACATATGAGGCAACTTGTGGTGATTAGTTCTTATAACGAGAAAAACCTAAGAGTAGGCTGTAATAACTGTTAAACACACAAGAAGAACTTCACAGGTTATATAAAACATACATGATACATAAGATATATGTGAGGTAAATACTGGCGATCAATTCAGCTTATTGGAAGCAATTTTGAGACCGTTGTTGGTTAGAAACCATGAGTGAGTTTATTTCAGTCTATTGGTTTTGGACACAAAAGTCTCTGGAATTTACAGCTGCAGAAAGGAGGTGTCCCTGGTTTGAGGTTTGTGGTGATTCTGGGCCATGGGAATGCCTTAGCATCCTTCGTTTCCTGATAAGGGTATGGATTTATGCATTGGGGTCACCACAGGGTTTCTTAGTCATATGCTCTTAAGTTTGGGGAACAAAGAGAAATCTTTTCATGCGTTCCTGGCATCGCTGGTGTGAGATTAGACAGGCACAGAAAGGGAAAGGGGGGTGACATCTCCTGTAGCCATCTTGGCACCATGAATGTGTTGTATGACTACTAATGGTGGAATGGGGAATCGTTCCGAACTGTGGAATGCAGTGTGGTGTTCATTGAACGGCCTGTTCATGGATAATCCTACAAGGGGGAAGTCAATTGTTAATTTCCAGCAAGGTCCTTTTGTCTTATAGACCAGTGGTCAGGTCGATCTCTTCAACCAGTTTTTCCAGTCTTACACTAACAACCTAGCATACTGCCTAGCTGAGCTCTGAGGACAGAGACCTCAGCATAACTCTCTACAGCAAGAACCGGCCTAAAAACATCCAATGCTCAGGACAGCTTAACAAGGAGGCTTATGGAAAACCTAACGACTCAATACTGATATCCAGGCAGAGCTGTGTTATTTACAGGAGAGGGGCCGTTATGTCCAGAAAAACATGTTTTTCATTAAGTCTGTCTCATACTGCCAAACCAGATCTAATCTGTCATTGGTACAGGCAGAACTTTCCATAACTCCTAATTGTTATAATAATAACAATTACTACATTCTTCTGTCTCTAATTCCTCAGGATTAGAAACATAGTTGACAATAGTATTTGAGCCAAGAAGAAGAGTCAAAAAAGGAAACTTCCTGTTCGTCTCGTCACTGCTCTGCCTACAACGCCCAAGCTCAATCCCACCTCACCGTAATAGCGCGCAGGACCCGAACCGCGGAGTGCAGGTGCTCAACTCTCATCCCTCAGGAGAGAATCAAGCCTAGGTGGAACAATTACTGCAACTGCATTGTCATTGTCAATCAAGAATCAAATGAGAACAGACACGAATGCATCACTATGAGTGCCTTAAACTCCCTTCAGACTGAGAGCCGAATGCGCTTGTGCAAACGCTTGCTAGCCTACTATCTCTCAGGAGAGAGCAGAAAAGAAAAAGCTCATTACCAGTCTCTTGTAGTCAGTTTTGCATACCTAGCACATCCAGCTTCTTATGAAGGTCGACAGAATTCCCCCTGAGAATAGGGAAGTCGCGAACGGAGCTTTTCATTGAGAAATGTATTCACTATATATAGTAATGAAACTTTCTGTTAACCAAATAATTGTTTTTTTACTGTAGCATTACTTCTTTTACGGCTAAAATCATGATCATTTTTTACAGTGTAGAGTATTTGTAGACTGTCTCCTTTATATCTGCTAACTCTTTAATGTGATGGCCCCCCAACAGACATGCTACTGACTATATGGCTTTGCAACTATACATGCCTAATTAGAATCTTATTCTAATAAGCTGAACCCTAACACTTAACCCTATCAGTCTACTAACAGTCTATAATACTCTAATGAGTTTAGTTGATAAGTAGTTGCAGAGTTACTTATAGTTAGTAGAATGTATAAAGTGGACCATTGAAATAAAGTGTAACCTTGCATTTTCCAAAATTAGCATATGAATTAAAGCACATACTTGCACACATTTTGGGGGATTGGAATGAACACTGATTAATTGAACCATCTTCCTAAGTACACACTCCAAAACACTCCAAAACATGCTGTCCCACCAAACAGTGAAGAGATCTCTATACACTTTTTACAAGGATGTCATTTGAGGTTATGTCAGGTTATGTTATAATTCCTTTATTATCTGTGAAAGATATACATTGAATTCACATGAGGAAACAGGCACAGGCTTAACATTTTACAGTATCACCTCATAAATGAGTGTCACCCATATCATTAGCATATAATTTAAGACCTATAACGGCTTCACAACTACAGAAATTACAACAATTAATTCTTGCAGAAATATGAAAAATACAAATTGACATTTATATCTACACACAGCGTGGACAAACAACCTCACACGCACTAATGTCATACAAGATCAATATAGGAATTTAATGCATCAAAATAACTATGCAACAATACATTCAGTTCTTCATACATTCAAAATACATTCAAAATACCCACCCACTGGGCAAGAGTATCCTATAAGGATGATACAATACAACAGTCACCTCTGTGTTAGCTCGGTTTAGACAGACAAATGGCATGACGTCTGGCTCTCTTGACAAATCTCTCTGCGGACTAATTGTGCTTTTGGTGTATTTTTATAATCCTTTCACACCATGTCCAGTGCCAATAATTTCCCCCATTTTACTCGAGTAACTGGAGCAGCTGCTGGGTTAAGTGCCTTGCTTAAGGGCAGAATATCTGCAATAATGGAGCCAGTTACCATCTAATTACCACCTTTGTTAGTAGCTGCATCATATTAGTATTACACATAGGTGTAAAGTCCAGGTTCAGAAAGTAAAAGTCCTTCTCAGTATTTTGTTCTAATCACCTGAATCAGCACAGTTTTTCAGTCATGAGATAGAACTAATGTGAAATCAGCTGACTGAGTTCATGGGTGGAATAAACTTTTACTTTCTGACCCCTGGACTTTACACCTCTGGTATTACAGTAGACCTACATTAAAGTCAGGTCCAAGAAGGTAAACTATATTTGATTTATAGGTTTTGTTCACTAAGGATTTGTTTATTCTTTGCATAATGCATATTTAAAAAAAGCCTCAGAAAGAGTTTTTGCACAGTTTCAAGACTTGGTCGATTGCATGTCATATTCTGCAAAAAAAAATAAATAAATACTGACAATAATTAACACTGTCATATAAAGGCTACTGGTCAAACTGGTCACATTAAACTGCACAAGTTATTCATACTCGATGCAAGAGCAATGGGAGTTCAGTTTACATACTTAATGGCACAAGAATAATTCAGCAACGTGTGAATGAAAGCTCACCCCAGAGACCTGGCCACCCTATATTTTTTATAATCAATACTAACACAGGTAGCATTATAAAAAATGTGTTTCATTTATTTACATTTTATTTATTAAGCTCAGATTGTTTGGCCCAGAGGAGAGCATAGTGTAGTAGCTGTAAAAACAACACACATCTTGAATATAATACATAGCTTTGAATATAGCTGTGAATATAATATAATACATTTCATCTCTATAACATCCCCTCCCCCAAAAAAATCACTATTATCAGCCATTCTCTGGAATACCCAGAATGTCAAATTAACATATTTAGAGGGATAAAATTGCATGAAACTGCAATTAATTTTACTTCACTTATATTTAATATCTGAAAATACTGTGTGATGAATAGATTGTAGCAATATCCATACATTTATGCATGGTGATAAGGGAATTAAATATGGATAATGTGATATAAAAACAAATAAATAAGACCCTGATATGAAATGATTGCATTGCAACAGAAAATGTAATTATAATTACATACTAGCTGTTATAGTTAAGTAGCATAAATTAATAATCTCATTCAGTTGTTTCCAACTTAAAACCAAAATAAACCTCATCTGTATTTGCTTGCTTTTATATGATTTTGTTTGAGATGTGGTGCCATTAAAAGCCCCTTTAAATAAGGTAGAAATACCTTACCTCTACCAAAGGTAGAAATACACTATGACTTCTGCCCCAGTTTACAGTCTGGACAAGCCGAAGCTTGTAGTCAGAAGTCAGAGACAATCTGCAGATTTTGGACAGTTGGAGTTTCACAGAAAAGCACATTGTGTATGATGTGCACAGACTCCCAATTTTTTTTAGCTTCAGTGTACAATCCCATCCAGTCACAGAAAATCAAACAAGTTTGGGTCAATTTTAGAACTCGGTTTTGTCTGTCAAGCATCTCCTAGAAACAAGTTGCATGTTTCTGAGTGAGTTTGTTGTGTTCTGAACAACTTGAAAGTCTATTAGTGTGTGATCCTCAGTTGTGCATGATGCCCAGTATTTCTGCAAGAGTATAATGTCAACGTATTAAAATCTGTTCCGATTTTAAAAGTCATGTAGTGTGTTCCACTATGGAGTTTATTTGATTTTCTAGCTGTAGGTAAACTTTTTTTTCTTGAAAAATAGAACAGAGTTTCTATTTAACATCCTGAACCTCCTGTATTTCATCTCTTCCATGCAACACAGTTGTTTCAAAGGAGATGGGTTTAAGTGTCATTTCCACTAAGATGGAGAGGACTAAATGACAGCAGTGGATGGAATAAAAATGATAAACCGCATCACTAGGATAGGAGACCGTTATACTGCTCTCATATGAAAATATGTGTTTATTAAAATAATGGATTTTTAAAAGAGAAATAATAACAAATGTAGCAATTCCAAGAGGGTCCACACAGCATCGGTGCTCAGGCCCTAAATAGGAATGGTGAAATCTTGGGCGCTTCCTTAGGATTGCTGGATGGCATTGCTCTTGACAATGCGGCCAATTAGAGGCAGGGCTCTGAGTTCCGCACGAAAACTGTGATTGAGCCAACAGTATATGAAGGGGTTATAGCAGGTAGAGCTCATGGCCAGCCAGTGGAAAGTAAAGTACAAGGCATTATTAGCCTGGATCATTTTACTCGACAGCAGCACAACGTAACAGTTTAGAGGAAACCAGCAGACTGCAAACACAGCCACCACTGCGATCAGCATTTTCAAAGTCGTCTTCTTCCTCCTGCGATGAGCGACCGATTGAGCCAGTGTGACATCACCGACGGCATTCCGGAACCAAACCTTCTTGGCCACCACGAGGTACGATAAGGAAATAATCGCTAAAGGCAATACGTAGAGGAGGACAAAGGAGGCCAGATCCAGATATTTCCAGAAGAGATCGGAGGGATGAGGGAAGCTGGGCAGACATACCATCCGTACTCTGTTATTGCTAAGAGACAAGAAAATAAATCTTTCAAATGGATATTTCACTCACAATATGAAAATTCTGTCATCGATTACTCGCCCTCATTTTGTGCAAAACCCATAAGATTCGGTTAATCTTCTAAAAAGCATGGTTTCTCCCAAGGTTTTTTTCTTCTCCATCCTGTCACCTGATGAAGTTTCAGTTCTTTGCAATAGTCTTTGGCTTGCTTAATATTCAGCAATATTATTGACTTGACTGCACTGAAACAATCTGTATTGTATAAAGTGCTATATAAATAAAGGAGACTTGACTTGACTTAAAATGCTGAGACCTGAGAGTTTTTGTCCCAAGTCTTGTGAAGAAATATGATCACTTTATATGATTAACAGATTTCATTTAGGCTTTTATTTAGATCTAAACATTGATCAACATAAATAAACAAGGCACACTGGTAAACATGGAAGCTCAAACATGTGTGATGCACAAGAACCAACGAGGTTTGCTCTAGCATATGACACATGCACAAGCTTCTGTGTTTGTCAGATTTGATGTGCGCTAGGCCTATGTCCAAGACCCGGATTAAACAGCTTTATATGGATTAGTTTTACGCTTTTGTGATGTGACCTTTCAGATCTTTTAAGTTTAGGTTACCTGGACATTCAATGGAGGGACAGAAACCTCTCAGGTTTCGTTAAATATATCTTTGTGTTTCGAAGTTTAACCAAAGTCTTATGGGTTTGAAATGACATGAGAGTGAGTAAATTATGTCAGAATTTTCATTTTTGGGTGAACTAACCTTTTAACATCACACTATTGTTAATGAAGAAAAGCCTATTATTTATCATTGTTTTAAGCAATTTCATGTAAAATAATTAATTAACCATGATAAACTAAATTGCATTTTTCAAGCTCATAACTAGAACTCATACAGCACCTAGGAAGACAGATTAAAAACAATGAGAGGCAAAAAACATATTTCTCCGAAGCACTTCTCTCTATTCAGACATGACTGCAAACACTTCCAGTGGTTGTAAGGGTTTCTCACCTTGAATGGAGCTTCAAGCCTTGAATGTTTTTTTATTTATAAATATTTTTTTACAACATGACATTATAACGTTATCATTTGTGAATGTTTAATTAGATGAAAACAAAGTAATTTTGACTTGATTTTCAAAATAAATAAGAAAGAATAAGAGAAAATTCATACATAAATTCAAAGCGCAGCAGTTTCTGGTAGATGGCATGAGGCAGAGAGAAGCAGGACCCCATCAGCCAGATGACACCAATCCAGGCTACGCCCTGAAGTCGAGACATCCGCTGTTTCATTGGATGCATCACCACCTGATGGACAGCAACAATCCTCCATCATGACTGCACATTGGTATTTACTAAATCACTGAGTTTTGGAGAGGTGTGAAAAAGCTATTCACTCTAAAGGTTTCATTGATAATATCAATGAATATAACACTCTAAACACTCTATAACACTCTAAAGGTTTCATTGATAATATTTTACAAAAGGCTGTTTGTGAGAACATACCTGGTGTCTATCAATGGCGATGGCAACCAGTGTAAGAACAGAGACATGGACAGAACAATACTGTGCAAAGCGGCTCACATGGCACATCACTTTCCCGAACACCCATGTACTGTAAACAAACCGAACCTGAGAGAACAAGTAAAGTGGCCTTGGATCCAGATGCATGTAAGAATTGAAAAGCATGCATGCACATGTTCACCCCCACCCACTCACAGAGAAATGAATCATCTATAGTCTTTGCTAAACAATTAATAATGCTATAGAGACAACACACCAAAACTCTTGAGGAATTATGCAGCATGATCCTACTCTTTTGCAAACCCTCTGTTTTGTTTGGAGACACCACCACCAAACACCAGTGCATTATTAAACTGCTTCCGCTATTAATCGTCTCAGGGACAAATAAGGATGTCCAAGAAGATAACAGTGAGAAATCTTTTATAAATCCTGTTTCAAACGCATATGTCAAGTTCTTAAACATTCTTATTGATGTTGGATATGTGATTTTAATGGACAGCAATGTCAATTGCTGTAAACATTTTCAAAAATGATTCATTTATTTATTTATTTTCAAAGTAATTAATATCAATTCAGTCAAAAAGGTGTAATATGTAATTGTTTTATTGACACATGATAAAAAATGTCTTTTGTTAAGCCCACACATAGATTTGGCAGAAAGATATTAAGAAATAACAATAAATGAACTACTTAGGCAATAGGCTACTAAGGGTTTCCAATCTAAGGACAGTTAGCTACACATTAAATGTATGTTTTCTTTTTTGAGCGAATTGAATTGTTTAATGCATTTTGAATAGCTAAATCCAAGATTAGGACTAGCTATTATGAGCGATTGACATAACAAAATTGTCTAGATTTTGAATTGCATAAAAAGGAACGAGTAGCCTAATAATTGTATTTTAATAAAATAAAAAATAAAATAAAAACATCAATATAGCCCATTGTTTTCTTATTAAGTGAATAAGTGTAAACTTACCAGTGTAAAAGGCGTGTTGAGGAGAGTTATAAGGATGTCAGCAATGGCTAAATTCATGATGAAAAAACTTGTCACTGAGTGCATTCTTTTATTCTTAATAACAACGTGACAAACCACCACGTTTCCGAAAAGCGAGATGACAATAATAACAGAATATGAGACGATGAGCAGCGCTCTAATAGTCGGTCTGTGGGATTCAGACTCGTAATTCGCTCCTCTCTCGTACATCGCGTCCAAAGAGAAATTAAAAAACGTGGAGAAATTATGAAAGATATACAACTGCGAGAATAAATCCAAGGAGGTGTTTCTGAATGTCATCGTAACGAGATTATCCGTAGCAGGTGCAGTGTCAAAAACAACAAAGCGCAGTTCTAAGTCACTTTTGGAAACAGTTCAGTGATGTTTGAGTCAGTCTGCTGCGAGTCAAACGCTGCGCGAGCGTCAAGTGAAGCGGATTGGATGAAAGCCAGGGTCAGTGATGCGTCTCAACCCCTGGCATGATTCTCATCACGTCTTCGCTGCCACTTCACACCATCACCACTTCTCAGTAGTAGCCAATGCGCCTCATTGAAGGTGGTCACTTTAAATTGAATTGAAACCCTCAATAAACCCATCTTTCATTATCTGGTCTTCAATCATACAAAAGTAGCCTAAGTAACATTAAAACAACACTATGGAACATTTTTTACCTTCCAAAAATCTTATCATTGGTTCATCAAGTTAGGGTGAAAGACAATTTTGGATTCGCTTTGCGGTCATAAATGTGCTATTACCGCACACTATGCAAGTTTGCCAGATCTGGTCGCGTTTCTGTAGTCCGAATGAGACATAAGAAAACTACAAATTTGACTTGCTTTACATCAAGCGTTACATTAGTCATTATTTAGTTTTTCTTCGTTTCTGATGTCGCAATACATCATACTTTCATGAAATCATGTAACATATACCTTGTCTGTGGACATTGTTCATTCTAAAGCCGGTGCTGGATAAACAGCGAGCGTGCGTGCGACAGTAGGCTAAATTATTTATGACAGCGGTAATGGACAATTTCGTTTCCAACCAGTAGGGCTGCCGAAGAGGAAAAGTTCCATGGTGTTGCTTTAAAATGGAAATAGGCCTACGTTGTGGCAGGGTTTGTAGGGTTTCATTACAGATAAGCTATTTCTCTCATATTCTCTCACTTAAGTGAAAATTAAGCTTACACCGTATTTTAAACTGTAGCTAATTTTGTCTAATTTATAATTGATGTGGGACTGTATGAACTTAGTTGTAACTTGTGATGTGTGAATTTTTGTGGATTTTCAACTTGTGATGTGTGCACAAGTTGCACTCCATTAACAGACCTTAGGCTATTGCATAATGTCAATTACCACCAAAAAGGTGGTAGTACGAATTAGTGTACATAGTGTATCGAAATCCTAGTATCGCCCCTGGATCCGATACATTTTATGGCTGCACCGACTTGCACATATAATCTGCTCTATGCAATCGTGTCGTGTCTCTGGACCGGAGCAGACTGTGTGAGTGCTGCGGTGGTTCGCGTGACACTACCGTCTTCATTCGCCCCAATGGAAAGAATCTTTACACTGTCTGATTCGTTCCCTATCCCCTATAAAGTGCACGATGCGCCATTTCACCATGTAGAAAATAGTAAAAGTGTGAAAAATGTACCGATTTTAGGTATTGACTGGACGCTTTAGGTTCTAGAGAGCAGTTGATTGGAAAGAAAATTTTATGAGAAGCTGAAGTGCAGAGTGACATCATCAAAATCATTGATCCATATTGGTGGAAGTGAGAGAGTAAGTTTTGAATGCAAATATCTCTTTTGAATGCAAACTTTGTCATTGTTTTGGAGCTTATTACAATATAGATAACAGTAAGGCTAACAAATTCATACTAAAAGCCAAAACAACTTCCATTTTGATTTCATGGGGACTTTAAAATGAAAAGAAGTTGTTTTGTAGTGTTCATAATTCCTCTCACATTCTCTCTCACTTGGCCTAAATTAAGTGAAAATTAATCTTAAGTTGTATTTTAAACAGTAAATTTGTCTAAATTGGCATTTTCTGCGGGACTGTACAGATGAACCTGGGTGTGTGGATATACAGGCAAAGACGTATTGGTCTGTACAGACAACACTGCAACCATTGCGTACATCAGGGGTTCTCAACCTTTTGCAAGCAGGCCCCCCCCCCAAAGCTGGTTCATTGCAGTTGGTTCTCTCTCGTCCTTCACTGTCGTCGCTCCTCCTTCTATGCTTCCACTCCTCCCTGAGAGATAAGAGACCAGTGCGTTGCGCAGGTGGCGCTAATCAGCAACCACGCCAGCGGCCTCACGCCATTCTCTCACGGCCCTCTGCCTCGTCCTACTCGCCACAACGACCCCATAGGGGGCAAGTCGGGTTCCTTAGGGCACTCAAAAAAATAACTCTTTGAATGAACATAAAAAAATCATGGAAAGGATTTCCACATGATTAACTTGCTTTATTTCAGCATTATGCAATTCTGTTATTCCAATTTAATGTACTTACGTTGGGTCAACTTAATTCATTAAGGTTGATTCAACTTATTTACTATGGTTGGGCACAGCCTAATTTAATAGTGTCAGTGAATTTAAAAAGGCTCCCTGATATGATTCAGGTATTCAAATTCATATATTAATTCATTCAATTCAATATAACTTATTTTAGAGTCACACTAATCAATTTCTAGACTATAGCCGACTATTAGCTACTAATAGCACTTTATTGCATCTTTATTTATAAAGATTCATCAGCCAAAGCATTTGCTGTGAGTATGGCTGAATCAGTCTTCAGCCTAACCAAATGCTCCACTCTTCTCCACAATGGTAACCCACTGTAATTTAAATGGTTCAATAATTGCAATGTAATTGAACATTAAACACAATTGCAAACTATCAAGTCTTCCCCCTTTCTCATTTTCTCAAAAAAACATAAAACAACACTTCATTTTAACATTTATTCTCTGTTAATTCAACCATATGCAAAGCATGCTAGGAACTAACAAGCACCACCGAGTTTCAGTTAATGCAACACAAATCAATCATGTAAACCCAACACAAATGGATTAAGTAAACTTAAATTGTACATATTTAAGCAGATTGAACACAATCAAATTAAGTTCGGGCAAAATGGCAGTTGGCTCGCTCTACACTGCCACCCTCTGGATGTAAGAATTTTTTACTTAACATAAATGGTTTGTGTTTAGGCAACACATTAAGATTTTGTACTGTTAAGTTGAGACATAATTACGTTGACCTTAATAGAAAAAAACATTTAAAGTAAAAAAACAAAATTATTATAAGTAAACTAAATATAAATATATTATGTAAAGTGCAGAACCTTCCTAGTTCATTTTTTTGAGTGGGGGGCGAGACAGTTAAATCCTCCTCTGCCTCCCTCCATGCCCTCTTGGGACCTCACTATGGTGCTTTGAGCACTTCAAAATGCTCCCTTCTAGCCTTTGCAGTCAGCAGACTTAAAGATTCTGTCTATGAAGACTTTGCTGTTGTTGCATTGGCTTCCATCAAGAGTATAGGGGACCTTCAGGCATTTTCGATTGACGAATCATGCCTAGAGTGACTCCCATGTGGTGATCACAAAAGAAGACTTTTCAGAACCATAATATTAGTGCTCTAATTTTAATTGTTCTGTAAAATAAAATAAAATTATGATTATTAATTATTAATTATAATATGTTAATAATAGGTGTTCTCATTCGGTAGGAACAGTCAGATTGCTAGTTTCCTTTTAGTGCAGTGTTTTTCCATCATTTCTGTATGTCGTGCTGAAATGGTATAATGAAGTGACTGGTATAATGAAACCTTGTTTGAAAAGCTTCCTCTCTGGCTGGTGAAAGACAGGCATTTAAGTCAGGGTCATGAAAATGGTCTTGTGGATTGCCCATTAAGTGCATAAATATTTTTGTGAGTACTTTTGAATTTAGCAGATGGAACGATTTTCACAGCTCCATCATCAACCAGAGAACACTATAGCCATTCCCATTGAATGCTAAATTAATGTTTGACAAGTGTAATCTGTTCAAGATTTTTGGCATGTCCAACAATATTCTTGTCTATCAAGGCCCATTCTTTTTTTGTGTCTGAATTCTACCAACGGCTATTCTTATTCTTATTCTACCAACGGCTTTATTCTTATTCTATTCAACGGAAATTATTTAAATTCTCACTGTCTTATACAGTAATACTCTAATTTACAGTCATTATCTGGATTTATTAAGCCTATGAAATGCAGATAATATGTCAATATGTTCATCAAGGGCATACTCTCTGAGAATCTTAATTTATTAACTTTTTCTCAAAAGACATTGGTTATGTTTGCTGTACAGAGACATAGCCTATCTTTATTTGCACAACACTTTCATAAAAGCTATAGTAAATGTAATTAAGCATCTCACCTGGACTATTTAAAAAGAAATATTCACCACGTGTATTTGATTCATAGATGTGTTTGTGCCTTCAGTCTCTCCAGGTTGTTGGCACAGTGTGCTTTGTGTGAAAGGGATGAATTTGAACTTTTATCCTTGATATTATTTGATTCTTGATATTTAATACTGCACTGCTTTTAAAGGGTTTTTAGTTGTTGGCGATGCATTGCCTATTTTAAGGTCAAGTGCTGATGCTTACTGCATGTTGAGACACCAACGTGTTACATTTGCTACTTTTGGTTTTTAACTAAAAACTCATCTCTCTTTGTGTACTTTTGAAAACTGATGCTTTATGTAGGCTATGCTATGTAAATGCTGCCATCTCATAGTTTTAGCCTCCAGCAATGTGCTTGGCTTTTAACTGTTGTAACTAAAATCTTACTTAATAGTAAACATATAGCTACTTTTACGTTTAGTTTGACTGTACATTTTTCCAGTAAATTTCTGGCCAACACAGCTGCCAGTTTTTTACTGTAAATTTCACTGGATTCTTTTTTTTTAAAGTGTACAGGAGTCACAAAGGACTGAATTTGTATGAACAACATGGTGTGAATGAGAAATGATGTGCACACTGTAAGGGGTATACAGTCAAAGACCCAGAACCAGATATGAAGAATGAGGACCCGGAGTCAGAATTATAAACAATTGAAGAAAAGTTTTACTGAAGATAGTTTGCAGTTTCATCAGTAGAAGTCAGCTTCAAGACTCACACGGGAGTTTGTAGGCCGCCCCGCTTACAGTTACAAAGATCACAGCAGTTATACCATTTCCAAGGTCTAAACTACATCATTGCTTACAGGTTGAATGAGTCTCATTGGCTAAGAAGTAGATAAACATAGTAATTTTCCACACATATACAGATAGACATATCTCCATCGATTATGCAGCTGACACTCAGACCCTGAAGTTAGGCACGTCATGACCTTCCAGGTCACAGATTTGGGTTGCTGGGCGCCAGCATGTCCAGAACAACAACTCCAATCTCCAATAATGCCAGTGATTCCTTAACCTGCAACCCAGAAGACTAACACACACACCGACACACAGCTTTTCCAAGGTTGGATTTGGCCAGGCTCTAACTATAAACAGTAGAGTCGTCTCAAAACCTCAAGATAATGTTCTTTCTCTCAAGGATAGCTTAACTTTAGTCTAACTGGAAAGTAAGGCTTTAACAAAGAAATGGTCCCCTAAACTATTGGCTTTAATGACCCCTATATGTTTTAACACGTTGAAGACCTTTCTCAAACACAAATCAAGTCCATATTTCATTTCTGGAAGCCGGAATAAATGAGCAAGCACTGTTACTGCATTCAGATATCAAACACAGACATTAGAGAATACATGAAAAGAACATTCCAGCAATCACACTGGTAACTTCTATAACAAAGTAAAATCTCCAGAGAAGTCATTCAACTCATTTGATATTAGAAGGAAAAATATTGATTAATACCTTGATTATAATCACTCATTACATATACATTGAAGCAGCAGTGGATTCCAATCCACCTCCTTCAACACATAGACAACAATGTCTTACTAATCCATTTATATGGGCTCTTACATGTGGTCGACTAAAAGCTAAGGTGCTATTATCAGAATAACTATTAGACTGTATTAGAATGTAGGATAAGCAATTTTTCATAAATAGTTTTTGGTATTCTGGTTGAAACTCTCAATAATAGAAGTGGTATATATATATAGGCTACATTCTGTGGAATTTTCAGGACCAAAAAATGTTTTTAATGTAATTTAATGTCATCCATGTTATATTTCATCTGTGATAACAATGTAGACTTTCATTAAGATCCATTTGACCATTAACTTTTAAATGCATGCATTAATATTAGGGAGAGTTCTCTGCAGATCAAAGTGCTTCTGCATTTCTCTCCGATACGGTAGGAAATGAAATGTGGAGGATTTTATCTTTGACAAGATGATTGACAGGTCAGTTTGCGTGACAGGATGTGTGTAACTAAGCGACAGAGAGCAATAGTTAAGACGGAATTGTATGACGTGATAGTATGTCAGCTGGTCTACTACTACACACTCAAAAGTATGCACTTTTTCTTCACAAAAAGAGTACGTACTTTTAGTGCGTAGTATAAGTAGGCGAATTGAGACGCAGCAAGTCAGTGATCTGAGCACCATGCAAACAAACAGCAGCCACCTTTAACAGCTCCTCCTGAAGCAAAACAACAAGCTTATGCTGCATTCACGCCATGTCATAAACGTAAAGATACCAACCTGTGACGTTTGTCCTTAGACTGGGTATTCTCTGGCAACACTATCAACACTGAGATGAACCTGCAGCAGTCAGGAAGTCTGAGCTCTGTAAGTTGTTTACCTTCATTAATATTGTAATGTTATGTGCTTTGAGACATGAGGTAATTTAATGCCATCTCTCGTGATGCTTTGCAGAATCTGCTCAGGCTGTGTGCTTCATGTATTTGGATATTTGGTATTATTCCCATATAGAGGGTTTTCACCAACCCTGGGCGGTAACCCGGATGCCATTATGGAGGCACTCGGATGTAAACTACAGCATGGATTGCACTGTAAATGTACTACTGAACACATTGGTACACTATAACCACGTGGACGCTGCAAAATCATATAGAAATGATCGGACTTAGTAAGCAGGAAAGAATGCGAAATTTTGACAAACTAAAGTTAATATGTGGTAAAGATCCGAACGAGCTAGCTTCTCTAGCCCTTAGGCCTACTGCAACTCGTCCTTCTATTTCTTATCCCGACATAGGCTACGTTCAGATTGTCAGTCCAAAAAAGCACATGAAATCCGTTCCAAGCTACATCCATATGTAGTTTGAAATCCTATTCAAATCATATATCAGGAAATTAGCTTCAGTCTGAACGCTTTGATCGGATTTCGCGTGGTATGTGACTTTCTCACGCCACGTAAAATGTAAACGTCAGAAGTTGTTATAGGAAACATGCTGAAAGTCGCTGCCGAAACAATGCTGTGTTGTTGCAAAGTGCCGGACGTGCAGAAAATGATTATTTTTGAAACCGGCGCAGACAAGAGCTGAAAAAAGTGGGAAAAAAGCTGTGCACAACAGCCTCCTACAGTTCTGCTGCAGGCTCAAGACGCAGTAGTCCAGCACAGTGGCTACACATTTCCATGTTGTAACATTTAAATAAGACAACATCTCGATTGCAAATGCAAACCCCTCCATCAACGCAACGTCATTGCCATATTGCCAAAGAGCTGCATGGACACACAAATCGGATCTGAACAGTTGCAATACACAGAGTACATCATTTTAGATGAGATTCTAATCGGATACAAAGATAATCGGATTTGGACTGACAGTGTGAATGTAGCCATAGTTCTACGTCAACATTTTAGCCATAGTCGACGCTTCATGATGCTGTACCTCTCTCAACCACAAACACCTTCTTTCATCAGTTTTTTGCACTCTTCTCTTTAACTTTTGACAGTCTATAGAACTCAAAATGTTTTTTCCCAATGCGACCGATTAGTAGACCAAAACTCGACTATTTTTCAGCAGCAATAATCAGCCAAATTTGCGAGTCTGTTCAGTTCAGTGGCATTGTTTACGTTCAGTGCCTCCAACTTTTGTACTTTTTGTACACCACATACAAACCACTGAAATCGGTTGATAAATGTAAAAAAAAACAATTGTTTTTATCCAGAAAAGCCGCAGCTCACCCATTTACTTGAATTTGATTACTGTGCAGTCTTGCCCTCCGCAAAATGGCGGACGCGTTGACGTATGGCAGCAATACAAAGTGGCCAATAGGGCATCTGTGTATTTATTATGTCTATGCCACTGCTCACCCCTCCCTTTCGAAGAAGCTACGGTGGCTAAAACGGGACAAACATATCGTCGTCTGAGACAGCAGAGAATAGAGTAAGCCAAGAGTGTGTAACATTGTCACTGTTTCTGTTCCACAGTCCATTATAAACCACATCATGATAAAGTTTACAAAGCCATAGTCAGGTGAGGATCAAGGTATATATAATATAATAATAGTAATCAGCTGATTGTCTCACGAACGTAACTAGCATATTTCTCCCCACATAGCAAACCCATAATACAGCGAGTGAGAAGAACCACATGAAACTATTCAACTACATATTTTTTCTAACCGGGTAGTAAAAGTTTAGCTGGCTAATTTGAGCTGTTATGCTGTAGGGCTGTGGCTGAGCTGGTTAAAGCGTAAAGCCTTGTACTCTCGAACTCGAACGTAACCAGCACATTTATCCCTATAGCAAAGCCATAACACTAATAACTAAGTTACTAAGGAGAATAACTAAGTTACATGAAACAATCCAACTGCATATTTTACACCACTGACCAGGGAAAAGTCACTACTCACGGTGTCTATGGTAGCTTCTAGCTTTCTGCTGCTTCTCTTTCAAGGTAGTGATGAAACGCGCTCTGTAGCGCTTTTTGTTCGCTGTCGGCTACGGTAGAAACATGTCGACCTTCATAGAAGGGGGTTCCCGCGGTTATGTAGATATAAATGTCTCATTCTAAGGTAATATAAACATTACGGTTTATTAAGTAAGTTCTTTACACACCACTGAAACCATAGTTATGGATGTCATATTGCATTTATGTTAATAGATACTCAAAATTATTACACATTGCACCTTTAAAAAAATCTCATAGCTTTATTTATGCAATTGTAAATGGAGTGTAAAATATAATAATGCCAACGCAATTCTGCTGCCGCTTCTGTGTCTCTGCACTGCAAAGATGAATTTTGCTTTAATGATTTAATTTAACTGGTAACAGTGGTATTGTGTTTACTTATTCAATCAATATTTAATTTGAATTTAATTTTAATGTTAGAATTTGACATAAAAGATGATGCATACCTCTAATAATAATAAAAAAGTCCTTATATAGGTGAAACTGCCACTGGAAATTGCCTGTTAATAAAAAATAAATAATTTCTGTCACTGCTGTGAACTGACCACTGCATAGAATATGAGCCAGCTGTCAACAACAGGCCTAAACCAGCCATGGTACCAGTACACAAACACAATCAGTAAAATATAATCTAATTATTGTCAACAAAAATATTTTGAAATATATTGAATATATTTGAAAATATTTTTGTCAATATTGCACAGCCCTAATGGGTATTCATTTTGATTTCTTTGGGTCTTAAAAAGGTCTTAAACCTGCTAGCTTTTATAGAAATGAGCCTGACCTCCATTTTACATACGATGCTAACATATTTTATATGTTTTATGTGTTATTATATTTTCTATTTATTCTTTGTGCAGCACTTTGGTAACCTTGTTTTTTAAAATGTGCTATATATATAAAGGTGATTGTATTGGATTTTTTTGCTGCCGTATCCTTCTCACCTTTTTTACCCCTGACCAGTTTTCATGCCTGCCCCCAGTCAGCAGGAAATGACTACCACGATAATTCAATTCATCTTACATTTTCTAACAGCCACGCCTAAGCTAAGAGTGAAACGAATAATTTAAACCTAAAAGTAGCCTATTTCTGTCAGAAAAGTTTTATATTACTAATAATATCCTGCATTATTCATTTGGTTTTAACTCTGATTGCAATCACTCACACCATTTAATATGCATAATTTGCATTTATATGACAGACTTCTCTGGATTTCTTCTTTGTCCCCGTCTGTCAAAGATGACAATGGGTCATGGGCCCGGTTATATAGAGCAGCGGAAACTGTGGCGTTCTTTATTTAGTTAGTTTATAATGGGCTGCATTACAATGATCTGCCAAATAGGATGCTCTACACAAATACACCCATAACAGCTTATTGCTCTCTAAATGCACCACTCTAGCACTTGGGGTGTTTATATGTTGATTTCTAGTTATTTTGGGCTGTTTAATAGCACAATTAATTTCTGCTGCTCTTCTTCGCATGTAGTGATCAGATCAGACTCATACCTGGTCAACTGTGAACAAATACCTGGTCTGTACTGCCATCTAGTGGTGTGGGAAAGCAAAAGTAAACCAAATTCTTTGTGAATGATCACCTCTATGGATTGGTATTGCAAAACCACCCGTATGTTTATTTGTATTTTATTTGGTTTAACCACAGCGCACATCATTCCTTCATAAATGCACTGGTGGTGGTTGAGGAGAGACCCCGACATGATTGTAAAGCGATTTGGGTGTACATGAAAGCGCTATATAAACACCTCATTCATTCATATTTCAAGAGTTGGTCAGCTAAATAAAAACAGGCGGTGTGCCAAATATGTAGACTATGGTAGTTGTGACAGCAGATGCCACGCAAATGATTATTGAATACGATAAATAATATGCTCTTCTCAGTTAGGCTACTAGATAAAGCCTCCAGAATCCAATGCAGCTTATCATATTAATGTTACTGTCATAATACTCAACTTGATGTCCATCCACCATATTTACAACTGTGAAGTCAGTAAATCCTGGACTAAATGACACAATAATTACATGACACAATAATAACAAAACATTTTATTTACACAATTACTCTGAATATTTAATAAAATAAGATCATCCTGCCTGAATTGCAACAGTTTGACGTCTTTTTGCAAAAAAGGGTCAAAGAGTTAGTGACAGTGACACTCTAAAAACACTCTGAAATCATTGGAACATATGGCCATGCAGGAAAAGGATGAGAAGTGTGTTTGACAGGTCTAGATTTAAGCATAACTTCAGATAGATGAATTTCACTACATCTGTTTTACCTTTTACTTTGTTCCTGGTGGTTCAAAAGCAATGACAGGAATGTGCTTTGCTGCATTTTTGACAATGTTCACATTTTTAGGTTATGACAAATCTCATGGGTCTACTAATCAGTTGACAAATACCTTACTTTTGGGGTTGGGCAGAGTGGAGAGATAAAACATGAATGTTGGATGTATAGAAGTCATACACAGAATTATAGGTAAACTTTGATGTTTTTCAAGTTCAGTCCTCAAAACAGGCATCCAAATTAATTTTGAGTTGGCTAACAAAACCCCTTTCGTTCTGATGAAGGACATCCAAATAACCTGATAAAAAAAACACAGAGATATAGAAAATCTACTATAATGAATGTGAGGAGGATATAATACAGTCAACAAAAACAGGAAAGACAAAGACTTCTCATTTGGGTACAATTACAACATTTTGGGTACAACAATTACAACAAAATCACATACAAATTATATAAACAAAACTTATGAGAGCTTCAGGACCTCGGCACATTCTTGAACTGAGACGAGATATTTTGACAGAAAAGGTAAAGCAACAAGCCCTGGGTCTGTTCACACACACACACACACACGCGCGCACACACACACACACACACACACACACGCACACACACACACACACACACACACACACACACACACACACACACACACACAGTGTTTTGTTTAAAATGTGAATGAATGGAAAAGTATGAGGCGCCACGTAGGATTTAAGTCAAACTTCGCTTATCAATACATACATAACACACGTGCATATACACCTATACATTACTCGCATATACATGTATACTATTGGATGTTCAAAATACATATATGAAATACACGTGCACACTAATATGAAATCCATACCAATACATATTATGTTAGTAATGAATGCATATACACTTGTGAATAACTTATATAAACTTGACGCACGCATACACCTATAAACACTCGCACATATACACTCGCTGCACGCAGACACACCTATAAACACTCGCACATACATATAAACTTCCATGCATGTACACCTATAAACACTCGCACATACATATAAACCCGATGCGCGCATACACATCCATAAAACACTCGCGCATACATACAAAATAAAACGCTTTAGTTGTGTATATATCTGTATATGCGAGTGATTTCATATGTGGATGTGCGTGAACTTTTCAGTGTAAAAGGAAGTCATTTCAGTATAAAAGGAAGTCATTATTTCTTCTTCTTCTTTTGGAGTTTTATGGCGGTTGGCAAACCAGCTAAAAGGTGCATTTACCGCCACCAACTGGACAGGAGTGTGAAGCGTCAACACAGGGGGCGGAGAGATATCACGCAACACCTGAAATAAAGCTTGCAACAAAGAACCTTTATTTTACTGTCTATGCAAAGAACCGGCGAAAGTAATGATTATGCATGAAACATTTGAATGGTTGATAAAGTTTCATTCCTAAGAGCAGGAGAACCACCGCCTTCCCGACCAACAGTTCAGACAGGCCTGCTGGGAACAGCGAATGACTGGCAGCTAAGGGTGGACCTGGGAAAGCAACTCAAGTTCCCCCGAGACATCATGGAGACCAGCCTTAGACCTGACATGGTTCTGTTCTCAGTAACAACGAAGCAGGTTATCTTGTTGGAGCTAACAGTGCCCTGGGAGGAGAGGATGGAGGAAGCAAGTGAAAGGAAAAGGGAGAAATATGCAGAGCTGGTGGAGGAGTGTCGGAGACGGGGGTGGCGTGCACAGTGCTTGCCCATCGAGGTTGGGGGAAGAGGCTTTGCAGGAAAGTCACTCTGCAGGGCCTACAGCCTCCTGGGAATCACAGGAGCACGCAAGAGAAGAGCCATTAGTGTAGCTTCAGAGGCTGCGGAAAAAGCCTCACGATGGCTGTGGATCAGGAGGGACAAACAGTGGGCGAACGCGTCTTGGACACAGACCGGGAACTGATCACTCCCGGTCGGGTCGCCTGGGTGAGGGGGTCTGAAGTTGAAAGACCCGAAACCCCCTATGACCCCAGGTACTATCACTGATGATGTGTCCAAGAGTGCATCATAAGGTGTATGTAACAATCATGTTAGTCTGGATAGGCCAGTGACTGCCAGGAACAGGCTGGTTGACGACCACGAACAGAGTGGCGACAGCTGGAGAGACAGCGGACAGCACGGAGAGACGGCAACCGGGGTGGGAAGGGCCAGCAACCCGACCCACATCTTCTGTGAGGAAGAACCCAAACACAGCTACGAAGAGTCCCAGAGAAAAATACCCCCAGGGGAGCCCGAGAGGGGGGGAGAATGAGCACCCCGAACGGACGGTCAACCAGGTAACGAACCACGCAAACGGACAATCGACGACGAATATCATCTGTATATGTGGAAAGAGCTGCAAGAACCCACGAGGTCTGAAGATCCACCAGACCAAAATGGGATGTTTGGTGAAAGTGCAGCCAGAGCAGCGCGCAAGGAATTACCTCGTTGTGATGCAGGAGGAACTATGCCGGGAGACATCCCAAAGTGCCCAGAACCTCCACACTCTAGAGGACCTTGGTGAGACGCAGGAGGAGCCGAGCCCGGAGTCACCCCACAGCGCTCAGAACCTCCATGTTCCGGAAGCCCAAGCACCAGGCAACCCACAACACCAACGGCGGGTTAAGTGGCCTCCAGCCAGCAAAGGGAGTGAGTGGCAGCAATTTGACGATGATGTGGATGGTATTCTGGAAGCTACGATGAAGGGAATGGCAGACAGGAAACTCCAAACAATGACGACCATGATAACCAGCATTGCCACCGAAAGGTTTGGCTTGGCGGAGAAGCACGCTGCTACAAACCAGTACTCCAAGAACCGCAGGGCAGAGAAGATTGCACAGCTGAGACAGGAACTCCGACTCCTGAAGAGGCAGTTCAAGGGGGCAACCGAGGATATGAAGCCAGGGCTGGCAGAATTACGGGGCATCCTCAGAAAGAAGCTGCTGACCCTCCGGCGAGCAGAGTGGCATAGGAGGCGGGCTAAGGAGAGAGCCAAAAGACGAGCTGCCTTCCTTGTAAACCCTTTTAGGTTTACCAAACAGCTGCTAGGCCAGAAGCGCAGTGGCCAACTCACTTGCTCAAAAGAGGAGATAGACGCCTATTTGCATGACACCTATAGCGATGCAGCCCGGGATGAGGACCTTGGCGAATGCAGACACCTCATTAATCCACCTATACCAACCATTGACTTCAACATCAAAGTACCCAGTTGGAAAGAAATTCAAGCTGTTGTTAAGGCTGCTAGAACCAGCTCAGCACCAGGACCCAATGGTGTGCCATATCTGGTGTATAAGAGGTGCCCAAAGCTCTTGCATCGTCTGTGGAAGATCCTGAGGGTCATCTGGAGGAGGGGGAAAGTTGCCCAACAATGGAGATCTGCAGAAGGGGTGTGGGTTCCGAAGGAAGATAAGTCAACCACCATAGAGCAGTTTAGGACCATCTCGCTGCTAAACGTCGAGGGGAAGATATTCTTCAGTATCCTTTCCCAACGGTTGTCAGACTACCTCCTAAAGAACCAGTACATTGACCCCTCTGTGCAAAAGGGAGGGATCCCAGGAGTTCCCGGGTGCCTAGAACACAGTGGAGTGGTGACACAACTGATTAGAGAGGCGCGTGAAGGGAAAGGAAACCTGGTTGTACTATGGCTGGACTTAGCCAATGCATATGGCTCCATACCCCACAAGCTAGTGGAGGTGGCATTGGGGAGACATCATGTTCCGAGCAGCATCAAGACCCTCATAATGGATTATTATAACAACTTTAATCTGAGGTTCACTTCCGGCAAAGTTACATCTGAGCGGCATCGTCTGGAAAAGGGGATTATCACTGGATGCACTGTTTCAGTGATTCTCTTTTCCCTGGCCATGAACATGCTGGTCAAAGCTGCTGAACCGGAATGCAGAGGCCCCAAAACCGAGTCCGGAATCCGTCAGCCCCCCATCAGGGCATTCATGGACGATCTGACAGTAACAACTGTAACAGTCCCAGGATGCAGATGGATTCTTCAGGGCTTAGAGAGGTTAACCAACTGGGCGAGGATGCGTTTCAAGCCGGAAAAATCCAGATCCATGGTACTGAAGAGAGGGAAGGTAACGGACCAGTTCCATTTCACCCTAGGAAGTACCCAAATCCCATCAGTCACAGAGAAGTCTGTGAAAAGCCTTGGGAAAACCTTTGACTGCTCTCTAAAGGATGCTGCTTCCATCAGGGCAACAAATGAACAACTGGAGGGCTGGCTGACTACAGTTGACAAGTCAGGCCTACCGGGGAAATTCAAAGCTTGGTTATACCAACATGGAATCCTACCGAGGATATTGTGGCCATTGTTGGTGTACGAATTTCCAATTTCCACCGTGGAAGGATTTGAGAGGAGGGTGAGTAAGTACCTGCGACGGTGGTTGGGCTTGCCAAGAAGTTTGAGCAGCATCGCCCTTTACGGCAAAAAGAACAAGCTAACGCTACCGATCAACAGCCTTAGCGAGGAGTTCATGGTTACCAGAGCAAGGGAAGTGCTTCAGTACAGGGATTCCAAGGACCCAAGAGTATCTCAAGCTGGCATTGAGGTCAGGACTGGCAGAAAGTGGAGGGCACATGAGGCGGTGGACCAGGCAGAATCACGGCTGCGTCATAAGGAACTTGTGGGCCCTGTGGCTATTGGCCGTGCAGGACTGGGAAGTACTCCAACAACCCATTATAACAAACTGAAGGGCAAGGAAAGGCGGGACCTGGTCCAAAAAGAAGTGAGGGCTGGGATCGAGGAGCAGCGTGCAAGCCAGATGGTGGGAATGAGGCAACAGGGTGCATGGACCAGATGGGAAGATGCCATGGAGAGAAAGATTTCATGGGCAGAGCTTTGGAGGGCTGAGCCCTATCGCATCAAATTCCTCATTCAGTCTGTCTATGACACCCTGCCCAGTCCATCCAATCTCTTTTGTTGGGGCTTGGTTGAGACTCCGGCATGTACCTTGTGCCAGGGAAGAGGATCGCTGGAACACATCCTCAGCAGCTGTCCTAAAGCACTTGGGGAAGGCCGCTACCGCTGGCGCCATGACCAAGTGTTGAAGGTGGTTGCTGAGTCCATCACTACTGCCATCAACCAGAGCAAGCGTTTACAACCATCAAAGCGCAAAATTTCATTCCTAAGAGCAGGAGAACCACCGCCTTCCCGACCAACAGTTCAGACAGGCCTGCTGGGAACAGCGAATGACTGGCAGCTAAGGGTGGACCTGGGAAAGCAACTCAAGTTCCCCCGAGACATCATGGAGACCAGCCTTAGACCTGACATGGTTCTGTTCTCAGTAACAACGAAGCAGGTTATCTTGTTGGAGCTAACAGTGCCCTGGGAGGAGAGGATGGAGGAAGCAAGTGAAAGGAAAAGGGAGAAATATGCAGAGCTGGTGGAGGAGTGTCGGAGACGGGGGTGGCGTGCACAGTGCTTGCCCATCGAGGTTGGGGGAAGAGGCTTTGCAGGAAAGTCACTCTGCAGGGCCTACAGCCTCCTGGGAATCACAGGAGCACGCAAGAGAAGAGCCATTAGTGTAGCTTCAGAGGCTGCGGAAAAAGCCTCACGATGGCTGTGGATCAGGAGGGACAAACAGTGGGCGAACGCGTCTTGGACACAGACCGGGAACTGATCACTCCCGGTCGGGTCGCCTGGGTGAGGGGGTCTGAAGTTGAAAGACCCGAAACCCCCTATGACCCCAGGTACTATCACTGATGATGTGTCCAAGAGTGCATCATAAGGTGTATGTAACAATCAATCATAAATCGATGCAGACTCGCCATCTTCGCTGTAGTGAACGCGCCTGGAGAGAGAAATGCACACTTCATATGAATTAGCCACATGCATAAGCAGAGAGTAGCCAATTTCTTCTAGTTTTTAATTGTTTTGTTTAAAAGTACACATTTCAAGCTTTCTATAGGCTATACAGGTCTGTGATGCAAGTAGTTTATACGCTGAGTTTCGGTTCATTTACGCGCTCCAGTTCACGCGCCGGCGCCTCCGTGTCCTGATCACTGTCCACTATATTTGCTTCTTATTTATTAATCCAGACAAATTGGTTTATGAAACATTGATTAAAATGAAGATACAATTTATACAAAACGAAATTTTCAAGCACAGCTAATATTCGAAGATCAATGGGTATTATTTGATTATTATTTGAAAATCGCAGCCCTCGACCACACACACAATCACACATGTAGGCCTATAGGCTACTAACTAGGCTACACACCAGAGCATGTGAGCAAAGCGGAGCGGTGCGTGTGACGCTTATAAATAAGTTAAAAAACTTAAACATACGTTTCATATTTATGTTTAAATAATATAATGTTTTCTTTTTATTTCATCTATGTTGATTAGCCTATGTGAAAAGGGAACCGCATGAGATGAGTAAGATAGGATCATAAGATAGGCCTATAGGCTATAGGCTATCGGAAAACATTTGGAATGGGTCAGATATGATTTTGACCACTTACCTAAAGTTCTCTTTCATCATCTCGTTTCGAGATCCACCTATGGGAAGGGCATCCGTACCTGACCTCTGCAGAAGCATCCAATTGCACCAAGTCTGGCTAACAGACAGAAGCGCGCAGCCACTGCCAGGTAAGGCCACACCCCCTTACCTACGGGCATATAACAGCTGGGCGCGCTACTATTCCTCAGTTGACATTCGCTTCTCGCGATCTCTGCATTGACACAGTTCGGTTGGATTAACGTTACGCTGCTCACTTTCGAGTCTTCAGGAGGACATATCGCCAGATCAGCCTCCGCCAGACGTGAGTGACAGTTGTTTCTTCAGCCTATCCGCTTTTTTGCATCCGGAGCGGCCCGAGCTCTCGCTGTCCTTTACCTGCTCCTCTCTAAATGGCTGCCCGCCACGGTTTTTTCCGAGCTCTTCACCGCTGGCCCATCCATGGCTATGTGACCGTATAAACAGCCGCTTCCCCCGGGGAACAGCCTATCACGACGAGCCTGCCCGGCCGCGTGTGGTGCTCTCATCGCCGCTAAGGACCCTCTCGTCCTGCGCGGTCTGCTTAGGCTTAACACGCTCAAGAAGCTTTGGAGAACCCGGAGAATTGCGGTCATTGTAATTGCTGCCCATGTAGCTTTTACTTAGCAGGCCTTTAGTTGCTCGACCCACCGCGCCGTGCTCGGCCTTTCTGACTCGGAGGGGAGACACGGTGATGATGACGCGCTACCGGGGGATTCCCGGAGCGCCACCTCTCTAAAATATTTGAGCTGACATCAGCCCAATCCACATTCCCTGAAGAGGACATCTTCGCGGGAAAACCCCACTCTCGTTGACGAACCGGTCGGGGATGACGCGGTCCTTTTAGCGTTCCCCAAAAAAAAAAAAAAAAAAAAAAAAAAAACTAGGCTAGCGCTCACGCGGCTTTGCCTCAGTCCATCCTCCTGGAAGTTTGTGAGCGAGCGGCCGTTCGCCTCAACATTGTGTGGCCAGCTCCACAGAGCTCCACCGACCAGGATAGGAATATTTACGACGGGTAAGCGCTGGGACCACCGCCCAGTCTGAGGCGGCTGGAGCGTCCCGCTAGATTGTTAACACGGTCTCGCGGGCCTTGATGTGTTACGATTACGTGTTGAGGCCTTCAATTTATGCCTTCCTAGGAAGGCGGCCCCGAACGCAAGCGGCCTGCCTGTTGTTCGACCATTGGGAGTAACGTTACACAGGGTCTCCCACCGACGGTCGGTTAATCCCGTCTCGTGGCTGCCCAGCCCGTGTGTTTAGTGGACGTTGTGTGTCGTGAGGAAAAGTACATAGTGTTACCACACCGCACGCACTTGGTTCCCCTCACTCAGATATTAAAGGCTTCGGCCCCAGTGTTTCCCAACACAAAGCACACACATTACTAAACAACACATTTAATAAACGAATCAAATGAATTCGTGCAGATTTATATATCTGCCAACATAGAGAGCAAATCTCTCTGATCCCATGCATGTCGCCCTGAGTCCGTCCACAAGAGGGCGCCATTGCCTCAAAAATCAACCAGCTGGGTCACACAGCTCAGTTGCGGCTGCCCAGCCCATGTGTTTTTAGTGGACGTTGTGTGTGGAAGGCCCCTGTGTTCCCCAACACAAAACACACACATAACTAAATAACACTTTTAAACAAACAAATTAAATAAATCCGTTACAGAGAGAGTATCTCTCTCCGCGGATATTATTTTTCTGCCTGCACTTAAGACTGCCCAGTTCATGTGTTCAGGAGATATGTGTTTTTTTCCCCACTTTCAGGGGGCACCTTGTGAGGGAAAGTTCAGCACAGTGGACACCACACTATGTTCCCCTCACTCGGTCAATAAAGGCTTCGGCCCCAGTGTTTGCCCAACACAAAACACACAAGGTTACGAATCAAATGAATTCGTTTTGAAGAGAAGACCTCTCTCCACAGAGAAAACTTCTCACTGCAGAGAGAGAAAATCCCTCCGAACCCCTGCATGTCGCCTCTAGTGTGCCCACTAGATGGCACCTTGCATCATAAATGAACCAGCTGGGCCCATACAGCCCCGTTCCGGCCCGAGCGGGGGCGCTCGCTAGTCACAAAGCGGCTTGGCAAGCCGTTTCAGCGCCCGAGTGGGTTTTTGCGTACCATAACCCAGGGTTACAAGCTGCAGTTTGCAATAAAACCTCCGCATTTCTACGGCATTCTCTCTTCTCACACAGAAGAAAACGCCTCACACATTCTGGAAGAGGAAAATTCCTCCCTCCTAACAAGGGAGCGATTCAGATGGTGCCACCCAATCTGATAAACCATGGTTTTTATTCCTGGTATTTTCATGTTCCAAAAGGCGTGGCGCCCCCCGCCCTATATTGGACCTTCAAGTGTTGAACAAACATTTGAGGAAATACAATTTCAGAATGTGACACAAGGCTCTCTCGCCTGTGCCATAAAGCAGAACGACTGGTTCACATCAGTCGATCTGAAAGATGCTTTCTTTTACATAAGCATCTACCCTCCACACAGGAAATATCTTCGTTTCGCCTACCAAGGCATTTGTTACGAATTCACAGTTCTTCTGTTCGGGTCCCCGAACGTTCTGTCTGTGTGCGGAGGTGGGCGTTGCGCCCCTGAGACTATAAAGCAGAACGACTGGTTCACATCAGTCGATCTGGAAGATGCTTTCTTTCACATAAGCATCTACCCTCCACACAGGAAATATCTTCGTTTCGCCTACCAAGGCATTTGTTACGAATTCACAGTTCTTCTGTTCGGGTCCCCGAACGTTCTGTCTGTGTGCGGAGGTGGGCGTGGCGCCCCTGAGACTATCAGGGCTGAGAATTCTGACTTAAATAGACGATTGGCTCATCATAGCCAAATCGAAGGAGAAGGTGTCGCTGGACACCGGCCGGGTGCTCGCGCACATCACATCCCTCGGGTTCTAGGTGATTGCGAGCAAAACAATCTCACTCCCAGTCAGAATGTCATTTTCCTGGGCTTGGAATTGAACTCAGTCTCTCTGATGAACTGTCTGTCGCAGTTCAGAGAAGGGGAGAGAGTACAATATTGTACATGCCTCAGGCTGCAGGGTCTCATGGCTTCATCTATCCAAGTTGTGCCGTTGGTCTCCTGAGAATGAGAGCGTTCACGAAATGGGTTTTGTCACTACATTTCAGCACGAATCGCGATCTCTGCCGCTCGGTAACGGTGACGCGTGCCTGCTCGGCGGCCCTGCGCCATTGGGAGAGCGAGAACTTTTACGCACGGGGAACCCCCCCTCGGGACGGTTACTATGCGGAAAGTTGTGAAGACAGATGCGTCCTTAACAGGCTGGGGAACCACCCAGGAAGGCAGAACGGTGAACGGTCTGTGGCTGAGCAGACTACGTTCAGCGCACATGAATTATTTAGAGCTCTTACCAATTGGAAAGCTCTGAATCATTTTCTGCCTTGCCTGCAGGGACATCCCGTTCTAGTACGGTGCGATAATACCACGGCAGTGGCTTATGTCAACCGTCAGGGCGGCATGCGCTCGTCGAAACTCCACGCTCTAGCTTACAGGCTTTTGGTGTGGAGCACACGGGTTTTTCTGTCATTACACGTGATTCATGTCCCAGGCATTCTGAACAGAGGCGCGGATCTGCTATCGAGGGGAAACCCAATCTACGGGGATTGGCGTCTTCACCCGCAGATAGTGGAGAGGTTATGGATGAGATTCGGACAGGCAGCCGTAGATCTTTTCACCTCGCGCGAAAATCACCATTGTTCTATGTTCTTCTCGCTAAAGGACGTGGACGCGCCCCTCGGGGCAGACGCACTGGCCCACCCATGGCCCAAAGTGCTGCTGTATGCTTTTCCTCCCCTGTGCCTGATAATTTTCACACTGGCCAGGGTGAGAGAGCACGACCTGTCTCTCATTCTGCTAGCACCCAGGTGGCCCAAAGCCCCGTGGCTGGCAGAGATAATCCCTCTGTTATACGCCAAGCCATGGCGCCTTCCCGTTCGTACGGACATACTGTCCCAAGCCAACGGGGAGATTTACCACCCCCACCCGGACAGGGTGGCTCTCTGGGCCTGGCCCGTGAGAGGACGAACCTAAATGCACTGGGGCTCCCGCCGCGTGTAATTGCCACTACTCAGAATGCCAGGGCCGTTTCCACGCGATCCCTATATGGCTGTAAGTGGCAAGTGTTCGAAGGGTGGTATGATGGGCATGGTCTCACATCTTATCAGTGCTCTGTGCCTGATATTTTGTGTTTCCTGCAAGACCTCATGGAAAGAGGCAGGTCCTTTTCCACTATTAAGGTCTACCTGGCTGCATTTTCAGCCTGTCATGTGGGTTTCGAGGGCTCCACCGTCAGACAGCACCCTCTAACCCGCAGTTTTATGAAGGGTGCACGCTGCTCTTTGCCGGTCATCAGGAGATCTGTTCCAGAGTGGGACCTCCCCATGGTGCTGGAAGCGAGGTCTCTGTATCTTTTTGAGCCTCTGAGGAGTATTTCCCTTAAGCTGCTGTCCCTCAAGACAGTTTTGCTCTCGGCCTTGGCATCTGCTAAACGGGTCAGTGAGCTACATGCACTCTCGGTTCACCCCTCGTGCGCCAAATTCTCCCTAAGTGGAGATAAGGTTTTCCTTAAGCCTGACCCGGCCTTCATGCCGAAATGGTTCCCTGCGTTCACTTCGGAGGTTTTGGAGCTATCCGCTTTTCACCCTCCACCCTTTGCCTCCCCGGAGGATCAGGAGCTGAATGCTCTGTGTCCCGTCCGTGCTCTGCAAGCATATATGACCAGGACCAGTGCTTTCCACAAGAGCGACCAGCTCTTTGTTTCAAGGGCTCCCTTGCATAAGGGGAGTCCCATTTCAAAGCAATGCCTCTCACATTGGCTTGTGGACGCTATACTATGGCTTATGAAGCAAAGGGAGTGCAGCCCCCAAGGGGCATCAGAGCTCATTCCACAAGGGGCTTAGCCGCCTCTTGGGCTTTGTTCAGGGGAGTGCCACTGCAGGACATCTGCTCCGCGGCCAGCTGGTCCTCTCCTCATACCTTTGAGCGTTACAACCGGTTGGATGTCACCAGAACTTCGGTGGCACACTCGGTCCTAGGGGTAGGGTCCTCTTAGCCCTTTCCCACAACCCCGTTTGGTTAACCAACGAGGAGTGAATGGGCCGGCTGGCCATGTTCATTCCTGTCACCAAGCATTCGCATTCCTTCTTGGGTTTAGCTATGTGCATTGGTGGTGCGGGGGCCATTATCATGTATGTGTCTCATGCATGTTTCATGCCCTGCTTGTCCACAGCAGTTTAGCGTGGCGGAAAACTTGCTGGGTCATGTGTGTGGGACGTGTCAGGCACCGCCTCTCTGAGGTGACCGTCCTTCTCTGGCCTTCAGAACCTCACTGTGAGTGTATTGGGCAATCGGGGAGCTGTCCATGTCTCTCCCATAGGTGGATCTCGAAACGAGATGATGAAAGAGAACAATAGGTTACTGTCGTAACCCCGGTTCTCTGAAACATCGAGTGGAGAGATCCACCAGCTTTGCCCCGCTTGCCGCACGAGAAGCGAATATACTTACTGAGGAATAGTAGCGCGCCCAGCTGTTATATGCCCGTAGGTAAGGGGGTGTGGCCTTACCTGGCAGTGGCTGCGCTCTTCTGTCTGTTAGCCAGACTTGGTGCAATTGGATGCTTCTGCAGAGGTCAGGTACGGATGCCCTTCCCATAGGTGGATCTCTCCACTCGATGTTTCAGAGAACCGGGGTTACGACAGTAACCTATTGTTTTCTTTTGTAGACAGCCTTTCTTTAAAGTTTATTTCGTTTTTTTATAAATTGTATGTTCAATTTAATCAATGTTTCATCAACACATTTGCCTGGATGAATAAATAAGAAGCAAATAGTGGACAATATAATCAGGACACAGAGGCGCCGGCGCGTTCACACTTCATATGAAGTGTGCATTTCTCTCTCTAGGCGCGTTCACTACAGCGAAGATGGCGAGTCTGCATCGAGTTATGAACTTTATCAACCATTCAAATGTTTCATGCATAATCATTACTTTCGCCGGTTCTTTGCATAGACAGTAAAATAAAGGTTCTTTGTTGCAAGCTTTATTTCAGGTGTTGCGTGATATCTCTCCGCCCCCTGTGTTGACGCTTCACACTCCTGTCCAGTTGGTGGCGGTAAATGCACCTTTTAGCTGGTTTGCCAACCGCCATAAAACTCCAAAAGAAGAAGAAGAAAAAATGACTTCCTTTTATACTGAAATGACTTCCTTTTACACTGAAAAGTTCACGCACATCCACATATGAAATCACTCGCATATACATATATACACAACTAAAGCGTTTTATTTTGTATGTATGCGCGAGTGTTTTATGGATGTGTATGCGCGCATCGGGTTTATATGTATGTGCGAGTGTTTATAGGTGTACATGCATGGAAGTTTATATGTATGTGCGAGTGTTTATAGGTGTGTCTGCGTGCAGCGAGTGTATATGTATGTGCGAGTGTTTAGGTGTATATGCATGGAAGTTTATATGTATATGCGAGTATTTATATATATATATGGGAGGCCGTATGAGACGAAACACATTGAAAACTTGTGATACACACTGAAACACTTACAATACACACTGAAACACATGGGATACACACTGAAACACTTGTGCTACACACTGAAACACTTGTACTACACACTGAAACACTTGCGCTACACACTGAAACACTTGCGCTACACACTGAAACACTTGCGCTACACACTGAAACACTTGCGCTACACACTGAAACACTTGCGCTACACACTGAAACACTTGCGCTACACACTGAAACACTTGTGCTACACACTGAAACACTTGCGCTACACACTGAAACACTTGCGATACACATTAGACTTGCGCAGACACTTGAAACACTTGCGCGTATATATTTGCGCATATATAAACTACGGTGTCAGATTGCTACCACATATATAATTTTTTCCCACTCAATTAGGCCTATGTTGTAATTAACAAGATACGTCGTTTAAATTACATATTTTCTCGTAATAACATGTTAAGTCATTACAAATATAGATTTTCTAGGCCTAATAAGGACATGTATAGTCACAGAATATGCCATATACAACTTTTATTTATATAAAATATTTATACCTTATCATGCCTTTATCATACTTCTACGTTCGAAAAGCTGAAGCAAACAGTAGCAGGACATTCTAACGCTTAACGTGAAAAAACATTAACATGACTTAATGAGACAATATTAAAAGATCAAATTCTGTACACACCTTATTAATAAACCATACTATGTACATTAAAGCAGATGAGTCCAGAATATGAACGCACCGAATGAAGTGTTTTCCTAAATTTAAGCCCTTGATTCAGGGAACAGGGAAATATTTTACCACTCCAAACGCCATCTTCATTAAAAAATATTATTTTGTTTATTAAATGCAAAGTTTTTAATTTCAAAAGCATTCCTAAATTGATTTCATATTTCAAACAAACGAAACTCAGAGCCATTCCCCGCCAATAAGCGGTGATATAGGCTACGTAAATAAGATCATAAATAAAAATATTAAAAAGCACATATCAATAATAATAATAATAATAATAATAATAATAATAGAAACAAATACAACACATAGCCAATTACAGCTGGTTTTAGTTTTGCTTTAAATAAATAAATTAGTTTAGGCTTTAAAATAAATATAGATTTTGGTATTGCTAAATTAATGCCACAATAATGTATGTTTATTTTATAGGCTACTTAGCCTATGTTTTTCATTTTTGTTTTGCATTGAATATCATTGAAAGGATTTGTTGTGTTTCAGTGTGTGTATCGCAAGTGTTTCAGTGTGTGTAGCGCAAGTGTTTCAGTGTGTGTAGCGCAAGTGTTTCAGTGTGTGTAGCGCAAGTGTTTCAGTGTGTGTAGCGCAAGTGTTTCAGTGTGTAGCGCAAGTGTTTCAGTGTGTGTAGCGCAAGTGTTTCAGTGTGTAGCGCAAGTGTTTCAGTGTGTGTAGCGCAAGTGTTTCAGTGTGTAGCGCAAGTGTTTCAGTGTGTAGCGCAAGTGTTTCAGTGTGTAGCGGAAGTGTTTCAGTGTGTATCGCAAGTGTTTCAGTGTGTAGCGGAAGTGTTTCAGTGTGTATCGCAAGTGTTTCAGTGTGTAGCGGAAGTGTTTCAGTGTGTAGCGCAAGTGTTTCAGTGTGTAGCGCAAGTGTTTCACATGTCTGTGCAAGTCTAATGTGAACGTGCAAGTGTTTCAATGGGTTTTGTCTCATATGGCCTCCCATATTTATAGATGTATGCGTGCGTCAAGTTTATATGTTTATGCAAGTTATTCACAAGTGTATGCATTCATTACTAACATAATATGTATTGGTATGGATTTCATATTAGTGTGCACCTGCATTTCGTATATGTATTTTGAACATCCAATAGTATACATGTATATGCGAGTAATGTATAGGTGTATATGCACGTGTGTTATGTATGTATTGATAAGCGAAGTTTGATTTAAATTAGGGCTGCACGTTTTCAAGTTTTTCATTAACCGTTAACCGAGGGCCTTAGCGGTTAATACTCGGTTAACCAAATAAATAAATAAATAAATAAAACTTATTATTATTAACCATAGTGTGCGCCAGGGATGGAAATTAACTCACCCTAACCAACCAATGCGTATCCTATGCACGTAAAAACTCAATTTAGCGTATATAAATTACACGACAATGCACATGCGTGCATTTAGTGAGATCGGGTTGGAAAATTAATACTACAAGATCTACAATACTTAAGCAGTTTATTTAATCTCAAGTCTCAATGAAATAGGCTACTGGCATTTTCTCTTTCTCTCTTATAGCCTACACACACAAACCATGAACTGATATTCATTTCAGTTCGCATTTATGAGGAAAACACAATGTGGACGTGAGCGCTGTGAAAGCGGCACTAAAATATGCTTTAAAACTTTCATCAAACAGAAAGCACAAAACCTTTCTTTAAAGTGAATTTCGTTTTGTATTAATTGTATCTTAATTTTAATCAATGTTTCATCAACCATTTGCCTGGATTCAGGGGCGTAGCCGTCATTTCAAAAGTGAGGGGGACAGAACGTCAAGTGTAATATCATTTTTTTTTTTTTTTCATACTTTTGTTGACAGGTTTTTGCTTAATTGGCTTAATATGTTATTTATTTTTAAAGCAATAAAACAGAAAGAAAGAAATGCAGATGTTCAGTACTTTGTTTTGCACATGCAGGGTTTTTTCTGGCTTAAAACGAGGTGGAGGTGGTAAAACCCTGATCATGTTTTTTAATAAGATAATAAAAAAATGTAATTTTCGTATAACATTATAGCCTGCCCTACTGTGTTACCCACAGTATTTTTCTATGTGGATCTCGGTAGTTCTAGGGGGGTCCGGGGGCATGCCCCCCCGGAAGAAAATTTTGTACATTTTAAAGATAAATTCATTAATCTGGTGCACTTTGAGTCCCCCAAATACACTGTTAAAAATAAATAATCCACCCGCCAACCATAGATATTTTCTGATTTAGATATCTGATCATCGCATTACAATTATTCAAATTATCAGTGTTAAGCATGATAATATGGTTAAATATCACACTGAAGCTGATTTAAAAATAACATTTACTTAAAATAAAAGTTCTTCTTTTGGCAAAATTATATTCCTCAATAGCCTAAACAGTCTTACTAAATTAAAACTTTCCAATTGAAAACCTTCAAACTTCAAGCTTTTAAAACTACTTCAAACTTTCTAGTTAGGTATTTTCAAGAGAACTTAAAGTTTGTCTATAAACTTTTTTATCTAGGCTAATTGTGTTACCGAATTATGGTAAACATCACGTACACATGTTCCAACGCTGCCTGATTCAAGCAGATCGTGACGGTTGATGCATGAAAATACACATTCAGCATTAACAATCTCCATGTTTATTCTAATTTGAAGGGCTTTGATAACATATCTGTGAAAATAAAAGACATTACGAGTAAAACAAGATTGAAAATAAGTGCACGTTTCGTTTGTGCGGGTAGTGAATATTTTTAATTTAGCCTACAACAAAACTTGTTAATTATTCAACAAGAGAAATAGGCAGAGTTATTCATCACTGTGCAACACAATTCGGATACATGACAACTTACTTACAGTGCTTGACTTTTTCGCGAAAAAGGAGTGAAGAGAGTTTTTTTTTGCCGTTTTGAAATCATTGCGACCTCTTTGAAACTGATAGATTCGGCGCGGGTGCGAGCATGGGCGTGTCGTGATGCGTGACTGATTACCATGGAAACGTGAAAGTCACGTAAATAGACTATCCTTGACTCTTTGGATTTTAAATCTCAATGTAGGCTATAACGTTACACACCCGCGAAAACCTCAGTTTGTCGTAGACACACTTGCCCTATGAAAAAGTGCGGGGGACGAATTTACATTTTATAAAAAGTGGGGGGGACGAATTTACATTTTATAAAAAGTGGGGGGGACACGTCCCCCGCGTCCCCCCCGTAATCTACGCCCATGCCTGGATTTAATAAGTAAGAATTAAATATAGCAGACGATATATAGCCTAATCACGAAGCGGAGGCGCCGGCGCGTGAACTGGAGCTCGTCTCATAAATGAACCGAAACTCAGTATAAGGTAGCCTACTCGCCTCACAGACATGTCTAACAGAATAATTCAAAACGAAAGAAAACAGACACAGACTGCAGCTGCTCTCTGCTTGTAATCCGTATGAAATGTGCATTTGTCTCTGGCGCGTTCACTACTGCGAAGATCACGATCAGCATCGTCAACTTCATCTTTGCAACTGACACGGACAAAGAAAATACTTGTTTATTAATTAATAATTAAAATATCTCCTTGCTATATTTTACATATTCATAACTTTTGCCGGTTCTTTGTGACAGATTTTAGGAGCTTTATTGGCAGCGCCACCCTTACATGAGCGCATCACCGCACCCACCAGAATAGCCGTTTTTTGTTTTGTTTTTTTGTTAAGGATTTGTTTACTGTGTGTGTGATTTATTTAATGGAAAGCACATTCACTGAGTTGTCTAGGTAATCAGTGTCTGCTCGTTTATTCAAACTAATTTGTCCTATAACAGACGAACGTCGCATGATGCTATTTTTATTTACCCGCCACGGTGGCCGTGGGTGAAGCGAGTTTACCCGCAACAACAAAATCACCCGCATCTGGCTGGTGCGCGCGTGCTAATTTCCATCCCTGGTGTGCGCGCCGCAACCCCGAGATACAGACACACGAGAAAGGGGTAGTTTATTTTTAACACCTTTAATAACTGGTTGGACCACATTTGAAACGAAATTAATTTATAGAAATAAAACGCAGTGGTAAGGACAGAGCAGTTAAAGTAGGTCACTGACTTTTGCGTTCGCGGCCTGTGAACAAGGCCCTAGAATTTAATGCAGTCATATTATAGCACACTTTTTTTTAGAAACTTTGTGCAAAGAAACAGTCAAATAAATGGCGGTCTCTGGTGGTGCAACATTTTTTTACAACTAAATGCAATGCACGCCATTGACGCCAATTAACCGAGCAAACTGTATCACTCGGTTAAGCAATTTTTAACGGTTAATGGTTAATCGATTAACCATGGACACCCCTAATTTAAATCCTACGTGGCGCCTCATAGAAAAGTCTTTAAAAGTAGACACTACACTGTTAGACTTTTCTGTAATTTCTACAGTTATTTACTTTAAATCACCCAGTATTATACTGTTATTTCTCTTTACAGTAAATAACTGTGTAAAACAATAATTCCCATTGCATCATGGGAATTTTCTGTGACGTCCAACGTCAAATACAGTAGTATACTGCAAAATAAAAAAATACAGTAAGTCTCTGTATGTGGTATACAGAGACTTACTGTATTTTTTTAAATTTGCAGTATACTACTGTATTTGACGTAACGGTCTCTCTGACTGGCACCATTCCATCGTGCTTTTTATTTCCTAATTTTTGCCTTACTCCCCGTGTCTACGTTATAACAGTCAGTCAGAGGCTTTTTATATTGGACACATTATATTGAAGCGACCGGACCATTAATGCAAATGCAAACATGTCCCTTGTCAGAAATGGCGCGAGCGCTTGGACTCGGAGTCGCAGTACCGTACGTCAGAAATATAACAGCGCATAATACACTGTCTGGGATTTGTCGTGTCGCGCCGGAGCATCCAGTGCAACATCACCGGGTTCTGGCTGACTTTTATTGGACCGCGCCGTTCGTGCCTGGCCCGGGGAAGAGACGGAATTCACTTCACCGAGAAAGAGACCAGAAAGCAAGGTAAACATTCTGTCTGTGTTGACAGGTTTGTGCCATAGACAGTATTGTGCTCCCTATAGTTGAACATATTCGTCAACATGGCAGTAACGAACTTTACCACGGTAAACTGCGCTAACGTTTCATTTTACATACTTTGTTGGATTATTTAATTGAATTGGATTATTAAATTGTTATTTAGAGGAGCAACGCTTAGTTTACATTAGGATAGTTTTGGTTGTAGCAATGTTGGCCTACTGTTGAGAAAATAGGCCTAACGTTATGTTGGCTAACATGTTTTATGGCTAGCGGCCACCTTTCTTAGCATTAGTTTGCCAACTATAACATATTTTATATATATATATATATATATATATATATATATATATATATATATATATATATATATATATTATTTTTTTTTATTTTTATTTTTTTTATGGAACTTAATATTTACTGCAATTTTGTATGTGTTTAAAAAGGCAACTGCAACAAAGCGCCAATTCGCGCCAGCGACGTCTAGAAAGATTCCTGAGGTAAGCCTAAACTGTAATTGAAAATCATTTTGACATAAGTTTGCTTAAATGATTAGCATTATGTGATAAGTGATTTGGAGCCACATGTGCAGGTAGCATACAATATCTTATATAAAATCTCTATAAAATTGGCTAACTGTATATCAAATAGGCTAAGTGACCTTTGCATCATGTCTAGTCTAACATTATATTTATTACACAGCAAATTAACCAATCAGAAGATGGACCATTTTCTATGTTCAGTCTCACCAGATTAAATGTATCCAAGTAAGTATTGCAGTAAAACTCTTACTTCATTCATACCAAATCTAGCATTTTAACAACTCAAGTTATATATTTGTTACATTATTTTGATATTTTATTAGGCAGAAGAAGACTCTACCATTGCAGTCCCACCTGACCAGGAAGGTCCTAGTATCAGCGCACGGGTGAGTTGACTACTGGGAGGAGAACGATCATCACTCAGTGATTTATTGCATGTGTCTTACTGTGTTTTTGTCTCAAACAGGAACCCCTTCACTCCAGACAAGCTGAAATGGGCTAAAACATCGATTTCAGTCTTTCTCCATATGGATCTCTGCATTCTTGGACAGAATTTAGGATATGTAAGTATTACAATCTGGCATAATTTAATTTAGTCCATCTGAAATGTTTGAAAATGCAATTATATATTCTTAAGTTTTAGTAAAAATAATAAAAATAAATAAATAAAAAAAAATTAATATAGAATTTTCTCTCCTCTCTCTCTCTCTCTCTCTCTCTCTCTCTCTTTCTCTCTTTCTCTCTTGTTTTATATAGTGTTGGAATCGGGATCTCCTCTGAAGGACTGAGTACATTTGTGTTTGTGGACATGCGTACAGACCAGGGAACATTTTGATGTTGTCAGTCAAGTTCTGAACAGGAACCAATCTTTGGATAAGTTCATTTATTCACAAAGGTGGACAAAAACATTTTGTTGGCTTTTTAAAGATTATTTTGATGATGACTTTTACTCCTATGCTGTGGAAAAGATGGAGGAGTAGACAGTCAGACATTGATAATAATAAGAAATGTTTTTTGAGCATCAAAGAGACTTCTTTCAAAACATCAGGACACTTATGGCACTTTTCCACTGCATGGTACGACTCGACTAGGTACGGCACGGTTCGGTTCGCTTTAGCTTGGTTGCTTTTTCCACCGAACCGAGCCGTACCGTACCATGCAGTGGAAAAGTGCCATTAAATACTTATTTTGGCCACCAGTGTACATGAATCCAACTAATTTTTGGAAATAATTATTTTGAAGGTGTGGTTATATGTCATGTATTGTGAAAAGAACTGTGTTTTGGCCTGTGTTAGACATTTCCTGTTTGACTGCTTAATGTATTTATATTCTGCAGTTTTATGAATGTAATGGTTGATATTTCATTATAATAATTGTATAAGCTAAACAACCAATGTCTCTACAATAATTTTGTAAAATGCTAACGTTTTGTTTAGGATTTTATGTACTTTTTTTAAACAATGTGTGCAGTGAAGAACAGCACATAATGTGTTAATTTAACATGTATACACATTTTTGTGTTAACCTTTCTGACATATTTACTTTGTTAAAATTAACACAAAACCTAAACCCACCCATTAATGTGTAAAAATTTAACATCATTTCCAGCATTGGCAGACTGTTTATTTTGTGATGTATATGAAATGTTTTAAATAAAAAAAATTGTATTTTGTAATAATTTTGTCTAATTGATTTGAATGTCAGAAGTACTTATGTAGGATAAAAATAAAAACTAATTCTATATCAAAATTATGAAATCTAATTTATATTTAGTACAAATAAAAAATAATTACAGTAGTGTACTGATTAGCCTGATTTTACAGTAATGCACTGTATTACACAATTACAGTACCATGTAGTTATACTGTAAAACTGAAATATGGTTATGTACTGTAAATCGTAATTACAGTAACTTACTGGCAACAGTGTTGCCAGTAAGTTACTGTAAAAAAACCTTGAAAAGTCTAACAGTGTATGCTAGATCTTAAAATGTGGCGTTGTTGTGTGAGACATAAAAAAAACAATTCTGTCCAGATGATTCATGAAACAAACATTCTGCTGTTAACAATAATAAGACTTATTGTGTGACAATGACGTACATTTCAATACTTAAAACCTTTACAGTTTTTGCCCATTGCTTGAACACTATAGACACAATGCTTAAACCAAAGTAACATAACTTGAAGTTGTTGTTCCTATACCTTAAACAAAGTGTAACCATACCTTAAACAAAAGCGCTGCTTTGCACTTTAGTTGCAATTCTGTAACACACTTGCTCCTAGACACTACACACTATTTCATACATAAGACACTTAGCTCAAAAATGAAATCTCAGGGTACCATTGGGAAAACACATCTATTCAAAATACAACACACATTGGTTAATTGAAAAGACATAGACACACACTTAAAAATACTTACTTACTAAACTGAACACCAATCAGCCAGCTACAAAAAGGCCTCAATTAAGCCATTTTGAGAACTTTGCAAGCATGGAGGCAGGGAGAGCTAGAGGCAGAGGAAGAGGAAGAGGAAGGCAGAGAGAGAGAGAGAGAGAGAGATAGGAGGACGTGGTCAAAGAGGCCACGCAAGGACCATTATTTCAGATGACATAAGAGGAACTTTGGTGGACCATGTCATAACATAAACCATGGCCTGACTATGAGGGAAGCTTGGCAGAGAGTCCACCCTAATCTAAGTTTCATTTATAATAAGGACATTCCAACTGGAAAACAGGTATGTCTTCAACTCTCTACTCAGACTGTATCTAGAGTATTTACAGTACTGTACTATATCACGTTACTGTATCACATGTATTGTATTCCAGGGTGGCTAATGCTCCTTTCCAACAAAAGTGGTAGTTTTGTGAAATACCTTGATAACGTGTTGAGATGTTAGGGTGTGTAATTTGTATTTGTATTATACAATGTAATAAGTATTTGAACACCCTGCTATTTTGCAAGTTCTCCCACTTAGAAATCATGGAGGGGTCTGAAATTGTCATTGTAGGTGCATGTCCACTGTGAGAGACATAATCTAAAAAAAAAAATCTAGAAATCACAATATATGATTTTTTAACTATTTATTTGAATGATACAGCTGCAAATAAGTATTTGAACACCTGTCTATCAGCTAGAATTCGGACCCTCAAAGACCTGTTAGTCTGCTTTTAAAATGTGCACCTCCACTCCATTTATTATCCTAAATTAGATGCTCCTGTTTTCAGGTCGTTAGCTGCATGAAGACCCCTGTCCACCCCATACAATCAGTAAGAATCCAACTACTAACATGGCCAAGACCAAAGAGCTGTCCAAAGACACTAGAGACAAAACTGTACACCTCCACAAGGCTGGAAATTAAGGGCTACGGGGAAATTGCCAAGCAGCTTGGTGAAAAAAGGTCCACTGCTGGAGCAATCATTAGAAAATGGAAGAAGCTAAACATGACTGTCAATCTCCCTCGGACTGGGGCTCCATGCAAGATCTCACCTCGTGGGGTCTCAATGATCCTAAGAAAGGTGAGAAATCAGCCCAGAACTACACGGGAGGAGCTTGTCAATGACCTGAAAAGAGCTGGGACCACCGTTTCCAAGGTTACTGTTGGTAATACACTAAGAGGTCATGGTTTGAAATCATGCATGGCACGGAAGGTTCCCCTGCTTAAACCAGCACATGTCAAGGCCCGTCTTAAGTTTGCCAATGACCATTTGGATGATCCAGAGGAGTCATGGGAGAAAGTCATGTGGTCAGATGAGACCAAAATAGAACTTTTTGGTCATAATTCCACTAACCGTGTTTGGAGGAAGAAGAATGATGAGTACCATCCCAAGAACACCATCCCTACTGTGAAGCATGGGGGTGGTAGCATCATGCTTTGGGGGTGTTTTTCTGCACATGGGACAGGGCAACTGCACTGTATTAAGGAGAGGATGACCGGGGCCATGTATTGTGAGATTTTGGGGAACAACCTCCTTCCCTCAGTTAGAGCATTGAAGATAGGTCGAGGCTGGATCTTCCAACATGACAATGACCCAAAGCACACAGCCAGGATAACCAAGGAGTGGCTCTGTAAGAAGCATATCAAGGTTCTGGCGTGGCCTAGCCAGTCTCCAGACCTAAACCCAATAGAGAATCTTTGGAGGGAGCTCAAACTCCGTGTTTCTCAGCGACAGCCCAGAAACCTGACTGATCTAGAGAAGATCTGTGTGGAGGAGTGGGCCAAAATCCCTCCTGCAGTGTGTGCAAACCTGGTGAAAAACTACAGGAAACGTTTGACCTCTGTAATTGCAAACAAAGGCTACTGTACCAAATATTAACATTGATTTTCTCAGGTGTTCAAATACTTACACCTGCAGCTGTATCATACAAATAAATAGTTAAAAAATCATACATTGTGTTTTCTGGATTTTATTTTTTAGATTATGTCTCTCAGAGTGGACATGCACCTACGATGACAATTTCAGACCCCTCCATGATTTCTAAGTGGGAGAACTTGCAAAATAGCAGGGTGTTCAAAAACTTATTTTCCTCACTGTATATATCCACTTGAGAATTGTATGAACATGTATCTAATTTTCCCATCTCATGATTTTCCTTTTATGTGGTTTGGCCTATGTTTTCTTGTAAACTCTAATGGTTTAAACTTTGCAAACTATGGTTAACCAAATTCAAGGGTGTAACTTTGGTTTGAGAAGTGGGGGGGACACAAAATGGGGGAAAATATTTTCGATTTGAATCTCATTTCCTGCATTTACATAGCTACATTTAGGGATAATGGTGACATAAAATCCAGGAAATAATTAGATTATAATCTAGGAATAGGCTGTATAAGAAAAATGTCTGTCTTTCTTTATTGTTTAATAGGTGCCGAAAGCCAAGACTTCAGATCATTTTATAAAGTAAATAAATGTTAGCTATTAATGTTTTGTGTGTAAATAGAATTTAAATAATGTGAGACTCAATTTTCACTGTAATGTAGAAACAACATGAAGACAATTTTAAATAATTGTTTAATGGCATCTTTTTATGAATGAAGGCCAGTATCACTGATTTTTATAGTTACTGATGTATTGATGAAAAATCATTTCCCCCCCAAATTTTAAACATTTATTAGGCTTCAAAAAATATAACAACTTTTAATTTAAGTGAACTTAAAACAAACCTCACATAAACCCATAATAAATGTCGGCTATGTTGGCTTTCTGTCTACAGCTGTGCCCTTCCTGTCGGACAGGTAGGCTATGACATATACAGAAATTGAATAAGGTTATCAAACACTCAACACTGCATAAATTATAAATGAATAAAAATGCAATTTAAAATATCATTTTATTTGATTAACCCGTTCTTTAGTCAAGAGCAGTTAGTAATTCTCTGTTCTTTTTGTTCTTTGGTTAACTTTACTGACAGAGAGAATTAGTGGCTGCTGTCACTTTAAGATCTGCTGACAGGATCTCACGCGTCTCATTCTCTCACTAGCTTTACTTTCATTTAAGATTTTATTTAACTCATTTAAGACTGTTCTTGTGGGATACTCGAAAAAACGGACATTTGGGCATAAATGTGTGTGTTATTGTTAATTCAAGCGCGATAGAGAACTTGATACTGGCACCCTGTCTGTGCGATACTGAGGGTCTTTCTGTGCGGTGTGTGTGTGTGTGTGTGTCTGTGTCAGGAGGACATTCACTGAGCGCGTTCTCCTTTGTCTTGTCGCGCATTAAAGCTGGACAAAAGTTAGTCGCATGGGTCAACGTTGACAGCACTATCGTAGCTGACAGAAAATGCTGCGGTTTAAAGTGGACTCGTTTTCATGGCCCATAATGTTTTTCTTTTAGTAGGCTACACAATGTGGTTCTACATTACATATTTAACAGTCTGAAGTTACCTAGCAGCAGCAGCGTAGGCTATGTTGAAGTTAGCTCAGTCAACGTAAGGCTATCAACAGGTGTAGAAAGAAAATATGATTATCCTGACGTGAGCTAATTTACTGAATCAACCAACTCGCATCTTCTTTCTTTCTTTTCATCCATGATGACATTATAGTCACCCGTTGTTGTTTCTGGCGTTTCATCGCTGTCTGTGCAGCAACCGCTATACCTGCTCATTCAACCCGGTATCACGACAAGACGTGAAATAATCACGTTGGTCCACTTTGGAAAACGTGTAGATGTCACGGTTTAACCCCCTCAAACGTGATACTTACACGTTTGCGTTAACGCGTTCCAGTGGAGAGATACCCGGATGTTGACCTATTCTCCACGCTATCGCCTCTGCCATAACGACATTGGTTTTCTTTAAACCGAGAAAAATGGAATTTTGTTTTATTGACGATCACTGAGAAATTTTCTATTATTTAATTATTTAAAATGTAAAAAAACATTTATTATTTTCAAGGTGAAAAGGATTCATTTGCCTTGATCCACGCCGAAAAAAACGTCTAAATGTCACGTTTTTAATGAAGTAATGAGTAAAATGTCTATTTTTCTTGCGTCCCCCAGCTCCACGTTTAAGCAAAAGGTACGCTAAAACAATGTATTACATCGACGTTAAACCATAACCTTTTAAATACTCGACCTCGTTCCGTTGCTTAGCAACTACGGGAAGCAACTCCAGTAACTTCAGTGCCATAGGTTAGCACATAGTGCTTACAGATTAGGAGACATTAGTATGTGTTCGCTGCATTTGTAATGTTATACTTTTAATTCCGAGAAGAAAAATGTTGCTGTGTTGGGTATAGAATACATTAATAGTGCATACCCTCTCCAAACGTGAGAACTACACGACAGAAAGAAAAAAATACCCGAATGGAACACGTCACGTGACGTCGCCGTAATTTGCTAAAGTTTAATAAAAAAATAAAATAAAATAAACACTGAATAACTACTTCACAGGATTAATACCCTCAAATGTGAAACTTGCATGTTTTTCCAGCTGTGGAAATTCTGGGAAAAATACCCGTTAATGGCCGTTAATGATGACGTTAAAACCCCCCGCTTGCAAGTTGCAACCACGACTCCCGCCTCTTCGGACTTCATCAAGCAGGTAAGACACTTGACAACAATATGTACGTTACAACAATGTAATTATATAAGAGCTATAATTGCCATTCGCCATATTTAATATTTTTATAGTGTTCTTTGGTCACTCAATGTCTTATTTTTCCAATAAGAAGCCGGTAAGACACGTTGAGTCATCAGTATTTTCTGTTGACCTTACTGTACGTTATATCAGTAACCTTAGGTATTTAGGTTAAGGATTTACCAAGAATTATTCAATGAGAATATGGAAATTGGTGAATAGGCCTAATAAATGAATAGGCTAATGACGATGCTTAATGCAGGCCTTATTAGGCACTAATACAGACACATTAGTTATTTTGTTAATTGCAAACATTTATTCCCTAAACTAAAGTGTTACCTTCATTTCATCAATCAGTTCAACTAAAATATTTTATCAGTTAACCATTTTAAACATTTCAATTTATTTGATCAGAGCTCTTGTTTAAAACGGATCAATTGGGCGCGTCAAATACGGTTTTATTATTGGCTATATTTTCATTCTTTGGCGCATGTCTGTAGTATTGCTAATTAGGCTAACTTTAACTGTCCCTTCTAACCAGCTGAATGGTAGGCCCTAGACCATATTATATAAGTATAAAGTAGGCTGTAGTATAAATAAACTCATCATCAAATAGGATAGTTATAGGCTATAGCCCTCGCCTGCCCGCCCCTATTTGTTAAGCGACCTTAGGTACTATTGAGTATGAAAGGCCCTATATAAGTTCAAGTTATTATTAACTATGCTGTAAGGGCAGTGCCCCCCCACACACACACAAAAAAAGCCTGAGACACCGTGCCCTGAATGTTAGTGACTAACCAGCCAAAGACCAGAAAAATTAGGCAACTTTTCTATCATTTCATTGTATTATTATTGTGGAACCCATTTTTTTATGTCTCTTTCCAAACAGATATGCCAGGACCTGGTTCAACCACAAAAAAATGTGCGTCTTGTTCTATGCCACTCAATGTGGCTTGCAAGACGTGCAAGTACTGCAAAGCAGCGCAGCCCCACAAGCTTCGTTTGAAAAAAAAATTAGAAAGATTTGATTTGAAATCAGAGACATGGTCCCAGGCCCAGAAAAGGAATAACACTTCATCCCACCTGAGGGATGACGCTTCTTTGTTGGTATGTTACAGACTATTATAAAAAATTTTTGGCTTGCATGCATAAGTAATTAAATGCCTGTATTTTTTTGTTGTAGGTTTACACTTATTGACCGTAGCTCATCATAATTAAGTAAAGATCTTCTGAATGAAAAATCACTGTGTAAAGCTTCTACTTGCTGATCCCAAAATTCTAAAGACTGTTATTGCAGCGAAATGGTTCTTATGAGTATGCACGCAGCATATGTCATAATGTTAGTTTACAAAGAACTTGCTTTAACTGACTCTGAAATTTAGAAATGCTCAGAAATAATGTAGATTTTGCTTTACTCTTGTTGGAAGCTGGAAAGGTTTCAGGCCCTTGGCTCCAGGAGTGTGTTATTTATATCCCGCCCCGGAACCAAATCGTGGACTAGTGAGGTGCTTCTGCCCAGATGCAAAGTTACTGAGACTGCATCAGCCTGCCTAAAGAGGATGGAGGCGTTGTTTGAATTTGTTGTGCAAGGTATTGTTGTATGTTAAAGCTGCCGTCGGCAACTCCGGCTGATTGAGTGGACTTAGGCAAAATTTTGAATGTTTACAACTCTCGTGCCCCTCCCCACTATCAACGAATACCCTCCCACCGAGTTCGTGCTCGTCAGTATGCCATCACTCTTCGCTACTGCGCGAACTTCAGGCGTGTGCATGTGATTGACGTGTGTGTGCACGACTTGTGATTGACAGTCATATCTCACACCCCCCTGCGCTGATTGGACACAATGAACAGGGAGCGGTGGATTTTTGCAAAACAAATAACACGCTCCAGGTGGAGTTAGAAGCTCGGGTTTTTTTCTAAAACCACTTTATTTATGTTGTTCTGTCGGAATATAGTGTCGAATTCACTGAATATGATCAAAAAAAAGTTGCCGACGGCAGCTTTAAAGTAAAACAAGACATCATTAGATAAATAGTAAGTTTAGTTTTTGTTGAAATAGCAATAATGCCATATTGAAATCAATTAAACCCTTTAATTATATGGTGTTATTGAATTAATTTTTTTGTTTGACTTCTGTTAATACTAGGTTGGAGTCAATCAGAGAGAGTAGCAGCCTCAGCAGCAGAGATCCCACAGCCTCCTGTGGACATCTCACTGGCCACATCAAGTAAGTGTTGCATAGTTGCATAATGTACTGATATTCCACCCTAGATGCAGTTTGTTATTTCACATTTTGTATTACTGGTTGCTTTCAGGTTATTATGGAACCCCTTCTCTTGCCATTCATACCCCTCCAGCTCCTACTCTTGCCATTTCTTCCCCTCCAGCCCCTACTCTTGCCATTCCTACCCCTCCAGCCCCTACTCTTGCCATTCCTACCCCTCCAGCCCCTACTCTTGCCATTCCAACCCCTCCAGCCCCTACTCTTGCCATTCCTACCCCTCCAGCCCCTACTCTTGCCATTCCTACCCCTCCAGCTCCTACTCTTGCCATTCCTACCCCTCCAGCCCCTACTCTTGCCATTCCTACCCCTCCAGCTCCTACTCTTGCTATTTCTTCCCCTCCAGCCCCTACTCTTGCCATTCCTACCCCTCCAGCCCCTACTCTTGCCATTCCTACCCCTCCAGCTCCTACTCTTGCTATTTCTTCCCCTCCAGCCCCTACTCTTGCCATTCCTACCCCTCCAGCCCCTACTCTTGCCATTCCTACCCCTCCAGCTCCTACTCTTGCTATTTCTTCCCCTCCAGCCCCTACTCTTGCCATTCCTACCCCTCCAGCTCCTACTCTTGCCATTCCTACCCCTCCAGCCCCTACTCTTGCTATTCCTACCCCTCCAGCCCCTACTCTTGCCATTCCTACCCCTCCAGCTCCTACTCTTGCTATTTCTTCCCCTCCAGCTCCTACTCTTGCTATTTCTTCCCCTCCAGCCCCTACTCTTGCCATTCCTACCCCTCCAGCCCCTACTCTTGCCATTCCAACCCCTCCAGCTCCTACTCTTGCTATTTCTTCCCCTCCACCCCCTACTCTTGGCATCCCTACTCCTGGACGAAACAAGAGGAAGAAGAAGAATGGTGTGTGTATATGTTTTCAAAAATATGTACCTAATTTATTTTTTGAGACCACGAATCTAGCAAGCAAGCAAGCAAATGTTATTTATATATCACTTTTCCAAACAAATCAATACAGTTCAAATTGCTTTACAGGCACAAAAAATAAAAGAAAATACAAATACAGGTAAAATACAAGAATTTAAAAAAAAATGTATGAGGATTTATTAAAATTATGAAACAACATTAAATTACAAACATTGTAAAATATTATAGGAAGGCCAGACTAAAGAGATATATTTTTAATTTACACTTAAAACTATTTATATTTTCAGCACGTCTTACTTCTTCTGGAAGGTTATTCCAGAGATGAGGAGCATATTGGCTAAAAGCAGCATCACCAAATCTTTTAGTTCTACTGTGTGGTACTGTTAAAATTAAAGAATCCGATGATCTGAGAGTCCTTACAGGTTCATAAACTGTAAGCATTTTTAAAAGATAATCTGGAGCAAGTCCATGCAGTGTCTAATGATCACAATCTAGTGATTGTTTTGCATTGGAAATAAATAGACATTTCACCAAAAACAAATTGTGTATTTCAGATTGCTCCCACAGCAGCCAGGAGGTATACAAGGGAGATATTTTGAGGGAACGAGTTACAGAGGTTGGTCAGGCATTGGTCAGGCTCTCTCTGAGAGAGAGACATATAAAAAATAATTGTGTACAGAAGTATTAGACTAATACATTTTAGGTGAACAGAAATGTACAGAGATATTTACAGAAATATTTGGGTGAACAGAAATGTACAAGACATATGTGCAAACAGGTTGTACAACAGGTTATTGTATATACTGTATGTAGACAGATATCATATACTGTATGTAGACAACTTAACCCAAAATACAGTCCAAAATATAGAGTCTTTTATTTATGAAAGTGTCTTGATAGTTATAGCACGTGTAAGCCTACTTAACCACTGTACTTTAAAGTGTAGACCTACAGATTCTGTTACTTACAGTTATAAGTTGTTGTTTTTAAACACTTTTGCTTCATCATTAGGGGGTATTGTGTGTAGATTGAGGGGGGAAATTATTTCAAACGATTTTTAACACAAGGCTGCAACACAACAAAAATTTTGAAAATGGTGAAAGGGGTCTGAATTCCTGAATACACTGTACACTATCTCTACCTTCTTTCGGTTGTGTAGCTAGCAGTATTGACAACAATCAAACTAACTTAATATTTTGCTTTTTCATTAGGGAAGGAAGGAATACCTTCTGAAATGGCACCCTTGCAGTTTATGGTATGTATGGAAATCTTCTTTACTCTTTACCTCCTTTATGTTTTCAGTGCTGTTTGTTTGTCTGTAAGCAGGATTACGCAAAAACTACCAGCATGATTTTCATGAAAGGTGTACCATGGGCCAAGGAAGTACCCATGACATTTTAAAGCAGATCCAAGTCACTAGGAACAGTTTCACATTCGCCAACATTGTGCCTCACAGCATTTGGCCTAATCATTCCTTTCCTTTTATGGCCCTAATTTGTTGGTAGTTTCAGTAGTTAAATGCACAAAAATGTAATTTAAGTATTTCAGTTAATATGCAAATAAGAATGTATTTGAACTACTAGGAAGCTACAGCAAATGCAGTAAAATTAAAAGTTTAATTGCTTGTAGTTCACTACTCCCCAACACTGGTAATTGAGAGTTATTTTTTCTCAAAGGCCCCAAGTTGTACAAAGTAGGTACTCATTAGCCAACATATATAAAAAATGTGGGCTACACCAAGTTATATTGGAGAAATATTTCGGGATGATTACAAGCTTGTATTTCAGTTAATCTGTTCCTGCAGGGTTTGTAAAATTGCACTGTACTTTGTAGAATAGCTTGACAAAGTATGTAATACTTATCCATGTGATTTACATTACATTTTTGTCACCATATAAGTGATAATGAATGGTGTCAAAAGTAGTTTTGTAAGTTCTTGAACTCTTAAAGTAAATACTTGTTACACATAACATACATTATGTTCTCTGTTTTCATTTCAGTGGAAAAAAATGGAGAAGCACCTGGGTGGAGGAGGATTCCTTCCTTTTGTAGTGTGTGTGTGTGTGTGTGTGTGTGTGTGTGTGTGTGTGTGTGCGTGTGTGTGTGTGTGTGTGTGTGTGTGTGTGTGTGTGTGTTTTAATAAACAGTTGTTACAATGCCAAATGTATTCGTTGACCTCACTCTTTTATGCACTTTCGCATACAACACATTCTGTCAACATTATCTGTGATGGAGGAGTCATCACACATTAAAGCTGATATTGTATTTTTGGTACCAGTAATGTTGTCAAATATAAGTCCTTATTGCAATAGGTTGCCCTCTTTTATATCCTGTTTATTTACAGTCATCTTCATCATAGGAATATAATCCCCCAGGCTCTGAAGCTGCACCAGCAAATGCAGTAAACCGCTGTCTGGAGCAATGACTTGGATGAACCTGGACTTGCAGTGAAAGCATGCAGAAACCATGAAAACATCCATACTTCTCTTTATGATTCTTACATGTGTGTTATACTGATTAATCTAATTTAACTATCACCTGCTGTGTCAACTTGCATGTGGCTGACATTTAAAACTATCATTCAGATAGAGTGGTTGTTAAGCTAAGGAAAGTAAGCATTGTGTGACCTCAATATAAGGGTCAAATCTCTTATGGGTCATGTCAGTAATTTCTTCACATATCAGCCTATGAAACATGTTTATACAGGACATAAAGGCACAATTATTTGTCACATTTGAGACCTCTACCTGGTTGTGTGTTGCCAGGAGGCGGAGCCAAAGATTGGGAAAATTACATTTCTAGGGGGCGCTACAGAGTCCTAGAGTGTGCGAGGTGTAACTTCATATCTCTCCCTTACTTTACATCATAGTGGGACATTATATAACAAATTTCATTGTTCTATGAGGTCTTCTTGTTAGAAATGTCAACCCTAGGTCTAAGCTTAATATCGTGCCTACGAACTGCATGGGTAAGACAGGCCTTGGCAGGGGTCACATTATCAGCAATGGAAACATATGTGATATAGAGCATAAAGACACACTTATTTGTTGAATTTAAAAGTTCCTTGATATCTTGAATGGAATATTTTAAAGATGGCAAAGTTAGTCCATATTATCTGGTGTGACCAATACAAAGGCCTGTTTGAACCATATGCATTTTATGGGTATTAAACCTAGGTTTACCATTTCTAACTTCTAACAGAACAATGAGATGTTGCATTAAACAATTACATTTGATACAAATCAAGGGATCAAGATAAAACCTCACTCATTCATAGACCCCTTTGCACCCCAAATAAAAATTTTCTGATTTGTGGCTCTGCCTTCTGTGAACACAGAACCAGCTAGGGGTCTCAAATTTCACAAATCAAAATTGTTGTTACCAACCCCTGTATCAATAAATGTCCCATTCCAACATTTCCTAATGTAAATTGTGTCCCCCTCTCCCCCGGTATGCTGTCTCAAACCTCTATAATACAGTTTTTCATACAGATGAATCATTAAACAGTCAATTTAACCAAACTCTTAACAGTCTGAATACTAATTGTGAAGGAACAAAACAAAGTCAATGCAAAACTGGGTGTGTCTGTGGCAGATAATTATTTGCACAAACATGTTTTTTTGTAGTACGTGTAATTTATATGTTGCTCTGTGGCATTAATAACAGGCACAAACATACTACAAATACTTTCACCTAACACATCTGCAGTTGGATGAGCTTCAACAAAAACAGCATTATATATTAGACTAATGTATCTTTATGAGTGCTGTCTCTGTGCTGTGATGCGATCGGAAACCAGATTGAAAATTGTCAAAGTATCCATTCGAGCTTAATAATTTGTTCAGCTGATTGAAGACAACTTTTTCAATGACCTTGCCTATGAAAGGAAGATTTGAGATCGGTCTATAGTTGCTTAATATAGTCTTATCCAGATTACTCTTTTTCAGGAGGGGTTTGACAACTGCAGTTTTCAGGGAGTTTGGAAAAGTCCCAGAGAGAAGTGAGGCATTAACCACTTCTAGAAGATCTGCTTTTAAGCTGTTTAACACACTTTTGAAGAAAGATGTGGGAAGTGCGTCAAGGGCGCAGGTTGATGTTTTAAGGTGCTGTACGGTTTCTTAAAAAATTTTGCAATCAATTTCTTTAAAATCAGACATAGTAACTACTTTCTCAGGTTGTGGTCTGATCTGTCTGACCCCAGTGCAACTCAAGGATGTGCTGATGACCTTTCTGATATTATTAATTTTCTCCGAGAAGAAGCAAAGTTTTGTCTTCCGCCACATGTGCTCTGTTTTTCTGCATTTTCTTTTCATATTTTGCACTGCTGTTGAGTTTCTCCAAGGTGCTTTTTGTCTACCACTCTTCCTGACTTTCACAGGAGCAATGTCATCAATTACACCTTTAACTTTTGAGTTAAAAGAATCAAAGAGAAAATCAACAGAGTCAGCAGATATGCTTGGTGTTAAAGATATAGCCTTCATAAATAGCACACTAGTGTTCTCATTTAAGCATCTCTTCTTGACAGACACAGACCTAGCTTCAATTGCAGGAGAGATCAATATATCAAAGAAAATACAGAAATGATCAGACAGTGCTACATCCTTAATAACAATTGATGAAATGTTTAGACCCTTACTGATAAGTAAATCTAGAGTGTGTCCACGATTGTGTGTCGGTCCATGTACGTGCTGAATCAGATCAAAAGTTTTTAAAACCGTTTTGATTTCTTTGAACAGAAAGAACACTATACACACCTTTTATTTATACAGTCAGTACCAAGTACATCAGTTTGACCAGTTACAGGGCTGGTGGGTGGGGACACTTCATCTGACACTGAAATAAATCTGCTAGGTTACTCATCACAATAAAAGCAATGGTATTTATGTAAAATAAATGAGGGAGGCTATCTATTAAAATAGGTATTTATTAAAAAACTACAGGCAAGCAAATGCAAACATGTCAATTCACAAATTAGACATCTTCCAAATCACTGTCCTCTGAGCTCTCGTATTCAAGTCCTTTACTCTCATCCGGTATCTCCTTGGACCAATCTTCAGGGAATAGAGGTCCTAAAGCCAAGCTGTATCTTGAGGAAACGACTTGAATCTTCTCCTCCACATCAGCAAGTCTTTCCTGTAGAAGACACCGTAGCCCACAATGCCCCTCTTCAGTTAAACTGCCTAGGAGGAAATATAAAACGAAAAAGGCACACATTAAATGGAACACATTAATTCTTACCCGTTTAGAGCCAGACCCAGTTAAGATAGCTGCCATACATTTCCATCTCTGAACAGCACTATAACTCCATAGAGTTATCCCCATGTTCTTACCACGGTTTCCTTCAGACATTTCTGCAATCAGCTTCCTAATGCCATCAGCCAGCCCTCTGAGGTAGGTGCAGTGCTGTCTCATCTCCCTAAGAATTAGGATCTTCTCTTCTTGCAGCCGCATCTTTGACATGTATGCATCAAAGATCTTCTTTTTAGTGAGGATGTTTGTGGATTCTAAAGTCATACAAATGAGCTGGTCAACAGGATTGACCGGTAAGCTGCAATATAGTTACATAGCATACATGCCCATTAAGCTGAGTCAACATTTGTTTGCTCAATGTAATCCCTCTCCCTCAGAGAAGTTGTTCCATACCAGTGCTGTGAACCTCCCATGGCCATATTAGACTGTCCTCCCCACTGGCATGGCCCACCATAGAGAGTCGGCTCTCCACCATCTGCTCATTTATGCCCTCCTCTTCTGGCACCTGCTCATTGTATTGTTTGATCGCTTCAAAGAGTTTTCTTTTCTCGTCCCCCAATTTCCGTCGCCGCAATTGTCGAATCTTGTTGCTGTCTATAATTTCCAAACACATGACAGAAACATAAAATCCAGACAAGAGATTCGCAAGTCATGCAAATACAATTGATAAGTCAACAACATACCGGTCTGATTATAAAGGCTTGCTTTTTTTTGATAGACTCCCAGACACATGTGCTCTATCGACCGCTGAAGGATATGTTGGTCATCCTCTCTGGCATCTATAGAATCTTGGGAGGAGACAAAAGCATGAATAAATAACCACTCTGGAAAGATCAGTTTACATTTCTGATAGCTGTATTACTGAATTGTTAGTTATAAGGCATTTGGGGCAGAGCCGTTTCAGCCTGAGTACGGTACAGGCATAGAGACCACAAATTTACCTGACAGTGCGTCACTAGTACCATGTCTACTAGCACTGTATGCTGTATGTGCAGTTTGCCACAGTGGCTAAAACACCTTAAACATGATATTCATTTGGAACCGTAATGTGTTACAGAAGAAATTAATGCGATTACAGTAACACGTCCTCAACACTGTCGAGCACACTATGCTGTAACTGTAAATAGCCTATTATTTAGAACGTCAATACTGTACCATCAGTGGCCCACTGTCTGACGTCATGTACCCACTGCTGCACCATGTTCTCAGGACACCCAAGTTCATGGCTCAAGTTCTCCAGCTTCTGGGACTCAGCCTCAGCCTTTTGGACGGTCTACAATAAAAATGCAAACAATTGCCTTTTCCATCTTGGAACAGATTTTAATTCTGTGTAATATGGTCAATACCTTGACATATCTGTTGGACAATGCAAGATGAAGGCCATCATGCTTGCGTCTATTCCACCCAATTGCGTGTACAGTCAGCATGTCATTGCGAGCTTTTTGAAAACATATTCAAATGTTACTGGGCGGCCTATTCAAATTTAATTAAAATAAAGGTTTCTCTTCTGTATTTTTATATAAAGAATGAAAGAATAACTGAAAGAACAAGACACTTTTATTAATGTAATAAAGCAGGATTAAATACCAGATTTGGTCATGTATTTGGTTGTGAGGGCACAACGAGAGAGGAAACTGTTCACCATTTCCACCTCTTCCCCTGCAGTTGCGCCAGCACCCTCCTGATTCCTACCACTCCAGACAATCTAACAAATGTGTGAAAAAAATTATTGGTTAGGGATGCACCAATCTCAGTTTTGCAAAGATATAAATTGTGCATTCCCATTATCAATAATTAAATTAAATGGCAATAGTGAATGGCATAATAAAGACAATACCTCACACTTAGTTGAATGGGCCTTGGCATGCATGACTGACAGAAACGGCCTCATTTGAAGAAGAGGGCTCAGTTCAGGCATAGAGACAGACATCTTCTGAAGATAGGGCCAGTACTTGCATGAGATGTCAGTGCAGTAGAAAGTAATGTTTGTTGCTGCCTGAAGCTCCTTCTGCAGGAACAGGGGATACGCGAAGATCTCCCCCCTGTACATATTGAGACCCTTTAGTATCACCCCATGCCTGCAAACAGCTACTTCAAGACCCTCTTGATCAAGTTTGTTTGCTCTTCTGGCAGTCTCCCTGGCAGCAGACCACTGACTAGCTCCACAAGTGCCTTTTCCTGGAGTCTGCATGAAAACAATTAAATAAAAAATTATATTAGATTTAGATGGCAAAAATACAGAATTTACACAGCAGGGCTACAAACTCTGAATCATTACTAACACTTTTCACTTTACTCCTGGCTTCTTCAACGAAAGAGGATACATCCGCATCTTTGGCAATGAAGATGCCCTCAAAGTATGGTTCCTCTGACCTTCATGAAAGCAGAAAAAAAGGCATATTCAGTGGCAGACACCATTTGTTCAGTAGGTTTTAGAAGGTGTGAAATAACTTAAGCCAGGTGCACAGCTGCAAAATACAAAATGATCACCACATGGTTCTTCGTACTGGATTTTAAAGCGCGGCAAATTTATACTGATACCTGGTATCATCTCGATATTCCATACCAGTATCGGTGGTATCAGTTATCCTGATGTTTCTAAGCAGGTTTTAAATTATCAGTATAAAATGTGTCTTGCTGTTGTAGTGTGGTGGATGTATAACAAGTCTATAAAATGGGGCCGTGTAATGGCCAAGAGGAAACCAGGGAGGACGCAGAAACAAGTACAACCTATCATGGAACCTTGAATAATTATCTAATGAGAAGTAGAAGCTTCGGTGTTGTGATAACATGAGCTACTATGATATAGTGCCCCCGTCACAGAGTAATGTTGTGCAGTGTAAGCCATACAGCAAAGCCGTGTAGTGTGGCACCTTGCCTTACCCTTTAGTGTTTTGAAATCTGTAGAGTTTTCTGTTGCCGTCTGCAGAAACCGCAAGCATGTTGGGTGTACATGCTGGGCAGGTGAAGTGCTCCACATTTGCCATTTTCTCACATAAAAACTGGCAAAAAGTATATTCCACAAAGCTCCTCTGAAATACATCTCCATGTATTTTACCCCTCTGTAAATGTGCAAATAGTTAAGAGAAAAGTAAAATGAAATAGCCAATGGTCTCTAATTAAGGAAATATTCATCCACATGGATCATACCCTTCCAAACTGCTCTGTCCTCTGCTCTAACAGCCGCAAAAAGCCTTGTCTTGACAAACCCGGAGCAACCGTTTTCATCTCCTCAAATGTGCTGAATACATCCACTGAAAACAATGTGTCAGCATTCACAGAAGCTGGCCAATACCCACTTCTTATGAGGTCGCTTCTGTCAGGTGTCCATTGTGATAGACACACTCTGCACGCCAAATTGGGCAAGTACAAGTCATAACGACCTAAAAAGAATCAAACTTATGAATATCTTGAGACACAACAGCAAAACAAAAAAATAACGGCAAAAACCTACCTACCATTTATGCAAACCAAAATAGTTGCTCTGCCAGCAGATTCTGTGATGTTTGTAGGGTCACAGGTGCACAGTCGGTCAGGTCTCACTGTAGGCAACAGCCGAACTAAAAAGAAATTACACAATTTTAAATTTTGAAAGAAAAAAAAAAAGAGCTTAAAAGGACTGTCTGATTGAGAAATGTAAATACTACCACTAACACACACACACACCTTGATTTTTTTGTGTATAGCTGCCATTTTCTTTCACACAGCACACTGTTGGCGGAATGGGCCGGTAAAATGTATCAATACAGGTCTCCCTGTTATGGAGTACCAGTTTTTTGTGGCAAATTGAATCACACTCCATACACAGCCACTCTTCTGGCATGCAGTCTCTGCAACGAATAATGGCAGGAGATGAGCACTGACTGCATTTATTTTCCTTGACCACTCTGGAGAACAACAAGCAGTCCAGGTGGTAGGGCCTTGCTTTCTGCCACTCCTCTTGGGCTGCAGACTGTCGCAAGCTCCATGATGATGATGTTGAAGGACCATCTGAAGCTTCAACAGTTGTTGCCAGAATCTCCTGCAGTTTCTGCATCTCACTGTCTGAAAGAGGGACATGAAAAAAGCTCATTAGTGGTTCTACAAAGACCCCATTGTGGTTCTGGAAAGATGAAACTACTTGGCTACAATATAGTGAAGTAACAAACAATCATTTCTCAGTGTTAATTTGATTAAAATAAAATAATGACAATAAAAGAGTCATCCTACCAAGTAAGTGTTGAGACAAGTTTTGTTCTGTCACCATGGGTACCTCTTCAGCCTCCTCACAAGGATTCAGGACTGAAAGAAATTGGGATAAAGTCTCCCTTAAATAATTTTGCAGTTTGGTGCATGTAAATCAGACATGGTACTCTAGCAGAAAGAAACATAACTACTGTAATGTTACTCCATCATTCCTTGATGCGATGTTCAGACAAAGTTTGTTTGGAAACATTACTAGCAAGAGGGCATAAGCATCCTGGAATGTGTGGGGATTGTAACAATCAAAAGCAGTGATAGGCTACATTTACAGGTGGTTTAACCAGAGAAGACACAGACCAACCTAGCCTGGCTCCACACACACACACACACACACACACACACATTCAGAATATACAGTAGGATACAGACGAAGACCAACCTGTAGCTGAAGAACGCATACGCGTTTCTCCGCTTCTGCTCTTTCTTTTCAGCAGTGGACGCCCTTCACAGTCTTTCTCAATCCACTGAAATGTACTCTTGCGGTTAGTGGATGTTCTTTTCTCATCTTGCTTTTCCTTGCATGACAGAAAGTCAACATTACATGTAACGTTAAACACAACAGCAGTGGGTTTTCTCACATTTTTTACTCACTGTATGAAACACATTCATTTGCACAATGAGCAGACTGCTGTATAACTAAAGATACTCACTTTCATTTGAGCCAAAAGCAGGTCTGCGTGGAACATAGCATCCTCTGCTGCACCAATGTCCTTCTCAGCCATATTAATTGTAAAACTGAATTGCAAACGTTAAAACTATTTTCCGTTCAAAATAAGACATTGAGTGACCAAAGAATACCATAAGGTAAATGGCAATAGCTCTTATACAATTACATTGTTGTAACGTACATATATAGTTTCTTCATTTAACAATATCAATTTTCAAACCAAATAGGGAACAATAAAATGCCTATTACAAAATATACACTTTTCCAATCATATGTCCATCCTAAATGTCCATGTGTGTGTGTGTGTGTGTGTATGTATGTGTGATATATATATATATATATATATTACATACAATAACATCAAACAAAACAACATTCAATAACCATTGTAGATGGGGTGCAAGAAAAAAAGAAAAGAAAAAAGTTGTTAATCTTACCAAACTTAAAAGGAAAAGACTCATACATAGATTTATACAGTTCTCCAAGGGTTTGGTTTTCTTTGGATAAGTGTTTTAAAGATGTATTATTTATTTATTTTTAATTTAAAGAGGGTTTACTGTTATTCCACTTACCTTTGTGTATGGTATTTACCCATTGTAATAATAATGTTCAAAGTGTATGACAACTCTTTTGAAAGACCATCAGCATAAACCAAAACCTGAAACAATTTTAGTGATGGTAACGTACATATTGTTGTCAACGTGTCTTACCTGCTTGATGAAGTCCGAAAAGCATCAGGAAAGCATAGAGGAAGTCGTGGTTGCAAGCGGGGGTTTTAACGTCATCATTAACGGCCATTAACGGGTATTTTTCCCAGAATTTCCACAGCTGGAAAAACATGCAAGTTTCACATTTGAGGGTATTAATCCTGTGAAGTAGTTATTCAGTGTTTATTTTATTTTATTTTTTTATTAAACTTTAGCAAATTACGGCGACGTCACGTGACGTGTTCCATTCGGGTATTTTTTTCTTTCTGTCGTGTAGTTCTCACGTTTGGAGAGGGTATGCACTATTAATGTAGTCTATACCCAACACAGCAACATTTTTCTTCTCGGAATTAAAAGTATAACATTACAAATGCAGCGAACACATACTAATGTCTCCTAATCTGTAAGCACTATGTGCTAACCTATGGCACTGAAGTTACTGGAGTTGCTTCCCGTAGTTGCTAAGCAACGGAACGAGGTCGAGTATTTAAAAGGTTATGGTTTAACGTCGATGTAATACATTGTTTTAGCGTACCTTTTGCTTAAACGTGGAGCTGGGGGACGCAAGAAAAATAGACATTTTACTCATTACTTCATTAAAAACGTGACATTTAGACGTTTTTTTTCGGCGTGGATCAAGGCAAATGAATCCTTTTCACCTTGAAAATAATAAATGTTTTTTACATTTTAAATAATTAAATAATAGAAAATTTCTCAGTGATCGTCAATAAAACAAAATTCCATTTTTCTCGGTTTAAAGAAAACCAATGTCGTTATGGCAGAGGCGATAGCGTGGAGAATAGGTCAACATCCGGGTATCTCTCCACTGGAACGCGTTAACGCAAACGTGTAAGTATCACGTTTGAGGGGGTTAAACCGTGACATCTACACGTTTTCCAAAGTGGACCAACGTGATTATTTCACGTCTTGTCGTGATACCGGGTTGGCTCATTCGTTCAGTGCGCTATTTTTAGAGTGTGTACGCGAAGTTCCTGGACATTGACACGCGCATCGACACAGGCTCGATCCTGCTCCTCCGTGGCAATGACGGCGTTCGGTTTAAAATAACTACAAACGAATTTGAAAGTGGGGGGGACACAAACGGGATTTTGAAAAGTGGGGGGGACATGTCCCCCCTGTCCCCATAGGAAATTACGCCCGTGACCAAATTCATGTGTGGCACGTTTGGTCTCTATAAACTCCAAACTTTGTCCCCAATTTGTTAATTCTAGTGGTGCATGATATATCGACAGCTGATATAATATCTTTTTATAATAATGTTTATATATAATATTTTTTACACATCGTTATCGTTCCGATGTCAAAATAGGGCTGATGTGAACAGGCCGATAATCATTCCTGTGTATTTGACATGTGTGTAGGCTTAGATGTGAGTGGGGATGTTTGTTTTTGCACGAGCGCATACCTTACATGTCACATAATGTGCTGAAGCAGGTGCTGGAGACGGCAAAAAATAGTCAAAGTCAGTTTGACTTTGCCTTTGGTGAGGGAGTAACGATGTAGTCTGTCTGGTCGTTCTTCAAAGTGTCTGAAGAGGATCCTCGCTATGCTGTATCAGGGCTTGAATTTCGGTTTGGGAATGCGGGGATTGCGCATAATTTGAACCATTCCCACAAGGTTAGCTTTTATAGTGCAAGAAATTCCCGCACAAATATATTTTCTTCATCTCAGAGCAAATGATTAAAAAATAAATTCACATATGCGAGAAAAAAAGATGTCAAACGGTCTTTTATTTTCTACCGGTCAAACCGCTTCCGCTGAGCCCTGACTGTAAACAGATCATATGTTTTGATGATCCCGCGCTTTCCACTTGTTTTTACACATCTAGAGCGACGTTGTTGATTGTTTGAGCATGTGAATGCACGTTTCTCCTTGTGTTCTATTGTTTCTCAGCGAATCATATTTGATTATATGATTATAGCTTTCCTGTAGCTCAAACAGTAGTGTTGGCGCTTACAACGCCAAGGTCATGGGTTTGATTCCCAGGGAAAGCAAGAACTGATAAGAATGTAAAATGTGTACCTTGAAATGCAATGTAAGTCACTTTGGATAAAAGCGTCTGCTAAATGCATAAATGCAAATCTAAAATTATCATAAAAATGTGTTTTCTATACAGAGATATCGACATCAGTAAATAACGGTATCGGCCACAACAACAATAATAATACAATTTTCACATCGGTGCATCACTAGTTAATTTACATTACATTTTGCTAACTTTGTGACGCATTAGTATTATAAGAATCGAGAAGATTCCTTTCGTAAACACCCAATGAAATTACATATTCAAATGCCTCCTTGAACACAATGGGTCGTAAAAGTTTCCCTCCAAAGGAAACTCTTCTTATTGGCTCACAGACCCCTGGAGGGTGTGACATCTTCACGCTTTAAAAATCACTGATCACAAGATCAGCTCTCTCTTTTTTTCTGGACTTCACGGCTGCTTCCTTCGGGTGGGTGTCTGTGGGACCCAGCTAGGCCTTGACTCACACCAGTCATGTCCTCATTCAGGAGAGAGAGAAGACTCTCTTAACCACAACAGAACCAAGGACAATCTCAGGAGTTTGGCACAACGACTCCAACCATCAACTCTTCCGACTTCCTCCCTTCTCCTGGGTGCTCTGTGTGGCCTCTCCGGCCCAGGGCCGGCAAGCAGTCCTCAACTCACAACCAGCCATGTGCTCATGGAGATGGAGAACTTTCAACCAACTTCCACATTTGACACTAACGGAACCATCAACGACTTCAATTTTCAACAACTTAAAAAATTGTTCCCACTACAAAGCTATGCAAGTATCAATTTAAATGAAGTGCTCTGAAAATAGATAAGCTAATGGTTCTTTTCATAGTTAAATGGATCTTCTCCATAGTTCCATTTCCTGCTTCCAGTTCCATTGTATCACTCACCATTTTACCTATACATGTATGCGTGTATGTATGCATGTTTGTTTAGTTTAGTTATGTTTGTGATTTAGTTAATAAAACTTGTGCACAATATGTATTTGGTTCTGATTCACTGCTTGCAAACAAAGTCTCTTTTACAATTTTGATCTTGTTACATGCTCAAAGTGCTGTACATGCTAAGAAATAATTATTTTTCTGTGGCCATGGAAGATACCCTTTTCTTAGAATAAATGAATAATCAAAAGAGTTTGTTGGACGAACTGATTAATTGATTGTAATATTAATTTAACTATGTCAAGTTAAAATCAATTAACTGACCCAAACATTCATAATTAATCCTAAGTTATTAATGATTATTAATATTCAATAGAGCTAATTTATTACATTATGTATCAGGGAGATATTAAATACCATCTGGTAGATAAATGTAGACATCATTGTGTGATTTCCTTTTTCAGAGCTTGAAGTTAATTGTGTGAAGGTATACTTCACCAAACAAAATTCCAGGTTTTCAAAAATCAAGGGAAAAAAACTGGAACAAATTGAACTACAGTTAAAGGCATCCAAGAGTGACTTGGAAAGAGTCTTACAACAATTAGAAACAATCAGAGAAAAAAAACAACTGCTACAAATAACCCAATTCATGAAACAGAATCAGCTTGAGGAGAAAGACACACAACTCGAGGATATTAGCAATCAGATAAGCGAGAAAGAGAAACTGCTGGAGAGCACGATCAAAGAGATGGAAACCAGTAAACATCAACTACAGACACTGAGACAGGAGCAAATAAGAAATGCTGGAGAAGAAAGAACAGTTGAGGATTTCAGGTAAGAAATGTTATAGATATTTTAACATTTGCAAGAACATATTATTATTGTTACATGTGTGTCCTGAGTTTCCCCCGTCACTGTGTATTTGGTTCAGTCCTGTGTCCCAGTTTTCCCACTCCTCGTTTGTGTTCAGTTCCTTCACCTGTGTCTAGTTCTTTTGCCCAAGCTGTGTCTTGTTCCCCTATCTGTTCTCTGTTTATGTAAACCCTGTGTTTTCCCTCACTCCTTGTCGGTTCTCGTTTGTGTAAGGTGTGTTAATGTTTCCTGGTCTTTTAGTGTCTGAAAACCTTCTGCCTGTCATCCTTGTATCTGAGTTAGGTTTTGTTAGTAAATATAATTTGAATTGGATCTGTTGACTGCTGCCTCTTCATCTGCCTGCACCACACCCGTAACAATTATTACTTATTATTATTATTACTATTACCTTTTTGATCTAACATCTGGGATTGTGTTTACGCTTCTCTCAGAGTTTAATGAAAAAATCCAAAAATCCAAATGAAACAAAATCTCTTCTAGAAGAAAGAGATGGAAAGATTAAAGATCTGGAGAAAGAGAAAGACTTGATGAAGAACTTCAAGACAAAGGCAGACGTCTTAAGGAGATTAATGCCATCTGATGCAAACAGTCAGAGAAGTTAAAAAGAAACCGAATCACCTTCAGGGAAAACACACACAACTGGAGAACATCCACAAAATGATGAGTGAAAAAATGAGACGCCCAGAGAACAAATCGAAAGATCTGGAAGCCAGTAAATGTCAACCAGAGGAACAGGAAACTAAAAGCTCACATCTGGAGAAATAACAGCTGTGTTTCAGCCAGATATTTTTAAATACTACGGTGGCCGCTCCATTTTAAGGACATGCATTTGGGGTAGTGCTTTTTAAAATAATGGCAATAATTGCAATGTTCCTGGTTGTGTTTATTTTGGTGGTGTGTGTATTTCATTTGTGGGTTTTTTTTTCATACTTTATCTGCCACTGCGCCTTTCCTATAAAATCTCAGTAAATGTGGTGTATAATTGTAAATGTGTGTGTGTGTGTGTGTGTGTGTGTGTGTCTCCCACTTTTCTAGATAAATGACAGTGGTGCGTCTCCTTTTATTTCACTTTTGTACATGTAACAGAGTCAGATGACATTCCTGAGTTCAGGGCATCCCTGCAAGTCACTGGTTATGTAAATGGTTTAGTTTACTTGTTAAGTTTACTAGTTGACACAGAAGTTGGCTATGCAAAGCAGCAAAAACTACTCTTTGAAATAGGTTGAACTAGCCTGGATGCCAGCCCGAACCCCTCCCACAACATTTTTTGGTCGGGAAGTTCGGTCTGAACTCGATCCATTGAGGAGTAATTATGATCAGTTCAGAAATGGTCGGGCCAATCAAATTGCCAGGGCAGGCTTTATACGATGATGGACAGATGATCTGCAGTTACGTAATCACGTCATCAAAGAGCGCTTGGTTTGAACCATAGACAGTAAAATAAATGGTCACAGCGACCCCATTGATTTCAACGGAGAGAATTGAAGCCCAATAGATGCACTCACTTCCTGATAGCCAAGCGTACTGCAAAGGCTCAAACTGAGACAAATCCGAGATAAATCTGAAACACCTAATCTTGCAGAGACGGCGAAGCGTGACCTGGAGCAACTTTTGGTAAGTATTCTGATTAATTATTATTATTGACTCTATCTATGCCATGGGCTGACTTTAGACAGTAAAATTTTGCCTGCGAGCTTCTCCTCCTGTTTATACGGTAACTTATCTACTGTGCGACAGAGAGTCCCGTGGTTATGACGCAATCGTTAGCCTATTTTTACAAAAACGGCTTCTACGGGGCTATAACATAAGATACAAAGTAATGGAGCCTTTTATACATTGTCATGTTTCTTTAGAAATAAATAATGGACAAATGGAGTCTTTGGACACCTCAGATGTAAAGTTATTCGCTGTCAAAGTGACGCCAAAATGAATGGGAGTCAATGGGATGCTAACAGCAGGTGATAGCCAGCTACAATGGTGGCCCCCATAAAGCTTCAGTTTCTGGCGGATGGATTACCCCCTTGGTTTGAACTGGTTTACAACAAAGATGACTGCAGCTGGAGAATTGAGATGTATAGATTCCGCTATCATGACTGTTGTAGAAGAAATCGACAGCGCATTCATTTAAAAAGACGAACAGAGAACTGCAATCAAGGCATTTGTCGATCGTCAAGATGTGTTTGCCGTCCTTCCTACAGGATTCGATACAACTGTGGGTTGCTCAACATATGTCACTTACTGGGTTGCTCTGATTGGTTGTAGGTCTATCCAATTGAGTGCAGAGTTTTGTTTTTTTCCTGGTTCGGTTAAGACACGCCTCATAATCAAAGCCCTATTAGTCCAGTCATTTTATGAAAAAGGTTGAACAAATGGCTAAAGAAGCAAACTCAACTGATTTTGTATCTTCAATATGTCCTGAGTAAGGGGAAAAAAAGCCCTGAAGAATCCCATTAGGGGAAAGTTTTGAAAAAGACCCAAATATAGCCTATTCATACGCCTATTCATTCTTTTTCATCAGTTGAAAATGGGTAACAATTTTAACCTTTAGATATCACCATGAAAATTATTGAGTTGATTACTTACATCAAGACAAACAAAAAATGTATTACAAGTTTTTTTTAATTGTTTGTTAACACAGATGAACGGTGCATAATCTAATTATGTATGTGCTAATTTGCATAAATACCCAAACAGATCTAAACATTAGGTTTTCACAGCCAGGTGAAAATGTCTTGGTGAATCTTGTTGACACCTTCAGTAAAATACTTAATGTTAAGGTCTGAATGGAACCCCAATTATATTGGCACCCCTGCTGCTGGTGTGAAGGGCACAATAATAAACATGATAATAAATAGCAGGTTGACTTTTCCATTTGTTGACATGACATGGTTAGATTCAGATGGTAAATAATAAATTAAGTTGGGTGTCAGAGATAATCATATTTACAATGAACCCATAGCCTATATATAAATTATATTAATCATATCATATAATAAAATATAATTTATTGTTACTACTGTAAATATACACCGGCCACTTTATTAGGTACACCTGCCAACTGCTCGTTAACACTTAATTTCTAAGCAGCCAATCACATGGCGGCAACTCAGTGCATTTAGGCATGTAGACATGGTCAAGACAATCTCCTGCAGTTCAAGCCGAGCATCAGTATGGGGAAGAAAGGTGATTTGAGTGACTTTGAACGTATCATGATTGTTGGTGCCAGAAGGGCTGGTCTGAGTATTTCAGAAACTGCTAATCTACTGGGATTTTCACGCACAACCATCTCTAGGGTTTACAGAGAATGGTCCGAAAAAGAAAAAACATCCAGTGAGCGACAGTTCTGTGGGCGGAAATGCCTTGTTGATGCCAGAGGTCAGAGGAGAATGGCCAGACTGGTTCGAGCTGATAGAAGGGCAACAGTGACTCAAATAACCACCCGTTACAACCAAGGTGGGCAGAAGAGCATCTCTGAACGCACAGTACGTCGAACTTTGAGGCAGATGGGCTACAGCAGCAGAAGACCACACCGGGTGCCACTCCTTTCAGCTAAGAACAGGAAACTGAGGCTACAATTTGCACAAGCTCATCGAAATTGGACAATAGAAGATTGGAAAAACGTTGCCTGGTCTGATGAGTCTCGATTTCTGCTGCGACATTCGGATGGTAGGGTCAGAATTTGGCGTCTACAACATGAAAGCATGGATCCATCCTGCCTTGTATCAACGGTTCAGGCTGGTGGTGGTGGTGTCATGGTGTGGGGAATATTTTCTTGGCACTCTTTGGGCCCCTTGGTACCAATTGAGCATCGTTGCAACGCCACAGCCTACCTGAGTATTGTTGCTGACCATGTCCATCCCTTTATGACCACAATGTACCCAACTTCTGATGGCTACTTTCAGCAGGATAATGCGCCATGTCATAAAGCTGGAATCATCTCAGACTGGTTTCTTGAACATGACAATGAGTTCGCTGTACTCAAATGGCCTCCACAGTCACCAGATCTCAATCCAATAGAGCATCTTTGGGATGTGGTGGAACGGGAGATTCGCATCATGGATGTGCAGCCGACAAATCTGCGACAACTGTGTGATGCCATCATGTCAATATGGACCAAACTCCCTGAGGAATGCTTCCAGCACCTTGTTGAATCTATGCCACGAAGAATTGAGGCAGTTCTGAAGGCAAAAGGGGGTCCAACCCGTTACTAGCATGGGGTACCTAATAAAGTGGCCGGTGAGTGTATATTACATTATTATGGGATCTCCATCAATGCTTTTAGAACCTTTTCCTTTTTAAAATAATGTTGTTTCAGAATTTTTTTAATAGCCTATTTTTTTTTTATATTAACATATTTAATCTTCTTTTTATTGAAAAACTGTTGCTTTAATTACTTTTAACAAAAAATTAAAATCATTAAGACATTTGTCTCAACATATATTCAATAATTTTAGCAATTCTCATTTGACCTAAATCTACAACATTTTTAAAAACACTGAATATTAAAAACTGATGTTTTGGAAAGTGGTCAAGGTTTTTTTCCATTGTTTAGAGGAAAAAAAATCATCTTTTATTTTCAAATCATTTTATGATAGTGATAATATATAGATAATTGTTATTGGTAGAATGTAGCCTAGTAGTTGTCAAAAAATATGTTATTAAATGAATGAGTCTGTTGTTCCTCCTTGCAGGGTCAGGTTATAGGCTACAAGGATGAAACCAAATATACAAAATCGGAGGATAATTCCCTTGACCAAGCTAACTTGATTTTTAGTGTCATTCATTCATATGTAACATTCCTATGTAACAGATGGCAACATCTAGGCCTATGATTTATTATTTATATTAAATATTCCTCTCTCTATGCCCAATTTATTTAGTCTTAATAATTAATTTTAAAAATGCAAATGTGGTGAGCTGGAGTCTGACAATCAACACCCAGGATAGAAAAGCCGTTGTGTTGCAAAAAAGTTTTAAAAAGTTAAAAAAAAAGCAAAAAGAAGCAAAAGCTACTGTCGGTTTGCAGTTGAAATAGTGCGTGGGAGGTGTTTAATTAAATTCTTTCCCTTTCTTGTAACAGTTTAACAGTTACAAGAAAGTGAAAGTGAAAGTGAAAGCATTTTTCCTCTGCGATCAGACCAGTGTGACGGGTTGTTCCGCTCAGAATCAGTTCTGCGCTGCACTTCATCTGAGGCAGAAGATTTGAAGATGGGTAAGAATGCTAACATACATGCTAATTATATACAACAACATGTCAATTAACAGCCAAAATCTACAAGGTAACGTAATTTATTTTAATTTTCGTTTTATCAACTGGTCACCAGTTACTGTTGTGACGGATTTAAAAAAAACCTACATCTGGCACAGTTTCAAGCTGGCTGGCAGCATCAGCCACTGAAGGTTTGGTCAGTTAGAGAAGACCGTCCTCTTTATGCACAAATAGTCCTTCATACTCTATCTATATCAACATCCTCATGTAGCTGCAATATGCCTGCCACAGCCATATATGGCATATGGGCTGCAAACAAAGGTCTACTTTCGATTTTTGATTAGCAATGTCAAATCGTTTAACGTTAGATGAATCGTTTGACCGATTCACAAAACCTTTCTGAAGGATTTGTTCACGAATCCGACTGAATTATTACGAGCCAGTCGTCAACAACTCATCAGTCAACAATACAACAAGCCGGTTCTCTGCATGTGGTTTAAAGGTGCAGTCGACTGTCGACTTGATATTTGAAATCGACTGTATTGTCCACATAAAATAACCCCCCAAACAGCTTTCAACATCAAACAAAAATAATTATTTATCATCATCAAGTCCTTTATCGCTGTATATTAATTGTCAATCATCAGAGATAAACCACTTAAAAGTAGCCTAGTTTTTAACAATTCCATCTCTCATTGCATGTATTTGTTTTTATTTATTTGTTATGGGTCAGATGAGGCATCTGACTGAAAATAACTTACAATTCTGCTAAAAAAAACTTAGTGTATGTCCTTTGAAAAATTAGCTAGAGTATGTCAGTTGTCAGTGTCTCTGTCGCAAGTTCACATTGTTTGACTTTTTAAAAAATCTCAGTGTAAACTGGTACTTACTATTTTGATTGTTCAATCTGTGTAACAGCGAGAGGTGCCTTTTAGAATTAGAATACTTTGCATAATAAAGGATATTGAAATTGAAACTGAAATGCCAAATCCATATGCTTATGTTAGAAATCAGGGCGTCGCACCCCTTCTCATTACCCTTCATGGCTAATAAAGCTCATTCTGTGTCACTTTGTGTGTCATGTTCCTGTTTAGGAGAAAAAATGGATGTTGAAAGCAACAGTAAGTTCTGGTCAAGTGTAGGCTATTTTATTTTCCCTCATAATAAAAAAATACAATTAATATGATATATTTATTAATTTATGTAAGTACACATTTTTCTCTTTTTTTCTCAACACAGATGAGCTCAAGATAGTTTTGTCTGAGTCAGCTCAATCAAGTGGCACCATTCTGTGTAAGCTGTCTCCTGAAATCAGTGCTGTTGACATGGAGATCAGGTGGTTTAAGGAGACAGACTGTGTTTGTTTCTATAAGAATGAACGGTTCATAGAGGGGGTGGGCTATGAGGGCAGAGTGAGTCTACCCAAGGAGGAGCTGGAGAGAGGAAATGTGTCTTTACAACTAAAGAAATTCGATGTTGGTGATTACCTGTGTCAGGTCACCAGTGGAGACAGAACAGGGGAGATAACCGTAAGAAAAGGTGAGTGTTTCATATAACCTCATTCGACATCAGGTCTACTCTGTCAGAATGAACTGAAATCTAGAGGATTGCCAAGTGTTGGTTTGTCACTGAACTCAGAAATGAGACCTATTGTGTGCCGAAACAACAACAACAACAACAACAATTAATTAATAAACCATCCAATGACATTTTTTTCTGATTACTCTATCACTTTAAATGTTTCATTGTGATTTCACTGTGACTCAGCTGTGACTCATGAAGATCAGATTGCACTGCCACAAACAACCGAACCATATTACAAAAAGGTAACGGAAAAATATACATTGTACTTTAAATACAGTATTTTTATTACAATATTTGTATACATAAATACAGATTTCCCCCCCCTAGTATTTATCAACAAATGTAAATAATTGAAATTATATTTTGTACTTTATTTAGCTCCAATAAGAATTATTTAAATAATTTTCTTTCCAACTGGTCCACACCTTAATTCATTGAAGATTTCTTTAATATTGTTTTATTGATTAGAATCATCCAGAGCACGTTAAGTAGAACATTGTTGTTGTCCAGTTCTGTCTTCTTGGATTACTGTCAAAAACATTTGCAGTTACAGCTCGCCACTCAGTACCCTTAAAGGGGAAACTTTGTACCTTATCCTAAAAGGTGCATATTAGTAGAGTAGTGTAATGGTAAGCCATGAGCCTTTGAGGGGTAAATCAGGTACAAAGATGTACCTTTAAGGGTATTGCCCCTGTGTGTTGGATCATCAAAACAAGTGGAATTTGATTACTCGCTTGTTGTCAGATTATATTCTTACTATATTCAACAATACTTGTATCATCAACCTAAACGGTCATATGAGTATTTCACACAGTTTTTATTTCATAAAAGGTTGTTGGACAATGTTCTTCTCTTCAACAGATCAACAAAGAATGGACTGATAAGGAGAGAATAAAAATGGCAAATTCTGCTTTATTGGCAGGTAAGATCTGTTAGGACTAATATCATATTTTTTTGTCAATGATCAGACACAATGAACTCCTTAGACTCAATCTGAAAAACAGTAACAAAGCTTAAGTTTGACAACAGGACACTTGATTTATTCAATCCATAATAAATTAAATGTGGTTATCTTGTATATATGAACACATATTTGGATACAATATATGCTTTATTTTTTTTAAATTGGGAATTGTGTGTATAGTTTTCTGTAGTCTAGAAAAAAGAGATGCACAGAAAGAAGATCAGCAGACAGAGAAACAGGCACAGACGGAGGAGAACGACACAATGAAAGGGATAGAAACCAGTGAACCAGAGGAACAGGAAACCAAACCAGAAAATAAAATAACAGCTCAGGAAGAGTCCTCTTCAAAACAGAAATTACTGAAGAATGGTGGGTGTTTATGTCACATTTATAGTTTGTCAGGATACAAATAAATCATTTTTGTGTATTCCAAAGTTAAATCTTTACATGAACATGCATATCCACATGAGTAGATAACAAACAATGTTGTAATGTATCACACATTCTAGAATGTATTTATCATATCTGCTATGCATACTGTCATTTTAAGAGCAATCATTAAATAAGTAAATGATAGAAAGACAATGTTACAGATGTCTTCAGTCTTAGTCTTGCCACATGTTAACAGACACAGATTAGCTATTTATGTAATGTAATTTTCATGGGAAAGAAAGAACAGAAACTGTAATGCTGTAATGTATGTCATAATATAAGGTTAAAAGGCTGATACACTGTACATTTGGGTGAAAATGTGGATTTGCATATGTGAAGTCAGAATAGATATGAACTGCATATCAATAACATCCGATTTTCTTGTCTCTCTCTTTTTATTTTTAAATTACTATGCTATTCAATTTTCCAGTTGTCAAAATGTGCATATTTCGGACCGGAAGAACACAAGCCGCTGATAAGGAATTTACACAACTGCTTGTTTAGTCACACAATAGTCTTGACTTCTTGATAATAGATCAGAATAACTCATCTTTCAGGACACCATTTCAATGAATGGAATTGATTTTTAAAACTGTCTTTATTGTCTTGCATCCATTTTTTTTATGATCTTGTTTTTACATTCCCCTGATTTACTTGATTCATCCCACTTCATTTTCCAGAGGGGGAACAATTTTTTCCTCTGCGATCAGACCACCAGTGTGACGGGTCGTTCCGCTCAGAATCAATTCCGTGCTGCACTTCATCTGAGGCAGAAGATTTGAAGATGGGTAAGAATGCTAACATACATGCTAACCATATACAACAACATGTCAATTAACAACCGAAATCTACAAGGTAACGTTGTAATTTATTTTCATTTTCGTTTCATCGACTGGAGTGACGATTTAAAAAAAAAAACTAAATCTGGCACAGTTTCAAGCTGGCTGGCAGCATCAGCCACTGAAGGTTTGGTCAGTTAGAGAAGACCGTCCTCTTTATGCACAAATAGTCCTTCATACTCTATCTATCAACAACCTCATGTAGCTGCAATATGCCTGCCACAGCCATATATGGCAATATGGGCTGCAAACAAAGGTCTACTTTCGATTTTTGATTAGCAATGTCAAATCGTTTAACGTTAGATGAATCGTTTGACCGATTCACAAAACCTTTCTGAAGGATTTGTTCACGAATCCGACTGAATTATTACGAGCCAGTCGTCAACAACTCAACAGTGAACAATACAAGCCGGTTCTCTGCATGTGGTTTAAAGGTGCAGTCGACTGTCGACTTGATATTTGAAATCGACTTTATTGTCCACATAAAATAACTCCCCAAACTGCTTTCAATATCAAACAAAAATAATTATTTATCTTCATCAAGTCCTTTATCGCTGTATATTAATTGTCAATCATCAGAAATAAACAACTTAAAGCTGCTGTCCGTAACTTTTTTTAAGTTAAAAATAATCCAAAATAATTATATAAAAAAAAAAAACATATTCAGCCAGTGTTCAAAACTATCTGCTTGCCGTAGCTAGATTCAAAACGGTTAGCTTGTAATAATGATTTTAATTCCAGTGGTACTGGTGGGTTTCCGCAGGAAATTCGAGCATGTCTTTGCGTCATTACATCACACCCGTACACATAAAGAAGGAGTTTCGGCTAGCCGGCTATTCTGCGCGTGAGGATGTTGAGGGGGGGAGATATAACCTATAACCTTTTCTCGCAGCGGCAGCACTTTACATAATTAAACTTATGGCGATCCAGAAAGTTCCAAACGACAATCATCAGTGTCAACTGGAGATTCACCAGTTATAAAACCCAAAAGACTTCATACTTCGGATTTAAAAAGGCAAGAGAAAAAGCAACCGGCTCATGCGAACACAAGGATAAACATCGACGGGGCTTTTGAAAGATGCGTGAACTCCGTGTTTTGAAGGGCTTCGAAACAGAAGAAGAGACGGCTTTTTTCTGCTGAACAAGTAAGACATTTCAATAGTTCAATCGTGTAACAGTACCACAATTGTTTGCTTAATTCACACAGTTATGGAGTTTCATTTGTTGTGTCTTTCTCGTTTAGCTATTATGGAGAATATGAATTCTGAACTACACAGGTAACCATAAAACACATTAAATGTAGTCACGCAATCCTGATGTTGTTAACATTAACAATTTGAGAATAAAGTATAATTTGCACGGTTCGACATGATAAACGATCGTTAGTTTAATCAGCACGATTTACAGCAATGCTTTTCCCCCCTTAGTTGATCAGAACAAAAATGGATGTTACTTACTTGTTCAGATTACATTATCCGGTGACAATTCTTATGTTGGTCAAACTTTCAAAAAGTGAATCTGTGATTCTGAATGACAGTATCCACACAGCGCGGTGATTGACAGCAGCACTCGCCTCAAAACATTGTGTTCATCCGCGCTATTTCATGCCGATGTACAACTCACGCAAAGTTGATAATTCCGCGAATAACTGTAGTTACAGATTTCGAACAGAGATGGTGACAAAGAGGAAAAGCTGCAGACTGTAGCTTTAAAAGTAGCATAGTTGTTAACAATTCCATCTCTCATTGCATTTATTTGTTTTTATTTATTTGTTATGGGTCAGATGAGGCATCTGACTGAAAATAACTTACAATTCTGCTAAAAAAAACTTACGCTGCGTCCCAATGTGCATACTATGCCCTAAATAGTATTGAAAATTGCTAATGTCACATACTATTTAGGATGGATAGTATGCACATTGAGACGCAGCATTAGTGTCTGTCCTTTGAAAAATTAGCTAGAGTATGTCAGTTGTCAGTGTCTCTGTCGCAAGTTCACATTGTTTGACTTTTTAAAAAATCTCAGTGTAAACTGGTACTGACTATTTTGATTGTTCAATCTGTGTAACAGTGAGAGGTGGCTTTTAGAATTAGAATACTTTGCATAATAAAGCATACTGAAATTGAAACTGAAATGCCAAATCCATATGCTCATGTTAGAAATCAGGGCGTCGCACCCCTTCTCATTACCCTTCATGGCTCATAAAGCTCATTCTGTGTCACTTTGTGTGTCATGTTCCTGTTTAGGAGAAAAAATGGATGTTGAAAGCAACAGTAAGTTCTGGTCAAGTGTAGGCTATTTTATTTTCCCTCATAATAAAAAAATACAATTAATATGATATATTTATTAATTTATGTAAGTACACATTTTTCTCTTTTTTTCTCAACACAGATGAGCTCAAGATAGTTTTGTCTGAGTCAGCTCAATCAAGTGGCACCATTCTGTGTAAGCTGTCTCCTGAAATCAGTGCTGTTGACATGGAGATCAGGTGGTTTAAGGAGACAGACTGTGTTTGTTTCTATAAGAATGAATGGTTCATAGAGGGGGTGGGCTATGAGGGCAGAGTGAGTCTACCCAAGGAGGAGCTGGAGAGAGGAAGTGTGTCTTTACAACTAAAGAAATTCGATGTTGGTGATTACCTGTGTCAGGTCACCAGTGGAGACAGAACAGGGGAGATAACCGTAAGAAAAGGTGAGTGTTTCATATAACCTCATTCGACATCAGGTCTACTCTGTCAGAATGAACTGAAATCTAGAGGATTGCCAAGTGTTGGTTTGTCACTGAACTCAGAAATGAGACCTATTGTGTGCCGAAACAACAACAACAATTAATTAATAAACCATCCAATGACATTTTTTTTCTGATTACTCTAACACTTTAAATGTTTCATTGTGATTTCATTGTGACTCAGCTGTGACTCATGAAGATCAGATTGCACTGCCACAAACAACCGAACCATATTCCAAAAAGGTAACGGAAAAATATACATTGTACTTTAAATACAGTATTTTTTATTACAATATTTGTATACATAAATACAGATTCTTATCTGTAGATAAGATAAGAATCTACATTATCTACTTATCTGTAGACTAAGTAGACTAAGAATCTACTTATCTGTAGATAAGATAAGATAAGAATCCCCCCCCCCCCCCCCCCTAGTATTTATGAACAAATGTAAATAATTGAAAGTATATTTTGTTGTTCACTTAGCTCCAATAAAAATTATTTAAATAATTTTTTTCCAACTGGTCCACACCTTAATTCATTGAAGATTTCTTTAATATTGTTTTATTGATTAGAATCATCCAGAGCACGTTAAGTAGAACATTGTTGTTGTCCAGTTCTGTCTTCTTGGATTACTGTCAAAAACATTTGCAGTTACAGCTCGCCACTCAGTACCCTTAAAGGGGAAACTTTACCTTATCCTAAAAGGTGCATATTAGTAGAGTAGTGTAATGGTAAGCCATGAGCCTTTGAGGGGTAAATCAGGTACAAAGATGTACCTTTAAGGGTATTGCCCCTGTGTGTTGGATCATCAAAACAAGTGAAATTTGATTACTCGCTTGTTGTCAGATTATATTCTTACTATATTCAACAATACTTGTATCATCAACCTAAACGGTCATATGAGTATTTCACATAGTTTTTATTTCATAAAAGGTTGTTGGACAATGTTCTTCTCTTCAACAGATCAACAAAGAATGGACTGATAAGGAGAGAATAAAAATGGCAAATTCTGCTTTATTGGCAGGTAAGATCTGTTAGGACTAATATCATATTTTTTTGTCAATGATCAGACACAATGAACTCCTTAGACTCAATCTGAAAAACAGTAACAAAGCTTATAGTTTGACAACAGGACACTTGATTTATTCAATACATAATAAATTAAATGTGGTTATCTTGTATATATGAACACATATTTGGATACAATATATGCTTTATTTTTTTTAAATTGGGAATTGTGTGTATAGTTTTCCGTAGTCTAGAAAAAAGAGATGCACAGAAAGAAGATCAGCAGACAGAGAAACAGGCACAGACGGAGGAGAACGACACAATGAAAGGGATAGAAACCAGTGAACCAGAGGAACAGGAAACCAAACCAGAAAATAAAATAACAGCTCAGGAAGAGTCCTCTTCAAAACAGAAATTACTGAAGAATGGTGGGTGTTTATGTCACATTTATAGTTTGTCAGGATACAAATAAATCATTTTTGTGTATTCCAAAGTTAAATCTTTACATGAACATGCATATCCACATGAGTAGATAACAAACAATGTTGTAATGTATCACACATTCTAGAATGTATTTATCATATCTGCTATGCATATTATCATTTTAAGAGCAATCATTAAATAAGTAAATGATAGAAAGACAATGTTACAGATGTCTTCAGTCTTAGTCTTGCCACATGTTAACAGACACAGATTAGCTAGTTATGTAATGTAATTTTCATGGGAAAGAAAGAACAGAAACTGTAGTGCTGTAATGTATGTCATAATATAAGGTTAAAAGGCATCTGATACACTGTACATTTGGGTGAAAATGTGGATTTGTATATGTTAGTCAGAATAGATATGAACTGCATATCAATAACGTGCGATTTTCTTGTCTCTCTCTTTTTTTAAATTACTATGTTATTCAATATTCCAGAAGTCAAAATGTGCATATTTCGGACCGGAAGTACACAAGCCGCTGATAAGGAATTTACTGGCAGACTGGAAAGCCGACTTCTGAATCTGAGGGAAGTTGGTACAGCTAAAGAGAGTAACATTATTTTGGTTTTCTGTCCTGTTGTTTCCCGAACTGGAACTGATATTGATGAAGCACTTAAAAGATTCAATGGCAAGACAGGTTGTTTGAGTATATTTTCACTCTATTTTAAGTAATAATGTTGTTATTATTCAGAATATTGTGGACATTAAGTTTTTATGCTGAGGACATTATACAAATTTGTCTATTTCCTGAACAGACTCTCAGCTGGCTGTTCTAGTGGTGCTTCATCACACGTTTGACCCAGAGAAAACAGTACCAGACAGCAGCAGATGTGTCAACAGGACAGACATACTCACTGTGGACTGTCTGTTCAATGAGGATACAGGATTACTGGAGTGTCAGAAGAATTCAGATGCAATTGACAAAGTTGCGAACTGGTTAATTCATCAGGTATTTAACAAGATGCTCCTTAAAATATGCGCAGAACAATTTCATTTAAAAAAAGTCACTGTTTTCTCAGCATGCTCATGTTGTAATCATTCTCTGCAGGAACGGAAACCATATGTCAAAATATCTCTATGTCAAAGTAGGTTAAAGTCACTTTTTAACACAAATATAACCTATATTATTTAATCAGTATTATTTATATGTTGCTAATTATTTTACCTTATTTTCTTCTGATTTTAGCACAAAATGTTTTACCAAACCAAGATCAAGCAAGGGGAAAATCACACAAATCAAAACAGGTACATTTTAAACTGTTACATTTCTCTAGTAAACATATTATACAGTTTTTAATCCTGATTGTCACAGGTCTAATGAAGGAGGACTCAAATGCAGAACGAGTGTTAACAGGTTTATTGACAAACAGTAGACAGATGACCAGATGTGGTGGGAGAGGTGATCAGTCCAGACAATAGGCAGGGATGAGACATTGACAGCCGTTGTAACTAGCCGAGCAGCAGTTGTAATAGGACAAGATGACTGTAGGCTGGAGAGTAGTAATGGCAGAGCAGAATGAGACCTGAGAATACTAGCAATACCCAGACAATAACTTCAAGTACAACAGCAAGGCACTCAGGGATCTCAGGATCAGCACCAGGCTTGCTCCAAAGCAAAGAGTGTAAGCAGCCAGGGACGCTCTGTTAGCAGGACAGGACTGGAGCTAGAGACACGACAGACAGGATCGATGGCAGAACTAAAGCACTAAAAAATGTATGCAAATAAAACACTATAGACTTTAGTAACAAGAAACAAACTATGTAGCACAGAAGTACACAGTAGCACAACATCTAACGAACTGGCAACACATGAGAGAACAAGAGGAACAGGTGATAACACTCTGACAAACGAGGACTCAACTAGACAAGATGGCGGTACAGGGAAACAAGGAGGCAGGAACAGAGGAGCACATGGCCAACACAAACAAAACTATATGTTCAAGCACAACACAAACATAGAGACATGAAACAAAGACAACACAGACAAAGCTGCCAGGGCAGAACCCTGACACAGATACTGTGACTACATTTACCATAAATTGTGTCTGTAGCATGAAGGTGAATCACAGCAATTGGATAAAAAGAAGCCGAGAACAGCGTCCTACAGTTCTAGTACAAGTAGTACAAGTAAGTTTTTATCTTATGATGGATTACACAACTGCTTGTTTAGTCACTTACAGTCTTGACTTTTTGATAATAGATCAGAATAACTCATCTTTCAGGACAGCATTTCAATGAATGGAATTGTTTTTTAAAACTGTCTTTATTGTCTTGCATCTATTTTTTTTTTTTAATGATCTTATTTTTACATTCCCCTGTTTTACTTGATTCATCCCAATTCATTTTCCAGAGGAGGTCAAAGTGGTCTCCATTTTGGCTGGAAAGACAAACTGTGACAAGGCATTTATTGGCATTCTGGGAAAACGAATTGAAAATCTGAGGGAAGTTGATACTGTGGACAAGGGTGACATTATTTTGAATTTCTGTCCTATTGTTTCTCAAACGGGAACTGACATTAAAGCAGCAATGAACAAATTCAATTACTCTACAGGTTATTTGATCATCACATTATTTTAACTTTTTTCTTTTTTTCTTGAGTTTTTTTGACTCAAGGTGATACATTTACAAGTATTTTAGATGAATTAATCTTTAATAGATTTGTCTATTTCCTGAACAGACTCTAAGCTGGCTGTTCTAGTGGTGCTTCATCACACGTTTGACCCAGAGAAAACAGTACTAGACAGCAGCAGATTGGTCAAGAGGACAGACATACTCACTGTGGACTGTCTGTTCAATGAGGATACAGGATTACTGAAGTGTCAGAAGAATTCAGAGGCATTTGACAAAGTTGTGAACTGGTTAATAGAGCAGGTATTTAACAAGATACTGCTGCTCTAAACATTTTTTAACCCATTACTGCTTCCTAATTAAGCTCATGTTACAATTTTTCTCTGCAGAGAAAGAATAAAAGCATCACAATATCTCCACATCAGAGTAAGTTTTAATAAGACACTTGGCAATATTGAAGGGGGTGGATTGGAATCCACTGCTGCTTCAATGTATATAAGTGATTATAATCAAGGTATTAATCAATATATTTCCTTCTAAATATCAAATTAGTTGAATGACTTCTCTGGAGATTTTACTTTCTTAAAGAAGTTACCAGTGTGATTACTGAAATGTTCTTTTCATGTATTCTTAATGTCTATATTTGATATCTGAATGCAGTAACAGTGCTTGCTTATTTAGCCCTGTTTTCAGAAATATGGACTTGTTTTGTATTTGAGAAACATCTTCACGTGTTAAAACATATAGGGGTCATTGAAGCCAATATTTTAAGCGACCATTTCTTTGTTAAAGCCTTACTTTCCTGACTAAAGTAGCTATACTTGAGAGAAAGAACGTATTATCTTGATGTTTTAAGAGGACTCCTGTCTATAGTTTGAGCCTGGCCAAATCCAACCTTGGAAAAGCTGTGTGTCGGAGTGTGTTAGTGTTCTTGGTTGGAGGTTAAGGAACCACTGGCCTTATTGGAGATTGACTGAGTTGTTTTTCTGGACATGTTGGCGCCCAGCAACCCAAATCTGCGACCTGGAAGGTCATGACGTGCCTAACTTAAGAGTCTGAGTGCTGCATAATCTATGGAGATATGCTTCAGTCTATCTGTATATGTGTGGAAATTTGCTTAGACTATGTGTTCTTAGCCAATCAGAAACTGCAACCTGAAGCAATGACGTAGCTTAGACCTTGGTTAATGGTATAATTGCTGTGAACTTTGTAACTGTAAGCGGAGCGGCCTATGGACTCTGTGTCTTGAAGCTGACTTCTGCTGATGAAACTGCAAACTATCTTCAGTAAAACTTTTCTTAAATTTTTTCTTTAATTTAATTCTGACTCCGGGTCTTCTTTCAAACATCTGGTCCTTGGGTCCTAAACTGTTACCCCCTTACAATATATATAATCTCTATTTAATCTCAAGAAAATGCTAACTTTTTTTTATTTGTTTGTCCCTTATTTAAAAAATAAAAAATGTCCTTCCTTCATAAAATATTGTTAATCTTGACTGGTAAGAACAAATAATGTCCTACTCAATAGAGAAATTGAATGTGAATAATAATTGTGTACTAGCACATCACTATCAAAGTCTAGTGTTTGTAGGTTCATGAGGAGTTGTAAAATAAAAGACTAAATTAATAATCTGTATGTTCGACTACTTTGCTAGTCGAAACAAAAAGAATCATTAACAATTTCACCTTTATTAATATCATTCATCTCTGCATGGGAAGAAAGAGGATGTTTCAGGAGACAGTATGTTAAAATTACTTTCTAAATTTAAATTTAATGTACAGGTTGTAATTATGACTTTCAATAAAAAAAAAAACTTAGGGATGCACCGATATTAAAATTTTGACCGATAACCGATAATTCTTTACATTTGAAAGCCAATAACCGATATATTGGCAGATAAATCTAAATTAAAATTTTGACATACTATGATAGCCTGAATACAAAAACAAAAGGCTCACCATTTAAAGCCATGTCCCAAACACTTCAACATAAATCACTGCAGTAGTTTGAACCAGTGTACGATTCCTTAACTTTTCAAATTCAGTTTACACTCATATGGCCAACGTCCTTTATTTAAAAATAGTAACACTTTATAATAAGGTTTCATTTAGTTAGTATTAGTTAGCATAAACCAACAATTAATGAACAATACTTCTACAGCATTTATTTATCTTAGTTAATGTTAAGCTCAACATTTTATAAGAAATGTTTAAGATCCAAAGTTTATCTGTTAACCTTAGTTAATGCACTGTGATCTGTTAATGCAGTGGATCACTAACATGAACACAAATGTTTTATTAACTAACATAAAATAAAGGCTATTGCTCTCTGTTAGTTCATGTTAGTTAATGCATTAACAAATGATACCTTATTGTAAAGTGTTACCAAAAATATATTATAGAGGTCACTACAGTGGACAGCTATTGAAAAAGCATTTTCTTGAATTTGCACGGGTTTTGATGGCATAGTTGCACATCAATCTCTACGGTGGACACTGATGCATCATCCTATTATTGCCACCAAGTTGCAAACCATTGTGTGTCGATTTCCCGACATTGTTTTGTCGATACAGTCGTAATCTGTAATGCATATTGCTTGTAATGCATTTCTTTACTCGTAACATCAAAAAGTAATCTGATTACGCAATGCACATTACTTTTAATTAATTACTTGTTAGATCAAAAAGTAATCTGATTACGTAATGCATGTTACTTGTAATACGTTACCTCAACACTGCTCATTTCAGATGAGATTGAAAACACCTGATTGCTAGGCTATAGAAATGTGTCCATCTTGAACATAATCAGAATTTTCAGCTAATAAGGGTAAATTGACATACTCTGGTACACTGGAGGGAGCATCTGAGTGGTTTCCACAGTTGTATCTTGACAGGCTGTGGAAATTTCTGATGGAAGCACGTCCTGATATAAAAGATACGCGAAGTTCAACTTGTATGAAGTTCAATTTGCAATATTTAGCATTTTGATCTTTTGTATATAATATATTTTATAGTTTTCACATGATTTTATATAATTTTATTAATTGGTTTATTAAATACACAAACTATATTTTTAATACAGTATCTCTTCAGTTTAAACGTTTATCATGTTGTCCACTCAAGTGGACATCTGAAAATCTCTTTGAAAAATTTGTAAAAAAAAATAAAATAAAATTCAAAACTTGTTTTATTGCCCTAAGAGCAATAAAAACACACAGGAAAAAAATCCTGGCTGAGGTTATCATAATTCATGCATGAAAGGGTTAAAATAAAATACCTAACTAATGCAAACAAGTAATTGGATAACATTTGGCTGCATATAAAGAAACAAAATGCATGTTGGAATCGCCTCCGCACGGACAATAAGGAAATTATTTTAATCAAACCATATTGTTGATGAAAATAATACGAGTTATTAATAATAACGCATCAATGTTTTGGGATTTAAAAAAACAAAAAACATTTTTAATATTACAGTAATAGTAAACATCTTTAATATTAGGCTTACTGTTTCAATGGCATCATTGCTGCTTGAACTGGAGAAGGGGTTCAATCTTCAGCTGGCTGGCCAACCCGGTATCACGACAAGACGTGAAATAATCACGTTGGTCCACTTTGGAAAACGTGTAGATGTCACGGTTTAACCCCCTCAAACGTGATACTTACACGTTTGCGTTAACGCGTTCCAGTGGAGAGATACCCGGATGTTGACCTATTCTCCACGCTATCGCCTCTGCCATAACGACATTGGTTTTCTTTAAACCGAGAAAAATGGAATTTTGTTTTATTGACGATCACTGAGAAATTTTCTATTATTTAATTATTTAAAATGTAAAAAAACATTTATTATTTTCAAGGTGAAAAGGATTCATTTGCCTTGATCCACGCCGAAAAAAACGTCTAAATGTCACGTTTTTAATGAAGTAATGAGTAAAATGTCTATTTTTCTTGCGTCCCCCAGCTCCACGTTTAAGCAAAAGGTACGCTAAAACAATGTATTACATCGACGTTAAACCATAACCTTTTAAATACTCGACCTCGTTCCGTTGCTTAGCAACTACGGGAAGCAACTCCAGTAACTTCAGTGCCATAGGTTAGCACATAGTGCTTACAGATTAGGAGACATTAGTATGTGTTCGCTGCATTTGTAATGTTATACTTTTAATTCCGAGAAGAAAAATGTTGCTGTGTTGGGTATAGAATACATTAATAGTGCATACCCTCTCCAAACGTGAGAACTACACGACAGAAAGAAAAAAATACCCGAATGGAACACGTCACGTGACGTCGCCGTAATTTGCTAAAGTTTAATAAAAAAATAAAATAAAATAAACACTGAATAACTACTTCACAGGATTAATACCCTCAAATGTGAAACTTGCATGTTTTTCCAGCTGTGGAAATTCTGGGAAAAATACCCGTTAATGGCCGTTAATGATGACGTTAAAACCCCCCGCTTGCAAGTTGCAACCACGACTCCCGCCTCTTCGGACTTCATCAAGCAGGTAAGACACTTGACAACAATATGTACGTTACAACAATGTAATTATATAAGAGCTATAATTGCCATTCGCCATATTTAATATTTTTATAGTGTTCTTTGGTCACTCAATGTCTTATTTTTCCAATAAGAAGCCGGTAAGACACGTTGAGTCATCAGTATTTTCTGTTGACCTTACTGTACGTTATATCAGTAACCTTAGGTATTTAGGTTAAGGATTTACCAAGAATTATTCAATGAGAATATGGAAATTGGTGAATAGGCCTAATAAATGAATAGGCTAATGACGATGCTTAATGCAGGCCTTATTAGGCACTAATACAGACACATTAGTTATTTTGTTAATTGCAAACATTTATTCCCTAAACTAAAGTGTTACCTTCATTTCATCAATCAGTTCAACTAAAATATTTTATCAGTTAACCATTTTAAACATTTCAATTTATTTGATCAGAGCTCTTGTTTAAAACGGATCAATTGGGCGCGTCAAATACGGTTTTATTATTGGCTATATTTTCATTCTTTGGCGCATGTCTGTAGTATTGCTAATTAGGCTAACTTTAACTGTCCCTTCTAACCAGCTGAATGGTAGGCCCTAGACCATATTATATAAGTATAAAGTAGGCTGTAGTATAAATAAACTCATCATCAAATAGGATAGTTATAGGCTATAGCCCTCGCCTGCCCGCCCCTATTTGTTAAGCGACCTTAGGTACTATTGAGTATGAAAGGCCCTATATAAGTTCAAGTTATTATTAACTATGCTGTAAGGGCAGTGCCCCCCCACACACACACAAAAAAAGCCTGAGACACCGTGCCCTGAATGTTAGTGACTAACCAGCCAAAGACCAGAAAAATTAGGCAACTTTTCTATCATTTCATTGTATTATTATTGTGGAACCCATTTTTTTATGTCTCTTTCCAAACAGATATGCCAGGACCTGGTTCAACCACAAAAAAATGTGCGTCTTGTTCTATGCCACTCAATGTGGCTTGCAAGACGTGCAAGTACTGCAAAGCAGCGCAGCCCCACAAGCTTCGTTTGAAAAAAAAATTAGAAAGATTTGATTTGAAATCAGAGACATGGTCCCAGGCCCAGAAAAGGAATAACACTTCATCCCACCTGAGGGATGACGCTTCTTTGTTGGTATGTTACAGACTATTATAAAAAATTTTTGGCTTGCATGCATAAGTAATTAAATGCCTGTATTTTTTTGTTGTAGGTTTACACTTATTGACCGTAGCTCATCATAATTAAGTAAAGATCTTCTGAATGAAAAATCACTGTGTAAAGCTTCTACTTGCTGATCCCAAAATTCTAAAGACTGTTATTGCAGCGAAATGGTTCTTATGAGTATGCACGCAGCATATGTCATAATGTTAGTTTACAAAGAACTTGCTTTAACTGACTCTGAAATTTAGAAATGCTCAGAAATAATGTAGATTTTGCTTTACTCTTGTTGGAAGCTGGAAAGGTTTCAGGCCCTTGGCTCCAGGAGTGTGTTATTTATATCCCGCCCCGGAACCAAATCGTGGACTAGTGAGGTGCTTCTGCCCAGATGCAAAGTTACTGAGACTGCATCAGCCTGCCTAAAGAGGATGGAGGCGTTGTTTGAATTTGTTGTGCAAGGTATTGTTGTATGTTAAAGCTGCCGTCGGCAACTCCGGCTGATTGAGTGGACTTAGGCAAAATTTTGAATGTTTACAACTCTCGTGCCCCTCCCCACTATCAACGAATACCCTCCCACCGAGTTCGTGCTCGTCAGTATGCCATCACTCTTCGCTACTGCGCGAACTTCAGGCGTGTGCATGTGATTGACGTGTGTGTGCACGACTTGTGATTGACAGTCATATCTCACACCCCCCTGCGCTGATTGGACACAATGAACAGGGAGCGGTGGATTTTTGCAAAACAAATAACACGCTCCAGGTGGAGTTAGAAGCTCGGGTTTTTTTCTAAAACCACTTTATTTATGTTGTTCTGTCGGAATATAGTGTCGAATTCACTGAATATGATCAAAAAAAAGTTGCCGACGGCAGCTTTAAAGTAAAACAAGACATCATTAGATAAATAGTAAGTTTAGTTTTTGTTGAAATAGCAATAATGCCATATTGAAATCAATTAAACCCTTTAATTATATGGTGTTATTGAATTAATTTTTTTGTTTGACTTCTGTTAATACTAGGTTGGAGTCAATCAGAGAGAGTAGCAGCCTCAGCAGCAGAGATCCCACAGCCTCCTGTGGACATCTCACTGGCCACATCAAGTAAGTGTTGCATAGTTGCATAATGTACTGATATTCCACCCTAGATGCAGTTTGTTATTTCACATTTTGTATTACTGGTTGCTTTCAGGTTATTATGGAACCCCTTCTCTTGCCATTCATACCCCTCCAGCTCCTACTCTTGCCATTTCTTCCCCTCCAGCCCCTACTCTTGCCATTCCTACCCCTCCAGCCCCTACTCTTGCCATTCCTACCCCTCCAGCCCCTACTCTTGCCATTCCAACCCCTCCAGCCCCTACTCTTGCCATTCCTACCCCTCCAGCCCCTACTCTTGCCATTCCTACCCCTCCAGCTCCTACTCTTGCCATTCCTACCCCTCCAGCCCCTACTCTTGCCATTCCTACCCCTCCAGCTCCTACTCTTGCTATTTCTTCCCCTCCAGCCCCTACTCTTGCCATTCCTACCCCTCCAGCCCCTACTCTTGCCATTCCTACCCCTCCAGCTCCTACTCTTGCTATTTCTTCCCCTCCAGCCCCTACTCTTGCCATTCCTACCCCTCCAGCCCCTACTCTTGCCATTCCTACCCCTCCAGCTCCTACTCTTGCTATTTCTTCCCCTCCAGCCCCTACTCTTGCCATTCCTACCCCTCCAGCTCCTACTCTTGCCATTCCTACCCCTCCAGCCCCTACTCTTGCTATTCCTACCCCTCCAGCCCCTACTCTTGCCATTCCTACCCCTCCAGCTCCTACTCTTGCTATTTCTTCCCCTCCAGCTCCTACTCTTGCTATTTCTTCCCCTCCAGCCCCTACTCTTGCCATTCCTACCCCTCCAGCCCCTACTCTTGCCATTCCAACCCCTCCAGCTCCTACTCTTGCTATTTCTTCCCCTCCACCCCCTACTCTTGGCATCCCTACTCCTGGACGAAACAAGAGGAAGAAGAAGAATGGTGTGTGTATATGTTTTCAAAAATATGTACCTAATTTATTTTTTGAGACCACGAATCTAGCAAGCAAGCAAGCAAATGTTATTTATATATCACTTTTCCAAACAAATCAATACAGTTCAAATTGCTTTACAGGCACAAAAAATAAAAGAAAATACAAATACAGGTAAAATACAAGAATTTAAAAAAAAATGTATGAGGATTTATTAAAATTATGAAACAACATTAAATTACAAACATTGTAAAATATTATAGGAAGGCCAGACTAAAGAGATATATTTTTAATTTACACTTAAAACTATTTATATTTTCAGCACGTCTTACTTCTTCTGGAAGGTTATTCCAGAGATGAGGAGCATATTGGCTAAAAGCAGCATCACCAAATCTTTTAGTTCTACTGTGTGGTACTGTTAAAATTAAAGAATCCGATGATCTGAGAGTCCTTACAGGTTCATAAACTGTAAGCATTTTTAAAAGATAATCTGGAGCAAGTCCATGCAGTGTCTAATGATCACAATCTAGTGATTGTTTTGCATTGGAAATAAATAGACATTTCACCAAAAACAAATTGTGTATTTCAGATTGCTCCCACAGCAGCCAGGAGGTATACAAGGGAGATATTTTGAGGGAACGAGTTACAGAGGTTGGTCAGGCATTGGTCAGGCTCTCTCTGAGAGAGAGACATATAAAAAATAATTGTGTACAGAAGTATTAGACTAATACATTTTAGGTGAACAGAAATGTACAGAGATATTTACAGAAATATTTGGGTGAACAGAAATGTACAAGACATATGTGCAAACAGGTTGTACAACAGGTTATTGTATATACTGTATGTAGACAGATATCATATACTGTATGTAGACAACTTAACCCAAAATACAGTCCAAAATATAGAGTCTTTTATTTATGAAAGTGTCTTGATAGTTATAGCACGTGTAAGCCTACTTAACCACTGTACTTTAAAGTGTAGACCTACAGATTCTGTTACTTACAGTTATAAGTTGTTGTTTTTAAACACTTTTGCTTCATCATTAGGGGGTATTGTGTGTAGATTGAGGGGGGAAATTATTTCAAACGATTTTTAACACAAGGCTGCAACACAACAAAAATTTTGAAAATGGTGAAAGGGGTCTGAATTCCTGAATACACTGTACACTATCTCTACCTTCTTTCGGTTGTGTAGCTAGCAGTATTGACAACAATCAAACTAACTTAATATTTTGCTTTTTCATTAGGGAAGGAAGGAATACCTTCTGAAATGGCACCCTTGCAGTTTATGGTATGTATGGAAATCTTCTTTACTCTTTACCTCCTTTATGTTTTCAGTGCTGTTTGTTTGTCTGTAAGCAGGATTACGCAAAAACTACCAGCATGATTTTCATGAAAGGTGTACCATGGGCCAAGGAAGTACCCATGACATTTTAAAGCAGATCCAAGTCACTAGGAACAGTTTCACATTCGCCAACATTGTGCCTCACAGCATTTGGCCTAATCATTCCTTTCCTTTTATGGCCCTAATTTGTTGGTAGTTTCAGTAGTTAAATGCACAAAAATGTAATTTAAGTATTTCAGTTAATATGCAAATAAGAATGTATTTGAACTACTAGGAAGCTACAGCAAATGCAGTAAAATTAAAAGTTTAATTGCTTGTAGTTCACTACTCCCCAACACTGGTAATTGAGAGTTATTTTTTCTCAAAGGCCCCAAGTTGTACAAAGTAGGTACTCATTAGCCAACATATATAAAAAATGTGGGCTACACCAAGTTATATTGGAGAAATATTTCGGGATGATTACAAGCTTGTATTTCAGTTAATCTGTTCCTGCAGGGTTTGTAAAATTGCACTGTACTTTGTAGAATAGCTTGACAAAGTATGTAATACTTATCCATGTGATTTACATTACATTTTTGTCACCATATAAGTGATAATGAATGGTGTCAAAAGTAGTTTTGTAAGTTCTTGAACTCTTAAAGTAAATACTTGTTACACATAACATACATTATGTTCTCTGTTTTCATTTCAGTGGAAAAAAATGGAGAAGCACCTGGGTGGAGGAGGATTCCTTCCTTTTGTAGTGTGTGTGTGTGTGTGTGTGTGTGTGTGTGTGTGTGTGTGTGCGTGTGTGTGTGTGTGTGTGTGTGTGTGTGTGTGTGTGTGTTTTAATAAACAGTTGTTACAATGCCAAATGTATTCGTTGACCTCACTCTTTTATGCACTTTCGCATACAACACATTCTGTCAACATTATCTGTGATGGAGGAGTCATCACACATTAAAGCTGATATTGTATTTTTGGTACCAGTAATGTTGTCAAATATAAGTCCTTATTGCAATAGGTTGCCCTCTTTTATATCCTGTTTATTTACAGTCATCTTCATCATAGGAATATAATCCCCCAGGCTCTGAAGCTGCACCAGCAAATGCAGTAAACCGCTGTCTGGAGCAATGACTTGGATGAACCTGGACTTGCAGTGAAAGCATGCAGAAACCATGAAAACATCCATACTTCTCTTTATGATTCTTACATGTGTGTTATACTGATTAATCTAATTTAACTATCACCTGCTGTGTCAACTTGCATGTGGCTGACATTTAAAACTATCATTCAGATAGAGTGGTTGTTAAGCTAAGGAAAGTAAGCATTGTGTGACCTCAATATAAGGGTCAAATCTCTTATGGGTCATGTCAGTAATTTCTTCACATATCAGCCTATGAAACATGTTTATACAGGACATAAAGGCACAATTATTTGTCACATTTGAGACCTCTACCTGGTTGTGTGTTGCCAGGAGGCGGAGCCAAAGATTGGGAAAATTACATTTCTAGGGGGCGCTACAGAGTCCTAGAGTGTGCGAGGTGTAACTTCATATCTCTCCCTTACTTTACATCATAGTGGGACATTATATAACAAATTTCATTGTTCTATGAGGTCTTCTTGTTAGAAATGTCAACCCTAGGTCTAAGCTTAATATCGTGCCTACGAACTGCATGGGTAAGACAGGCCTTGGCAGGGGTCACATTATCAGCAATGGAAACATATGTGATATAGAGCATAAAGACACACTTATTTGTTGAATTTAAAAGTTCCTTGATATCTTGAATGGAATATTTTAAAGATGGCAAAGTTAGTCCATATTATCTGGTGTGACCAATACAAAGGCCTGTTTGAACCATATGCATTTTATGGGTATTAAACCTAGGTTTACCATTTCTAACTTCTAACAGAACAATGAGATGTTGCATTAAACAATTACATTTGATACAAATCAAGGGATCAAGATAAAACCTCACTCATTCATAGACCCCTTTGCACCCCAAATAAAAATTTTCTGATTTGTGGCTCTGCCTTCTGTGAACACAGAACCAGCTAGGGGTCTCAAATTTCACAAATCAAAATTGTTGTTACCAACCCCTGTATCAATAAATGTCCCATTCCAACATTTCCTAATGTAAATTGTGTCCCCCTCTCCCCCGGTATGCTGTCTCAAACCTCTATAATACAGTTTTTCATACAGATGAATCATTAAACAGTCAATTTAACCAAACTCTTAACAGTCTGAATACTAATTGTGAAGGAACAAAACAAAGTCAATGCAAAACTGGGTGTGTCTGTGGCAGATAATTATTTGCACAAACATGTTTTTTTGTAGTACGTGTAATTTATATGTTGCTCTGTGGCATTAATAACAGGCACAAACATACTACAAATACTTTCACCTAACACATCTGCAGTTGGATGAGCTTCAACAAAAACAGCATTATATATTAGACTAATGTATCTTTATGAGTGCTGTCTCTGTGCTGTGATGCGATCGGAAACCAGATTGAAAATTGTCAAAGTATCCATTCGAGCTTAATAATTTGTTCAGCTGATTGAAGACAACTTTTTCAATGACCTTGCCTATGAAAGGAAGATTTGAGATCGGTCTATAGTTGCTTAATATAGTCTTATCCAGATTACTCTTTTTCAGGAGGGGTTTGACAACTGCAGTTTTCAGGGAGTTTGGAAAAGTCCCAGAGAGAAGTGAGGCATTAACCACTTCTAGAAGATCTGCTTTTAAGCTGTTTAACACACTTTTGAAGAAAGATGTGGGAAGTGCGTCAAGGGCGCAGGTTGATGTTTTAAGGTGCTGTACGGTTTCTTAAAAAATTTTGCAATCAATTTCTTTAAAATCAGACATAGTAACTACTTTCTCAGGTTGTGGTCTGATCTGTCTGACCCCAGTGCAACTCAAGGATGTGCTGATGACCTTTCTGATATTATTAATTTTCTCCGAGAAGAAGCAAAGTTTTGTCTTCCGCCACATGTGCTCTGTTTTTCTGCATTTTCTTTTCATATTTTGCACTGCTGTTGAGTTTCTCCAAGGTGCTTTTTGTCTACCACTCTTCCTGACTTTCACAGGAGCAATGTCATCAATTACACCTTTAACTTTTGAGTTAAAAGAATCAAAGAGAAAATCAACAGAGTCAGCAGATATGCTTGGTGTTAAAGATATAGCCTTCATAAATAGCACACTAGTGTTCTCATTTAAGCATCTCTTCTTGACAGACACAGACCTAGCTTCAATTGCAGGAGAGATCAATATATCAAAGAAAATACAGAAATGATCAGACAGTGCTACATCCTTAATAACAATTGATGAAATGTTTAGACCCTTACTGATAAGTAAATCTAGAGTGTGTCCACGATTGTGTGTCGGTCCATGTACGTGCTGAATCAGATCAAAAGTTTTTAAAACCGTTTTGATTTCTTTGAACAGAAAGAACACTATACACACCTTTTATTTATACAGTCAGTACCAAGTACATCAGTTTGACCAGTTACAGGGCTGGTGGGTGGGGACACTTCATCTGACACTGAAATAAATCTGCTAGGTTACTCATCACAATAAAAGCAATGGTATTTATGTAAAATAAATGAGGGAGGCTATCTATTAAAATAGGTATTTATTAAAAAACTACAGGCAAGCAAATGCAAACATGTCAATTCACAAATTAGACATCTTCCAAATCACTGTCCTCTGAGCTCTCGTATTCAAGTCCTTTACTCTCATCCGGTATCTCCTTGGACCAATCTTCAGGGAATAGAGGTCCTAAAGCCAAGCTGTATCTTGAGGAAACGACTTGAATCTTCTCCTCCACATCAGCAAGTCTTTCCTGTAGAAGACACCGTAGCCCACAATGCCCCTCTTCAGTTAAACTGCCTAGGAGGAAATATAAAACGAAAAAGGCACACATTAAATGGAACACATTAATTCTTACCCGTTTAGAGCCAGACCCAGTTAAGATAGCTGCCATACATTTCCATCTCTGAACAGCACTATAACTCCATAGAGTTATCCCCATGTTCTTACCACGGTTTCCTTCAGACATTTCTGCAATCAGCTTCCTAATGCCATCAGCCAGCCCTCTGAGGTAGGTGCAGTGCTGTCTCATCTCCCTAAGAATTAGGATCTTCTCTTCTTGCAGCCGCATCTTTGACATGTATGCATCAAAGATCTTCTTTTTAGTGAGGATGTTTGTGGATTCTAAAGTCATACAAATGAGCTGGTCAACAGGATTGACCGGTAAGCTGCAATATAGTTACATAGCATACATGCCCATTAAGCTGAGTCAACATTTGTTTGCTCAATGTAATCCCTCTCCCTCAGAGAAGTTGTTCCATACCAGTGCTGTGAACCTCCCATGGCCATATTAGACTGTCCTCCCCACTGGCATGGCCCACCATAGAGAGTCGGCTCTCCACCATCTGCTCATTTATGCCCTCCTCTTCTGGCACCTGCTCATTGTATTGTTTGATCGCTTCAAAGAGTTTTCTTTTCTCGTCCCCCAATTTCCGTCGCCGCAATTGTCGAATCTTGTTGCTGTCTATAATTTCCAAACACATGACAGAAACATAAAATCCAGACAAGAGATTCGCAAGTCATGCAAATACAATTGATAAGTCAACAACATACCGGTCTGATTATAAAGGCTTGCTTTTTTTTGATAGACTCCCAGACACATGTGCTCTATCGACCGCTGAAGGATATGTTGGTCATCCTCTCTGGCATCTATAGAATCTTGGGAGGAGACAAAAGCATGAATAAATAACCACTCTGGAAAGATCAGTTTACATTTCTGATAGCTGTATTACTGAATTGTTAGTTATAAGGCATTTGGGGCAGAGCCGTTTCAGCCTGAGTACGGTACAGGCATAGAGACCACAAATTTACCTGACAGTGCGTCACTAGTACCATGTCTACTAGCACTGTATGCTGTATGTGCAGTTTGCCACAGTGGCTAAAACACCTTAAACATGATATTCATTTGGAACCGTAATGTGTTACAGAAGAAATTAATGCGATTACAGTAACACGTCCTCAACACTGTCGAGCACACTATGCTGTAACTGTAAATAGCCTATTATTTAGAACGTCAATACTGTACCATCAGTGGCCCACTGTCTGACGTCATGTACCCACTGCTGCACCATGTTCTCAGGACACCCAAGTTCATGGCTCAAGTTCTCCAGCTTCTGGGACTCAGCCTCAGCCTTTTGGACGGTCTACAATAAAAATGCAAACAATTGCCTTTTCCATCTTGGAACAGATTTTAATTCTGTGTAATATGGTCAATACCTTGACATATCTGTTGGACAATGCAAGATGAAGGCCATCATGCTTGCGTCTATTCCACCCAATTGCGTGTACAGTCAGCATGTCATTGCGAGCTTTTTGAAAACATATTCAAATGTTACTGGGCGGCCTATTCAAATTTAATTAAAATAAAGGTTTCTCTTCTGTATTTTTATATAAAGAATGAAAGAATAACTGAAAGAACAAGACACTTTTATTAATGTAATAAAGCAGGATTAAATACCAGATTTGGTCATGTATTTGGTTGTGAGGGCACAACGAGAGAGGAAACTGTTCACCATTTCCACCTCTTCCCCTGCAGTTGCGCCAGCACCCTCCTGATTCCTACCACTCCAGACAATCTAACAAATGTGTGAAAAAAATTATTGGTTAGGGATGCACCAATCTCAGTTTTGCAAAGATATAAATTGTGCATTCCCATTATCAATAATTAAATTAAATGGCAATAGTGAATGGCATAATAAAGACAATACCTCACACTTAGTTGAATGGGCCTTGGCATGCATGACTGACAGAAACGGCCTCATTTGAAGAAGAGGGCTCAGTTCAGGCATAGAGACAGACATCTTCTGAAGATAGGGCCAGTACTTGCATGAGATGTCAGTGCAGTAGAAAGTAATGTTTGTTGCTGCCTGAAGCTCCTTCTGCAGGAACAGGGGATACGCGAAGATCTCCCCCCTGTACATATTGAGACCCTTTAGTATCACCCCATGCCTGCAAACAGCTACTTCAAGACCCTCTTGATCAAGTTTGTTTGCTCTTCTGGCAGTCTCCCTGGCAGCAGACCACTGACTAGCTCCACAAGTGCCTTTTCCTGGAGTCTGCATGAAAACAATTAAATAAAAAATTATATTAGATTTAGATGGCAAAAATACAGAATTTACACAGCAGGGCTACAAACTCTGAATCATTACTAACACTTTTCACTTTACTCCTGGCTTCTTCAACGAAAGAGGATACATCCGCATCTTTGGCAATGAAGATGCCCTCAAAGTATGGTTCCTCTGACCTTCATGAAAGCAGAAAAAAAGGCATATTCAGTGGCAGACACCATTTGTTCAGTAGGTTTTAGAAGGTGTGAAATAACTTAAGCCAGGTGCACAGCTGCAAAATACAAAATGATCACCACATGGTTCTTCGTACTGGATTTTAAAGCGCGGCAAATTTATACTGATACCTGGTATCATCTCGATATTCCATACCAGTATCGGTGGTATCAGTTATCCTGATGTTTCTAAGCAGGTTTTAAATTATCAGTATAAAATGTGTCTTGCTGTTGTAGTGTGGTGGATGTATAACAAGTCTATAAAATGGGGCCGTGTAATGGCCAAGAGGAAACCAGGGAGGACGCAGAAACAAGTACAACCTATCATGGAACCTTGAATAATTATCTAATGAGAAGTAGAAGCTTCGGTGTTGTGATAACATGAGCTACTATGATATAGTGCCCCCGTCACAGAGTAATGTTGTGCAGTGTAAGCCATACAGCAAAGCCGTGTAGTGTGGCACCTTGCCTTACCCTTTAGTGTTTTGAAATCTGTAGAGTTTTCTGTTGCCGTCTGCAGAAACCGCAAGCATGTTGGGTGTACATGCTGGGCAGGTGAAGTGCTCCACATTTGCCATTTTCTCACATAAAAACTGGCAAAAAGTATATTCCACAAAGCTCCTCTGAAATACATCTCCATGTATTTTACCCCTCTGTAAATGTGCAAATAGTTAAGAGAAAAGTAAAATGAAATAGCCAATGGTCTCTAATTAAGGAAATATTCATCCACATGGATCATACCCTTCCAAACTGCTCTGTCCTCTGCTCTAACAGCCGCAAAAAGCCTTGTCTTGACAAACCCGGAGCAACCGTTTTCATCTCCTCAAATGTGCTGAATACATCCACTGAAAACAATGTGTCAGCATTCACAGAAGCTGGCCAATACCCACTTCTTATGAGGTCGCTTCTGTCAGGTGTCCATTGTGATAGACACACTCTGCACGCCAAATTGGGCAAGTACAAGTCATAACGACCTAAAAAGAATCAAACTTATGAATATCTTGAGACACAACAGCAAAACAAAAAAATAACGGCAAAAACCTACCTACCATTTATGCAAACCAAAATAGTTGCTCTGCCAGCAGATTCTGTGATGTTTGTAGGGTCACAGGTGCACAGTCGGTCAGGTCTCACTGTAGGCAACAGCCGAACTAAAAAGAAATTACACAATTTTAAATTTTGAAAGAAAAAAAAAAAGAGCTTAAAAGGACTGTCTGATTGAGAAATGTAAATACTACCACTAACACACACACACACCTTGATTTTTTTGTGTATAGCTGCCATTTTCTTTCACACAGCACACTGTTGGCGGAATGGGCCGGTAAAATGTATCAATACAGGTCTCCCTGTTATGGAGTACCAGTTTTTTGTGGCAAATTGAATCACACTCCATACACAGCCACTCTTCTGGCATGCAGTCTCTGCAACGAATAATGGCAGGAGATGAGCACTGACTGCATTTATTTTCCTTGACCACTCTGGAGAACAACAAGCAGTCCAGGTGGTAGGGCCTTGCTTTCTGCCACTCCTCTTGGGCTGCAGACTGTCGCAAGCTCCATGATGATGATGTTGAAGGACCATCTGAAGCTTCAACAGTTGTTGCCAGAATCTCCTGCAGTTTCTGCATCTCACTGTCTGAAAGAGGGACATGAAAAAAGCTCATTAGTGGTTCTACAAAGACCCCATTGTGGTTCTGGAAAGATGAAACTACTTGGCTACAATATAGTGAAGTAACAAACAATCATTTCTCAGTGTTAATTTGATTAAAATAAAATAATGACAATAAAAGAGTCATCCTACCAAGTAAGTGTTGAGACAAGTTTTGTTCTGTCACCATGGGTACCTCTTCAGCCTCCTCACAAGGATTCAGGACTGAAAGAAATTGGGATAAAGTCTCCCTTAAATAATTTTGCAGTTTGGTGCATGTAAATCAGACATGGTACTCTAGCAGAAAGAAACATAACTACTGTAATGTTACTCCATCATTCCTTGATGCGATGTTCAGACAAAGTTTGTTTGGAAACATTACTAGCAAGAGGGCATAAGCATCCTGGAATGTGTGGGGATTGTAACAATCAAAAGCAGTGATAGGCTACATTTACAGGTGGTTTAACCAGAGAAGACACAGACCAACCTAGCCTGGCTCCACACACACACACACACACACACACACACATTCAGAATATACAGTAGGATACAGACGAAGACCAACCTGTAGCTGAAGAACGCATACGCGTTTCTCCGCTTCTGCTCTTTCTTTTCAGCAGTGGACGCCCTTCACAGTCTTTCTCAATCCACTGAAATGTACTCTTGCGGTTAGTGGATGTTCTTTTCTCATCTTGCTTTTCCTTGCATGACAGAAAGTCAACATTACATGTAACGTTAAACACAACAGCAGTGGGTTTTCTCACATTTTTTACTCACTGTATGAAACACATTCATTTGCACAATGAGCAGACTGCTGTATAACTAAAGATACTCACTTTCATTTGAGCCAAAAGCAGGTCTGCGTGGAACATAGCATCCTCTGCTGCACCAATGTCCTTCTCAGCCATATTAATTGTAAAACTGAATTGCAAACGTTAAAACTATTTTCCGTTCAAAATAAGACATTGAGTGACCAAAGAATACCATAAGGTAAATGGCAATAGCTCTTATACAATTACATTGTTGTAACGTACATATATAGTTTCTTCATTTAACAATATCAATTTTCAAACCAAATAGGGAACAATAAAATGCCTATTACAAAATATACACTTTTCCAATCATATGTCCATCCTAAATGTCCATGTGTGTGTGTGTGTGTGTGTATGTATGTGTGATATATATATATATATATATATTACATACAATAACATCAAACAAAACAACATTCAATAACCATTGTAGATGGGGTGCAAGAAAAAAAGAAAAGAAAAAAGTTGTTAATCTTACCAAACTTAAAAGGAAAAGACTCATACATAGATTTATACAGTTCTCCAAGGGTTTGGTTTTCTTTGGATAAGTGTTTTAAAGATGTATTATTTATTTATTTTTAATTTAAAGAGGGTTTACTGTTATTCCACTTACCTTTGTGTATGGTATTTACCCATTGTAATAATAATGTTCAAAGTGTATGACAACTCTTTTGAAAGACCATCAGCATAAACCAAAACCTGAAACAATTTTAGTGATGGTAACGTACATATTGTTGTCAACGTGTCTTACCTGCTTGATGAAGTCCGAAAAGCATCAGGAAAGCATAGAGGAAGTCGTGGTTGCAAGCGGGGGTTTTAACGTCATCATTAACGGCCATTAACGGGTATTTTTCCCAGAATTTCCACAGCTGGAAAAACATGCAAGTTTCACATTTGAGGGTATTAATCCTGTGAAGTAGTTATTCAGTGTTTATTTTATTTTATTTTTTTATTAAACTTTAGCAAATTACGGCGACGTCACGTGACGTGTTCCATTCGGGTATTTTTTTCTTTCTGTCGTGTAGTTCTCACGTTTGGAGAGGGTATGCACTATTAATGTAGTCTATACCCAACACAGCAACATTTTTCTTCTCGGAATTAAAAGTATAACATTACAAATGCAGCGAACACATACTAATGTCTCCTAATCTGTAAGCACTATGTGCTAACCTATGGCACTGAAGTTACTGGAGTTGCTTCCCGTAGTTGCTAAGCAACGGAACGAGGTCGAGTATTTAAAAGGTTATGGTTTAACGTCGATGTAATACATTGTTTTAGCGTACCTTTTGCTTAAACGTGGAGCTGGGGGACGCAAGAAAAATAGACATTTTACTCATTACTTCATTAAAAACGTGACATTTAGACGTTTTTTTTCGGCGTGGATCAAGGCAAATGAATCCTTTTCACCTTGAAAATAATAAATGTTTTTTACATTTTAAATAATTAAATAATAGAAAATTTCTCAGTGATCGTCAATAAAACAAAATTCCATTTTTCTCGGTTTAAAGAAAACCAATGTCGTTATGGCAGAGGCGATAGCGTGGAGAATAGGTCAACATCCGGGTATCTCTCCACTGGAACGCGTTAACGCAAACGTGTAAGTATCACGTTTGAGGGGGTTAAACCGTGACATCTACACGTTTTCCAAAGTGGACCAACGTGATTATTTCACGTCTTGTCGTGATACCGGGTTGGGCTGGCAGGAGCCGCCGCTGGCATGTCACGTGACCTGTCAGTGGTTGGCTGGTTGGCTGGCAGTCTGCCTTTGGCAAGTTTCAGAAACCATTGATTTTTTGGAAGTTTTTATGTTTTGCGCTCCTCCCTTTCTAGCTCATTTATTATGCATCTGTTGATATGAGTATGTTCTTTAGTATAATTGATGTTTTGGGGACTGTTATTCCAATAAACCAGTCAAATGGCCATGATCAGACTGGCAGCTTACAGACGCTTGCTGGGTGCTCATCCAGTCAGTCGCGCCTGATAGGCTACTGCAAGTAACGCGTTGCCTGACACTCTCGCTGCAAGGGAATAAATTGTTTTCTTATTATGAATATAATATCATGCATTTATTTATTTGTATGATTGATGTTTTAGAGAATTTTATCCCAATTAAAGCAATCAAATGGCCCTGATCATGACTGGTTGCTTACTGTAGTTACTGTTGCCTGCCTCTCATTCTAAGGAAATAAATATAATTTGCGGATACTGCCGTTATAGTTGTGACGGTTTTAATCCTTGTGAAAAAGTTGTGTAATAATGTAGATGCAGAGTAGCCTATAAAAACGTGAATTAATCCCAATAACATGAATCTTTGTCATTGCTTTGACCATTTTCTGACAAAAGGACAAAATACAGCAATGCTTTTAAATCGACAAAAGAACGATTTTTAATAGGCTAATTCAATAAAAGAATGCCAACTTTAACGGTAAAATCACTTAGCACAGACTGTATCACTATTTTCAAATTTACAAAGACTATTTACAAATAAAACCCAAGAAACAAAAACTATTTACAAATAAAAACAAAGAAACAAAATCTATTTACAAATAAAAAACAAGAATCTATAAGCCATTGCTTGTCGCACTTAAACTATTATTACACACCACACACACACACACACATGTCTGGTTCGCTATCTTTGTGGGGACTCTCCATAGGCGTAATGGTTTTTATACTGTACAAACTATATATTCTGTCCCCTTACACTGCCCCTGTCCCTAAACCTACCCATCACAGGAGACATTCTGCATTTTTACATTTTCAAAAAACATTACTTAGTGTGATTTATACGCTGTTCTCCTCATGGGGACCGCTGACTGGTCCCCACAATGTAGGTGATTTCAGGTTTTACTATACTTGTGGGGACATTTGGTCCCCACAATGTAATATAAACATGAGCACACACACACACACACACACACACACACACACACACACACACACACACACACACACACACACACACACACACACAGTGTGCAGCTGCAAAGGCCATTTCCGCTTGGAATCTGTGGAACCCCTCTGTCTTTCTGAGAATCAGAATGGTTATCTATAATCAAGGAAAAAACAGTGATTAAAATCTTATCACACATTAGAATTTGTGCATTAAATGAATTGGTAACTGCATAATTCACACACTATATTTCAAATATCTATCATTAGCTCTTGAATTATTATTGTGTTCTTCACAAAACGTGATTTACCTCAGGTGTCATGACTTCCATAGCATACGAAGGGCTAGATAAATCTTTTTTTTTTAATGCCAAAATACTGTACACCTTGTCAACGATTCCCTCAGTCTATGACAAACAACAATGCGGATATTACACTTATCAGTGTTTAAAAAACTTTATTTATTAAGAGTGACGAGTGGTGTGAATTAAATGCTGACATTAATGTCTCTAGAGGGAAACTTATTACATGCTCTTAACCATTTTGTGCTTTCGATTGAGGGAAGTTTCATGAGATATTACATTTGTCCCTTTTTTAAATTGTTTATATTATTGAACTACTGTGAAATAAATGTATATTTTTTGACACACCAGCTTCCATCTGGATCCTTTAATTAGGGTGGCTTGCGTGAAACCAGGTAAATCTTCAAACTGACTATTCCTCAATTATGGGGTTTTGTCTTAAGTAGTTAATAGCCTATTTGAGTCTACACTCACCTAAAGGATTATTAGGAACACCTGTTCATTTTCTCATTAATGCAATTATCTAATCAACCATCACATGGCAGTTGCTTCAATGCATTTAGGGGTGTGGTCCTGGTCAAGACAATCTCCTGAACTCCAAACTGAATGTCAGAATGGGAAAGAAAGGTGATTTAAGCAATTTTGAGCGTGGCATGGTTGTTGGTTCCAGACGGGCCGGTCTGAGTATTTCACAATCTGCTCAGTTACTGGCAATTTTCACGCACAACCATTTCTAGGGTTTACAGAGAATGGTGTGAAAAGGGAAAAACATCCAGTATGCGGCAGTCCTGTGGGCGAAAATGCCTTGTTGATGCTAGAGGTCAGAGGAGAATGGGCCGACTGATTCAAGCTGATAGAAGAGCAACTTTGACTGAAATAACCACTCGTTACAACCGAGGTATACAGCAAAGCATTTGTGAAGCCACAACACGCACAACCTTGAGGCGGATTGGCTACAACAGCAGCAAAATAGGCTAATAACAAGGCTATAGGCGGTGGGAGCTGGGAGGTGACAGAGAACGTCAAAGTGAAAGATTTTTTTTTCTTCACTGTGATCAACCAGTGTGACAGGTTGTTCCGTTCAAGTTCAGTTCTCAGCTGCACTTCAGCTGATGAGGAACTTCGGATATTTGAATAAGAAAGGTAAGTAAAATGTCAGTTAAGATCAGACCAGTAAGTTAGGCCTACGTGACGGCTTGTTCAGCTCTTATTTAATTGATGTTTTATGATTTAATTGAGTTATGTGTAGGTCTGCATTAACAACTGCAGAAAAACATTACAATAAATTAGCATTACAATGTCCAGAAATGATAGGGGACACATTTTAACCGGTAGGCTACCTGAAATTCGGTGTAGGCTACCCAACAGTACTTCCCCCCCCCCCCCCCCCCCCCCCGGTAATTTAGGCATGTTTACCTCAATAACAGTAAATAAACTAAGTCGTTTTGTAGAAGTGTTATAGACATTATGCCAGAGCTGCCTTGGTCGCTGTCTGACATTGTCTGCGATGCTTGAATATTAATAAAAACTAGGGTGATGTCCTGGAAAAAGAGGACGTCCTTTTTTGGACCTAAAAACTGCGCCCATTTCTAGATCGCCCAAAATATCGCCTAAAAAATCTATTTCAATAGTAGCCTACATTGAGTTGAATTTATTGACACAGAAGTAATTATTTAACACAGAAGTCATGTTTAATGTGATGTTTCATCCCTGCATCTATCTAGACCTAATACAATGTTGTAAGTCTCGAGATTCTTCGTGTAAGTGAATAAATATTGCATAGAATAATTGTGTGCTTGGTGTCTGGTGGTAGAACTTTTGTTAAGCGTGTCAATGAGGTTTTGGATTCTAATCTACCCTCTTATAGTTTTTCTTCTCATTAAAACTAAAGGTGTTCATCATTAATTGTATATAAAAAGCAGGGACACAAGACAGAGCGGCAGCAGAGGGTATGCATTGACGTCACTTTCTCTCCGGAACACGCCCCTCAGCCGGACTGAGTGTCAAAAGAGCTGCTGCATGACTGGATCTAATAGGGGAAACAGCGAAAATGCGAGTAAAACAAAATATTATCAGTTTAAACTAAAGTTTGGACTTAGAGTTCCTTAAAACTTACCAAAGATCCAGTGATCCATGGATATTGACATGCAGCCAAGAATCATATCCAGGAGTCCTATCATTTTTGTGGCTGATTTTGATGCCAGGGAAATACATAAAACAAATTTGACTGTGAACGCTTTATATAAATACAATATAGGTAAATCCAGGTGATCACTTACGTCAATGCTATATACAGTATAAGTTATGTAATATCATATCGTCCAGCCCTAAAACTTAGCCCTAGAAACTATATATTTTTGTCAGTGTTTATTTAAAAACATCCAATTATGCAGAATATGTGATGGTAAATATTTAATTGATGAGTTGTCAATACAATATATAACAATATAATATACAGTGTATGATTTTACCCCAAAATTCAGTATATTGATACAAAATAGTGCAAATTCACCTTTCGCTCAGTTGTTTCTATGAATTTTATGAATATGCAGCAATCCATTTGCTTCTCTATTCTGTAGCTTTCAGCAGTCTGTAAAAATATACCTCAGATTTCTTGTCAAATATAGCTGTACAGTCAATTGCAAAGCTCTTTCCCGTTTTAGATGTGTTTTTTGCAGCATTCATTTCAGCTAGGCTACATAACACACTTAAGAAAGAAAAAGGAAACCATGCATGAAAACCCATAATATGACCCCTTTAAATCTAAAAGGGGAATATTAGACTGTGTCTGTCATAGAGGCCACTTACACAAAACACGTTTTGCTTTGAAAAACAGCAACAACAAAAAAATAAAATAATATGCAAGGCTTCCAGGTGCGTTTTTTAAAAGCTTAACTTTTTTAACTTGAGCACCATGTTTTTATAACGCAGCATCATGCGCGAGACACTGCACAAGATGCGAGACACAAGCACAATGGTCAGACATGTCTATCTAGCGCGTTTTTACATTGAAAAATAATACAAAGTAGCGTAGTGAAATGGAATAACGCGCTCAGTGTGAACGGCCCCATAAGCTGTCAAATGCGGCTTAGCCAAGCTCAACGGCTCTGGTCATGAGCTGTGATATAAACAAAACACTTTTGGTAATTTTTTATAAAGGGGACGAGCTGGTAGATATGTCCCGCCCTGTCTTCCTGTTACAATGGAAATTACGTCAAACACATTTAAATGTGCTCGTGTCAGTTTCGCGACCCCTAGCCTAAAGGTGTTCTCACAAATGAAAATGTTCTGTGGCACAGTCCAAAGTAGCAGACATCACATCAGTAATGAAACAAAAAGAAAATCTGCTTTTTAAAATTATAGATTACAAAGGTTATAAATATTCATGTTTTCTGTATGTTGTCACAAAAGAATCTTGTGGAAATGAAGTCAGTTATTAGGTGATGTTGAGGTGTCAGTTTACAATCATTCTGTTCTCTCATTATGTGTCTTGTGTCCCTGTTTAGGAGAGAAAATGGAAACTAAAAGTAATAGTAAGTTCTGTTAAAGTGACTAATTTTAGTTTCCTTAATTCCTTTGTGAGTTGTCATCAAAGATCAAAGATGACTTGCTTTAAGACACATCCCATACATTATCAAAATTGTATATTATATGAAATATAACTGCAAATTCATAACCATTTTTCTTTGCTTTTGAATTTTCTAGAGGCAGTAAAAGTGTTCACTCTTTTTACTGGGAACACAAATGAATTGCAAAAAATACATGCGGATTTTATTAAAACTCTGCAAAACCGAATTGAGAATCTGATGGAAGTTTCTACAGTGGATGAAAGTGACATTGTTCTGGTTCTCTGTCCTATTGTTTCTCGAGCTGGACCTGACATTGATGCAGTTAAAAATTTCAAAGACAACACAGGTTGTTAGAGTTCACTGACACTGTTTGCTTGTTAAAGCTAGCTATCTTTATGTATTCTTCAGAATATTTTGGAGTGTAAAATATATATATTAATCATAGGTATGTTAAACAGATTTGTCTAATATAAATTTGTCTATATCCTGAACAGACTCTAAGCTGGCTGTTCTAGTGGTGCTTCATCACACGTTTGACCCAGAGAAAACAGTACCAGACAGCAGCAGATGTGTCAACAGGACAGACATACTCACTGTGGACTGTCTGTTCAATGAGGATACAGGATTACTGAAGTGTCAGAAGAATTCAGAGGCATTTGACCAAGCTATAAACTGGTTAATACATCAGGTATTTAACAAGATGCTTCAAAATATGAAAACTGCCATTAAATGTATAATTTGAAAAACATGTCACTCGTAAGCTCATGTTGTAATCATTCTCTTACAGGGGAAGGAAACAGGTATCAAAATATATCTACGTCAAAGTACCGTAGGTATATATTAACTATAATCTACATATTATTTAAAATCACTAAAATTAATAAAAACATTTTCTGCATTAAAAAAAATGTATGCATATGATTTCTGTTTGCTGTATGTCCTAATGCTCAGTAACAGACTTTACATTTTAAAACCCTTGTCCTTTTTTAACAGACAATGGGAAACAAACTTCAAAGAGCTCAGGGTGTTTCATTTTGTAGCCGTTTGGAACGCACTTGGCAAAGGGAGCAACGAAAGACAATGTAATTTCCTCATTATTTACACCTGTGATGTTCCCATGACAATGCAGCATGGTGTCCATCAGATGATTAGCTGTACTTGTACACATTTCTTACCTATGAAACTTATTTAAACATAGCATGACAAAAATGAGTAAAATATATCACAAACAAAGCAAAACAACTTGAATTGCTCTGTTTGTAAATTAACTCGAACTCTTCCGCCATCTAGCTTTAAAATGAATCACGAGTATTTACTGGATCACATTAGCCTGGCTAACGTCAGATCTAGTCTCATTGAGACGTGGGTCTGGGAAACACATGTTCATTTTCTCGTATTTGAGGCGTGGTTTACAAATGCCCAGAGCCGTTTATTGGGTGCTACGAATGTCTATCAAATGCGCCTGTACGTAGCTCATATACTCATAATCGTTTCAATTATACCAGATGACGTATGTAGAGCGACAGAAAAGTTGCTCTTTTTTCAAAATAAACTTGCGTTCTAAACTACTTAGAACAATATCTAAGGTTGCATCGAAAGGTAACTTCGCGTCTGCTGCCATGTTGGATCCATAGATATAAACAAACTGCTTTGGTGTGTTGAATAGACATCGTCATTGTCTTGCTACTCCCTCCCCGTTCTGTTATTGGTTCCCTATCTGAGGCGCAAAACTGGTCCACGGAATCCAGGCTGCCCTAGCAGCGAGAATAAAATTGTGCTGTGCGCAAGGCAGCATGGGGAAACCCAGGCTAGGATCACATGACCATAAATGATAAAATTACTTCCTTGAAGCAACCAACGGCCTTGTGGAAGGGCCCTTCTTGAAGGGATCCAGTTGTTCTCTTTCGTTTGGAACACACCTACAAATGGCATCTCCTTCCTGAAGGGCCCTTCAAGGGGACAAAAATGCAGTTTGGAATTTGCCCAATGTAGCCAGCAAATCAAGTTTAAAAAAATACAAAATTAGACATTGAGGATCATACACACCTGTCACTCTGTCCACCACTACTTACAGCAATGCTAAATTATTATTTTAAGTGTGCTTTTAAGTGTATATAGGGTTAAATTAAGTGTGCAAAAAAAAAAAAAATAGTCTGATTATAATAAACCATTTATGATATGAATGATGAATGAAGTAACTCTATAGTCGACTCTACTCTATAGATGTCATGTTAAGTACAGATAAATAATGTTTCTGCACACGTAACCATTGTCTCCAGACTTTTACTTTTGTATTTTTCATATAGAGGAATAGATAAAGGTAATATGATGCCTTAAAGAATCGCATGCGCAGGGTAAGATTTGTGAAAGTGTAGCCTACATAAGATTGCAAGTGTTAAAGGAGCTGTATGTAAGAAATTTATTTCAATTAATCATAAATTTTATATTTATGTTACTAGACGTTACCTGATATGTTACTAGACATTAAGAAATCATGTTCATTTCAAATACTTATATCACTGACAACAGTAGTCCAGCCAGGATATTGTCATTTAAAAAGTGAAGGTGCAGCCCTCAACTGATGTTGATGTTGTCATGTTGTGTTTTGGTCTGAGTGCTCCACCCTCCACCGATCTACCAATCATGAAGTCAGTAGTGTTGCGGTATCCGGGTTGCCAGCTCTGCTCTAGTTCCCACAGCTGCATGATACAAACGTGTCGGAATCGGATCCTGCAGCCTATCTGGCAACCTCGAGTCACGGGGGAGGGGGAGGGGATACACCGCTCTACAGTAATTTGAAAGTGATTGCAGTATCAGTTTTGGCCACAATCTTACATATGGCTCCTTTAATTACATTTGCGTGTGGACAAGAGAAGATTTGTAAGGGTGTAAATCGCATATCAAGTGTAAGAAAAAAATATTTGCAGCATTTTACTGTTATTAGTAAGTGTAATGCATGTGTTGTGAAACTGCAGCTTCACGCTAACGCAAAATAAATTGGACATGTATTCTTCTGACTTCCATTTTTCCGCGCTTACACTTCTGGCACGTTTTTTCCGCACAAATACGGCCAAAAGCATTGAAAGCCTGTGAACAGCAGTTTAGAAACCGAATACAACAGTCAGGGACTGCAAAACAGATTGATCGCGTAAAATCAAACTTTGTGTAAATAAATAAACTGTTACAAATGTCTAAATGACTTATTGTGTACATGCGGCCAAAAAGTTCCCGAAATAACCTAATTTGTACAGTTACGTCTTTCTTTTACCTGCGCTTCCGGTTTTGGCACGATTCACTCACTCATCGAGTTTTGCAAGCGCGAAGAGGAGGGCGGGTCCACCTTCATCATAGCCAATCAAATGAGCGTCTCGCTGACTGTCGATTTACTCTTATCTGATTGGTTCAATAGACAACTAATATATATTAATGGCTTCTCTCTTCATCTGTAGACCTAATATCTCACAGTCATGTCTTTTAAAGATGTTTTTTTGACGTTATCTGTGAAGTTTTTTATTTAAATATAATTGTACTGTAACGTGATCATTAGTAAACGGCCAATTTTTGCTGTTCAATTTTTATAGATGAATATAATAATATAAATACATAAATATGATTTAAACACACCTGCAAATAAGACACAAAGTCACCAAAATCAAAACACCACAGCACACTGATATACACTCACCGGCCACTTTATTAGGTACACCTGTCCAACTGCTCGTTAACACTTAATTTCTAAGCAGCCAATCACATGGCGGCAACTCAGTGCATTTAGGCATGTAGACATGGTCAAGACAATCTCCTGCAGTTCAAACCGAGCATCAGTATGGGGAAGAAAGGTGATTTGAGTGACTTTGAACGTGGCATGATTGTTGGTGCCAGAAGGGCTGGTCTGAGTATTTCAGAAACTGCTAATCTACTGGGATTTTCACGCACAACCATCTCTAGGGTTTACAGAGAATGGTCCGAAAAAGAAAAAACATCCAGTGAGCGGCAGTTCTGTGGGCGGAAATGCCTTGTTGATGCCAGAGGTCAGAGGAGAATGGCCAGACTGGTTCGAGCTGATAGAAGGGCAACAGTGACTCAAATAACCACCCGTTACAACCAAGGTGGGCAGAAGAGCATCTCTGAACGCACAGTACGTCGAACTTTGAGGCAGATGGGCTACAGCAGCAGAAGACCACACCGGGTGCCACTCCTTTCAGCTAAGAACAGGAAACTGAGGCTACAATTTGCACAAGCTCATCGAAATTGGACAATAGAAGATTGGAAAAACGTTGCCTGGTCTGATGAGTCTCGATTTCTGCTGCGACATTCGGATGGTAGGGTCAGAATTTGGCGTCTACAACATGAAAGCATGGATCCATCCTGCCTTGTATCAACGGTTCAGGCTGGTGGTGGTGGTGTCATGGTGTGGGGAATATTTTCTTGGCACTCTTTGGGCCCCTTGGTACCAATTGAGCATCGTTGCAACGCCACAGCCTACCTGAGTATTGTTGCTGACCATGTCCATCCCTTTATGACCACAATGTACCCAACTTCTGATGGCTACTTTCAGCAGGATAATGCGCCATGTCATAAAGCTGGAATCATCTCAGACTGGTTTCTTGAACATGACAATGAGTTCGCTGTACTCAAATGGCCTCCACAGTCACCAGATCTCAATCCAATAGAGCATCTTTGGGATGTGGTGGAACGGGAGATTCGCATCATGGATGTGCAGCCGACAAATCTGCGGCAACTGTGTGATGCCATCATGTCAATATGGACCAAACTCCCTGAGGAATGCTTCCAGCACCTTGTTGAATCTATGCCACGAAGAATTGAGGCAGTTCTGAAGGCAAAAGGGGGTCCAACCCGTTACTAGCATGGGGTACCTAATAAAGTGGCCGGTGAGTGTATACAACCTGTATTTATGAAGTAGTGCAGATATCAGTACATAAATGATTTAATGTCTCATTTCAGCTATACAAGTGATCTGCTCATTCCACTCATTTCTCCATCTCCATCATCATCATCATCATCATCATCATCATCCAAACCCAGTGCTTTGCTGAAGATTGAAACCCTTTTGATAAACATGCACAGCTGTTGCATAGAAATCAAATCACCTCTATATTCTCTTTCATGCAACTTAATAGTTTTTCTTTCATTTAATGTGTGAAACAACTGACTTTGAATAAAGAAGGGGAACCCACAATCTCTCTCTATTTTAGGGCTTGAATTTGTATTTTGTTTTTCATTCTTTCAGAAATGAATTAAAATATAGACTTGCTGGTGAGGTCAAGCTGGGGAGATAAGAGAGTAGCACTGCTTAAGAAAAAAATAAAGGCTTGGCAAACCAAAACCTGCCCACATGGTCTAAAAAACAGATAAATATGCAGTGTAATAATGACCCTGTCTGTCAACGTTGATGGGTTTAAAAAAAAAATCAAAAGAGTTCAAAATAAGACATTTTAGCACTGCAATGACTTTGCAACACTGACCTCATGTGGCAACTTTAGGAAATGCAGGGGTCATGGTGTAGGACAGCATCCAGTGTCTTTCAATACTCCAGATTGTTGTTTGGGAAGAAATTGTGCTTTTTGAAGGAAGACCATAGTCAAGGTCACTCTGAAACAAATGTTGCTACAGAATGGACGAAACACCCAAAGCATTACCACCTTTCACATACCCTGACATAGTCAATTAACGTTACCTGGTTTATGGTATCAGTGCCTAACGTTACTGCCTACACAATGCAAGAGTTCAGAAGTTTAAGTCATTAGAAGCTTATGAACAATTCTGCTGCGACTGGGTGCAAGACTTAGAAACCCCCAAACCTGTAACGTTAAACTGCAAGAGTTTAGTCATACCTGATGTTTCAGGCCTCATTCATATGTGGAAATAAATCTGATATGAATCAGATACGTGCATTTGCACCTGCCGTGCAACGTCAAGCGGACAGATCGGACATTCCCGCCAATGCGAGTCCTACGTCATTAAAAAAGTGTCTTTTTAAAACATTTCGCAGTACAGATATATCTATAACAAATTAAACAACTCTAGTTGAATAACAGAGTATTCATTTCGTTCGTTTGTGTTAAATAAAAGGCGAACTGTGCTGAAATGTGTTGCTTTTGAAATCATGCTTTGCTCGCTGTCGCTGCTGTCAGTTTATTGACAAGCAGTTTCTCTAAATAAAGCTGGCTAGCATTGTTATTTAGTCTCTCCCGATAGAACCCCTTTCATTTCTCTTCCTTCTCCATATCTTCCAAAGAAACTGCGGCGTATCGCTAAAATGTAAACAAATACTAAAGCTGCGCTGTCTCTCTCTTTCGCTATTTCTGGAATGTTTAGTCGCTCCTCTGTGAAGTTCTGAATGCGTTGCCCCTGGCAACCGATAGCGTATCATGGCCGACCAGCTCAGACCCCGTCCAAATCGGCACGTGACTCCTCACTCTCAATATGACAGTCCCAATTATAGTTATAAATGTGCATTGCTGTTAGAGCTGCAAGCGCTTTAATCACTGCATCGTTCATTAACTCAACCAAACGCATTATTAGATAGATTAATCATGTGTGTATACAGTATATATATATATATATATATATATATATATATATATATATATATATGTGTGTGTGTGTGCACACACACTCACAAAATAAACATAGGCTATTATAACTATAGGCGGTGGGAGCTGGGAGGTAACAGACTCAGAGGACGTCAAAGTGAATGATTTTTTTTCTTCTTCTCTGCGATCAACCAGTGTGACAGGTTGTTCCATTCAAGTTCAGTTCTGAGCTGCACTTCAGCTGATGAGGAACTTCGGATATTTGAATAAGAAAGCAAGGTAAGTAAAATTCACCACGCTAACCAGGCTACACAATGTGCAGTTAAGATCAGACCAGTAGGCCTACGTGACGGCTTGTTCAGCTCATATAATTGATGTTTTATGATTTAATTGAATTATACATACACATACACATATTTGCTAATAGCCTATGTGTAGGTCTACAATAATTACTGCAGAAAAACATTAGGCTTACGATAAATTAGCATTACAATGTCCATAAATTATAGGGGACCGTTCACATTTTAACCGGTAGGCTACCTGAAATTCGGTGTAGGCTACCCAACAGTAGGCCTACTTTTTTCCGGTTGTTTACCTCAATGTTTACCTCAATAACTGTAAAAAAACTAAGTAATTTTGTAGAAGTGTTATTTACATTATGCCAGAGCTGCCTTGGTCGCTGTCTGACATTGTCTGCGATGCTTGAATATTAATAAAAAATAGGGTGATGTCCTCTTTTTCCCGGACATGTCGGATTTTTTTTTGGACTGAAGTGCGACCATTTCTAGATCGCCCAAAAAATCAATTTCCATAGTAGCCTACATTGAGTTGAATTTATTGACACAGAAGTCATTCATTGACACAGAAGTCATGTTTAATGTGATGTTTCATCCTTACATCTACTATCTAGGCCTAATACAATGTTGTTAGTCTCGAGATTCTTCGCGTAAGTGAATAGGCTAAATATTTGCATAGAATAATTGTGTGCTTGGTGTCTGGTGGTAGAACTTTTGTTAAGCGTGTCAATGAGGTTTTGGATTCTAATCTACCCTCTTATAGTTTTTCTTCTCATTAAAACTAAAGGTGTTCATCATTAATTGTATATAAAAAGCAAGGACACGTTTGTGTGCATCTTGTTGTGTGTGCATTTTGTGAACCGAGAGTCTTCACAACTGCGTTAAGCAATTACGCCAATTTAGTGGCATAAAGACAAAGCGGCAGCAGAGGTTATGCATTGACGTCACTTTCTCTCCGGAACACGCCCCACAGCCGGACTGAGTGTCAAAAGAGCTGCTGCATGACTGGATCTAATAGGGGAAACAGCGAAAATGCGAGTAAAACAAAATATTATCAGTTACTTGATAGAGTTCCTTAAAACTTACCAAAGATCCAGTGATCCATGGATATTGACATGCAGCCAGGAATCATATCCAGGAGTCCTATCATTTTTGTGGCTGATTTTGATGCCAGGGAAATACAGGTGATCACTTACGTCAAAGCTATATATAAGTTATGTAATAAGTTATATAACTTCATATCGTCCTGCCCTAAAACTTAGCCTTAGAAACTATAGTTTTTTTGGTCAGTGTTTATTTTAAAACATCCAATTATGCAGAATATGGGATGGTAAATATTTAATTGATGAGTTGTCAATACATTATATAACAATATAATATACAGGGTATGATTTTACCCCAAAATTCAGCATATTGATACAAAATAGTGCAAATTCACCTTTCGCTCAGTTGTTTCTATGAATTTTATGAATATGCAGCAATCCATTTGCTTCTCTATTCTGTAGCTTTCGGCAGTCTGTAAAAATATACCTCAGATTTCTTGTCAAATATAGCTGTACAGTCAATTGCAAAGCTCTTTCCCGTTTTAGATGTGTTTTGTGTGTTTTTTGCAGCATTCAGCTACATAACACACTTAAGAAAAAGGAAACCATGAAAACACATAATATGACCCCTTTAAATCTAAAAGTGGAATATTAGACTGTGTCTGTCATAGAGGCCACTTACACAAAACACGTTTTGCTTTGAAAAACAGCAAAAAATGTGAAATATACGCAAGGCTTCCAGGTGCGTTTTTTAAAAGCTTCACTTTTCTTAACTTGAGCACCATGTTTTTATAACGCAGCATCATGCGCAAGACACTGCACAAGATGCGAGACACAAGCACAATGGTCAGACATGTCTATCTAGCGCATTTTACATTGAAAAATAATACAAAGGAGCGCAGAGGAATGGAATAACGCGCTCAGTGTGAACGGCCCCATAAGCTGTCAAATGCGGCTTAGCCGAGCTCAACGGCTCTGGTCATGAGCGGTGATATAAACAAAACACTTTTGGTAATTTTTTAAAAAGCGGACGAGCTGGTAGATATGTCCCGCCCTGTCTTCCTGTTGCAATGGAAATTACGTCAAACACATTTAAATGTGCTCGTGTCAGTTTCGCGACCCCTAGCCTAAAGGTGTTCTCACAAATGAAAATTTTCTGTGGCACAGTCCAAAGTAGCAGACATCACATCAGTAATGAAACAAAAAGAAAATCTGCTTTTTAAAATTATAGATTACAAAGGTTATAAATATTCATGTTTTCTGTATGTTGTCACAAAAGAATCTTGTGGAAATGAAGTCAGTTATTAGGTGATGTTGAGGTGTCAGTTTACAATCATTCTGTTCTCTCATTATGTGTCTTGTGTCCCTGTTTAGGAGAGAAAATGGAAACTAAAAGTAATAGTAAGTTCTGTTAAAGTGACTAATTTTAGTTTCCTTAATTCCTTTGTGAGTTGTCATCAAACATCAAAGATGACTCTTGCTTTAAGACACATCCCATACATTATCAAAATTGTATATTATATGAAATAAAACTGCAAATTCATAACCATTTTTCTTTGCTTTTGAATTTTCTAGAGGCAGTAAAAGTGTTCACTCTTTTTACTAGGAACACAAATGAATTGCAAAAAATACATGCGGATTTTATTAAAACTCTGCAAAACCGAATTGAGAATCTGAGGGAAGTTTCTACAGTGGATGAAAGTGACATTGTTCTGGTTCTCTGTCCTATTGTTTCTCGAGCTGGACCTGACATTGATGCAGTTAACATTTTCAAAGACAACACAGGTTGTTAGAGTTCACTGACACTGTTTGCTTGTTAAAGCTAGCTATGTTTATGTATTCTTCAGAATATTTTGGAGTGTAAACTATATATATTAATCATAGGTACGTTAAACAGATTTGTCTAATATAAATTTGTCTATATCCTGAACAGACTCTAAGCTGGCTGTTCTAGTGGTGCTTCATCACACGTTTGACCCAGAGAAAACAGTACCAGACAGCAGCAGATGTGTCAACAGGACAGACATACTCACTGTGGACTGTCTGTTCAATGAGGATACAGGATTACTGAAGTGTCAGAAGAATTCAGAGGCATTTGACCAAGCTATGAACTGGTTAATACATCAGGTATTTAACAAGATACTTCAAAATATGAAAACTGCCATTAAATGTATAATTTGAAAAACATGTCACTCGTAAGCTCATGTTGTAATCATTCTCTTATAGGGGAAGGAAACAGGTGTCAAAAATATATCCACGTCAAACTAGGTATATATTAACTATAATCTACATATTATTTAAAATCACTAAAATTAATAAAAACATTTTCTGCATTAAAAAAATGGATGCATATGATTTCTGTTTGCTGTATGTCCTAATGCTCAGTAACCGACTTTACATTTTAAAACCCTTGTCTTTTTTTAACAAACAAAACAAGCTTCGAATGGTAGAAGGAACGTACTTGGCGAAGGGAGCAACGAAAGAATGGGAGAGAGAATGGGCGCTTCTCATTTCTTATTTGTGCATCCTCGTTTCCTTTCCTCGCGTCTCAACCCCACCCCCTGTAGGATGCGAGGGAAGGCTGCAAGGAAAGAAAATGAGTAGCTCATAGCCAATCGTTTCAATTATACCAGATGACGTATGTAGAGCGACAGAAAAGTTGCACTTTTTTCAAAATAAACTTGCGTTCTAAACTACTTAGAACAATATCTAAGGCTGCATCGAAAGGTAACTTCGCGTCTGCTGCCATGTTGGATCCATAGATATAAACAAACTGCTTCGGTGTGTTGAATAGACATCGTCATCGTCTTGCTGCTCCCTCTCCGTTCTGTGGTTGGTTCCCTATCTGAGGCGCAAATCTGGTCCATGGAATCCAGGCTGCCCTAGCCTGGGAAAACCCAGACAACTTCCGGCAAATTTAGATTTGCTCTGCAAGTTAGTCTGGCAAAGAGCTCATTCAAACCCATTTCCAATCCGCCGAAATCACGGCGCCAATCAGAAACGTTGGGGCGGGCTTTACACGATGATGACAGCGCAGCGACTGTGAGAAGCAGATTTGTACATTACAAAGATGGATGCCGCCGTGGAACATCGTTCTAATCAGCTATCGTGTCTGTTTTAAGTGATTTGAACGTTTCCTTTTTGTTAAATGAACACTCCACCGTTTTTTCATTATAATTAAACTGTTATTCCCTTAACTAAGACGAGTTGATACAGTACCTCTCTCATCTCAGTGCGTGCACTCAATCGCTCTGGCGCGCCGCAACACTTTGATACTGATAGATAGCCCAGTTCATTCATTAGAATCCAAATAGAGATGAAGTTAGAAGCGATCAAACACCTCCACGTTTTCTCTATTTAAATACAGTTACACGAGTAGTTACACGATCAAGTATGGTGACAAAATAAAACGTGGAGGTGTTTGATCGCTTCTAACTTCATCTCTGTTTGGATTCTAATGAACGAGCTGGGCTATCAGTATCAAAGTGTTGCGGCGCGCCAGAGCGATTGACTGCACGCACTGAGACGAGAGAGGTGTGTATCAACTCGTCTTAATTAAGGGAATAACATAGTTTAATAATTATGAAAAAACGATGGAGTGTTCCATTCAAACCGGAGCAAAGAACAACACTCGGGAGATGTTTCTCTGTTGCTCTGCATACGTCATCTCCTTCATCGCTCTGATTGGTTTTAGGTCTATCCAGAGGCATTTGAGCGACGTCCGTTGGTGACGGTTCTCTATGAAGCTTTGCCAGACCCTAACTCAGTTATAACTGAGAATGGTATGGTTTTAACCAGGCTAAGGCTGCCCAGCTGCGTGAATAAAATCTCACTGTGCACAAGGCAGCATGGGGAAACCCAGGCTAGGATCACATGACCATAAATGATCAAATTACTTCCTTGAAGGCTCCTCTTTAAGGGATCCAGTTGTTCTCTTTCATTTAGAACACACCTACAAATGGCGTCTCCTTCCTGAAGGGCCCTTCAAGGGCACAAAAATGCAGTTTGGAATTTACCCAATGTAGCCAGCAAATCAAGTTTAAAAAATAAATAAAAATAAGACATTGAGGATCATACACACTTGTCACTCTGTCCACCACTACTTACTGCAATGCTAAATTATTATTTTAAGTGTATATAGTGTTAAATTAAGTGTGCAAATAAAAAAAAGTCTGATTATAATAAACCATTTATATGATATGAATGAAGTAACAGTCTACTCTGCCATGTTAAGTACAGATGAATTATGTTTCTGCACACGTAACCATTGTCTCCAGACTTTTACTTTTGTATTTTTCATATAGAGGAATAGATAAAGGCAATATGATGCCATAAAGAATCGCATGCGCAGGGTAAGATTTGTGAAAGTGTAGCCTACATAAGATTGCAAGTGTTAATTACATTTGCGTGTGGGCAAGAGAAGATTTGTAAGGGTGTAAATCGCATATCAGGTGTAAGAAAAAAATATTTGCAGCATTTTACTGTTATTAGTAAGTGTAATGCGTATTGAGAAACTGCAGCTTCACGCTAACGCAAAATAAATAAGATCTGTATTCTTGACTTCCATTTTTCTGCGCTTACACTTTTGGCACGTTTTTTTCCGCACAAATACGGCCAAAAGCTAGCTTAGAAATCTAGACTCCACCTAGCTAAATTATTTCGCAGCCAGTGTAGTCTAGCAACTAGGGCTGGGTATCGAGTTCGATACTTTTTAGGTACCGACCGAATTGTCTCGATACTATCGAGTATCGAAACATGTCTTGATTTTCGGTACCACATTTCGATACCTAAGGGGTTAATCTAGTCAACGTCAGTGAAACAATGAATAAGCATACAGCATGATTGGCTGTGGCGGAAAAACACTAACGTTAGTTTACGCTGTTGCCCAGAGAGACGTGGCTCGTCGCACGTGAGGCTGTAGTGTGTGTGTGTGTGTGTGTGTGTGTCCCAACCCAGATAGATAGAAAATATGTGGAAAAGATCAACAGTGTACTGTACCTACCTATGTACCACACTCGATGTCAGAAGCACGCGATCCAATATTTTCGACAAGATAATTGCTGCCAAGACTGGCAACACTTGAGAGCGTTTTTCCATCTTTGACAGCAAGAACTGGAGCGCGTCACAAACGAACCAAAACTAAGCGTATAGGATACTTGACTCACAGACACGAGAAATAGGCATATAGACTTAAATATAGGTTAAAATATGTCTACTTTTAAACGAAACAATTAGAAATAAAGAGTTTGATTATAATAGGCGCGCGTCCGTGTTCACTACTGCAGGAATGACGATCGAGTCAACATTGCCATATTCATCTTAATATATATTTTAAATATATCCTTGCTGTTTTTTCCCGACACATCCATAATCATTAGGCTACTTTCGCCACTGCTTGCGGCAAGCTTTATGCGTTGTTGTTGTTTTTTTGTTGTTGTTGTTTCTTAGCGCGAGGTATATACTTCGCACCCCAGTAGCCTACCGTAAAACTTCAAATAATAGCCCGGGCTTTTGTTTTCCCAAATCGCCGAACTGCACCGGCTTGTATGTGAGACAGGCGTCTATATGAGACAGGCCTTTATAATTTAGTGTTGAGATGTTGTTCATTGAGATGTTGTTCCTAGAGTCTCTAATCTCTAAAAATCTCCAAATGCTCCACGTGAAACTGCGGTCTTCCGACCTTTTACTATCGTGTCAATAGATTTTGATTAATATGCGCGAGGGAGAGAGATCAAGACAGCGCTCGTGTTGTTTCAAGACGAAAGACGGCGCGCGCGCGGCCGGGGCTCTCTCTCTCTCTCTCGCGCGCGCGCTCTCTCTGCTCGTTTGCGCCCTGTCAAGAGCAGCAGTTATTCTATTCTACATCATTCACCGACCCGGCCGCCAAAAAGCGGACGATGCGACGGGTTTTAGAGGATTAAATACAACCCGAAACTAAAAAACAGACCCGGCCTCTATTTGAGACCGGCCTTTATTTACCCAAACCTGTCGCCACACCAGGCGTGTAAAAGAGACAGGCGTCTATTTGGGACTCGGCTATTATTTGAAGTTTTACGGTAGCCTATATTTAATTCAATTCACATTTATTTGTATATCATTTTTCACAAAACATATCGTTTCAAAGCAGCTTTACAGAAAATGCATGTGTCTAAATTACAATTTGTGATCTGTTAGAGGTGAGTGACTGTGTGTAATGCATTTCAATTAATTTTCATTGTTTCATTGTCAAACAATGCATTAAGGCAGAAACAATGAGCTCATTGAAGTAAAGAATTGGCCTACATGTTGTTAAATGATTAGGAAACATAGAAAACTTTAGCATTTGTTTTTTTTTTACAGACTCAAAATATGAGTGTAAAAAAGTCAACAAACTGAAAAAAAAGAAAGGTAATGTAATATTGTTAAAACGGATTTCCTAAAATTGGTACCGAAAAAGGTATCGTTCAGGAACCGGTATCGAAGTCAAGGTATCGGTATCGGTATCGGTATCGAAAATTTTGTTACGATACCCAGCCCTACTAGCAACTCTCCGTTGACTTTCAGAGCTGGAAAAGCCAAACTATAGTCAGGCCAATCACATCGTGTATAGAGTCGGCGGGCGGGCTTAACATAATGACGACAGAGTTGGTTGGTTCACTGCTACTTGAAAACAAAGAATGTCTGCTGCTGCTGGCGAACAGCTGTCTTTCGAATCGGCTTTGGCCGAGACTCTGGAGGATTTAAAGTTAAACTTTTCTTTGAAACATGAACAAAGAACGGCACTTGAGTCATTTAAAAAAAAGGAAGATACAAAAGACGTCGACTTCTTCATTGCACTGGTTGGTTGTAGCGCTATCCTATTGCGTGCAGAGGGAATTTGAAAGACAACTGTTTATCGTGCCCCTTGTATTGAGCCCAGTCAACAGAGAGTTCCCAGACCTAACATCGTGATATAGGTCTGGCATGCCAGGCTAGCCAAAAGCATTAAAAGCCTGTGAACAGCAATTTGCAACCGAATACAACAGTCAGGGACCGCAAAACAGATTGATCGCGTAAAATCAAACTTTGTGTAAATAAATAAACTGTTGCAAATGTCTAAATTACTTATTGTGTACATGCGGCCAAAAAGTTCCCGAAATAACCTAATTTGTACAGTTAAGTCTTTCTTTTACCTGCGCTTCCAGTTTTGGCACGATTCACTCACTCATTGAGTTTTGCAAGCGCGAAGAGGAGGGCGGGTCCACCTTCATCATAGCCAATCAAATGAGCGTCTCGCTGACTGTCGATTTACTCTTATCTGATTGGTTCAATAAACAACTAATATCCCAGCAAGCAATTTTGCGTCTAAAAGACGTCTAATATCCGTCAAAACACAGCCCAGACGTCTAGGCTAAAAAAGGCTGTCAGTGAAAATCTAATAGACGTCTAACCATATAGCCCAATAATAAGACGTCTAACCATAGCCCAAGAATAGACTAGCCATCAATTAGACGGCTATTGAACGACTATATATACGTCTAATAGACAGTACATATGGGTCTAGGCGGGGCTAAAACAAGGCTGAATTTGGGCTGTCAGTAAAAATCTAACAGACGTCTAACCAGAGCCCAAGAATTGATAGTCATCAATTAGACAGCTATTAAACGACTACATATAGCCTACATGTAATAGACCAGGGTATATGCAGGAATCATAGAGATGAATTTACTACCTTTTTTACTACCTCCACAATATTTTTTACTACCAACACGACATCAAGCAGCAGCCCTTTATTGGGGGGTGTGGGAGGGGTATGCAAACAAAGCACCACTTACTACTTACTATAAGGTATGGTGTGACACTGTCACACACATCCTACATATTAGGTACACTAATGTTTAATTGTGATCATTACAAAAAAACATAATTGACAATGACAATATTAGTGTCGAGTTGAGTTTCAGTTGTCCTTATCTTAACCCTAGCCCTTGAGTTATCCTAACCATAACGTTAGCCCTTAGCCCTAATAAGGTGAATAATAACCTTGGCACTTCTTAAAAACAAATGACACTTAACAACCATAAACATTAATAAAGATTAATAAAGTGTGTCACATCACACACACTTACCCACAAACACACATTCTCACACACGCAGACTTAAGCAGTGAAATTACTATCCCAAAACAGCTATTTATTTCATCACATCTTTAAATGTGCTTCAACTATGACACTGGTTTGCTGCTGAGGTGGTGCGACGACAGCTGACCTTAAGTTGACATGATTTGCCGCGATCTGTGTAGTGCTGCTAGCATCGCAAAACAACGAAACAGGGAGCTGCTCCCCCCTCACCCGAACCCGTTAAATATTTTGATTAGGGATGCACCGATACCACTTTTTGCAGAACGAGACCGATACAAATACTTTCATTTTTGGTAGCCTACTCGTCGATATCGATACCGTAACCGATCCCTGAATTTTCACTGCATTTGTCATTTCAAAATGTATTAGTAGATAAACCAAAAGAATATAAATCATATTAGTTGGCTTAATTTGTTCATCAAATATATATTCAGATATTTTCATGCTTAATTAATCCTGCTAAAAAGCATGCTTCTGTTTCTGTCACTGTTCATTCTATTGCTCTATCATATTTTATCTTCATTGAATAGCACAGCACATGTTTAGAGCTGCTCCAGCAGGGTCAGTGCTGAGGATCTGGCCAGTGGTACAAATGTTTAGACACCAGTGAAATACCAATTATTTAATCCAATTTTGATACTACAACAAAAACTACCAGCCCAATTAATTTAAATTTAGTAGAGTTGTTCCGATTCCGATACTAGTATCGGAAATGCCGCCGATACCAATAAAAATTCCGGCATCGGTATCGGCGAGTACTTCTATCCATGTACCGATCCGATACCATTTTCTTAAAAAATACCTAGTTATGCACGCGAGCTTTGCTTAACGCTGCAAATCGGAGATCAATTCTTCTTCGCTGCTCTAAACAGTTGTTGCTTGCGGCAACACAGGAAGTTGTGCTGTTGCCACAAGCGACCACTGTTTAGATCAGCGAAGAAGAAAACGCGCGCGCGCTATCAGTGCGTCCGCTGTTTAGTATTTCAGACTGAACCAACCAGCTAGTAAAACGGCGACATGTCTCGTATGCCATACTGCAATTTCGAGGGGTGGAACAAGTATTAGCAACTTCAACACGAGTAACTTAAAGCATTTGAAGACGCGTCACCCCGCAGAACACGAGGGTTACACACAGGCAAGGGCAGAGAAGAACGAGCCGCGCCAGAATCAACAATCTCTGGAAGCTTCATTCAAACAAAGAGAAAAGTTTTCAAAAGACAGCCAAAGAGCGATAAATATAACCGACAAAACGATCGAGTTTATTGTTCTGGATGACCAGCCGCTGTCAAAACTGAAATGCCGTTTATTTAACAAAATTGTTTCTGGACTTTTAAGTCATAAAGAGATTATTTTCTTATATTATTCATATATCATTTTTTAGATTCCTAGATTTATTTGTTGCACTTTTTTATACAGTTATATGGTAAAAACTAAAATACCCTTTTCAGTTTACAGTATTAGATGTGTGGCTGCATTTGAAGTTCTTTTTCACTTAAGAAAAATAAATAATATATTGCTGTGAAAGGTATGTCAGATAATAAAAATACTCAAGTTCACTGTATGTATTTGTTCATGTTTAATTAAGGGATGAGTCTGAAGCACACCATAAAATAATTATATCAATTCATACAGGGCTAGTATGAATTGCAGCTGTATAGATGCACACACACCCAGGTATCGGATCAGTACTCGGTATCGGCCGATACCCTGAGTCCAGGTATCGGAATCGGTATCGGGGAGGGAAAAAGGGTATCGGAACTGAATTTTAAACATTATTAAAAGCAGTCAGTAACAAAATAAGAACAAATAATCGAATTACAAATAGGACAAATAAATACAATAGATCAAAGAAAAGCTACAAATGAAATAAACTGTTTTTAGAGTTTTTCGGGTAGATTGGTAAATACATTTGAATAAAGTAATCAAATGTGCATATTCATTACTGTATAGCTAAATAAAATAGATGGATATTTTTGTAAAGTTGAAAAGGGTAGACTATATCAAGAGCAGTGAGTTATTTGTCCTTTGTTTGATTAACATTAAAACACAGTAGCAGGTTTATTAAAGTGCTGCCCCTTTAAGACAGAAGGCACGGGCCCCATTTGAACATGGCTACGTTCATTTGAGATATAACTGACTTTTGTTTACTAGGATACTCGTCAAGACGGACGTTTTTACATAATTTTGTGACGTGAAAGACAATTTAATTTAGTATTCGCACGCTGAGGCGCTGGTTTGCGGGGCACGCGCTTTGGATGTTTGCGTTCATGGAACTTCTTGATATGCACACGTCCAGTAATAATGTAGGGAACCACTGGTTATACATAAATCAGGTAACAGGTCATGTTTTACTTTACTTACATATACGAAGATTTTAATCCAAATAACACGTGCTGAGTGAATGATCAGGAGCATTCAACAGAAGTGCGCCCGCGCGCTCTCTCTCTCGTCAGTTAACGATATTAATAAGCTAGATGACTCGTTTTAATTTTCTTTGCCATTGACATCCGATTGAACTATAAACTTTCCACTGATGTCTGTTTGAAGGGATGTGCTCGACCAGCTCGCGCATCTGTGCCGCTGCGCGCTCAACCCGACACGTTTCCAGTGCTCGCGCACCACAGCTAAGTTGTGTTACTATATTGCGTTTAATATTCCACTAATAAGACATATTTACTTCATAGACAGCCTTATTTTTTAGGGAAAAAAATGGAATCTCGCACATTTTCAATACTAATTGAAAACCATATAGACCCAGTTAGATGGGGCTTCGAAAATTTACTACCTCGTCAGATGACGTTTACTACTTTTTACTACTTTTTACTAGCCTTAATTTGGCATAATTTAATTTACTACCTTTTACTACCTTTTACAACCCCGCGGAAACCCTGTAGACAACAAAATGATGGCTAAAGGATTCTTTTCACTCAAATATAACAGGTTCTCATAAATGACAATCCATCCAAACAAATTAAATATAAAGTTTTATTTAGAAAAAGAACATTAACAAATTACAAAAAAATCTAAACATAAAAGTGACCAAATGAAATATTAAAAATACAATATAAAATGTTTTTTTTTTTAAATGGAATATCAACAATATGGAAGTATCTAACAACTTAAGAAAATAAAATATAAAACTCTGTTGCTGCTGGGAAGTTGGTCATCACAGCATCTGCCAAATAAAAAATAATAATTTGCACAAGAAAAGCATTGTTGACAGTTTAACCTCAAGTGTGCATGGACTAATACATTCACCTGTACTGTTTGTGTGTGTGTGTGTGTGTTCTGTTTAGGTTTTAATGCACATCTGAGCTATTTGCATTATTGATATACTGCTGGACACTTTTTATAATTGCTAATTTTATATAGCCAATCATTTGTATTTTTATGCTGTATTACAAAATTTATTTAAAAGTTTCAAACTTTAATGAATGAAGACATTTTGAATGAAAATTAATCTTATTGTGCTTGTACAATGACATATTATTCTACTCTATTAGCTCATGCTCTCTCTGTATGTAAGCCATTGTTCAGACAAATTCAATATTATAATAATTTCAAATCAATGTTGGACTTTGTCAAAGATGAGAGCTTTAGTGAGGAAATGCTATTTTCATATCATAATTATCTAAAGAAAAGAGTAAAATATATTTGTGGCTTTCATAAAACTTTATAATAGGTTTCACATGTTTCCTGTTTACACGTTTGGATTCAGATAGTTCGAGTTTAAGTGCACATGGAAACATGGGGTGACAGTACACGTGTAAAAAATGAGTACGTCCAAACGAAAACACAGATAGGCCTACTTACAAGACAAAAGTAGGAATGTCTTTTACCTGTTCTCTTCGACCGACAGCTGAATGCAATGCTCTGGCTCGTTTAAAATGTTTCAAAATGGTGGAAATGTTTATTGCGCGATCGCGAGAACGGTATCTATGGAGTCAATATGATGCCACATAGTTTTGCAAAAGAATAAATTATCGCAAAAGAAAATAAAGTTTTGCAAATCAAAAATAAAGAATGTCAAAGGAGAAAAAAGTTTTAAAAAAAGTAGAAAAAAAAGTATTGAGGACAAAATAAGTTTTGCAAACAAAAATAAAGATTCGCTAAATAAAGTAAAGTAGGGGAGAGCCGGACAGTTGAAACACTTTTCAGATAAACGTTTTCTAAGATAAGGTTACAGAAAGATTTTTTTTGTGTGTGTGATCAACAACTCACATATGTGTTCTCTTAGCACAGTGGCGGCTCAAAAAGACACAAAAATTTAATTATTTTCCATATAGTAAATGCAAAGAGAAAACTTTAGCTTTGGATTATCACAGTCTTGAATATGTCAAAGATTGGCGGCAACATTATTTCTGGTGCATTTAAAGATTTTGTGTTATGTCAGATTTAAAAAAAAAATCCCACTCAGCGCGTTAAGGACCAAAAATGGTCACATATTAAACACTGCCTTAAATATTATATATTATTATTATTATTATCCACTTTTACTAAGTTAAATCTTTTAACCAGCATCAGTCCTCATCATAACTACCAAATAGTTATTTAATTTCAGGATTTTAACCCTTTAAATACCAGTTTTGGTGGCAATACCATCAATTTGTATAAGAGGAAAAAACACAAAAATGTAATTATTTTCCATATACTAAATGCAAAGAGAAAACTTTAGCTTTGGATTATCACAGTCTTGAATATGTCAAAGATTGGCGGCAACATTATTTCTGGTGCATTTAAAGATTTTGTGTTATGTCAGATTTAAAAAAAAAATCCCACTCAGCGTTTTAAGGACCAAAAATGGTCACATATTAAACACTGCCTTAAATATTATATATTATTATTATTATTATCCACTTTTACTAAGTTAAATCTTTTAACCAGCATCAGTCCTCATCATAACTACCAAATATTTATTTAATTTCAGGATTTTAACCCTTTAAATACCAGTTTTGGTGGCGATACCATCAATTTGTATAAGAGGAAAAAACACAAAAATTTTATTATTTTCCATATACTAAATGCAAAGAGAAAACTTTAGCTGTGGATTATCACAGTCTTGAATATGTCAAAGATTGGCGGCAACATTATTTTTGGTGCATTTAAATTTTTTGTGATATGTCAGATTTTTTTTTTTAAATCACACATAGCGCGTAAAAAATGTGCTCCTATTTGAACCAATTAAAATATAAATTTTTTAACCCACTGTCATAATATCATAAAATCATAATTTCTTTTCAAATACCCTGTCATTACCAAGCCCTGGGGTAAAATATTTCCACCAGTTGGTACCATTTTTCATATAATTGACATACTGCAAACATTCTACTATACCGAACATTTACCCATAATGCACCGTGCATGCAGTGGTGTAGTATAGTTATTTGTAATGGGTATACTGTGATACTCCCCGCCCCGACCCCCGCCCCCGCCTCCGCCTTTTACTAACCCAAGCGTTATAGTTATATATATACCACCACACCCAGTAATGCATACAGTATGCTAATGCATAGGCCTATATATGGGTGATTCTCCAACTAGGAGCACTTTTGGCACTGTGAACTTATGGAAAATTCACTCTCTTAAACACAATTAAAACAATCTTCCTAGCTTCATTAATTTGTCTTCTAACACAATATAACAGTGGGCAGTTTTAAAATTACATGGAATATTATTTTTTTGAACAGTTTTTCTGAAGAGTTGTTTCAAAGATGTAATTTCCACCACTTTTCAATTTATTTATTTTATTACAATATAATATTGTAAAACTGATTATAAAAGATTATGTATCAGTCAACAACATCAGAAGCTACATAATCATGTAACAAAATAAATCTTAATACTTCATGACCTTAATACATTTTTATTTAAAGTTGCTAAATGCCACGAGTTGGGATTTTTGCCTATAGCATTTAATTTCAGATCTTCAATGAATTTCAGAATTTCAGATTTTTTTTTACAGAATTTCAATGCTCAGATCTATGTTTATTTTTTAAAGTCACTCACACATATTGTAAGAAATGAACTATTAATACCCAATTTAAAATACATATATATCCACATCATTGGTTATTCTTAATTTTTTTTTTCTTAAAAACTGTGTAGTGGTGGAAAGTGGTGGAAATGACGGTTTATGGTGGAAAGATTGTTTTTGTTATTTTTTTTTGCAAATTATATGAACCTGCTCAAAACATTAATTTATTTTAAAAAAGCAGTACACTGTGTGTGTGTGTGTGTGTGTGTGTGTGTGTGTGTGTGTGTGTGTGTGTGTGTGTGTGTGTGTGTGTGTGTGTGTGTGTGTGTGTGTGAGAGATAGAGAGACTGACTGTCTGAGTTTGGTGGTGTAGTGGCCAACACAGCGCTTGCAGTGGCTATAAGTTGTCGCCGGTTTCGCTGATTGATCTTCCACTGGTTTCTTTTTCTTTCCTGCTCCTTACTGGATAAAATTGGTTTCACTATCCCTCTTTCTTGTTTCCTGCAATATCTGTCCCTTTTTTTTAATTTTTATTTTTTTATATTTGACTGGATCAGCTTTTATTCTGTCCCTGCTGTATTCCTGTGACTTCTTGGCCACCGACTTTGGCATCTTAAAAATAAATATAGATAAATAAAAATAAATATAAAGTTCTTCTCAGTCCAAAAGCACAAATATGTCATGAGAATACACAAATAGCACACAAACGGTATGTATATTATGTCCAAAGCTACGCCTGTAATTTCTCAGTGGTGGAAATGATGGAGGTGGAAATGACATTTTAGCAGTTTTTTAGCAATATTAGCACACCCTCATGTCATGCTTAGCTACTTTTGGACTTAGCATGTTGTTTACTCTTAATAAACATAAATACATTATTTTCATATTTGTTGTACATAATTCAACCGAACTACAGCCAAGGTGGAAATGACGCTGAATAAAAATACTCTGTATAAAAGCTTGAGTTAACTTGATTTATTTTCTTGTGCTGAAGAGCACATGTGCCTGAAGTTTCATCTTCAACTAATACATCCTTTCACTAATGTTTGCATGGTTACCAAGTAAATAAAATATTTAAGGTGGATGTATGAAGGTGGATTTTGTTGAAGGAGGTGGAAATGACGAAAAAATGACTTATTTTATTCCAAAAATTTATTAAAATTGTGATATACATATGGAATTTCGATGGTAGGATATTATTTTATTATTTATATGACAGTTAAGGGGTTAAAAGAAAACAGGGGCAAGATTGGGTGGTTACTAGGATGTTGGAGCATGAATTTCATAATGACAATGTATTTGTGCATTTGTTTGTTTATTTATTTACAAAAAAAGGCCAAGGACACAAAAGTGCCTGTAGTTGGAGAATCACCCATATATATATATATATATATATATATATATATGTTTCTGTATATTTCAGAATTTCGGAATTCTGTCTCCGCTGCTATTCAATCTGTAGGCTACATGGATAATTTATCTAGGGAGCTAAAGAGCTGTAGAACTGGCTGCTTGGTGGGGGATAGTCTCATTAATCATATGCTTTATGCTGATGATTTGGTGGTACTGTCTCCCTCCAGTGCTGGCCTGCAGCAACTTCTTAGAATATGCTCTCAATATGGGCTAATGTTTGATATAAAATTTAACTCAATGAAGAGTGTGGTACTGATCGCTAGAACCAAGGAGGATATGAAGTGTTTCTATCCTTCTTTCTTATTGGCAGGTGAACCACTAGAGGTTGTAAAGAGAGTTAAATATCTGGGACATGTGATAAGAGATGACCTCTGTGATGATGATGATGTACAGCGTCAGTGTGGAAAACTGTATGGGCAGGCAAACATGCTGGCACGCAAATTCCACATGTGCACTCCTGATGTTAAAATCTCACTCTTCAAAACCTATTGCACTCCACTGTATACTGCCCACCTGTGGTGTAATTTTAGTCAGTCGAAAATGAAAAAACTTCAAGTGGCTTATAATGATGCACTGAGAATTGTGCTTAAAATTCCTGGTGGAGTAATGCCAGTGAAATGTTTGTGTCTAACAATGTGCCCACTTTTAATGCTGTTTTAAGAAATTTTATGTATAGATTCATGTGCAGACTGACAGGGTCTAAGAATATGATCATTGTGTCCATAACTGATGTTTCTAAGAGTGACACAAGGTATACATCTTGCTTTTGGAAACATTGGACCCGAAGCCTGTATATGTTTTATAAATGATGCCTCATCCGCATCATTTTTAATTGTTTTGTATTGTTTTTTACATATATCTGTACTGTGTTGTCTCTATGGACCTCTGTGTCTTGAATAAAAGTTGATTGATTGATATACACACACACACACACACAAAATAAACATAGGCTATTATAACTAGGCGGTGAGCTGGGGATGTAACAGAGGACGTCAAAGTGAAAGATTTTTTTTCTTCTTCTCTGCGACCAGTGTGACAGGTTGTTCCGTTCAAGTTCAGTTCTGAGCTGCACTTCAGCTGATGAGGAACTTCAGATATTTGAATAAGAAAGGTAAGTAAAATTCACCATGCTAACTAGGCTACACAATGTGCAGTTAAGATCAGACCAGTACGTGACGGCTTGTTCAGCTCATATTTAATTGATGTTTTATGATTTAATTGAATTATACATACACATACACATACACATACTTGCTAATAGCCTATAGGTCTACAATAACAACTGCAGAAAAACATTAGGCCTACAATAAATTAGCAGTAGCCTACAATGTCCATAAATTATAGGGGACCGTTCACATTTTAACTGGTAGGCTACCTGAAATTCGGTGTAGGCTACCCAACAGTAGGCCAACTTTTTTCCGGTAATTTAGGCATGTTTACCTCAATAACTGTAGATATCAGGTAAAATGGGCCGTTTAAGGTTTGGGGGTCCCAGCCCCTCTGGAATTTAAAGCCAATGACTGCAAAGGATTTCAAACTGTTGTCATAACTGTGCTTGACAAGTAACAGGTGATTTGATTGGTTTATGGTTGCTATGGTGGGCGGGGGATTAATTCAAATCAAGACTACACCAGAAAGTTGCATGGTAAGTAGCCTGGCATACCAAATCTGACTAAACTATTATAAGGATGATAAATCTATAAAAAAAACAACCATGCACATAAAAAACTATCCATAATATCCGTCTTGATGGCATCAATCAGAAATAATGTTGTTAGTTTGGTATATGAACATATTTTTTAAAATAATTATGTTTTTCTTGGTGGCCCAATTTACCTGAACCCACTGAGGTAAAATGGGCCACATGGTTCCAGCTAAAATGGGCCATCATCTGTGTCACTCACAAACACACATACACGTGTGTGTGTGTGTGTGTGTGTGTGTGTGTGTGTGTGTGTGTGTGATAAACTCTACATTATGGGGACAAAATGTCCCCTCAAAGATAGCAATATCTGAAATCCTTGTCCTTGTGGGGAAATTTTTTGGTCCCCATGAGGAAACCAGCGTATAAATCATACTAAGTAATGTTTTTTGAAAATGTAAAAATGCAGAAAGTTTGTGATGAGTAGTTTTAGGGGTAGGGTTAGTGTAAGGAGAGAGAATATACAGTTTGTACTGTATAAAAATCATTATGCCTATGGAGATTCCCCACAAAGATAGCGGACCAGACGTGTGTGTGTGTGTGTGTGTGTGTCAAATTTGAAATTTGCACATTTCATTCTAAATGTGTTGTACATACATACACACACATCAGTTCACTGATATCACTCACCTAAAGGATTATTAGGAACACCTGTTCAATTTCTCATTAATGCAATTATCTAATCAACCAATCACATGGCAGTTGCTTCAATGCATTTAGGGGTGTGGTCCTGGTCAAGACAATCTCCTGAACTCCAAACTGAATGTCAGAATGGGAAAGAAAAGTGATTTAAGCAATTTTGAGCGTGGCATGGTTGTTGGTGCCAGACGGGCCGGTCTGAGTATTTCACAATCTGCTCAGTTACTGGGATTTTCACGCACAACCATTTCTAGGGTTTACAAAGAATGGTGTGAAAAGGGAAAAACATCCAGTATGCGGCAGTCCTGTGGGCGAAAATGCCTTGTTGATGTTAAAGGTCAGAGGAGAATGGGCCGACTGATTCAAGCTGATAGAAGAGCAACTTTGACTGAAATAACCACTCGTTACAACCGAGGTATGCAGCAAAGCATTTGTGAAGCCACAACACGCACAACCTTGAGGCGGATGGGCTACAACAGCAGAAGACCCCACCGGGTACCACTCATCTCCACTACAAATAGGAAAAAGAGGCTACAATTTGCAAGAGCTCACCAAAATTGGACAGTTGAAGACTGGAAAAATGTTGCCTGGTCTGATGAGTCTCGATTTCTGTTGAGACATTCAGATGGTAGAGTCAGAATTTGGCGTAAACAATGAGAACATGGATCATCATGCCTTACCACAGTTACCACTGTGCAGGCTGGTGGTGGTGGTGTAATGGTGTGGGGGATGTTTTCTTGGCACACTTTAGGCCCCTTAGTGCCAATTGGGCATCGTTTAAATGCCACGGCCTACCTGAGCATTGTTTCTGACCATGTCCATCCCTTTATGGCCACCATGTACCCATCCTCTGATGTCTACTTCCAGCAGGATAATGCACCATGTCACAAAGCTCGAATTATTTCAAATGGGTTTCTTGAACATGACAATGAGTTCACTGTACTAAAATGGCCCCCACAGTCACCAGATCTCAACCCAATAGAGCATATTTGGGATGTGGTGGAACGGGAGCTTCGTGCCCTGGATGTGCATTCCACAAATCTCCATCAACTGCAAGATGCTATCCTATCAATATGGGCCAACATTTCTAAAGAATGCTTTCAGCACCTTGTTGAATCAATGCCACGTAGAATTTAGGCAGTTCTGAAGGCGAAAGGGGGTCAAACACAGTATTAGTATGGTGTTCCTAATAATCCTTTAGGTGAGTGTATGCTATTCCAAAATGGACTTTTTAAATTGCACATATGTGGGTTTGCACCCAAAATATATATATTTTTTAATGGCACATATGAAAATGTTTGTTTAATGCAGTTTAAATGTTATGTGGCTGTATAAGCAATTGTGTTTTAAAATTAAATTTGATGATAAATGACTATTTACCTTTGCAGTTTGACTGGCCCATTGTACCTGAAACAGCTGGCCCATTTTACCTGAACAGCTGGCCCATTTTACCTGAAACTGCTCATGCAAAAAAAGTTGGCACAGCTGATGTTTCAAGACCTGTAGGGCCTAAATAATTATATTTTATTACATAATTTCAACACAAAATTATCAAAAACAGTCATTATTAATCATAAAAACACATGGAAAAGGCATATATGGTATTGTATTATTGTCCCAAACGATTTACCAAAAAGTGGCCCAATTTAGCTGATATCACCCTAAATAAACCATTGTAAATAAGTCATTTTGTAGAAGTGTTATTGACATTATGCCAGAGCTGCCTCGCTGTCTGACATTGTCTGCGTTGCTTGAATATGAATAAAAAATAGGGTGATGTCCTCTTTTTTCCGGACATGTCCTTTTTTGGACCTAAGTGCACGCGACCATTTCTAGCCTAAAAAATGCCTAAAAAAATCCATTTCCATAGTAGCCTACATTGAGTTGAATTTATTGACACAGAAGTCATTCATTGACACAGACGTCATGTTTAATGTGATGTTTCATCCTTACATCTACTATCTAGGTCTAATACAATGTTGTTAGTCTCGAGATTCTTTGCGTAAGTGAATAAATATTTGCATAGAATAATCGTGTGCTTGGTGTCTGGTGGAAGAACTTTTGTTAAGCGTGTCAATGAGGTTTTGGATTCTAATCTACCCTCTTACAGTTTTTCTTCTCATTAGGTGTTCATCATTAATTGTATATAAAAAGCAAGGACACGTTTGTGTGCATCTTGTTTTGTGTGCATTTTGTGAACCGAGAGTCTTCACAACGGCGTTAAAGGTTGTTTCAGTCATTTCAGGCCCAAAAAAGGACGAAACATAAATGATCACATTCATCTAATCTTTCCTAACGATCCGCTAGCTGCCCGCCCCATAAGCATGCCGTCCAAAAACCGCGTCTCTGTAGGCAGCCTAGGCTCTGAAATCTGCACACAAAAACAAATGGGTACACCACCCAAGGGGGTAATCCATCAGCCGGAAGTTGAAGCTGCCTCCGGGGGCCGCCATTGTAGCTGGCTATCACCCCTGTTAGCATCCCATTGACTCCCATTCATTTTGGCGTCACTTTGACAGCGAATAACTTTACATCTAAGGCGTCCAAAGACTCCATTTGTCCATTATTTATTTCTAAAGAAACATGACAATGTATAAAAAGGCTCCATTACTTTGTATCTTATGTTATGGCCCCGTAGAAGCCGTTTTTGTAAAAATAGGCTAATGATTGCGTCATAACCACGGGACTCTCTGTCGCACAGTCGAGAAGTTACCGTATAGACAGAAGGAGAAGCTCGTAGCAATCTTTTACTGTCTAAAGCCAGCACATACTTCGACCTTGGAAACTTCTGATCATCATTCAAGACAAGTATTGTGTTATAGTTGGTTGTTGCTCCAGGTCACGCTTCGCCGTCTCTGCAAGATTAGGTGATTCAGATTTGTCTTGGCACAGCTACTAGAAGATTTACAACTGTCAGTCAGGTTGCTCACGTCACATCTCCGTCGTCCAGCTCAGTTTGAGCCTGCGCAGAACGCTTGGCTATCAGGAAGTGAGTGCCCATGTTGGGCTTCAACTCTCTCCGTTGAAATCAATGGGGTCGCTGTGTCCATTTCTTTTACTGTCTATGACACCACCACTCAAAACCAAAACAAACAGTGTTTCAACCAATCACCGACAGGGGTGGGTGTTGTGAAGTTTTGCGCTCGTGCACATCATGTGAGAGACACTGCAAAAGATGCGAGACACAAGCACAATGGTCAGACATGTCTATCTAGCGCATTTTTACATTTAAAAATAATACAAAGGAGCGCAGAGGAATGGAAAAACGCGCTCAGTGTGAACGGCCCCATAAGCTGTCAAATGCGGCTTAGCCGAGTTCAACGGCTCTGGTCATGAGCTGTGATAAACTAAACGCTTTTGGCAATTTTTTAAAAAGCGGACGAGCTGGTAGATATGTCCCGCCCTGTCTTCCTGTTACAATGGAAATTACGTCAAACACATTTAAATGTGCTTGTGTCAGTTTCGCGACCCCTAGCCTAAAGGTGTTCTCACAAATAAAAAATTGGTCCCACTTTATATTAAGTGGCTTTAAGTACTATGTACTTACATTGAAGTTACTACTTTGATACAATGGACTTATTATGTACATACATACATGTTTTTACATTGTACTTATATTTTGAAAATACCTGCATGTAATTACAACTGTAATTAATTGATGTATTTACATTTGTAATTACACAGTTGACCCTTCCCTTAAACCTACCCATACCACCACACCTGTCCCTAACCTTACCAGTATCACATCTCAATAGCAGCAAAAGTGTTTTACAATACAACCTGAACACAGTAAGTACATAGTACTTAAAGCCACTTAATATAAAGTGGGACCAAAAAATTCTGTCGCACAGTCCAAAGTAGCAGACATCACATCAGTAATGAAACAAAAAGAAAATCTGCTTTTTAAAATGATAGATTACAAAGTTTTATAAATATTCATGTTTTCTGTATGTTGTAACAAAAGAATCTTGTGGAAATGAAGTCAGTTATTAGGTGATGTTGAGGTGTCAGTTTACAATCATTCTGTTCTCTCATTATGTGTCTTGTGTCCCTGTTTAGGAGAGAAAATGGAAACTAAAAGTAATAGTAAGTTCTGTTAAAGTGACTAATTTTAGTTTCCTTAATTCCTTTGTGGGTTGTCATCAAATATCAATGATGACTTGCTTTAAGACACATCCCATAAATTATCAAAATTGTATACTATATGAAATAAAACTGCACATTCATAACCATTTTTCTTTGCTTTTGAATTTTCTAGAGGCAGTAAAAGTGTTCACTCTTTTTACTAGGAACACAAATGAATTGCAAAAAATACATGCGGATTTTATTAAAACTCTGCAAACCCGAATTGAGAATCTGAGGGAAGTTTCTACAGTGGATGAAAGTGACATTGTTCTGGTTCTCTGTCCTATTGTTTCTCGAGCTGGAACTGACATTGATGCAGTTAAAAATTTCAAAGACAACACAGGTTGTTAGAGTTCACTGACACTGTTTGCTTGTTAAAGCTAGCTATGTTTATGTATTCTTCAGAATATTTTGGAGTGTAAAATATATATTAATCATAGGTATGTTAAACAGATTTGTCTATTATAATTTGTCTATATCCTGAACAGACTCTAAGCTGGCTGTTCTAGTGGTGCTTCATCACACGTTTGACCCAGAGAAAACAGTACCAGACAGCAGCAGATGTGTCAACAGGACAGACATACTCACTGTGGACTGTCTGTTCAATGAGGATACAGGATTACTGAAGTGTCAGAAGAATTCAGAGGCATTTGACCAAGCTATGAACTGGTTAATACATCAGGTATTTAACAAGATACTTCAAAATATGAAAACTGCCATTAACTGTATAACTTGAAAAACATGTCACTCGTAAGCTCATGTTGTAATCATTCTCTTACAGGGGAAGGAAACAGGTGTCAAAATATATCCACGTCAATGTAGGTATATATTAACTATAATCTACATATTTAAAATCACTAAAATTAATAAAAACATTTTCTGCATTAAAAAAGGGGATGCATATGATTTCTGTTTGCTGTATGTCCTAATGCTCAGTAACAGACTTTACATTTTAAAACCCTTGTCTTTTTTTAACAGACAATGGGAAACAAACTTCAAAGAGCTCAGTGTGTGTCATTTTGTAGCCGTTTGGAACGCACTTGGCAAAGGGAGCAACGAAAGACAATGTAATTTCCTCATTATTTACACCTGTGATGTTCCCATGACAATGCAGCATGGTGTCCATCAGATGATTAGCTGTACTTGTACACATTTCTTACCTATGAAACTTATTTAAACATAGCATGACAAAAATGAGTGAAATATATCACAAACAAAGCAAAACAACAATTGCTCTGTTTGTAAATTAAATCGAACTCTTCCGCCATCTAGCTTTAAAACTGAATCACGAGTATTTACTGGATCACATTAGCCTGGCTAACGTCAGACCTAGTCTTATTGAGACGTGGGTCTGGGAAACACATGTTCATTTTTTTGTATTTGAGGCGTGGTTTACAAATGCCCAGAGCCGTTTATTGGGTGCTACGAATGTCTATCAAATGCGCCTGTACATAGCTCATATACTCATAATCGTTTCAATTATACCAGATGACGTATGTAGAGCGACAGAAAAGTTGCTCTTTTTTTCAAAATAAACTTGCGTTCTAAACTACTTAGAACAATATCTAAGGCTGCATCGAAAGGTAACTTCGCGTCTGCTGCCATGTTGGATCCATAGATATAAACAAACTGCTTTGGTGTGTTGAATAGACGTCGTCATCGTCTTGCTGCTTCCTCCCCGTTCTGTTATTGGTTCCCTATCTGAGGCGCAAAACTGGTCCATGGAATCCAGGCTGCCCTAGCAGCGAGAATAAAATTGCGCTGTGTGCAAGGCAGCATGGGGAAACCCAGGCTAGGATCACATGACCATAAATGATAAAATTACTTCCTTGAAGCAACCAACGGCCTTGTGGAAGGGCCCTTCTTGAAGGGATCCAGTTGTTCTCTTTCGTTTGGAACACACCTACAAATGGCATCTCCTTCCTGAAGGGCCCTTCAAGGGCACAAAAATGCAGTTTGGAATTTGCCCAATGTAGCCAGCAAATCAAGTTAAAAAAAAAATACAAAATTAGACATTGAGGATCATACACACCTGTCACTCTGTCCACCACTACTTACTGCAATGCTAAATTATTAGTTTAAGTGTGCTTTTAAGTGTATATAGGGTTAAATTAAGTGTGCAAATAAAAAAAAATAGTCTGATTATAATAAACCATTTATGATATGAATGATGAATGAAGTAACTCTATAGTCTACTCTATAGATGTCATGTTAAGTACAGATGAATTATGATTCTACACACGTAACCATTGTCTCCAGACTTTTACTTTTGTATTTTTCATGTAAAGGTAAAGGTAATATGATGCCTTAAAGAATCGCATGCGCAGGGTAAGATTTGTGAAAGTGTAGCCTACATAAGATTGCAAGGGTTAAAGGAGCTGTATGTAAGAAATTTATTTCAATTAATCATAAATTTTCCCTGATATGTCACTAGACATTAAGAAATCATGTTCATTTCAAATAGACTTATATCACTGACAACAGTAGTCCGACCAGGATATTGTCATTTAAAAAGTGAAGTTGCAGCCCTCAACTGATGTTGATGTTGTCATGTTGTGTTTTGGTCTGATGCGCCACCCTCCACCGATCTACCAATCACGTAGTCAGTAGTGTTGCGGTATCCGGGTTGCCAGCTCTGCTCTAGTTCCCACAGCTGATACAAACGTGTCGGAATCGGATCCTGCAGCATATCTGGCAACCTCGAGTCAGTCAGGGGTGAGGGGGAAGGGATACAACGCTCTACAGTAATTTGAAAGTGATTGCAGTATCAGTTTTGGCCACAATCTTACATACGGCTCCTTTAATTACATTTGCGTGTGGACAAGAGAAGATTTGTACGGGTGTAAATCACATATCAAGTGTAAGAAAATAAATTGGATATGTATTCTTCTGACTTGCATTTTTCCGCGCTTACACTTCTTGCACGTTTTTTTCGCACAAATACGGCCAAAAGCATTGAAAGCCTGTGAACAGCAGTTTAGAAACCGAATACAACAGTCAGGGAGTGCAAAACAGATTAATCGCGTAAAATCAAACTTTGTGTAAATAAATAAACTTTTACAAATGTCTAAATGACTTCTTGTGTACATGCGGCCAAAAAGTTCCCGAAATAACCTAATTTGTACAGTTACGTCTATCTTTTACCTGCGCTTCCGGTTTTGGCACGATTCACTCACTCATCGAGTTTTGCAAGCGCGAAGAGGAGGGCGGGTCCACCTTCATCATAGCCAATCAAATGAGCGTCTCGCTGACTGTCGATTTACTCTTATCTGATTGGTTCAATAGACAACTAATATATATTAATGGCTTCTCTCTTCATCTGTAGACCTAATATCTCACAGTCATGTCTTTTAAAGATGTTTTTTTGACGTTATCTGTGAAGTTTTTTTTATTTAAATATAATTGTACTCTAAAAGTGGACTGTAACGTGATCATTAGTAAACGGCCAATTTTTGCTGTTCAATTTGTATAGATGAATATAATAATATAAATACATAAATATAATTTAAACACACCTGCAAATAAGACACAAAGTCGCCAAAATCAAAACACCACAGCACACTGATATATACAACCTGTATTTATGAAGTAGTGCAGATATCAGTACATAAATGATTTAATGTCTCATTTCAGCTATACAAGTGATCTGCTCATTCCACTCATTTCTCCATCTCCATCATCATCATCATCATTCATCATCATCATCATCCAAACCCAGTGCTTTGCTGAAGATTGAAACCCTTTTGATAAACATGCACAGCTGTTGCATAGAAATCACCTCTATATTCTCTTTCATGCAACTTAATAGTTTTTCTTTAATTTAATGTGTGAAACAACTGAAACAAATCTCTCTGTCTATTTTAGGGCTTGAATTTGTTTTTTTGTTTTTTTCATTCTTTTAGAAATGATTTAAAATATAGACTTGCTGGTGAGGTCAAGCTGGGGAGATAAGAGAGTAGCACTGCTTAAGAAAAAAATAAAGGCTTGGCAAACCAAAAACTGCCCACATGGTCTAAAAATCTGATAAATATGCAGTGTAATAATGACCCTGTCTGTCAACGTTTATGGGTTTAAAAAAAAATCAAAGAGTTCAAAATAAGATATTTTAGCACTGCAATGACTTTCCAACACTGACCTCATGTGGCAACTTTAGGAAATGCAGGGGTCATGGTGTAGGACAGCATCCAGTGTCTTTCAATACTCCAGACTGTTGTTTGGGAAGAAATTGTGCTTTTTGCAGGTAGACCATAGTCAAGGTCACTCTGAAACAAATGTTGGATATGTAGAATAGTCCGAAAGTAAAGTCAGATGATTTTAAATAGTTTTTGGCTATGCTTAATTGGGAGGGCGAGTTGGTTGTCAGGAGTGAGTTTGCTTCAGCAAAGATTAGACGGAGACATACAGACATTCATTCAATCACATTTATCAGTCACAGATACATAGTGCAAAACAAGTGTAGTTCCCATTTATGCAGATTCTATGACATTATAATCAAAGATGCATCCAATCAGAACCAGATTTGACTCCATCAGTCTAAGCCAGTCTGGAGTGGGCATGGCTGTTTTCTGCTGTCATAAGGGGCTGTTTTGTGTCATGTGACACCAATATTGCATGTTTAACTGGATCTGATCAGGGGTCAAGTGTCTGTAAGCAATGCTTTCTGTGATCAAAACTAATTTAATTCATAAATGCATGTTTTATCTGAAACATAATACTGGAGGAAGTGCCTGCATCTGCTTATTACATGCATTCATAAGGCACCCACAGTGAGACAAAACTGTCACAAAAATCCATCAGATGAGTCCTAATGTTGTTGATCTTCCAAGCAGAGGTTTGTTGACAGTGTTGGATAATTCACAGGACTAGTTTGTTGCATAGACAGTGAGGCCAAAACTCAGAAGATAAGATTTGTGTGGTGAAAACAGAGCCAGAGAGGAAAAGCTTGACCTCACCAAAATGATTTGTTTACTTTGATATATTTGTTTGTATCATATCTGTGTAAATATAATTTGCACATATATATTTAAACTATTTTAGGGGGAATATCATTGTCTTTGTCAAAATTATTTGCAACTGCTGTCAAGAGACAGTTCTCTTAACATCTAAATTAAACACAAAACAGTTTCGGATGAGTATTTTAATGGTGATTTCTTTTTACAAGAATCCTGATCTTTCGCCCTGGCCAAAAAACAAACCGTAAACAGTAAAAGTTGCATTTCCATATGCAAGAGATCTCGGGAAAAGGCGGCTAACGCGCATGTTTACCGTCTAAATTCAGCCAGGGGCACTTTAAAACAACTTTTAACTTGTTACATTTTCATAAGTTGATAAAAATGATATATTTTTTTTGTAATTAGACGCTGCAATTCATAGAAGTAAATCTCGTTTACTAGTATATATACAAATATATATATATACAATATTTTTCTTTATAGCATGACAAAATCACAGACACCCTATTGTATGTGTACTAATTTTACAATCAAAGAGTGATGTAAGGGGGCAGAGATGATGAAAAGCAGCATATTTGTACACGTACAGGGGGGTGTTTGATCGTACTTCCTCTTAGTTCAGGGAAGAATAACCTTGCACTTTAAATTCGTATCACGATAACCTAATAAATGCGATCAATGAGATTATACATAGTACATTTGAGCTCCTTCTGGATGGAGCTGTATTCACACACACACACTGCCACATTATATTCACGTATTGTGACTGAGACTTCGTCGAGTGTAGTTTGGACTGAATCACGCTCACCTCAGCACTGTGAAGCGTCTCGCATGATTAAAACCATTACCACGAGCAGCAGGTGGAAGACGTGTGCGGCCTCAGGTGAGAGAATGGTGTTCCATACCGAACATTTACCCATAATGCACCGTGCATGTGCATATGCATGTGTGGGGCTGTGTAAGGATGTCGACCCTAATACCGCACCAGATTTCTCTCTCGGAAAGTCCCCTCAGTCACTTTCTCTCTCTCTCGCACTCGCTTGGAAGAGCAGAGCAGCTAAAACAAGCGGCATCGGTTACTACATACAATATATTGCTTCAAGAAAACGCTTCTAAAATATTAAGGGCTATAGTCATCCTCAATAATCTAAAGTGCCTTTTCTGTGAGAGTCGAGCAGGGCGGCTGAACCGGGCCCTCTGATGCTGGGATACGTTCATATACTGATTCTTTCACAGACGTTCTCTTCAACACATTGGCACACGCACACAGACACACATCGACACATTCAAGGGACATAATCAATTACATCTGTCCTGGAATCAGGCTGTCAGGACAAACAGAGCGACAGAGACAGAGAAATGCAAGTCCTGTCTTCTCTCTGGAAAGATGGAGGGATGGATGAGTAAATAAACGTGTCGAGAGATGAGTCATTTGCTTTTTCCCGAAGTGCTGGAACCCCTGGAACCCCTGGAACCCCGGTCTCCTCCATCGCCCCTCTCTCTCTCCTCCCTTTCACCTCTATCTCCTCTCTCTTTCTCAGATGCGTCCCTCTTTTCTGAGCTTTTGTCCGATGCCTCTATTTTATCTGATCGGTCTGAACGCTCAGACTTCTCTGACCTCTCTGATCTCTCCGCCCCCTCCAATGGCTCCGCCCCTTCAGAACGCTCCTTGCGCTCTGATTTGTCAGGGTCAGTTGAGGAGTTTGTGGCTTTCTCCCACTTGGCAATGTCCTCGATCTCTTTCAGGCTTGCGTTGATACCGTTGACCCAACCTTTCAGATCCTCCTGCGAGACAGAACACACACACACTTGTTATAGGGCAAAATACTCTGATCTTTTCCACTCAGATGGGGACGATGGGGTTTTGTCTTTACCTCATCCTTAGCCAGAAAGATGTAGTTCCCTTCAGCAGTGGTCCTGAAAATAAGAAACACATAAATTATAAACACATAAATATATATGTAAAAGGTGTTAAAAGGGGAAGATCATATAAGGTTGAGAGTTTGTGGCTTTGACATACGGTACGTGTAACGGTAATGTTTGTAAGTTTCTTATCTATTATTTTATATTTTAAAATGTAATTTATTCCTGTAATGCACTGAATTTTCAGCATCATTACTCCAGTCTTCAGTGTCACATGATTCTTCAGAAATCATTCTAATATGCTGATTTGCTGCTCAATAAACATTTCTTATTATCATCAATGATTAAAACAATATGTTCTTTAATATTTTTGTGTAAACTGTGCTACATTTCAAAAGAACAGCAAAATATAAATGTCTTTTCTGTCACTTTTAATCAATTTAATGCATCCTTGCTGAAATAAAGTATTAATTTGTTTAAAAAAGATTCTTACTAACTTTTAAAAATGTGTAATAAAGCCTAAAAAAATGTAAAAAAAATAAAATAAAGTCAATCCTTCAGTTTTATTTTTCCAAAAAAAAAAAAAAAATCAACACAAAAAGCATCAGGTCTTTAATGGAATGTTTATTCCATTGCATTTCCTGCACAGTTGTTTGCCATTGTTTTTTGTAGATTAGCAGGCAAAACAGCATTAAAGATCAGTTGTACCTGAGAATGAAGACATTCTTCTTCTTTTTGTATCCGTTGGTAGTGTCAAATTCGCAGATGGCCAGGTTGAGAAGTGGCTCATCGTTGAAGGGTGTGGTCTTGTGTCGTGCGTCCTTGTAGAAACCGATCTCCCCTTGTTTGAGTACGCAATACATATTAACCCACGACTTGCTGCAGGAGGTGCAAAAGGTTAGAAATAACTTATTTAATCACAAGTTATTAGGCCATACCAAGGCATTTAGTATTGTTATCATCAGACAAGTACACTCAGAACAGCATTACTACTATTCACAGGGCCATGACCACCATTGACCCCAACTCCCCAATATTCAGAACAACGGTTTTAAGTGACATAAAAATAAATTTGGTCCCTGAATATTACATCTTTGACTATTCATATTACATTTGAAATGAACCTCAGTATGCCGTATATACTGCACGTAGTATATTTTAAGAATGAAAAAAGGGTTAATATCACACTGAATTCATCACATTCAGTGAGAGCTCATTCAATGCCGTATATACACTCATTCAATGTACATCATTTACTATAGCAGAATGTAATCTACCTCTAGCTTGTTGCAGGTTGAAGGTCATGCAGCAACAATTTAATGTACATCAATTAATGTAATTTCTACTTGCAGACTGTGTTTGTTTACTATCTTACAATATGCATGCTATTCTGAACACAGTGTTATTTGTGGACAAAATTAACATAATTAGCTAATAGCTAGGTAAGATGATTTCTAGTGTATTAGCAGTAGCGATGAAAAGCATTTCGATTATTCATAAGATTATAATGATCAGAAAAAATTCTTGAATAAAGCTAAAGATCATTTCAGGACATTGCACTCAGTTACTAGTAATTAGCAGCTAGTAAGAAACAAACCTGTTTGGGCTTCTCTCTTTGCCCTCCTCTTCGTGTTTCCTGTACAAGAAGCCCTCGTGATGGACAGTGTGGGTAGGAGGCTGCGGTGTGGATGGGCCACCCTGAGCAGGCGCAGATCGCGACCTCCGTGGCTCTTCGGGTTCTTTTGGACGAGGTCTTCTCCGTGGTTTGGGGCGGTCACGAGCTCGAGGGCGATCCAGACGGCTCCCTGGTGCAGAGAGGCTACTGGATGGTCTGTACGCCTCTCCCTTCGCCTGAAAAAGAAGATATTCTTTGTGCATGTACGAAGCGTTTGTTGATACTGAATGTGTGTATATGAAAATTAGGTGTGTTTTCCATGACATTCAAGTGCTTTCTTTGCTTATAAAAATATATGCACATACTGTACGACACTTTCACTTATATCTGCATACAGCTAAATCAAGTTTGCATAAGATCAATCTCACCTAACTAATTAAATGTATAAAGATACATAAGAGAGAGCTGAGATCACAATTCTGCTCTATCACCACTGTGCCCTTGAGCAAGACCGGGATACTCCAGAGGCACTGTACCTGGAGTAAGTCTACTCTTATTTCGACTTTGAATGATACAAATGGCACAAAAATCCTAAACCTTTAAATCAGTGGAGTGTGAACTGATTTAAAAGTAAAAAGAAACACCTGAACATACACTACCAATCAGCTTGGGGTCAGCAAGTTTTTTATAAAGCAATTAATACTTTTATTTAGCAGGGATCCAATAAATCGATTAAATGTAACAGTAAAGACTTTAACATGGTTTCAAAAAAAGCATCCTGGATCCAACATTGTATCACGGTTTACACAATAATATTTAAGCAACAATATTTAAGCAAGTCTTCAACATTGATAATATTGAGAATTGTTTCTTGAGCGCCAAATCAGCATATTAGAATTTATTTCTGAAGGATCATGTGACACGGAAGACTGGAGTAACGGTTGCTAATAAAATCAGATTTGCCATTAAAGAAATAAATTACATTTGAAAATATATTCAAAGGTGAGCCTTGGAAAATACTTCTTTCAAAAAATAACAAATCTTACCAACCCCAAACTTTTGCACGTAGTGTATTACTAATTGTTTAGAGGACGCATTAAAATGGTGATGGCAAATGTGATGTATGATGTGAATTGAATTTATGACAAATATTAAATTCAGTACAGACACATGACACATACATGGCAAGCTTCTCTCTCCTGCACTTGCTCAACAATCTCAGCCATAGTGGAACGCTTCTCCCTAAAAAAGATGAGAAAGCCAACTTAGAAGTTAGATACCCAAATACAGATAAGAACACACACATATACAGATTTGTTATTTTTTCATGGTATGGATTTTCTTTTGACGTCTATGCTTTTATATTGAACTAATTAAAGTTTCTAAATCTTAACCACAGATATTATAGTTTCTATAAACTTACTTGCATTTTTGTATTTTCATTATCATTTATATTTTATTATTCAGTATTATTTTGTACACATTTTTATATAAATATTTATATTTGGTTTAGCATTTGTTTTTATATATTTTTTTCCATTTAAGGTTTTGTAATTTTGTTATGTGATTTTGTCAGTTTTATTCGTTTTTTTTCTTTTTAATTCAGTTTTAGTAATTTTTATTTTATTTCAGTTAATTGCCAAGGATACATTTCTAAATGATAGAATTTAAAACATATACATTTCCTTTATTAATTTATGAAGAAGTATTTGTATCTTTAAAGACATCACAGAAATGAGGTTTTGGTCCAAACTATAGCCAAACAAACACATATACACACTCACCCAGACATTTTCTTGTCGGACGGCTCTTTCCCAGATTCTGCATCGCTGGAGTCATGTTTCTGTACTCTCTGCTTACCACTGGCCTCCTGCTCACTGGACGATTGTCTCTCCAGTCTTCGACGGTAACGCTCCTGCCTAACAATCATCGGGAGCTCGTTAAGTCGCGCCTGGATTTCCTGCTCGCTGGAGGTCTGTCGGCCAAGCCTGTACTCTCTCTCCCGCCGCAGGTGATCCATCTGCGGGTCGGAGCGGCTTCCCCGGGGGTCTCTTTGTAAACGGCTGTGGATCATCTCCAGGGAGGGGTCCAGGCCCATAGGAGGAGCTGGGACGCCTGCTCCTCCACTGGCGAGCTGAGCTCGGTGAGCCTCCAGTAAAGGTGGAACAGCTTTGTGAATGTGGTTGATTTTGGGCTGAAAGCAGTCAGCTTTCAGGTGTTGCCAAGCATATCCTATTTTGGGCTCTACCACCCCCACAGCACCTAAATGGTTCAGGCTATGGTAGCTGGAGCCATCCTCTCCTAAAACACCCTGTTGGTTTAGTCCAGTGTAGCTGGAGCTGTTCACCCCCAAGACACCAACTTGTTGGTTTAACCCCTGATAGCTGGAATTATCCAATCCTGAAACACCCTGTTGTTTTAGCCCATGGTAGAAAAGACCCTCCGCCACAACCCCTGACGGCTGGTTTAGCCCGTGGTAGGAGGAGCCATTCATAATGGGAGTGTAGGGGTTCAGGGTGGACCCGAGCCGCTGAGCGAGTGTGTGTGCCACCACGTGTTCTGTGGTGTGCATGAGGTCCGGCCCAGGCTTGGACTCCAGAAGTGAGTCCTGAAGAGGATTACGGAAAAGAGAGGAGGACGAGGACGAGGAAGAGGAGCTGGGCACAAGACAGGAGAGAGGGAACATCTGCCTGCTGAGGAGAGAAGAGGTAGAAGGTGGCTTGTTCAGTTCCTCCTTCATCTTCTCTGCCTGCAGATGGAGGAGAAAGAGAATGTTAAACAAAGAGTCAATGAGTCTTTTGTTCTTCATTTTATGTTATTCATAAAAGTCTTTGTTTCCATAATGACCTGTCGTAATGAGCTGAAATGGTCCTTCCATGTGGCTGCGGCCTTCCTGAATGCTTCATGCCGGCGAATCAGCTCCTCTACCTCGTCTGTCCCCCCCCCTGTTTCACGAGTGTTTGGAGTGATTGGTTCTTTGATTGTGAGCCAGGACTGCTCGGCCAATCCTGGCTGGGTAGACTGCAGCCTCTGCTGGGCTGGAGGGCACAAATAGAGCTTATGGATAACTCTGAAGGAGAATTAAATTGGTAGACATTTGACATGATGTTACAACAAAGTTATCACTGACCTTGCTGAAGCTTCTCCCAGTGCTGTTCCCATCGCTCATTCAGGTCTTTCTGCTTTGCCATGACATATTCAAGCTTTTCCTTTACCTGGATCAGAGGGTATAGATATTGTAATCATTTATGAGCAGAACACTGATGGCAAATTATCCATGTCTTATGCAGGGGCACAAAATGGGTGTATTCAATGCAAAGGTGCGCCACGAAAGAATAGCACCAAAACCATTTCTTACAAAATGTATTTAATGTGACTGTTACATAACAAAAAGAAGAAAATTATATCCTTAGATCTTTACACTACTGTTCAAAAGTTTGGAGTCAGATTTTTTTTTATTAAAATGATTTCCGAATGACACTTCAAGTGACACTTAAAAAAAAAACACATAAAGTTTTAAAATACATAGTGATTAAAACACAGTAAAGTTTTTGGTACTTCTTTGGTTTTCTGTATGCGTTTGCATGTTTTAAAGACATAGTTCACCCAAAAATAAAAGTCATTATTTAATTGCGTTTCTTTGTTCTGCTTAACAAAAATGAAGATATTTAGAAAAATTTTTGTAACCAAACATTCTTCAAAATATCTTCTTTATCTTCATTCTTCGGAAAGAAATTCATACAGGTTTGGAACAACATGAAGGTGAGTAAATGATGACAGAATTTTCATTTTTGGGTGAACTATCCCTTTAAGGTGTGCACATAAATGATTTAGTTTTTGAGTATGTGTATACCTCTTCAGCTGCAGGGTTGCGTGCAGCAAGTAGCATCTTTCCCATTTCCACGCAATGCACAAAGTTCTTGCTCTTGTTATCTATCTTGCTCTTCAAAATCTGATGTTGGGACATCATGCCCTCCAGCACAGAGAGGTCCCTGACACGTACACAAGGACCCACCCAACACCGAAACCCACGCCCAGACACAAACAAGAAACATGCACACACATTATCCTGATGAACATTGCCTATCGTGATAGGTTTAAAATTGAAATCCAACGGCATATTCAGGATGATTCCGATAGTTCTATAAATGATCTGGTACCTGGCATCGTCAGTCGAGCCAATCTGTCCCATGATTCCATCCATCCACATGCTCAGTTCTCGCACCACAGCAAAGAACTGGATCTTATCGGTTACTGTGGTAACCTGAACACGACTGCCCTCACATGCAACAAGGAGCTCTTTCCAGGCCTGCATCACTTCCTGTTCACGGCAAAAAATGGCATCTGCCTTCTCCCCGGCGTAAATTGCACGCAGCTGAGCTGCATTTTCTTGTAGTTGGCGCACCTGAGGGGGCAAAGGTAGAAACAAAGGTATGTGTTATTATGTATTAAAACTTGACAAACTAACCATAATTAAAATTGTATTGAATTAAAAGCTACTTGTTTCCCTCTTCATTTATTCTGTTAATTCTGTTATTATTAAAGTCATTATGAAATATTTTTTTTACTATTTTTATTTATTTATGGAATTTTTATGGAATATACATGTAGCAATATACATTATTAAAATATTTTTAACTGTAATAAAATAAAAAAAATCATGTGCCCTCATAATCTTTAATCAAAATAACTTCCCTCTCCCTCTTCTCTTTTCCGTTGTTTACTTGTTTACTGGCATGAGAGCGGGACAACCTGTCACTCACATGAGATCACAGCAATAGCAAACTACACCAATCCAATCAATTCCCATTAGACAATATGAAGTCCCATCCTACATTTTGTCTTGTTTGAGAAGCCGTTTCACTCCTTTTCATGCCGACTTTAAAGTATACAGCACTGTGTGATGGTTGTAACTGTGTTTCTTAGTGTTATTGTGCTCATCGGCTGAAATGGGAACCACCCCTTTCTGGGTCAGGAGGACGAACCAGCCTAAACACTTATTTATCGTGGCGGCTGCACCTGGTCAGAACAGGTGTTGTTGTTTTGTGTGAGTGTGAGCTATTGTGAGTCTTACCTGCGAGACCAGCAGCTGCAGGGAATGCTCGAAAGAGTGCAGAAGTCTCTGCAGTGTGCCAGGGTTGGCCGAGCTCACCTGACAGGACCTAACCTCTGGCAGCTGTCTCATCTTTCCCTCAATCTGGACCAGCACCTACAAAACACAAACACAGATACGTACATTGATGATCCTTCAATATGTCTATTAACTGTGAATGTGTTTAAAAAACATGCTTTATGGTTGTATGTGTGCTTGTATACCTCCTGACAGTCAGTGAAGAACTTGTGCAACTGGTACGAAGCTGCGAGCATCTGCGCTCTGGTCTCCATGAGCTCCAGAAGATCCGCCCAGGACTCGTTCAGTCCGTCCTTCCACTCGGCGATGGTGGCAGCATCAGAGTGACTGCAGTCAATCATCTCATTCACCATCTTATTGACAGAATCCATCTGTTTCTGACCCACTGCACGTGTCTCAGAGGAGAACCGAGTAAAGCTGCCCTGCAGAACCTTAGAAAATTAAATAACACAAAAACAACATTTCAGAGATGAGTTTAAAGAAGTTGAGACATTTCTGAGTGAAACAAAATATTTAATGGGGAAAGACGGGACTTTTTTATTATTTTTTATAGTAGCTTAAAACATTGCCTAAACAGCCATTTGTTTATTGGTTAATAGTATTTCCTGTCTAAGGGACGTCAGCAGAAAAGGAAAATTCTTTCAGTGGAAGAGCAAATTCATTTTGGGTTCATTTTGATTTCATCTTGACTGGAAGTCAGTATATTACATCCCTGAGTTAAGTGAGTGGGTGATACCGTAACATGCTCCAGGTCCTGGCCTAACTCAGTGGAGCTGGCAATGGCCTCCCTTTCAGAGATCCATTTCTCCAGTGCCTCCACCTCTCGCTTCAACTGATACAACCAGTACTGCTGCTCCAGCTTTGTTTTTCTCTGCTCCACCAGGTCTTTCAGAGACACATACAGCCGGTCTATGTGAGCCTGCTGTTTGGTGATTTGCTCACTGAGATAGAAGCAAGAGAAAAAAAAAGATAGACAGAGGTTAAATTCTGAGAGAGGGCCACACTTCATTTATTGCAAATCGATATATCTACCATTTGTTTTTTCATGTTTTCAAAAGAAGTATCTTATCAAGGTTGCTTTTTTTATTAAAAGCAATAATAACAGTAATATTGTAAATCATTATAAAAATGTCAAACTGTTTTCTATTTGAATATATTTTAAAATGTAATTTATTCCTGTAATGGCAAAGCTGAATTTTCAATAGCCATTCCTCCAGTCTTTAGTGTCACATGATCTTTCAGAAATCATTCTAATAGGCTGATATGGTAGCCTGACAAGCCAGATCCACATCAAGATGTTGGGTCTGGGAACACACCATTGGCAGGGCTCAATCCGAGGGACTGGATAAACGGTTGTCTTTCAAATTCCCTCTGCACGCAATAGGATAGCGCTACAACCAACCAGAGCAACGAAGAAGGTTACGTAGTCAGAGCGACGTACTTCAGTGCCGTTCTTTGTTCTTTTCTCAAAGAAAAGCTTAACTCCAAGTCTTCAAGAGTCACAGCAAAAGTCATTTTGAAGCACCAGCCATCTTCTTTGTTTTCAAGTAGCATGGAATTCTTTTGCTGTCTATGGGGAATTCACGCGGAACCGTCACAACTCTGCCGTCATTATGTTAAGCCTGCCCACCGACTCTATACACGATGTGATTGGCCTGACTAGAGTTTTATTTTTTTCAGCTCGCAAGCCAATGGAGAGTTGCTAGACGAGATTTCTAGGCTACTGATTTGCTGCTCAAGAAACATTTCTTATTATAATCAATGCTAAAAACAGTTGCGTTGTTAAACATGTTTGTGGAAACCATTATATATTTTTTTCTGAATTCTTTGATGAACAGAAACATTTTAAATGTCTTTTCCGTCACTTTTGATCAAATTAATGCAGACTTATTGAATAAAAGTTTTCATTTCTTTAAAAAAAAATATATATACTGACCAAAATAATGGTAGTCTATGTACAGCATGCTAGAGCCTGATAGACAGCGCAATTAAATATTTTATTATGTAAATCAGAACAAGTGATTGACTGATATGTAAAATGCAGCTAAATAGCTTTTGGCTATGTAATATTGGACCAATTAGTTTTTACTGTGGGATGGGCTACACAGAACAATACAACAGAAATAGAAACCAAGAAACCGACAAAATGTAGAGCCTGCCTGATTAACATGGAAGAGATTTGTTGCAGTGTGCCTGATTTGGACTTGGTGTAAATGAGACATTTATATTTACCTGTCTGGATGTCCCAACTCAAGCATTCGACGGCACTGCTGGGACAGTGAGCCTACTGTCTCTGCATAATTCTCTACTGTTTGCTCTAAAGCCAACTGCTCTTTCAGTAACCTAAGAGTGCTGGTCTCGTCCTACAAAGACAAGAGAGAGAGAGAGAGAAAGAGAGAGAGAGAAAGAGGGAGAGTATATCTTGGTTTACAAAGTGAAAGACAAACAGACCACACTGTATTAACTACAGTTTACAACCCTGCCATAGTCTCTATTCTGAAAATGTTTAATAAACACACACATACACATCCCAGTGTATTAGCCAGTGTATGTTTGTATTTAAGGGTATGTTGTAAAATTGTGTTGTAAAATTAAATAAAAAATGTTTCACAAAAAAAAACAAAAAAAAAACGAAATAATGCTGAGTAATGACGTATGAAAAACAGCATAAATTAATTTCGTTTCTTGCATAAAGGCCCAATTTATATTGTGAAAAATGTATATAATAAATGCCTATTTATTATTTTAGAAAATATCTATTTTCTATTAAGTTAATTATTACTTTTTTTTTTACTCATAGCACTGCACTGTTAGATGCATTATTTATTTATTTGCTCTTTTATCTTTTTATTATTATTAGAATTTTTTATTTTTTTTTTTTATTTTTATTTATTTATTTATTTATTGTAATCAAACTTTTATTTATTTTTAAATACAATTTATATTTTCCCGGACCCCACTTAAAAAAAACCTGATTTAAGTGATAGATGGATTGAGTTTTAGGTACAGTACATACGTTTCCGTTTTCCTCATTGAGGACCTGTAGCTTCTGTCCACTGAGCCAAGACTCGGCCTTGGCTGCCTGGGTATAGTACTGCTGGGCGTGACTTACAGCATCCAGCATCACTGTGCGACGTTCCATCTCTACCTGGAGCACCTCCCACAGCTGCCTCACGTGCCCCGCCCCCTCCCGCACAAGCTCCACCTCTGGGGTCCTCAGGGCAGCAACGGCCTCTGCCCTATCCAGCACCTCCTCGACCCGCCCTCTCCGAGCCTGCATCTCCATCTGCAGTGCCTACATGTCCAATTATTCACACAAGTGAAATATCAATCAAAATTCATCACTGGAAGCCATGAGAACCAGCTCATATCCTCAGTCTTAAACCACAACAATATCCAGAAATCTGCAAAATTACTAATGATGTATCAAAAAACAAGAAGAAGGTAATAATACATTAAAAGTTTGGCTTTTAATGCAAGCTCACTCCAAGAATGATTACTATAAAGATAGCTATAACAGTAACCATATTAGCATCCATACCAATGAAATATAACATTCTGTTTATTATAAGCACACGCTGCAGTTATCTTGTCTGCTGTAGGCATCCCTGTTCTCATAGAATTAGAAAGATTAATGAAACTCATAGTTATCAGTACAGTTATCGTCCTATCGGTGTAAATGGCCCTTTGTAAATGTAGCTGATAATCGATCCAAATTGACTGACAGACTCCACAAGCCATTTGTATATTATTTGGCTGTTGGCCTGCAACACCAGCACTGAAATAAATAAATTCCCAGAGCTTTTATTTATTTTATTTATCTTATTTATTCCGCTTCCTCTCTCTTTTGGAATGTCGGCAGGAAATATCCTCTTACATCACTTACACACATCATTATGAATGTACAAATAACATGATTGTTCAATTTAGAAGTTACAAAAATTGGCATCCCAAACCAAGGAAAAATGTATTAAAGGAAAGAGCAGCATTGACTGTTTAATTACTGTGGTTGTTACTTTGACAACAGGTTTGTAACTCCCACCTCATGGTTTTTGAATAAATGTTGGACACTCTGCAGATTGGTCCCATATTCTGTGGATGAGGCCAAATGTAACCGCTCCTGAATCCATATCTACAAAAAAACAAAATAGAGAAATAGTGGGCTTTAGGTATAGTAAAAGTACATACATTTTTTTCATTAACTTGTGAGTAGTTATAAAGGAATAGCTATGCAGTTTCTGATAGGGTTGCATGATTAAACTGAAACAAAAACCACTTTTTTCACCAAAATAAAAGCTTGGGTGTTTAACGTTTGAAAATTAATAAATGAAAACAAACTTTTAGTACTATAATTTTACAGTTAAATTGTAAAATAAAATAATTATATTTTTCTTTAAAAAAAAATATATATATTTCACAGTGAAATATATATTCACAGCCAAAGTAAAAACATTGAATTTTTCCAAACATCGTGCAGCCCTATGTTCTTAAGTTTGTTTAGAATGTCCTCATGCAATTGCAAAGATTTGAGAGTTAATTGCTAACTTTCTAGGGAGTATCTAAGTGATTATTAAGCTGGACATGTTGACCTTTTTCTGCTTTTCTATTGCTTAGAAAAGTAATAACTTTATTCCTTAACAAGCAGAATAATTTAAGATATGTATTATGTCCAAAGCCCAATATGTGCAAATTTTTATACTTAAATGAGCAATGAGCAAATAGTAATAGGAAGCACCACAAACTAAATGGAGAAAAGAAAGAAACACTCACAATCTCTTCCTCCAGGTCCTGTGTGACTTGGTGCATTTCTTTTGAGGCAAGAAGGATCCGCCTCCTTTCCTTCAGAGGCTCAATAAGACGCACAATTCGGGTCTCCACCACACCTCCTTGCTCTTCTACTTCTGGTCTCTGGGGATCAACGTTGCCCCTGACTTCACCAACACCATGATAAAGCTGCATTTGGGCTTCCAACGACTAAGAGATGAAGATAAAGTGAAATTACAAATGGACATGCAATTTGCCAAATCCAAGGAAATATCATTTAGTGGCTTTTTCTGGTCTCACTTGTATCCTCTGGAGTTGCTGGCTGAAAGTGGGGCGGGGCTGAAGGAGGGTGGGTTGAGTGGTGTGGGCGGAGCTTAGTGTGGGCGGCTGCTCCTGTATGACGTTGAGATGCTGGTCCAGGTCGCTGAGGTTGTGGGTGGGGAGGTCGATAGTGCGGTGGTTCTGGGTTTCAAAGAGCTGGCGAGCCTTGACTTTGGTGGTGTTCTCCAGGTGAGACCAGCACTCTCTGATTTCCTTCAACTTTACCTCTACCACCGATCTCAACTCAGGCTGTTCCTGGATCAGCTCCTCGCCCTCCTACACACACAAATGTAACATAATCCATGGACTTGTTACTGCTCTGGCCCTCAAACATCATCCTTGCCTGAGTGTGTATGTGTAAGATGGAAAGAGATCAAAGTAAAGAGAGTATCTCTTCAGAGCCATGGCTGAAATCCAGCCTCTTAAAATAGGGCGGGCACACACACACACACACACACACACACACACACACACACACACACATATATATATATACATACATACATACATACATACATACACACACACACACACGCATACACACTCACTGTCTCTCTCTCTCTCTCTCCCCGCATCAGTGTGTAAAGGTTCATTCTTCCCTCCAGACACATGAAATTAAATTCACTCCTGAATCTCTTTTCAAAGCGATCTACATCCCTCTTTCCGTCACAGAGCCGTCACTGTGTGTGTGTGTGTGTGTGTGTGTGTACACGTGTGTGTGTCCATACGTGAGTGCATTTGTGTTTCATAATGCAGTGCAGCATTTCTCCTTTTGGCACAAGTCGCCTGCTCCCCTGTACTGCAGAGTGTGTGAGAGAAGGAGAGAGAGAAGGCAGAGAAACAGATGGAGAAACACAAAGACAGATAGAAAAGGGGAGAAACAAAAAGATAGCAAGGAAGCGAAGAAAGAAACAGGAAAAAGGGGATGTTTGGATGGAAAACAAAAAGATGAAGGAGAAAAGGGAATGAGTATGAAGATGGGATGAAAAACAAGATAGCTGGTTCTAGCTGGATGCTAAGGTATTCTGACTGGTTGCTAAGGTGTTTGAGCTGGTTGCTGGGGAGTTCTGACAATTGCTAAGCATTGCTAGATGGTTCTAGCTGGTTGCTGGGAGCTGCTAAGGTGTTCTGGCTGGTTGCTAGGCATTGCAAGGGTGTCTTAGCTGGCTGGTAGAATTTTCTAGCTGATTGCTAAGCGTTGCAGGGGATCAGCATTGGCTGATTGACCTGGGGAGGTCTGACTGGTTGCTGACAGACAGACAGACAGACAGACAGATAAACAGATAGATAGATTGATAGATAGATTTATGTATGCCATCAAAGTATCACAAGAGCGATTTGAAAGCATACAGAGCCATCTGTTCTCTAAACGCAGCATCGCTTTAAGTTGAACACACCTAATGTACGCTCTAAGGACATCATCATGTCCAGCCGCCTGTCTGTCATTGAGGATGCTGAGCTGAGTGAGTCTGGAAGTGGGGGAGAGGGAGGGGCAGGATCTCTCCCCCAAACCCCCTCCACCCCCCCAATAAAAAGATTGGCATGGGGTACTTTCTGTAAGATCATCTCTCAATGCAAACCAAACCAGCTATTAGGCTAACTGAAATAAAACCATGCCAATCTCTAGGTATGGTGAAGGGTATGTGATGATGTGGGGCTATTTTAATTCCAAAGGCCAAGGGAACTTTATCAGGATGTATAGTATCCTGGATCCATGAAATAACTGGCCTTTAAAAATAAAAATCTGCCTGCCTCTATGGGAATTTAACATAGGGGTGTCCTGACTTATGCACCCTATATTTTATGGAAGAACATTTAGTTATATTTACAATACATTATTCATTCACAAAGAAAACTGGTGTCCTTAAAAGGTTGGAGTTTTCCTAATTTTTTTTATTAAGTCATTAAGATCATAAAGATGATTTTTAATTCCTCTTTTTAGTCAACTTTAGCATGGGTGTGTTCACCTGTGCTAAGCAGTGTATCTCTTCAGTGGGTTTTACTGTTTTTTAATGTGTTTTTGAACACTGCAAAAATATCTTTCCAAGCGAATGCCATTGAAAACAAGGTAAGTCTATCCCTCACAGCCTCGCTTTAATACCTGTCATAGCGCTGCTCAGAATAAGGTCTATACGCTCTGTTACAAATATTTTTTGTGATGCGCTCCACAAGCTTCATGAAAAGTCCTTATTTTACAAAAGCACAATGTGAGTGTACGCACATAAAAACCTTTAAAGTTTCTAATGATGTCTTGCGCTTATCTAATAAATGACGGAGTATTTTAAGTTGCTTCTGCTGTTATAACAAGACAACTCCAAAAACCGAGGTACGTACCGAACCCTGACTTCTGTGTACCATTACACCCACATATATATATAATAGCCAGATTATAAATATATATATATATATATATATATGAAGAGTTCAGATGCAAAAGCCTCAAAGTGCCATCTGAAATTTTCTTCTAGAATGATCATTTTTATCAAGCTTGTATATTTAAGGTCAGTAATTTCACTTAAATGGCTATGAAAATGACCTATTAATTGTCATTTAAGTGAAATTATTGAACTTAAATAAACAAGCTTGATAAAAATGATCATTCTAGAAGAAAATTTCTGATGGCACTTAGAGGCTTTTGCATCTGAACTCTTCATATATATATATATATATACACACAGTAAAACTTTGAAATGTTCAAAATTTTCTTACGGTGAGGCATGCCCCCGGACCCCCTTAGAGGGACCGAGATCCACCCACCACAGTTTCACAAAATCCTGTGGGAAACACTGACATAGACAGCGCTTCAGTTTATCATTGTTCCTTCACTCTTCAGCTTCAACTCACACAGAAATTGATTTGTTGAATATTAATGAAAAATTTCAGCATCATCGAATATTTTTTTATTTATTTGAACCAATCAAATTCCTTTTAGATTTATTGTTTATTTTTCAAAAACATTGGATCATTATTAAAATGAGACATCTAGAATTCTAAATTCTAAAATGACCTGTATAACTGTAAAATAGATCCGAGAGTTCTGACACAGCTGTAGGCCTGAAACAAAATCCTGAAGAACAGAGAGAGAGAGAAAAGGAAGCATGTTCCAGATTGCACAGAAAGCAGAATTAGACTCTCCGTCTTCAAATTGAACAGAACAAGCAAACGTCTGACAATTCAAAGTCAAATGCACAATGCGTTTAGACAAAAACTTTGACTTGACTCAGTGAAGCAGAAAAAAAATTCTACACAGCAACACAGAATATTCAACATATATAAGTATTCCCTTGCATCTGCTGGTGAATCTAATTCACTGCAAAATTCAGATTATAAAAAGCCATTTCACTCATCATGAGATAGGTTTGCATGTTTGATATGGTCCACTGAAATCAGCCGAACAAAGCTTTGAAAACGTTGGCAGTACCAGAACAACATTATTCACAAGTTTCACAAAAGGCCTGGAGATAGATGTGAGTGACTCACACCCACATAGAGTAGCCAAGATGCTACTGATTTCCACTGGCATTTACGGATCAAGAGCAGAAAAAACCATGCCATTTATTATAATTGAAGATATTATGTCACACTATGACATTAGCTTTCGCAACCCATGATATGACACTGATCCAGATTACATTAGGGCTGGGTGACCCATTTAATATTCACAGTATATTCACAATGACTCTGTTATTGATCATTTACATGACATAGAAACAGTGAATACAGTGAGAAATTTAATGTGCTTATTTGCAAATTACATTTCTTACAGAAAGTGTCCTTAGACTAGTAGACTAGCAATCCTTTCTTGTGAGTAAGGAGAGTTAAGACAAAGATGTTTTAATAGCAATGTTCACTTAAAGGGATAGTTCACCCAAAAATTTAAATTATCCCATGATTTACTCACCCTCAAGCCATCTTATGCACTGTAAAAAAAAATCTGTTCAATTTACGGTAAAATACCGGCAGCTGTGGTTGCCAGAAATTAACCGTATAAAATAAGGTAGCAACATATTAGGTTTTACAGACTTAACTTAAAATGTACAGAAATAACCCGCATTTCATTATCTGATATTATGTTAATTTACAGACATATTGAAGTATTAATATCTGTTTTGTACCATTGTGATACGCTGACAACCAATCACAGCAATGATGAGAGTCACATGATCAATCAAAGCTCATCACAAGCAGTTCTTTCACAAAAAAGTTAATACTAATATATAGAAGCTGCACAGTTGTCATTCACACAAACATTAAACACCATCATGGTAAAACATGAAATTTTAAAAAGGCAATAAACATTAATTTAACAACATTAAATGTAACATAAAACCCTAATGTATATAACTGTTTAGAAAAAAAAACTAAGAAAATTGTGAAGAAACATAGTTATTTAAACAAAAAATACATCAAATGTGAAGTGTCACGCAGGGAATTGTGGGAATTACAATTTACGTTTTTTCACTGTAAATTATACAATGAGTTGTTCTTTTTCACTTTCAAAAACTGTCAATATAATGGTATTTTACAGTAAAATTACATTAAATGTACCATTAGATCTATCACAGTTATTTACCGTATATAGTAAGGGAACTTTCTGTTAACCAATTAACATTTTTTCACTGTAGCATTTTTATAGTATTTTACCGTTAAAATCACGATAATCTTTTACAGTGTGTGTATATGACTTTCTTCTTTCAGACAAATACACTCGGAGTTATATTAAAAATATATCATTGCTCTTCCGAGCTTTAAAATGGTAGTGAATGGCTGTCCTGATTTTGAAGTCCAAAAAAGCGCATCCATCCATCCATTATAAAAGTACTCCACACGGCTCTGGGGGAGTTAATAAAAGGCCTTCTTTTCTTACACAATGCATTTGTGAAAGAAAAATATCCATATTTGAAACTTTATAAACTAAAATAACTAGCTTCCGACAGATGGCCGTACGCATCAATTTATGGAGAAAGAGTGACCTCTGACCTGACGTATGTTGTATTGACGAAGGTATTGAGGACAGAGCAAAACAAAATACCAGTCACAAATTAGAAGTCTAAAATTAGAATTTTTAAAGAGAAATGTTGGAGGATTTAGGTTTAAGAGAAGAGGAGCTTGAGCTTGTTGACCAGCCCTGTTTGTTTGAACCGCAAGAGGCGTCAAAGCTTACGATAGTCCTACATCCTACATCGCATCAGTGGTTACTCTTTTGGCGTAAGTCGAGGCATAGGCAATCAGCGTAGGCAAGCTAGTTATTTTAGTTGATAAAGTTTAAACTATGGATATTTTTCTTACAAAACCCCATTGATTTGCTTAAGAAGGCCTTTATTATTCCATACAGTCATATGGATTACTTTTATGATGGATGGATACACTTTTTTGGACTTCAAAATCAGGACCGCCATTTAGTACCATTATAAACAATGGAAGAGTCAGGATATTTTTTTAATATAACTCTGATTGTGTTTGTCTGAAAGAAGATATTGTATATTTATATTGTATTCCTTTTTCATTAAATCTCCAAGTACTGATACTGATGTCTATATTAAATGGATTTTAGCCATAATTAAAGCCATTCAACATTACAGTATAACTGAAAGCTATCAATTTTAACATTAAAAAGGCTTAAAAAAATACTATAAATTTACTATAATAAAAAACATTTGTAAGTGAGCTTAAAACAGTCTTCACATGAATTGTACACCAATTGTAATAAAGGTCACATTTATCTATGCCTTTAATATATATATGGGGGGTTTCTACTCATTTAAGACTGTGCTTATGAGGATACTCGACAAACGGGAATTTTGACTGTGTTTTTGTCTGTTCGAGCGCGAAAGAGAACTCAAAGTGGCACAGGCATGCTGTCTAAAGCAGCATTCAGTGTGCGTGTTTCGTTTGTTTGTTCACAGAAAGCCGCTTCACAGACAGCGTGTCTTATCACACTTGAATAGTTTAATAGCACTTGAATGAAAGATACCGTGATCATGTAGCCTACTGTAGCGCAGCCAAGGGATGACAGAAAAAAACCTGATGCTGCATTAATTGTGTTGAATATTTTAATATATTCATATTAAAATATATCATCATCAATATATTTTATATATTGTCAAATTAGATGTCATATTTTTGGCTGTATTTCCCAGTCATATGTCCCATACATTAAAGAAATACATTAAAATATAACAAGTTTTTCTTGTCACATGAAAAGATTTGTAAGGGCATAAACCAGTCTGATTGCTGCCTGAAAACTGATTGTTGACTTTAATAATTCCTGTAAAAGGGCTGCTCCTCTAGGCAAGCTCTGACACAGAGGTATCAGAAAATAAACACAAGTGACATTTAAAATCAGCTTGAATAAAGATTAGCTTAATTATTACAAAGTAGTACAGTCAGCCTAAAGGCTACAGAGTTTAGCATCTTACATCATCTATTCCTTGGTGAACTGTAAATAGCAGCAAACTTCAATAGTAATAAATGGAAAGAAATATGAGAAGAGAAAACAAGGCCAAAACAGAAATATAGCAGGCCCACAACATCTAATAAACTATTCAGAGTACTGTAATTCAAACATGTGACACAAATCCACCACAAGCACACAGTGAAGAATCAACAAGGCATTTGAGTTATTATTATTCATCAAATCATCTATGCAGCAAAACGCATCTGAAATTTCTGGGCATAGTTTGATTGTTTACCACATACAAAACACACTATTCAATCAAGACAGATAAACCTTTGTAGCAAAGTTTCTTCACTTACGTTTAGATCTTCTGGCCAACCTTGATTTGACCAACACTACATGCTTATATCTTTGTCCACACAGCATGTACATCTACCACAAAAAAAAAAAAAACACACACACACACACACGCCAAACCATGGACCTGAAATATCAGCATTTCATGGATTCATATTTTGGTAACTCTTGGTTTTGTACATACTTTTGAGACAATTTATCATTTGGGAAACATTCAGCTCATGCCTGTACATCAGCTTTTCACCCACTGTCAGCATGAAAAAAAAAAGTAGCAGTACCAGCATCTATGCAGTCATACAGCAACACACGATGCACCATGTCACATGGTTCCTTGCTATTTTCTGTGATCAGCAATACTAGGAGATATCTTACTAATACCCATCATACCTTTAGACTGATTTACATTATAATCACATTAAAGTCCCCACCATCCCACAAGATGCCGTATGGTTTCAGACACTTCACAGTGCTATTTAAAAATTCAACCATGACACATCAGATGCACCAGGTTGTACTGTTGTGTATCAGGTCATGATAAGCAATTTTTCAGGACAGCATGTACCAGATAAGAACATGTCATCTGGGATAAAGTATTGTATTGCAGGGCATAAAGCACCATAGACTAACTGAAACAGAGCATGTAATGTAACATGCTATACAGCATTTAATGGCAACTGATATTAAAAATAAGATGTGATACATGTAGTTGTAAAGACAGTGTGGTTGCATCCTGATATTAAGGACAGCAGAGGATCCGTCTTTTCCACCGGCCTTGTCAATCCACTACTGCTCTTCATTTCCACTATCAAGCATTCCATGACCATTATCACCACCAATGTTTCTTCTTGTTTACACCACTAAGGTTTTTTTTTTTGTGAGAATATCAGCTTGAGCTTGAGTCATTTTCAATGTCAAATGCTTAAGTGAATGTAAGAAGCATCAAAACATTAGAATTTATGGATAACCATTAATTTTAAGATTAAGACATTTTCTTTAATAAAGGTGAGAAAATGCCCTTCAAGAAATTGTGCTGTCTTCAGCTCATCTTGAATCAAATAATCTTTTCTCAATACATCCACAATCAGGACCAAATGCCCTCAACTAATCCACAACCAATGTTAAATCTGTCCTCGGCCTATCCACAAACAATACCGAATCTTTCCTCAATTTATTCTCAACCATTTCTGAATATGTCCTTAACAGATCCTCAATCTGTCCTTAACCCAATCTTAGCAAACCCTGAATCTATCCTTAATAAATCTACAATCATCCTTCACAAAACTGAGTCTTATTTTTTCTCCTGATTTTGTCATACTTCTTATGCAATCTGTTTTTTTTTACCCACAATCCCTCTTAGCTCTGTATTTATTTCCATACGTCCCAGAGTAAAGGTAAGGTCTGACAAGCATTTATATTTATCTAAATATTGTAATGCAATTTTCTTATGCTCATCAAGTCTGCATTTATTTGATCAAAAATATAGTAAAACTAAAATAGTGTTGAAAACAGTTGATATTGAGTGCTGCTTGATATTTTTGTGGAAACCGTGATAGATTTTAAAAACAAATCTTTGATGAATAAAAAGTTTAAAAGAACAGCATTTATTTGAAAAGAAATCTTTTGCGTCTTTACTGCTACTTTTGATCAATTTAATGCATCCTTGCTGTATAAACGTTTTGATTTCTTTTTTTCTTTGTTTAAACCTTACTGACCCTAAACCTTTGAATGGTAGTAGTGTATACACATCCTTATATTTTTTATTCTTATATATTTATATAAATTTACAAAGAAACTGTGGTCATGTATAAACTAGCCAATGTGTTGAAAAGTATTGGAGCCCATGGAGTTACCTGAAAAGCACCATGTGTAAGTAGCATCTACCTGAAAAAAAAAAAATCCTCCCCTCTCCCCATCACATTTCTTTCATTTCAGCCCTTGTGACTCACCTGTTCAATCTTGGCAAGCCATTCTTTGTTGCGGGCCAGTTCAGCCATGAAGGCCTGGTGCTTCATCCATTTCCTGTGCAGCTTCTGAGCTTCATCTCGAGCTCCATCACGAGCTGTCAGCATCCTATCGGCCTCTGGGAGCTCTGCTCAGCTATACCATACACACATGCACAGAGCAGTCAGCAGACAGCTACGACACAGACACACTCTATCACAATCTTTTAGCCATCATTTACACACACACAGCACTAGGCCCCATATATTCAATAGCAATGCAACATTGCAGCAACACGAAAAACCTCTCCCCCTCCACCACCAACACACACACTTCCCAAAAATCTCCAGAGCAGAGGAGAGAGCAGCACCTCAGCAGAATGTGCAGCAGCAGTGGGTTCTGGTGCTCAGGGGTGGGGGATCCACTGGGTCTTCATGTCCTCCAGGTTAGCGTCCAGGCCCCTGCAGTTCTGCTGCAGTATCCGTGCGTCAGTCCAACGGCTCAGAAAAAACAACCGGTACGCACGCACACACAAGACAGACACCCACCAAAAGCGTTCAGTCTCCTAGAGAATCTTCAGCGGCAATGACTCCTGCAGTTTCCTGAAAAAAAAACACTGCATGATAATCCCTCAGGCGAGACAAGGACCTAATGCCGCGTCTTTGCCTGCCTGTATACGTCCGCGTCAGGGCGAAGCTCTGGTTTCAGCGCTGCGTCCAGAATCGCTACGCCGTCCTGCTGTCGACCTGGGTGGATGGGGGTTCGTCGGAGGAGTGGGAGGAGTTGCCGATGTGCGTGTATGTTTGGGGGTGGGGGGTGGGGGGGTGGCGGATAGCAGATTTAGACACGTAAAGACACAAGTTACCCTCTTTGAATGAGCTCACGCACTCACAAACATTGTGCTGCAGAGGATCCGACGGCTGAATGGATACACACGTGTGCTTTTGTGGGCAGATTCTCATGTGCTCTAGTGTGATTGCAATGCAGCATGCTGCAGTCTCTCTCTCTCTCTCTCTCTCTCTCTCTCTCTCTCTCTCTCAGCGCAGAGAAAACCACCTCAATCCTATCAACACACTTTACTGCAGTGCCTCAGAGTGAGGGAGGGAGTGAGAACAAGAAAGAGGGAGAGGCAGTGGGAACGAGAGAGAGACAGGGGAAAAAGGGAGGGGGTGGTAGATGATGAAGGCAAAGGGGGGTGGCAGAGACGGAGGAGAGAGAGAGAGAAAGAAAAAGACGAGCCATAAGGATGGAATGTTGGCTACAAAGGGAGATAGAAATACTGTAGGAGAAACACACCTCGTAAAGGGCAAGGAAAAAGAGAAAAGGAGTGACAGGTGTAAAGGAAAGGAAAGAAAAAGAGGCGACATTTTTCAGTGTCACTAGGGACGTTTAGCTGCACCGTGGGGGCAGGAGGGTGTGTGTGTGTGTGTGTGTGTGTGTGTGTGTGTGTGTGTGTTAAGGGACAGTAAGGAAAGGAGAACAGATTGGTTTAGAAAACAACCACAGGGATGCTGAGGCATTGGAGGTCACAGTCTCAGCAGTAGTGTTGGGCAGATGCCACACAATGTGTGTGTGAGGACATTCAGAAAAGATGATGTGTGTATGTTACATGTGCACTGAGAAAGATACTGGCCAGATTAACTTGAGAGGTGGATTGTGTCATTACAAAGGTCAAAAGGGAAACCTGAAGGTTCAATGGGAGATATCTTGACTGTGTGTCTATAAGGCATCTGTCATCATTTCAAACAGCTGAGTGAGAGCAGAGGAAAGGACACACACGTGTCACTGTAGCATAGCTGCTTCTGATTTAAAGGGACAGGCACATTTTAGAAATGCACACACCCAGAAAATAGAGGTTTGGACTGGAATATTTCTGAAGAAACTTAAGCTTTCAGAAACAATTAAAGCAATTAAGCATTAAAATTAACTGCAGGATTTGGTTTAAGAGGAAATATAATAATAACAACATATTATTATATGTGTAAGAAAATAACAATCTGTATGATACCCTGGGTGCTTGTTATATTTTGGGCCAATGGTTTGCACAAGAATAAAATTAAACTTTTAGAACTTTGTAGCTTTAAATGTTATATTTGAGATATGCTACTGCATGGGTTTTCAAACTGGGGGTCGCAGGAAATTTGACAGTAAAACAATACAGTAATAAATAATACAAACACACACACACACACACACATACACATAGATACTGTACAAGTATTGGGACACCCCTCCAAATCATTGAATTCTGGTTTTCCAATCACTTTCATGGCCACAGTTTTATAAAATCAAGCACCTAGGCATGCAGACTGCTTCTACAAACATTTGTGAAAGAATTGGTCACTCTCAGGAACTCAGTGAATTCAAGCGTGGTACCTTGATAGTATATCCATAGTAAATATTCCACGGTCAACTGTTAGTGGTATTATAACAAAGTGGAAGCAATAGGGAACCACAGCAACTCAGCCACGGAGTGGTAGGCCACGTAAAATCACAGAGCGGGGCCAGCACATGCTGAGGCGCAAAGTGTGCAGAAGTCTGCAGAGTCAATAGCTACAGACCTCCAAACTTCGTGTGGCCTTCAGATTAGTTTAAGAACAGTGCGTAGAGAGCTTCAAGGAATGGGTTTCCATGGCCGAGCAGCTGCATCCAAGCCTTACATCATCAAGTGCAATGCAAAGCGCCGGATGCAGTGGTTTAAAGCACGCCGCCACTGAACTCTAGAGCAGTGGTGACGTGTTCTCTGGAGCGACGAATCTGTCTGGCAATCCGATGAAAGAGTTTGGGATTGGCGATTTCCAGGAGAAAAGTACTTGCCTGACTACATTGTGCCAAGTGTAAAGTTTGGCTCCCAACTTTGTGGGAACAGTTTGAGGATGACCCCTTCCTGTTCCAACAAGACTGCCCACTAGTGCACAAAGCAAGGTCCATAAAGACATGGATGAGTGAGTTTGGTGTGGAAGAACTTGACAGGGCTGCACAGAGTCCTGACCTCAACCCGGTAGAACACCTTTGGGATGAATTAGAGCGGAGACTGTGAGCCTTCTCAGCACCCAACATCAGTATCTGACCTCACAAATGCGCTTCTAGAAGAATGGTAAAAAATTCACATAAACGCACTCCTAAACCTTGAGGAAAGCCTTCCCAGAAGAGTTGAAGCTGTTATAGCTGCAAAGGGTGAGCTAACTCCATATTAAACCCTACGGATTAAGAATGGGATATCATTAAAGTTCATGTGCATGTAAAGGCAGACGTCCCAAAACTTTTGCCAATAATAGTGAATATATATATATATATACTGCTCTGCCTGGAGCAGAAGGACCGTTCTCTGGAGGACCACACCAGAGATTTTTTGGCGTGTCTCCCAGAGGCCGGTCCTTGGAAGGATTTCAGCGCTTTTGTCGAGTGGGTGCTGGTAAACAATGGATCTGCATTCCCCATCGGCCCAGAGGAGGACTTTCCAAGCCCCACTCAGGATCTAAAACCCCGCCAGCCATCACCTCACTGCAGAGATACGACGCCAGAGCCCACCACAGACAGAGAGAGCGAGCCTGCCTCAATGGACCATCACTCCTCCTCCTTCCATCGACCTGTTGGCTTGGCTTTGGGTTTTCTCTCCACCCCTTTGGCTCTGTCTGGCTCCGCCTCAGTCCCACCGCCTCTACCTCAGTCATCGGGCACCCTGGCTCCACCTCGGCCTCCAGGACCATCATGTCGCCCTGTCCCATCTGCTCTCCGTCTGTGCTGTTACTTATTCCAAAATAGATTAAATTAATTATTTTACTCAAAATTCTACAAACAATACTAGATAATGACAACGTTAAAGAAGTTTGTTTGAAATCTTTTTTTACGCGGTTCGGCCGTTCATCCACACGGAAACGCAGTATCAGGTCACTGAAACCGAACATTTTTGACAACCCCTGCCAGGGTGAGGATTTTCAGAAACGCCGGTTGCAGTGTTGTCGAGTAGACGGTAAAACCTGAGTTTTTCCTTGCGACGTCAGAGTGTGTACCGTTATCCACTGTGTTTGACGTCAGATTGTGCGCCGCTGACGGCTTCTGATTGGCCAACGTGGCTTTATGGTTAGGGTTATATCACCGCCTGCTGGTGTTGAATGCTCTTGACAGCGCTTGATATTGTGTTTTTGCGTTTTCACGTAGACGAAGATTTTTTTTTAAACGCAGGAGGAAAAAACTTTGGTTATAAAAATACCCGTGTCGGTGTGGACTAGGCCTATATTAGGTCCCTGACTCCCACAGTTAACAGCGCATGTCAGAGCACAAACCAAACCATGAAGTCCAAGGAATTGTCTGTAGACCTCCGAGACATGATTGTATCGAGGAACAGATCTGGGGAAGGGTATAGAAAAATTTCTGCAGCATTTAAGGTCCTAATGAGCCCAGTGGCCTCCATCATCCATAAATGGAAGAAGTTTGGAACCACCAGGACTCTTCCTAGAGCTGGCCGCCCGGCCAAACTGAGCGATCGGGGGAGAAAGGCCTTAGTCAGGGAGGTGACCAAGAACCTGATGGTCACTCTGACAGAGCTCCTGCGATTCTCTGTGGAGAAGAACAATCATCTCTGCAGCACTTTTGCAGATGGTCAGACAGAAGCCACTCCTAAAAGGCACATGACAGCCTGGCTGATGAAACAAAGATTGAACTCTTTGGCTTGAATGGCAAGCATCATGTCTGGAGTAAACCAGGCACTGATCATCACTTGGCCAATACCATCCCTACAGTGAAGCATGGTGGTGGCAGCATCATGCTATGGGGATGTTTTTCAGCGGCAGGAACTGGGAGACTAGTCAGGATCGAGGGAAAGATGAATGCAGCAATGTACAGAGACATCCTTGATGAAAACCTGTTCCAGAGCATTTTGGACCTCAGACTGGGGCAACGGTTCATCTTCCAACAGGACAACGACACTAAGCACACAGCCAAGATAACAAAGGAGTGGCTATGGGACAACTCTGTGAATGTCCTTGAGTGGCCCAGCCAGAGCCCAGACTTGAACCCAATTGACCTATGGCTAAGCCACGCCCCAAAACGCGATGAGCCAATCACAGTGCACATAGTTACCCAATACACTCGGACATTCTCTGCTTCCACGTCCATTGAAATGCATTGCAGTTAGTCAGTTTTCACTCGTTTTTATATGTTTTTTCTTGTCATTTTAAGTTTAAAATGGTCAAACGGTGTGCATGGGGTACATGCAACTCCGACACTAGGTATCCCGAGAGGCTTGGTGACGGTGTGTATTTTTCCACTTTCCCAAGCCACATCTCAACCGCGATAAGTGTCTGCTCTGGATAAAGTTATGCGGTAACTTAGACCACAACACCAACTAAACGTGGACAAATTAAACAAGGATGTCTACATCTGTTCTAATGTAAGTCAACAACGTATTTGAACGTTATCTTTAACATCTAACGTTAGACTAACATTAGAAAACGTTAACGTTAGCTTCTAGCTGCGTTGTACATCATGTCACTTAGCTTCATTAACGTATCTGTAAAATAACCGAGATAACAAATGTTAGCAATGTTGTGCTGAATGATTCATGTGTAAATACTGTAGCACCAAACTAACAGAGAGGTACTTTTGGTAAAGATGGTAAAAAGGATTGTCCTGGAAACGTTTGCAACTTAGACCTGTACATATTTAATGTGATCATGAACCATTAATTACATATTGAAGCACAACCTTTTAGACAACTTTCTACCAAAAACAACAGGGGAACTTTGTGAGTTTTTTTTTAACAAACTTCAACATAACTAAATATTCAAACTATTTACATACAGTGTCAATAGACAAGAGGTGATGTTCAAAAGGTCATTGATTTGAGTTGATTTATTGTGAGTAATAACTCCTAATAAAATGCTATATAAAAATCATCAATTGCCTCCTGTGAAATGTCTCCTGTGACAGCTGCCAAAGCGCCTCACCGAATGTTGACTGTTTGTCCGAGTAAGTGGAGGGGGCGTGGCTTAGCCATAGGTCAATTGAACATCTCAGGAGAGATCTGAGAATGTCTGTGCGCCCTAACCAACCTAGTGGAGCTTGAGAAGTTCTGCAAACAAGAATGGGAGAAACTGGCCAAAACAAACGTGTGCCAAGCTTGTAGCGTCAAAAAGTACTCAAAAAGACTTGAGGCTGTAATTGGTGCCAAATATGCTTTAACAAAGTATTGAACAAAGGCTGTGCATACTAATTTTTTATTTATTTATAAATTTGCAAAGATTTCAAACAAACCTCTTTCACGTTGTCATTATGCGGTATTGTTTGTAGAATTGAGTAAAATAAATTAAATCCATTTTGGAATAAGGCTGTAACATAACAAAAATGTGGAAAAAGTGAACCACTGTGAATACTTTCTGGTTGCACTGTACATACACACACACACACATATATATATATATATATATTTATATGTATATATATATAACACACATTCAAAAGTTTGGGGTCAGTAAGCTTTTTTTACTGCTCACCCAGGCTGCATTTATTTGATCAAAAATACTGTAAGCACTGCCCTAAAATGTGTATAAAACTACAATGTACTGTATAGCTTGTTAGAATTGACTGCAGCTACCAAAGAGCCTGTTTCTCAATAAAGAATTCTGCTGAAGATACACTGAGTTACCTGGTCTTCGCCTCATTAATTGCTTTTGTCATCCTGTACACGCTGTAGTTTTACGTTCTAAATGTTTTACTAGGCATTACTTACACAAACTAATAACTAATATTTTGCTCATTAGCAACTGAAGCACGTCCATTAGGTTTTTTCATTTGATTGTTTGTTGTTTTTCCATTTTTAACTTTAAAATTTTTAATAATTCTATGCAACCCAGTGTGCCCAGTCAAAGATTAAAGATTTGAACAATTACCACGTTAAAAAGCAACATATATGAGCATAACAGTAAAATTATTCACCTTCGTTTTCGTAATTCGCTGGATGTCAGCACTGCATAAACTTGTCTCCTGTTTAAATCTAAAGGCCTTCAGCCGTTTGGCGCCCCCCTGTGGACAACATGTTCTAAACTCCAACAAGACAAATATTACAGAATAGTACAAACAATAAAGGACAAAATGCGAATAAAATGTTCATGTGAAATGTTTGGGAGCATTAATATGAAACCAGTGTAAACACAGTTGTTTGTATATATGCATATGAACAATGATATCACATCACACATACATATTCTATTAATATTAACTTGTCACAAAAAAAACTGGTTAGCAATACAAATACAAATGACTGTAGGAGTTTTAGTCATTTTTTGTTTGTTTTTGTTTAAAAGGATAGTTCACCCAAAAATGAAAATATTGTGATAATTTACTCACCCTCAAGTGGATCCAAATCTGTATGAATTTCTGTCTTCTGCTGAACAAAATTTACTAGGGAAAAAATACTATGGAAGTCACAATATTGTGTAATGTTAATGTTGCACTAACAATATTGGCTCTCTTCAAGAGCAACAAAGGGCAATGTTGTGTCAAATGTAGGAGTGAGGATCGCGAAGGATCCTTAAACATGACATTACCACAAAACTTGAGTCACAATTTGTTAATTGCATTAGGGCAGATGACGACCTACTGTATGTGGTCAAAATATTGCTTAGTTTCTAATAAAACTTTCTTGTCAATTTCTTTTTTCTATTTGCAAATCAGACACATTTTTATCAATTACTGGCCCTTTAAAAACAGCAACATCCCCACACACAAGTAATGGTTTGTTCTTTGTCTTTTCAAATTATTTCACTTTAATTAACCTCGTTAATCTGCATGAAGGGAGCTAAAGACGAGCATGTACAATCAGGTGTTATTAATCAAAGCTCCAGGACATGCAGTGTGTGTGTGTGTGTGTGTGTGTGTGTGTGTGTGTGTGTGTGTGTGTGTGTGTATGTGTGTGTGTGTGTGTGGTTGAGAGGGTGGTTTTGTTTAGAAGGCATGTCAAGAGAACCATGAATGTGTGAGCAGGCGTGAATTTCCAGTAACATCTAGCAGGCCAGTATAATGTGCAGTATGCACTACAGAATGCACCTTGAAGTCATTGGGTCAGGCAGATGTTATTACTGCTCATCAGGAATGACCTAGTCAATGTTGCCATGGTGATACTGGCAGCCAGCAGCATGCTGCATGTGCCAGTCCATATCAACATCTCAGATGGCCAGTGGGCACATGAAGCAGTTTTTTTTTCTTTTCTTTTTTTTTTCTTTTCTACTGGCTATAATTGTTCTCTATACTCAATTATTCTCTGACAAACCAAAAAATAACAAATGAGGAAGATCAATAAAAAACGTTGTCGTTTTTAAAAGTTACCATGTTTATCACTATACAATAATAATAAAACACACAATCTACATAAATTAACTCAAAATAAATTATTCTATGAACTAAAAACTGAAACACAATTGTACCCCTGTAGACAATTTACAATTTACACTGGTCTTTATTTACTTTCCCTGGTCTTTGCTCTTCGCTCCCCTTTTTCCTTATTATCTTCTTCAATCGTGTGGTTTCAGTTCTAAAATTGTGCAAAAGTAGGCTACTATAAGTTTTTTTCCCCCCATTTCGTTATGAGAACACAATATAGCCTAATCATATTTTTGAATAAAAAGAATAAAAACCGGGATTTTATTATGTGATACTATGAGTCGCATTTTCAGTAATCATGGTTTCAAAACTATGTTTGTTATTATTGGTTGCTGTTGTCGTTTCTGAGATATAAAAAGGAACGGTGTTTTGGATTAGCGTAACGTTACGCGTTTTTGTCACGTTTCGACAAAATATCGCGATAAGTAGAAATAAATATAGTTGAGTCTTTACAGATTATCTGAACACTATCAACTTCTACGTTGTCGGTGGTATAATTAACATGAGTCATTAAAATACTAATAATATTGTATTCATATGTATGCTTGGTTATGTATCTCGACCGTTAGGTGGTAGCATCGTGCAAGAGCAAACAGCGCGAGACCTCACTGGTGCGACCCGGTATTAATGCTCTGAGTGACGTCTTTACTTCCTCTTTGCTCCTGCGCCGCGAGGGCAACCATGGTGCGTAATGTTGTCCTGTGGACTTTCATCCAAAATCTGTTTTAATCCTAAATATGTGAACAACTTAGCCCTAAACAAACTGCACAATGTTAATGTATATAGCGTCGGTATTATACAAAATGTTATATTGGGTTGTTAATATGACGAATGAGATGATTATTCTCCTTTACTTGCGGACTTCGCGAATAGTGATGTAGATGTTTCAATTGTAGCAGCATATGATTGGTATTTGAAATAAGCTTAATTGAAAGCTTGTTATTTGTCTTTGTATATTCGAATGCATTATTCACACCTTTTTAGTTACGGAATTTTGTGTAAATTTAGTGAAAGTACTGATTAGCTCGAGTGCTAGTTTGTCTCTTGCTGGTTTTCAGCGCCGCTGTAATGAACTCCGACTGCATGAGATTTCATTAGGAGATGTGTTTTTCCGTAGGTAAACGTACCGAAGACCCGCAGGACTTACTGCAAAAAATGCAAGAAGCACCAGCCACATAAAGTGACCCAGTACAAGAAGGGCAAAGACTCTCTGTACGCCCAGGGTAAGTCCTGAGAACTGGCTGGGACGTTGAACCGTGTAGATTTCACTGTCTGAATAATTAACTGCATTTGTTTAACTGTTCTTTTTAGGGAAGAGGCGTTACGACAGAAAGCAGAGTGGTTATGGAGGACAAACGAAGCCTATTTTCCGAAAAAAGGTATGTTGGGTGTTGCAGATTTGTGCCAAAGTATGGAAGCCACAGTGGCCATGTGTCCAAGTCAAAATAGCTTCAATATTGTTCCAAATCAGTACTGCTGTTCATTTTAAATTTACCTGATTTTATTTGGCTATTTGAAGCCATTTTCTATCATTGAAGCACCTGGTGTTGTTGCAACAAAGATTAGATACTTCAAATGAGCAATGAAGGCCATTCGGTTTAATTATTCAACAAAGAGTGCAACTTATCAGTATACAACACAAACTAAAACTAAATCAGTATACAACTAAAACTTTGGGTTATTGCTTATGTGCTTAAATGCCTTTATTTGGCATTTGACTAAATAACATGGACCCTTAGATTTACATGTGATCTTATCGTTTTTAGGTTATAAAACTGGCCAGTACTAACTACAAATGAATGAGAACTGAAAGTTTTTTTTGATGACTTCTAATTTGGATGTAGTGGTCATATGTTTTCAACATTGCATTTGTGGTGTAAGCATCTCAACTGGTTACAGGATATGCATTGAAGTTGTAGGTTACTACCAGGTGTAAACAATGTTTTGTTTTGCCTGACCACTTCCAATAGGATCAACAGATCTTAATACTAGGGACCTAGTAGATTTCATCCTAAAATCTAGATTTTGTTTATGCACGTGTTCAGATTAAAGCATGCGTATGCCAGAACCTGCACAATTCTCTTTATAAAACGAAGTCAGCGGAAGATTGCGCGTACATGCGTCTCCACCCTAACTCTATGAAATAACTATAGAGTTTGCAATGCCTAGCTTAACTATTCATATGCATGTTCCCATCCACGTGATACCATGTTTAACAGTACTAGACATTAGGAAAATGTGAGATCTGGATTATAAATGCCATGTGTGCAGTCACATTACATTGCTAAAAATAATTCAGTAGCCTTATGTTTTAGAATAAATGTTATCAATCTCAGTAAAAGCAAAATTGTGTAAAATACTTTTCGGAGAAGAGTTACTCATTCTTTTCCACTGGTCAAATAATATTTGTAATTGTTATAAACAAATCAAATATATACAATTTTGCCTTTAAAGTAACCATGTTTATACAGTATATTTTTATTATTGGACAAAACGTAAAAAAAAAAAAGCAAATCTTACGAGTCCTCAATACAATTGTATCTTTCATAATGTTGGGGCGATCACAGGAGTTATCATTAGGATACTGTCTGCCTGCACATGACATCAAAAGCACACCTCTGTGCAGTAGTGGTTGTGCATCATTGACACCGGACCTTTTCAAACTGACCAATGGACCGTTCTACCACCGAACAAAGTGCGCATTGTTCTCCCAAGGATATTCTCAGAACAGGAGTTCTGTGATTGAGTTTAAAGAGGAATTCTCTTGCACCTGGCACTCTTTTCTGACATTAAAACGGAGCATGCCACAAGTGTTCAAAAGCAGCACATCCTTCTAAATAATAATTTGTGTAACTTATGGATAATGTAATTTGACTGCTTAAATGTTTAATCTGTGTATATCAAAATGAAAAATGTTAAATCACTGTTAATTACTTGACTAACTCCAGTAAAACTATTGATCATATGGGTGTTTACATATCAGGTGTGATAGTCCCTCTTTTTGCCGTAGGCTAAAACCACAAAGAAGATTGTGCTGAGGCTGGAGTGCGTGGAGCCCAACTGCCGCTCAAAGAGGATGTTGGCCATTAAGAGATGCAAACATTTTGAGCTGGGAGGAGACAAAAAGAGAAAGGTAAGCTAAATGCACATCAGCTGGTTAAAGATCAAGTAAAAAGGCAAATTTGATCCTATTTGTACTGATAAAACATGAGGAACAAGTGAAATGGTGGTTTGAAGGTGTTATTTCAGTCATTAATTGTCTTCTGGGTTTTTACTATCATGGAAAACTGGTAATACTTTGATTTGTAATTTGTGCATGGAAATTCATTTGAAAGATATTTTTATAGTGAACAACAAAGATTTGTTCTCTCAAAGATTTCATCAGCTAGAAAATTCTTTTTGTGAGGCAATCTTGGTAAAATGATTGCATACATTTTTAAAAATGCAAAATGTGTTACGGAAATTCAGTTGGTCAACTCAATTTAGTAAAGTACTGAGAAGTCCATATCTTCTGTGTATTGGAAAAAGGGTGACTTAACACATTGTATATTGTCATCAGGACAGAACCATTGAAAACTGAAACTATTTCAGACTGTTATACGGTAATTAACATGATTTTTGTTTCTCCTCTCTTCCAGGGCCAGGTCATCCAGTTCTGAGCTGGGACAAGTGCTTTTTTTGTGGTTTACCATCACTGTCAATAAAAGTTGTATACAGTTATGCTGACTTTTGCCTTTCATTCAACATCAATATAAAATGTTTTCAAATTAAGTACCACACTAAGTGCACCATAGGGGAACAAAACAGCAGCTTTGCTTCCATAAGTGCTTAAAGGTGCCCTAGAATGTTTTTTTTTATTATTTTATAATGTTTCCTGGGTTGCCCTTATAATGTTAGTATGTTTTTTAGATCAAAAATAGTCATAATTTAGAAATAAAAGGCATTTTTCCTAGCCTGATTTTAGTCTCTGATTTGAACACTCTGTTTGAAGGGGCGTGTCTGCTGTGAGAACCGGCCACTGCTGTGATTGGCTGACATGCTTGCATATGAAATATGACATGTGAAACTCTCTCGAATACTTTTATTACAGCTGTTATATACATTTTAACTATTACAGCTATCGAGATTAACGAATCGTGAGATGTTTTTAAAGTATTTAAATCTATTTCCATCACATAAAATGTTGCTGTGATGAGCATTGAGCAAGCAGATGACAGTCTGTTGATCGCGAGACAACGCAGTTTCTCTCTCTAATGCTTTCACCAATGCAAACGATGACATAGCCTACTTCTATGAGAGCTTCGTTGTGCAGTGTTACAGCGTCATTGATTTCATAACGAGTTTGGCAAGAGAGATAAACTCGCGCTGTGTGGATTGTTCTTTGACCGCTTTCTGTATACTTTTTTCACTGAGAATTAGCCTATTTAACGTTAGTTATGTATGCTCGTTACTTGGAGTTTGCTATTACTGTACTAGGATCTTGCGCTGGATCTAACACAGTGTAAATTATCTTTAATAAAATCACTACTTACCGGTTGCGGGAATATAGTTGGAATTACCCCCTTCTTCAGTTTGAGACGCTGAGAGAAGCTTGATATTGTCCCAGGTTCGAAAATAAGTCCGTGGTGAAATGGGCAGAGCAAACTAACAACTTCGAATTAAACTGTTGCGGTATCCGATTAATATAAACATCAACCACGCGTCCACGCCTGTTGACATTTCTTTTCTGTGGGAAGGGTATGAAAATACCTCACATCCCCTGCACAGCCTGGAACATAGCATTTATTCCATGATCTGCCATTTTCTCTCTGATCCTCGCTTGTTCCGATGATGACTCGGCTGTGCAGTGCTTGTCATTGAGGGCTGGGATATGCAAATCTTTGGAGGCGTGATCCCCGACTGTTGCGTCACAGTCGGTATTATGTGGAGATTCGCCTGTTTTTCAGGGGTGTTTTTTAAAAACGAGATTTAAATAAGAAGGAGAAAACAATGGTGTTTGAAACTCACTGTATGTCATGTCCATGTACTGAACTCTTGTTATTTAACTATGCCAACATAAATTCAATTTCACATTATAGGGCACCTTTAAAGTGTTACTCTTTTGTCTCATGCAGCTGTTGTGGTAAAGCAGATTATGCATCCTGCAGTGAAAGATGGATCTTTACTCACTCAGTTTTGTGTGTAGTTAGAGGTGGAAGGAGGGGACATGCCACACGATAAATGAATGTTATAAATTAACACGTAACTTGGCAGCTAGAGGAAAATGTGTCTTGAGGCATACATTGTGCCTGTACTGAATAGAGAAAAAAATACCATACATTGTTAGATTGACCTGAAAAAAATATATATTTTAAGCCTGAGCAGAATAAAAATTTACCATTTACTTGTAAATTTTTATTGCCAAGTTGATGCCCGTCAATAAAATGAAAGCTTGTATTGAGATTTTGGTGCATTTCTATTTATGTATATATCTGTACATGCATGACTAGATTAAAATGGATGACCAAACAAGCCTTTCCTCGTGACCACCACCACTTGATATGACCACAATCAAACTTGTTATGCTTTCCTTTGCACTGAAAATATTATGGTCTCTTGAATTGGTGCTTATTTTAAAGTTATTTTTAATCCATGAAGCAGCATTAAGGTCTATGCAATGTCGTCAGCCACGAGGAAGAATTCAATTATCACATTTATTTTTAACAGACAGAAACAAATGTGCTTCATGAAAAAAAAAGATTTGCATCTGAGTCATTCATATAAACCAAAAGTTTATTTAGCTCTTTGTGTTCTTAGACACATGCATATACTGTAGCTCACTCATGCACAGAGAACGTGTTGATTTTCAGTGTCCCATTCTCACACTGGATTTTAACTGGCTCTCAAAATGGGATACTAAAGTAAAGTCGTAAAGACAGTCAGGGTCGCAGTGCAGGGATAATGTCCTCATTTCTAAGCACTTTGTACGTGAACCAGTAGAGTACATTGAAAACAAGGAAGCTGAGGGGGAAGGCGGCTCGTGAGATGGTGTCGATCCGTTTAGCTCGTTCCACGAAGCGCCGGCGGATGTCAAACAGAATGTGGCCAGGCGGCAGGCCCGCAAACATGGCAGCAGCCTCAGAGAGAGGGCCGTCCCCAGACAGACAGGTGTCCATCTCGTATCCCGTGAAGTACAGGTCCTGATTCTGTGAGGCTAACTGCTCTTCCTGAAGAAATGCATAATTTAAAAAAAAAATGCAATATAGCCTACACTTGTAAAATTATGTTTTTTAAAAACTCATCCACAATAAAAACAGTACTACTGTACAAATTTAAAATGACAGTTTTCTGTTTTGATACATTTACAAATGTGTTATTACAGCATTTTCAGCATCATTACTCTCTTGTTAATGGTCCTTCAGAAATCATTCTTATAATCTGATTTGGTGCTCAAGAAATATTTCTTATTATTATCAATGTTGATTACCTGTACTGCTTAATATTTTTGTGGAAACATACATTTGTTTTCAAGATATTAATGAATAGATTTTGTAACATTACATATATTTACTGTCTTTTGATCAATTGAATGCATCCTTGCTGAATAAAAGCATGCCTTTCTTTAAAAACTAAATCTTAGTGTCACAAAACTTTTGAACAGTAGCATAAATATGAAAGTGTGTGAATACATGAGGGGCAGGGAACATTCAAGTCTTTTTTTTGCTTTAACTGGACCTCTGTTATTTCAGAACTTGCATTTTTATGAAATGGGAAAGACAGCAGAGTAAAAGAGAGACATGAAAGTAGCACACCATTAGCCTACGTTGCCATCAATCATGGTCATTACATAAAGATATTAGACTGGACAGCTCAATGTCACAATTGACCAATCAGAATAAAGTATTCAATAGAGAAGCGTGTTTATAAGTAAATATATAGTTTGTGGGTGCATATACCCGTGCGCAGGCACTGCATTTGCGTTGTGCACTTTTGCTTGGTGTGCTCCCTGTGACATTGTTGCTTTTGTTCTTCGTCTCTGCTCCTCCAGCCTGACCAGAGGCCTGAAGACAATACAAAGACACATTTAAAAATGGATTCATCATTTATTCAAACAATAAAATATTCTCTTCCCATCTTCAACAGACCTCCCTGGCTTCTCTGTAACCATGCATTTGAGATATGAAACGGGGTCACAATGTACCTTAAAAGTCTCTGGTGGGCATGAACATTTCTACAGATATATCTTTAATTTGTCAAGACGTGACTAAGCCAGGGAGCAGGTTCCACTCTGAACAATTTAGTGTTTTAAACAAGGCATTTACTCTCTAAGATACATGCATTTTCTATTCGTTTTTCAGTCTAAATATGTTTTGTCAGTTGCAGCAATTTTCCTTTGCTTTTTCTCTTTTTTCCACCAGCTTTCTTTGGCTTTCCTCAAGTTTTCTCTTTTCTTTTCCATGTGGTTATTCATTCTTGGTGATATCTTCAATGTATTTCTGTGTGTAAGAGAGATATCAACAATGACAGTGTATTTGTTCCTTTGGGAAAGGATGCTTTTTTGAATATGAGATCCAGTCAGTTTGGTGCTTTGTGTTGAATCATGTTGTGTTCAGGTCGCTGCTTTGGGTGACTTGGTGCACATAAGATCAGACAGCCTATTGCACCGTGATGCTGTGACCAAACAGCCAGACAGAGTGTGTGTATGTGTGTTTTAGTATGTATGTGGCTAACACCACATTCACAATGGTGTGTGTTTTTATATGTGCATAACGCCTAAAAGCTTGAGTGCAGTGTGTAAGCTTGCATGTTATATGCCTAACAGCATCCCTAAGGCAAATGAGGGGGCATAGCGCCACCAACTCACCCAAGGGAGATAGAGGGAATATGGAGGAGGAATAGAAAAGGACAGGATAGTGTAATATTTATTTTCTCTGCTCTTTGTAGCAGGACAGTGTCTGCTGTGTCCAAAAGAAAGCCACAATGTTCTCAATTAGCTGGTTAAGAGCAGAGTAACAAAGAAAAGGAAATAACTGCAATCTTTGCAGACTAAAACTCCTGAGAGGAGTCTGGGAATAGCCTCCTATTCCAGGCAGACAAAGGGCATGTCTGGGTCATAACACACCTCAAAAATCATAAGACAAAAACAAGTAATTATATGTAGCATAAAGAAAATGAAGCCTATTTTAGGACCATTGAAAGTGCATTGCGAGATTTTCCATTAAAAACACAATTACCCCCCACCCCATTCTCATTAGCGTAATGCATCTGGATGTTTTTCTTAAGGGTTTGTTTGTATGTTTTCACTCTTTTCACATATTTTTGTAAAAAGCAAATTATATATTACTTTCACTTTAAAAAAAAACATAAAACACATGTTCCTGACAGGATTCATGAGATTTAACTTTATAGCCATTGTCATTGAGTATAACACAAAATACATTTTTAGAGCTTAAAAATTAAGAACATTTTCAATGTTAAAATACTGTCTTCTTAATATATGTGACAGCCTAATATTTAGAAACTATAAGAAAGCCATTTGTATTTAAAACATTATAAAGACTTGCTCTGTCTTACGTACTATTAAAATTGTTCTGCTTTGTTTATTTGTTCTTGACCCAACAACAATGGATCAACCAATGGCGTGAGCTTGGGGCGGGACTATCTGTCTCACCAACCAATAGTAGATTAAAATTCAGAAAAATTGTTTGAATACGATTATTATTTTAGCAATTCCATTTGTTGGAGCTGATAGCCCAGAAATGACACATTTCAACTTTAAAAGAGAAATGATGTTTAATTTATCAGTTCAGCTAAGCATTTCATATTCGGCATCACTGGGACCCTTTACAATCCTGCAGCTCTTTCACTTTCTTTCCATTCATGTTGTCCCATATTTTTATGTGGAAATAATAGTATTACTCTGTGCAATATTCATGACATACTTTTTATGCCATCACTGACCTTCCCTCTCTGCTCTGGAGGGGCCAGTCGGCTGCTCATGAAACATCAAAGGGACACAGTGGTTGTACAGTATCTTGAGGGCACTAAATGCATGTCGCGCGTGTACGACAGAGGAGAGTTTCTGACTGCCACTCACAGCTCTGTAGCGTTGTTCCTCCCGTAGTTTTCTCCGCAGTTTGAAGAATTCTTTGTGTTGCCGAGATACAAAGTTAACTGCTGCATACTCCAGCAAAGCAGCAAAGACAAACAGCAAGCACACTGCCATCCAGATGTCAATAGCTTTCACATAGGACACCTATACATATGCACACACAGCGTAGTTAATGCAAACACAGTCTATGTGAAAGGAACATTCTTGATTCAACATACATTAAGAATCTGTCAAATGCTGTTGATTAACAGAAATCAGTTTAACAGCATCCCTCCACCACCCCATCTCCTCACTTCTAGTCCTAACTCTTGCAAAAACTGGGGGGAATACTCTGGGTTCGGGCCAAAATTCAGAGCCCAGAGACAGCACGCCAAATACTTATAATCTTTACTCTGTTTAATTTGATGTAAGTGTGAACTTGTGAACTTAGTGCCTTCACACAGTTAATTAATAAACCATTGGTTTGTTATACAAGTCATACAGGTTTGGGATAACATAAGGGTGAGTAAGTTATGACTGATAGTGGATGAATATATGGATGGATAAAGTAGATTCTCTCCCACCTTAGGCAGTGATGCTCTGGATCCAGAGCTCTGTGTTGTCATGGTGAGAACTGTAGTGATGCCCAGCCCAACCCGGGCCGGGGCAGCATCCATATTGATCCAGAAGGAGACCCACGACAGGATAACAGTTAAGAGGCTGGGAATGTACATCTGGATCAGGTAATAACCCATCTGCCTCTCCAGATGAAACTTCACCTCTATACAAGTGAACTTACCTGGGTGAAACACACACTCATGTTAGACAGCAAGAATAAATTAGCCTCATTTACAGTTTCTTATACTAACCAAACACATAGCAACCCCCTGGCAACCACCCCGAACACCCTTGCAGCCATAGATATCCATAATAAAGGCTAGATGTCTTACGGCGGAGTCTCTATCGTCATCACCGGCGACCATCTTGTCACAGGCTAGCTTTCTGGCAGGCTCTGTGATACCTGATGTAAGGTGAGAACACAAATACTCTTATCTCGCGGAAATCTTGTCCGATTTACAAACGGTTTGGTTTCTTATTAATGTGGCTATAATGTGGCTATAATACTGGATGTTTACATTATTAATACATAATTATTCATAAGTGTGCAGTGTCATAACTACATCTCTGACATTTATAACGAACCAAACCGTTTGAAAATAGGTAGAAAATTTAGCAAATTATGGTTATTTAAAAAGTACATGCACCATAAACACAATGTTACGAGTGAGCGAGCAGCCTGCGACAAGATGGCTGCCAGGTGCTGACGTCGACCTCCATTGGCCAGCAGCGCGGACGAGACATCTAGCCTTTATTATGGATATCTTGCAGCAGTGTAATGTAATAACAACCACTGAGAACAGCAAATGCATAGCAACCCCCCTGGCAACCACTCAAAACACCACAGCAACTGCATAGCAACATTGTAAGAACACATTTAGAAAACCTTAGCAACTGCATGTGTGATGGAGTTTTTAATAAATAAAATAGTCAAATGTATATCAAACTAATCATAATTCTAACATCTTCTCCTTAAGGCCTAACATTCTGACACTTGACAAAACGTGCTCTAAAGTTTGTCGAAACCAGTCTTATGACATATTGAGTAATCAACTGAACTTTTAACCTTTTCCATTTTTTTTAATGATTTGAGATCTAAGTTTACTCCCACCTAGTAACAGAAGGGTTTGCATATGAAGAACCAATCAAATTGTAGGGAAATTATGTAATGTCTCATGTCATTTTTGCCATGCTCCTATTCTATAAAAACTGTTGTATTCTTTTTGCTGGTGGGATTCTCTCTGAGATTTGTCTGAGATCCTCCGGCCGTGATTAAAGCATATTCGAAGGCATTGTCTGGAGTCTGTTGCGCAGCAAGTTAGTTAGTGGAGCAAGTTATTTAGCGAAACACTAGATATCTTACTTCTATTCCCAAGTGATAGTGTGGAGCAGGTTAAGAACACTAGAGACCTTATTCCCAAGTGATAGTGTTCGAAAGGGGGCGAGACGTCGATCTACTCTTTGTGAGACTCTTAGGCGGTGTTAGATTGCGGTCAGGCAACTATAATTCTTAGGCACTTTATGCGGATCAGAATAGCTACAGTTAGGCGTCAACCCGAGCGGTCAGAGGTGAATCAACTGAGTATAATATTTTCAGGTGTCAGGGACACTCGGTTCAACCTAAGTCAGGTGTGCGTAGGGGAAAATCTACCACAATAGCAACACCCTAGCTTTCTAACATAGTGAAAAGTTTTGTACGGACAAGCATCAATTATTTTACTTCTAAAAACCTATTTGCCATTATTATTCCTCATACCATTTATTATCTAAGCACTTATGAAACTACTTCTATCAAAATAAAATACAATTATAATGGTGGAATTACAATAGCACTGCATGTGCAGTACAACACAGTGCACAATAGTGCTGTATTTCAGTTGAAGCTTTACTGCTGTATTTAGTGCTGTACCAGTGTTGTAGTGTTTTGTACAGTATCCCAGGCCTTTCTCCTCTTTCAGGACAAACTGGGGCAGCATAAGGTCATCAGCCACTTGCACTGGGCCTTCATCCAACCACTGAAATATCAGATCATTCATAGTGTAGCCAACTAGAGAGAGAAAAACAGAGAGAATAATGGGCATATAAAAGAGAAATGAGATAAAAATGAGTTTAGTTGATGATGCTGAGCCTTACAGCTCTCTAACTGCATAGTACAAATCTGTATGTCCATTGGAAAATTCTTCAGATCCATAGGACACGACAGAATTAGAGTGAGTCTGAGAGAGAGACAGAGAAATAGAGAGAGAGAGATTTCTGATTACATTTCATGTAATAGTTTGGAATTATTGCCTATAAGGGGTGATATCGCACCTGATGCTATACAGCACATTTCCATTCTGGAAAATCCTCAGCAGCTTGTTGTCCGTGGTGACCTCATGAAAGTTGGCGCCTTTCTCATTGGCGAAGAACAAGTCTGGCTTCCAGATGGAGTCCAGCATGGATGGATCCAGATCCAGGGAATCATCTGGATATTCTTTATAAGCCAGCCGTGGATCATTCCACTGTTGCCGTAGAAAAACGTTCAGCCGATAATCCTGACGAGTTAGTGTTTAGAAATTTATCAGATGGCAAAGCAGCTGAGTAAAATACGTAAATATTAAAACTCTATCTATCTATCTATCTATCTATCTTATTTAATACACTATATATATATATATATACATTCTGTGTGTGTGTGTGTATACCATGGTGGTCTCTGTGATGGAACCAAAGCTGTTGATAAAAATGTTGCAGGTGACATTTACAGGAGGACCTGAAAAGAAAAAAGAGAACATCGTAATAAAAAGCATCTCTCTCAAAACTTCAGCCTAAAATGCTTCACTGGTGTTACCTGCTTTACAGTGGTCTAGCCTTTTCAGCCTTGTGTTTTACTGGTCAGCCAGACTGACTAAATCCAGAAAACCAGACCATAATTAACAAATAATCTTAGGCTAAGTATAAGCTGTTTTTTTTTTGTTTTTTTGCTGGAATAACAGTTGACTAAAGATGTGTTTCATGCCCATCGTGGCCGAAAAGAAACATATTGAAAACTCAACATCTGTCAACCATTTTAACATGTTAGATTAGATAAATAATTCAAGCAGAATTGACCCGCTGTGTCAGATTCAGTGTCTTGAATAAAAAGAAATCCTCAAGCAGCAAATAGCAACAGATAGCAACAGACAAAATACTGAAGAGGTTGTCCAAGACTGTTAAATCAATTTACATGTGATGAAGCTTTTACATGAACATGAAAAGCCCATAGCGAACCAGACAACTGTAAAATGCCTCATTCACGAACTATACGGCTGGCTATGCTGATTTAGCCGATATGTTTAATTGGCACTCGGTTGCTCTGTGAATATTTGATTGCAGCATTTTATTTATTGATTTAACGTTCATGACATTAGCGATATATATAGCTTATCAGAGGGGACGTTCCCCCCACACACACTGACAGCCACATCTCTGAGATGTAGAACAGACATGAAATATACACGAGCTCAGAGACGCCCACAGAGAGAATGCAAGAGAAAAAAAGAGGAAAGCGGAAAGAAAAAGTATAAATAAAAAAATAAATTCCAGTTTTAAAACCATAAGCAAGAGAAGGAATGGAAAAGACTTATTTAGGTCTGTGGGTTAACATGCACTCGAGTGGACAGCATGGCAAACTAAATGGCCCTAATGCCAACGGAGAAACTGGCCCTCACAAATCCTCACAGAAGCTGTTGTGACACTTTTTACGGAGAGAAATCTAGCGTGAGCTGACAGCCGTATCCTGCATGTTTCTGAAATCATTCTCATCGACTGGGGCTGAAAGTCTCGTATTCTGTTGGTTTTCGCCTGTGGGTTCCTCTGGTTGAATGGTCACTGGGAGTCTGTGTGAGGTGGGGAAGGGAAAAAATAGACCAGAGAACCCATGGGGGGGGGGGGCATAGTTTAATGAGATCTTATGTTGCTCTGTGTTTTCGGGCTGCTGCACTTTCTCACATGCAAGGCTCAGAGAGAATGTAAATATATTCTTTGCTGACCACATCAAATTTTCCTGCCAAAACAATCTATGTACAAGAGATTAAGCTGCAACAGCAGTTTTACTTACTTCTGTGTTGCCTTATGTGATGTTTAAAAATGACCAGGCTATCATTGAAAGGAATTGAAAGAAGAGAGAGTGAGTGACAAGAGAAAGTCCATAGTAGACTGACTCCTAAACTCCTTCCAGCCTTCCAGCCTTATGTGTCTGTCCATCAGCAAGATTCAGCAAAGGGAAGTACAAAATAGTACAATGGAGATTCAACATTAAGCTATTGCTTTGGTGGTGTGTCGGAAAAATGTACAGTGAGTGTGATTTTGTTCAGTATGGTCTACAATTGCTTTTATACACAGTAAATAAAATCACCATATTCACTACCATTCAAAAGTTTTTTTTAATGAAATTCATATTTCTATTTTTATTTGCATTTGCATTATAAGGAAAAGTGACAGCAAAAACATTTATTTTAAATATATATATAATATTTCTATTTCAAATAAATGCTGTTAGGGTTAGTCTGTTAGGGTTAAGAATCCTGAAAAAAAAATCAGTTTTCACAACAATATTAAGCAGCACAACCCTTTTTAACTGTTAAAATAATAAGAAATGTTTCTTGAGTGCCAAATCAGCATTTCAGAATGTTTTTTTGAAGGATCATGTGACACTAATGACTGGAGGAATAATTTTTTTTTTAAAATCGTTTTTGCCACCACAGAAATAAAAATCTATTTTTTTTATCATATTTTTGATCAAATAAATGCAGCCTCATGAGCATAAGTGGCTTCTTTCAAAAACCACAAACTTTTGAACGGTTGTGTTCGATAGACGTGACATTCTTCATTACTTCAATGAGGTCATTGTTTCTGCCTTAAATTATAACATTGTTTAAATTAATAAATGTTTAGCGAACTGTGATTTGTATTTGTAATTTTTTTTAAAATACATAACTTAAGACAGTTACCTCTGATAACAGATCGCTCTAAATTGTAATGTGGAAAAGTGCTACAAATAAATGTGATTTTTTTTCACAGTAATTGACAGTTTTTTTGCCTCTCATTTGCATAAATTTTTTGATGCACTCGTCACTTGCTACACTCACGTTTTTTTGTGAACTGTTCCTTTAACAGAAGTTAAAAATCTAAATATCTACATTATGCTACGATAGATTGGAGTGGAGTACCTTTAAAGTTGGGCCTGATCCGAGCATCATATCCAGATGTTTTCCCCATTAGTTTATCCAGAAAATCAGACGGTGACATGGGCTTCACCCTACTGCTGGGAGATTTTAGCTCCTTACTAAACACACACCTGAGAGAGATGAAATAATTATAATAATAATTCACATCAGATCTACACCCACCTCCAGCAGAATGATCATATTAGATATAATGATCAAAAAGAGCTGTTTGTTTTTCAGTGGGGTCCAAATTCTGAGACCCCGAATGAAATGGCTTTAGCATTTTTCAAAATCCTTACAAATTAGATTTCCCTCAACCATTTATATTGAACAACTGATGTGCTTTGCATTCATCCCTTCCTCTTTGTCTTCAGAAACTTAAAGGGGTCATGACATGAGAAACCAAATTTGCCTTGATCTTTTGGTATATAAGAGATCTATGTACTATTAAAACTTCCTGCAAGTTTCATAGCTTAAGACGTCCTCCCCATTATAAACGAAGCATTTATTTAATCAAGCTCTAAATACAGCTCGTTCTAGATCCTTTGTACGAAGTGACGTCACGGTACGAAGTGACGTACCAGTCATTTGCACATGACCGCCTCCAGCGCAAGACAACTACGCCTCATTTCGCATCATCGCATCGTTGTCGTGCAGCGAGTGGGCCTGGAAGACGACTGCGATGCCACACAGATGTGCTGTTCCTGGCTGTGGACAAACAACATGTTTGAATACGCTGCCAAACGATCCAGACGTCAGGGAAAGCAGTTGGATGCAGTTTATTTGCAGCATATGCAGCCCGCCAAAGCTTTATTTGATCAGTGAGTGATCAGATGAGTATGACAGGGCATGTTACTGAAAAAATGAGCAGAGAGAGAGAGAGAGAGAGAGAGCCCCGGCCGCGCGCGCGCCTTCAAACTGTCTTGCTCTCTCTCTCCCTCCCTCGCGCATATGAATCAAAATCAATTGAGAATTGACACGATGATAAAAGATCGGAAGACCGAAGTTTCACGTGGTGGAGCATTGTGTAGCCTACTTGTGATACAAAATGATTAACGTTAATAATTTATGCATAAGCAGCACTGACGTTAGCCAATCATAACAGTGGGCGTTAACACTGAACTCTTAAAGGGGAAACACCTCCAAGACAGACTGTTTGAATCAGAGGTGAGAAACAGGGTGGGAAAAGGTCATAAATCACTAAATTTTTAAAGGTTTTCTGTACAAAAAACTATAGTAATACTATAATTGCACCTAAGGGAACATAATAAAACAAAACAAAAAACCATGTCATGACCCCCGTTGACATTTTCAGTCTAATTTGGATTTTAAATTACCAGAATCCCATTGTGGTGTCAGACTTTTGGACTGTATATGTGTGTGGTTTAATAAGTATACTCTCTATGAGCTCTTTCTGTTGTTCATTTTAACATTCACTGGTGCCAAAAGGCTTTATTATCATTCCATTATTGACTGAATGCTTTGGTAATAATGTATGCCAGTTTGAAAAGTGAATGGCGGAGGGAAATCTGCTTGCTTACTTAAAGCCTTTAAAATGAGCACATCAGAACATCTGCCCCATGTTTTATTAAAAAAAACATACACTGGACACATCCTGTCTGTTTTCTCTGTGTGGCTGCAGTACAGAATAAAATAGCATTGGCATTTTTATTGCCTTGGACCTAATTGCAGTTTGTTGAAGGTGTTAATATTTTATTAAGAAAGAGTTAAGTGGAAGTCCAAGTAGGGAAAAAGACAGCTCTTTCTCACACACACTTTGAATCTTATTCCATATTTAGAGAAATTTTCTGGTCCAGTTCCTCTTCTATTTCGCTGTCTGTTTGCAAGCAGAACTGTGGCAAATTCGATTTGTGAAAGTATAAAGTCCGTTTCAGACAGCATACAGGGAATGGAAATAAACACACAACGAATGCATCCTCAGGTGAGTGAAGAACAAGAAATGTCTTGTTCCAGAGAGGACAATAATAGTTCAATCTCATTATGTGAACTTCAATAAATCTGTAATTTAGTAACAGTGAAAATGACTTCAGACAGAGCTGTCTCTATGTGTCAGCCTCATACTTCAGAGACCCAGATACATAAAGCCAACAAACACACACACAAACACACACTCGGAAACATAAGAATGCTCCACGGGATTAAAATAAACCTATCACCCATGAAGACTTCTGAACTGAACACACAAGCCAAATACAGACAACTGAGCACACAAACACACACAAGTATGGAACAAATATATATAAAAGAAGAAACTGGTCATTTTAACCAATTACACAGATACACCTGAGTTCTTCTGAAGACATTTTAAACTATATTTGGATCTTCACAAAAAGCTTCTACAAGTGTTGTAATGAATGACATGGTGTAACCAGTGAGGAATGATGGCACACCTGTGAAAAACTCACCTGATGACCCCTTCAAACATCCACCAAACCAGTAAGAGCTCCAGCAGGATCCTCCAGAACACAGAAAACATCCTTTCACTATTCAGCTGCTCTCTTTTCCTCTCTGGTGTCCCGTGGCTAGATCTCAATAAGCAGATGTGTTATGGAGGGGCAGGACGCCCATTCCGATGCACTCTGGTCTCTCCTCCACTGCCATCTGACTGAGCACCGCATCCCGAGACGGGCACACTAAGAGATGTGTGTGTGTGTCTGTGTGTGTGTGTCTACAGGGGGTCTTCTGCTCTTTCTTTCTCTCTCTGTCCACATGTTAGCCTGAGGTGCAGTTCTTCCATAGAGAAAAGAGAAGGCAACAGGGCGTAAGATGCGTTTATAGACTTTTATCAGAATAAACAACTGTGACACGACTCCACCTGAGGGGCTCCAGATCCACATCCCAAGACGCACTGCAGTAGAGGACAAACATCCATTCATTCATCCATCCATCCATCTCTTCTGATATCTATATTCTTGAGAATAGATGACACATAACATGGGGTTCCTGTTACATAACAGTAAGAATTTAGGTTCAAATTATGTTTTAGAGACAGTTTAGATTGTAGGTTCTGTGACTGGTCACCATTTATTTGGAATTTCCCACCATTTTTAAATACCTTTGTCCCTGGCAGTTTACTTCAATACTCACATGGTGCGACAAATTCATTTTTAACGTTACAAATATTGCATGTAGTCTCTTAGTAAATATGAAATGTAATATAATTGTTCAAAGGTTTTGGGTAGGAACGATTTTTTTTATGTTTTTTACATAATATAAATGTAAATGTATAAATGTAAATGTCTCATTATAAACATTATATTATTATCATTAACATTACTAACAAAAATTATATTATCATGAAAAAATCTAAACATTTATATTTATATTCAAAAGAACAAAATGTATTTAAAATCTTTTTGAAATCTTTTGTAATGCTGTAAATGCCTCACTCATTTTTATTTGTGTGGAACATATAGGCTATATATTTTCCATGTATATTGAAAGCTGAAAATATGTTTTTGAAAGCATAATGTGCAGGATCACACAGTTTCCGTCATTTCCCCCCTCCATCATACTGCTTTATGGACACTAGGACAAAGACATGGAGTAAAAGAGAAAAAAATAAGACAAGAAGAGTGGGTGTAAGAAAAACAACTGAAACAAAGAGAAATCCTACTGAGCTCTGTGTGTTGAGTCACAGTGGATAACTAGGCCAGTGTTAATTTTAATGTATCTTCACTCCAGAGTGAACCAAACTAAAGAATAACAGACACAGTTTTTCTCTAAAATCACACACACTCAGCGTTCATGTCCATGATGTGTTAAAAAATGCCTTGACCTCTGGAGGAATTGGAGCACATGCCTAAACTACACTACGCACACACACTTATGCTCTCAGCCAACATAATTAAGACCCTCCAAATACACACACACCACTGATTTCTAATCATTAACACGTCTGAAAACAGTTAAAAAACCAATGAATCGTAAAATTTGAAACACCACATAAACACACGTTCACTTCAATTTTTCAGTCTCCACAGGGGTTAAAAGTACTCAGGCATTCTGAACTGAGAATTCCTGGCTGACTCCAGATTAACTGACGTGTAGGCAGAAATGTGTGTGTGTGTGTGTGTGTGTGTGTGTGTGTGTGTTCGTTCGGGTCAGCGACATCCACCCTGTTCATATGCTTTAGAGAATATCGTAGTCCTAAGGAACTTTATCTCAGAAACATCTGATCTTGTTTTTATGGAGGCTGGAGCTCCCCAGCAAACACAGAACATTGGTACAACGTACCCAACCTTCTAACAACGTTTTAACAACATGGCCAAAAGGTTGCTATCACTACGCTGTGTGGTGAAGGTTGTTACGGCGTTGTCACAATGTTGACATTGAACCACCGTTCAGGGCATTCCTTAAGATTGTGCCTAGGGTGTCTGGACCATAGATATCCATAATAAAGGCTAGATGTCTCGTCCGCGCTGCTGGCCAATGGTGGTCGACGTCAACACCTGGCGGCCATCTTGTCACAGGCAGCTCGCCCACTCGTAACATTGTGGCTGCGTCCCGATTCGCCTACTTATACTACGCCCTAAAAGTATGTACTCTTTTTGTGAAGAAAAAGTACATACTTTTGAGTGTGTAGCAAAAGAGTAGGCAAGCTTTGGGACATACTACTCCGTCATCTTTAACGGACAGCTCTGTCGTGTCCTGTCACCGTAAACTGCCCTGTCAATCATCTTGTCACAGTTAAAATCCTCCATTCAATCTAATTTAATTTCCTACCGTTTCTGAGAGAAGTGTAATAGCTCTTTCATCTGCCCGTCACGGGTCTTTCATGCGGAGACTCTCCTCATGTGTTTGCAATTTGAATGAGGCTAATGATGCATTTAAAAGTTAATGGTTAAACGTATCTTTACAAAAGTTCACAATGCTGATGCAGATGCAATATAATGTAGACAACATTGAATAAATACATTTTCGTCAGGTTAGATACTGGTAATTAATCACTCAAACCCCTTTATATAAACCTCTCTACATAACCGCCGGACTCGCGCGTCCTCCATGTCTGTAGTTTTTCAACACTTTTCACTCGTGTTTGTAGTTCTAATCGAATCCTCGTCCAACGCGCGATGGGTTGTGGGCAATATCAGCCGTTAGAGTGCGCATCGATCAACACTTCGGATTCTGACAGTTAATTTATGTTCTATTTATTTATTGTGTTTATGAAATATGTTTAAATTGTTTTGATATTGAAGGTATTGTCAATATAAATTTGTAACGCCTGATTTTGATTGTTTAATAAAAAAATAAAAATAAAATAAAATAAAAAAAACTTCGGATTCTGACCGGATATAGTAGACCATCCGGGTATCTTTGGAACACTCATTTCAACATACTACGATTTGGGACGTAGGCTACTAATTCTACTTTCGAATACTATTTAGGACGGATAGTATGCGAATTGGGACGCAGCATGTGTTTATGGTGCATGTACTTTTTAAATAACCATAACTTGCTAAATTGTCTACCGATTTTCAAACAGTTTGGTTCGTTATAAACGTCAGAGATGTAGTTATGACACTGCACACTTATGAATAATTATGTATTATGTAAACATACAGTATTATAGCCACGTTAATAACGTTAGTAAGAAACCAAATCGTAAATCCGTCAAGATTTCAGCGAGATAATAGTATTTGTGTTTGTGCAGATAACTCACTTTACATTAACCTTGCCTGTGACAAGATGGCCCCCGGTGATGACGATAGAGACTCCACCGTTAGACATCTAGCCTTTATTATGGATATCAATTTGATTACCATATGCTTAACAAAGTTCAATTAGCTAACCTTCTATGTGATTTTTACTCTTCAAAATGTTCACTTGCAGGTGTTGATTATACTTAATTTACTGTTAGGCCCATACATAATAATAATGATAAACAATATTTAAAAAGTACATCATTATCTAACATATGACTAATTAAAAATTAACCAACAAAACATGTGCTAAAGGGACCCTATTATGACATTTTAAAGTTTCCTAATGTTGTTTTGGAGTCTCCTACAACAGGTTTGCATGCATCAAACGTCAAAAAACTGTTTAATTTTCTCATAATAAACATTTGCACATCACCAGATTTTCAATGATTCTCAAACGACTTGCCAAATGAATCAATCTCTCTAAATCCCAATATAAAATGATTATACTGCTGTAGTACCATTTCTTTGATTCTTCACATGATCATCCTTGGGCATTGGAAAAAAATACTGTCACATTGTAGTGCACAGCCGCGTCTTCTCGACATGATCTCTCCAGTATCCACAGGATCTGCTGCTGGTTTGAGGTTTAAGTTTCCCTGGTGCACGTGCAATAAGTGGGCGGGCTAATGTTTCATCTTGACGTCACGACAAAACGGCTTATGACTCGTTTGAAAAACAATACGTCGATACTTCTTACTGAACGGTGGTTCAAAGTCAACATTGTGATGTGACAACGCCGTAACAACCTTCACCACACATGTTGTCATTTTCAAAAATCCATGATAAGGGCCCTTTAAAAAATTTAAAACATCAACGTGCCACAGACGTTGCCACAACAAATGTGTTTGCTCAGTCAGATTTACCACAAAACTCAGTCATTGCAAACCACCAAAAATACAAATTACTTGCAAAATACACACACACAATGTTAAATGCACTCCCCACTGATAGGAAAGGAAATATAGCTATTTAGCTAATAGTAGTTGTGAATACGAAATAATTACAAGTAGCTAATTTTCCATTAAGCCATCTACACACGAATACAAACAACGCAATGCGATCGATGTCCAATTCACAAATAAATGATTTGTACAGCATTAGTAGAGAATTTCACATTTAAACAATTTTGCTGCAATACACAAAAAATAATCTGAACCTGAAATCGCTACCCAATCCTATAGGTATATCCTATTCAGTATAATGTAAAGATAAATCTTGAAACTCTTAAATTCCAGGGCACGTTTGATCCTGTTTTGAAGACAAAAAATTCTACGAAAAATAAGTCGAAATATTGAATTTTTGTAAATCTGTACCTAGCAGCCATTTGGACCCATCAAAACATTTCATTAAACATAAAAATTTCATAATTCTCTAAATGTATTTTTACCCCATGCCCCATCACTCTGCAGAAAGACAGAATGAGCAATTTTCTATTACTCGGACCTGTATATCAGAGCGCTGGTGCATAACAAAATAGGTCAAGTCTATGTTAGGGAACATGTTTGCAGGCAATCACAGGTTTAATGAGCCTTAACATATTGCATCTTCTACATGCATCTCAAAACCCTCAGGGTCACACCATATCGGAGACACGGGCATTCAAATGCCCAACTTTTAAGTATCTTGCACATGCAGATGGTTGGTAAGTTCCTGGAAAGACCAAACAATCACTGTACAGTGCGTCTACAAATGTTAACAAAAACCAAGTTAGGAAGAATTCAAATTAAACATGAGGCATAAATAAAAATAATTTACTTTTATTTAGTTTCATTTGTACCAGCTGCTTTGATCATGAAGACAGAAAACATTGTGCTACCAGGTGTCAGAGTAATGTCTAACATCTGGTATTGTTTGATTCAAAATGCAATTTTATTGCAATATTCAACGAAAGTGGTTATCCCGTCAGGCTTTGGAGGAGGTGTTCAGAAGGGATGCATTCAAGAAGTGAGATGAAAATTTACTGACCACAACGGGGGAAAAACACAGCACTTTTCAATACAAACAACAGGTATAGAATTCCCTCAGTAGAAAATTAAGTGATACAGTTAGAACCAATCCATAAGCAGATTGAAATCACAGCCCCAGAGGCAGCATTGCATGTCCTGATCTCAGAGAGTTCAAGGTCAAAATGACAGATGAAAGGCTGTATGTGTGTTGTTCTGTGTATTTCTTTTCCCAAGTTCACTCCACAGAGATATGGACAGAGAACAGAGAAAACGAAAGATGATTCAGTCCTCATGGATGTTAAAAAGCTTGGCCACCTCATTCAGATCTGTATGTTCCTCTCCATCTTTGATTATCTACAAATAAAGACAAAACAACAAATTAACAAATTAATCTTTTTCAGATAAACTATGAAGATAATATGATACCATAAAGAATCACATGTGCAGGGTAAGATTTGTGAAAGTGTACATAAGTTTGCAAGCGTAAATTAAATTTGCATGCGCAAGAGAAGATTTATAAAGGCGTTCTGGAACAGTTTAAAAACTATAATAAACACTTCGGATAAAAATCCCATTAAAGGGGCTATATGGAACTTTTTCCCCAAAATAAATTTAACAATAGCCTTTTTATTTGACCATTTATGACTCAAACATCTCCTGTTGAGCATACTGACACCTTGTCCGCTCACAGTGGGTGCACCTATAAGCCTGTATCCTATTTTTCCTATTTTCTGTCGGGTCGGATTTTTCCCGCGCTGTCTGCGGATGTGACGTCGAGCGCGTTCAAGTTAAACGTTTCAGATCACTCTGCCACCACCGCTAGTCAGCAAGTAGCCTACACTCGCAAGCAGTGCAATGGAATATATGTATTTGACTGTTCTTACCTCTGTAAACATAATGTTGACCTCCTTGGAGCAGATGACTTGTGAAGTGTGCACGTACGAGCGCGCTGCGAGAGCGAGCAGAAAGGAAGAGCAGTTCGGTTTTTTGGCCACAGGTGTCAGTCGCGAGTTTAAATTTCAGAAAAACGCATATAGCCTCTTTAATCAATTAAGAGATGGCAATATAATAATTTCTGACTCTCTATCTATTGCCCAAGTGTTCTGTCAGCATTTTTCTTCTGTCTGCTCTGACCCAATATGAATGTTTCCCAATATGAAAAGTACCTTTTCCTTTACGAAAATAACTCCTACTAATGTGTTAAATGCTATCAATCAATTAAGTTCGAGCAGTGGAGCAGTTAGCTTCTCATATTCTCATGTTTCCACTAGCAGATCTGTTTAATATGTCCTTGTCTACTTTTGAGTTACCAGCTATCTGGAAATATTCCCGCATTACTCCACTCTACAAAGGTGGTGACAGTCTTGATCCTAATAATTACAGACCTATATCAATCATCTGTTCTATTGCTAAATTATTTGAGAAAATAATATTTAATCAGTTATCACAATATCTTGAAACTAATAAGATCCTTTCACCATTTCAATCCGGTTTTAGACCTCAACAACTACTGCTCTTTTAAAACTTACTAATGATGTGTTTTCAGCATCTGATACTGGCAATCTTACAGGGGCTATTTTTATTGATCTCAAAAAAGCTTTTGATTTCGTGGATCACTATTTACTTTTACATAAGCAGTATGCAATTGGTTTATCTCAAAATGCATTATTATGGTTTAATTCCTATTTACATAATAGAAAACAATCTGTTATTTTTAAAGGGAGTAGGTCTGATTTATTTGTGCAACAAAGAGGTGTACCCCAAGGTTCAACCCTGGGTTCACTTCTTTTCTCTATTTTTATTAATGATCTGCCTTTAATCTGTTTCCTTTAATCTAATTCCTCTGTTCAACTATATGCAGATGATACGGTCATTTATACGTCGAAATCACATTTATTGCAAATTCAAACTGCTCTTCAATTGGATTTTAGTATCTTACAGAAATGGCTGTTATCTAATTGCTTAATAAAACTAAATCTTACACTATGGTCTTCGGTACAAGACATACTCTTAAAACAAAGACTAATAATTTAATTATAACGTGTAATGACGGTACTTCTCTGAATGAGGTTGATAAATATTTGGGTTTAAATATTTGGGTTTATGGCTTGATTCTGAACTTAGATTCAAATCTCACATTGACTACCTTCTTCACAAAATTAATTTTGCAACCTGTGTTTTATTTCGATCCAGAAATTGTTTTACACTTAGTGTTAGAAAAAAACTTGCTACACAACTGATATTGCCATTTTTTGACTAAGCCGATGTTGTTTATCAAAATGCATCTAAAACTAGCCTTCTACCACTTAATACAGCATATAATAATCTCTGCAGATTCTCTCTTGGATGTTCTTAGAATACTCATCATTGTGTAATGTATAACTTACTTAAATGGCCCTCACTCAATACAAGAAGACACATACACTGGCTGCAACTCGTATTTAAATGTGTACATTTTAACTATCCTCAATATTTAAAAAGGTTTCTGGTACCGTATTTTTCAATACATAACCTTAGGCATTCTACACAATATTTCTTTTTCACTCCTATAGCCAAAAAAGCAATAGGACAGAGAGCATTTATGTTTAAGGCTCCTTCAGACTGGAATAAATTACCTTTAAATATACGGTCTTTAACATCATTTCACATATTTAAAAATAGTTTGTCGTCTTATTTTGAACTAAATTGTTCATGTTTCAGATGATACTATAGATATACATAAGTCACTTTATTCTTTGTTTTTGCTGGCAAGTATTTGATCACAGCCTCTGCGTGGCTATCTAGTGGTTGTATTTACCTAAATACTTTTTTTTGTTTTTTCATCTTTGTGGTAGCGTGTTGATTGTGGTATTGTTTATGTCTTATTATTGTAATGTGTTTGATTTGTCCCTTGTTTTGTATTGTATTGTATATAGGACCCCCTCGAAAACGAGATGGTTAATCTCAAGGGGTTTATCCTATTCAATAAACTTATACGAATGAAAGGCGTAAATCGCCATTCAAGTGTAAGAAAAAAATATTTGCCGCATTTCTGTTATTTGTAAGTGTAATTCATGTATTGTGAAGCTGCAGCTTCATGCTAACGCAAAATAAATAGATTCACATTCACAAATCTTACCCTGTGCATGCGATTCTTTATGGCATCATATTTAGGGGTGTGACAGTTATTATATAACCGTGAGACCGATGGTTATAGTTGAACACCGTCATTAGAACTCTATAACTGCCAAAACCGTGTTATTAAAATATCTTCCAGATAAGGTTATAATAATATCAGTGTTGGGGAGTAACGGAATACATGAAAGCAGCACTAAAAGATGCTTTAAAACTTTCACAGAGACATCACACAGAAAGCATAAAACCTTTCTTTAAAGTGAATTTCGTTTTGTATTAATTGTATTTTAATTGTAATCAATGTTTCATCAACCAATTGCCTGGATTTAATAAATAAGAAGTAAATATAGCAGACGATAGATAATCACGAAACGGAGGCGCGTGAACATAAATGAACCGAAACTCAGCGTATAAGGTAGTGTACTTGCCTCACAGACATGTCTACTTTTAAACAGAACAATTCAAAACGAAAGAAAACAGACTACAGTCTGCTCTCTGCTTATTTAATCCGTATGAAATCTGCATTTCTCTCTGGCGCGTTCACTACTGCGAAGATCGCAAGTCGAGTAGGCATCGTCAATTTCATCTTTGCAGCCGACACAATGACAAAAAAAACACTTGTTTATTAATAAACAATTAAAATATCTCCTTGCCATATTTTACATATTCATAATCATTACTTTTGCTGGTTCTTTGTGACAGATTTTAGGTGCTTTATCACCTGGTGCATCACCACACCCACCAGAATAGGCCTGTTTTTTTTGTTAAGGATTTGTTTACTGTGTGTGATTCATTTAATGGAAAGCACATTCACTGCTAGTTGTCTTGCGGTTAATTTTAAATAAACGTAGAGCAAGTAGCTAATCAGTGTCTGCTCGTTTATTCAGCAATGTCCCACCTCCCCCCCACCAGGGGATATCTCTGCTCACCTTCCTTGCGATGGGCATTCTGTTGAAGACGTTCCACAGAACGATACCGACCACCACTTTGTCCCTCAGGTAAAATATCACTCCCTTCCCATAATCCTCCTTCTGCTGGATAGGAGGTGGAGGGGCCGGTGTTCCTGCCTTAAACACCCTGGCAACCTCCTCCGTCTCACTCTCGGAACGGATTCCGGTGCCTGTAAACAGAGAAAACTTTGAGGGGCTTTTGTGCATTTTTGTTTGCACTCTGCTATTGAATGCAAATCATGATTTATACTTTATTAATCCCATTCAAGAAAATCAAGGCATCCAGTACCACAAAAGATCACAATATACCACAAAAAGATACAATATCAAAATAGAGTAATAGCAAACATGTTAGCAAATGTTTGTGTACCTGATTGTTCGGTTGCAGCTTTTGGTGTGTCCTTGGCTGTGGCTTTAGCAAACACTCCCACAGTGGGCAGACTGCTGTCCACTATACCGATGGCTTCATACCCAACATCTGGTCCTAGATCACTCCTGAAGACAGGACATATTGTGAGTGCTGCATTATGCTTCAGGGTTCCCACTCTTTCATGAATGCCAGATTCAAGGACTTTCAATGACTTTTTAAAATCACCTTTTATTTTATATCAAGCACAATAAAAACAATAAAGGTGGGTTTGTTACTGCCAATCTGGACAGTATCAAAGACCTACTGTACCTGTTATTCATTACTGCAGCAATGTTAAGCCATATAATGACAACTAAAATCTAATTTCAGTGGCATGATATGACCTTTTTAAAATCCAATGAGGAGAGAGGGCTAGTATAGTGTACAAGAGAGCGAGAGAGATGAGAACGAGACATGTAGATTGCCGCTTTCTTATTCATGCTTATTAATTTTTATGATCCAAATAAAGTTTTATAAAACTAAAAAACAAAAAACAAAAATGTTAGCCTTTAAACAGTTTTTTAAGAAAAGGGATGAGCCAAAAATGCTAAAAGATCAGACATATCAATTTAAAATATGATATTACAATATTCTAGATACCGTATTAAAAAAGAAAAATTAAGCACATTATGTTCCTATCAATCTACCAGTTAACATTTACAACACTGCGTTTAAGCTATGTAAGAATATGGGTCATTCTTCGCAGATTGGTCAAAAACAGCAGAATTTAATTTAATTTCAATCACTAACGGCACAGATGGTGCTTATGGAACAGCATAAATATATTGGTTTCCCCAGTTACCTCTGTATTTGACAACACTTTATTAAGCATTATTCGTTGGAATTTTGATTAGCCAATTTTTATGTAGCTCAGTACTGAGCCAAGCAACATTTAAATTGCACTTCTCTGATATTGAGCTAGTTAAACAGCTCTACGCCTCATGTTCATCATTCAGGGCTGCCTGTGCGTAATCACGATCATGTGCTCATGCTGCTTTTTTCAGGTTTTTCCTATTTTCCCCCCAATTTGGTAGCGATGTTTTGTTCTGGCTTTGGCAGTGCATAAAGACCCATTTTTATAATAAGCAAATTTAGTTCATGTTTAATTCAAGCACTTTCACTTTCTTATGTTTCGGACACTTTCTAGTCCTTTCTAACCATGTGTCTGAAATGTTAGTACTTTCAAGAAACCCTGATGCTTTTAAAAACACATATTAAAAGGTGAGTTTGTTGAAGATGTGTGGTTACCAGAACATAGACTGATGCCAATAGGGTTTGTTGGCTCCAGTCATGTTCTCTCCAGCCAGTCTGCCGCTGACCACCGCGTGATCATGGTGCTCCACACGCCGGCGGCCCAGTCTGATGTCATAAAAACATGCAGCATCCCCTGCCTAGAACACAAACAAAGAGGAACCTTGATTATCATGTCAAAATTGAGATTCAGAACCAGTACAGTTACTATGAAAACTGTAGCAACTGTAGTTCCTGAGCAACTCATGTCCTTCATTCTTTAGGACATTAGTGTCTAAATACAGACACTTTAGTAGTGTAAGATCCTCCTCTCTGCCCTTTCGTAAGTTTCGCTGGAAAAAACCTCAGTCCTACGTACCACCCAGATGTTGGAGCGAGCCTGGAGCTCAGCGTTTACACGGTACCCTCCGAAATCAGAGTCCACCTCCAGCCCGCCTGATTTGGCAAGTTCCACACTGGGCTCCAAACCAACCGCTGCCACAATGTGGTCCGTCTTCACCTAAAACAACACCACAATAAAAAATAAAAACTCATTTGTTTTTATTTACCATAATACAAATAGTGTATAACCATAAAACAGTGTAATTAGCAAACAGATGAACCGGCCATGTTATGATTGGCTGATGGAAAAGCAGACTCACCACTCGTCCATCCTTCAGTTTGATCTCCAATTGGTCATTTTTGTAGCTCACATTTTTCACTAGAGCATCCGGGATAACGTTCACACCCTCTATGAATGGTCAAAAGGTTAGCTGTGGTCAACTTTTGGCTTTCAAACTTTTCAAAATGCCTATATTTTGAATTTGGACATTTAAAGTTCAAGGAAGCAATTCCAGCGTCCTTTATTCATTCTCTTACCTTTCCGGACTTTCTCAGTGGTCCAGTTACTCAAGTATTCAGGCAGTACCTTTCCCATGTTACCCTTCTCTGGGAACATCTGGATCACCTCTAAACCAGGGTCCGTAGCTAAAAGAGGGAGAGAGAAAGAAAGTGACGGCAAAAACAAGGAGAGAGGAAAATTCAGTAGTTTTTTTTTTTTTAAATAAAGACATCCATATTTATATGAAAGCTAACCCCAACCCTTATAACAAGATAAACACAATTGCAGTCGGTTATTGATTTCAAATATGACCAAACTTGTAATTAATAATGTGTTCTATAATGTAATCTATTACATGACACATTCTAATATAATATAATCTGACTACTTTTTGATTACTTAGATTACTTTTGAATTTATTTATCATATTGATTTGAATAGGGAAGTCCTGTGTCCAAAGAGAAAGAAAATGTATATCATCATGTTGATAAAAATGGAATATATTAAACATCAAATGACATCAGGATTTCCTGAACTGAGGTTTGTGAAGGAACTTGCAAAGGGTTTATAAGCTGATAAAGCAAATAATTAATTAAATCATAATTTTACAATAAAAACAATCCATTTAAAACACTTTAACACAAAGATAAAACAAAAAGTGTGACCATGTGATACAATGTTACATGAACATTACAAATACAATGTTAAATGACTCACTGGGTGATAATTCAAATAATAATTCAAATGTGTTAGTCAGGAGTTGATTAGATATGCAGTGTTGAGAAAATTCTCCTGTGGTCATATGCTATGTGGTCTCTCCATTTTATATGTAATTATAGAAATGTGTGTGCAAATCCACAACACCCCAACTCTCCCCCTTCCCCTTCCTAAAACAAATAACTCTATATAACTTCAAATATTTAAATGCGGTATGCTTTTTTAGAAAGAAAAATGTGAAATGTGAAAACCTGTTATCCTATTGGGTATAAATCAATCAATTATGAACAATATACTGCTAGTGTGTGAATAATATGTGATCATGTATTAATAAAAAAAGTAACTAATCTGATTATGAGCATTTCAGAACATAATGCAATTACAACTATATCATTTTTGGAATATTTTTTTACAATCAACACTTTTGGCCTGATTTTTTCCCCCATCTAAATGACAGCTGAGGGTTTGGACTCACATCTGCGACCCATGGCACATGCAAGCTCGCTACCGAGGAAACCTCCGCCGATGATGGTAATGGACTTCACCTCTCTGCTGATCTTCTCTAGAGATCGAAAATCTTCAATCTACCAAAAAGACCAACAAATTTCCATTAGTTTTCCAGTTATTATATAGTTTTAGGATTAAGAAAAAAGTTAAGAATTTTTTTTTTTAAAAAGATAAAAACATTCACTTGACTTTGTTTAATATAGAAATACCCTTTAATTATTTTCCCACAATTTGAATTTCCTTGCTATTTGCTATTTCCTTGCTATAGGAACAAGATATAGAATGTGAATAACATAGAAAGAAAATTTATATCAAGTAAAATATTCACCCCAACAGGGATGTTTGTGAAATTGTACACAAGGCTTAATGTAAATTAGTCCTCTGATTAACAAGAAAAAAAAAAAAATCTACTCTTGCAATTTATAGTGGTGTGCAAAATGCTACATTATTAACAAAAGGGTGCCCTCCAGTGGTGTTCTGCACATTTACATTTATGAATTTGGCCTCTCATGAGATGAGCACATGCACTTAGTAAAAAAGCTCATCTAAAGCAGCATGTTATTTTGGTTCTAACTTTACTGACACTGTAGATTTAGGTATAATCTGATCTGAATCAAGTGCATTTCAGTCAATTGACAAATATTAAAGTCAAACTGAAACAGCATTCACAACCCATTTAATGTGCATTGTTTGAGTGAAATAGGATAGTTATTCAGCAAGGAAATAAATGGGGCAAGATGTGAAAAGACCTGAAAATAAAAGCTTTCAGTGTCTGAGTGATTTATTGCATGTAGATAAAGAAAACCTATTTTCCTTTAGAATAACATGTACCAATGAAGTGTGAACAACAAGACCAGGAACATGAATTCAGAACATAAATGGCATCAATATTGATTTCATGTTGACAAACATATTAATTAGGGATTTGATTTGAACACTACTGCTCCACTCTGCCCAAAGTATGTGCAGCAAGACATACTTTTCTAAAGAGGGTTGTCCTCTTCATCACCTCCTGTCCTGCCCTGTCAATCACTTGCAGGTTTCTAGGCACTCCACCTAATACACATACACATATTCATTAACAGGACAGTCAGCAATAGATTTTACACCCCTGCGTATTTGTTCATGTGCATATTATATATGTTTTACCTGTGGCAATCAAGCACTTTTCATACGAGATCTCTGCACCATCACTTAGTTTGACTTTATTTTCTCTGACATCCATGTGTACCACCTACACCATAGGTACAAACACACACAGGGTTATGATGATGACAACTCATTCACACACATTTAGCAATCCATAAAACATTTCCCCCACTTCTGCAACTTCAGAATTTTTCAGACTTGTTCAAGTGGACATAATTAAGAGCGACACTCCACAGCAACATGAGAAGCTGATGTCAGAGTTTCTCACCTTACGGCCAGTGAGCACAGCCACACCCCCATTCTCAACTTTAGCAAGATCCGCGGGACTGATGTAGAATGACGGAGGCTGGAAGTAAATACTACAACAAAAATAAAATTAATTAATATCACGATATATGCAAACAGACGGAACAAAAAAATTCTGAAATGTGATGCAATTGTGACCCTTCGGGAAAAAAAAGTCAGTGTATCAGTGTTAGGTCTGGTTTAAATGCTCTGGAACATTCTTGTCACACACCTCCTCTCTTTGCCGTTCCATTGTTTGAAGCGCAGTGTTTCAGTGACCTTGGGGTCATCAGAGAACCAGAGTTCTTTAGAGAGAGGGGGTCTCATGTAGGGATTTTCAGACTCCTCTGTTACAATCAACACCTGTATAACAAACACACAGGACACACACACCTTAATACATAGATATGTTTCGCAGATGGGATTTAGAATGGGCACATCTGTGGTTCATAATTATTATTTTTTAAATTGGAAGAAAAATAAAAGATTCCACGAAATTTATTTTTAGGGCTCTTAAAATGTATGTAAACTTGAGTACCGAAGATATTAATTAAATACATTTAATGAAACTTGATGTTTATATTATTCACTAAGTTTGATTATATTACTCTTTCTGCTTTCCAAATACTGGTCAGATTAACTGATTCATTGTGATTATTCTACTGCCATTACTAGTTTCGAAAAAAAGAAAAAAAAAAGAAAAAAAAATCTGCTTAAGAGTTTTGTTTAAAAAATTTTTTTATCTCAGGCACACGGTCACCTTAATAGCATATTTTTTTTTAAATATTTTCCAGATCTTTTAACAGATTTCTTTAGTACAATGACAATATAAAAGCATTTTATTCAATTTTGTTGTCTTTACAATATAAAATGTCCTATATTATTTTCTATATTACTGCTATTAATACAGGATGTCTTTATATTTAAGAAAGCCAGCCTCACACAAGGTCCTTCATCCTCATATTTGGGGGTTCTCGGCAAACCTGTTTAAGTGATTGTATTGATGAAGCATTTATGATTACAATACTTGAGCGTTAATGCTGCCAAACTACTAAACTGACAGACTCACCCTGGCACCAGGGTCGCGTGCCCGAATGGACCGAGCTGCAGCGAATGAAGCTGTGCCTCCACCAATCAGCAGATAGGGAGCGTGTTCAGGGACATCTAAGTGAGCAGCAGTGGGTTCAAGGGCCACAGCAGCAGAAACTGGCTCAGGACCTGCAGCTGGTTAAAGAAAGACAAATTTAGTACAAACACACATACACAAACAAGAGTTTATGAATAACTTGACATGAATCGTGAATTAGCCATGTGAGTGCGCTTAACATTATCTGTACAAAAATACGTAAGTGATCTCAGGAACACAGCGCTAGATGAGGGGAGAGATTAGCATTTTTATAGTAATATTAGTGCAAACTAAACATCGAATAATCTGGAAACACAGCAGCAAACTGGTCATAAGTGTGTGACCTTGTACAATTAGCATTAGCCATTAGCATTAAATCAGTCACACTTTGACAACAATTGTTCAGAGGATGAAATGGCTGAGTGGGGGAAAAAAAGATAAGGCCTTGAAAAGAAGTGAGGACAATGTGGTTTATATAGACAAGAAAACCAAATGATCTTCATTGATGAAGGAAATAACCAACCAAAGACAGACCAAGACACAATCTAGTCAAACAAACTCCAAAAAGATCATATGTAACAATAATAAAATCAAAATGTGTAGTAATAGAAAGTTTTGAATAGGTGTCCATATGTGTAAATGAAGTAATTATCAGGATATTTTATCGGTAACATGTTTATACTGCAGAACTGATTCCCATCCAGTCAAAACTGGACTCTTACCACTCTCAGAAACAGATGAAGCCTCTGGAACATGCTCAGCGATGATTACAGGTGTGGGCTCGGTTTCTTAATCACGATGTTAGAGGAGAGGAAATATGTTAACCTCAATATCCAAATAAAAGTATTTCCCTCCTTATAAATCCTGGATTTCCATGCAGATGTGTCAATCTTACCACTCTCAACTACAGGAGCTAAGGGCTCTTCACTCAGTAGAACTGATGGAGCTTCTTCAACAGGTTCCGTTACCGGGACTTCAATGATGGGTTCCGGAATTGAAGCTTCTACAATGGTTTCGGTTACAAGTTCTACCACAACGGTTTCAGTTATGGGAGCTTCTGCAACAGATTCAGCTTCAGTGGACTCCACAATAGCTTCTGTTACTGGAGGTTCTTCAACAGGAGGTTCTGTTGGAGCTGATTCTTCAGGAACAGGCTCTAATGCCACAGACGAGCAAAAACAAGATTGTCTTGACTGAGACAGAAGATGCACCAAAACAATCCCCCACTCCATCTTCCTCAGCTCTTACCACTTATAACTGGCTCTGGAGATGGTTCTGGGATGGATTCCAGAGATGCTGCAACATCTAAAGCAGGATTAGGAGTAGATAACTGACTTTAAAAAAAAAAAAGAACTAGCATTTTTCATTGCTCTGAATCCTAACACTTTCAAGCTTTGATAGGTTGTACGGGTATGGTTCTTCTAATTAAAAACGAAAAATGAAGGATCCAGGATGAGGAATGAATTTGTCAGAAAAGGGTAAAAACATAAGGAAAAGGACAATAGTTATGGGTGAATGTGAATGTGTCAGTGTCTTCATCCACTTCCTTCCTTAGTTGGAAAATGTTCAACCATGTTACCATGAAGTGCATCAATTCTCAGGAATCTTCTCTCAGACTTCATTACCTTTACATTAAACTCATTCCAAGCTCCTCTTTGACATTTTTCTTTTAACACTCGTAGCTGATAGTTGATTCTGAGGCTGGGTCAATGTGTCGATGCCAATCAAAAAGTCCAACAGAAACTTACGAGGAACATGCGCAATAACAGAATTATTTTTTTCAAAACAAGTTCCAGAAGATGAGAGTTTCTCCAAAACTTCAGCTTCATTGTGCCAGCAGAGGACAGGACAGACAATCCAGACAAATGGATATTCAAGCCATCTAAAAATCTTCCCAAATATATTAACAGGAACAAAATAGTTAAAGCAAGACAAAACAGCTCTCTTCAAAACATCTAAGAGTTAGTAGGACGAACAGAAAAAGCAGGACAAAAATAGTGGTGTTCTTGTGGTGGAAATGTTTGGTTGGTGACAGACAATGTGTGAAGCAAAATACACAACTGACAAGTGAAAGACATGAAGAAGAAGAAGAGCCTCAGGCATATCCATCCAGGATAAAAGAACTTCATAGAACATCACCTCAATCCAACCAATCTTGGCCCAACGGCAGAAAGAAAACGGATACATTTTGTACAATTTAACCTCTCAATTAGAAAAAGCACAGTAGATTTAGAATAAAAACAATGGATAGTCAATTGGTTGGGTGAGGAACGTTAATGGAGTTACCCACAAGGTAGTCACACAAAAACAAATGCTCAGAGGAGCACACTTGATATAGAGGAGACAGTTCACCATGTATGAGCAGAGGTGGAAGGTCACGGTGACAATTCTAAAGATAGCTAACAGCTAACACTTACCATTCCTGGCAGATGCTTATTTAGAGTTGTTTAAAGTTTATTTAAGGTTATTTATTTAAGGAAATATTAGGAGAGTTAAAGATGACATAACACAAGTAAAACAAGTAAAAAAAACAGTTAATAGGAACATTAAACAGACAGTCACATGCAGTATGCACTATGCAGTGTCCCAAAAAGCATGCATAACTAAAAGTGACAATTCATGTACATTTTTACCAGTCTTATGTTCACCAAGGCTGCATTTATTTGATATCGAATTTATATGAAATGCAGTATCAACACAGAAATATTGTGAAATATTACTACAATTTAAAATACGCTTTTAATTTTAAATGTAATATATTCCTGTGATGCATAGCTTAATTTTCAGCATCATTATTCCAGTCTTCAGTGTCACATGATCCTTCAGAAATCATTCTATTATGATGATTAGCTGCTCAAGAAGACACTTATTATCAATGTTGAAAACAGTTGTGCTGCCTATTATTTTTGTGGAAATGTAACAGTGTAAAATTATATACTGTCAATTAAAAATGAGTTATGGTAGTGTATGCATTGTACACACAAAACTTATCACAGAAACCCAGGACTTGTTAATACTAAGAGTGCATATGTTGATCCTAGCATGCTATGAATAAAGACCATGTTAAAGTCTACTCTTGATGTCTGCATAATGTGCATATAGCTGTTATTTTTGACAGCATTCGTTTTTTTAATGCTTTGAATTTAAGGGGACATGTCATGAAAATCTGACTTTTTCTGTTTAAGTGCTATAATCGGGTCCCCGGTGCATCTACCAACCCAGAACAGGTGAAAAGTGACAACCCAGTAACTTTGTTTTGGTAAGATTTTTTTCTGCCAATCAGATTTCGCTCCCCTTCTGACATAGGAAGGGGATCTTATTATAATATTACTAACCCTTAATCTGCACGTTTCCATGCACAGCACCACCATTCGGTTTTCGCAAGCGACAACAGCATAGCCAGTTCTAACGCAATGGCAAAAGTTCGAGCAAAGCATGCAAACTGTTCTGTCGTTGGCTGCACAGACGAGCACAGAACACCGTTTGACCAAAACATTTAAAGACATACATTTATAAAGACATCAGGGAACTGTGTCAACTTGTGTAAAAGTTCAACATGACGGTACATAGTCGATGAGACATGGTAGTCGATGAGACAGTCGATAAGATGAATCAATGTAACTCCACAACAACTAAATCTAAAAGTCAAACTCTCCTTAAGGCTGCACTCATCTACTGGTCATTTCTGAGATTTTGGATGACCGAAATTCACGTGTTTTGTTATTGCCGGAGTATCCGAAGCTCGTGTAAAGGATCAGCCGTCTTCTGAACCGGGACGAGGAGCAGCAGCTCATTTGCATTTAAAGGTATTTTTCTCACACCCAAAAAGGGGCAAATTTGACAAGCTATAATAAATGATCTGGGGGGCATTTTGAGCTGAAATTTCACAGACAAATTTTGGGGACACCATAGATTTATATTACATCCTATGAAAAGGGGCATACTATGTCACCTTTAAAGGGGACCTATAATCCAAAATTCATGTGAGCTACAGCGACAGCAGTCGCCATTCCTGTTTACTCGCTGTAGCAGCTGGGGATATACAATGTCTGTGCCAAAAAAACATTACTTTCTGTTGTTGGATGTACCAACGTACATAAGAATCTATATAAATCTAACTAATGTTTGCTGTTAGTTGTAACGAGTGTTTCTATTTAATTCACTGTGTATGTTGATGATAATGCAAGGGAGAGAGCGAGTCTACTTCTTGTACTGTGTTTATTTCTTTAGCCCTTACAGTGATTTTCTGGAGGGACAATGGACACTTCATGTTTTGTGTGATGTACAATCAAATTCATAAAACTCATTAGTAAAGTTTTGGCCATCATTCGAATGCGGTCTGTTACAGCAAGCGACAGAGTTTCTGATATTTTCAGTGCGTCCTGTACATCCTGTACAGCCTACAGAGACGCGTTTTTTGGACGGCATGCTTATGGGGCAGGCAGCTAGCGGATCGTTAGGAAAGATTAGATGAATGTGATCATTTATGTTTCGGCCTTTTTTGGGCCTGAAATCACTGATACAACCTTTAATAGGATATAATATACCATTTAATATGTTCAGGTTGTTAATCCCTTTTCAGACTAAACAGAGTTAAGAATTCCTAAGTCACATTTCCTAATGGAAGTGTTGTGTCATCAGGACATTGTGTGCATGTTAATACCCATGGGTGCCCCAGTGACAGACAAATACAATCCAGAGCCATGATACCTCAGAGCACAACAGTATTGGTTATCTCACATGGTTTCATCTTTTTTCCAATCAAAATTAGAATTTTTAAAACTTTACAAAAAGAAAGTCATCCGATAACTGACATATTTAAGCTAAGGCTTCAGTAATGCACTGCAGTGCTCTGTGTGCAAGGCTGTGAATGTGCACACATAGCAGTGTATAGAAATAACCTCTCACCTTCTTTTGATTCTGCCACAACTTCAGCTGAAACACAAAAGACAACAGACCACTAAATTAAGCTTCTCCGATACTAACTAAAGAACAAAGACTGATTATTTTTCACATCTGTGCTGCAGACAGCAGGAAATTAAAGGCAAAAAACATTTTTTATATGTTAAGAAATAAGTTGACTATAGACACGAGCCACACAAAGAACTCTTTAAGATGAAAATATACTAATTGAAACAACTGATATAACTGCTAATTAAATGAGACCAGTGATTCATGTCTACATGTGATTACTGTAATCACTTACCTACAGCCTCAGCTGCTTGTGGCTCTTGTTTAGGCCGACTGGCAATTTCAATCATACGCTCCTTATATCTTTCCTTGTCCCCTGAGACAGTGCGGTACGTCTTCAAACACACAAACAAATAACCAACACTCATTTTGAACTCTGCAAATATGAGAATCAACATAAATAAAAACATTTGGAAAACACAAGCTCTGAGGACAAAAAAAATGTGAGAATGTTTATGATTGAAATTATAACATTATTTACTACACTGAAGAAAACTGATGCAACCTTTTGTCCATAGTGTAAAATGGAGGTGCTGAGAAACTGCTATACAAGCAACCATAATTAAGCGTATTAACCTGTTTCACCAAGCGCACTTCGATTCAGAATCTTGTATGATAAAGTCTGCTACATGTAAATGATTACCAGTTATTATTCATGGCACACCTCTAACATCACATCTTTTTTAAAAGGAACTGACTGAGAATGCAGTTTAACTGGCAGAGCATAGCAAACGCTATTTATATCTTGTATATCAATACATCTTGAGCATACTTTGGAAAAAGTAAATAAATTAACAATTTACAAAATAACCACAACCCACACAAGAACAGTACCGATTCGAATATCAGTAAAAGTTGAAGCAACTATGCTAGAAATAAATATTCATTATATTGTCAATATGGGGCTTATGAAGAATTCAATAATAAAGGGATACTTACATAAACTCCCGCCCCCAGAAATGTTGCTCCAACCAGGACGTAATACAGAGTGTTTTCCCCTCCTGTTGGCCCTGATGACATCTGGGCTTTTTGAACCATATCCAGCCTTCTACCATGTCTCAGCACTGAAAAGTCAATCATAAAAACAAATATTCTTAATTCTTTATAAAAGAAGTCTGCTCAAACTCATTGTACTGATGTCACACTTAAATCAAATATACATATGGTTATCCATTTCTTCACAAACTCCAGAATAAAAATATCTTTACACGCATGGACTTTTTACTGTTCCCATAGTGTTTAACGACTGAGGAACACACAAACTTTCAAGTCGTTCGGAACACAACAAACTACCATGTGCCTCGTTCCTTGGAGACGCACGGCCGATGAAAACTCTAAAATGCCTTAAATTGTTAAACTAATTGTTAAATTAAATTGTTAAACTAAAAATTGTGTATGATCCTCAGTCGTTTAGTCTAGTGTATGATGCCCACCTTTCCCAGGTTTTTAAGAAGTCCTACAAAGATTGCGACAAAACAGATATTACCACATAGAAATGTAATTTTAAAAGGTATCAGCAGACACTATATATTTTTAATGTGGAATATGGACTATTCATCTCTTTTCTTTAAAAAATTAAAATATTTAAAAACAATATTAAATGTATGGAAGTAAATTACTGACAAATGTTTTTGAAACAAAAATCCTGTTGAATTGCAATACTTGAAAAAATATGCATTGCATTAACCATGCTTGCATTTTAATGCATTGTATTTTTAGGACTTGCATTTTTTTATTGGCTCAAATTTGGCATGGTTGAATATTTAAACTCTGAATATTTCAATTCAAAACATTTCAAACACATTTTCATTATTAAAAATTCAATCATCCATATTCACCCTTCATATTTCACTTCCAAAATATTCAAACTTTTAAAAATACAACAGGCAATTTTCGGTCCATTTTATTTCGCTTTACAAATTCGCTTCCACAAATTCAGTGGTTCAAAGTCGACAGTAAATTCAACATTGACATTCAGGAACTGCAGGAAAAGCAGTAGATTACCGAGCATAATCTCCATCTGCTGTTAGTCGACCTCACCAGCAGGGGGTGCAAAAGCGCGTGTTGTTGACGAAGACCGAGCAATTAATCATTAATTCATAAAAACACATTTATAGAAATGTAAGTGTATTTGTTAACTCTATATCCCGGCGATGTGCTTCAGCACAAGGGTTTCCCTCCAGGATTGCTGGAATATAATGTGCTTAATGTATCTTAATGGACTAATACAGTGATGTAAAATACCAAACTCGCACCTTATTGAGAAGAAGGCCACTATATTGCTACAGGCAAGCAGATGGACTCAGAATATGAACTTAACGTGCTTAAGTTTCACGCAGTGTGTGAGTGTGTAATTATAAATCAGATGTAGGCTCTATAAGACCGAAAACAGGAAATAAATACAGGTATGTGAGCTGGCTGAATTAACATCATTTTTATTAATATCTTTCACATCTACTGCAGTCAGATTGACCGCGTTCACTCTTAATAACACCACTCACATGGCTGTGCACTTGTAATGACAAATCAAGGATGTTAAGAGGCTAAAAGCAGGTTTAAAACTTGCCCCATTGAAGTCAACAGGGTGCACATTTTAAAAAGACGATAACACGGTGTAGGCAACGCCGATTTTTGTCGTTGTTCTCTGTACTGACAGCACTCCAAATGTACAAAAAAAGGAGCTCAATGTTAAAATTGACCGGAGTTCTCCTTTAATGGTCGAGTGGCAGAACTTTTGCCAAGCGTGTCAGAGGTAGTCTACTGGGTTCTAATTAGCACTCATATAGTTTTCCCCTCATCAAAACCGTTTACATTTATCAGTGGTTGTATATCAAGCAGGGACACTTTGTGTGCAGTTTGTTTTGTGATTGCACCGGAACGAATAGAGAAGAGAGTCTCCACCGATTGAAGCGCGCGTCTGAGTTAAGGCTGTGCGCGAGCCACAAGATTTACTGTATCCACGCCACTGTTGGCAGTGGCAACGAGCACTTGATTTCATAAATAACACATTTCAGCATTAGATCGCCTCTATTTTAACAAACGAACTAAATGAATGCTCTGCTAGTTAACTGGAGATGTTTTATTTAGGCTATTTGTATGTATATCCGTGCTGCGAGAAGTGGGGACAATATCGACCCTGGCAAAAAGTGGTGGGGACATGTCCCACCCGCAAATTATGCCTATGGATATAAAGTTGGCTTGACATTGGACATTCGCGCGTAGGGACCGTCTCTAAAGTTCCATACGACATTACACACGTTTCTAACTTCAATAGCAAACTTAGATTTATTTGAATACATATCATTCACGAGTTCACACTTACCAATGATCGGAGAATAAAAATGGTTATGCGTATTTGGCGTGCTGTCCGGGGGGAGGGCTCCGAGCTCGGAAATTGGGCCCGAACCCAGAGTACTCCCCCGTATCTCTGGTTAGGAAGATAACTAGGCAAGTGTGAGGAGATGGGGTGGTGGAGGCATGCTGAAAACTGTCGAGGAATATGGGTGAGTTGACTGTGTATTTATAGGCTTTATTTGTGCTGATTGAGTGAACCTGTTGAATACTGATTGCTGACAGCTGGCTGACTTGATTGTTTGATCATTAGAACGTGTTCCTCCCGAACCTTGTTAATAAAACATCAAAAACTATAAAAGGTCGGTGTGCATCATGCCTGACACCTACCACTTTTCTGTAAGTCATCTCCCAATGCTATTGAAGTTAGAAACGTGTGTACCAATGTATATGTAACTTTAGAGACGGTCCCTAAATTTGCGAATGTCCAATGTCAATAAGCCAACTTTATGCCAGTATATCACTGGGAAACGCTTAGTGTGAAACTTTGTGCGTTATATTCTGCTTGCCTATAGCCATTGGACATAATAGTAGCCTACAGCCTTCTCAATAAGGTGCGAGTTTGGTCTTTTAGTTAAGATACGTTACGCGTTTTAAATGTCCAGCAATCCTGAAGTATTGAGGGAAACCCTAGTACTAAAATGCAAATTAAAATGCAAGCATGGTTAATGCAATGCATATTTTTTTTACAAGTAGTGCAATTCAACAGGCTTTTTGTTTCAAAAACATTTGTCAGTAATGTACTTCCATACAAATGTCCATGTATTTATTTAGTTGATAAGTACTATCAGTATAAAATGCAGGATACAGTCAGCCTTAAAGACATAGTTCACCCAAAAATTTAAAATTCTGTCATTAATTAGCCTACTCACCCTATTGTCGTTCCAATTTCAAACCCGTCGTTCATATTTAGAACATAAATCAAGATCTTTTTTGATAAAATCTGAGAGCTTTCTGTCCCTTAATTAACAGCTACGCAACTGAAACTTTGAGCTTCCAAATGTTCATACAGAGATCATAAAACTGACCCATACAAATTCAGTGGTTTAGTCTAAAATGTTCTGAAGAGACACAATCGCTTTATATGATGAACGGATTGAATTTAGGCTTTATTCACATATAAGCATTTATCAACAGACATCAGTTGTGGTAAACTGAAGCTTAAGCATGTGAGCTTGAGCTGAGAACCAGTAAGCTTCATTCTTTTTTTACGCAGCACGTTTGAACTTCAGCAAGAAGTTGAACCAAAGAAGTTTGTTTTCGTGTGTCAAGCAGGTGCGGTTGAGCTTCTGTTTATGTTCGCTGATCAATGTTTATATGTGAATAAAAGCCTAAATTAAATCTGTTTATCATCTAAAGCGACCAAGTCTTCAGAAAATGTTGACTAAACCGCTCAATTCATATGGATTAGTTTTACGATCTCTTTATGAACCTTTTGAAAAGTCAAAGTGTTCGTTGCGTAGCTGTCAATGGAGGCATATAAGCTCTCAGATTTCATCACAAAGATCGTCATAACTACAATACTGTTGCGGTACAATTCACTTAGTTGAATGACAGAGGCATGCAGTTGTCAGAGCCAAAAATGTATGAAAGGCAGACTTTGACGTTCAACGACCTTGGGCCAAAAATTGCACAACACTTGCACCCATAAAGTCTTTTCGTGCCAAATAATATTTTTTTACAGAATAGCTGCATAGAGTTTTGTTGAAGTTTAGTTTGAACATATGCGCTGTGTGACCGCAGATAGCACTAAATTGAACTTTTAGTTGTGTTTATCTATTCAATTCAACTCAGTGGGCTTTACTTGTTTGACTAACCACACGGTGAAATAAACGCTTATCCTACCGGTGCCTGGACTTGTGTCCATAGAAATTGTGTAAGCCGTTGTTCTGCTAGACTGAAATGAGGTTCACAGGTGATTTGCTGAGCTACAGACTTCTGCCGTTTATCTCAACTTGCCTGATTTCCGCGCATTCTGCAGACACAGAGAGGATGAGGCCCGGGCCAGCGGGGCCAGCTTATTCCACACTGTCTTGCACTTAAACATCGCGGCTTTTCAATAAGACAGCCTGGGGAGGTTCACAACCACGCTCACCGTGCAACTTTTGCACAAGGCCGGAGACCTTCTCAGGTCACACAGCTCCTGCAGGCGCTTCCGGTTTCCGCTCACGTCCCGCCCCTCCCTCCACTGATTGGCTGTAGTACTGACGGATTGTTAAGTAACTGGTCAGTGTTTCTGTCTGCTAAAATTTGCGTCACTCCAGAGCTCTCACTGGCTCAGCGTCACCCAATAGACGATTGGCTATTTGTAAGCAGTCGAAGCAGTTCAAACAAGACGCCATAGGTCTTGTGATTTTTCTATTTTAACTTTCTATTATTTATCTGGCGTTTCAGACATTTATAAATTCTAAATGATTTTGAATCATTTAAAGGACAATTGTCAAAAAAAAAAAAAACATTTAAAAAACATTTTAAAAAATCAGCCTGAAATTATAATATAACGTATAACTGCAGGATTATACTGTATAATAGAACAGAACATAATTAATCTGCCATTAAACACCCAAAATATAAAAACTGTCAGGTCCAGTAATTGCAGTTCTTTTCTTTCTTTTTTTGTTGGTATTTTGGACTTTTATTTTACTGGAAACACGCATATCGCAGGCATATCCCAAGCTAAAAGGGGTTCTTAGAACGTTCTGTGAAGGTTTTCTCACAGTTAAATACACAGTTAATGTATGTGGGCAGTCGTGTAATGTTTTTTAAATGTTTCAAGAATTTCAATAGAACCTTCAAAAGTAAGGTTTTTACTTAAGGTTTTTACCCCCACCCAAAAGAAAGGATTTAAAAAAAAAAAAAAACATTTAAGAAACGTTTTCATAAACTTTGCGGGGAAAGATTTAGCAGCACTCTTCTTCCCTATAAAGAAAAATAACACTAACAACTGTATACCCTTACGAAAAAGAAGTATACTTCAAGTTAATTTTATGAAGTATATATTTTAAGTATACTTAATGTAGTAAGTATACTAATATCAATGTGTACTTGTAGTAAACTTTTAAGTGTACCATTTCAATACTGTTCAATTCTGACTAAATTGGCCCACTTTTAGTATATAAAATTAAACGTTTAAGTGTACAAGTGTAACAGTAGTAAACTTTAAGTACACTACTAAATGCATCTGTGCTACAAGTGAACTTATTATACTAGTAGTTTACTATTTTAATACAAGTGCATTTTTTAGTTTATGAAAGAACACACTGAAGTCAACTCTCAGTAGTTTAGTTTATACTTTAGTAGTAAACTAGTTTAGTCGTTTATACTGCACTTGTAAGTTTTCTTTAAGTGAACATAACATTATATTTATAGTTTACTAGTATTTTTGCACTTGCAGTATACTATTATGTTCAAATGTAGATATTATTTTTTATACTTTAAAAATACCTTTAACTGTTACTTTAACTAATTTTGAAAAACATTTTATTAGCTTCATTCATCCTTTTTTATCAACACTTGAATGTCGTAAGTTTCATAAAGAAAGGCAACATTTTAAACAAAAAAGTTGAGAAAATCAAATTTTTGCCTTGATCAGATTGAGAACGATGATCAAAACACTGATGGAGTAAATCGAGTCCAACACCCAAAGCTTTTGAGTCGTTTTCTCTTCACTGGTTACACTTCATTTAATTTGGTGTCATTGAGCAGTTTTGATTTGCACGCTGTTTAATGTTTGATGATCACATTATTTTAATTTTACATTTGAGTGAGCAATCTTCTATTACTTGTTTCAGTTTCTTCTCCTCCTGTGTTTTTTTCTGTACATTCTGTACTAGAAGATGTGTCATACCATATAACAGTGAAAACATGGATAGCTGGAAAATTCTCAAAATACTCAAGAGTATAGTAGAATTAAAGTAAATTCCTACGTACACTACTTGTGGACGACAAGCCTACACAAAAATTCAGATACGCAGAATTAGAAACATATCTGTTTTATATCAATATTCTAAACAATATTTTCAAACAATGTAAGTTTCACAAGACTGTATATGAAAAACTGTAAAAAAAAAAATAAAAAAAAATAAAAGTATATTTAATAGGCTACTGACTCGATCAAAAGAGTTAACACACCTATACAGGCCAAAAATAGGCTACTTGGACTTTTCTCTCAGTATAAGTCAAGTAGCCTACACCTGAGTGTAATTTTAAGTAGGCTATATTTCTGACATAAAGTAGGCCTATATTTTTGAGAAGTAGGCTATATCAAATGTTGACTGAAAGTATACCTTTGTTATTTTTAGATTAAAAGAAATATACTAATAGAACACTTGAATAAACTTATCTTTCGTATGGGTATAGGGCTACATAGGTCCTTCTAAAAAAATTAGCATATTGTGATAAAGTTAATTATTTTCCATAAGGTAATGATAAAAATTAAACTTTCATATATTTTAGATTCATTGCACACCAACTGAAATATTTCAGGTCTTTTAATGTTTTAATACTGATGATTTTGGCATACAGCTCATGAAAACCCAAAATTCCTATCTCAAAAAATTTGCATATCATGAAAAGATTCTCTAAACGAGCTATTAACCTAATCATCTGAATCAACTAATTAACTCTAAACACCTGCAAAAGACTCCTGAGGCTTTTAAAAACTCCCAGCCTGTTTCATTACTCAAAACCGCAATCATGGGTAAGACTGCCGACCTGACTGCTGTCCAGAAGGCCATCATTGACACCCTCAAGCAAGAGGGTAAGACACAGAAAGAAATTTCTGAACAAATAGGCTGTTCCCAGAGTGCTGTATCAAGGCACCTCAGTGGGAAATCTGTGGGAAGGAAAAAGTGTGGCAAAAAACGCTGCACAACGAGAAGAGGTGACCGGACCCTGAGGAAGATTGTGGAGAAGGACCAATTCCAGACCTTGGGGGACCTGCGGAAGCAGTGGACGGAGTCTGGAGTAGAAACATCCAGAGCAACCGTGCACAGGCGTGTGCAGGAAATGCGCATTCCCCAGGTCAAGCCACTTTTGAACCAGAAACAGCGGCAGAAGCGCCTGAACTGGGCTACAGAGAAGCAGCACTGGACTGTTGCTCAGTGGTCCAAAGTACTTTTTTCGGATGAAAGCAAATTTTGCATGTCATTCGGAAATCAAGGTGCCAGAGTCTGGAGGAAGACTGGGGAGAAGGAAATGCCAAAATGCCTGGAGTCCAGTGTCAAGTACCCACAGTCAGTGATGGTCTGGGGTGCCATGTCAGCTGCTGGTGTTGGTCCACTGTGTTTTATCAAGGGCAGGGTCAATGCAGCTAGCTATCAGGAGATTTTGGAGCACTTCATGCTTCCATCAGCTGAAAAGCTTTATGGAGATGAAGATTTCATTTTTCAGCACGACCTGGCACCTGCTCACAGTGCGAAAACCACTGGTAAATGGTTTACTGTGCTCAATTGGCCTGCCAACTCTCCTGACCTGAACCCCATAGAGAATCTGTGGGATATTGTGAAGAGAAAGTTGAGAGACGCAAGACCCAACACTCTGGATGAGCTTAAGGCCGCTATCGAAGCATCCTGGGCCTCCATAACACCTCAGCAGTGCCACAGGCTGATTGCCTCCATGCCACACCGCATTGAAGCAGTCATTTCTGCAAAAGGATTCCCGACCAAGTATTGAGTGCATAACTGAACATAATTATTTGAAGGTTGACTTTTTTTTGTATTAAAAACACTTCTTTTATTGGTCGGATGAAATATGCAAATTTTTTGAGATAGGAATTTTGGGTTTTCATGAGCTGTATGCCAAAATCATCAGTATTATAACAATAAAAGACCTGACATATTTCAGTTGGTGTGCAATGAATCTAAAATATATGAAAGTTAAATTTTTATCATTAGCCTACATTATGGAAAATAATGAACTTTATCACAATATGCTAATTTTTTTAGAAGGACCTGTATGTCGCAAACTCACCTCAGGTTTCAGATCCTCATTCAATCAGGCTGATAGAAAGCGGGGTGGCGCTGTGACCGCGGGACTTTCCAGCAGGGAAAACTTCTTTTTATAGTAGGGAAAACAAACTAACATGCGGAAGAGCGCTGAACAGCTCCAAGACCTTTGACTCCCTCAGGAAACGACAGGAAAGGCTACTTTCTCTGTCTGTCATGCGAATATTCTGTAAAACGCTGTCGGAACATGACATCAAACCTACCAACCAGTCCCAATTATTGCCAGCTGGACGAAAACACATCTGAAAACAAAAATACAAAAGGGCAGTACATATTTTTCTTGATTTTGATTTTAATATTAAGCACCGAGACGTTTATTACAGCTTTTCTTCTTCACGACTTCTGCGAGGATATTCACAGAGTGAGTTAAATCGTTTTTCGTTAAATTATTAAACATGTTGTCTATATAATTTGTTTAAGTTTTGTCTGTTTGACTTTAAAAGACTCGTGAAACAGGCAGAGATGGAGGGTATCCAATCCACTGTCTTTCCACAGATGTCACCCAACCAGCAGATCAAGCAGGAATCGCAAGTTGTGACTTGTTCAATCAAGAACTGACACAAACTGCACGGCAGGTAGGCTATTTAAAACGGCGTCAAAACATGAATACATTTTTGAAATTGAGTAATATGTTAGATTAAGATTATTACATTATACATGTGATATATGATGTTCCATACTAAGAGTCTAAATTTCTTTTTGAACAGAGGCTGTTGCTAGACATACAAAATGATGTACTGGGAACATTAGGAGGTAAAACAAATGTATTGATTTATTTAAATTATTGTTTGCTATTATTGCTTGTACAACACTGTTGTTACACAGATGTATATTTACACCAGCCTGCGACTTTGGTACTGGTGTCTTTTCTCTCACTACTGTTGGATCACTTCTGATCGAAGCTGGTTCCTGGGGTGGCATAATAGCTAAAAGCAGACTCGCCTTGCTTTGAGTGAACCCTTGTTATTTCTAACTGACTTGATCCTAATGATGTGAGTTATCTGTTAGGTTTATATTCAGTGAGCATATCTGCAATGTACTGTGGTCCTAGGCCATTGAGTGATTTATAAACAAGTAATAGTACTTTAAAGTCAATTCTAAATGTAAGCCAGTGAGGACTGGTGTGATATGATCCGTTTTTCTGGTTCTGCTCAGAATCCTGGTAGCAGCGTTCTGTATGAGCTGCAACTGTCTTATGGTCTTTTTGGGAAGGCCGGTGAGGAGTCCATTACAATAGTCCACCCTGCTGCTGATGAAAGCATGAACAAGTTTCTGGAAACTTAAGTATCTAATTGATGATAGATACTGGTAGTTATTGAGATTTGACATGACACTGAGGCTAAGGTCCAACTCCAATATCACACCAAGATTCCTGACCTGAGTTTTTAGTGTTTTGACCCCTAGAGTCAAGGTATGCATTCACCTTGAGATTTTCATCTTTGTTTCCAAATGCAATGTCTTCAGTTTGTCTTTTTCATCAATGTATTGGCATAGGGAATCAATGGGGCTGTAGTTGTTAGGCGATAGCGCTGAGTAGATCTGGGTATCATCTGTAGCTGTGGTAAGCAATTTGGTTCTTATTATTTGGGTTAGTGGGAACATATACAAGTTGAACAGGAGTGGCGCAAGAATTGAACCTTGTGGGATTCCGCATGTCATGGATGTCCACTTAGACTTGGTCTAAGGTGGATATAGGTGATATGTTCACATAATAACCCCTTCCTTCTAAGTATGACCTGGATCATCCCAGAAAGCCCTAGTTTCCCAGCCTGTCAAGAGGTATACTGTGATTGACAGTGTCAAATGCAGCTCTGAGATCAAGTACCAGCACTGATAATTTCCCTGTATCTGTATGAATATCAAGTGAGGCATTTACCACAGCTTGGAGATCTGATTCTAAATACAGTAGTTAAACACAGTTTTGAAAAAAGATGGAAGTAGTGTGTCAAGGGCGCAGGTTAATGTTTTGAGATGCTGTAGCCTATAGTGTTTTCCCAGATTTTACCATCAATTGCCTCGAAATCAGACATAGTGACTAATTTAATTAAAGAATGTTCTTGGACTTTACAGAACATAACATCACTGAGATTTTCAAACCAGCTGTGCATGTCGGGGCAAAACAAGAGCTTAAACAATATCAAAGGCTTCCGAAAAATGGTATGATCTTCCCCAGAGTTACAATCCACTGTTTACACTTTACAAGATTATATAACACTGTAAAAAGTGATCAGCTGACTTAACTTAAAAAAAAAGTTAAATCAACTAAAATTAAGTAAAACTTCATGCATAATTAAAAAAAAAAAAAAAAATTATGTGGAATTGTCAAGTTTACATAACTTAATTGTTTCTATAATCATACAGTTTATAATTTTAGGGTTTCCTCACTTTTTAAAGTTTATTTAACTGATCACTTTTTACAACAAATACAATGTGGTTAAGTTTAATAGGCTAATGATCACAACATTCTTCTCTTTACTTTCAGCAGACGAAACTCCTGCACTGGATCGTATCCAGTGGGACAACATGAACGGCCAATTCAGTCAGGAAGGGTTAATGAGCTTGAGCCCCGAAGGAGAAATAGTGGTGCCACACGACGGAATTTACTTCGTTTTCTCTCAGGTTAATTTCGAAACAAAATTAGGACAGAGTAAGCACTTTACGCAATACTTATACAAGAAGACAGCATCTTATCCACGACCAGTCATGCTCGCAAAAGCCGTAGTGACTCCCTGTGTGAGCGTAAAGTCTGGTGTACAGCTTTATTCCAACCACCAGGGGGCGCTGTTCCGCTTAGAAAAAGGCGACAGGCTCTCCCTGTATGTGCTGAACATAAGCGATGTGCGCTTCCCTCAGGAAGCCACTTACTTTGGGGCATTCATGATTAACTAAGCAAAACAGCAGCATTTTGATTCACTTTATTGCTTATGTTATCCATTCCCACGAAAAATGTATGTATATAGAGATGATACATAACAGTTTGTTTGTCTACGTCAATGTTAAATAAAGGTGTTCTTTAAAAACAAAAGAACTTTTTTTTTATTCTCTAAAAAAAGTTTATATAGTTTTAATAGATTGTTTATTGTAAATTAAAGCCCATATGTGAATTATAGTCTTCTGTCCTGTTGATATGTGTAGGTGCTTTTGTCCACAGCCAAAAAATTCAAGAGCAGCCTATAGTAGCCTATTGGATGTCATTTATATAAAAAATAAATTCAGTTATAGGCTTATAATTATTCATATTCTTGAGACTTAATAATAAAACCATTCCCTTCTTTTTGTTTACATGGGTAATGTGGTACATGACCAAACATTTTTTAAATCTTATATAACATATGGGAAAGCAGAGGGGATTTCTGTAGAAATTCTCTCACATCACTGAATTTCTCTGGAATGTCAATGGCAAGATTTTCTTCTTCTGCAGCTGAAAGATGAAGGTGATTTCTTCTATTTAGAAGCAGCAGCCTGGGTATGGGGAATGAAGAGAGAGCTCGATTTGATGCATATTTTTTTTATCTGAAATGTTGCTCAATGCAAATTTTATAATGTAGATTGAACTGAAAAATATACAGATAATAACAATGGTCAGAAACCACAAGGCTGCTATACTTTGAACATAATGGAATTCTAGTTTAAAAGGATGCACCAACGGAACAATATTCGGTTTTGAATTTACACAGCATAACACTTTAATCAATGTATTTAAAACAAGATTAAGTTCTGACCTTCGGAGCTCTGAAAACAAGAAGCTTTCTCAGAGTGAAAATGGGCTGAGGAGTCATCTTTGCATCAATTACATCTTTGTCTTTGATTATATAGCCCTCTTCACGGCTTACTTCATCATTGACTTTAGTGAGGATCCTCAAGATGTCCTGGTCTCTAAAAATGAAGGAAGATACAATTTAACATTTAAATCCAGACAACAGCCTTAAAATAACCATTACAGTATTACTGCATCTGCATCCAAAAAAAGGCCAGTGTAGTGGATAGCTCACCGTTTACTTCCATATTCTAAATGCTTGCAAAGGGACTGTATAAACCATGATCCATTGTATGTATCACGAATCGCCATATATCCCTCCACCGTGGACATGGCAATCAGAAAATCAGAATCTTTGGCAATGGTGTACATTTTGCCAGATTTCTGGATACAACTGAAACCAGAACCATCTGCAACCAGCACTTTACTCTGCATCTCATGCCCTCTACATGCCTGTATAAAGAAGACTTTAGGTTTGCCAATAAGAACGGGGCAGTTGTCTCCATCAAATGGGGAGGTGATGTCATTCAGGGGACATATTTGCTCATCACATCCCTCGACACCAGTCTCGTCTCCATGACTCATCACGCAACAGACAAAGCAGTCTGCATGACGGCCATCCTTACTGTAACCGATCATGAGCTGTTTTATTTCAGATTTGGTCTGATCTTTCTTGATTTCAACCAGAAAGCCCAAATATTCAAATAAGCCTTTCAGTCTATCTGAGGGGGAAAACCACATAGAAGACAAGTATGGTAAAGGTAACAAATTCATGTCCATATGTAGACCCACAATTACAACAACAAATGAAGGAAAGAAAATAAAGAGGACAAAAAGAAAAGAAAAAACAGGAACGATACACAGTACCTCTTCTAAAAAGAAGGGTGTGTTGTTTTGTGGTTCATAAACATAAAAAGTGAAAAATAATTTACTGCATACCAACATCTTTTTGGGATCCTTTTCGTTTACGATCAGGGTCTTTAAAGTTCTCGTTATTAATTATTACACAAAGTCCACGTGGATTACTGTCCATTTTGTACTCATCAGTCTAGAACAAAAGAGCAAGCGTTACAGAATACAGATAACATCCAACATTCAAGAATAAAATCTGTCTGAAAATATAATCATTTGTGAAAAAAGTGAAATCAAGGGAAAAATTATAATTTCAAAATGTTGCAGCTTGCTCCACTTCATTACCGTGGTGTTTGGTTTATCTAGGGGGGAAAGAGATATGTGAGTATCATAAGTCTTTAAAGTTAAATATTTTTCAATATAGGCTATTCATGTTTTCACTGTTTAGTTAAGTATCATTGTACAAAGTTTAATTGTAAAACATATTTCAAGAAAAACAAATTATGAAAATGTCTTTTTTTTTATTTTAAAAGTAAAACTGACCAAGAAAAGATAGCCTACATGTTCTTTTTTTATTTTTATGAAAGCTAAATATGAATATTGAATAATTTCTGAAACTGTAATACCTGGCGTAATAGATAGGTGACTAGAGGTCGTTCCTGTTTCCTGAATTGATGAATGGCTGTATAAGTTTAAGTCCTCGTACAAACACTTGTCTCTTTTCTCCAAGCATTTGAGCAGAATTTCACTTGCTTTACGCCCTTTTCTCCTCACGTTGTCAATCAGATCACGAGCTTGATCAGTTCGCGTTTTGATCTTCTGCAATATTTCTTCAATCTCCTCTCTGCCTAAAACATTATATTCCAGAAGATCATCCAACAAACTTTTGATAACAGGCTCGGTCAAACCATCCCTCAGTTGAATGCGACATTTTTCCAAGACTTTATCTAAAAGAAAGCACTTTGTTAAGTAAAATGTTTTGCATATTTAATTTATTTATTGCCAGATGATATTAATGTATTACTATGTTTTCTCAAGTTTCTGAATGCATAGCTACTTATCTGTTCCATCAAATTACTTTCTGTGGTCTGCTAAACAGGCTACCTTAAATCTTAACATAAATTGGAGACGGTTCGATGTCTTTTTTTACTTTTTTTTAAAAAACTTTTTTTTTTAACTTTCACTTTTCATTTCATTCTCATCTCATTCTTGTTGTGCGATTTCTTCAAAAACTCTCACACATAAATTATAGATATTAGTCTTACCTGCCATTTCGTCGTAAAAAAAAGAAATTTTATGTATAGCTACTGCAAGGAGTATCGACAAGAATTCGAGTAAAATGGCGTAGTCGTTCGTTCCTATATAAAAAGCCCCTGCATCTTACGTGGCGTAATCGCATAGGGGAATATAACTATTCGAGGAAGAGTCCGTCCTACCATACAAAAAAAGTCTAAATAGGCATTATCGTTATCGTTTTATCATTATAACTAAACTGTAACTAGTTAACTTATTTCACATGAATATGAATTAGGCTACCAGATACTTGGTGATGCACGAAAATACATGAAAATGTATGATCCTAATATATAATTTAAATATTATTTTAAGCCAATTTTTAATTTATACTAAGCCAATTTATAATAGTAATATGCATAAAATAAACATGCCTGACAAATTCTTAAAGTAGGGAGTCCAGGGGCCTCAAACGTGAGAAGCATGCGCCACTTCCATACTTGTCAACATTTGGGTACCAAAATTAGTAATGCCATTAAAAAAAAAAACTAAATGAAAATTAATGTAGAAACAACATAAAGGCATTTTAAACTGTTATATTTTAAAAACTTTAATGGCATCTTTTTTCATGAATGAAGGCCAGTATCCATGATAATACAGATAATGATGTCTCAATGAAATAACATTTCATTGACACTTAAAGGTGGGGTATGTGATTTGCAAAACGGCTGGCAGATTTTGAAAATACACAACTCAAATGGTCCTACCTTCTTTCCTCCAACGCTGGCCCTGATTCGCGCGAGGGGGAGGGGGGTATGGTACGACCGTTTGATTGACGGACTTACTGTCCAATGATTCTAGGTGGTCTTGGAAATGATTGGCTGGAGTTTTTCGAGTCCTGTCCGTTCCACAGATGATTAAATTGCTTAATTTTAATTTCAGTGCTTCTATCTCAGTGGCTGTAAGTGGGTTAGGAATAGGATTTCAAGTGATTTTGAAAAAATGGACAAAAAAGAGAATCACATACACCACCTTTAAATGAAATAACAAGTGATCATTTATTAGGCTTTATAAAAAGAATAACTTTTTAATTGAACTTAAAAACAATCCTTACATGAACCCATTAAAATAAAATGTCATATTTACCTGTGCCCTTCCTACCTGTCTAGAAATATAGCCTACAAGTTGAATGAAGTCATCAAACAGTTTGCGCTGCATAAATTATAAATTGTTGAAAAGGCTGAGTAAGTTAATTCTTATTGGTAGGTTGTGAATTATTGACAGTTGTAACTTCCCAGCTATAGCAAAAAGTGTGCGGGCCAAAAGAGGCCCGATTAAGACTAAAACCCTCGGCCGGTCCTCGGCATGAATAGGTCCGATTGCTCTGCGAGCGCTCGGTTTTAACGCGGCCCGATTGCGGAAGCCCGAGTGAGAGGACGTGAGCAGCCGTTATTTATGCAAGATAAACTGAAAATAAAACAGCACAAGGAAGACAGTTTTTATGTTTAATGCATTTTTTTATTGGACCACACTTCACTCTCCCCTCTGGTAATTTAAGTAGTGTCCTTCATTCATCAAAGTCGGCTCATCACGCTCGCGCACACACACATGCTTGCACACACACACACACACAGTTTAATATCAGATGTTGAAATATCACAGCATTACTGTAAAATCAAGGAGTTCAAAATACTATTTTCCAATATCAACATTTTTAAACTTTAAAAGTGTTTTAGTTTGGTCTATGCTGTCTGCCTGTTCGCCCTCTGGGTTCGGCCACCATCCCTATCAGAGGCTATAGCTGCAGCAGCCACCTGGTGACGAGGAGCTTGATTTCCTTTTCAGTAACATCTTTGGTCAGGGCATTACGGCGGACTGCATCCACTGCATCTAGGAAAAACACCAAGATAGAAGAGGGCAGCATGACCATGTGATGTTATATCACTGCACAATTAATCTCTTATTTACATCGTGTCTGTACTGTGTTATAATGACAGAATTCGCAAGCTTGCATAACTCTAAACAAACTCCAGCTTTTTGAGCGGGGAGTTGATTTGAAGCCTCTGATTGGCCATTGTGTCTCAAGAAATCAACAGATGTCTGTGAGTGCCTGCAAAAAACACGATTTCTCTCCACGCTCTCCAGTGCAAGCAAATACGCACTGGCGCGTTTGCAAAATCGGTTTGGCCAATAGGCCTATGCCTGATCGGGTCAGTCGCACTGGTGCTCCTAAATACTTTTTCACTGTCGCACGCAGTTAAAAAATAAATAAAAATAATGGTCGCACTGTAGAGCCCAGAGGATGTCACCACAGTGCAGTTAATCCAGCACTGACACTCACTCACCCAGAACCACACTTTTCAAAATGAGCCCTTTGAATGCAGGCTTTCGGTTGGCCCCACTCCAATTAATGAGTCAAGGTGGCATTTGTCTCCCTTAGGAGAAATTTGTTTTAGATTAGGGAGCTGCTGCCGCATCAACACATAAAACATGTAACATACAACATTAACAAACATTTCAAACCCTAAAACCCTGCATCATAAAAACAGTACATCTCATAACCCCACCCTCAGTTCCTGCCTGTTATACCAGCTATTGCAGCTTTTTAACTTCCTGCTGCAATTTCTCAATTGATTTAACAGACAGTGGTACAAATTAATATTTGTATCAGTTATACTTGCATAATAGAACCCTCTATCTCCGACAAGAGTTCATCAGCGCATACTCATGATACAACACGTGTGAAGAGTCTAATAAAATCTTGTTGGCCTGTTGTATGGTGCAAAGCTCAAAAATATCCTGTAAAGAGCTAATTATGTGTCCCAATAATTTTTCCTGCCACTCTCACCAAGTTAATTATTTGAGTCTCGCCAGCGAAGTGTTCATTGCTCTTTTCAGGACCCTCCCCACGTTGTCTTTAAGAGTCATGCCTCTGACCATTCCAAGGAGAACAGTCTGAAACAAGAGACATGTACCTCATTAGTTGTTTAAGGAATATAGCATGAGTGAGAGTGCGGACTGACTTTTAGGAATGATCTGATTAATGTAGAATTTAACTCACCAGATTCTTCTTCTCCTCTGGATTCTTTATTGTCTCCTCCAAACATTGTAGCTCCTCAATAGTTGAAAGTGGGAGCCCAAAATGTGCTGGGTCTGGCATGAAGTCTGGAACTGCTTGACTGCTGGAGATTTTTTTGGAGCTGCACCAGGATGAGCAAATGAACAGTTGATGACAACTAAAACTGAATGCTCTCTGATAGAATCGAGCTGGATGAGGATCTCCTTGGCAATTGCTATAAAACAAGAAAAAGCAGGCATAGCAGATTAGTAGCAAAACATTGTACGTAGATATGTCAGAGTAAACCGAGAGAGATCCCTTTGTAGAATTCCTACCTATAGGCACAGCCTCCTGAGAACACTTGTTGTGTGTCATGTACTTGTGGGGTGTTCTAAAAGAACAATATGAAAGAAAAAAAATGTTTTAATCTAATCACACACATACCAAAGTGAATTTTTATTTTCATGAGCTATAGAATAGCTTTCTTGCCCTTCTTACTTGATATCCAGTTTGGCCTGATGACTGAGTTCTGCCAGCTGCTGATCGAGTGAGTGAAGCACCTGAAGTGACAGTGTTTTTTCATGTGTTAGGGTGCACATTCACCAGTGGTGTCTTTGGTTTTTTTGGTGCACGTAGGCTACTCCTGATTTGTCAGTCATCTCTTATGCTGTGTCTCGTGGACATTGCTTTATCACGTGCTGTATCCTGCATAAGGGCCCGGTGTACGCCACTGCTATTCTCTTTAATGTTGTGGATCGTTTGTAACTTCATTGCAATTTTATTCAATGTACTGTCGTTCTAATTTCCATAACCGTTGTGTTATGATGATGATGCTAGCTCCACGGTCATTTAATAGGCCTAGCCTTGCGGCAATATTTCTTTTACGCGGCTGAAAATAACCGTGCTTTCTGTTACTGAGCCTGTGTCTGTCACTCGTACTCTTAAAAGTGGAAGCTTGTGCGTAGCTTTGTTGCATTATATTGAAACTTTGTTGATGTTGTTATTGTCATGCGTGTTCTGGTTATTTACGCATGATTAAACAAGTTTTTTTATGGTGATAAAACTAAGCTTTGTTGTGTTTATTTTTAAAAGTGGGGATTGGGGGTGTGCCAACATAGAAGGAGGTGTGCAGGAAAAAAAGTTTGGGAACCGCTGATCTATGGTAACAACCTATGGTAACAACATGTGGACTACAGCGCCATCTCCTGACAAGTACACAAACACAACACTATTTGATTTATTTAATGTTTAAAAAAAAAAGAAAAAAAAAGATAGGCTACTAAATTATTTTTAAGCAATGTAATCTGACGGCACCCGTATCTCATATTTTCCTAATAGGTTTGTTCGACTTCATGCAGCTCTGCGCAGATTGATCGGTGGCTGACTTGAAGCAGTGCATGCCGGTTAGAAATTTTGCCCAACTTGATTAGGCTTGTTTAAGATGAGCAAAATCCATAAACAGTAAAGGAAATGGACACAGCGACCCCATTGATTTCAACAGAGAAAATTGAAGCCCGTTAAAAGCTGATAGCCAGGCGTACTGCGCAGGCTCAAACTGAGCTTGACGACGTAGAGGTCACGTGAGCCACCTGTCTGTCTTCTAGTAGCTGTGCCGAGAGAAATCTGAATAATTCCCTTCCGAATCTCCCAGAGACGGAGAGCATGAGTATTAGCTGTCCATGAGCTAGCAGCAGGATCAACTTTATGACTCTCTATGGGCTTCTCCCTTGACTTTATGCCTCCACGTGCCCCCGATTGGCCGCGAGCTTCTCCACCTGTCTATACGGTAATTTCTCGACTGTGCGACGGAGAGTCGATTGGTTATGACGCAATCGTTAGCCTATTTTTACAAAAACTGCTTCTACGGGGCCATAACATAAGATACAAGGTAATGGAGCCTTTTATACATTGTCGTGTTTCTTTAGAAATAAATAATGGACCAATGGAGTCTTTAAACGCCTCAGATGTAAAGTTATTCACTGTCAAAGTGACGCCAAAATGAATGGGAGTCAATGGAATGCTAACTGCAGGTGATAGTCTGCTACAATGGCGGCGCCCGGTAGGCTTCAGTTTGCGGCGGATGGATTACCCCCTTGGCAAAATCTGCCGGTTAGAAATGTGTCCGCCTTGCTCTGATGTCATGCTGACGTACATAGACATCAGATAGACGCCCTATCGACCGCTACTTCCTATTGGCACGGACGAGCCATGGGGACGCCATCTTAAACCGGTCACCCGCTCCGCTCAGTGTAATCTGTTTGGCAGGTGCAATGAGCTGTCAGCGCATTTAATTAATCATATCTCACTGAATACCGAACTGATTTTCACGCAGGTTTTTTTGCTGCAAAGGTCATACATGTAGCTATGATACAGGACACATTGAATATTTTATTCACAAAATACAACCAATAGTACGGTAATGTTAAATCTTATTTGTAAAAAATGTAATCCCCAAGCGATGGTCCGCCGATTTGAGCAGGAATATGCTGCACAGTGCTCTGGCATCTACTGCTGCTATGCAACGCAATAGGAGTATGACCGGTTTAAGATGGCGGCTGCATTTCTCAGTGCCCAGCGGCCAATAGGGCGTCTATCTCTATATGATGTCTATGGTTGCAACTCTTTCTATGGCTCTGCCTAGGGCTACACCGAGCTCGGGATCGTTTCGTCACGTCGCAATGCATTGTGGGAATCACGGTACGGAAGTAGATGTACTGTATAGTAGGCAGTAGGTAATTCAAATTCTAACGTTGCCAAACAATTGAGGTCCTCTCAGCCATGTAAGACCGAGGGGGGAAACAGAAATTAAAGTCAAAACGGCCATAACCAGGGGACAGCTCAAAGGGGCTGTTCTCACCTGAAGCACAGCCCAAAATAAAAAAGACCCAGTTTTACCAGGCAATCGTTGACAATCCGAATTCGCGTCCACGAGCTCAAAACCTCACAACACCCGCCCCTGTCGGTGATTGGTTGGAATACTGTTTATTTTGGTTTTGAGTGGTGGTGTACCCATTTGTTTTTGTGTGCAGATCTCAGAGCCTAGGCTGCATACAGAGACGCGGTTTTTGGACGGGATGCTTATGGGGCGGGCAGCTAGCGGATCGTTAGGAAAGATTAGATGAATGTGATCATTTATGTTTCGGCTTTTTTTTTGGGCTTGAAATGACTGGTACAACCTTTAAGTGGAATTATCCTCCTTTCTGCCTTTTCACATTATTTCACCATGGGTGTGTTTTTGGTCATGTTATACCTCGGTTGCTGCTTGTTATAAAGTAAAAGTCAATTAAATACCAAAGGATACCACTTTGAAGAGCCCATTCTTTGCCATGAGGACAACAAAATACCATTAGTAGCAACAGGGTGATATAAGGTGGTTTATTACTGTCGTTAGCGCCGAGTCCGAGCCTAGCCTGGTAATACCAAACTCTGCTACTTCTCTTTGCTTCGTAGACAGAGTCTGGAGTGGCATCATTGAAAAGAGTTGTCTTTATCGCGAGGTGAAGTATAAAATCATTGGTTACCCGTAAGCCAATCACATAACGTTTGGTTATGCGCCAGCTCAGCCGCATGGAACTAAACCTGTAAACACATATGCGAAAACGAAACCTTCGAGCGAAATACCGGAGTGAACATGGCCGTGAACGACTTTTGTAGATTATGTGAAGTAAATCTACGCATCCACGGCACAATCGGGGCCTCTAAATTAATATTTGACAGTAACGTTAGAGAGAAACAGGAAAATATTTGCAGCCAACTGTCAAAGTTAGGATTAGTTCTGTTAAACACAGCTCTTTGTTCATCTCGAGTCATCTTGAGTCCTCGAGGGGCCCGGCTGTTTTCAGGCCGGAGGAAAACAAAGAGACATGTCACTGTCACAGACTGAGTACAGAAGCGAACTGAAATAGAGCGGAAGTACGTCAAGTAATGGGATAGCATTAGAAAGCCCTCAGTTCGTGTTTACTGTAAAAAAAGAGAGGTTTGCTACTTTATAATGCAGAGCGACAACAGTGATGTTACCTCGACGCCATCTCGCATCGTCCCTCCAGCACAGGTGGGGAATGTGATTTTCTTTTTTGTCCATTTTTTCAAAATCACTTGAAATCCTATTCATAACCCACTTACAGCCACTGAGTTATAAGCACTGAAATTAAGCAATTTAATCATCTGTGGAACGGGCAGGACTCGAAAAACTCCAGCCAATCATTTCCAAGACCACCTAGAATCATTGGACAGTAAGTCCGTCAATCAAACGGTTGTACCGTACCCCCTCCCCCCACCCCCCTCGCACGAATCAGGGCCAGCATTGGAGGAAAGAAGGTATGACCATTTGAGTTGTGTATTTTCAAAATCTGCCAGCCGTTGTGCAAATCACATACCCCACCTTTAAGAGCAGCTGCATGAGCTCTGATGCCGACTGTGTGTTTCATGTTTATTCGAACACCTTAAGTTCCACTAATGGTCACAAAATCTGTTTTTTATAACAGTACCATCTATTTTCATGTTGGCGATGTTATATTGTGTCATTTTTATCAAAATAAAATTGATTAAACAGACCCCACTACATCAGATCATTTAAATAGTATAGGTTTATGTTGAACTTATTCTTGTACAAACCGATGCTATATTAAGCATAGCATAACGTATTCAATGGAAACGTATCTGAAACGTGTGTGACAAATATTGCATTTATTTCACTTCAGCGTGGTAAAGTATGCAAACACCACGTGAGCGGTCATTACGAAAACCAGAAGGTGTCCGACTGCACGCCTGTTTGCAGCTCCTCCTCGCAAAATAAGAGTGTTTAGGAAATCTATTTTGTAACTAGTTTCTTCTTTGTAACAGCCCTCATGTACAAAGACAAATACATTAAAATCCAAGAATGCTGCCAATAACACTGAAATGTATTTAACATGTAGTTGTGAATTTATTTGAAAGTTGACTAGAAAGGCAAGCGTTGCAGAGGACAAGACGGACAAAGGCTAATCTCTACTTTAGAAAAGGAATTAATAAAAAAAGAAGAAAATAGGGCTATACAAAGCTGAATGTCCAACCTGAAGTTGTTTCCATACACAGATAAACCCTCGTCCCTAGATGAAGACACTTCAGTAAGAAATCATAAACAAAGGTCTTTTATCCCAGAACTGGGCTCAATCAGTTTCTGGAAACATCCCTTAAAGCTCCTGCTGGAGATGGGAGATCATACAGAGCAACTTAAAACTTATACTTAAACCTGTTTAAAACATTTGCCTACACAAACTACTTTGTGAAAGTGAAATGCATACCCAGGCTCTACAAAACCACAATCTGCACTTAAAAATATTTTACAGTGTGTAAAAAACAAAAAACAAACAAAAGGAAAGACATTTGGCTGGTGTTCTCAGAATCTGCGGCGTTTGTTGGGCCCAAAGTCCATTGGTCCAGAACGAGGGAAAGGAAGAGGAAGACCACCTGGATTACCAGCAGACCCCTGCTGAAAGAGAGAGCGAAAGCAGCTTACAACACTACTCTTTGCATGCTGCCCTGAAAGTTGTCAATGTGTGTGTTGAGAGATCTGTAGTACCTCACTGGAAGCCATGCCGGCAGCTCCTGCTGCTGTGGGATTTCCACCCATCGGGCTCCTGTTCATAGCCATTCCCTGACCTTTCAGCCCAAGAGAGAAAGGGAAATGTTAGGCTCACATGGGTAATAAATTGAAAATATTGTCAAAAAGTGAGAATTGATCAATTGTTCATATAACAAAAACGAATGAAAGACAAATCATGGAAGGATTAACCACACAGTTTCTCTAAGTCTAAAGTAGGGTGAAAGAACAGGAAATGGATATTTAAGCCCTTGCTATGACACTCAAAGATTTTTTGTATATGTGTAGAGTGACTTTCTCACCTCCCATTTGCATCCTCATGTCTGGATCCCTCTGAAAACAGCAAATATACAGTTCATGAATTTAAAATGCATAGAGTTGTCAAAAGTATGGTACTAGGTCAATACTTTTATGTTAAACGTAACAATACAGTATTCTAATTCTACAGTACTGGCAGTTCCGAATACCAGGTCAATCCAGTACATGTTAGGTGGCTTCAAACGCTCCCATCCAAATTTATGAGTGCTCTGTGTAGAGCGTCAAAGGGATCTTACAGCGTTGAGTATTGTAGCCAATCACAGATATGTTTGTTAAGCATGTGAACACAATGGCCAATTAGAGGCGATTTGTTCAGCACACTTGCAAAACGTTTCATTACAACCAAACTATAAACATGTCAAGAAGAGATTCTTTCATTTGATCTTTTTAATTAAAGGGATAGTTCACTCAAAAATTTATTCTGTAATAATTTACTCATGTAGTTCCAAACCGTAAGACTTTCGTTCATCTTCAGAATACAAATAAAGATTTTTTTGATGAAATCTGAGAGATTTCTGTGTCTCCATTGAAAGTCTAGGCAACTACCACTTTCAAGCCCCAGAAAGGTAGTAAAGACATCATTGAAGTAATCCATGTGACTCCAGTGATTTAACCTACATTTTTTGAAGTCACGCGAGTGCTTTGATTACGCCCAAAAAAACAACGACATAATTTACCACTTTATCTACAAAATATTAATCTCCATCACGTGTGCTTTCATGCCAAAAACACGCATGTGTCGTGGTGCTCTTGTGAACGTGCATTGGAGATGAATATTTTTTAAATAAAATGATAAATATTTTCTTTTGCGCAAACAAAGTTCTCACGTTGCTTAAAGCTACAGTCCGCAACTTTTCCTTTTGTCACCATCTCTGTTCGAAATCTGTAACTGCAGTTATTCGCGGAATTATCATCTTTACGTGGGTTGTAAATCGGCATGAAACGCGGATGAACACAATGTTTTGAGGCGAGTGCTGCTGTTAATCACCGCGCTGTGTGGACACTGTCTTTCAGAATCACAGATTCACTTTTTGAAAGTTTGACCAACATAAGAATTTTCACCGGAAAATGTAATCTGAACAAGTAACATCCTTTTTTGTTCTGATCAACTAACATCCATTTTTGTTCTGATCAACTAAGGGGGAAAAAGCATTCGACATGACAAGCGATCGTTAGATTTAATCAGCACGATTTAAGTTACAGCAACCGTGCAAATTATACGTTGTTCTCAAATTGTTCATGTTAACAACATCAGCATTGCGTGACTAACGTTACATTTAATGTGTTTTATGATTACCTGTGTAGTTCAGAATTCATATTCTCCATAATAGCTAAACGAGAAAGGAACAACAAAGGAAACTCCATAACTGTGTGAATTAAGAAAACGGGTTCCACGATTGAACTATTGAAATGTCTTACATGTTAAGCAGAAAAAAGCCGTCTCTTTTTCTGTTTCGAACCCCTTCAAAACACAGAGTTCACGCATCTTTCAAAAGCCCCGCCGATGTTTATCCTTGTGTTCGCATGAGACGGTTTCTTTCTCTTTCCACCTTAAATCTGAAGTATGAAGTCTTTTGGGTTTTATAACTGGTGAATCTTCAGTTGACACTGATGATTGTTGTTTGGATCTTTCTGGATCCGCCATAAGTTTAATTATGTAAAGTGCTGCGAGAAAAGCCCATCTCTACATCTCACGCGCAGTATAGCCGGCTAGCCGAAACTCCTCCTTTATGTGTACGGGTGTGATGTAATGACGCAAAGACATGCTTGAATTTCCTGCGGAAACCCACCAGTACCACTGGAATTAAAATCATTATTACAAGCTAACCGTTTTGAATCTAGCTATGGCAAGCAGATAGTTTTGAACACTGGCTGAATGTGTGTTTTTTTTTTTAATAATTATTTTGGATTATTTTTTACTTTAAAAAAGTTACGGACAGCAGCTTTAATAAAATTGATGTTAAATCACTGGAGTAACACAGATTACTTTAATTCTTTACTATCTTTCTGGAAATTGGCTGTTGCGTAGACTGCAAATGGAGGGACAGAAAGCTCACAGATTTCATTAAAAAGATCTTCATTTGTGTCCCGAAGATCAACGAAAGTCTTAGGGGTTTGAAACATGAGGTTGAGTTTGTTTGTTTATAGTTTAACGCCATGTCTGCTACCACGGCTATATTCATGACTAGAAAGAGATTAAAAAAGAAAGATTAAAATATGTTTTTTAATTTTATCTTAGATAATTATAAAACTAGATCTAATCTTCATGAGGGTGAGTAAATGATGACTAGGGCTGGGCAAAAAAAAAAATAGATTTTTCGATTAATCGTTTTTTAAAATGTGGTCGATTCAAAATCGATTCTCAACGGCCACGAATTCATATTCAGGGCTATTGCGCACAATTTTATTAATTCCCGCAGGTCTCCCATTTATAATGTGGGAAATTCACGCAAACATTTGTTCACTTTTTGTATGAGTTTGTATGAGTAAATTGGATCCACAAGGCAAGCGCTGCAGGCGTCCACGGAATATTCACTTGCACAATCGGGCCAGCATTGCATCGTTTATCATTTTCATGTCTTTTTAAGTTTTACCAGTTTAAACATTCAAGCGATTTTAAACTATCCAGTGCTCAGAGATGTTTTTCACTGTGTGCACATACAGTAAAGCCAAAATCCGCCTCACAAACAGCTCGCCAGTAACAAAAGTTATTTTTCGCGGATTATATCGCTTTAACGGTCAAAAACACGATGTCTTGATGTCAAAACTCTGGTCTTGGTGAGTAACCTCGTAAAGACAGTCGGTTATGTCTTAAATAAACATAAAACGAGTGTGACAGACAGTATAATGAAACTAGGGATGCACCGATCCGATATTTGTATCGGATATTGGGTCCGATACTGCCATTTTTGCCGGATCGGGGATCGGTCAGACGAGGCCGATCCAAATCCGATATTGTGCGTTTACTATTCTGTGTTGTTGTTAAGCCCCACAAAGGCACACAAACATTATAAGCACCATAAAGTTTTCGTGCACTATATTACAAGTGTTCTTAAGCCATTATAGTATAATGTGAGATAGAAATGAACATTTAAGTCATTAAATTCGAGATCACGTAAACTTTTCCCTCTGCTGCGGCTGTCAGTCATTCTCCATTCAGCATTCCAACAGCGCGTCGCGTTCGGTTACGAGTCAGTCAACGATGAAACTCTCTCCAAGATGATTCAATGTTACTATTATTATACTTGATCTGTAGATAAAGCTCTATGGTTTTGCATAAAACAACTTTATCTTGCTAGACTTTATTGCTGTAACTTAATCCTGTTACTTTCTATCGGGTGTCGGTTAGATCACAACACTAGAGTCAGCTGCACTATAATTGTTCTTCACTCGTACAGTAACTGAAATTTAAAACTGTTAAAAGAAAAGGCTCAATGAACTATTGCAAAGATAGATACTGTATAATACACTACGTATCAATATGTCTTTCGTTTGTGCTTTGAACTTTTCAATGCGGACTCGACGCGCTGCGCGCTGTGACTCTGTGTTGCTTCAAGCGCATCATTCTGCGCATACGCGCTTTGTGCCGCACCGTATTAGAGCCTTTCATAATCATAATACAGTGACGCAATGGAAGATTATTAATAGCCTTTCTTGTTCTGTTCTATCATATGTTGCTGCCTCATTAAACAGCAGTGCTATACATTTAAAACATGTCTCAATTGTATAGTAGCCTACAGGCACGGATTAACGCACAGGCCTACTTGGGCACTTGCCCAGGGCACTGGGCCAGCAGGGGGCCCTGTAAAATTTACTGTGTCTATTCTTTTCAAATAATTTTTATTTTATTTTTATTTTCAGTAAAATTGTGTTAAATATTGAGGAATAATGTGATCTTTTTTGTAGTTGCAAAGTATTAACTAGTAAATAAATCAAATAAATAATTTTAATGTATTGCTGCGCTGTTGAGAAGGACATCTAGAGGCGAGTGAAAAGCATTGCGTTATATAAAAGTCACGCGTATAAGACGGTTACTCAAAAACAAAAATGAGTTTAAAACCACAAGCAAGTGGATCAATGAAAAGAAAGCACAAAAAGGACAAAGAAGCAAGAGAAGCTCAATTACTACAAAAGCTACCAACAATCTTCAGCTTTTTTAAAAATGCAAACACTGTCTGTTGATGCTAACAACATGCTGTTGATGAAATTATACAAAATTCAAAAAGTAGTCAAAACACAGAACATCTAACAGAACATAGGCTAAGTTGTTTATGTTTTACAATAGTAGCCTATGGGCTTATTTTTTAACGAAATGTCAATCATCTTTATAACAGAAGATAAAATACAATACAACAATCTTCACGATACAGTAAATCTTCAAATGTGTAACGGATTGTCACCTTAAAAAGTGTCTTTTGTGGTGGAACAAGCAATGCTATATAGCATCTTGATTTAATCTTTGTTTTATTATTTTAGTTCATGAACTAATTGTTAACTCAACTAATTTAACGTAAAGACCTGGATAGAATTACTAATTAAATAAACGTCAACTAGCCTAAATGCATTGATTAGAATTGCAATTGACTAAAGATTTTTCTAGTCGACTAATAGTCATTCATTTAAGCAATTAGTCGAGTAATGTCACGTTAATATTAATTTCTGCTTATGGCGGCATATAGCCTATTCCGCGCTCAAGCGCATGCATAAATATTGCCGCAAAGCACCGGCAAAAGCAGGCTAATGATAATATATGTCTGGAAAAAAAACTAGTCATTTTTATTGTTTAATAATAAAAAACATTTTTTTTTTAATCAGTGTCGGCTGCAAACATATCTATATCTCCACTGTAAAGTGGATGCGCCTTTAGAGAGAAATGCACCTTTCATATCATAGCCTATCAGCCTAATCAGCCGGTATTTGCTTTCGATTTGATTTTTTTTCGTTTAAAAGTGGACATTTCAAGCTTTATATAGAAATATTCATCATGTATCTGAGGCTATACACTGTGTTTCAGTTAATTTTTTAGACGCGCTCCAGTTCACGCCACGGAGACGATGAAAGCGCGCCCTGTTTGTTTTATTTTATTTTACAAAAGCACAACGTTTTCTTGTTATTGTGAGTTTACAAAAATAAAAGTAGCTACTTGCGACTGATGCATTATTCTTTTCTGTATAGGCCTATGACCAGAAAAGATAGAGTATTTCAAGTTGTTTCCACTGTTGATAGGAAAATGCAAGTGTTCGCGCCGACGCCTGCCATGCAGTGCGCGCTGCAGACTCCGCACAAACACTTTGGATATGCATTTATCTAGGTTAAAGTTAGAGCGAGCTGCCATGCCAGACGGATAAGTCCTTTTCATGTTTAACAAATCAAATCATGCATTTTCTACCTACCGCGAGTAAACGCTGCACCAGTTTGAAAAAGGTAAAAGCATAACGAGCGTAACGAGAGAGGGGCCCCACTAAGGGGGATGCAGAGATGTTGCTGCATCTGTATATTAACATTTCTGATTGTTTAAATGATCAGCCCTCGGGGGTCCCCTTAAAATGCCTGGCTTGCCTGCCCTATTGTGGCACCTGTGCATACAGGTGCAACACTGTTGTCCAAAAAATTGGGGAAGGGGGCCTTTGAGACATCCTCATTGAGACGTGCCCAGGGCACATCATCGCCATAATCCGTCCCTGGTAGCCTATAGCTATATATATAATAATTTATCTTTTTGATTTTTATCTTGTTTTTCATGAATGTATTTTACAATACAAAGAGCAATGTGTAACGTTTTACCAGATTTAGTGTTACACTTATTGTTTTTTTGTTTTTTTTCACTAAATGTTCAGATTTTATACAATTATTGTCGACTCATGATTTTTCTAGACTAAATTTTACTGTTGAATTATCCACTAATCTAGTTTATAATAGCATTTTTGTCATAGATTATGATCATATATTTTTTGGATTTGTTTTTCTTTATAATGAAGTTGTCTGTATTAAGTAGATTGTGTTTAACACAAAAGAGTGCTTATCAGTTCAACACACAAAGAGTTACATAAATTCTACTTGATTTTAAAAAAAAAAAGTGTGTTGATATCGGATCGGTATCGGGTATCGGTCGATACTCTGAATTTTTGGTATCGGACCGGATCGATTCTGAAAAAAGTGGTATCGGTGCATCCCTAAATGAAACAGTAATGTATACGTGCACTAGTTCTTAAAGTGAACGCAGCCATATGTGTCTGCCACTAATTTAGTTGTCAAGCCTACTGTTTAGTTGTCAAGCCTACTGAGCCTACTGTTAGTACTAGTGTTAAAGTGTTAGTTTTATGTAAAAGTGCCATTTATGAATGTATTCATCATGTATGAATTTCCTTCTGTTGAACACAAAAGTTGGACTTCCATAGTATTTGGTTACCCATATTCTTTAAAATATATATTTTTTTGTTCAGCAGAATTTTTTTTTTTTATACGTGATAAATATACATAAATGACATAATTTTTTTTATTTTTGGGTGAACTATCACCAATAAGCCAGTATTAGTTGTCCTACATTGTTCATCAGCCTCCATTTTACAGCTAATGTTGTACGATTTTATGATTCTTTTATCTTAAAAATAAAATAACCTGATCCTGTTTGATCAAGGAATGGGACTGTTCTGACTTTTTTTCAGCATACATTTTTCAATAAAATATTAAGCTTAATATACAGGTTTGTGGCTCTTAATTTCTTTTTATTAATTATCCACTAGTAAACTTATGTTCACTGTTCTTTTTTATTAATATAGTATTTGTATTAAATCTATTTTCATTGAGTTGAATCGAAAATCGAATTCGAATCGATTTGAGAGCTTGCAAATCGAAATCGAATCGAATCATCTGAATCGATACCCAGCCCTAATGATGACCATTTTAATTTTTTTAGTGAACCCTTTAAAACATTTCAAAGCTACATGATTAGGACTTTGCTGGTAAACTTGACAACCGCACCACCATGGTGGCTGAGTAGCACCGGGGGTGGTACGCCAAAACACATTTTTTGTATGTGAATGTTGTTTTACATGAATATTATGACACGAGTGAAGCACAACGCTTTGTTTACAAAATAAATAATAGGTTAGCAATTAAATGTTACATCGGATCCATGAAAACATTTGGATTCATGACGAATGAGAGAGTTGTGCGTGAGCCCATAAATTTAAGCTTTGTCGGCTTTGAATTCTGGTTTGCGATCTGGTCACCCGATTATCTGCGAATTTAACAATATTCAATTAGTTGTTCCATAGAAAGCCTGAATTGTCTACTTTAAAACAAAACAATTAAAAACAAAAAGAAACCCGACTAACCTACTCTCTGCTTATGTAGACTAATTCGTATGAAATGTGCACTATAGGCGCATTCACTGTCTGCGAAGATGATGAGTCAGCATCGTCAACTTAATCTTTGCAGCTGACACTGACAGATAAAACGCTAGTTTATTAATAAACAATTAAAATGTCTCCTTGCTATATTTGCCATTCATAATCATTACTTTGGCCTGTTCTTTGTGACAGCTTTTTTTCCCAAAACAACCCCCCAACCACTATCGGAAGTTGGTCCATTACCACCGCGGTGGTTATAAAAATAAATAAATAATCACCACCGTCACAGCCCTATCCATGCTAATATTTTAATGAATTATTTACTTCATTAACAATAACACTAATAATGAACTAGATGAAAAAAAACTACTAATATAAAATAGTTACAATAGTTTTTGCTATGGTACAGAAATTGGTATCGACTACTGAAATGTATTGTTACAACACTACTGTGGAGTGCAAAAACCTCAAGAAATTCAGACTCACTTTCTCAGAGAAGTTTCCTCCCTGTCCCTGCTGCCTCCTCATCAGTTCCTCGGAGTGGGCACGGAGCTCCTCCTCTCTCCTTCGTCGCTCCTCTTCCTGACGCAGCTCCATTTGTTTTCTTTTCTGCACCTCCTGGCTATGAGCCTCCTCCATTCTTCTCAACTCTTCCTGTCTGCGCAAGAGATCTGAAGCAGAAGAGAGAGACGTGACTGTGATTGCTGACTAGGGATATGCAAATCTACATTCTCAAAACAGACTCTCTGTAGGTTGTCTGAACTACTATCCATTTAAATAGGCTGGTTTTAGGTTCACCTGCCCATGCTTGGCTTCAAAAACTGCAAGATGAAGTACAAAAAGACCAAAACCAGAGACAATTCACGTGAGTGACAAATCGCTGTTTTGTTTTATTATCAAAGACGACATCTTAGAGAAGCAGCGATGTCTGAGACTTAGAGATATTTAACAGATTAAATATATAGACCTGTCTGCGATCAGTCCTGTAGTATGAAATGTGTGCTGACAGGAACTGATACCAGCTATGACAAACAGTCAGTGTAGTGTGAAAAGAAAAGCAGTCCAATGATTTTAAAAGGTTTTAATGTACGGGCGGCATAAAGTACAGCAATTAAAAAATATATATATTTATTTATTTTTTTACTCTATTTTTGTCTAAAACAGAGTTTACCAAACTGGGGTTGGCAAACCTGTGAGGATTTGTGAGGGAAATGCAGGATGTTTGTCAGATGACGAAACCCTAGTGATAAATCAAATCATAAAAATATCAAAATCAAATAAATGAAAAAGAAAAAAAAAAGAATAAAAACCTTTCATATTTTATTTGATTACTTGCAGGTCATGTGACCCATTAAACCAAAACCAGAGCACTATAAACATGCAAATGTGAAGTTTATTTTATTGAAATATTAACTTAAAATGTCACAGGGTAATAGTTTAGGTCAAAGGGTTTTGGCTGACAAAAAGTTTGGGAATGCCTGTTCTGAAAGATGATTTTTTAAAAAGGTTTTTAAGCTTAAAGACTTCAAGGTTTACTACCTCCAAAAGATGTTAATCTGCGTGTGCTCACCTTGTCTCATCAGCATGACTTGGTGCTCATGACGTGCTGCTTCCATTTCGGTCTCCAGCTTCTCTTGAGCCTCTTTGATGTTTCGATCAACCTGGTCGAACTGCTGCTTTTCCATTTCCATTAAGGCCTTCCAGCGCATCGCATACTCGTACTCAAACGAACCTGGCTGGGCGAACCGGGGCGGCTGCTCACGCTCTCTAATGGACATAAAGAAAAATACATGTACGTTTATTTTTAAAGCTGTGTAATTAGCTGGATAATGCATAGTCCACTGGTCATCACCACAAGAAAATAACAGGGTGAGACCCTTTCGATTTGTTCTCCTGAATAACACTTTTTTTATTAGAATGTAAAATTATAACGTCATAAATCCCCACACCCTTTTGAACACTTACCTTCCATTTATATACTTACATGATACAGATTAAAACATTTTTTTTTGAATAATTAAGAGGTAGTACTCACAATTTTTGAGAACATCTAGAAAAATAAAATATTCCATTACTTTGTAAATTTCTATAACTTTTTCCATGCCTGAAATACATTATTCGAAATATTTCCAAGTACTCCATGCTCATAGGAAACATAGATAATAACAGTCTTGTGATGCATTAACATTTACAAATACAATGTATATGAGACAACGAACAAACTCACTTGTGAAATATTGGGTTTTTATTAATAAGTCTCTCAGGAAGTCCCTCATCCTCATCAAGCTGATCCATTGGCTCAACGGTAACAGGCCGGGGGAATCTGAGTTTGGGAAAGAACCAACTAGTTTAAGTAAACGAACTACCATAATACCAATACACAGAGTAGTAATGATGAGAGCAGCAGAAACGCAGACTCACGCAGTGAGAAGAAAGGCTCCATCTCCGCAACGGTCCAGAGCTTTTCTAGCGGACGGTTTGTTGGCAAACTCCACAATGCCCTTCCCAGTTGGCCTGCCACGGTCATCGACAATGACAATAGCCCGTTCGATTGGACCGAACATGGAGAAGGCCTCCTCCAGGAGCTCATTGGATACAAACTGAGGCAGGTTCTTAACCGTCAGTGCAGCACCATGTGTGGCAAAACGCACACGGATCTGGCGACCACGGAAGACGGTGTCGTCCAGTTCTGCTTTTGCTATGTCCGCAAGCGTCTTCGTTTCCTAATGAGGAGAAAGCAGCAAGTCAGGGTTAATGTTGCATTGCTAATTTGCTGTCTGAGAACTGATACGTCATTGATAACAGGAAAATGTATGATCTTATTACTTAATAGAAATATGATCTTAAGCCAATTTATTAGCTAAACAAACCATCAAACATGGTTAATTGACTGACCATGCAAAATGCAGTTTTAATTATGAATACATTTTGTCAGGTCAAGCTTATGAAAGTAAAAACAACAATCACTCTCTAGGGGTGGGTGATACGACCAAAATCTTATTTCACAATGAGAAGTTTTCACAATAACAATATAGTTTAAATAAAATAAAAAGTAAATTAAAAATAAGAACCAAGATGCAAAATACAAACAACAGGACAAATTTAATAGAACAAAGACAAATCAATCAAACTTTCAGGTAGAGTAGGTTTATTTATATAATCAAAAGAAAGAATAAAACTGCATAGTATGTATAAATTAAATATCATTTGTTTTCTGAAGTTACAAATAATATTCAGTCAAGAACAGCGAGCTATTTTCTTTGTCTGATTAACAATGACACAAACGGCAGCAGGTTTATTAGACTGCTGTCACTTTAAGACCTAATGCATAGATCTAACATACTAACACATCAGGTTTTCACTCAACCGTTTATGTTCTGTTTACATAAATACTCCACATGATGGGCATTTTAACAATAAGCCACGAAAGAGAACTGAATTCTGGATTAAATGCTGAGAGGCAGCTTTCTGCACTTAATAACCACTCTTTATTTTAAAGCGTCAATAACTTTAAGTAGTTCTGTTTTACGTGGATTTATTTACATATCGATATAACTGATTTAGCAAAATCTCTAACGATAGACACTTCATGAGTTATATCGTCATACCGCCAAAAGTGCTTTTTTCCCTAGGTGATGTCTGCTCAAACTCACCAGCCTGATGAAGCCAAAGCCTCGGTCCTTGTTGATGAAGATCTCAGAAGGTTTGCCGTACTTGGAGAAGAGCTTTTCCACATCATCCTCAGTGGTTCCAGTGGGCAGGTTCCCCACAAACAGCCGGCTCCTCTGTGTGTAGGTTTTCTCCCCTGGCTTCCTGAAGTTCTGCAGGTCTATAGTGAAAGCATCATCTGTAGGAGAGAGAGTTCAGTCAGCCGCAATCACTTCAATATAAAGCCAAAGATCTGTGTGAATGATAAAGTTGTGGCAGTGTTGTGTAAAACTGTTGCTTACTCGGGCTACTCTGCTCTCCAGCATCTGTGTGTTGCCCATTGCTGTCGGCTCCTGAGGGCTTCCTCTGATGCTCTTGTTGGGGGTTGGGCTGCTGTCGGGGTGGGCCATGATTCTGCTGCTCTGAACGGGGTCCTCTGTTTCCTTGCATCTTTTAACGCACAGGAATCATCAATACAGACTTTTAAAGAAGATGATTTTTCAAAACCTGAGAATAATACTCATTCACAAGTATAAACAAAGCCATGATGGATCTTGTTCTGCTTATGTATGAGCATTCACTGATCTGAAAATAAATGAAATTCTTAATGGCAAAATCTACGTTGGGCATGCAATGTGATCACGTAAACAGGAGACGAAATGAAAAGCAACAAATAGTTAATCTGATTACATTACATAATTTATAGGAAATCACAACAGAGCTTGAATATTTTTCTATCATTGATCATGTTATTTCAATTAACCATCTATTCATTAATGTATATTTAATCGTTAATTTATTAATTAATATCTGTTCTTTAATAGACATTTTCATTAAGAGTGTGATTTCACTATTTGCGGGTGCAATTTGGAGTCTTTGTTTTCAATTATTGTTTGATTCTTCGCTAATGGCTTCTTTTTTCGCTGTTAAGATTTCATCAATTGAGATCGAATTACTTTTAATAATGAGTGTGAATTACTGCATGCATGTATACATTAATACTTATCTGGTTTCTTTATTAATGAACGTTTATGGCTTTTCAAAGTGAAGCCTGAGCCGGCCAAACACTCAACGCATCGAATAGCACGGGCTCATCTCCAGCTGATATGCACTAACACATTCATTCGGGAATCAACGCATGCATCATTTGCAATGAATATAAGAGAAATATTAGTGTCTAAATACCTTCAATAAGTGTTTTTAATCCGCTTCGGTAACACACGCAGCGTTGATCACAAAGAGGAGAAGGGCGGATCGCCGTACACCTCAACGTGCTGACTGCTCTAACTGCTCATTGGCTGGCGCTAGGTTTTCCGGCGTACGCTTTGCCGCTTTCGATTGGTCGATTTTACGTCAAGAAAATTACGTTTACATGTTACAAATGTTCATTGGTTGTCGTCGTTTTTAAACAATAGGAAATGACGAGGGGAAAAAACAAGTTAGTGAGCGGCGTGGATGAATAAAAGCTTAAAACAGGATTGAAAGTTGCTAACGCCACCCAGTGTTGAGGAAGCGCAATTAATAAAACCAGTGTCGTTTTCATACAAATATTTATGAACCAATGTACACATTTTTTATTCACTAAGACGTTAACTGACAGTGCTTCAGTAAAAAAATATATAGATTTTTTTTAATATATTTGTTACCTTCCATTTACATTTCTGAAATGTTATCTAATAGGACAGAAAGTGAGCTGAATCAAATAACAAGTAGTGAAATTAATTATGTTCACTTAATTTAGATTGTGTGGTAAAAGAAAAGCTACCTAATATGATATCCATCTATTACATCAACTAATATATAATATATCAATACATATATGCGAGGACATAAAATTGTACTGCATAGCAGAAATTACCCACATAAACCTGGCTACAACCATAACTATGTAATGTGTAGTGAGACAGCAAAAAAAGAAAATAACATTAAAAAAAACTCATTTAATAAACTGCATTCACAGATGACAGACTGGAAAGATATGTCTGTATATGACACTCTCAAGAAACACCACATAAGCATGTACAGCATATATAAAAATAAACCTAGAAAAACAAATTACTGTCACAAAAAAATCATTTTAAAAATGGCCAGATCCGACTGCAGATCCATTCTTCAAATTCCTCCAGGACACATGTGGTATAAAACTGAACACAACTGCCACAGGGGAAAATAATTAATGTCTGCTTTTACTTTGGATGAATTATAACCTTTCTATTTACCAAAACCGCTTACAAAAACCATGTCCAATGGGAACCAAATACAGCAGTAATATTACCACAGGTCTACTCAGCTAAACAAGTCCCTCAGTCCAACAAAACCTAAACAATTATTTAACCAGATGTCAATTTATGCCCATGCAATAAACCCAGCTAAATCCACACCATTCTGCATTGTGTTAAATCGGATGAGGCCAATTTGAAAGTCTGTTAATTTTATTTGAGTTTAACTCTCTTTGCTCCTTCCTTACAGTCCTCCCGGGTGAGTTTGTAGCCCCAGTGCTGTAGAGTCTGTCTGACCACCGGGGAAACACTGGAGTTGGCATAACCACAACCGGACCGGACCACTTTTGTGATGAGATTTTGCCGCCACCGACCTTTGGCTCCTGCACATTTGGCCCAGCGACTGATCTGCCGTGCATCATCCATTGTTCGTCTGCCCTGATAAAACCTGCTGGGAAGACAGAACATGAATGTGTAAAAAATACAGATAAATAAATAAAGTAAATAAATAAATAAAAGCTTTGAATCTTAAGATTTAATATATTTCCTAGGCAGAGCAAAGGTGAGGTGAACTGCTCAAGTAAAGAATATATTTTAGGACAACTATTGGTTTTTAGTGCTGTCTTCTTCTAATAGTGGTTACCCCTTCAATGGTCCCAAACATGCATGTATTTGGATTTACACAGTAATGTAAAGTGAGTTGCAGCAGCTCTTGCCTGCAGTACCACTGGAACCAGCCGTATGGATCCTGGGTCACGATCCACCCACTGCTTTCCCACATCTCTAGACTGCCTCCACATTTTACATTATAGGTGTTCACGTTTTCTCTGTACGTGGATGAAGCCACCTGAAATAAACCAAGATCGTTTAAAAAACAACAACACCAAAACATTAAAAATAGAACTTAAAAAAATACAACAGATCCACAAAAGTTTCAATTACATCTGAAATACATGCATAGCATACAACAGCATCTCCAAGTTGGAGCTGAATATGCTGTTTATGAAAACCATAAATGGTGTTTGCTAGCTTGTAGCAATCTAGCTGTTGTCATCTACAGTACTGTGTGTGGTAATCTAACTGTTATCAACTATTCATTCATTTTTATCAAGTGCAAGCGAGGTCTTGTGGCTAAATAAAATTTCACAGTTTTCTCTTTCACGTGAGAATCTCTTATCACATGCTCATAGCCCTGAGCTTCAATCTAAGAGGATAAAATCACTCAAATGACCGGTTAACATAATAAACTGCATGAAACAACATGAGACACTAACAGCATAAAAAATAACAGTAGATCATTAAAAAAGATATCAATGATAGTTATAAAAAGAAGTATTAATACAGTATTATAAAACAGTCCATGAACTGATCACAAAGAGCTCCACTGTGATCGCAAAATGAGTCAACTGAATAAAACACACACACAAACACACACACAAACACACACACACACACACACACACACACACACACAGAATACATTCAGCTCTTATCTGCTACAGACACTCAAAATAAAATCTTTGTTAATTTTGTCTATTAAACTATTAAAATGCAATCGTAAAGAATAACACCTGTTTAGAGATGTTTAGTCCATCCAACCAGTCTTCGGGAAGCTCCTGCCAAACATCTTTGTAATGTTTCTCTGTTAAAAGAAGAAAAAAAACATCTGGCAATACTTCAACATTTACAGTTGAATGCATAATAATTGCAACACATTTGAGTACATAACCAACCTCGCTGCCAAAAAAAAATGCCAAAAGGACATGTGGAGTGGCTTTGCAATCAGAAATGTTAAAAAAAAAAAAAAAGAAGAAAAAAATGTATATGCTTGTGTCTCTTGCTCAAGTCTGAATCAAGTCACAAGTACATGTGAAAGTTCACAGTAAATAATTTAATATATTTCTATGTGATGTGACATTTTATCTTGTCCAAGTGAGAATAGATTTCTTCAAATTGGTCAAAATCATTTGGAGTTATAAATGATACATTTCTGTAAGTATTCGCCACCATTCCAAGTCAATACTTAGGCTATGTTCACATTGTCAGTCCAAATCCGATTATTTGTGTGTCCGATTGGAATCTGATCTAAATTATTGACATGTCCACACTGTGTAGATCCGATTTGTGTGTCCCGTGGCGCTCTTTCATTTTCCGGAATATTTGTATTGATTTCTATGGCATCATTTACTCATCCTCAAGTTTTTACAAACCTGTATGAGTTTATTTGTTCTGCTGAACACAGAAGAAGGTATTTTAAAGATTGTCGGTAACCAAACAGTTGAGGGGCACCATTGACTTCCAAAGTATTTTTCCCAAATACAATGAAAGTCAATCAACTGTTTGGTCACCCATATTCTTCAAAATACCTTCTTCTGTGTCCAGCAGAAGAAAGAAATTCATACAAGTTTGGAAAAACTTGAGGGTGAGTAAATGATGACAGAATTTACATTTTTGGGTGAACTATCCCTTTGAGTGGTTTTGCAAAGACAAATTGGTCAAAAGTCTAAGTCTTAAGTTAAAGGAGCTGTATGTAAGAAATGTATTTCAATTAATCATAAATTTTCCCTGATTTGTCACAAGACATTAAGAGATCATGTTCATTTCAAATACTTATATCACTGAGAACAGTAGGTTTTTGATGAAAACAATCCAGGATTTTTCTCCATATAATGGACTTCAATGGACCCCAAACGGTTCAAGGTCCAAATGACAGTTTCAGTGCAGCTTCAAAGGACTTTAAACGATACCAGACAATGAATAAGGGTCTTATCTAGCGAAACGATCGGTCATTTCAAAAATAAATAAAAAAGTTTAAGTTTTATAAGCACAAATACTCGCCTTGCTCTGTTCTGTGATGCGCATTCACGACGTCACGTAATACGCAATTACGTTGAAAAGGTCACGCGTAGGCGGAAGTATCAAGTCAGTGTTTACAAATGTGAGGAAGGAGGACCATATACACATATTCAAATGTCTTTGTGTCAGTTTATCGTTTAAAATGCCCATTTCGTGTGCGTATCCTGGGTGTTTTAATATTAAAAAGGCTAAAAGAAAGTTTTCGTCAGGACGGAAGCGTGAACGTAATTGCGTATTACGTGACGTCACGAACGCGCATCACAGAACAGAGCAAGGCGAGCATTTGTGCTTATAAATCTTAGACTTTTTTTTTAATTTTGAAATGACCGATCGTTTCGCTAGATAAGACCCTTATTCATCGTCTGGTATCGTTTATCGTCTGGTAAGCTGCACTGAAACTGTCATTTGGACTTTGAACCGTTTGGGGTCCCGGTGAAGTCCATTATAGGGATGTTCGCCGGAGTCAAATGTGACGTCACGATATGGGCGTGGCCGCGAACTGGTTGGCAGAAAGAACCAAAACATGCAGCAGTCATTCATTCATTCATTCATTCATTAACCCATCAATGCGATAGAACCTACTAGTAACATTTATTTACAAATTTAGTTTTATTTACAAAATCTGGGTTGTAGACACCTAATTGCAGAAATCCACAGCTTTCTTCTTGATTCAGGCTGTTTAGGTACGCGGTAGAAGCTCTTGGGGTTACTCGTATCGAATCTGTTAACACAGCCGATCACACAGCACGATACAACCATTTTTCTTCTGTGTTTGCGCTGCGCAGCAAGCGGCCATTACTTTTCTTTTGCCAACCAGAGCGAATGTAACCGCGTCGTGACGTCACGGCGAAGATCCCTATATGGAGAAAAATCCTGGATTGTTTTCATCAAAAACCTTAATTTCTTTTCGACTGAAGAAAGAAAGACATGGACATCTTGGATGACATGGGGGTGAGTAAATTATCAGCAAAGGTTTTTTTAAAAGTGAACTAATCCTTTAAATCGCACCATCGAGTTCGGTCTGTTCGAGAACTCTCAGGTCTGTTACCAAGCAACCAAGATGCACAAGCAGCTGCTGAGAAGTAAACTCTAGAAATTAAAATGGTAAAACAAAATAAATGTACTTTTAATTAAGTGCTGCAAAAATAGAAGTTTTGATAGACTAGATATAAAAGGCAAAGCTTATTACTACATTTAGTGGGAGTACCTAGCCTGGCTAACGTCAGACCAAGTCTCATTGAGACGTGGGTCTGGGAAACACATGTTCATTTTCTTTTTACAAATGTCCAGAGCCGTTTATTGGGTGCTACGAATGTCTATCAAATGCGCCTGTACGTAGCTCATAGCCAATCGTTTCAATAATACCAGATGACGTATGTAGAGCGACAGAAAATTTGCTCTTTTTTCAAAATAAACTTCTACGTTCTAAACTACTTAGAACAATATCTAAGGCTGCATCGAAAGGTAACTTCGCGTCTGCTGCCATGTTGGATCCATAGATATAAACAAACTGCTTCGGTGTGTTGAATAGACGTCGTCATCGTCTTGCTGCTCCCTCCCCGTTCTGTTATTGGTTCCCTATCTGAGGCGCAAATCTGGTCCATGGAATCCAGGCTGCCCTAGCAGCGTGAATAAAATCGTGCTGTGCAAGGGAGCATGGGGAAACCCAGGCTAGGGAGTACCTAATTATCTATCTGTTTTGTTGTCAAAGTGCAGCGCATCATTTGGGTGTTCAAAAAGTCTTTCCACCATCAAACATCGCTGTTCTTGATCTTATAGCATTAAAACAAATTTAACCCCATGATTTTTATAGTTTTATAGTTCAAATAATTCTGACGTTAGGACACCATTGGGGTTATCCTAACCTTAAGACAGTTTTTAGGATTTTTTGTTTGGATGCTTCTGTAATACACTTTTCTTATCCGTAGTTAAGATAAGATTAAGCACTTTAGAAATGTCATTCTGTAATAGCTTTTGTCCTAAATGAGGTTCTAACTGAAAGTGCCATGGTTACCAAACAGATAAGATCTTTCTGTAATACGCCCAGAGGTGCAAAGCTGTATTTTCCCTGTAGTTTGCTGCATTTATTTTACCATCTACCTTTATAGTGTATACACAATAAAAAATCATTAAAAAGTAGGGCTGTCAAATGATTAATCACGATTAATCGCATCCAAAATAAAAGTTTGTGTTTACATAATAAATGTGTGTGTACTGTGTATAATTATTTTATATATATATAAATACATACACATGCTTGTATATATTTAAGAAATATTTGCATGTTTATACTATATATAGATTTATATATAATTAATATTATATATAAATATAAATATTTTATATATAAATAACACATTTTTCTTAAATATATAAATGCACGTGTGTACTTACATATACAAAATAATTTTACACAGTACAAACACATTTAAAGACAAACTTTTATTTTGGATGTGATTAATCGTGATTAATTATTTGACAGCCCTATTAAAAAGTAATTATGTAATTATAAAACAGGATAATTATATTTTAAAGGAACTGTGCATGTTTTGAAAATCAATTAAACCAACTTAAATCATTATTAGACTTACTTGTGATACTGGAGTAGATGGGTCTGAAATAGGTACCCCCAAAACTGCCTGCCTGTAAAACCTCTTTGGGAGTCATGTTAGGTGTGAACTCTGGGTAGTCTGCAACAACAGAGAAATAAAAAAATATTGAAAAAAAATGAGTGAATGAATGAATAAATGAAAAAACTATACTACAAAACATTCTTAACTTCACCTTCAAACACAAGTTGTCCTTTCTCATTTTTCTTTATTTCAGAAGTATTTTTGCCATCATCTGAGTTATTTTTCTCATCCTTCTTTTTTTTCTCTTTGTCCTTGTCTTTGCCAGAGAGCTTCACTTTAGTTTTTCTAGAGTCAGCTTTACCATCGGGAGCTGAATATCAGAGAAAAACAGTTTTACAAAACACAGTCTCTTAACACTAAATAATGTTACTGACCTAAAAAGCCTTGATCTCTGAAACATCAATGTAAAATATGAAAATTACGAGAAAGAAAAATAGTCTGTCAAGAACATATCATATTCAATATCCATACAATATAAAGTACCCTATATATATATATAAAACAATAAAGTATATTTTCAAAATATAATTTATTCACTATCCATACAATAATATAAAGTACCCTATATATTAAATAAAAAAAATAAAGTATCTTTTCAAAATATAATGTATTCACTGTTTTAGCATTATTTTGTGACTATAAAACAATCCAAAACTCATTGACCAGGGTTTTTGATGAGAAAATAATCATCAGTAAAAAATGCATATTAGGTATGAGATCAAATATTGCACAAAGTAACACTGTCCAACAGCTAGTTGGGAAAGTTTCAGTGTGCAGCAGTAGGTACCCAATTTGCGTACTTATGCACTATTCTGTCATTTTGTGGTATAAATAATGCGAGTGTTCAAACTGAACATTCCAAAAAGAAAAATTTCCCTTTAAATACCCGGATGATGCAATTAATTAACTGAAAAATGGAGGGACTATTAGACTTCCAAGTCGCCTGACTATGATGTGTTCCTCGTCATTATGCTTAGTTGATTAACCTAGCATCTGCTGTAAAAAGCTGTGTAAAACTCTTTGATAACTTATAATTTTCCACAGCTCACGTTGTCTGGAGTTTTTTGTCTACTAAAATTTCTTGGAAAGATAGTTTTGCTGTGTTTCTCAGCAAATATGGGTCCTCCATATATCTCTGATCTCCTTTCTTCCCACCACAATGTTTTTAGAAATCTCAGGTCAACCAGTAGTCTACAGCTGACTTTTCCAAGGACACGTCTAAAATTAAAAGGAGATGGTGCCTTTTCAGTGGCCGCTCCACAGCTTTGGAACAGTCTGCCATCTTATATAAAGACTGCACCTACATACATTGATTTTAAATCATTGCTTAAAACCCACGTATTTACTGCTGCTTATGGTCAAAAGCGGCTGTAGTGGTATTGCATTGTTTTGTGCATTGTTTATCTGTGGTTTTATGTTTTATGGATACTTGTTTACACTTTGTACAGCACTTTGGCCAAATACAGGATACTGTATTTTACAAATCATGTTGTAAAATCCAAATAAGGCTTACAGATCTTTATTTGGAAAGTGTTTAAACTAATTTTGCACATGCACCTGTGGAACAGTCCTTAAAACACTAACAGTTTACAGGCGGAAGAAAATTAATGTCACAGTTCCAATAACTTAGGACACCAAAGAGACCTTTCTACTGACTCTGAAAAACACCAGGAGAAAGATGCCCAAGGTCCCTGATCACCTGTGTGAATATGCCATAGTCCTGCTCCAGGGGGGCATGAGGACTGCAGAACAGAGCAATAAACTGCAATGTCATTGTCCGTAATGCAAGAAGCCTGAGACTACAGGGAGACAGGAAGGAAAGCTTGGCAAATCTTTCTCAGTCCATGAAGATGAGATGCACTTGCACTGTGGCCACACCACCTAACTGACTGACTACTTATTCACTGCTACTTTTGATACGAACGGACCCCTGCTCTGTGTTCAGGGACTCATTATTCAATTTCTGTTCAAATGTTTGTGAAATGTGTTCCGTTTATGTCTCAGTTGTTGAATCTTTTTAAGTTCATACAAATATATACACATAAGAAATTCGCTGTCGCTGTGGGAGGACGTTTGTTTGTTTTCAAACGTCTGAGTATTATTTGAATAAAAACAAAAAGATATCAATAATAGATTATTGTTGATAATTTGATGCAAACTGTTTCATTAACGTGGAAAATGTGACAACGTAGTTCATAAACGTAGGTTCACAAACGCTACTGTCACCGTGAGATGGATAGATAGATAGATAGATAGATAGATAGATAGATAGATAGATAGATAGATAGATAGATAGATATACCGCGTGGTTTCTGGCTCTTTTCTTCGTTTTTGTCTTTTATTTTCTGTCTCTTCTTCTCAGGCGCCTTTGAATCATCCGGACCAGTTTTTCTTTTCATCTTCTTACTGTCTCTTTCATCCTCGTCACTCATTTCTGAATGCCTAACGTAACTGAATCAGATTGGTTTGATGAGAAATGGGTTCTGTAGACACAAGGACACTGCTTAGAAAATGAGCTAGGACTTAACCCAAGACTTTATAACTCAACTACATAAACAGTTTCTTGAAAACAGCCGATTCCGCTTTTACGCAACACATTGTAGTGCGCATGCGCACACAGGACAGGCTTGCCTGCATTACATCATAGATATATAGCCTACACTAGATGTCGCCTTTGGGTTCTAGTCTATGTTAAGCATGCGTCAAAACCGTCGCCATCTTGGAACAGGGTTCTTGTCATAGGAAGTAGCAAGGTAACGCTGCTATCTCCACATGTACTTCGAATTCATGCATGATGCCGGACGTGCTGCGTATGGATGTTCACACAAACGCAATCTGAACTACGAAGAATGTTTAAAAAAAAAATGTTTACATGTTCTCTGGACTCAATGATAAATACATGTCTGACCATTGGAATGTATTTTTGTGTATCTTGTTCATAGAGACTGTGATGACGGGGTCATCACTACTGCGATAATGGCAGCATGTGAAGTTTTTGCGAACTGTTTGTGTTTGTTTCTTTACACTTGTTTTTATGTTTTGGGTTTCTGTTGACTATAGTGCAGTCTATAATTAGGTTTACAGTACAATTGTTTAATCTGGTATATTATTCTATAACATGCATTTATAATAAGTTTAAGATATGCTGTTTGAGTTCATCGCGGATAGGTGCATATGTCAGCGGTCAACACAACGTGTTCTATCTATTATGGTTGCCTTGGATGTATTTTCCCATTAACCACACAGAGACAAGTTGTAGTTATGTAATGTTATTTATTAATTCAAATCTGTATGTATCCCCACATGGCAAACAGTTCCTCCACATGCTGTCTACTCACCATATCCTGTTCCTATGACTCCTCAAGGGGGGATTACAGCATCCCTTTTTATTGTGTTGGGTTAAACCATTTCTATTAGTGAACTTAGTGAAGTGAACTTAAATGCTTGGTGATGTAGGCATGGATAAATGTCTTATGGTGTATTCATGTTGTTTATGTTGCTGGATGAATTTATTTTATTTTATTTCTTTTTGAAAGTTAAATGGTCATATATTTAGGCTACAAAGCTTTTGGTATTAATGCCCCTGCATTTGGTATTGTCTTGATTGTAATGAGCCTGTCCTAGGCTATATAAGACAGTCTAAACTGAACCTGAGAAGGACAAGATGGGGTTATATTACTGAATGTAACATGAAGATTTTGCTGCCTGTAGCAATTTGTTTTTCTTTGTTTGGTGATAGATCAAAGTTTGCACTGAGTCCAGTGTATGATTATTTTTGTAAATTAGTTTTTTTGTTTAATTGTGTCGTTTGTCTTTGACACATCACTGAGAATTTGTAAACCCCAATACTTCTCCACTGGCATTTAAAAATGCCTGAGTCCTGAGCCTATCTACCACCTCCCCTTGATCTCTATGGGACACGTTATGACAGAGACTAATGCAAAACTATTTTTACAGCGTAGGCAGTGGATGCCTCACTCTTGGAAACTTGGGCAGTATTTCTGATGTTGGCCTTTGCTGGTCTCATCACTTTGTTTCTGAGTGTTTAAAGTTCCATAGTCTTTGGTAAGTTTGATCAAATCTCTGTTGATGGATAACCAGGACGGGATTCGAACTAGCATTTCCAGCATGGGTGGCGGGCGTGCTTACAAGGATGTAGTCTCAAGCGTTTTCTCTAGAGGCCAAGAGAGTGAGGTTTACCTGCACAGCTCTTTACCAAGGGGGTAATCCATCAGCCGGAATTTTGGCGTCACTTTGACAGCGAATAACTTTACGAATCTGAGTCGTCCAAAGACTCCATTCGTCCATTATTTATTTCTAAAGAAACACGACAATGTATAAAAGGCTCCATTACTTTATATCTTACGTTATGGCCCTGTAGAAGCCGTTTTTGTAAAATAGTCGCACAATAGAGAAATTATCGTATAGACCGGAGGAAGCATCAAAGGCCTCCGGGGGGACGTGGAGGCATAAAGTCAAGGGAGAAGCCCATAGAGTCATAAAGTTAATCCTGCTGCTAACTCATGGACAGCTCCTATTCACGCTCTCCGTCTCTGCAAGATTCGGAAGGGAAGGATTCAGATTTATCTTGGCACAGCTACTAGAAGACATAAAACTGTCAGACAGGTTGCTCACGTCACATCTACGTCGTCAAGCTCACTTTGAGCCTGCGCTGTACGCTCAGCCATGCCAATTGGCTTCACTTTTCTCTATTGAAATCTATGGGGTCGCTGTGTCCATTTCTTTTACTGTCTATGCTCTTTACTAGCTGGCCTCCTCCAATACACTCACCCCCTAAACCTCACTCCCATCCAGGTCATGGCACTAATGTAACCCCCCTAGTTCTACTTGCACCACTCCAAGCAGGATTTGAATCAGCGTTTCCGGCATGGGAGGCGGGCGCTCTAACAAGGATGCTAAAAACTGCTGCCTCAAGCGTCAGTCCCTAGTGTACCTCCAGAGAATGTCTAATAAGGGGAGAACTTCCACTAAGTAAACTTTCGGCTTCTGAACTGGTTGCAGTTCCACTCTGGTTCCATATGAGGGCGCTCACAGGATGAGTGCAGACTGAATGGAAAGGTCTATGGAGCTATACCCCTCAAAATCCACTTTTCTCAGGATATAATTTTTTGTCTAGTAATTTGAATGTTGTATTTGAAATGAGATGCAAAGAAATTACACATTGCTGGGTGTTAGATATTTTAGAGTCACTTATTTGCTTTAAAAAGTATTTTAATATGTCAATGACGTCATACACATCGTACGACCAGAGATACTGCTTTACGGCAATCCTTCAGTCACTTTGGCGCTTTCGCGCTTTGCACTTTCTTTTCTCTCGAGGCATTGACAACAGAACTGACACAGGTAAATACACGTGCAAGAGTTAAGTCCACCTTAACATTCTGATCCCGCTTCGGATGCCATGATGCCACCAAGTGGTATCTCTGGTTGTAATCAGTCCTTCACTGACCAATCAGCGTGTATTAGCAGAATGCTAGCGTGTTATGGGCAACAACAACTCAACCTGTAAGAAATCTAAAGGACATAAGTACTCGTTCATTCAACTTTCGACCTATAACCCATGTTGAACTTGCAAAACCTACAATCAAATCTGAGATTTCTCAACGGCAATCGGGTGAAAGAGACAAATTTAGCCGTCTAGCTCCACAGACTCCCATTCATTTTACACTCATGGGCGATCGCCCCCAGTGGAACTCTGGTGGAACTACAACCAAAATTCGGTGCAATAGGACTTGATAGGGAGTGGCCAGGCTCAAATGGTTCTGGTTCTAAATTTTGTGTTTTGGACATTGCATGACAGAACTAGATGTTCTAAACACATAGAACACATAACAAATTAACAAAAATTGTACATTTAAAAAGACAACCCCTAAAACCAATAAAAGGTGCATCAGATTTTGAACCGTGTTATGGGTAAATATGGTAAACTGTTTTTTTCTATTTGTTAAAAATGAACTGTTTAAGTGTATTTAGTGTTATATATATATATGTTTTTATATTTCATATACGTATATATACACTCACCGGCCACTTTATTAGGTACACCTGTCCAACTGCTCGTTAACACTTAATTTCTAAGCAGCCAATCACATGGCGGCAACTCAGTGCATTTAGGCATGTAGACATGGTCAAGACAATCTCCTGCAGTTCAAACCGAGCATCAGTATGGGGAAGAAAGGTGATTTGAGTGACTTTGAACGTGGCATGATTGTTGGTGCCAGAAGGGCTGGTCTGAGTATTTCAGAAACTGCTAATCTACTGGGATTTTCACGCACAACCATCTCTAGGGTTTACAGAGAATGGTCCGAAAAAGAAAAAACATCCAGTGAGCGGCAGTTCTGTGGGCGGAAATGCCTTGTTGATGCCAGAGGTCAGAGGAGAATGGCCAGACTGGTTCGAGCTGATAGAAGGGCAACAGTGACTCAAATAACCACCCGTTACAACCAAGGTGGGCAGAAGAGCATCTCTGAACGCACAGTACGTCGAACTTTGAGGCAGATGGGCTACAGCAGCAGAAGACCACACCGGGTGCCACTCCTTTCAGCTAAGAACAGGAAACTGAGGCTACAATTTGCACAAGCTCATCGAAATTGGACAATAGAAGATTGGAAAAACGTTGCCTGGTCTGATGAGTCTCGATTTCTGCTGCGACATTCGGATGGTAGGGTCAGAATTTGGCGTCTACAACATGAAAGCATGGATCCATCCTGCCTTGTATCAACGGTTCAGGCTGGTGGTGGTGGTGTCATGGTGTGGGGAATATTTTCTTGGCACTCTTTGGGCCCCTTGGTACCAATTGAGCATCGTTGCAACGCCACAGCCTACCTGAGTATTGTTGCTGACCATGTCCATCCCTTTATGACCACAATGTACCCAACTTCTGATGGCTACTTTCAGCAGGATAATGCGCCATGTCATAAAGCTGGAATCATCTCAGACTGGTTTCTTGAACATGACAATGAGTTCGCTGTACTCAAATGGCCTCCACAGTCACCAGATCTCAATCCAATAGAGCATCTTTGGGATGTGGTGGAACGGGAGATTCGCATCATGGATGTGTAGCCGACAAATCTGCGGCAACTGTGTGATGCCATCATGTCAATATGGACCAAACTCCCTGAGGAATGCTTCCAGCACCTTGTTGAATCTATGCCACGAAGAATTGAGGCAGTTCTGAAGGCAAAAGGGGGTCCAACCCGTTACTAGCATGGGGTACCTAATAAAGTGGCCGGTGAGTGTATATATGAAATATAAAAACATATATTCAACTAAAGAAAAAAGAGTATTAGCATTCAAAGGAACAGATAAAGGAAGAATTTGGTAATTGCCTCACAAATGAAGAACTTTGTTACAAAAATCTGAGTTTATTCAAAGAATGCTGAGACTGTTCTGACACATTTGCAGAATGAGTGACAAGATTACTAAAATGCTGGTTCGACAGAACCGGAAAGCTCCATTGAGGATTGACTGATGAGATTGTACACTCGCATGGAACATCCCTTCAGTGAAGGCACTTCGCACTAGACAGAAATTTATGGCATAGAATTGTAAACAAGACACCAACAGGCATGAGCCCATGGCTGTTGATGACTGTCCTCTGCTTCACTGGCTTTTTTTTTGCATTACAGAATAATTACATAACTTTCTTTTCCTAAAATGTACTACAGTGATTGGAAGAATATATCCTCTCTCAACCATTACCCATAAAGCTCAGACTCATTTTAACTCACCATATTGTACACTGACATCATTGTTTACCCCAGTGTGTGTGAGTGTAAATATACATGTGATTGAAAGTGGATGATTATTTTTAACTAGATTGTTTAGTGTTCAGCTGTTCCAGCTCCCATGTCAGGATGCCACTGTTTATTTGTAGCCTGCCCTTGTTGGTCGACTTAGCTGTTGCGTTCTCATTAATCACATCTGTAATTTTTTTTATAAATCAACACATAACAATGAGCCTATTAAAATGCTGCAGCAGCAAGACTGTCACTGTGTGTGTATTTGTGTGGGTGGCTGGTCGTAGAGATTCAGGGTTGATTACTTGTGTGAAGCAGATTATTTTGTTTACATCAATCAAAAAACAACAACAACAACAATTCATCACTGCTCCACCTCAGTAAATGGGAGCTGTTAAGAACTAAAAGGAGAAAGAAGATAAGGTATGCAAAATAAATATATGCATATTTTGCAATAGACGTAATATATATAGGCCTATATATAAAATCAACATTTGTAAATGAGTAATTTTATGTTTCTCCATTTTTAATTTGATTATGCTGTTCACAATGCTTAATGGGATAGCAGTTCTTTCCCTCACTAAAGCAGTTATCTTGTACCTTTATATTTTTGTCTGACTTTCAAATACTTTTGTTGTTGTTGTGATTCACCTCAAATCTGATTGTGTTTGGTTCATGGCTTATAAAACTCTTTAATGGATTTTAAAAAAAATGCCTATGGGGAAAATGAATGGAAAAACTTCTGGTCTTAGCGCCGCCGAAAAAGGGGGAATGGTGCAGGTTTTATATAATTTTTTAGGCTAAAACCAAGGGGGTATTCCACCAGCCGGAAACTGAAGTCTGCCAGGGGGCCGCCATTGGCTAACAAGCCTTCACCTGCTGTTAGCATCCCATTGACTCCCATTCATTTTTGCGTCACTTTGACAGTGAATAACTTTACATCTGAGGCATTTAAAGACTCCATTAGTCCTTTGTTTATTTCTAAAGAAACACGGCAATGTATAAAGGGCTCCATTACCCTCTATACGTTATGGCCTCGTAGAAGCAGATTTTGTAAAAATAGATAACGATTGCGTCATGACGCGACTCTCTGTCGCACAGTAGAAATTACCGTACAGATGGGAGGATAATCTCGCTGGCAATCTTTTACTGTCTATGAGGCAATTGGGGAGACGAGAAGGCATAAAGTTTAATAAAGTCAAGGGAGAAGCCCATAGAGAGTCCATAAAAGCAACGGGACAAAATATTTTCAACAACGTTTTGAGGAATTCAGATTTATTTTGGCACAGCTAGTAGAAGACTTACCACTGTCAGACAGGTTGCTTACGTCACATCTAAGTCGTCAAGCTCAGTTTGAGCCTGCGCAGTACGCTTGGCAATCAGGAAGTGAGTGCTTCTAATTGACTTCACTTTTCTCTGTTGAAGTCTATGGGGTCGTTGTGTCCATTTCTTTTACTGTCTATGGCTAAAACGCGTAAAACAAGTTCACAATTCAGCACTTCAGGTTCCATCGTCCCAAAGTCAATGAGTTTAGGTTTTTGAATGGGTTTTTGGTTAAATGGCTAAAATAAGGTCTGTGTGGTGAACACAAGCTCAAGATACGTTCACATTTTATTCTATGACATAAAATACATCAGTATTACCCCACTCGTGATTTTGTTATGTCTTGAAAAAGGCAGTTGCTAACAAGTGGCTAAATGGGACTACAGAGGCTGTCAGGGAGATTATGGGGACACTTTTTTCCAGTGAGATGACTTGGAAAAAGTGTCCCAATCAACCTGAATTCACCCCTAAATGTCATCATGCTAAACAGGTAAACTCAGTCCGCTTTTACAGCCTTGTTAAGCTTCTAATTTTGCTCTTATAAACTATTCTAACTTAAATTTTTTGGGGAAAAGTTTTTAGATAAAAACTGAAAGAGTTGTCGGAAGATTGTGGTGGTGACTTTGAAGTCGTGGGAAAATGCGAGACTTTTGCACTACAACAACAGCGTGTTTAATTAAGACATAATATGTTAAGAAATACCAGTTTGCAGTAGGCTATCAAGCAACATAATGAGCTGTTTTGTACAGTTAAAAATAAAAGGAAGCGAATGACACCGGAAGCCAGAGACATTAAAATTACAAATGGCCGTACCCGCTCTTACCTGAAAAATAAAGTGGATTGAATAATCAAATATTTTGTCAATTTTGGTTATGGTAACTTTAAACATGATCTTTAAAAAATCTGCACTCATTATTTTGCCAGTTTATCTAGTCAATTCTGCATGTAGCCTAATTGTGTGGGCGAAGTCTGTGGAGGCCTTTGCCATCGCTATCCAAAAGTTATTGCTTTTTAGACAAACTCTTCTAAAACATTTTATTTTTACATATTAAGTGCTCAGTTAAGGGCAGTAAGTTTCGATGTCTGATGCACATCCTCTGAAATAGCTCGAACTGCATCCTGTTGCTATAGTTACCTCTTCAAGCCAGCACCAGTCGCAACTTTAGTTCGCATGGAAATACTCGCCCTGACTAATTGTTCATTATTACCCTATACCTTTTTTGTTTAACCAAACATTTTAAAATATCAATGTATTTAATATACATAATTATAGTAAGCTATGACATATTTATGCATATTAAAATCCCCTATTTATAAATTTCCACACTCTTTAACGGTTCGCATGCAGAGGTGGTGGTCTGGACTGAATCCACAACTCGTTACGTTAATCGCTGCTCAGATTGGTTCTGAACAACTGACTGAGACTGCAGGCTCCGGGCGCCGGGGACGCGACGCAGACCGCCGCTGATGTCTGTGTGCAGTGATGTGTGTGGCGTCTGAGCAACAGCCCGGAGTCTGTGTGAGTCACTGTGATCCGAGGTGACAATCCAGATAACTGTGGGGCTGACAATGCACCGACGACCAAACATGCAATTGAATTGAATGGGAGCTACTGGGGAATTCACATGGGATTCTGTGACATAGCCTGTAGCCTGGTGCGATGGAAGTTACAAAAGGAATTTTACATTGCATTCGATTCTTAAGTCATCAGTGACATTTTATAAGTGGAATGGATTGGCTATATTTTCGGGAACGTGTAGCCTACTACGAGAATACCTGTTCGCGGCAACTTTGTTTTTCCCCCTTGAAGAGTGGTTCAATGGAGAAACTTTAATGTGCTATTACACCGGTCCCTAAGAATGGCAATGATGAAGGCGAACTTGAGCTGTCTGGATAGTTTATCCCGTGGAAACAACTGCCTCCCCGCCAGGAACACGTCTCCCGGGGTAGCGGCCACCCTCGCCGGCGTGCTGATCCTCACTACCGTGGCTGATATCCTTGGAAATCTACTGGTCATCCTGTCCGTGTACAGGAACAAGAAACTGAGGAATGCAGGTGTGAAGACCTCTGTAATGTCAGGCAAATACCAAATGATGATCTTTTATTCTTTTATTCTAGCTTATTTGTTTTCCAAAATTTGCTGAGTTTGTATTTGCAATTGTGTATGCTATAGAGATCGCTAAGACATGTGACCAACTGGGCGGCAACGTCATCAGAACGCAAAGAATTATGGGTATGTTTGGCCCGTTTACATGGGCTGGCATAGCAGGCTATAGCGTTCTGGCATAAAAATAATGAAAAATTAGCATGAAAAACAGAATATAATCCTACAAAATGCAGCGGGCTAAAGAAAACATTGTTGGACGATACTGCTTAAAACTAAATCCTAATGCAAAGATGAGATATGACGAGAAAATAAAGGGAATCAAAGGACTGGATCCTTACGAGCATATTGACAGGTCAGGAGACGTCATCCTGTTGCCCAACTTCCAGCACCCATATACAACTACATGGTGTTAGTGCATACACACATGAAGTTTTCAGTAACTTCAAGTCGCTGCAGCACCCAGCAGATTTCATCATGAGTCATTTTGTACCCACCACTTAAAAAAAAAAAAAGCTGTGTCTTGTTGTCCACTTCTTTTTGACATGATGCTGGTATAATTCTGTCTATCTGACTATCGCGCTTCCTTTTTTAAAGAATGTCATGAGTGTAGAATGTCCCCTCTGTGGCACTAGTTTATTTTTGTTATTTTCCAAATGAAATACTTCGATCCGCACACATTGTTTGAATTCTTAAATGGTCTAGTGGTAGATATTCTGCCAAGCGTGTCAGAGGTTTCGGGTTCTAATCCACACAACGTTTAGTTTTTTTCTCTGTCAACATAACCGAACATGTTCATCAGTGGTTACAGTCTATATCAAGCAGGGACAAGTTTGTGTGCAGTTTATTTTGTGATTTTACCGGAACGAACAGAGAGTCTCTGCAACGGCGATAGATTGAAGCGCGCGTCCGACTGAGGACTGTGCGCGAGCCACAACACTATGCATGAGCAGCGGCAACGAGCGCTCAGCTGGATCTCAAAAACAGATTTAAGCGCTAGATCTCATATTTAATAGCGAACTAAATGAATGCTCTGCTAGTTAACTGGAGATGTTTTGTTTATTTGTATTAGGTACATCCGTTCTATGACATTAGTAGGCCTATATTTTTTACTAACCATACATTTACGTATATTGCGTCATTGTACCCAGCACTTCTGAAAATGCACTTCCGAAAGCGTCTCTGTCCCCAGCAGCACACTTCAGACCAAACTGATGGGGGTGGCTAAGGGCTGGATTAAGATAGGGGATGAATGGTTTACATGTGGGGGCTGTTTACAAGTTTACTGTTGTTGTGGACAAATGCCACTTCTATCGTGAGAACGACTATTGCAGTTTATAACACAGCAGGTAGACGGCATCTTGAACACAGCGTTTTTCTCTCCATGCAATCAAGTCTGGCGCCTTGTGTTTGTGCCGCGGATTCCCAAAATGCTTTGCGTTCACCACTGGTAATACGTCATGATGACGTCACATTAGCAATCTCTATTGCATGCATCTAAATACACTTATGTAAGTAAAAGCAGGATTGGCTTTTTGTGTTGGCTGGAGTTGTTCCCAGCTGCTGTTGTCAGTTTGGCATAAATCATATCTTTTTCAGTTGATAGAGGTTGTTAAATGCAATATTGGAAACAGGATTGGTCATAGGCTTTGGCATTATATCAAAACATAGTAAACATGATTTTCTTTGTGTGCCCTGTTTTGATGCACCTTTTCCCTAGACTTACATAAGAGGCACCAGCAAAACATGGCTGTCTTTTTGTGTTTTGCAACAAAACAAAATATAAGATGTTAAATTACATAATAACATCACTTTTTTGATGTGCAAAGAAGTGTCAGGAAAATGTAACCCAAGGCACGATCGATTCAACAGAAGGACGTCAGCAAACAACTCATTTTACAGGTCTTCATTTTGTACTGCAGGCTGTGCGTTGAAGAAACCATGACTAGATATGTGAGACTTTTATAGGGCTGTAGGAAATAAAAGTGCACACAGTCTTACAACCTCTCACACATACAGCGGTGTCCAAAAGTCGAGACCTCTAGTGAAAATTAATTTTTTTAAATTTAATAGAAAATTAGATCAATTAATACTAACACTTTATCTTCTATTCTATATCCTTTATCTTTATTTAAAAAAAAGTTTACAATATTGTTGCCCTAGTTTACCTGCTTCTATTGTTCTCAAGTCGCTTTGGATAAAAGCGTCTGCTAAATGAATAAATGTAAATATAAATAGATTTTTTATTGGAAATTATATGTTCAGCATTATTCTAACAATGGGAGTGAAACGTTGAAATTAAAGGGTGGATTGAATTTGAAAAACCTGATGATCCATGTTAACAGCATGATTTGAAAATACTCCAGAGAGCATCTTGTGCTTCACTGGTGGAAAATCTGACTTTTTGTTCAGTGAAGTTCACATGGTTAGTGTCCCAAATTTGATTACTTGACTTAAAGTCAATTTGTTGTTCTCAGACTTTCGTATCTCTTTGTACATCTGTTAAAGGACCCGTTGCTAAGTTGCTACATTATCTGATTTCTTTCTTTCTTTGCTTGTAATCTTATACAGGTGAGAGCGAGAGAACAGAGCTCTGCCTGTGAGGGGTATATGCTTATCGATTTCACTGCTATAGTTATTTAACATGATTAGGCTGCGCATGGCTGGCATTATGAGAATGACCATAATCTCAGCAGGACAGACAGAAACAGAAGAGATCTTCTGTGATCCATTCCATCAGAGCTGAAGTGCTGTCATCAGACCACAGTGTGGTGTTAACACATGTTTAAAGAGCTCGGGAGTTGAGAATTTATCATGATTTAAAAACAGTGGTTATCCATGTTGGGTTTCACAAAATGGGAATTATGAGATGCACGTCAATCATAATGAGAAAAGCATGCTCCAGTGTGGATGGTGTTGTTCTCCTTGCATATTCCTGTCATCAGGCCATTCCGATCTCTGCAGCTGCTCCTAACTGTTTAGACAGCATGTCGCAATCTCACCGACTCAGATCATGCGGCTTTTGCAGCCTGCCCTGAGCTGTGAGGAGAAGTGAAACACTGCATGTTTGCATAAAGAATGTAAATTCATTGCTATGGATGAACACAAGATGCTTCCGTCCAAACACAGATGCACACACTACACACATGATCATTGTCCATCTGAATGTTCAGTATGTGTTAGTAAGGCTGTTATAGGGAGAATTTTGAATGTTAGGTTCTGGAAAACTCCGTAACATCAGAATCATGTGTGACGACGGGAATGCTGTGGAAAAGAGAGGCACGCAACCTGCCGGTCCAATTTGAGTGCTTTCTCTTTTTTTATTATTTCTATTTATGGTCTTTTAATGCCTTTAAGCACAGGAAAAATGGAGAGAGACAGGAAACCATGGGGACAGAGACAGTGATGAAGACATTACACAGGCTCTTTATGTGTTGTTGGCTTTTTGTGTTTCTCACTCTGCCACTACTAAGGCATGATGTTTGTGTTTGTTGATGAAAAGTTGTTGGTGGTGACATTTATTCTCAATAAGAATTTTAAATGGCGGATGGGCAGTTGTGCTCATGTAATTCTATTTTAAGTATTACTTGTTAATAGTATATTGTAGTTTAGAATGATAATTAAATGCTCTAAAAAAAGCAGTTAATTTAACCATAAAATGAATCATGGTAATTGGCAAAAAAACATAATATACTAATAAAAAAATAAAATACTAATAGTATTAAATGCATTTTTATCCATAAATTAAAACAAACATTTTTAAAATGTCATTCATCAAAATGTCATTTTGATAAAATTATGTCAAAATGTTGACTACATGGGCTCAGCAGAAGTCGTCAAACAGGACGGATCTCTTGTGTTCAAGTGGCCACAGATAATAATTTTGTTGCAAATTCATCATGTATCAATGTGACAAATATATGCACTGCAAAAAAAATACAATTCATTTAAAATGAATCATGGTAATTGGCACAAATTACCACATAGTATTAAATAGTTCTATATAATCTACATGTTTAAAAATGTCATTCATACATTTTTATATCTATATTAAATATTATAGTAAATACAAGTTTAGTCAAATCTTCAAAAAGAAGGAATATAAGCCTTACAAAAAAAAAAACGGAGTAATACATCAATATATGTGATCTGTTACTCAGAATTTTGGCACAAGTAAACTGAAGCCCGCATTCCTCTTTTTTCTTTTTCTTTTTTTTTTTCTCTGAGCTCAGGCTATTTCTAGAGCCGTCGGGTTTGGTTATGGGGGCTGTGCAGGTTCTGGCAGCATGAGTTGGGTTTAATCAATACTCCCCTTACCCCAGTCTTCTGGCCCATCTTTAGACTATGTCCTGATTGATAGCTTCTTAATGTCTGGCTTCAGTTGGCGTTCCCTCACACTGTTCAGGAGATTCTGGCACAAATTAGATCTGCCAAAGTCAAGCATCCCAACCTGTCTAAATCATCTAAACCTCACTATAAAACCAGTATACATATAAACACAAGTACACTGCCTTTCAAAAGGTTAGGATTGGTACAATTTTATGTTTTTGAAAAAAGTCTCTATATGCTCACCAAGGTTTGATTTGTTGGATCAAAATATACACACACACAAAAAACTAATTGTTAACTACTATTACAATTTAAAGAAATGTTTTCTATTTTAATATTGTTTAAAATGTAATTTATTCCTGAAATACCAAAGCTGAATTTTCAGCATCATTACTTCAGTCGTCAGTGTCACATGATCCTTTAAAAAAAAAAATGTAACATGCTGATTTGGTGCTCAGGTACCATTTCCTGAAATCACTGCTGAAATGATTATGCAGAATCATTCTACACATTTTTTGTAGAAACTGTGATTTTCAGGATTCTTTCATGAATAGAAAGTCATAATTTATTTGCGATAGGAATCATTTGTAACAATGTAGGTCTACTCTTTACTGTCACATTTGATTAATTGAATGCATCCTTTCTGAACAAAAGCATTCATTTCTTTCAAATAACAAAAACAAATTTTACTGAGCGCAAATTTTCGAAGTGGGGCATTTCAATTTTAAGTTTGAAAATGTTCACTGCTGCATTACAGTGTCTCCATTAGCAGCATCATAGCTACTGCAGTTCGTCCATTACACCTCACCGGAAATTGCAGCAGTGTTTGGCATTGGCACGCACTCAGGGCTGCTGATGAACAGATGGCTTTCAGAGGAGAGGCAATAAACTATTCTCATTGTAGCAATGCACACTGACAGTGAGGGAAGGTCGGCATTGGCGGTGTATGAATTCACTTCTTTTGAATTCGACCAAACATTGAGTCAAGAGTAGCCACCTCTGCTCCTATAGGGCTACCTTCCACATACTCCATTCCAGTATGATACACCTGTCTGTAATTTTCAAGTAATCCTGAACACCTTAATTAGCTGGCTTAGGTGTGCTAATTTGCTAAAAACATGATTTAAGGGTACGTTTACACAACAACGATACGCTCTGAAAGTGTATCCTTTTTTTGTGTACAGACGGACATTGTCAAAACGATTCCCATTCACACGGATCCGCGAAAATGATTAAAAACGCTGTATTCTGCTGCCAGGCCATTAGATGGCGATGAAACGCTATAGACTGAACACGTAATACGCATGTGCATGAAGTCATAGTCTTCAGAGATTCGCATTTTTGTTGTTTACACAGAGATCGTTTTCAAAAACTTGCACTCTGAAACCCGTTTTCAAAAGTTTGCGTTTTCAGGCACCCAAAACGCTGTTGTCGTGTAAACGAACGGCCAAAACACATAAAAAGTTTTATGTTTTGACTTGAAACCGGTGTCATCCAATTATACCAAAATTTAGCCGGGGACACACATAACGACTGTAAGGCAGATTGAGAATGTAATTTGATACTTACGACTGATCATGCACAGTTGCGTTCAGTCGGTGTTCACAGTGTTTAAAATCAGCTGCAGTCGATGGAAACAGTCTGTAAGTGTGTTCAGTTCAGTCTTAGAATGTTTCAGCTAGTCGTTAAGTGTGTTCTCAGCATAAACCTCATTTTGTGCAGCTTGCTGAGGAGAACACATTAGCAACTGAATAGTATGGCAACTTAGCATTTGGGCAGCCCCTTTTGCACTTCTCCAGAATAGTTATGATTTTGAGTTTGATATGGACCATAAATTCTGTTAATGGCACATCGGTCTACACAATCAACCCGGTCACACTTTAATGAGAATGTGTGGTCTCACTGCACCATTCCCTCACACAATAAGCAGACACACAGCAAACGTCAGCATAATTGAATATGTCTCCAGTTCATGTTAATGCTCTTATATGGTCATTTTCTGACATGGGTTTGGATTAAGCTGTAATGCTTGTGTGCTGATGGAGAAGTGTTGAGATGTTAGTGATTCTGAAAGTCTTTGATGGGATTGGTGAAGTTTTCTTGCTTAAGCTGCGGCCTCAGGCACAACCGACTGACCTGCTGCTCTTACTGTCACAGTTTATCAGACAAGTTCAACAGCCAATAGCATACCTCACTACTGCTGCATTTTTAATAATAAAAGAGTAAACATGATCCTTTGCATATCGCAGAATGAAGATGTTTAGATAGCTGGAATGGGTTTGATCCGTCTGTTGGCAGAGCTCCCGAGAGGATGCTTGGCTGTTTTATATGATTGGCTGGCATACAGGAATAATTCAGCATTAAGTACTTATGGAAATGAAGGGGGAAATATTCCCTCTTTCTTTTTCATGCATACGCATAAACACTTGCAAACACACTGCTTCAAATACTTACTGAATACATACATTTGTGCCCCAAACAACCTACTTTTGGGAAGTGTCTTTAAAAATTCAATGTATTACATTCTGCATTACTCTTTATATATAGAAAATATTTGGGAAAGTATACATTGTTTTACATTACTTTTTCTCTGGTTCCATAATTTTTAATGAATACGATGATTTAAATAAACAGTTTAAATAAAGATTTGTGTTCATTAGTTTGAATTATACGTTTAAAAGAAAGAAAGACTGGCGTAAATAATGAACATCCTACATGTTATGTAAAAAAGAGATCTGAGAATTCATGCAGGTAAATTGTAAGGCATTACACTTTACTTCTTCTCAACGCCTCTCTCGTCTCTTTCTCTCTGTGCCTCCACTCAGTTATTTTTATGATACTGGGATGTAGGGGGAATATGGGTGTATTTAAATAACCCTAGTGCTTATGTATCTAAGGTAGGTGTGTGTGTGTTCAGTGTTGGGGGTTGGTGGTAGTATCTCACCAGTATATCATAAGATTTATAATCCAATAATTTAACACACAATAGATGGCATGTTTTTATGTTACACACATATAATCCTGAGCATCTGAGCGAGACATAAAGATGAGGTGTGCAGAGTTATAATAGACTGTCTGATCTGGGTATTAAAATAAGCCTGCAAAATGCATTTCAATATCAGTTAATTCCAGCATAAATGCTCCAGACTAGCTGAGCCAGACTACCGATTGAATACATTTATGACAGCACAGACACAGGCAGATCAGCTCATCCTAACTGATAACCTTGAGTTGGCTCAGAGAGGTACTTTTGGAAAGTAACAGGTAATTGGAATTTAATTGTCTCCACTGAAACTCAGCAGTGAACTGCAGATTTCTTCTCTATTCCCCTCACAGCCAAATTTAGAGAAAGATAAAATCCAATCTTTTGACTTTCTGAATCTTCCATCTCTATCTGACAAAATATCTAATTATTAAACCACACTTTTCTTACCACACAGTTTTTCTCAATTGCTTAAACACTATAACCAGGCTTTTGAACAAAAATTTCAAAACCATAATGCCATTTATCAAAAAGCACACCCTTTTCACTAAACTATAAACACTATTGTTTTGACACATGAGTCAGAATTGTTGAACTGTCACTGCAAAACTCTACGCACAAATCCCTTCACAAAACCACAAGCAACATGACTTACCAATTTTGGAAATGTTGTTTTGAATTTATTGCACCAATGTGTTAGACTATATTGTAGTGTGTGTGATTTTGAGGGCTTGTGTGTCCTGTCTGAGGGCAAAGTTTGGTTTTTCAGCAAGAGTGAATGGTTTTGAGTGTAGAGCTTCATTTTGACCCGATGTTTGGGGAATTGGGTGAGACGTTATGGATTTGTGTTTACTGTTTTGAGAATACGAGGTATAGTTTCAAGAAATGTGTATAAGCAATCGAGAAAAACTGTAATAACATATGTATACAATATAAATAACAGTGTGTATATACACATGTATATACACTCTTAAAAATAAATGTTCTTTATTGGCAATGGCATCTATGGTTCCATGAAGAAACTTTAACATCCATGGAACCTTTCCAATGAACAGAAGGTTCTTTATAGTGGAACTTTCTCAAAATTATTAAAATGTTCTTCACGCTAATGTTTATTTTGAGAACTTTATATTCTTCTATATGGCATCACTGCAAATAAACCCTTTTGGAACCTTTATTTTTAAGGGTACTGTTTCTAAACAGTACCAAATTAGAGTTCTTTGGCTTGTAATAATAGCAGAACCCTTTTTGGTGCCCTGGTTTCAGTCCATCAAACACCTCAGGTACTGATACAGTACAACATTTGAGACAGGCAAAGAAGCAGACTGGGAAGCGGATCCACGCGCAGGTTTAGATTTATTAAAGTGCAAACACAAAGTAACTGGTGAAAACAAATGAAAACACAGAACAGGAGGAACCGCACTAAACCAGAGAATGTCCATTCAATGACTGACAGAGAACAAGTGAAACAAAGGGCTATATATACAGAGGTAGACAAGCAACAAGACAACAAGGGGGTGTGGCTAATAAGAAACCCATAGGGAGACTAATCAACATTAAACCTACAAAGAACTGTAAAACATGGAGCAAGACAGGAAATAACATAAAAGTCCAGGAACACACAAGACAGGGGAACACAGGTTGGAATCATAACATACAGTCTGTGATATTTATTTGGCATATTGGTTGATAACTTACATATCACTTACATAATTATCACTTACATATGCTTACATATCACAACTCTAAATGCATGGTGTCCACAGCAGAAAACACTCTTAAAATAATTAATTAGAAAAAAAATGTTTAACTAAAACATATTTCAGTTGATGTGATGTGAAATATATTTTGGTCTTCCTCAGCAATGCAAGAAGATCGCACTACACATTTCTGAAGCTCAAACATCTACAGATGGAACTCAGAACATGCTGACACCTCAAAATAAGTCTCTCTCCAAGATTTTAGTTTATCTGCTGTTTTCAACAGAGTGAAGTTTGAGAATGAATTTGGATATTTTTAACAAGACGCTTGCCTGGCAAATAACCTTTCATGTGCATCCATCTTCAGGTTCACTCTCCCTTCAGAGTATTCATTGTTTACTGTTTGCCAAGTTCTTTTTTCCCAGTTTTGCGCTGCAGAAACTCATCAGAGCTCGAGTTGTTCTAGCTCAGCATTGTGTGGACTGTCTATAAAATGCTGCTGCTAGGCGACAATATTGTTTCCAGCTGGAGAAAAAAATCTGATATCTTTTACATGTGTTTCAATGGATACTTTCTCAGTCTTATAATTTGGCAACACATTGAATAATGTGGAGGTGCCATTATGGTAAGAAGGTGTCAGTTGATCTCCTGAGCTGCCAAAGCACCTGTCCATGACCCCATCTGCATGTGAACAGGTTGCTTCTGTGTTATTTCACTATTCTTTAACACTGGCAAAAAGTGTTTGCCAAACATTGTACCTTCTTTATCAATACCAAAATAGCATGTGTACATATCTGTATATATTTCTGCCAAATAGCCTGAAGGTATGACTGAAATAGAGTAGTAGCCTATGCTATTTAAAATTCTGGAATAATATTTTTTCATAGCTACGGTTGGGAATTACTGGCTTAAGTGATATCAACTGTAAAGGAAATCAAGGTGGAGTAAATTATATCCAGATGAAAGATGACAAACATAGTGCACTGATGAATCATGCCCAGTAAAACCATATTAAGTAAATGCCCAGTGAAACCATTTATTTTATGTTGAGTTAAGGAACATAAGAAGTGAAAGGCATTTACACATGCAGCTCAGGGTTGTAGAACATATGTCCTTGAGTAGAGTTTGTCATGTGAAGTTGTGAAAAAGGAAACCAATTAAACTGTTCTGTTCAGAATAATCATGTGGATTTATAGTGATCCTCAGGCAGTCCCAGGAACTGTCCTGATCTGAACCACAGACACAATAAATCCTGTTCTCTCTCTCGCTAGCTTTCAGTTTCTTTCTCTCTTTCCCAAACATGATATATGAGTCTCTGTAAAATAAGCATGTCATTATTACACTGTCTTTATGTCCCTCAACCTTGATGAGGAATAAAAAAAGAGTAGACCCATCTGCAGTCAAGCTGGAGGATAGCGATAAAGGAAAGGTTCAGTATTCACTTCTTATCTCTCATGAACTGTGGTGTTATTAGATGTTGAAATACAGTTCACTAAATATTTTATACTCTAACTTTGGACCATGTGACTTTGATCCTCTGACAGCTGTGTAGGTTCGTTCTGATACAAAGCGACCGACTGCAACTCAAAGTCATCTGAACCTCAAGCTATAAAGGTAGAGCAAAACATGTAAAAAATGCTTCTTTGTGTTTAAATGACACATTACATCTTTTTTATGTCTTAAAGGGGTCCTATTATGTTTTTGTTGTTGTTGTTTTTACATTTTTATCTTTCTTTAGTGTGTGATGTTGCTGTTTGTGCATGAAAAAGATTTGCAAATTTACAAAGCACAAAATCCACTCTAAAGGGAGTTATTCTCTATATCAGTAAGCACTGTTTCTGAACTCCCTGAAAAGCCTTGATTGTAGTCTTGAGTTCCCTTTCGAAAGGGAACTCGCACTGCGTAAAAGTGCAGTGTGACTGATGACTGAAACACTGTATAATCACCATGTTGGCCGGCATCAGCCATGACGTCATGCTCTAGCGCGAACAGGAAGTATAAAAAGGGCGCCTAGAGAACATGTCATCCTCTTTTCATCTTCAGAGACTGTTTCACTGACACTGTGAGTAAATTGAAACTATGGCAAACAAGCGCTTTAGGAAATGTTCCGACCCGTGTGAGAGGTTTCTCACACCTGGTGACACTCATGAACTTTGCGTGCTTTGTTTGGGTGAAGAGCACGCGCGCTCTGTTCTCGAGGGGACTGAGTGCGCGGATTGTGAGAGTTTCTCAACAAGAACGCACCGTTCTAGTCTGTCTTTTTTTCTCGAGGGAAGAAAGACAGTTATCTTTGCCCTGCGGTTCGGGTCCCGCTCATGCCGAGGCAGAGAGGAGACTCAGATCGTGGGGATCTCAGAGGGAGCTTGCCGATGAGTTTGAGAGAGGAGTGAATCTCTCAAACTCGTCAGAGGGTGACGAGAACGTGCTGTTGGGCGGGGATGTCCTTTCTGAAGCATCCTCTGGTCCAACAGCCAGTGCTCTATTGGTTTTGAGCCTGGATGAGCAGGATGGGGCTGAAGCAGGTGAAGATACTGAAATGAACCTGCCCAGCCACCCTGCCCTGTGTATGCGGAGCTGGTGGAGGTGATGGAGCGCACCACCTAGGCCTGAGTTGCCATGGCAGCGCGTCAGAGGGGAAGCCGCTCGTGAGCAGAGTAGTTGGCACTAGGTGCTTCCTCCAGTTAAAACGAACGTAGACGGGCTGTTCCAAAAAAACAAAAAAAATTGTGTTTTATTTACTGGGTTATTTGGCCTCCGTTCCCCTCCTGGATAGGATGGGTTTCCCTTACGGTGTGGTGAGGAGTTTTTACAGGGCCTTTGTCGCTTCTTGTTCACTGAGTTGATCTAAAGTCGGCTAGTATTGTAGCAGTGATAAGCACAGGTAGCAGGTTCCGTCCCTGTAGGCTCAGAGGCGTGGTTAGGCTTCCTCTCACTCCAGAGAGTTATCTTCAGAGGCCTCTGCTCTCTAGAGCTCAACAAAGTGTCTATAAATCTTAATGGGGTTTCTTTTTCTAACATAGTGGTTTCTCACAAGTTTTTCAGGACCACTTGGGTGCGAGTATGGCAGGCCTCCTCTTCTTAGAGTCCTGTTCCCTATAGCCCTGTGAGGCAGTATATGTCTCTAAATTCAAAACAGTGGTAAAATCACCCCTCTTAGAATGACGTAGCACTCCCCTAGTAGCAAAGGGTGTTTTGTTGGAGTGCTCCATCTCTCAGATGGCAGCTGAGCCTAGTACTCCCTTGGTTCCTCTGGGTCATTATGTGAGGCAGGTGTGTAAGGGTGACCCTTATCCCTTACGCGGCCAGGCCGCCCCAAATGCAGGCTCCAGTAGTCCCCTTAAGTTTAGGGTCGTCATGCTGGGTATACACAGCTTGTAAGCTACATTTGTCAGGCCTCCTCTCCTTTGAGAGTCATCCTGCTAAGGCCCCCATATATGCGGCTTGGTAGAGCGTGGAAAGGGTTCTTCCTCATATCTTGAGTAGTTATTAGACCCTTCACTCCCTTCGCTCCGGGTTGATGTTCTAAGAAACTCGATGCTGGTGTGAGTCTGGCAGGCCCCTCTTCCTAATAGAGTTATCCTGCTGAGGCCTCCAGGCGAGCCTGTAGCTATATTCTAGCATGTGTCAGGCCTCCTCTCCTTCGAGAGTCATCCTGCTGAGGCCTCCATGCAAACAGCGTTGCAGGTAGTAGTACAAAAAAGCCATATTGGTGTAAGTAGGCCACATTGGTGTAAGTGGGCAGGCCTCATCTTCTCTTGAGTCATCCTGCTGAGGCCTCCGCGTCCCATACTAGTAAGCAGGTTGTTGGCTTCAGCATTAAGCATGATAGCCTCCCTGGTATGGGGGTTGACTCTGTCCCCTCAAAAGTAGCAGGCTAGGGCCCATAGGCTCTGGGCCATACTCCCTTAAAGGAACCCCCCTCTTAAAGTCGGGCTGTGGTTCCCATCCCCTTGAGCTGGCAAGCCCTTCGTGTGATTCACGGAGTTCCCCCTTGCTTAGCATGGAGCTCGGGCAGTGGCCGTAGGGACTAGTGCTACTGTTAGCCTGACATGTAAGCAGTAAGGGGCTTTAACTTTGAGTTAATGTGTTTTTGCTTGTAGCCATAGTTGCTAAAGCATCCTCTCAGCATTGCAGCGTGGGTAGATCATTCCTCTAGCGATTTGATGCAGTGCGAGTTCCATTTCGAAAGGGAACGTCTCAGGTTACGACTGTAACCTATGTTCCCTGAGAACAGGTACAGACACTGCATCTACTACTGTACTACTAGTAGTACAGTAGTACCGGTCTGCTTTTACAGTCCCTTCAGACAAAGAAGTGGATGGCATGTTCTCTAGGTGCCCCTTTTATACTTACTGGTCGCGCTAGAGCATGACGTCATGGCTGACGTCGGCCAACAAGGTTGTTGTGATTATACAGTGTTTCAGTCATCAGTCACACTGAGGCATTTCCCCTAGCGCTTTGACGCAGTGTCTCGTTCCCTGTTCTCAGGGAACATAGGTTACAGTCGTAACCTGAGAAGTTTTCTTCCAGGAATGTACACGTCACAATATTCCTCTTTTAAATAAATCCCACCTGATGCATACGCAAAAAAACCGGCGAGGCCTAGTTGAGTTGTGTTAGTAGTGTGTTGAATTTCGCGGTTATAGTAAGGGGTAACATTTCTGAAAGACACTCAAAGTAGTTGACCAATCACAACACATTGGTCCAGCCGTCCAATTAGAGCATAATAGCACTTTTTAAAAGTAGGGGCTTCATAGAGACTGGAATTAAACAGAGCGTGAGAGACAGACTGGGGAGAGAGGTGCTGCAACAATGTAAAATGAACAACATTCAAGCTTGAAAACCTATTCTAGTATGACCCCAAAAGCAAAAACTTTGAAAAAAGGCATACTAGGTCCCCTTTAACTCCTTTAACTAGAGATTCCTTTTTTTAGTTTTTGTCCGAAATACTTTCCCGCTCAGAAATAACATCTTTGTCCGCCGCCAACAGCACTGACTCTCCATATAAATGTCATTGTAAATGTCAGTGCAAAGAACCCGCAGTGACCTGTGTGCAATTCCCTGACCATTTTGACTCTGTTGCCAGAGGATTCATTTCCAGAGACTCTTAGAAAGATGTTAAAAACTGCTTTATGGAGCCTAAGATCCGACTTGAGCTTAGATTCTGCTTGGATTTCAGTGATGGTCTGCTGGAGAGAATCAGACCACTGAGGCATTTGAGTGCACAATTGAAAATGTGTTTCAGCTGAATAGATATTGCAACCTTAGAATAGATATTGCCGAGCTGTAGTCGGCAAGTCTGGCAGATCACAGATTGAGGGGACTTAGCAAAAAAAAATTATGTTTACAACTCTCATGCCCCTGCCCCACGACCACCGAGCACCCTCCCATCGAGTTTGCGTGGGCACCAGATTTTCTGTGAACGCGTCCGTCTCTTCAGCATCAAAGCATCATTTCCTTTTCCTTGGTTGTTTTGGACCTCCTCTGGTTGTTAACAGAGGAATTGGAAACTTGTTAGTAGATTTTCTCTCCGCCATCATGCTTCGTACAATCCAACACACCTGCAAACTTCAGGCGTGTGCATGTGATATTGTAACGTGCGCGAGGGGGATCTGTGGCGTGCATGAACTGTGATTGACAGTCAGATCTCACACAACCGTGCGCTTTTGCAAAACAAATAACAGGCTCCAGGTGGATTCAGTAAGTATAATTTGTTATAAATTAGTAATTTAAAAAAATATATAAAAATAAAATTATTATACCAGGAAAATGCGTTTTTTGGTTTTTACATAACAGTATGTGGTTTTATTAGAAAGAAACTGATGAATTTGAATTTTGTCACAATTCTCAGTCACCAGTCCTGTCACCACTGCACTTAATTTCCCATAATCCCTCCTGGCTCACACCTGCACACACTTCACAATCATCCACACCTGCATCATTCATTCACCCTCATTGGCTCTACTTCATTTAAGCAGTCACCATCCACGACCACATCACAGGGTCTGGTCTCTTTGTTTGACACTGAACGCTTACCTGACTACCCATCAGTGGATTACTACGTTGAACTGTCTTGTCTTCTGTGTCATTGTCTGCTAGTCTTCAGCCCACCAGCCACTTCTCTTCACTAGCTGCAACAGGATAAGACATTCAGTCACATGCCAGTATCACCAGAACTGTCTGCAATCAAGAGACTCACCTGCTAATCACCTGTGTGTCATTCAATAAACTCCTTTCATATTTTACCTGTGTTTGCAATCTTCTGTTCAATGACCAATTTCTGCATGACTTATTTTACGCACAAATATGTGCATAATTACAATTAGTGAATCAGATGACTTGTTATTTCTGAGGATAAAATTTGTAATTATATTTATTAACATTTGATTTAAAAGCCATCATATTAAGAACTTAAAAATAAACTGGTTGTTTTTGAAATCTTTGAGATTTTTTAAAATAATGTAAGGGTAAAGGTTACATAAGACATTTTTTTTACAGTGTATTTGCTAACGTGGTGGTTCATTTTGTTACTGTTTTTTTTTTGTTGAGCTTATGATACATCTTCAGTTAATCAAACAAATAGTTTAACACAACCCATAGATTTGATATTATTATGCAAGTATCAATTATTATGCAAGTATCAATCATCAATGACAACATACGGTACATATCAGAAGTATAGATATTTCATGATTATGACACACTTGCCCATGAATAGTATAGATCATTTCAGTACAGAGAGCTGAAGTAGCCCTGGCTGTTTGTCGTCCTGTGTGTGATGCTTCAGGTTATTGGACTCGAGATGGTGGTCTTGTCAAAGCACACTTCCTGTCAGCTGTGGCTTTGAGTAGACAAATGTTCGGCAGGCTGAGACACTAGTCAAAATGCCACTGTAGATTTAAATTAAATGGTAGGATAAATCATGTTTGATGCTAAAGGTGACATGGAGAAGATTTAGGGCTGTCTAAAATCCCATTTTGTGTCTCTGTGTGATTGTGTTCACCAGGCAGACATAATCTGTAACTGAATCTTGTTTCTCTGGTTGGGGGGAAAAAGGAAGTTTTACACAGCAATCTGCATTTGTTGCAGACTGCTATGAGTGTTCTCTGACCTCAAGTAAAAAATTATCATATGACAAGCAGGGCTCGGTTCTGACACTAATGGTATCACTGACTTCCAAGTTCAAATGGGAAGGAGGCATAAATGTTTTACTCCAGCTTTTTATAGGAGACAGAATAACAGAGACCTAAAAATGTGCTTTTTGTTTTATCTGCGAGTAGGTTTTGTTTTTGTTACCCTAAATAGAGTGGCCCAGTCTAATCACTTCATAATACTTTGCATAAGTAGACATCAGGTGATATCAGTCTGTTTGAATCTGTTTCACTCACACTGTAAAAAAAAAAAGTTGGATTAACTTAAAAAAGTAAGTTACCTGGTTGCCTTAAATTTTTTAGTTCATTGAAATTAAAATTTTTAGTTAATACAACAAAGGAGATTGGTTTAATAAATAGAAACTCAAAATATTATGTTATCTGAACTACATTAATTATCAACATTAAGTTGATTTGACAAAATATAAAAAGTTGTGATAACAAATCATCAAAATTCATTTTTACAGTGCATGAATGCTATTTTCAAACGTGTTCAGTTTTCCTGGCACGTAATCTTTTCAGCTCCTTTGGTTCAAGATGGAGAGTGTGATGGAGGAAAACAGTCAATGAGAGTTCATGAATGGAAAATTGTGAGCTAAACAAGTGTGACCTGATAAGTGTTTGCGAAGAGCCACAGAATAATTGAAACTGCAGAAATGAGCTCCATTTGAATTTAGCAAAAGATTTGCAAATGGGTTTATGGGGGCAACTCAATAAGAATGCATTTTTGCAAAGACACAATGAGTTCATTTTAGAGAAGATTTTTAGATGGAATAAGGCTGAATTCTGAGGTCTGGCAGTGGGCCTTTTTTCTATTTATCTATAGGGTGTTGTAAATAATAATAATACTTTGTCACACTTTAGTTTAGCATCCAATTCTAACTACGATACAATATATTAACTATGTATTGTATGACTTTTGCCACAATAAACTCCTAATTACTGCTTATTAATAGTTAAGTTTAGGTATTGGGTATAGGATTAGGGATGTATAGACATGCAGAATAAGGTAGGCTATATGTGCTTTAATAAACAGCCAACATCCTATAAGCATGCTAATAAGCAAATACTTAAAGGTGCATTGCGCAACTTTTCATGTTAAAAATACCTGTTTTTCTATCCTATACATGCTTAAAGAACTGCCTGATGGGCTGAATGAGCCCTTCTCTGCTCACTGAGATTGCCTCTATAATCCTGTACAGTAAAATATATAAGAGGGATTCGGGCTCGAATTTGAGACTGGGCATGACGTCATGCGCGTTCACGCTCACCAGGCTATGTCTCGCAGGTTTGTGTATAAGCCGCCATTCTCCGCATCAGCGAAGACAACTCGTGCGTCAAAGGTAGAAGATGGATTCAAAGAGACCGACTTGTAGTCCATTCCAAACCCCAACGCAAACTCCACTTAAAGTAAAGAAAAGAACAATTTTGTCTAGTGCCACCACTCTGGTTGCAGTTTCGCTTGTCGCCAGAGGGGGCGTAGTTCTGCAAAAACTCAGAGACTTGCGTTTTGCAATACAATAAAAAAAATAAAGAATACAAACAAAAGACAAAGACAATCAAAGACAAGCAGATTAAAAAAGATTAGACTTGAAACCATATATATGTGTGTGTGTGTGTGTGTGTGTGTGTACAGTGGTGGCCAAAATTATTAAAACACCTTACAGATCTGAAAATATTGACTTTTTTTGCCTCCAAAACATGTTTTCATTTCATAATGCTTATAAACCATGCAGATGGTTGCTCTGAGCACAACAAATAACAGATTAAGCGATTAAGTGATTCCTACTACTTAATTCTGAAAAAACAGAGATTAAAATTATTGGACAAAAAAAGTTTAACAGATTAATGTCTTTAACGTTAATGTCTTAAAGATTTTATGGGCAAACGTTAATTGGTTGACAATGCCATTCAATGAATTTCGATGTTACATTATACCAACAGCACATAGAAAAGTCATAAGAGTCCTACTGATATTAAAAGTAGAGAGCCTCCGAAGACTTTTTTTGCAAACTGCCTCAACATAAGTATCGAAACACAACATATTACCAATGATAAGCCTTAGATACTTTTAACTGCTAGCCCATTTGACCTTCCAAGTAGAATTCTTGACGAACAAAATCACAGTACTAAGAGTCGCAAATGTCATTCAGCGATACCCAAGCGGAACACCAGGCAGACAATGGATCCGCAGACACACCAACCTCATATCATCGTTGATACACACAGGGTCAGAAACAGATACCACACCAGCAGGGCTTGACATTAACACCTGCCAAATGCAGGTGAATTTCAGCACTCCTACTAGTCACTCCTACTAGTCACTTTTGCGGGCTGAATTTTATATAGGCCTGGCCTAATAAAAAATTCAATTGTAGTCTAACTACAATGTAGTCAAAGTACAAACTAGTGTTGTCAAAAATATTGATTTTTCGATACATATCGATACTGAACAATCCGAAACTCAGGATACACCAGCAACGCGTCCCCCCTCTTTAATCTGTCCGACATCAAGTTGACCAAGGGGGTAATCCATCGACCGGAAATTGAAGCCGGCCGCGTGCCGCCATCTTGTAGCAGAACTTCACTTGCGTTAGCATTCCATTGACTCCAATTCATTTTGGCGTCACTTTGACAGCGAATAACTTTACATCTGAGGCGTTTAAAGACTCCATTTGTCGATTATTTATTTCTAAAGACACACGACAATGTATAAAGGGCTCCATTACCTTCTATGTTACATTATGGCCCCGTAGAAACAGTTTTTGTAAAAATAGGCTAACGATTGCGTTATAACCACTAGACTCTCTGTCGCACAGTACAGAAATTACCGTACAGACAGGAGGAGAAGCTCGCAGGCAATCAATGCATTAACTTAATATGGCGTACTGGCATTACATTTTAAAATAAATACTATGCAAAATACTTACTCCTGCTCACTCACGCCAAAGAACTCTTTGCTCAAGCTCGCCGTCTCTGCAAGATTAACGTTGGCAGTTTTCACGCACAGCTACTAGAAGATTTACATCTGTCAGACAGGTTGCTCACGTCATCAAGCTTAGTTTGAGTCGGTCTGAGTCTGCGCATCAGGAACGGAAGTGCTAAAAAAATCGCTAAAAATGGGCTTCAGTTGTCTCAACTGAGTTCCAATGAGATGGCTCTGTCCACTTCTTATACTGTCTATGGAGTTGACACCCTTTACAGTCTATGGTTGACACACAAACCCTTTACTCACTCGTTTAATTTGCTCCGGATGAATATTGTTGGTGTTACAGGGTGAGGGATTGTGCATATTGAGCATAGGCCTATTGTACTCATTCCCGCAGATTTTAAATTAGATTCTTTAAAGTGCTTGCACATTAAGACAAGTATATTGGTTATTCAAAATACTATAATGGTTTTGTGCGTCTTGTCTTAAAGCAACAGCAGCCTAATATACCGGCTGCCAAATAATGAGATATTAAAAATATATATATGGCAGTTTTTCCCTATGGTATGGATGTCAAAATTGTGCCCAGTGAAAATGCGGAATGGCTAGTAACTTTGAAAAACCACTAGCCACAGTGGCTGGTGAGCAAAAAAGTTAATGTCAAGCCCTGCACACCAATCATGCCGAGTGAGAACGCCAGAAAAGTAGGACAGCAGAAAAGCAGCCTCACAAAATATAACAGTAAATTATTATATTAAACTACATTAAACAACATTTAACTAAACAGGAAAAATTTTATAAAAATAGATATTTCATTAAATGAAAACTAAAATGCATGGGTTGAGAAGCGGCAGTCAACTGCGCCAGCATCCTCTCTCACCAGAATAGTGTGAGGAGACTCACAGTTCTGACTCTTTCTGTGTAGCTTTCACATACACACTCTTTTCAAACACACATATACTCTCAGAGATGCACTATTCTCTATTTGTTGATATCACAGAGCAAGAAAAGTCACAAAGTTTCTTGAGGGAACACAAACATTTTGCAAGCAAATGCAGTTTCTCGGGGGAACGCAAAAGCATTGAAATATATTTTTATATAGTATATGTCCATTTAAGGGCTCTGTATATTTTTGTCTGGCTGCTTTTGCACCTTAAGTTGAAGGGAAAAAACAAGAGGTAATAGTAACAATTTTTAGTAATGGTTTGGTGATGGAGACGGAGACAAAGAGACACATTTACTCATTGTCCCTCATATGGTAACTGGCAAAGGCATCCTGTGCACAGCAGTCCTTGTGGTCCCCTGAAGGGCGTTCACACTGACAGCGATTTGCAGCGACAAAGCAACCGGAAGTCATTCATTTTCAATGAGAGTTGGTAATTTGAGGTGACATAAGCAACAGAGACCTTTGGCGATGCAACAAAGTTGAGCAGAGTTCAACTCAAATGTACAATGTCATAATATGACTACCAATGAGCAATGACAGTGCAGAGAGTGGAGCTCATGTGATCCACCTCATGATACAAATCGATCGATACAGGGGGAACATCTACGAGCAACACTCTCAATATTGTGATTCGTTTGAATACCCCCTTCATATGTACTGTATGTATTCATATATGCTATAGTTGGCCCAAAAATTAAAACTCTGTCTTCATTTAATCACCCTCATGTCGATTATATTTTTTGTCCATACAATGAAAGTCAATGGTGTCCATGTTGTCCACTGCCTGTCACAGGCCTATAAGCAGTGGTGGAATGTAACGAAGTAAAAATACTTCGTTACTTTACTTAAATAAATTTTTCACGTATCTGTACTTTACTTAAGTAGAATCAATAGTGCATACTTTTGACTTTTACTTCGTTACTTTTTGCAGCAATTATTATACTTTCTACTCCACTACATGTCTACAATGTTTCGTTACATTTTCGTTACATTTTCTGATCAGTTTTTCCCCTGCCAAAACAGGGATTGAAAAAAATCTCCATGTTTTCGGTGCTGACGCGTTCATGAAACATGTAACGGTGGCGCTGCCAATAAAGCACCTAAAAGCTGTCACAAAGAACCGGCAAAAGTAATGATTATGAATATGTAAAATATAACAAGGATACATTTTAATTATTTATTAATAAACAAGTGTTTCCGGCTGTATCAGTGTCAGCAGTAAAGATGAAGTTGACTATGCTGACGCGCGATCTTTGCAGTGAACTCGCCAGAGATAAATGCACATTTCATACGGATTACATGCAGAGAACAGTCTGTTTTCTTTCTGTTTGAATTGTTCTGTTTAAAAGTAGACATTTCAGGCTTTCTATATATATATATACGTCTCAGGTCTGTGAGGCAAGTAGCCTACCAACGCATCCTCATCCCAAGGCGTCATATTCTGACACTTTGACAAAGCGTCTAAATCCAACGCCCATGGAACCCTTTAGCGTCAATATAACACGCAGAGAGATGGGTAGGTTTAGGTATGGTGTAGGGTTAGGGTTAGACCGCTAGGAGGCGCCTTCTGACCCATATATATCGGCGTCTCATATTGACGCTAAAGGGTGCCATCCGCGTTCGATATAGACGCTTTGGCAAAAGCGTCATTATATTACGCCTTGGGATGAGAACGGGCTGCAACTACAGACCTGAGTTTCGGTTTATTTCTCCAGTTCACGCGCTGGCGCCTCCGTGACCTGATTATCTATTTTCTGCTATATTTTATTATTTATTAAATCCAGGCAATTGGTTGATGAAACACTGATTAAAATTAAGAAACAATTAATACAAAACGAAATTTACTTTAGAGAAGGGCTTTCTATTTGAGTTCTCTGTGAACGTTTTAAAGCAGTATTTTAGTGCCGCTTTCAGAGCGCTCACGTAATGGAGAACTGACAAATCTGTAACATTGTTTTTTTCCTCATAAATGTGAACACAAAAAATAAAATGAATATTTTATGTTCTGTGGAGAGCCAACCCTTCTTCATCCGATGTGTATATAAGCCTACTTTTGGTGTGCGCAGTGAAATTCACAGAATTACAAAAAAATATTTTGCCACCTAAAAGTTAAAGATTTTTTTGTGTTACGTCCGTTATGGATGTATATTTCCCTCCCTCATATTAAATATAAAACGCATGTGTCTGTAGACTGATATTTTTCTAATGTCTGGATAAGTTTCAATTGGTATTAAATGCATTTTCTGAGAACTTATATTTCAAGTTTTTACTGCAAATGTCACATCCATAACGCTGGGATTGCCCAATTTTAACGAATTTATCCTAAACTAGTTTTGTGGTGTAGGTCTACGTATTGTATAATGTTAACTTCAAATAAGGGGTGTGTCGTCTGCCTTCACACCGCGACACAGGTTCGTGGATCTGAGTGTCGCGATTTTGGTTTCATATTGCATATTGTTACAGCCCTAATTAGGCCTATTAGAAAATAGACATTAAGATAATAAATTGTTATGCACGTACTTTTACTTTTAATACTTAAAGTACATTTAAAATCAGGTACGTTTTACTTTTTACTTAAGTAGGGTTTTCATTGTGGTACTTTTACTTTTACTAAAGTAAATATGTCTCTGGTTATTTGTACTTTTACTTAAGTACTGAGATTCAGTACTTCCTCCACCACTGCCTATAAGGAGGACTCAAATGCAGAACGAGTGTTAACAGGTTTCTTGACAAACAGTAGACAGATGACAAGATGTGGTGGGAGAGATGATCAGTCCAGACAATAGGTAGGGATAAGACACAATGCCAGCCGTTGTAACTAGCCGAGCAGCAGTTGTAATAGGACAAGATGACCATATGAAAATTAGATTCTTTAGAGTTCCACTGGTGGTTGCCAAATTTGACAGTACTTCGCCATTATCACAATGCTGGAGAGATTGTGGGATGGTGGGGGACTATGTGCATATATTCTGGGAATGCCCCAAAATACAGGTGTATTGGCCGGGGGTTAAGAGGGAAATGAACATTGTTTTTTTTGCTTGATGGTTTTCCCTCAGATCTGTTCAGTAAATCCCACTTATTTGTATTTCATATATTGTTAATGGCAGCTAGGAAGATAATCACTGTGAATTGGATGAAGGTGCACAAACCCATTGTGACAGAATGGACACATAGCCTGAAACAGATATACATATTTGAGAAGATGACTGCAGATTTGCAGTTAAAATCTAAACATTTTCAACAGAAGTGGGCATTAATTAAAAAGTTTCTGTAAATAAATAGACTTGATATATGGTAATGTATGAACAATGCAGATAATGTACTGGTATGTGGTGTATTCTTTGAAGTGCTGTCAAGGATTTATGTATTTACTTCGTTTTTTTTTTTTTAAGAAAAGCTCAATAATAAAAAAAAAACATATGTTCAAGCACAACACAAACATAGAGACATAAAACAATGATTCCAGGGCAGAACCCTGACACTGACATTCAAATGTAATATAATAATGAAAATTCTATCATCATTTACCCACCCGATATAGGGATGAGTAAATGATTACAGAATTTTCATTTTGGTGAACTCTCCTTTAAGTAAGACTTTTATTTACTTTGTCCAGTTATTATGAGTAATTGTCATATGGTATATAGTAATAGTAATATAAGTAATATTTATTTATTATTTTTCCATAAAATGAAGGTCAATTGGGTCCAATGTTTTTTGGACTCCAATGGCTTTCAGAATACCTTCTTTTTTATGCAAGTAATGACAAATTGTTTTATTTTGGGTGACCTATCCCTTTAATTAATCATTTATTTATTTTACTTTGCTGTTGTGTTTGGGTTGCCCAGTTGCCATGAGTAGCCTAATTGGTTGAAATAATTTAGATAATTAAATATAGGCCTATATGTAAATATTTAAATACAATTTATATATGTCACTCTCTTTTTCTCTCTCTCATAGGTAACATCTTTGTGGTGAGTCTTTCTGTTGCTGACCTGGTGGTGGCGCTGTACCCCTACCCCTTGGCTCTGTTCGCTATCTTCCACAATGGCTGGACAATGGGCTCCCTGCACTGCCAGCTGAGTGGCTTTGTAATGGGACTGAGTGTGATTGGTTCAGTCTTCAACATCACGGCTATCGCCATCAACCGCTACTGCTACATCTGCCACAGTCTTCGCTACGACCGACTGTATTCGCGCCGGAACACCTGCCTGTACCTGCTGCTCACCTGGATGCTAACCGCTTTGGCCACCGTGCCCAACTTCCTTGTGGGCTCCCTAAAATACGACCCCCGCATCTTCTCCTGCACCTTCACTCAGACAGCAAGCTCCTCTTATACAGTCTGTGTTGTTCTGATCCACTTTCTTCTCCCGCTGGGTGTGGTTTCTTTCTGTTACCTGCGCATCTGGACATTGGTGATCAGGGTCAAAAGTCGTGTCCGGCCCAACCCAAAGGTCAGAGCAGCTGACATGAGGAATTTCCTGACGATGTTTGTGGTGTTCGTACTGTTCGCCGTGTGCTGGGCGCCCCTGAACTTCATTGGGCTCGCCGTGGCGGTTAACCCTGCAAGGGTGGCGCCCAATGTCCCGGAGTGGCTGTTTGTTACCAGCTACTTTATGGCATATTTCAACAGCTGTCTGAATGCTGTTGTTTACGGGTTGCTCAACCAGAACTTTAGGCAAGAGTACAAACAGATTCTTCGTGCTCTCTGCACCCCAAGAGCGCTGTTCAGTGAAAGTTCCAGGTACAACACTGAACCCATGAAGAGTAAACAGTCACCGGCGGGAACTAATAATAACGTGAAAGAGACCAACATGTATAAGGGCGGAGTAACACACACTCTTTTCTAGTAGATCACTCCCCATTTACCTCACAACCACAATATTAGGGTACAACAGGCCCAGAGGTGTACCAGGGTCAAATGCGCATACCGGTATGTTTTTTTTTTTTCTCAGCACAAATCCCCACAGCACTTTTCTAATCATCCGCGGTTCATGAAACACCGGGAAATGTGGTTGATTCTTCATGTGATCGTGGGCACAAAGTAAATTCTGTACTAGGTTTATCTAATATTTAAGGTTTTTAAAATCAACTGAAAATATGGTATTTAGGGTGAAAAGCATCCCTATTGCTGGGGCTACAGGCACATTAATTGAACTAATAATAAATAGCTGGCTGACTATTGGGTGTCCGCCTTAGAGATAATCACAATTTGTATAATATAAAATATTATTTATTTTCACTGTTAAGCCATATTAAATTATATCTCCTGCATGTGTAAGATGTTTTCAGAATCTTTTAAATTCCATTTTCTGTTTTTTAAAAAGTGAACTAATTTTAAATAAATTTATTTTATGTTTTAAAATAAATCATATGGTCTACTTTGTTGAAGGGATTTTGAACAAGTATCAACTTAGAAATATATTTTGCAGAATAATGACCTACTTGTAAAGTTGTGACGTATAGAATACTGATTCTGGGTCTAAGTCTCTAGTCCGTTTCAAGTGAGAAATTAAATATTATCTCAACAGCGTTTTGAGCACTATTCATTTACAACACACTCAACTTTTTTCTTCGGACACTAAAATGTAACGGTTCAAAGGAAGAATCACCGTCTTGTCTACCCATCTGGAATTTCACTCTGGAGATAAAGGTTAGGATCGTGATTTTTTTGTGTAGTACACTCTCAGTACAAAAGCTATCACTGGGATGGTGTTCTTCCAACCCGATCTCACGGCAATTCGTACCAAACCTAACTATCACGTGGGTTTAGAAAAATATTACAAATTCGTATACAAGTTTACCTTTATACCTTTTAATCACTTGTACGAATTGATCATGAGATAGCGTTGGTTCTTCTAATATGGTTATAATATGTACCATTTGCAAGTAGCCTACTAATAGGTTGGTACCAATATATAATATGCACTCTTTAGGTATGTACCTTTTGAAAGGGTACCGCTCCAGTGACAGATTTTGTACCTTTGTTTCTGAGAGCGTATAGCACAACATTAGCACCATGTGTTGTTTGCTTTGGAATCTTGTCAGAGGTCAGACTTAAAAACTGGATAGCTTAAGTATAGTTAACCTATTATGAAACAAATTAATTGTAGCTATATGCAACTCTACAGAAGGTGGCAGTATCAATTCAGTTGAACACTCATTGTCAATGTGGCAAAGTGTCAGTATTAAGCCTTTGTTCTCATCTGATTATGTGAGTGGATTAATTCAATAAAATTACTGAATATGAATATTTTTGAAACCCCAACTGAGCAATACAAAGGTGACTGTGGCAAAGGACAAAAACTACATCAGGTGGCAGTAGTTTAGAAAAAAAGGGGAAAAAAATCTTTCTCCCTATAACTGAGGTGTGCCTTTTGCACCGTTGTATATCTATTCTACAGTAGTCTGTGTGGAGCCATATACGATGATTATGGTATTCCTTGGGCTATAGAATGAACATTCCTTAACAAATGGAGTGGTTGTCAGCCTTTTTATGTTTTTGTTTGAGCAGACTTCAGCTGAAAAACAGAGAAAATAAGACTACTGCAGACTGTCGAGTCTGTCTGCTCGTGAGTGCCTATTGGCTGATACCATGGCAACCAACACTGAAAAAATATGTTTTGATGCTCTGTGTGTAAATTCCTTTGTAAATTCTTTGTATATGGATGCTTTTCGTATCAGGTTGTGCGTCTCCAAGTTACGGACTGAAAATATTTTTTTCTTTTTTTTGCAGTAATAAAAAAGGAAAATAAGACTGATGCTCATTAGAGTCACACAAATGCACTGTAAGTAATATAGAGTTGTATGTTTGTACTTTTTCAACAAGAATTAATTTAGTGAAATCTTTTTGATATCTACATCATGTTCTGTATTTCCCTACGATCAGATTGGGTATTTCCAATCTGAGTGGTCTGCATGCAGTGGTGCTGATAACTAAACTACATCTTTGTCTTTCTTTTTAGTCCTGTCTTTCTTACCTTGCTGTATCTTGCCTCTATTCATCTGAACATCATATGTCAATCACTTGCCTTCATTTACTCTGCACACACCACTCATGCTCCTATCCTTGAGGAATATTTATCACTTCTCCAGACACTTAAAGCACTAGCTGAAAGGGGCAGCTGATGTCGAGATAACCTGACACAAGATTCTCCAGAGGAGTCATTTTCAAAGAACGGCTGGAATTATTAACCCTGATGCACCACAGATATAAAGAGCCATAAATGCTTTTCAAGCTCAGTGGAATAAAAGCATTTGGCACTGATTTTATTTGCTCATATGAATTTATTTAGCCTACATGTTTTATGAATAAGTTACTGTATAGGGGAGACCAGCAGGTGTTTTCACAAGTGCTATATCTAACTATAAGGCATTGAGTCAAAAGTTGAATTACACAAATCCATGGTTTGTGTTTATTATGTTTGTTTCAAGTTCAAAAATCTTTTAAATGATAAGCATTTTGTCCTTCAAACTTAAAGCCCATAATGCAGTAAAATGTTTGACAACTAGCCCCGGTTTCCTCTATTCAATTAAAGAAAAAAATATATATTAATATGTTCTAATTTTTCTAGAGATCCTCCATCCATTTTGTTACAAAGACATTTCCAGTGCTCAGCAGTGCCACATACACATTTTTAAAAATCTCAAAGCTTAGTTGAGTAAAATGATATAACCTATTATATAAAATGATATATAAATATATTCAATATATAACAGGATAGGATTTTATTTGCCATTTTGTATATAAGTTCTATTTAGGGGCTATAGTTGTCATATAAGTTGTCACAAACACAATGTCTAAAGTCCACAAATGCTGTTTTCAGGTATACTCGTGTAGCGTACTACTGGAAACGCGTTGCAGTACTGCGGCGCCCCTTAGCGGACATGCGCAAACATGCACCCAACTGCTGTCATGATCATCCAGATCATGTGACAAAGACCAGGAAGCGCAAATAATTCAAGATGTCGCAGCACGGAATTGTCAGCGATTGAGTTCCTTTCAATATTTTTCTTTTTTTTGCCGATGAATAAAAATACACAATGGAAAAATACGACAAGACAGATGTCGGATCCATTCCCGGAACCGTGCCTGATTTCAAGGGGTAAGATATTTGATATTAATGTGCTTAACGTTATTCTGCTCAGACTTCACGTGACCTCTCACACCAAAATCACAATCACTAAGGCCAAGAAACTAACGGATTAAAATGAAATAAACCTTTATATATAATATCATTAATGTATTTGGTGTAGGTAAGTCACTTGGTGATTCCAAATCATTTAAAATTCACATTTTGACTACTTTAATTTGCTTAATCTCTCTTTGTCTCCTGTTTCCTCTTGTATTCATTCAGGAATGACGGTTCTCTTGTCTCTGTGCTCAAGACACTATTGTTTTTCACTATTCTGATGATAACTCTCCCCATCGGACTGTATTTTACGTCAAAGTCTTTTCTCTTTGAAGGTATTTTGCTTCCAAAGGCTGATCAGCCAACTTTATTTATTCGTTTATTTAAATAATAATAATAATAGCCCAGACAGCAACATACTGTCTGGGAGGCTACTTACTATTATTATTATCATCAAGACTGCTGTTGTTCTGATTATTGTTGGACAGTCCACACTAAGTTCCAGTGCTAAATAGACCTTATTCAGACCAGTGCCATGACAGGTATGAAAGTGAGGCTGTGAGAGATAGACTTACTGTGTTTTCAATGGGATCCGATGTAAAAAGCTGTATAAAGCTCGTTTTTTGACAGCCTGCTTTTGACAGGGCAGCTAGCGGATCGTTAGGAAAGATTCATTAGATGAATGTGATCATTTATTTTTGGGCCTGAAATCACTGATACAACCTTTAAGTCCTTAGTTACTGGTTTGCTTTTACCATAATTTCTCCTTAATTCTGTTCTTTTCTTCACAGCCTTTCTGGGTTACTCCAGCAATGACAGCTATTTCTATGCTGCCATCGTTGCTGTGCTTGCCGTCCACGTGGTTCTGGCACTCTTTGTTTACGTTGCATGGAATGAAGGATCACGCCAATGGAGAGAGGGAAAACAGGATTAACCTAAACTGGAAGCAGCAGGGAGAGATGGAAACACACACATGCCACTCTTGTCCTATCCCTATGAACCAGAATATCATAATGGAGTGACACCATCTTTCTCTCTCTCTCTCTGTGTGTGTGTTTGTTTACTTTTCTCTTGAATGTCTCAGCCTTTCAGAGATAAGAAGCTTGATTTATTCTTCATCTCATGCTATAGTTGAGGTCATCTGTAGGACAGGCTGGAGGTTGTGTCAGAAGGTATTAGATGATATTGTGTGTTTTTGTGCAGGGCTAATTCAAGACAGTAGAGAAGACAAGCTGTTCTCATGAAAGTTAATTGTTCTTGCAGTGTCATTATCTGCCTCATTTCAGCGTAGCCAATAAATGAAATCAGTTTATTCAGAACTGGATTCAAGCTGTAGTTCTGTATGATTTCTATGTCTTCCCTTATATTTTACACAAACATCATGTAGACAGTTGGTGAGTTAAAATTAGTGGGTGTCTGTGCGGTTAAGTTAAAAAAAAAATTCCAATGTCATTTCATGTTTTATTTATCAATTAAAGCTGTTCTTTGGAGCTCTCATTTTCTCAATTCTTTCTGGAAATTCACACTCTTGAAGCCCAAAGAGTGTTTTATAACATGTTATAATTTATAAATATTGATTAAAATGACATGTTGAGAGGGATAAGAGTTCATATGCTCTGTATTTTGGATCTCCATCTGCCCCTATACACATTTTATTCGTTGTGCCCTCTTTTAGGATATGATTGAAAGTGATGAATTATCACAGCATTAATCTGAATATTTAGATTGACCTATGCCTGTAATATATTTTAATGAATCACACAAATATTTGATGATAACATTACGATTATAAAACTGAATCCTGAACCCTTCTATTGTTTCTCCTGAATCTATGAAACTAAAATGCTGACACTTAACGTTATCATATACTCAAAACAATAATTTCACATGACTAAACGCGTCCTGTTTGGTCTTGAATATAAAAAGTGCATACATGCAAAGATGGGATCTGTGTGTGTTGTTATAATAAAAAAATACTCCTTTATACCCATGTTTGAGACTAAGATGAGACCAATTTTATAAGAGATCAACCTTGAGCTCTACTACATTTATGGTAATTTTAAACGTATTTTATACTTAAAGCAGTGAATAGTTCACACAAATAAGAGGAAATACTACAAAATGAAAGATGTCAAGCCTGTTGTTAGTTTTGGCTTTAGATTAAGAGAAACGTCTCCAGAGAATCGAGTTCCACTATCTCAAATCAAGAGTGAAGAACCGGTGACTCAGCAATAACACTGCAATGAAAGAAGTGAAGAAATGTAACAATTGGAGCAAAAAGTCCCTCCAGAATAAAGCGGGATATATTTAATATTTTTCATATTATACAAACAAAAAGGCTCTTTGAGCCCCTGTCAAGTTACATCAAATCACTAACCCCAAGGATGGCTTAGGTTTTAAATGAGTTCATGAATTGGTTCTGGTCTGGATAGATTCTGACAGTGTTGTTTTTCCATCGGTACAGCGGGTATAGTGGAAGGAATGAAGGCTTTAACACACCATCTGCTAATGCAGACTGAGCCAGAAAATAATAGACTGAAAAACATTGGAAGGGAAAAAAATGAGTTAAATGTCATGAGGAGTGAAGCTGGGGAGGGGCGCAAGGAAAGAAGAGAAACATCCAGGCGGAAATATTGAGAGCATGTCTGAGTGGAAGAGGAAGAGTGGAAAAGGAGAATTAGTAGAATTTCCTCTAGCTCTGCCGTTTTCTCCGGCTACTGCCTACTTTCTCTATATTCCACCCCCTCTCCGAGCTGTGCAGCCCAAGAGAGTAATTCTACACTACAGAACTGCTGACAGCAGAACACTATACATTACTGAACCCTAGATAATAAAACATTAGAAGAGAAGTTCATGTTTAAGCAATAAAATATGAGAAATATGAATATTAGAGCGTAGTTGGAGTTGGACTGCGTGGACGGGACAAACCAGAAACCAGTGTGGACCTCATCAAAAATGGTTAAATACAGCTACACCTACACTGTAAAATAATCCAATTGACATTTTGTTTGACAAATTAGTTTTGTAAAGGTTATTCAACTATTTAACATTAAAAAGGTTGTACAACTAATGACCCTAAGTTGAGAAAACTCAAAAATGTCCTGCAGCTGGTTGGCTTAAACTTTTTTTATTTCTGAACTTTTTTTTTTTTTACAGTGTACTTCATCTAGACCAGGGATAGGCAATTTCGGTCTTGGAAGGGCCACTGTCCTTCAGAGTTCATCTCTAGCTCTAATCAAACACACCCGAGCAAAGCTAATCAGTGTTTTCCGGATTACAAAAAAGGCTATACAGACAGGTGAGTTTTTATCAGGGTTGGAGCTAAACTTTGCAGGACAGTGGCCCTCCAGGGATAAAGTTGCCCATGATCTGGACACACACCGAATATGAATGTCCTGCTCAAAGCTGCCAGATCCAAAAAAAACAAGTTCAAGATGCACTGAAATGTTTGTAATGTCTAAAACAGGGGTTCACAACTCTGGCCCTCAAGGTCCACTTTCCAGCAGTTTTGCTCCAACCCTAATCTAACGCACCTGAACCAGCTAATCAAGGTCTTCAGGACTGCTAGAAAAAAAGTATATTTTAAGCCACAATTAACAAAGCTTATTGGCGATTTAAAGCATGTTATGTAAATCACATTGTCCTGCAAAATCACATCTGCTCTCCTGCAACAGAGCAATAGGTGGTCCATACGGCAAGACCTGATGTATGTTTCTAATGAGGACTGACACATGATCTAAATGGCCTTGATAACAGTGGAGATGGAGAGCAAATTTTCACAAGTTGGTTAATATCAGTGCATTAATACAGTGGCACAAAAGAGAGAAGAATTGAGAGGAAGATGGAGGAGAAAAGGAACGAATGAAAAACACAGGTCTCATCGAAAGCAACAGCAGCTCTCGCTCCACAATGGGGGGCCATTACAGATAAATAGGGCAAGGAAAGCTGTTATCCAACTGTTCCTCCGACAGTCCTGACCTGAAATCAACACAGAACATGATAGAACCACTAGTCTATTTCTGCTTCACTTATTCTTTCTCCTCACCGCCAGCTCCCCAGACACAAAGAGATGACGGGGATATTTCATCCATTTATGCGTCATCATTATAATTATTAATCCAGGTCTATGTACGTGAGTGTGCATATGTAGTTGAGTTTATGGGTGGGTATGTGTGTGTATGCACAAATCTTCCCCTATTATTCTCTGTGACTCACTCCCGTCGTGTAAACACACATGCGGAGAGGTGAGAGGATGTTGTATAATCCTCCCCATTTCCTGTGTGCATGTGGCTTTCTACAGTCAGACAATACATGGCCTCATTGAGATCAAGAAAGTCTTGACCAGTGCAGACTTACACACATACAACCAACACTCAGATGCATTGGACGCTGTACATAAATCATAAACTAATGCAAACACAGCCATCACATCCAACTTAATCTAAATAACACTTACTAAACTCATCAAAAATAAATTTACTGTTCGATAATAATAATTATAATAAGAATAAAATAACCCCATTAAATAATAATACATTTTATATTTATAATAGATAATCTATTGATGTTGCCTGATACACACAGAAAACTGAATAAAGTAGGAAGTCATGTCTCTTAAAGATAATGGTTAGTGTGATGGGATTTCATTCTTTGGCCACTGGTCAGTTGGCCACGCCAGTACTACTACATTTAATATAGTATTCATTTAAGTTTGCTCATATTTAGAGATGGAATTCATGCTGAATATGCGAAACATTGGTTGTCAGCCATGGTGACTCATGGCACAGATCTAGAGCTAGTGGGATCTGAAGAGAAATGAAAGGCACGAAAGTAGTTCAAACATTGCAAAATATTTTTGGTGAGAATGCCGTCTCAACCTGAAGAACCAGAATCCTGCTCCCTAAGTAGAACACATCCGCTAAGTTGCCATGGACACAATTTGGGCTCTCATCCTGTATTTTGATTGTGCAATAGTAACTAAGGGTGATTCACCGACTAGCGACCATTGCCATGGAGACTGGTTTCTCTCTCACATTATCTTGGAATTTTCAGAGTGATCACTTGAAGTTTAGTTTGAGAGAGAAAAAAAATGAGAGATGGAAAGAAAGAATAATTCTAAACTTTATAGTTTAATCCACAGATGCAAATTTGAGGCTTTGTGAACACATTTATCTAAACTCTGCAAGTGCTCATGATTTTATGATTTGCTACTAATGGGAAAGAGTACTGACCTAGAACCAGCCACCCTGTCTTTTTCCACACAGTATTTTTCATTCACGCTGAACACCGACTCACTGGGTATTCTGCCAGGGCACTGGGTCAACAATGTGTTTTCTGCTCTGTACTTAAACACCCTCTCTTTTTTTCACCCTCTCTTTCATGCCTCAAACATCTCAATTTCCTTTATTAATAACCTTTTAGATAACTCAGTTATTCTTTTCTATGTTACTCTTGTGTATTACTATTGTGCATTCTGTTTGTTTTCTTTTGTCATGTGAACCTCCGGTCACTACATGAATGCATGTATTGTGCACTGTGTTGTGCACTGAAAAAAAAACTTTTTTCATTGTAAAAGTTAGCTGTAAGTTACTTTACCATATACCGTAAAAAAAAAAAAAAAAAAACTACAACAACAACAACAAAAAAAATATATATATATCTGTAAAATACAATATATTGTATAAGATGGGTGGGATGTAGGGTGTTTAGGGGTAGGGACATAAAATATATGAAGCCTAAGGCAAAGATTTTTTTTTAGTGTGTTCTGTTTTATTTTATTATGTTAATGTTTACTGCATTCTTTAAATGGCATGTGTGTTGCCCAGTTGGTTTTGTGTTTATGTGCATGTGCATTATGTTTATGATCTGTCCTCATACTAAAGAGGTCAATAAAGAGCTCAATGATGAATTTAAGTCATTATGTGGCACTCCTCCATTAGTATTATCAATATATTTTAAATGAACAACTTACTTTAAAGGCCCAATTCTATAGGCTATTTATTTACATTTTACAATTTTTGCTAGGCTGCTAGCCTACATTTGTCATTTAATGACATTGTAAATTCTGGCAACCATCTGCTAGTTTCTTTTTCATTCTATTCTTCTCCTCAAATATTTCAAATTAGAATTAATTGCTTGCGTGTGTCCAGATTAATGAGACATTTACAGGGTACACAACAGTGACTCAGTATGGATCAGCTGTGTGATTTCTGCCTCTGGTCCACAGCTGAGCGTTTCATTGACCAAGCACCACTGAGAGCGAACCGGCGGCTGATGGACATGACCTAGATACAAACCACAGCAGCACGAGCCCGCCCGCTGATGATGATGTCTGTACAGTTTGAAAGAAATCTTTCCACTTCGAAGAATTATGCTTCTTTGTGTATAGCCTATACGAACGCTTTCTGGCTGTCGAGTTTTTCACATTTCTGTGGGAAAAGAAATTGGAACGCAATCTGCTTGTTTTGTTATATGTAGCAAAATGCTGAGTAATCACAGTTAGGCTGCTTCCAAGTTACGGGTCGCGCTTGGAAAGGGGCGTGAGTGGCAAACTGTTTCCATGGTTACCTCCTCAGACAAACTCGACTTGTGATGCTGGAATCTGTTTTGAGACTGAGAGAATTGTAATATACGCTCTGAGTCAATGCATTGTTACAATGATCATTTTCATCACACAAAATATACCTAAAATTTATATTTTAAGTAAAGTGCAAATAACCAGAATTTTCACTTCAAGTATATTTTTCTCAAATATATATATTTTATAGAAAATATACTAAAGTACAATTATTTTAAAGTGTGTTAAAAGTTGTATTGTGAAAATAGGTAAAAGCATGATGCTAATATACTTTTAATAAATTGAAACCAGTAGCCTACCATTAGTGCCATTTAGTAAAACATTTTTGTTAATTTGCAATGTATTGAAAAAGGGAATATATTTCAAATGCAATAAAGTATATTTATATTTATTTTTTTTCATTAGGGATTGTTCATTCTTAGCACCCCCTTTGAACTGTTAAGTCCCCCCTTAGCACCCCCAAGAAAAAAAATCCTGGAGCCGCCCCTGGCTCTGACTAACTTGTAATCGATACTGAAACGTTTGAAAACACTGTGGAATATTGATTACAAAAACATACAACCCTAACCCCATTTACATGCGTGCCTAAACTCGTTGGTCCAGATGAGGGTTACGGGTAACGCAATATTTCACATCATTCAACGTAAGCAAATCAGCCAAATAAGCTGGGCTGTCAAAATAAATCTTATGAAACAATAGTCCTTACATAACATAACTGACTACATAAATCCCACGTCATTTTAGAAACTCGAGCCCTCATTTTTATCCCTCTGGTGTCATTTGGGCTATAAATGACGCAGAGAAAATTGCATTTAAAATACAATAACAATATTAAACAAAAAACAACAACAACATTTTAGTATTATCATATGAATCCTCTTCAGCCAATATAAATGAAAATATATGTGCCATGTGCTTGACATTTTTGGCAACAATAAGAAATTGATGGAGATGGTCACATGCTGCAAGGATTCATTGTACATTTATTTTATAGGAAATACACACAAATTAAAAATGTCATTGTACATCCAAATGGGTTTTCTAAAGTTTTTGGTCATTTTTAATGCACATTTTGTAAAAAACAATAACTCAAATTCCCCAAAAACCTTTGTGGGATTGATATTTCCACTATATTGTTTAGTACTGATAGGCAGATAATAGCCTTTTTGCTTGTGTTTTAGGTTTTATAGAAGAAAAGCTATACCTTTTCCAAGTGATATAGCGCATCAGAAAATAAGATTGTAGTAAGAAATGAAGAAGTTGAAGATCCAGGAGGATAGAAGCAGTGAGGGTGATTGCAGATGAAGAATAGCTTCATTATTTTGGAAGTCAGGCATTTTGGTACATTATCCTATGCCAGTTTGGAGGATGTGATCCATACTACAACTAGGGGTCAGGAAAAAGAAAGAGTCTTGTTGATTTTCACTTGTACTACAATCATTGATTTGGAATTCCAAAAAAGAAACAATGTTTTTAATGTTTTTTTTTTAAAACACTAAGATATGGTTTTACTACTTTACAGAAGTTTTATCTGAATTTGTGTCAAGTTTCTGACATTTTCACATGTGAGTTCCAAATGAAATATAGTAACACAAGATTAAATGGATTGTTAATAAAGCTTTTTAATAGTTTTTTGATACACCGGACCTTTTCACTATACTTTTCAGATAGTGAAAATGCATTTAACTTAGGGGTGTAATGGTTCAAATTACTCACGTTTAGGTTTGTTTCACGGCTTTAGGGTCACTGTTTCGGTACGTTGCAGAGAAAAAAGGACTACTGTCAAATAAAAATAAAGAAAATAAGCAACACCACAAATAAATACAATAGAGCAAAGATACAAATAAAATAAACAGTGCTTTTCAGATTATTTAGGTAACAGCTTTCAGTAGGCTTACATAAATTGAATAAAGAAATTAAATGTAAAATAGCATATCATTTTCACTGAATAAATTAAACAAACATGATTCCTTATTAAAGTTACAAAATATTCAGTCAAGAGCAGCGAGTGATTTCCTTGTCTTTTGTTGTTTGATTGACATTAGAAACAGACAGCATGAATATTAGGCTGCTGTCACTTTAAAACATCATGCACGGATCCAGTAGGCCTACACTGATACTGACACCCGTTGTCGACTCTTTACTTTCACTTAAGACATAACCTACTATGTTTGGTATAGGATAGCCTACTCGACAAGACAGGCATTTTTGTGTTAATTTGTCCATTCAAGCGCAAGACTTCAAAGAGAACTCAATATTTGCATGCTGTCTGAGAAGTGGCTTTCCACATGCACACAAAACTTTTAACACAGCTCGCGCCACTTCTCTTTCGCGTCTTCTTGCTCTTTATGTTTAAATTGGCATGGCTTAAATTCGTTTTTAAACTAGAGATGTGCGCAGTTTCGGGCGGATGACGTGACGAAAAATAATATTTTAAAGGGAATCTAAAGTAACTTTTTTACCTTAACTGAACAGCTTCGGAGTCAGTGGAATGGTTATATTACTATTTCGGGTTGAATGGTGGTGGTTTCGCACCCCACTGGTGCCCGAGAGCGGAAAAAACTCACTTGCAACTTTGGTCCAAAGTATCGTGTGATATCAGGTCTCGCGATGTAACGAATTGCTTGACGGCACTGTCAAGCAATGACGCCCCCATTCAAGCACCGGCTAGCTATAAGCAAACATAGACAGTATAAGAAGTGGACAGAGCCATCTCATTGGAACTCAGTTGAGACAATTGAAGCGATTTTTAGCGATTTTTTAGCACTTCCGTTCCTGACGCGCAGACTCAAACCGACTCAAACTAAGCTTGATGACGTGAGCATCTGACAGATGTAAATCTTCTAGCTGTGCGTGAAAACTGCCAATGTTAATCTTGCAGAGACGGCGAGCTTGAGCAAAGAGTTCTTTGGCGTGAGTGAGCAGGAGTAAGTATTTTGTATATTATTTATTTTAAAATGTAATGCCAGTACGCCATATTAAGTTAATGCATTGATTGCCTGCAAGATTCTCCTACTGTCTGTACGGTAATTTCTGTACTGTGTGACAGTATGACGCAATCATAAAAGTGGTTATGACGCAATCGTTAGCCTATTTTTACAAAAACTGTTTCTACGGGGCCATAATGTAACATAGAAGGTAATGGAGCCCTTTATACATTGTCGTGTGTCTTTAGAAATAAATAATGGACAAATGGAGTCTTTAAACGCCTCAGATGTAAAGTTATTCCCTGTCAAAGTGACTCCAAAATGAATGGGAGTCAATGAAATGCTAACGCAAGTGAAGTTCTGCTACAAGATGGCGGCACACGGCCGGCTTCAACTTCCGGTCGATGGATTACCCCCCTTGTAAGCAAAGGGCAACGATAGATTGAGTAATGGCTGAGCCTGTAAAAAAGAAGCAGAAAGCTAGGAAATCTTTGTAGGAGGACCAACGAAAGAGGAAACGGGAGACTGACCGAGCAAGAAGTCAGACTCGAGTAAATATCGGGCCAGCTTTTTCAGAATGGTGAGAACTGAGAGAAACAGAAGCCTGCAAAACGGATGCTGACCTGGCCTTCTTGCTGTTGCCCTAGTATCTTTGGAATAAACAGTGTTTAATTTTTAAATTTCAAGTAATTGTGACCTCAGATGTTTACTATTGTCTGTAAAGGTTTTTATTATGATCGCTGTCTGTTACGGGCTTACTAGTACGCTAGATATAACTTTGATGTTAGCATTGTCATTAGCAACACGTTTGATTTCTGTAGTTGTTTGGCCATTTGTTTGTGTAACTTAGTTCGCAAATAAATAGATATCAAATTCGTCAAATCAAGACTAAATGGCTAGTGGAGATTTTTGCTTGATCTTGCTAGATGGATGCTGCCCTTCTATGTGTCTAATTTAGCTTGCACGTTGCATCCAGGGGCCTGTTTCAGAAAGGAGGTTAAGTGAAAACTCTGAGTATGTTAACCCTGAAATGAGGGAAACTCTGGGTTTTCCGTTTCAGAATGGGAGGTATATCAAACCCGAGAAAGCAGAGTAAGTCAAGCCCGTTTCTGAAAGAGAGGTAACTTATACTCAGAGTCAGTTACCATGGTGACTTACTCTGTGAACCTAACCTGGTCGGGAGCAGGTTTTCTTCGGTAAACCCAGAGTTTATTTCGGTCTCCTCCCCTTTTTTAAAGAGGAAGCAGTGTTTAAACACCAACAATAATACTACAATTTATTTAAAACATTATTTAAGGAATATATATATATTGTTTGTCTATGGTTTAATTGACTAAATCTGTTTTGCAGCACTTTGCCAAAAAATAAAAGGATTAAAACGTTTGCTAAACTTTTATTTGATTACCACCGTTTTTGATAATATATTTGTATTAAATCATTTTTTAAAAAAAATCTGAATAAAAACATTTCATAGAACTCAATTATTTTTAAACATTTTAATAAGTTATTAATGATACAAAATAAGTTGTTAATCTAATTCATAATCAATTATTGAAATTAGTTGATTAGATAGGTTTTATTGAACAAATGTTTAATTTATTTAACTGTCATTTTAACTGATGATAATAATAACCGTAATTTAATAGTGCAGTTTATATATTTAATAATTGTTTACCATAAACCGTGATATTTTTTTAGACAGTTATCATACTGTGAAACTCTCATACATTACAACCCTACATAGGAGAGTCGTTGAATAGAAGTACTTTTACTTGAGTAGATTTTTAGACCGGCTTCTTTTACTTGTACTTAAGTAAAATGTTTATCAAAGTAATAGTATTTTTACTTGAGTAAAATATTTTATTACTCTTTCCACCTCCGGTAGTTCTAAACAAATTCTACAGAATTAAACTGTGGCATTACACACTGAAGTGTGTCCCTACTATTTATGAAGTTTAGGCCTATTTGTCATAATTTCTGGTTTGTTGAGTGTAGGCTACTTACAACTGGGGTTCTGTTGGGACAGGAGGATCCAAAAGACAGATATTACCATCAGAATCTGTTGGGACCAACGAAAAACCCAACCCAAAGTAAAATAAATGGAAATATCAAAAATACCCTATATAAAAAATAACACATATGTAGACCTCTTACATTTTATGAAGGCTTGGATCTTCGGGAGTGACTGGCTCTGATGAAGGAATTCCCTCAGCCAGAAATGCTGCTGCACTGCTATATACTGGATGCTATTTAGTTATTTAATATGTCAAATGTTTGTAAAGTCAGGTAGCCTACACCCATGATATGCTCAAGCCTTACCTGATTGAATTATGTTTATATATTTTATTTTCAGCTGCTGCCACGTTCTTTTAATGCCTGCAGGATTGCACCTATAGCCTACATGAAAATTAAAATTAGGTTGAATAACATATAGGCTACTGTTCTTCCAGTTTCACCTCTGATGTTATAACAGTTTGGTAAGTTAGGCTACTCTAAAATAGTTATTAATTACTACAAATGACATCTTCAACAGTGTAATTAGATTAATGTAATAATTACTATCTTTAGAAAGTATTGGTCTACTTATTACTAATTACTAAATCCCATATCAACCTCAACCACTTGAACAATACAAGGAGAGACAAGAAACTGCACTTTTAATGCTTTCAAATTAACAATATACAATTGCATGAATTATTCTTGAATTGACCAAAGTGTGTAGAAGGAGAAGGTTACATTAAAAATATACCTTGTATTTTAAAAATTTATTTTAAATCCACTATTGTTTTATACTGAATTGTTCTATAGTCTCTACAGTATTTAATGTAATTACATCAGATTTTATTTTAAATTACAGAATTAAGAGTAATCCCTTTAATTAAATTACAATATTTAGATTACTTGGTAATTAATTACACCCAACACTGTATAACAGTAATTCCTCTTTTTGTCTGGCGCTGTTGCCATGGTGACTCGTAATATCTGCGCTCCATTGATAATGGCTTTTTATAGTTGTGGTGCATGCGCTTAACTCAGAGTCAGTCAACTCAGAGTTGATTGAACCAACTCATTTCAGCTGTTCTGTAACCGAAAACTCAGAGTTTCCCATCTCAGGGTAAGTCAACTCAGAGTTCAAGTTTTAACTCATAGTTGGTTGAACCTCCTTATTGAAACGGGCCCCAGGTGTTACTTTGCTTTTATTTGGTACAGGTGTTGTGCCGGATTTCGACCCCCTCGTTGAAGTCAGTACCTGATTGCCTAATTCTAACCCCACCCCTAATCCTAACCCCTCCCCCACAACTAATCCTAAACCTACCAATGCTAGGGGGGTAATCATTTGGTGGGGAAATTCAGCACAACACCTGCTTTTTTGCAGTGCGCTACATAGTGTAGAAGCCGATGGCTCACCGATCGCATTCTGTATTGTATTGATCCATAATATGCTACAAATCCTCGTCAACTACAATGAAGGCCAGACTCAAAATATTTTCCGTGACAAAAATATTTGATCACAAAACAGTTGACGTACTTTACAGATATAAGTTGAATTACGATGGCCTAAGTCAACGCGTCTGATAATAGGCAATAAACATGTTGTGCACATCATGATCGAGCTAGAAAAAACGTTGTATTCTTAGACAAGCAAAGGTAAACCGTCATTCTACCAGATTAACTTATAGACCTTGCTAATATAACTTTAGACAAATTAGCCTCCGATATATTTTTTCATGCTCATGCCCACTATCCCCAAAAAAAACTAAACAAAAAACACAAAAGCAGTAGTTCGCCTCGTACATATCGTTTATTCCCGGTAAAAATACTAGTATGCATGTACAACACAATAAAAATAAATAGCCTTTGGCAAGCACTACTAATTAAAAAATCGCCATCAGTTGGAAAGAAAATATTGCTTTACTTACCTCGGTAGACATAACTGGTTTTGAAATAGCCAGTTCATGATCAGCTGGGTTGTTCGTGGCGAGGGGGGAGGAACAACAGTTCGTTAGTGTGTTTGAAAGCATTTTCTACCAGACGCTAGAGGGAGCTTCGTAGAGAAAAAACACTCAGGCTTGCCTGGTGTCCCTTTAATTAAATTCGGGCGGGTGGCAGTTGAACCAATACACCAATTCGATAGAGAAACCGAGCGTAAAGAGAAACTGAGGGCATATAAATCTTTAGATGCCTATAACTAGGCTATGTGATGAATGGTCATGTACAAGACTTGTGTGGTACGATCCGCAGTTCTGCCTAGCCAGCGCCAAGAAGACGACAATGGAAAGCTGGGTTACTCAAACTCTGTCCTGGAGGGTCGCTGTCCTGCAGAGTTTAGCTCCAACCCTCATCAAACACACGAGGAAGCTAATCAAGGTCTTCAGGATCACTAGAAACTCACAGGTAGGTGTGTTTGATCAGGCTTGGAGCTAAACTCTGCAGGACAGTGGCCCTTGGCCCTCTCCAAGACCGAGTTTGAGAAACACTGATGTAAAGAGTGACATTGCGGTGCAATTTTAATGAGGTGAATATTTTCTAGAAATAAAAATTCCAGATACAGCATATTCATTTTTTCATGTTTTTCAACGGCTCTGGTCTAGTCAACAAAGTTTGCAAAGAGAATTTTTTTTTTCATTTTCCGGCAGTTAATGTAATTTTGTGGATATGTGATACCTCTTGTTCTTTTGGCATTGAATAAAAAATAAAAAACTTTTTTTTTTTTTAAAGTTTGCAAAGAGTGACTGTTTTGTTCACTATTTTTGATCATCGCTGTTGAAACGTATTGGGAAGTGAGAATGCGTATCCATCGACAGAACATACTTTAGCTGAACTCTATCTGTCTGTTTTACGCATTGTTGTTTTCAACAACCCATAGACGTATGCGTCATTAGATTAGAGATGAACCGCGGTGCAAGTGTGTGTGCCGAACCGTGGGTGGAGAACGGTAGGCTATGGTTCCATTTTTTTTTTTTTTTTACCAAGAACCGTTACACCCCTAATTTGAATGTGTGTTTAGTTTTTACAATTTTGTCAAAAATAATTTACCCTCATAGACTAAAAAAAGGGTCAAAGGTCAGATATAGAAAACAAATTTTGGAAAATGATTTTAGCCTTAAATATAGGTAAAATATAAAAGGAGTTGGTTTTTAGCTGCAATTTCATCATTAGTCCCATAGGGTTAACATCGTTCACTCTAATGTGGTATTTATAATATTCTACTAAATCTGGCTTTCCTCCGATCTGTAACTCAAGCTCCCCCTTTATTTCCACACGAAGAGCTTGCCTCACAGAAACACGGCCTCCTTAATTCTCCGCCGATGACATTTTCTGGCCGCAGTTCAAGCCGTTTGAGAAAAGAGAGAAAGAGAACTAGAGAGCGAGCGCGCACGCGCTGCAATGGGTGTGCGCGCTCCCCTCCGCCGACTCTGGCGAATCCGGTCCGGACACGCCCATTCGCTCCTTTTAAGGTTTGACGACGGCTGATGACGTAAGCGTGAGGTGTGTGCGTTGGAAAATGAACATCAGTGAATGAAAAAAGCGCTCTGGAAGTCACTCATTGCCCACAGAAACGGTGCCGGTTATGTAACTCTATTTGATGTGTACGGCAAGAAAGGCAAAAAACGCTCTCGGTGTGTCTCGTCGCAGGAGATTCCTAGCAACTTTTCTGTTGAAGTCGGGTTCTCATTGCTGCCTCTGATTAGGTGAGTACAGCTGGCTGTTGCTTGGTTTAGTTTGTGAAATTAGAGCACACAAAAAGTGTGTCATTGTGTTAAAGGCGCACGGTGCATAACGAGTTTACCTGGTGCTATGGACATTTTTAGCGTTCAGTTAAAGTTGGAATAGAACGTGAGTGTTTTAATAGCGAGAACTGTAAGTACATTTGTCTTTCTTGAATAAGAAAGTGATGTGATGTAATGACGTTGTTTCTTAATTGATTAGGACAGTCTCTGTACTTTTGTTCCTGTAGGCTACACTTGAAATGACATATATTCCAGGAATGAAGAGATAGTTACTGTGATATATATGTGTGTCAGATGGAGGGCAGATTATGCTCTCCGTGATTCTGCATATACATATTCATTCATTCATTCATTCATTCATTGACAGACCGAGGTGATGTCTCTCTCTGTTTTTAATGGAGGTCAAGAGGAACAGCAGGGTAACATATAGTCTAGTAGGCTATGTTTTCTTTTACCGCTTCTTATGGCCTGAAGTCATAAAACGCTTTGGTGAAACGATGCTGATATGACAATTGAAAGTTTGAACGTAATAACCCTCAAAATAAAAGCACTTATGAAAAGATCGCAAGTTATGTAACACATGACTTGAGAATCATGAGCCGGTGGCAGTGACGTCATGCCCTGGATTTCGTTGAGAGGAATAAAAAGTTCACTGCTGACGATGTGTCCGCTGTTACTCGTTCAGTTATTTTCTCATTTAAACTCACTAGTCTCTAGTGATTAATAATTTTGCTCTAAAATGCCCTTTGATCTCTCTTATTTGCTCATTTCGTGTGTTGTTAATTTGTTGGTGTTGCTTGTTCTGGAGAAAGTTAACAAGTTAAATTATTTGAAGTAGTGGTGACTTGTTAGATTGTGTTATGAAGGCTTTGCTGTCTGTAGTTTGATACGTCGAGAGTTTTATATATACATCGCGCGCGGCCTCTCTGTGACGCGCATGAGCCACAGATGTCTATGCTTGGCAGAGCACGAGAGCAGCTGTCAGTCCTCAAATCTAATTGTTTTAATTTTTTGTTCTGTGCTTGCCTGAGCGAATCTCAAGTGACAAGTCATCAAAATAAACCATGAACAAAAGGGTTTATTTTGTTGTACTTTGTTTATGTTTGATAAAGAACCCAAGGAAGGCATGCAGGGTTCATACTTGAACAGCTTTTTCTCAATTTTTCTAATCAGTTGGACTTAGCATTGCCCTCGTACTGCATTGAAAAACAATGTAAGCTAGAAGGTTTTTATAGAGATTTATAGGGAAACTAAGGCAGGTAGGCCTATTAGTGAGGCCAGCAGATGGTGCTCACCCTGCACTCTGTCCTAATTAAGTGATGGCGACACTATTAAAAAGGCACTATTCTTCAGATGAGATGAACTGTTAACTTAAAATAAAGTTATGATTCTCTGTGGTCGTACAAATTAATTTGGAGTTTCTTGAAAATGAGAAGGGCTGTAAACCTGGTATGCAGATTTGGTATAAACCTGGTATCCAGATTTGCTCATTGGCTGCCTAACTATTACTACATTCACTCAGCATCGTCTCCAATGATAGATGGGTGTTCTGGCACCCCATGGCTGCTCTTCGCATTATACAGGGGTGCGTTTCCCAAAGCCAACTATAGTCTCAATCGAGTTCAATTGGCTACCGATGCGTTTGGGAAACACACCTCTGCTTGATGCGCTGCTCTGTGATTTGTGAGTGAAAAAGTGCTAAATGAACAGAACAGTGGAGTGGGAAATATATGGTCACAACATGGGTTGAATTTAAAACTGTCCTTCTGCACACAGAGCGCTTATTTGATATATATATATATTGATCCAAGAGCTTTTTGAGTAGTGTTTTTGGAAGCAGGTGACAGAATGAAACAAGCATGTGGTCTACGCTTTAGGCAACACTTCAGATTCAGATCTCCCTTGAACAAGAATATCAGAACCATCAGATGTCCCATTAGATGACAGCCAGTGCAGCTGGTTTCAAAACTCTGAACTTTCACCTCATTCATTCCCTCTCAAAAATTTCTCTCAATCCTGGTCCTTTTCGAACAAGAAAAAATGTAGGGCGTAACTTGATTTTGTACATCGGGAATTGATTTGATGTGAGTAACAGATTGTCTGCTCTTGCAAACGCCGAGCAAGAGGGAAGGGAATATATTTTGATCAAAGATTGTTTTTTTTATTTTATTTTTTTATAAAAAAAGAATGTGCACAGATTTATCACTTATAAATAATAAATCCTCCATATGTAATACTCTATTCAAAATATTCCATTATTTACAATACATAATACAGCAATATTCCATATTCCTACATTGTTGAAGACGTTTTCATAGTGTCTTATTGTCACATGTGATTGGAATATTTGACTATTGATTTGGGATTTTCCCCCATTATTATGCCTTGTTCAAAGAGAGCAACAGGAATTCTGATTATGCGTGAAAAGTGCAATATATATATATTTATTATTATTATTTAAAAAATATATATATTTATGAGAATAAATATACACTATTTGATTGAGTCATGACTGTTTATTTGATCTGTCTGTTGTGAGTGTGTAGGGATGGGCGATTGAAAGAGAAAGATTGTGAATCAGCCTGTCATTGCTAATTAAGCAATTAATTAGACACGTTAGTAATGCACTGATCATCAACCAGTGGTCACTTGATGTAATTAAGTGAAATGCTAATTTAGATACAAACATTTTGCAACTTTGCTGTGGCTCACATTAAATTAGACCGTTAGATGTGTGCTAGTAAAAGTAAATTGATTAATGGTCAAGATCAAGAAAAGGATGTTGTTTGCAGTCCTATAACCTTATATAGTGCACTATTTGAGGGGACAGACATTTATAGTGACGTCCTAATCATGGTGGGCATTATTGAGTGCACTCATTCAACCCCATAATGCACCTCAATCATGAGTATATAAAGACCCATCCACTGTGTGCATCAAATTAATTCTGCATGGTGTTAGCAACACTTCCAGAGCACTCATTGTCTGTTTTCGCTCTCGTTTTCATTCATTCATATAGTAGACTTTAATTATTAGTGGAGTAATGTAGGGAATAGTGAATGAGGGTATAAGGGGCAATTTTGAATAAAGCCTCTGTGATTCTCCTTTTCCCCAAAACTTAGTACTTTCCTGGTCTTGATTGGCTCATCTTGAGGTTGCCATTCACTGATTAAGCCATTGTTACCTCATCAGAATAATACAGGTGTATTTTGAAAGGCTTCAGTGTCTTATATGGCTCGCTTTAACTCTTTCATGTTGTATTAACACGTTTTCTTCGTTCAGTCTTTTATATCTGTTGTGCTGTGTGTTCGGTTAGAAGTGCCCTGTTCTGCTCCTAAATGTTAAATGGTTCTGATAAAGTTTCTCATTAGAAGAAAACCTAATACATTGACTCAAAAATAGACCAAAAATGAAAACCTCAGCAGAAATTTGGTGTGGTGGGTGCTGAGGGCATATGATAGGTACATCCCTTCCGGTGTGAGTGTGTGTGTTAGGTAACAGATGACACGGTGGCCACTGCTGGGCTGTTACGGAGCTTTCGCGCTGGGGAAACTGGGTTACTGGGGCACGGCCTGCAAGCTTCGCCCCAGCACGCAGGCAAGCATGTCTTTGTGACTTGGCAGGCAGAAATGGCAGTGAGCCGCTTTTGCTGTGCCCGTTAAGAGAAGCGCCGGCCCTTTAAGAGCTCTCTGAGCAGTGGTGAATGTTCAAATCCTGTCAGATCTACAGCCTTGAGAGCAGACAGAGTATGAAACTGAAAAACGGAGTTGACATACGAATAAAAAAAAAAAAACGACTCTGCAAGATCGGTAGAGAATGGTTAAAATGAAGGGGAGAGAGAAAGTAAACAAGAAAGAAAAAATGATGGGGAAAAACACCTGTATAATTGCAGAAAGAGAAGCCTGGAGCTTGTATAAAACATAATCGGTACCTAAAACTTTACAATAAGGTTTTAGTAGTTAACATGAACTAAGAATGACAACACTTCTAAAGCATGTATTAGGCCTAATGGTCATTTCAACATTTACTAATAGCCTACATTATTAAAATCAAATGTTGTATTTGTTTTCATTATAATGCACTGTAACTAACACAATCAACGACCAGCTGAATTTTTATTAACTAACATTAACAAAGATCAATAAATACAGTAACAAATGTATTGCTCATTGTTAGTTCATGTTAGTTAATACATTAATGTTAACAAATGAGCCTGACACTTTAGTTGTGGCTTGTTTTAAAAGATACAATGGTTAAGATTAAAGAGATAGTTCACTCAGATGTCATTCCAAACATGTATGCATTTCATTCTTCTGAATAAAAATTATTTTGCAAAATAAATTGAGCTTATGAAAAGCTACTAATTAAATCATAAAAATGTCAAATTATAATTAATACTTTTTTTATGAAAAAACAAGAAAAAAATATTAAATATTATATTTATTTGCCTACATGTCATGTCACCAGTATGGAACCATGAATATGTGAATTATTGAAATATTAACTTAAAATCTCAATGGGCTGCTTCAAGTTTTATAAATATTTTAGGTCAAAGGGGTTTGGTGGACAAAAAGTTTGTGAATCCTGCTAGACAGAGCAAGACATCAAAGTGTGATTTCCAGGAAATGCATTCATTATAAAATGTCTTGAATAGTTGTGTATATCACTTTGTTATTCATGTAAATTTAAACGACAACAATCTCAATTTGCCCCCTAGTGGCAGTTGTGATGAATTTTCAGTTTGTTTGTGAAGGCTCCTTGTATCTGTTCTGTACAAGGTGGGTTTATAGTTTGACTGTAAACTTATAAAACTGTGCCCTGTAAACAGATTGTAAAAGTCATTTTGTCATGCCTAGATGACTGGTGAAGTGAGATATAGTGCAGTGAAGGCCTTTGATCTGAGGTTACAGTGTGTATGATTGTTGGTAGTGACATTGGGGTAATGCTCAAGTGCAAAACACTTCTGTATTCTGTCAAACAGGTCGCATCGCTTCCAGTTCAGGTGTTTTTTTTGTGTGACCTTATTCACAGCAGTGCAATCTTTGATTTTTAACGGGAATGAAAGTGAGGCTGCAGGGATAGACATTCATCTTTAGTGGGTTGTAATGTTATTTAATGTGTTTTTTGATTGTTCTGCTGACAAAACGCTGCAAAAAATTTTTTTTCCATGAAATTGATGTAGTCTAAAAACAACAGACAACATGAGCTGTGGAAAATCATAGTTTTATAAGGTTTTTACAGTGGATGCCATTGAAAACCTGGTTAGTCCATCCCTCACAGCCTCGCTTTCATACCTGTCATAGCGCTGCTTTGAATAAGGTTTATTGAGGCCAGAGTTTCAGTGTACTCAAGCAGCTCTACAATAACCATGTTCATATTCACTCAAATCATAATCCGTCCGGCCTAAATAGATAGTTTAAGGCCACACCCACTCAGCTACTAAAGGAAATGTAAAATAGCAAACCCCACGTAAATATTATCAAATGCATTAGAGAATTAGCATTAAAGACAAGTCCATATGGTCGTCAGTTCATACTGCTATTAACAATTTCTCCGACGAGCAGATGCGATGAGATGTGACATTTGACATAAAGCCTAGAAAACCTCTATCTGAACAACTTTTTTAATGTATTTCTTTTCTTTTTTTTTTAAATTAGGAGCATAGACATCAAATTTATGGTTTCCCAGCCATGTATGTTTCTTGAACTCGAGGCCGTTTCGTACCCGGAGAGATCACCCAGGTTGTATAAGATTGGCAGATAAATTCAGTGTAAATGATATCTGCTCAAGGTTGTGAAACAGTTTGAGGGCAGTATACTGGTCTTGGATGGATTTTTTGCTAGCGTCACAATTACAACACAGTTAAACACTGGGCTCTTCCATTTCCTTTTTTGCATATTGCTATATTTTACACAAATATTCTTTCTAATACTTAAGAAATGTCATGTGCCTTTTCCCTTCTAATTCCATTTTGTTTCTTCAGTGCTCTGTCCTTCCTCTCACTCTAATCAGTTAGTCAATCTAATCAATTCCTCCATTCATGCTTCACAAACACTGAGGCATCACTTACATTTTCTTTCTTTGATCTTCCCTCTCACTCTCATTTACATCCTCGAACTCTTTCATTCCTTTTAGTAAATGCTAACCTTTGTCAAAAGGCCCTGAGCATGCCATATTTTTGTGCTGTTGTGGGGCAAATATCTGCTGAATACTGCAGAATTAAACATGGTTAAATGAGAATACTACACTAATATTGTTAGCAAACTTAGGATATTTAAAATATGCTAATGATGGAGTGTGTGTAGAAGTCTGTCGTGAGGTAGACTGTATGTATATGTCATCGTCTGCTCCATATCATCTCGTAAAAGTTTAGCAAATTTTCTGAATATTTTATATACTGTTTACACTAAGTAAAATGTGTAACAAGTAAAAGCAGCAATTTAACAAAAATACAATGCAATAAACAATGCTGCTCTCTCTGATAAGCCTCTCAGAGTCGTTGTCTGTCTGTTGATAACTTTACATAGGGTACATTTACACAAAAATGATGTACTAGTAAAAACAGGAAACTTTGTCAAAATGATCGCCACAAATCTGCGAAAAATTTTCATGAATCATTCGTTGGTGAGGGTTGAAATACTATATGCGCCTATAGACTGAACCCTTAATACGTATGCGCATGATGTCACCATTTTCACAAATTTACGTATCAATAACGGTATCGGTTTTAAAATCTTGCACTTTAAAATCAGTTTGCGTTTTCAGGCCCCCATTTTTTTTATGGAAACTTTCCATAGACGTAATGGTTTTTACACTGTACTAACTGTGTACTCGCATGCGCGCACACACACACACACACACACACGAACACGCACACACGCACACACACACACAGCTTGTAATTTGCCATGTACTTTCTGTAAACGGCCTTTTCAGGGCTTTAAACCATAATTATAGTGGTTTAAGCATGTGGCATTCTCTTAATTTTCAATGAAAGGGCAAAGAAGCCTTAAACTGCATTCAGATATACAGGGTTTCCTTTAGGGGATATCTGTAGAAGTTCACTTTATTTTATTAAATCTGTTTGTTTCCTGCACTTCATCAGACACAGACAAGACAGTCGCACAGATTAGTTTCAGGTGTGATATAGGGATGTCCCAATCAAGTTTTTTTTTTTGTGTGTGTGCCCCCGATTTGATCCGAGTCCTTGAATATTGGACATTTGAGTCTTTTTAAAAAAAAAAAATGTTGTATGTATGTAATACATGAATGTAATTTATTCCTGTGATGTCAAAGCTGAATTTTTAGTAGCGATTACTCCAGTCTTCAGTGTTCCAAGATCCTTCAGAAATCATTCTAATAAGCTGATTTGGTGCTTAACTTTTTTTTCGGGATTCTTGGATGAATAGAAAGTTCAAAAGAACAACATTTCTATGAAATGGATATCTTTTGTAACATTATAAATGTCTTTTACTGTCGCTTTTGAGCAATTTAATGCATCCTTGCTGAATAAAAATATCAATTAAAGTAACTTACTGACCCCAATCTTTAGAATAGTAGTGTATATGCTGCGCTCACTACAATTTGGATTCCCAGTTAAAAAGGCTGAATGCACAGGACACTGTTGGGTGATTGGAATATACCCTTAGTCTAAAACTTTAATTTCGAACATAGTCATCATTGCTATACTTCGACATTATCGCCTCACTCTATCGGGGTAATAAATGAGACATGAAGGTTAAAAGCTGGTGCTGAATCTACTTTGAAAAAGCCGATTTAAACAACCACCTCCAGCCATGATTATAAATGATCTGATGAGAAGAAAGCTCATTGATAAAGTGCTCTGCTGCAAGGCCAGAATCATGCTCAGAATATCTCCGTTGTGCCTCATTAGTTTCAGTATGCTTGTGTGTTTGACCCACATTTGTTATTTACAGTGATCATATTAAAGTGCAGAGCCAGCACAGAGCAGAATGTGTCATGGATTTGGAATTAGGACACTATAACCACCATCAGCCACGTTAATATTTTGCATTACTCGCCTATTGGACATGAATGCTTTTCTTTTCGCTGGCAATGTTAAGTTACATTTACTGGTAGTATTCTGGGTGTTTATTTATCCAGATTGTGTATGGTTTAAGTTTTATCAATGTTCATCACTGGAATCGTGACTTCTTGTTGCTTTAATGTCATTTTAGTGTATAGTGTGTATGCTTGTACAATGAGTTTGTAGCTCTGCACAATGTCAGTGTCACAGGGAAAGGGGGCATGATGCACAAAATGGAAATGTATTGTGATTATCATGTGAGAATTGCATCCAGCAATTTTATTTAGCCATGAGTGGCATGTGCAAGAGAACTCTCAAAGTCATTCAAGGTTTAAAGGATTCTCAATGGCCATTTGCAAAAGTCACTGGCACTGGCAACTCATGCAGAAACGTTTGGGATTGTTTTAGTCTATCTGAAGCGATAGAATTTGCCTGTCATTTTCTAAATGGAGAGATTTACAGTAATAATGAAATTATGAAATCACTAGTTTCTCGCTCAAAGCTATCATATGGATTTAGAAGAGCTGATATAGTGAACAAGTAATATGAACTTAAACATTGTTCAAAAGTGTGGGATTTGAAAGATTATTTTTATGTTTTTGTAAGAAGTCTCTATTTTATTAAAATCATATTTAATATTTAAATGCATAATAATAAGAATATATATTTGTTATTTTGTAAAATCAGAAATATTGCGAAATATATTTACAATTTAAAAGAACGGTTTTCTATTTTATTTAATATTAAAATGTACTCCTGTGATGTCAAAGCTATTTTCAGCATCATTACTCGAGTCTTCAGTGTCACATGTCAGAAATAATTATAATGCTGATTTGGTGCTCAAAAAACAATTCCTCTTATTATCATTGTTGCTGCTTTATATTTCTGTGGAATATTTTTATTATACTTTTTTCAGTATTCTTTGATGGATAGAAAAGTTCAGTAGAACAGCATTTATTTAAAATATAAATCTTTTGTAACAGTGTAAATGTCTTAACTGTTACTTTTGATCAATTTAATGCACTCGAATAAAAGTGTTCATTTAACTGACCCCACGCTTTTGAACACTAGTGTATGGTGGTTTTTTGTCCTTGACTTTTACTTTCTTTGTATGTAAAAGAGCAGTGTAAACATTCTAACATCTCTTTTTGTGTTTGATGGAAAAAAACATGCCATACAGGAGTAAATGTGGACCAAAAAGCCAAGTCCACCTCCAGATTTCCGCAGCACTGACAGAAATTCCCAGTCAGAGCACTTTGGGGATGTGAGCTGGTGTCGGGGCAGATAAGTCTCTCTGAGTATGGATTTAACGGCCGTAGAAGGTCTCGCAGGGCAGGAGCAGCTGTACTGTGCTTCATGAGTACGTTACGCGAGTGGAAGTATGCTGCACATGACTGTAGAGAGAATGTCTGGTATTCATGTTGCTCTCTGTAACCTTCTAATGGTCACATACGCAATGTTCAGCGCATGATTATATAACTGCTTGCACAGACGTCATTCTCTGCTCAAATGCCTCTCTCCCCACATCCCTCCTCCTCTCTCCTTTTTGCGCTCTTTCTCTTTTCCTCTAGGTCTCTTTCTATGTCCCCCCCCCCCACCCCATGGCATGCTGCCTCAGAGATACTTTTGGTATACCTTGATATAAAACATTGTCTTATGAGAAATTGTCAGAGTGATGCAGTGTGAGGTCGGATGGAGGCAAACAGGAAGCCTTAAGGGGCTCATATCATGAGGATCAAATGTTCTGTGATGGTTTGAGATAGAATAGCTTTATGTGCTTTGTCTAATCAGTTTAAGTACTGAAGTACCCTCTCAGTACTTAAACTGACAGAAAAAATGACTTGGGGACAGAGTGGAAGGTGTCATGAAAAACAAAACAAAAAACTTTAATAGAATTTTAAGTGGAAAAAAGTAATGATAAAAATATGACCCATTTAAGCAGACCGATCTCCAGCTGTGATTAAGTCTATCTCTCTCTCTCGCTCTCTCGTTTTCCATGTGTGATTGTTCCATACAGATGTTGAACTGTGAGTGAGTCTGCAAGAAATATAGCAGCAATCCAAAATAATGACTAGCTATTAACACCCTGCAATGCATGTACGAGACAAAATACTGGTAACCATATTCAATACCGTTCTACCAATGAAGAAATTCATTCACTATTTCATTGCGGAAGACTGAATGCGGTGAACTTTATTGCTTATCAGGCAAAAATGAATACAGAAAAAAACATGCCTTCCACCTCACAGGAACCATCCACCGCAGCCCCAATATACAAGTGATACAGAATGTACAGAATGTACAGAATGCACCCATACCATTCACTTGTAGATCAGCTTCTACCTGGAGTGCTATTTCAGCCAACATTTCCATAAGAGAATCGTAAATTCCTTCGAGAATGGTGCATAATGTTCTTTCAGAAACATTTTGTTGAACATTCCATATACTCAAACATCATTCAATACAAACATTTCCTGAAGAGTGTGTGCATGCGTGCGTGTGAGCGTGTGTGTGTGTGTGTGTGTGCGTGCGCATAGGTCATAGATGACTATTTCAGGTTAAGACCTCTTTTAATCCATGCATTTTCATGGGCTTGAGTGGGGTCTTGTTCTGTAAGCATGAGTGTTTATTTATCCAGGTTTCTAGGTTAGTCCTATTCTTACCACTGCTTAGAACATCAGAGTCTGTTCAGGTTAAAACTATTACTGTCCATGCTGGGCTTAATTCCATTACAGTTCATCTGTTTGTTTAGAGTACCCTGCACTTCATCAGACACAAGACAGTCACATAGATTAGTTTCAGGTGTGATGCCTAGGGATGTCCCAATCAAGTTTTTTTTGTGTGCCCCCGATCTGATCCGAGTCCTTGAATATTGGGCATCTGTGTCCAGATCCGATACTTCTATATTTGGTTGTGGCTGAGTCCTGAAAATTCTGCACCACTGCCAAAGTGTCCACCATTGTGTGAAACCTATTGTGTTTTCATGTGCATTTTTTTTTATGTATGTCAATTAAATGAAACTATCTAACACCTCTATGCAGGAAACTTTTTGGATCTATTTTTCAGTTGCAATTTTTGCCTGTATAAATGGATGTTCAAAAGTTTGGGTTCTGTAAGATTTTTTATCTAAGATAACGTTTTTCTATTTTAATATATTTATGTATATACATTATTGTTTTTTATTAGAATTGTCATCAGTCATTACTCCAGTTTTCAGTGTCACGTGATCCTTCAGAAATCATTCTGAAGTGCTGATTTGATGCTCAAGAAACCTTTCTTATGATTATCAATGTTGAAAATAGTTGTGCTGCTTAATATTTTGTGTGAACCATGATAAAAAAAAAATCAGGATTCTTTAACAGAAATGAAAGAACAGAAAGTTAAAAGGAACGGCATTTATTTGATATAGACATTTATTACAAAGAACATTATAAAGGTCTTTACTGTCACTTTTGATCCATTGAAATCATCCTTGTTGAAAAGAATTATTTCTGAAAGTGTATGCTTTAACTTTCCCATGTGTTATGAATAGGTCGTTTTTTTTCTTATTTAAAAATGTAATATGTGGAGCAATGTAGCTCAAGCTGTATTTGTAATTTAAGCAGTGAACCAGGCATTAATCCATTTATATCTTTAACACCAGAGGAAGAGTGCATGAATTACATGACTTAAAATGGCATTTATTCACTGTTAACTGCTTTTATTGTTTGATGTATAACCATAAGCTGTTTTCTAATCATTTGCTATCATTAATTATCATGTGATCTAACAGAAATGGGAATAACTGTATTGAAGTCTAAATAAAATATCTAATTACTATGACTGTAACATTATATGTTGATACAGTAAGTGTATTTATATGTAATTAATTATTGTATATTGTGGTGACCGATATTGTGTGTATTTTCTAGAGCTATTTAAAAATATATTATCTGTAAGATAAATCAGAAACACCACATGACATGAATGAAAATTTTTTTTATTATTATTATTTTCAAACATTTGATAATGGAATAAAATAATTGCAACTTTTTAATAAACTCGTAATTGTGAGGATTTTTTTTTTTTTTTGAATTGTGAGAGAAAAAGTTGGAAAAAAGCTTCCATAAATAACACTGTAAAAAAAAAAATTTTAATCGTTCTATTTCAAAATTTCATGTTTAATTCAATGTGTTACTTTGTAATTATTTGTGAAATTTACTATGGCAATTACCTAGTGAAAGCGGTTTCAAAGTGAATCCTACACAATTTATTTCAGTGAATATGCACATTTTACCCTAAAACTGCCTTTAGCCATTAAGAGATGGAGTGGAGGAGGCTGAAATGAGCTGAGGAACAAAACGTTGATTTGAGCAGTAGCATCTGGCATACGATGCATGATGGAGGAGGTGCAAGCAGACATAGTGGAGGATCACATGAAATGGATGGAGAGATGGGGCAGCAAGTTTCACATACAAAATGGAAACTGGTGTCAGACCAGAAGAGCACTTGGTCAGAGAGTGGACATCCAGTAGATGAAATGACCAGGTTGGTACCGTGACCAGGTTCTGAGGGTGATAACTGAAGCCAAGACCCAAAAGAGAGCACTTACAGTGCAAGGACCATCCATGTCATCAGTCCAATGTCAAAATCAAGCAAACCAATGAAAGGAAGAGAGACATATTACTTGTGGGCTCGTATAAACCATACAAAAACAGTAATTCAACTAACTAACAACTAGTTCAAAAGAGTAAAGGTACCCAGTCAACCAAACAAAAGTCCATTTATATGGAGAAAAATCCTGTAATGTTTTCATCAAAAACCTTAATTTCTTTTCGACTGAAGAAAGAAAGACATGGAAAAGTTTTTTTTAAAGTGAACAAATCCTTTAACCCTTTCTTAGGTAAGTACATTGTAAGCACACGTTAAGTGCACGTACTGTAAAATGTGCTACCAAGTATTCTTTACATTGTTCTTCTTAAAATGTTTTCTTTACATACAGAAAACTTTTAATAAGTCAGAAATTATACAACTAAATACCAAAAAAACAATACCAATGGCTGCAAAACAATAAAAATTACTGACACAAGATTATATGATCTTGAGACAAATCAGCAGAATTTAAGTAGAACATATTTTTATAGACTTTACAGAATTTACACAGAACAAAACTTATGTAGAGCAATAATTTATAAAATGAAATTTAAAACCCTAATGATTATTATTAAAATAATGTTAAATAATTTATTAAATTATTGGTGCTTTGAAAAAAAACCCACACTTGCTAACTTTTACAGCAGTGTTTCATGTTTGTGTGATTGCTAACCTTTATCTGTGTGTTAGGGCTTGCTGTGGATCCAGCGATGCATTATCTGACAGTTTGCCCTCTCTGTGTTCAGCAGCTTGGGTGTGGATCCAGTGCTTGAGATTAAGATCTGAACTTTGGTTTTGTGGTTTGTTTAACTGACTATTTGCTAATATTATCTGGCATATATTAATTTTTCCGATATTTCCAGCGTTTCTATTTCCAAGCAGCCTTATGCAAATGTTTGCCTACACAAAAAATTTCTAGGGGGATTTAAGTTTATTGGTGTGGGTGTAATTTTTTTCTCTCTTCAGTTTAAGATTGCAATGTGCAGCTACTGACCAGTGATGTAGCTCATGACTCACTTTGACTGTATTGTCTTGTTTGTTTTCCTGTTTGCTAAAAGGCCAGAGACAGCCATAGGTCCTATGTGTCATCTTACAGATATCTCAGAAATGAAACACATAAATAAACGTCACCTCGGGTATACTGATGTGGGATCATGATGTTATGCTGATGTCATAATGTTCTCAGTACAAATCTTTGTTGCTTTTATGCAAAACGTTGATTATCCAATAGTGTGTGTGTGTGTGTGTGTGTGTGTGATTTTTGAGTGTATTTTGTATGTGTGCCAGCATAAATAATAATTTTATCGCTAATTGCATGGAGTTACAATCTTTCTCTCATGTCTCTGTGCCTCTCTCTCACTGTTTCCCTCTCGCTTTCTCAATGTGTTTTGCAGGACTGTGGGGATTGTTTGAGTGGTTAATATTAATGAAATCTAATGAAAGTTTTGAATATACAAGTAAATTATTTATGCTATGTTGGTGCTCACAGGAGAGATTGATGGTTCTTTAATTATAGACTAATGAGAGGAGACCACAACAGTCATTACACTAAAGACATCAGAGCATTAGCCAAAGGGCCTTTTAAATACAAGTTTGATAAATGAATACAGCCTGTATCATATCAAATATTAAGATGGTTTGGTAGGTTATTAAATGGACGAATAGAAAAAGCAGTGTTTGCTGCTTTTGGACGTGGAACGGGTTGAAAGATAACCTCAATCCTGGAAAAAAATTCAAGCTGCAAACCTGCAGCTGCAACTGTCTTTATTACCAATGCTGAATTGCATTATGGGACCAGTAGTTCAGGAGTGGACCTAGCAATCAAATCAGGTTACATTTCAAAATGTCCCTCTGGCAACATCACAAAATGTGTTCAAATATAATACTATCTGGATGTGTGTGTGTATAGCAGGGTCCAAAAGTATGAGACCATTTAAAAAAGATTGTGTTATGAGTGCGATTATAAACTCAACGTGGCTGTGAAAGCGGACTTGTGATGTAGATGAGTTCACCTGTTCAGCTGATGACGTTTAATTTCCCAGACAACCTTTATAGTCCCATTTAGCCACAAGACAAGTAAAAGCTATTTGTCAGGGTTTATGTGTTTGCTTTAGTTTTTTTTCAGTTTCCTTAGTTTTCATCGGTTTCATTGTTTGATTAATGTTTGCACCTGTGATGACTGGTTTGGTCTGTGTGTTTAAGGGGCTGTTTACACAACACAGTTTTCAACTAAAAACTTTTTATGTGTTTTGGCCATTTGTTTACAAGACAACGACTTTTTGGGTGCCTGAAAACGCAAAGTTTTGAAAACGGGTTTCAAAGAGCAAGTTTTTCAAATCTCTTAAGATGATGACATCATGCACATGCATATTACGTGTTCAGTCTATAGTTTTTCATCGCCATCTAATGGCCTGGCAGCAAAATACGCCTTTTTTAGCCGTTTTCGCAGATCCATGTGAATGGGGATCGTTTTGACATTGGAGTTCTCTTTACACCGAAAACTCAAAGGAAAAACTTCTCCGTTTTAAGCATGTCGTTGTCATGCTCGACAACTACTCGTTGTCTGCTCATTTGTCTTCGTTAGATATCGATGGGTTGTTCTGTTCATGTTCTGGGTATCTTGTTATTTTGAGTTTTTGTTTTATTAAAATAATTGCTGTGCCTAGATCTGCCTAGCAACCGATGCTGACGATATTACTGATGTATGTTAAATCGTAGAATAAAACGTGAAACTTGAGCTTGTGTTCACCACAGACCTTATTTCAAGCATTTAACTAAAAACCCATTCAAAAAAGCCATTGACTTCAGGGCGATGGAACCGAAAGTGCTAAAATGGGAACTCATTTCCAGGTTTTGGCCTACAAAAATATGTCATCCCTGCACCCCTCTATAGCTTTTTCTCAAGTTGAGGTAAAGAATAACATGTACACAAATAAAAAACAGCATCAGGGTAACACATATGACACTAAAGTGATGCAATAAAAAAATGTAAGCAACATAATATAACATAAAACACTAATATACATAACTGATAACAAAAAATAACTAAACTAAATCTGGGAATATCAGTTTATGGCTTTCCACTGTAAATTATAAGATGAAATGTAAGGTTAGATCTATTACAGTTTTTCTATATATAGTGCAGGAACTGCAAGAACTTACTGTTGCAAATAAACAATCATTTAGGATTTTGAAAAATATAAAATAGTTTTTCACAAACCTGTTAATGCAGCTCAAATTGTGCTCAATTAAAAGGGGCTTGAACAAAATGCATACCAAAAGAGTTTTCAGTTAAATTTGGCTGGTTATATAATTATAATGAAGAATTTTGTATTAGAAAAATGCAGAATTTAATCATTTTCTCGGAAATTAAACCTTTGTATGTTCTTACTATTAGAATAAATGCACGATTATGTGTAAAGAATCTTTCAGGCAAACTGATACTCAATACTGTCTTTTTGTTGTTGAGCTCTGTCATCTCTTGAACCTGTTAGGAAATTATTGTGTGTGTGTGTGTGTGTGTGTGTGTGTGTGTGTGTGTGTGTGTGTGTGTGTGTGTGTGTGTGTACATATTTCAACTTGCATTTTTCCATTATGCTGAAAAACTAATATGACTGGATTGTAAATAAAGGAATATTTCTAGAAAAAAAATTATATCAGGCTTTCAAAAATATATTCAAGTACTTTATTAATTATAACTTGATAATTTAACAGTGAAAAGACAGTTAGCAGGATTCCTATAAGATGGAAATGAAGAGCTATAGAGCCCTTTGTTCATAGCTTACGTTCATAGTTTACATTCTGTATGATGTCAACTGAACTTTTTATTATAATTTTAGTATTATTATTATTATTATTATTTATATATTAAAACAAATCAGTGCACAGCCTCTTAGGGTTTTCATACTAAAATATTTAATGTAAAGAATTAATTTTCCAGTTATAAAAACAATATGGTTGATCGTTTTCTCTAGAATGAATATAGATTTCAGTGCAGACAATCAACATCTTACTAAACAACCCACACTCCCATATTCTCTCTCTCTCTCTCTCTCTCTCTCTCTCTCTCTCTCTCTCTCTCTCTCTCTCTCTCTCTCTCTCTCTCTGATGTTGCCTGTATAATTAAGTGATCACTGTTCTGTTTGATATAAAGTAGCTCACTGTTAAATTAAAAACAGGCCATTTTAATTATAGTCTCTTCCCTTAATTAGTTTGTGTTTTTCCCTCTTAACTCTGTATAATAGACCCCCCACTCTCACTCTCTTTTTCTTTCTGCCTCTCTTTATTCTCTTTTCCACACGTAAACACAGAAAGGGAGAGGTGGAACACTGCATCCTTTTAATGACTCTTGACAGTATTGAGAGAACACACACACACACACACACACACACACACTTATGAACAGCCCCTTTTACTTGATCTAATGTGTGATGATTAGCTTTTTCATTTAGCTGGGTCAGATCACATTAAGATAATTACAATTATAAAAGAACAATGTGGGTTTACTACAGCACCAAAGGAAATGCATATGTGGATAATTGCAACACACAATGACACACAGGCATAAAGAGCCGGATTCAAGAACAGCAGTGACACTGACAGTGCTCAGTGAATAAATGGAAAGAAAGATGGATGGATGGATGGATAGACTGAAGGATGAAGCACATGTGAATAGATGGAGGAAGAGAGAGCAGCAATTATCTCAGCTCAAAGAGTAAGATGGCCTCCTGTGAAATGATCATACAGTTTAGAGGTAGGCTGTATTTCTGGCACTGAGCTTTTAAACGTTTTTAAACAAGATTGAAGAAAACTCCTGCTTTACTCCAGCTGACCTACATAATCTTGTGTAAGGCTCAACAATAGAAACAGGGAGGTTAAACTCATGCTTACTGACTGAAACAACGGGAATCAAACTTTGAAATTGTCTGCATATTATGAATTGCATGCAATTGATCACTATCTCTAATGCTAATACAAAGCAATTCATTTTGAAGCTTTAAAAGCCGGGTGCACACTGTGCGATTTATAACAGTCCTTTACGACTCTTGCTTGTCAGACTGTATGAACATGATCCCTGCTGTAATCCATGTCACACTGATCTTGGTTGTTATTCATGTCAGACTGTATGGCAGTCAAGACGCGTTAAAAACGGATGCACACAAGACTTGTTTGGAGTTGTACATCAATCCATGACATGTGCGGTGACTGAGACGCATTTACATGTGGGAAAGAAATGCACTAGCAAATAAAAACAATATCTAGTGTTAATTTTGTTCATGACTTGTCTTGAAAAGAAAAAACAAAACAAAAACAAAGACGATATGTGTGGAGCAAGAGGTGGTTTGTTGTCGCACTAATTGCGTTATCTGATGCTGCTAGAATTTCTTCTGAGTTAAAATTTGATCGCAACGATCATTAATCGGCTTTCGGTGAACATATCAAACTAGAGATCGAAAGTTCAGATTTTTGAGAAATTTGTAAATTAGATAAGAACATTCTAGCCTTAGCATAATTTAAATAAGTTCGGGAGGAGCATGTTCAACTAATCAATCCAATCAACTTGTCATCAACAATAATCATCTATCCTATCAGTCTGAAATATATTCACTCAGTCGACTCATTCCTCGATAGTTTTTCAGCATCCCTCCACCACCCCGATTCCTCACTCTTGGCTTGTTCCTTTCACATCCAGGAATACAGGGAGAGTAGGGTTCGGGCCGAATACTGAGCCCGGAGCCCTCTCCTCGGACACCATCACAAATATGCATACCATTTATTCTATCCAACATATTTGTAAGTGTGAATTCGTGAATAGCTCTCCAGAAATCCTTTTTTTTTATAAAAGATTATTTACAAAAATCGTAATTTTCCATAATCTGAGGATTTTTTGGCCAGAGGCAAATAGTGTCAGCAATCTTTTTTATTTGGAAGCTAAGCTAACAGGCTCTGGTTCTGTGGAGAAAGCTGAGCAGTAGGGGTTACCATACATCCTGTTTTTCCCGGACATGTCCGGCCATCGAGATTGTCCAAAATGTCCGGGATTCAGCTTTTGCTTTCTGCAGTCGCCAGTCATTGTTTACATGCACACCTTTTGTTTTGTTTCTAACTGAATTCATTCCGATTGGTGATTGGTGAATCTGAAGTGTTTACATGAACACTAAACAAGTGATCGGTAGCATTGCTAAGAAAATTCCCGCTCCTCCGTGAGAGATACGAGACCGGTGCGTCTCACAGGTGTCGCTCATCAATAATCACGCCTCCGGCCTTGCGTTGTTCTCCTGCAGCCCTAGCCTCGTCCTGCTCACCACAGTAAACATAATGAATGGCGACGACTGTAGAACGCAAAAGCCGAATCCTGGACATTTTGGGCGATCACAAAATCCCGGGAAGACTCATCACGGAGACTCACTAGTAGCCTAGCCTTGTTGTTTAACTGCGCTCTCTTACCGGTAGGCGTGGCTTGAGAGTGGCCTCCTTGGGCAGCGAAGCAAGTGCATTTCTGGGAGTTGTTGTCTTTCATCCCCATAAGCCAAAAATACATTTTCTGGCTTTTCTCAGTCTAGAAGGCTCCAAATTCAAAAAATAATTTCACATTTCTACTACATAAATGACCCATTTTAAATACACATTCATCTTTCCAGAGGTGAAGTATCCCTTTAACTTGATTTGATCAATAAGTCATGGCAACATTTAGATTCAACTAGATTTAGATTTTTCAATTTAATGTAATTTAAGTAAAATGTACTTAAAAATGTAAGGCAGCAACTGAACTCAAGTTCTCTTTCGAAGGGGAACTCAACACTGCGTCTAGATCGACGCAATTTGGAACAGCATCAGTGTGACCGGTGTCTGAAGCACGTGCATACACGTGACAATTTTATTGCTGATGACAGTCCATGACGTCACTACCGGAGCGCCCGTGAGTAAGAAGGCGCCTGCAATGGATGCTGTCGACTTTTTTTTGTCTTTAGGCAACACTTGTTTATATGCGCGTTCAACTCCTCGAGGAAGCTTGATGTGCTCATTATAATTAGGGGTGTGAACCTACACTGGTCTCACGGTTCGGTTCGATTACGATTATCATATCATCGATTCAGTTCAATTCGATATCACGATGCATCACGATGCACTGCATCCTCAATTTTCAATTTCACTTTAAAAGTGATGTGTGTGTGTGTGTGTGTGCGCGCCCACGTGTGTATGTGTTCGCCTGTCAGTAAGTCGCAGTGACAGAAACAGTGACATTCCAGTTTAAGTTTCAAGGGAGTAAAGCCTGGTAATAACATTTAAAAAAAATTTAATTCTGTCAAATCAATTATGTTTTAAAGAAATTATCATTTAAAAGCAGCGCTCATTCATAAGTGTATTGTTACCATAGAGATGCGCGCATCAACCTTCGCCGAGTCCGCTGTTGAAGGTGACAATCATCCATTTTTTAATCCCGCGTAACAACACAGAATAATTGTAATTTGACCATCAGGTGCGGATACTTAAATCAGAGAAAATGATTGGGGTCGGTGGATAATTTGTTTTTGGCTGCAGATTCGGTGATGTTGGAGCTGATCTGCTTACTCTAAAACAGTCAGACTCTGCCAGGCGTTTACACCTAGGGGTGAAAACGGCTAACGTGGTTTATCAAGTTAGTGGTATTACCTCCTGCATTTTCTTTTTGTGCGTGACATGAGCGCACACAGCGCGTGTCTTTTCCAGGTCGTGCTTACCAGGTTGTTCATAAAAGCCGAAATGTGCCCAGATGTAGGCTTTTAAAGTAGTTGGAGCATTTTTAATTACCCGTGTCTCGCCTCCCTCTGCCATTGTATGATACAGCCACAAAGCACGTACGCGACACATGACGTCAGAAAAGCGTCAGTACATTATAATCGATTATGGTCTATTACTGAACCGATAACGAATTGTCCTCGTCTGCATCATGATGCATTGTAGAAACGATTAGTTTCGACACCCCTAATTATAATGCATTCACAAGTATGACTGCAAGAGACTGGTAAGAAACTTTGATCTTCTTTGATTCTCACCCGAGGGATAGTGGTCAGAATTTGTGGTAGCATACTCTGTTCACGCTTCATTCCCGATAAGAATCTGTCTTTGAACGGAGAGCTTTCGGCTCTCAGTTTGATGCATGATGCAGTCACAGTGAAAAGCTCCATCTATGCTTTACTCTTTCTCGAGGGATGAGAGTTGAGCACCTACACCCCACGGTTCAGGTCTTTTGGCCGCTGTAGTGGAAAGGCGGGATCTATCGCAGGGATTGTAGGTGGAACGTGGGAAGATCTGACAAGGAGTCCTTTTCCTTTTGGGACGACTCCTACTAGTTCTTATATTTTTAAGCGCCTTCATCATTCCCTGAGCCTGGACTGATAACGTAAAAGGCGTGCTTAGTTTATTTTATTATCTGCCTTGTGATTAGTCTGGCACAGGGCTTGAGAATAGAGCTGTGAATGGCTTGTTGCTAGGTCAATACAGGTTAGTGCTGATCTAAATTAACATGGGCTATAGCAGGTCCTAGATGAGAGTGTTGACCTGCCTCCCCCCAAGAGGAGTCTTTAATTAGGATGGCTCCCCTCAAGGTTTAAAAATAAGGTACCTCCACTCCCTGTTGAAGCTTAAACGTTCCCAGACAACCAAACAAGTAGGGGTTAATTTATCTTTAGCAGCTCCTCTTGTTATCAGGCACCTTTTGTGAGGTGCTGGGAGTCTTGGGACCCTAGACAGAGTAGAATCTTCCCCTACTGTTGCGTTTTAAAGTAGGGTCCTCCACTCATTGTTGGAGCCTTAACCGATCCCTTAGAACTTAGCAAGTAGAGGTTAATTTGGAAGAGGAAGGTTGAAAAAGCCCAGGACTTTTCTTGTCACGGGGAATATGAGCTTGGGTAATGGTCGAGGAAGTTTTACCACTTGACAGTCTATGAATCTTAGAATGCGCCCTGTATGATTGACGCTTCTGACTTCTGGTTTGACAAGTCTGTATAGAGTCAATAAAGCTATGCCCATTGTGGCTGTGCATACGCACAGCTAATGAGGCAGGCCTTCCCTCAGGATGGTGGAGTGGGAATTTGTTCCTCCTAGCGTCCATCCAGGAACGCTGTTGATGGAGTGGTTGAGTTCCACTTCAGGAACGTCTCAGGTTATGACTGTAACCATGGTTACTCAGGCTCACCTGCATGTCTCCATCAGACAAAGAACTTGATAACATCTATTGCAGGTGGCCTCTTATACCCACAGGTGCTCCAGTAGTGACGTCATGGACTGTTGTCAGCCAATGAAATTGTCGGCTGTATACACATGCTTCAGACACCGGTCACACTGATATAGTTCCCCATAGCGCCGATCTAGACGCAGTGTTGAGCTCCCCTTCTCAGGGAACTATGGTTACAGTCGTAACCTAAGATGTTTTTTTTTACAGTGTGTGAGAGACAGTGGGAGAGATATCCAAAGATCCACAGAGAGACTACAATAGAATGACCAACATAACCTGTAAAAATTGTAGCATTTCTGATGCATCTCTGATGTTAATGAGTACTGATGGGATGACTGGTATCAGGAAGCAGGTGTTTCCAATGGGTTATTAATTAACTTCTGAAATTAATCTGACTGTAATTTGTGTCAGTGACTTGTAAACAAGCCATGCTGCAGGTCACAAACAACAAGATTTGACCAATACTTGTGCATTTGGGTGATTACCTGTTGCTTGATATAAGCATCAACACTCGTTTAAAATTCCTAAACCATGAGCAGAAAGAACAATCATACTGACTTGTCAATTCCTGATCAATTTTATTATGAACAAACCACTTGACCTTTTATTGGTTTGCCACAGAAACATGTAGACTGTGCGCACACACACACACACCCTTGACGCATATCTGCGGTTGAATTCTAATGAGCAAGTTCTTGTTATTATTTCCTGAACTTGTTGTGAATGTTGTTTGCTATGTCGTTTAAATTCTATCCCTCTCCCTTTCTTTCTTCTCTCTCTCTCTCTCTCTCTCTCTCTCTCTCTCTCTTTCTCTCTCTCTTTCTCTCTCTCTCTCTCTCTCTCTCTCTCTCTCTCTCTCTCTCTCTCTCTCTCTCTCTCTCTCTCTCTCTCTCTCTCTCTCTGAGTAACTCCCTCGCGCTTGTGCTGGTGTTCCACTGACCCATATTCCTAGTTCTTTAAAGCTACAGAGCCGCAGTCTGCCTCCAAACTAAAGTAGCACTGACATTAAAAAAAAAACAGTGACAGCAAAACATATAAGAAATTACAAAGAAAAAAAAACAAGAAAGGAAACAAATAAGGGCAAAGAAAGAAAGATGAAGAAAGAAAGAAAGACATTGTTTTTGTTGACCTTTTTATATCCCCAATGACTCATCACATGATGAATCTAAGACTCCTCTTTTAAGAGTTATCATCAGACTTTAATTAGACTTCATTACTTTTGGTTTTATAATAATTACGAGAGTTTTGCAGCTATTTTTGCGGTAACATCATGGCAACTAAAGCCATTAAAGTGTTAAGCATAATGCAGAGCAATTAAATCTATTTGGTGAGTTCAGTAAAAATGCACAGAACCTTTGAAGGCACACTGTTGATGTGTTTGAAAGGTTTATCTGCTCTTCTGCCCAGCAGCCATGTTGGACAGAGGGTTTGATGGAGGATTCAGTTTTTGCCATGGCAACCGATACTGGTCCTGAGACTGTGCTTTCCAACATCACACATTATTTCTGCTTTAGCTGATTGAGTGGATTTAAAAGATGTCCTTTCTAAAATATGTGTTTGTGAACATGTGTTTGTGTTGACAGTTTTATGCATATTTTGTCCTGTAAAAAAAAAGAATGTTTCTTTGCTGTCAGTATAGTTTCAGTGCAAATTTCTGAAGAGTCACTTTATTTTATTACAAACATAATTTAACTTTGTCATCATTATTTCAGCTCCATCGACTCTTCTGCAACAGACCCAGTTTCACCCTTTGCCCCATCAGTGGAATATGTTAGGAAACTACCTCAAAAATAGAGCAGAATATTTACACAGTGGCTCAGCTTCTTGCAAATTTGAGCATTACCTTGTCTATTAAGTCTGGACACATATTGCAGTCAATTCCACCAACCACCAGGACTGTTGAATTGTCTTTTGACTTTTACATCAGGTTGCATTGCACTGTAGCCTACACATCCGTATACATACTGCACGATATATATTTCTTTTCCTGTCTAATTTGTGATTCTGTTTTCTTTGAACTACCTGAAATTGTTTGTTTTTTTTCTACACCAAGCATATAGCACCCTGTTTAAAATGCATTGCTTGTCTGTTTCATTCCATATTCTGTTTAACATACTTCTCTTAACTTTCAAAGCTCTTCATGGTCATGGTTGAAGTTTTAGAAAGGCACAAATATATAAATAAAACAGTGTTATAAATGTAATAATAATAATAATATATGATAATAACCATAATTGTATTTACAAAGAGGTGTATCATCTTGCAAGAAATTGTTTAATCTATTTAACTAAAACCAACTCCAGTGAGGCAAAAGTGCATATGTGAAATGCGATCCTCAGCTTAGACACACGGGCTGACTGACAGCAGCATGACATTCGGTGAAAAGAGCGGATTGTCTGTGTATGTGAAAATGATTTCAAAATGATTGTTGCCGGGTGTTTATGTTCGAGGCCGTCCTTGAATTTGTGTGTCTTTTCTCTGGAGTGTGTGTGTGAGGCTGCGGGCGGTTAGTGATGTCGTTGGTTGAGTATTGAGCTCCCGTCTGACCTACTTTCGTACTTCGCATCAGCTCAGCGCTGTTTACAGGCGCTCGTGAGCGGAGAATGTGGACCAGGTAACGAAAAAACGTAGACCAAACGCCGAGTCGCGTGCTCTACTGTTCCGCTCTATTTTGGGATTCTTCGGTTAGCGTGTTTTATGCATATTTTTCCCTGTGTCCGACTTCACGGTGGCTCTTTCGTGGGTTGTTTATGGTGAAGGCGAGCTCACTTGTGGCTTGATATGAGAGACGCGGACGAGGGCAAAAGTGAAGTGTGGACCTGTCTGTAGCCTAGTCCTTAACGCACGGTAAGATATTACGTAGCCTACATTAGCTATAAGCTATAATACAAATTAAAAAGTAAAGTAAATCTGTGGAGCTGTTTTTAAACTGTTTTAAGCTTGTTGGCTTCCATTGGATTCTGCGCTTTTTCTAGGTATAGTATATGTGGAAACTAAGTGCGACTCGTAGTGAATATTGAGAAATTGATGTGTGAGGATGGCGTGGAAACGGAATCACCGGGTCGAATCACTGATGTTACCGCGAGCGTTTTCTTACCATAATCTTTTGATCCCGGGCGCGATGGACTGATGAGTGCACAATTAAACACGCAGTTTTTGGACAATGGAATTATGCTCCTGAAAACTTTCTAATATATTTTTTCTGGGAAGTTTGCTGGTTTGACTGCCGTGGTTCCGGATTGATCTGATATCTTGGAATGCGGTCAAAATGTTCACACTGTTTAATGCGCTGAAACCAGTGTCTCCAGCAGAATAAAACCTACCCAAGACAATGTCGCTTTATGTTATAGGCTATTGAAACTTTTAATAAATTACTTGAATTCATTTGCACTTGTGTGAGAAATATGTAAGAGCTCCTCTGATTTAATTACACTGTAGCCTACAAATGTTTTCAAATGTTTTGACAGCATAGTTTCCTTCCACTTGTCATATTGTTCAAACTGGTTGAAAAGGTGCATGCAATGAACTTAATTTAAGTTGTAAATTCCGCACTACTTAGTTTAATTTAAACGTTTAAGGAAATAACTGAGTGGTTTTATTTAAATTTTAATAGTTTTGTGGCCTTGGACTCCTGCTGTTTGGGCTGGAAGTGTGTGTTTGGGTTCTATATGTTGTGGTTCAGGAAATTATTTGGACTTTGCAAGTAACAGTTTAAGGGTAGCTGACTCATAGCTGTCCATGGACTTTTTTTAGACTGAGATTTTAAGTGAAATGTCTATGAATGTAGAAGCAGATGTGACGTGCATATAAAGCAAAAAGCTGCATGTGTAATCATAATTAGAATAATTACAGACTGAAGATTTTAAAATTGCTTTAAAATTGTTTTGATGAAATGTATTAGGGATATCCAGAACGGGTTACAAATAAGGAACCTTATTACAATTGTATTATTATTATTATTATTATCATTTATTAGGAGTTATTATAAGAATATGATGTAGTGTCTTCATTTTTGGTTGTGGATAGTTAAAGGGATGAAAAATGAAAATTCTGTCATTTTTTTAAATTAGCCTCATGTAATTCCAAACCTGTATGACTTTTATTTTCTTCTGTGGAACAAAAAAAAATATTTTGAATGTGTGTGTGTGTGGTTCAGGTATACCCTACTTTGTCTTTACTTTACTCTTGTCCTTGGTTGCCATCATTCTTTAAAAAAATGTTGTTCCACAGAAGAAAGTAAGTCACTCATGTTTAAAAATTGACATGAGGATGAATAAATGATGACAGGATTTTCATTTTTGGGTGATCTTTCCCTTTAAGTGATGGGTTAAGTAAATTTAGCTCTAACCTTAACCCTTTCCAAAAATATTTCATGTCAACTACCCTTCAATGTTTAGAGGCAAGTGCGAGCATGCATGAATCTGTGAGCTCTTGTTATGTCACACATTGTATGTTCATGTGATGGAGAGACCTGTTTGAATGTTTTTGTGCAGTGTGGATGAGTGTGTAGATGTGTAATGGAGCCTTTACCTGGGCCCCCTGGTTAATGGAATGTGTGTGTGCTGCTGTATGGTGCATGGGCCCCTGCATGGTTAAAGATGGGTACTAGGCTTCATGGTAATACTGTAAACAGTGCAGTTTGTTCAAGTGATGCAATAATTCCCTCACCTCTCACATGGGGGTCAGGCTGTTCGCCTCCTGGAAATCACTCTTTGTTGTTCTCTTTCTCTGTCCTTCTCTGTTTTCCTCTCTCTTGCTCTGGTCAGGAGTGTTTTATCCAAAGCAACTTATACATAAAAAAAAAAAAAAAAAAGCAGTCAGGCCAACATTAGGGCAACAATATGCAAGTGATGACTAGTCCAGTCTAGCACAGCACATGAAGCAAGTCTTTTTTAAATGGATTTCTAGAATAGGAAGTAGAGGTCGACTGAAAGCGGATTTTACCGATAACTACTGTACGTGCCGATAACCGATTAATCAACCGATATTTTTAAAATGGATAATGTATTAAAAACAAACATAACACTCAAGTAAAACACAAAGTTAAACATGTGCTGAACTGAAATGTGCTAAATGAAATAAATATATAATTATATAAATATGAATATATTAAAATGAGAATTTGTACAGAACGAATTCAACAGAAAATAAATTAAACATGAAAATATTACAGGCTTCTTATAATAACCTAGAAACATACGTACATTTCATAGGTAACACTTTGCAAGTCCCATTTGTTAACAAGGATGTATTAGCTAGCTTTCATGAACTATATGGATTATGCAATATAATTTTTTTACAGCATGTATTAATGTTTGAGCAATACAATTGTACCTTGGCCATTCATGTTCATAGAACATTAACAGATAAAATACAAATTAAAACTACATTTAAAATGTATTAGTAAATGTTGAAATTAACAAACCAACAATGAACAACAACATGTATTAACCTTAGTTAATGCTAAAAATAAAAATGTAATCTTATTGTAAAGTGTTACCACTTATAAAGAGTCTGCTATGCTTAAAGATGGCCATCTTTAAATATCTGCAAAGACCAGAGCATTACAATTCCATAAATATAAATATAGGCCTATATTACATTTATCGTCTTTCACTTTATTTGCTTCTATATTAGAACACTTGATAATTAGGCTATCTAATCAAATTAACAATATGTATTGCAGTGATAAAAAAGAATTTAATTAAATGCGTTTCTGATTTGTTTGTTTCTGTCAGCTACATGAACATGTCAATGTTGAGAAAGCAATCACGTCACTAGCTTTATATGCAACTTCCCTGGCTATAATGAATGCATAAAAAGTGACCAGCTGGATATAAACTAATGCAGATGGTAATAATTGCGACATTAAACATTTGGGTCAGGTTTGCGTGTGTTTTAGTCACATTGTTTTTAACCGCTTGACTACAACGTTAGGCACATAACAGTAATTAATATGATTAGCCTTTTGCTTGATTACTTTATTAAACAGCTAATAATGTGTTGCTAATGTTACACAAACCATGTTCCCATTCGCCAGTCAGACAGCTGCCTTATAAAAATCAGCATCCTTAGAAACGCTTTGAACAACTTAGAACTTCAGTGGAGAAAGGCATATACAGGTGAAACTCGAAAAATGTGAATATCGTGTAAAAGTTATAATTTTGATGATTATGACTTGCCGCTTATGAAACCCACAAATGCAAAATCTAAAAGGATTTTGAAAACGAGAATGTCGCCCCTCTGAAAAGTATAATCATATGTAGGCCTATATAGTTATATACTAAATATATTACTTTCACCTTTTAATTTGAATTACTGAAATACACTCACCGGCCACTTTATTAGGTACCCCATGCTAGTAACGGGTTGGACCCCCTTTTGCCTTCAGAACTGCCTCAATTCTTCGTGGCATAGATTCAACAAGGTGCTGGAAGCATTCCTCAGGGAGTTTGGTCCATATTGACATGATGGCATCACACAGTTGCCGCAGATTTGTCGGCTGCACATCCATGATGCGAATCTCCCGTTCCACCACATCCCGAAGATGCTCTATTGGATTGAGATCTGGTGACTGTGGAGGCCATTTGAGTACAGCGAACTCATTGTCATGTTGAAGAAACCAGTCTGAGATGATTCCAGCTTTATGACATGGCGCATTATCCTGCTGAAAGTAGCCATCAGAAGTTGGGTACATTGTGGTCATAAAGGGATGGACATGGTCAGCAACAATACTCAGGTAGGCTGTGGCGTTGCAACGATGCTCAATTGGTACCAAGGGGCCCAAAGAGTGCCAAGAAAATATTCCCCACACCATGACACCACCACCACCAGCCTGAACCGTTGATACAAGGCAGGATGGATCCATGCTTTCATGTTGTAGACGCCAAATTCTGACCCTACCATCCGAATGTCGCAGCAGAAATCGAGACTCATCAGACCAGGCAACGTTTTTCCAATCTTCTATTGTCCAATTTCGATGAGCTTGTGCAAATTGTAGCCTCAGTTTCCTGTTCTTAGCTGAAAGGAGTGGCACCCGGTGTGGTCTTCTGCTGCTGTAGCCCATATGCCTCAAAGTTCGACGTACTGTGCGTTCAGAGATGCTCTTCTGCCCACCTTGGTTGTAACGGGTGGTTATTTGAGTCACTGTTGCCCTTCTATCAGCTCGAACCAGTCTGGCCATTCTCCTCTGACCTCTGGCATCAACAAGGCATTTCCGCCCACAGAACTGCCGCTCACTGGATGTTTTTTCTTTTTCGGACCATTCTCTGTAAACCCTAGAGATTGTTGTGCGTGAAAATCCCAGTAGATTAGCAGTTTCTGAAATACTCAGACCAGCCCTTCTGGCACCAACAATCATGCCACGTTCAAAGTCACTCAAATCACCTTTCTTCCCCATACTGATGCTCGGTTTGAACTGCAGGAGATTGTCTTGACCATGTCTACATGCCTAAATGCACTGAGTTGGCGCCATGTGATTGGCTGCTTAGAAATTAAGTGTTAACGAGCAGTTGGACAGGTGTACCTAATAAAGTGGCCGGTGAGTGTACATGAACGATATACATTTTTTTTGAATTTCGCCTGTAGGTCTGTCATCATAACATCGTAATATACATCATACACATAATTCACCCGCTATATTGCTGAACTCGATTTTTCATATTAACAGAAATATACTGGGGTAACCTGGCTTCTCTAAGACTGCTGGGCAGAATAGTTAATGATGCTGAAGCCCCCCGGCCCACTGACGGGATTGGTTTCTTGGTAGTTTGTGACATAAGAAAAACCAGCAATTTCAAACCGTGTTTTTGAGGCTGTCTTTTTTTCCCTGCAGTTTTAAGGAGAAAATACTCAGCAATGGTGTTAACTTATGAATTTGCATGGTTTGTCTTAAAGCATATTAACAACACCACATACATATAAACAACGTTAAAAACTTGATTTTCAACCTTGGTGGTGACTTTTTTTTTGTTGACATTTGTCTTTAAGCCAATTTTGATATGCATTTTGCACTGTGAAAAAATAACAAATTACAGTTATTAGTAACATTAATCAAACATTTTTTATTTTAAACATAAATGAAAAATTTTATTTTATAAATGAATCTATTTTATTTGTTATATTACTGAATAGGCTAAATGTGTTAATAATTACTTATGCCCTTGATGGCATAACAACAATGCCATAGGAATTTATTTTGTTTTTGGGTGTTTTTGTGTAACTTTATATTTAATTAATTGAAAAGCTTTTTATTTACGCACTACTGTTGCACTTCACACATACAGATCTTTGAGGCTATACTAGTGAAGAAGTGCCATAGACTCAATTGTTTTCATAAAGTAACGTAATTATATTTGCAATAACCCTATAGCCCTAACCCTCACAGAAACCTGATGACATTAGTGAATGTAAAGCAAGACATGATGGTCTCAGTATTTGCTCAGAATTGCTAGGTCTCAGTAGTCAGGGCATTTTGGCCTCCAAATTAGCAAACAAGTGCACACCTAAACCTATTCAGGTCTGCAGGATTTTTGTTGCATGACTTTTGGGCTCAGTGCTGCTCTTTATCTCAGATGTGTTAACTATATATCAGCATTTGTTTCGATTTCCCTTAATCTGATAATATTCATTTAAGTGTGCTTTATTGGCATGACACCAAGCATCACCCTGTTGGGGAGCATGTGTTAGTGCCACCCCTTAACATTGATGCACGCAGGTCGCAGAAAGTGCAGACTATATTTTTTATTAATTGGCAACTTGAATATACAAGTGTACTTATACACTGATAGAGACAGAGGCAAGGCAGATCACTCACCATCCTTCATATTATGTCTTTCTCTGTATGTCTTTAGGGCATTATGGTAATGTACGGTTGACTACAAACGTTTGTGGTCAGTAAGATTTTTTTATGTTTTTGAAAGACGCATCATATGCTCATCAATGCTGTTTTTATTTGATTTAAAAAAACTGTAATATTGTGAAATATTATTAAAATTTAAAATAACTGTTTTCTATTTGAATATATATATATTCAAATTGTTAAATTGTAATAATATTATTTTTAAAATTGTAATTAAAATTGTAATTATTATATTTAAGTCACTTATTCCTGTGATGGCAAAGCTGATTTTTCAGCATCCTTACGTCTTCAGTGTCACATGATCCTTCAGAAATATTCCAATTTGCTGCTCATGGAACATTTCTTATTATTGATTTGTGGTGCTTGGAAACCGTGATACTTTTTTTTCAGGATTCTTTGATGAAAAGGAAGTTCAGAAAGAACAGCATTTAAAAAAAAAAAAAAAGAAAATCGCTTGTAACCAATGTCTTTACGGTCTCTTTCTAATTAATTTGATGTGTCCTTGCTGAACAAAAGTATTAATTAATAAAAGAAATCTCTCTGATCCCAAACTTTTGAATGCTAATGTAACTCTTTAAAGCTATAAAGTCAATGCTTGTGTTTATATAATGGACCTCATTCATGAAGCACAAGCAGAACAAATTTCTGTCGGTGTCATTCGTAAAACCATGCATGAATTGTTGCACTCAATTCCGTTTGAGCGATTTGTTCTGCTCGTGTTTCACGAACGAGGCCCGTACACGCATCTCTGGGCTTATATCGCATTAACACTCCTGTAGCACTGCTCCAACATTTTGCTGAAGCTGTGTGTGTTTTCCTGTTGCTGCTGTAACATTCTCGAGTGATTCCAGCCCTTCCGGAATTCTCCTGGGGCCTCTATCAGCTCTCACCCTGAGTGTGATCCTTGGCCTCTTTCTGAACCCAACATGTCCGGTGTGTGGGTGTTTATATGAGCGAGCTCAGGTGTTTGTAAGTTTGCGTGCATTTATGTGTTCATTTATCCATGTTTAAGTGGGTGTTTGTGAATAGATTCATATTAGTGAGATAAATCATGGCGAAAGAGTCTTATGAAACTCTTACGATACTGAGATAAAAGGATAATCTCCTCACTGACCTATGTACTCTGCATTTGTACTCTGGTTATTATATATGTGTGTGTGTGTGTTCCTTGTAGCAGACACACGAATGGATCAATAGTCTCTTCAACTAGGAAATGTAATTTTTTTTTAAAACCACATTTCACACATATTAGTTTCATTTGTCTTAGTATATGATTTGACAATTGACAATCCTGTTCACATTTTGTTACTTTGTTTGTTTTCTTAACAAATCACATTTTAAAAAAATGTGTTGCATATATTTGTGTTGTCTTTTATGTCAAATACTTACATTTAAACTAGGGCTGTCAAATGATTAATCACGATTAATCGCATCCAAAATAAAAGTTTGTGTTTACATAATAAATGTGTTTGTACTGTGTAAAATTATTTTGTATATATAAGTACACAACACGTGCATTTATATATTTAAGAAAAAATTATTTATATATAAAATATTTATATTTATATATAATATAAATTATATATAAATCTATATATAGTATAAACATGCAAATATTTCTTAAATATATACAAGCATGTGTATGTATTTTTTAATATATATATATATATATATATATATATATATATATATATATATATATATATATATATATATATATATATATATATATATATATATATATATATATATAAAATAATTATACACAGTACACACACATTTATTTTTATCATTTTATTTTGGATGCGATTAATCGTGATTAATCATTTGACAGCCCTTTTAAACAATTACTTAAATCAGTCTGAAGCTGTCTACACTGCAAAATGAATCTCTTACATAGCTGCACTTTATTTATGTTGAGAGAATTTGTGAGCGTGCGCAGTGAACACAATTCAGTGGTGTCTAGTAATTGAAACGCCACTGATTGGCCATTGCATTCATAAGCTCAACAGAAATGTGTGTAATTGGTTATAATGTTCAATGCTGCAAAAAATTTGTCAAATATAATCTGATCTACACTTTTTTTTTTTTTATTCACTTTCTAATTCCACTTTAATCACTTAAATCATTGTAATAGATTTTGTTTAAAATGCCCCATTTTATATGTAAGTGGTAGACCAGTCACAACAACACACTCGGCCATCTAACCAATCAGAGCAGAGTAGGATTGTGGAAAAGAGGGGTTTAGAGGGTCTGAACCTTCGAACAAACCGTTTTCAGACTCTTTGAGAAATGTAGTGATGTGCAATCTGTATATAATAGAGAAAATTAAAGCGTTTTTTTGACCTTGGATGCACACAAACCTTTTGTAGGAGACCTCAAAAGCAAAATTAGGAGCCTTTAAAATAGCAGAATGGGGGCACTTTAATTGTGCAGGAGCTTCCCCATATCTTGAATTTGATAATTAACTTGTTCATTTTGTTGGCATTTTTGCCCCAACCCACGGTTTTTATTAAGTTGTGAATATGTATTAGGAGTGTTTGAAAGTCGCTTATGCTGTCTATTCTGTACTTGATACGGTGATTGTTTTTTAAGTGTCTTTTGTTTGTGTTCCTGACAGAGACAAAAAAAGAGATATTCAGGTCTTTCTGCATGGGAGAAAGATTTTCTCTTCTTTCCTTTGTGGCATCCTTAATGTGGTTCACTTTTTCTGTTCTGTCCTCTTTTATGTCTATAAACTTTTCATAAACAATTTATTTGTGTTTTATAGTGCTGTTTGCTGTGTGGATAAAAAAAGTAGCAAATTCACACTGAGAAGAGCCATGTGTTAGAAAGTGAGATGCTGCAACTCAAACTAAGGAACTTTATTTTCTGTACATAATTAAAAATGTCATAATGTGTTGTGTTAGTGTGTAACTGATAACATAATGTGTCACTGATGTGTTGTCATGTCATTTAAAATGAGAAGCCGGTAATATTTTCTCTAAAAGTAGTATATGCTGCTGACTCGGGTTCAGCTAAACTTAGTTAAAATGTTAATGCAATTTTTTATAGCCCTGAGTGGTAAAAGTTTTAATTATTACCACAGAGTTTCTGTCTATTATTAACAGATAGTTTGCTCTGTTAGTGATTGATGTGTTTAACTCTGCTGTGTTAAAGATTTTGCTATGTGCCTTTGTTTAGCAGAGATCTAATTCATTCTGATCTATTTTCAAACTGTTTGCTATTAGCAGAGTTGTTGTTTTTTTTTTTTAGTAAAGTTTGATGCTTTACTGTTAGCACAGAATTTGTTGTATTCAATTTTAGCAAAGAGTTTGCTGTGTTTATTATTAGCAGAGTTTTTTGTGCAAGTTTTACACCAGTTTGAAAGACTTGATTCTTATTGGTTGATCGCTGTGTGCAGTTGTCAAATATTTCTGAATAAATATGATCAGGGTTTGGCCTGTTTAGAGTTTTATTAGGCTATTAGCCGAGATAGCTGTGTTCATTACTTGCAGAGTTTGCTGTGTTTATCATGAGAGTTCAATAGTAACCAACTGCAGAACCGCAGAACCATACGTCATAGCAGTGTGAGGACGACAGTGCCAGCGGAGGGCTGATGCCGGAAGTGGGCGTGGCAAGGCATTGCGCTACTTCTGTGTTTTAGAACGTTTCAAAGTTTAAAAACAATGCTATTATAATTTTTTTAACGATTTCATTAAACACACACACACACACACACACACACACACACACACACACACACACACACACACACACACACACACACACACACACACACATATATATACAGTGGAGAAAATAAGTATTTGAACACCCTGCTATTTTGCAAGTTCTCTTACTTAGAAATCATGGAGGGGTCTGAAATTGTCATCGTAGGTGCATGTCCACTGTGAGAGACATAATCTATAAAAAAAAAATCCAGAAATCACAATGTATGATTTTTTAACTATTTATTTGTAAGATACAGCTGCAAATAAGTATTTGAACACCTGTCTATCAGCTAGAATTCTGACCCTCAAAGACCTGTTAGTCTGCCTTTAAAATGTCCAGCTCCACTCCATTTTATTATCCTAAATTAGATGCACCTGTTTGAGGTCGTTAGCTGCATAAAGACCCCTGTCCACCCCATACAATCAGTAAGAATCCAACTACTAACATGGCCAAGACCAAAGAGCTGTCCAAAGACACTAGAGACAAAATTGTACACCTCCACAAGGCTGGAAAGGGCTACGGGGAAATTGCCAAGCAGCTTGGTGAAAAAAGGTCCACTGTTGGAGCAATCATTAGAAAATCGAAGAAGCTAAACATGACTGTCAATCTCCCTCGGACTGGGGCTCCATGCAAGATCTCACCTCGTGGGGTCTCAATGATCCTAAGAAAGGTGAGAAATCAGCCCAGAACTACACGGGAGGAGCTGGTCAATGACCTGAAAAGAGCTGGGACCACCGTTTCCAAAGTTACTGTTGGTAATACACTAAGACGTCATGGTTTGAAATCATGCATGGCACACAGCCAGGATAACCAATGAGTGGCCAAGGGGGTAATCTATCCGCCGGAAACTGAAGCCTACCGGGCGCCGCCATTGTAGCTGGCTATCACCTGCAGTTAGCATTCCATTGACTCCCATTCATTTTGGCATCACTTTGACAGCGAATAACTTTACATCTGAGGCGTTTAAAGACTCCATTGGTCCATTATTTGTTTCTAAAGAAACACGACAATGTATAAAAGGCTCCATTACCTTGTATTTTACGTTATGGCCCCATAGAAGCAGTTTTTGTAAAAATAGGCTAACGATTGCGTCATAACCAATCGACCCTCCGTCGCACAGTCGAGAAATTACCGTATAGACAGGCGCAGAAGCTTGCAGGCAATCGAGGGACGTGGAGGCATAAAGTCCGATAAAGTCAAGGGAGAAGCCCATAGAGAGTCATAAAGTTGTTCCTGCTGCTAGTTCATGGACAGCTAATACTCCCGCTCTTCGTCTCTACGAGATTCGGAAGGGAATTATTCAGATTTCACTTGGCACAGCTACTAGAAGGCATACAGGTTGCTCACGTGACATTACGTCGTCAAGCTCAGTTTGAGCCTGCGCAGTACGCCTGGCTATCAGCTTTTAACAGGCTTAAATTTTCTCCCTTGAAATCAATGGGGTCGCTGTGTCCATTTCTTTTACTGTCTGGAGTGGCTCTGTAAGAAGCATATCAAGGTTCTGGCGTTGCCTAGCCAGTCTCCAGACCTAAACTCAATAGAGAATCTTTGGAGGGAGCTCAAACTCCGTGTTTCTCAGCGACAGCCCAGAAACCTGACCGATCTAGAGAAGATCTGTGTGGAGGAGTGGGCCAAAATCCCTCCTGCAGTGTGTGCAAACCTGGTGAAAAACTACAGGAAACGTTTGACCTCTGTAATTGCAAACAAAGGCTACTGTACCAAATATTAACTTTGATTTTCTCAGGTGTTCAAATACTTATTTGCAGCTGTATCTTACAAATAAATAGTTAAAAAATCATACATTGTGATTTCTGGATTTATTTACTCTCACAGTGGACATGCACCTACGATGACAATTTCAGACCCCTCCATGATTTCTAAGTGGAAGAACTTGCAAATTAGCAGGGTGTTCAGAAACTTATTTTCTTCACTGTGTGCATAATAACTATGTTTTGTCCTATTAACAAAAGACAGGCAATGTACTATTAACAAATGTTAATAGTTTTTAAAAAGTTAAAATTAAACTTTATGCATTTGTTTTATGTCAAATGATTAACAATGTAAATTGAACAAAGCTTAAAACAAACAAAATAATAACACGAAAACAAAGCTTGAGCATTTGAACATTTGATTTAATTGAAAAGCATTTTTTAAATAAAATGTGTTTTTTACCCTCTGAAATAGCAAAACCTGCCTGCTCCAAATAAATAATAGTAATTATATAACAAAATCTAAATAAATAAATTATATAAAACAAAATCTAAATACATTTATATAAAACAAAATCAAACCAAAGAAAACAAATCTTATTAAAGTTACACAGGCACACATTTAACAATAATTCGCAAGTGACAAAATAAAGTAACTGAATAAAAATTCTATACACATGGAGTTAATCCTGACGATTCCTGAGGCGCCTTTCGTCATGACACTCGCTTTTATAAGATTTATTTTATTTGGTTCGATTTTGTATTTTTATTTAATTACTATTATTTATTTAGAGCAGGTACATCTAGTGTGTGATGCTTTTGTCATTTCAGAGGAAAACAATTATTTTATTTTATTAATAACTTTTGTTTCAGTCCACCATAGAATTATGTTGTGTTGGTCTATGAATAAAAAATTGTTAGTTGTGAAATGGTTGAGTTTTAACAAACGTTAATCGTTTTTTTAAAAGTTAAAATTATACTTTATCCATTTGTTGTGTCAAATGATTAACCATATAAATAAAATAACAAAGCTTTAAACAAAAAAAATAATAAAATGGAAACAGAGCTTGAACATTTGATTGAATTGAAAAGCATTTTTAATAGTAGTATATTGTCTTTTGTTAATAGGACAAATAATTATTATCTTTTATAATATTTGAGATATATATATATATATATATATATATATATATATATATAGGTGAAACTCGAAAAATTTGAATATTGTGCAAAAGTTATAATTTTGATGATTAGGCTTAATGGCGTACAGATGATGAAAACCCCAAATTTAAAATCTCCGAAAATTTGAATATTACCTGAAATCAATACAAAAAAAGGATTTTAAATACAGAAATGTCGGCCCTCTGATAAGTATAATCATGCATATCATGTATATAGTTATATATAGGCTACTAAATATATTAGTTTCACCTTGCTTTGCTTTTAATTGCACAATATTCTAATTTTTCGAGTTTCACTTTTTATACACACATCTTAAATGTATCTTTAATGAAATCGTTTAAAAAATATTTATAATAATGTTTTAAACTTTGAAACGTTCTTAAACACAGAAGTATGGCAATGCCTTGCCACGCCCACTTCCGGCATCAGACTGTTAGGCTGGCGCTGTCGTCCTCACACTGTTATGACGTATGGTTCTGCAGTTCTGCAGCTGGACCCATCTCTGAGAGTTTGCTTATTACTGCTGGATAGTTTGCTGATTAGCAGGCATTTTTCTTTGTTCATCAGAATGATTGCGGTGTTGAATGATTATTGCCATAGAATTTAATTTATCATATTTTTCTGTTCATTATGAGCAGGGTAATTGTTGTGTTCATTCTCAGAGTTGTGTTTAATAGTAGGAAAGTGTTTGTGTTAATTTCTGGAAATGGGTCACTAGTCAACTAGATGAATAATTGTCCAACAGTCTTGTCAATTAGTGAGTTTGAGGGTTTTATGGTTTTATTTTTTTTTTAAAAGAAAAATATCATTAATTAGCTTGTTTTGTTTTAGTGTCGTTAAGGCATTAAAGGGTTAGTTCACCCAAAATATCCCATAATTTACTCTTCCTCAGGCCATCCTAGGTGTATATGACTTTCTTCTTTCAGCCAAACATGATCAGTTATATTTAAAAATATCTTGGCTCTTCCAAGACTTATAATGTAAGTGAATTGTAACTGAGATTTTGAAGCCCAAAACGCTCATCCATCCATCATAAAAGTAATCCAAACCGCTCCAGGGGGATAATAAATGCCTTTTAAAGCAAAGCTTTTGTAAGAAAAAAAAATCCATATTTATAACTCTATAAACTATAATCACTGGTAACGGCCAAACACAAGTCAAGTTCCGGCTGAATAGTGACCTCTGACCCGACGCATGACGTATTGATGAACGCAGAAGCACAGAGGATACAGAAAAACAAAACAGTCACGAATTAGAAGTCTAAAATTTGAATTTTTAAAGAGAAATTTTGGAGGATTTTGATATAAGAAAAGAGGAGCTTGAGTTTGTTGACCAGCCCTGTTTGTTTGAGCCGCAAGATCTTCTCTCACCTAGGCTTATCCTAGTCCTACATCCTACGTCATATGTCAGGTCAGAGGTCAATCTTCAGCTGGAACACGACGTAACGTACGACCATCATATAAGCCAGTGATTTATAGTTTTTGAACTAACCCTTTAAAACCTACAGCTGGACACGTCAGGTAGAGCTGCACGATCCTGGATAAATTGAGAATCACAATTCTCCCATAATTCTTAACAGACAACTAAACAAAATAACATGTCATTTACTAGAGGTTCTGACTAAATGTTAATTTGCTGTTCATTTTAAAATGTTTAATCTGAATTCAATATTTTAAATGAATGATTCAATGACAAATACTTTTTTTTTATGTTCACTTGACTTGTTGCTACCTGGTGGTGCAACAATGTAATCAATACAATCGTTATTTGAAGCACCAAGTTACTTTCAAAAGTTGATTTATTCTATTTTGATCGCTACCGTAGACATCAGTGTTTATATCTAACTTTAACATTTTATCCCAGTACTTCTGTGATAATATGAATATTTGTAACACAGAAATAACAATACTGTGCGGTTGAAAAGACTGTTTGTGAAGCTGTTTCATACCTATATGATAACTGTGGGAGATTTGCATTTTCCGCTGTGATTTTGTCAAAGGCGAATTGTTGTCATTTCGGAATGAAATCGTGTGGGTGTTCGAATCGAGATTGCAATCTTTTAACGATTAATCTTGCAGCTCTAACGTCAAGTCAATTTTATTGGTATAGCAAATTTCACAATACACATTGCATTGCAGAAATTCATATTGTTCATGTTTATAATACCTTTAAGACGTCATGAAATGGACGTCAAGATAGTATATTCTTCTCTGTGGTGATTTACATCTGAGTAAAACAGCTTCTCGCACAAGAAAAATTGTAGGATGGGACTTGATTTTTGTCCATTGGGCATTGATTGGATGGTTGGATGGATCATTGTGGTTTGCTATTGCTGTGATCTCTTGTGATTGACAGGTTGTCCTGCCCTTGCGCAGAGAGGGGAAGTTATTTTGATTAAAAATTGAGGGCACATGACATGAATAATAAAAATGTTCACCATTTACGGATAAGTCATTTTATAATATATATGGCAATGTTCCATAAAAAAATAAGAATTGTCAATTTTGATTTAATGGTGACTTTAATGGCTAATTGTTAACATTTAGCATTTTAGAGCACATGCAGAGACATCGCAACTCTGTCTTGCGTCATAAGAAATTGCATTTTAAGACAGTTTGTCAATTTAACAGTTTGTCTTTGCACCCTGAGCATACTTCCAGATGCTCTAGACAGAAGAACAAATCCTATCATATAATATCCTAAGAATTTGCTGTTTATTATTAGCAGAAAGTCTGCTGTAGTCAACATTAGCCGAGAGTTTGCTGCATTTTATCTTTGCGTTCCTTCACTTTCATCATCTTTTTCAATTTCATTTTTTAATGTGAATTAAATACAAAACTGTAGTTCAAAGGCTTGAACTATTTGTCAGACACACTTACTGTGGATTAGTCTGAAAACTTGGAGATAACATTGTCTGAGTGCGTGTGAGTAATCTGTGTCTTTATACAAGTTTGTGTGTGTGTGTGTGTGTGCGTGCGTGCGTGCACCTACTGTATGTGCTGTATTTATAAGTGTTGTGGAGGTGCTGTATTATAATTCCATCCAGTTGCACTAAATCTTGCAGCTTCTCATTTGTGCTTGTCTGGTCATCATAACAGTTTTGCTGAAACTATTCTTAACCAACTCATGTATGGTAAAAATCATAAAGAATCTCTCTCACTCACTCTCTCACTCTCTCACTCTCTCACTCACTCACACACTCACACACTCACTCACACACACACACACACACACACACACACACACACACACACACACACACACACACACACACACACACACACACTGAAGCAGCTTAATGGTATGAAATTGTTGTGAAATATATTAAGTAAATTGCAAACACTCACATTTTTGTCAATTTTGGCTGATGTATAGCAAGCTCTGGGTGAAACACGTTTCTCTTTCTAACAGTTTTGGTTTAGAAACTTTCCATGACAACCTAATATTTCTAAAGACACTGAATATTTTTCTTTTCATTTTGTCCTGAATTACGAACTTTGCCTTTGCCATTGGCTAATCTCACAGGTCTGTCAGTGTGATGTTTTGTGATGTTTGCGAAACATGTTTTAATATATCAATTATTTGTGTGTGTGTGTGTGTGTGTGTGTGTGTGTGTGTGTGTGTGTGTGTGAGAATATAGGTCAGTCATTGTCTGACACACACCTCTTCTCAGCTGATAAGTAAGAATTGTCAGATTTATGGAATTACATCCACAAACCACAGTTGAGTTGTGACGAGTGTGTGACGTGTGTAATGTATATGCGTATATATCATTGTCAACTAGTTGTTCAGGCAGACATAGAAAACAGATTTGTGCATCCCTATTTTATCTGCTTTTAAGTATTTTCTATGCTTGTATTATACTTTTCCATTTATATTCTTTGTGTAGGCGGCGCTTCTTACCAAATTGACTTGCATTACTGGAAAATGTCCAAACAAGCAGCCAGAAATAGACAGAGTTTGTTTTACTAGACCTTTAATTGCAGAGCATCTCCTAACAAAATAAAAATGTGTATTCTAACTAACTTAAATGTATGACAAACCTATGGTTGGTTTAAAAACCTATCCTCCTAATAACTGATTAATGTGTCATTCAAATCAGGAATCAATTCTGTTTCTCTTTGTAATATATATCTATGTCTGACCCAATCTCTTGAATTAAGTTTATTTTGCTTTTTTCATTGACAGTTTTTTTTAATCAGTTTGGTAAAAAAATTAAATCTAGATATATTCTTTGAAAATTACAGAATTTCTTGTTTTAAGTATGTTTTTAGTATTTTTGTCTTATTTTCCTATAAAAATATCTGTCCATCCATTCTCCAAACCGCTTATCCTCTATAGTGTCACAGAGTCAGCGCAAGACAAAAAAACTGCAAAATATATTTTTTTTCCATGCTGTTTCATAAGGTGTGCAGTATTCTATATTGTTGGTGGGTTTGTACGAACACACACACACTCTCCATTAACTTTCTCTTACACTACTCCTCTCCCTCACCCACATTTTCTCTTTCTTCTTGGCCGTTGTGTTGGTTTATGAGCTTGGCATAAAATATGTTTCTAGGTCATGGCACTCCTTGCCAATGCAACATTTCCTGAAGGTTGTACCTATGTTGGATTAACGCTTAAGCCTAGGTGTCATCACAATACTTCTCATGCACTTTTCTTTACTTTGTCATTGGATATTGCATTAAACATGTTTGCTCTTAAGTTTGAACCGTTTACGCTGCAGTCTGAAGCAGGATTATTGACTGGACTAAGGTGGAGATCTACAGCTGATTTGTATGTAATTAGACTTGAGCTAAAATCGCTCTGATACACCCAAAATTCTCATCATTGCAGAGGTTGTCGTGAGAAACAAGTAGGCAGTTATTAAATGAGACATGAGTGTGTTGGTCTACTCTAGATGATGAACAGGTCTGCAGTGCTTCAACAGATTCAGGGGTGATAATGATGAAAATATCAGTTTTGGAAGCACATTCCATATTTTTGATGTGTCAAACTGATTCTACACCTTTCACTGTGAATGTAAGGGAGATCAGGGGCAATTGTAACCTTTTACTTTAAAAAGTAAGACTTACAGATTTATACAAATTATTTTAGCTGTCAGGAACAATATGTTTAAAGTAAAGGTCTGGGTGGGATTTTTCAGTTGTAATTATCTGAAATGTATATTTTAAATTAATATAATAATTTTAACATAATATTATAATCAGCTGATGAGTTTTCAGCTGTGTACTTTTGGATGATTTTTGATCACGAAGCACATAGCATGTGGTGTCTCTGCGGGCTTTGCTGAACTGTAATGTATCTGGAGAGGTGCCAATGTTTTATTCATTTGACAGAGAGGGAGCGAGAGCGTATCTAATTAATGTTGGTGGTCTTTTTTTAATTCATGCTTTTAAACAGAATTTGTAAATATTGTTTAATTTTAACACTTTAAAAATGTCACTAATTTGAACTTTTTTGTTGATTATATACAATACAGTTTGCAGCTTTATGAAGAGGGAATGAACAAATGCTCTGCTTTTGTGATATTTTCTTTGTTTATTATTGTTAAATAATAAAACAAAAAAACTTTGTGATTTGTGCCAGGTATTAAATGGTTCACCCAAAAATTTCAATGTTGTCATCCGTCCTTCGGATGAGACGTTAAACCGAGGTCCTGACTCTCTGTGGTCATTAAAAATCCCAGGATGTCTTTCGAAAGAGTAGGGGTGTAACCCCGGCATCCTGGCCAAATTTGCCCCTAGTGGCCTCTGTCTATCATGGCCTCCTAATCACCCCTATATATATACATATATACTAATTGGCTTCATCACTCTGTCTCCTCTCCACCAGTAAGCTGGTGTGTGGTGAGCGTACTGGCGCACTATGGCTGCCGTCGCATCATCCAGGTGGATGCTGCACATTGGTGGTGGTTGAGGAGATTCCCCCCATCTATGTAAAGCGCTTTGAGTGTCTAGAAAAGCGCTATATAAATGTAATGAATTATTATTATTATTATTATCATTACTCATCATCAAGTTGTTCCAAACCTGTATGGGTTTCTTTGTTCTGTTGACCACAAAATAACTTATTTTAAAGAATGTTGGTAACCAGACAGGTGATGGGCACCATTGACTTCCATATATATTTTTCCTACTATGGAAGTCAATGGATACCATTAAATGATGACAACATTTACATTTTTAGGTGAACTATTTAAGGTGCATTAAAGGTCTAGTAAGTGATTTCTGAGAAAAGCTGTTGAAAGTGGATTGGACTGAGCATCAAAACACACTTGTAGCCAATCAGCAGTAAGGGGCGTATACACTGATGAGAGGGGAGGTGCCTGTGCTGCATAGCGTTAGTAAATTTGGGGGTGGAGCTTTATGTGGTGGTGTTTATTAGTAGTGTTTTCCTTTTTGGATAGGGGGGTGTTTGTTTTGCTGATTTCAAATATCAATTGCGTTTCTCAGAAATTGCTTACTGCACCTTTAAAGAAGGGGTGCCGATTTTCAACCAGCAGTTACTATATCAGTATTAGGGCTGTCACTTTTGTGAAAAAATCCTGTTCGATTTTTGAGACATAAGTGTTGATTGAATCGATTGTAAAAATCGATTTTCCATGTCTAAAGACGTTTCCATTTTCAACACTAAATATAGGCAAATCAACGGACAACTAACAGGCATTATTAGAACGAGCGTAAAGAGGGCGCTTGAGACGCGCACAAGTCAGAAATATTTCTGATGATTTATTGGCGTGAACTTTCGTGCAGAATGACAAACAGGAGTGCAACCGTCAGGGATTGAAATTAACACCCGCCAAAATGAACTTTGGCGGGTAACGCTGTCAAATCACGAGTGTTTCTAAGTTTACTCACTTTGCTGGGGAAGTTCGTGTAGCCAAAGCTGCGCGGATTTAGCGCAAATACGCAACTCGTGAGTCCTCTTGATATATTAAATACAGCGTATTGCGCAGAACCTGTGCATTTCTGGCTTGCTTGAACACACACGTCACTAAGCAACAAATAACGGCGCGCTTGTTCACTTGCATTGAAGTATTGCGAATATTAAAAAGCATTTGGTTAACAGAAAAGACATTGTTATTTTCCAATATCCTAACTTACATGTTCTGTGTACTCTATTGATCTGTCCACCTAAAACAGATTTTTGGTTTAAAAAAAGAAAGAAAAGAAAAAAGGACGTTAAAATCGATTCCCTATTTTCGTTTTCGAAACTTGTGTTGGTTGGTCCGATCGATTGTGCAATCGATGTTTGAACGTAAAGTGACAGTCCTAATCAGTATATTCTCCATGTTACCTGCACCGTGATCTGCTGAATTATGTATTTTAGTTGGCATGTTGAGGATCACATGACCACCCTGGTGGTACTTAAGCCCGGGACACACCAAGCCAGCATCAAAGAACTAGCGGCGATGAAAGCGAACTGTGTTGTCGCCTCTCATCGACTGCGTCTCTGCCAAAAAGCGCACTTGAACACACCAAAATGACTAAAGGCGACTGTCAACAAGTATATGCGTTCTGCGCCTGTGTGTAAGTAAATATCTGTCTATATCAGCAGGTATCAAAGTCAATTTTCGTCATTCAAAAAGGGAAACCGAACTAGTACTGTAGATATACAAACTTTAAACAAAGCAGCACTTGCTTACCATTTTGAATATCATTCATGCTGATCTTTCCAGTTGGCTCATGTTATTATGAAAATATTCGTGCATTAGAATGCTCAGATAAGATGACATAAATTTATAACAGCTTCTGTCTGTACTGTTTTGACTTTGACTTTGCTTGCTTTCATCACTTTTATTCTTGTGCACTGACTCATTCGCTAAGCTGAACAGCCAATCAGAGTTCTCTCACCGACGTCCCGACACCTATACAACATGCTGAATTGACCCCAAACCGAAAAAACGAACCCGTCCCACGCTCAAAAACGGCCCAAAGTTGCCCGACCGTCAGCTTGGCGTGTCCCAGCCTTTAACAATACCAGACAAGCTGCTGAATAATTGAATCAGGATAAAAACTATCATACACTGTAAAAAAAAAAAAAGTTGAGAAAACTTAAAAGTTTAAGGCAACCAGCTGCAGGACGTTTTTGAGTTTTCTCAACTTAGGGTCATTAGTTGTACAAACTTTTTTTTATGTTAAATAGTTGAATAAACTTTAAAAAACGAATTTGTCAAACAAAATGTAAGTTGGATATTTTAAAGTGTAAATACAGCCAAAAAAAACCTGCAAATTAAAACACCCGTTTTGTTTTCCTCCACAGGGTCTTCTGTTTCCACCACTAACTTCATGGAGAGAGAACGAAGTTCTGCAAGTGGACATTAGCAATTTTTGGCTGGATATCGATTGACGATATCTTGATGAAAAGCCAGTTTTTGGCATTCAAAGACTGGCTAGCCGTAAGAACATAACTTCAGCGTCTATCGGCTGCCAATCATCAGTGGGGTAACACCGGCGAGCCATCTGAGATTTGGGAGTAGTGGCTAACCACTAGCATTAGGTGGTTAGCTTGTGGCGTCTATTAGAAATTCTGTGGGTGTTTTAAGTGTAGAAAACGCGAATGGGACACGCCAGCCTTCACAGACGGCCTGAATGGGAGAAGGAGTGAGCATGGACAACCTTTCGGAGTTTGGAGGCCTTTGTCCGTCCAGCCGAAGGGAATGGGAGTGAGTCCACACTAATGTCACAATATGCTTGTCCTTTTTGTCCATTTATAATTAATTTGCTATTTTATATTGTTCTGTGAGATGTTGAGGGTGCCAAATAGGAATTCTAAATAGAAAACCTTTTCCTCTGCTTGCAGCACAAGCAGCTGTGTGGATGATTTAATGGACGAAGATGAGAAGGACAGAGCAAAAAGGTCTGTGTGTGTTTTGCTCTTTATCGTGTTAGTACACATTATTGTGTGATGATGGTGAATAATAAAATCCCACAATTAGACTGTAAACCTGCAAACTTTAATTGTGCCCAGAGACGTTTAAGAAATCACACCTTTAAAAGCTCTTCACACTTTCACTCAATACAGTAGATCTTACTTGTGAAAGAGTGTCTAGGGCTGATAAAGAGAGAGAAATAGAGTACTGAAAATGGAGATATTGGATAGGGTTGAAAGAGTCTTTTTTAATGGGAGAAGGCATTATTATTATTATTAAATATGGGAAAATGTTTTTCTAAAACAAACTTATAAGAAAAAAAAAAACTCACTATGTGTTTGTCAGTTTGCATGACATTGTGCACAGGTGTTTCCAATTTGACTTATGTCATGTTGCAACTGTATAAACCATTAGCTGGAGGCCTAAAATCATTATCCTCAGTTGTAATTGGAATGATATTGTAAAATTGTTGAAGTTGTATATAAGAGATACGAATGCGTAGAACAGAAATGTTTGTAATTCTCTACAGTTATCTGAGATCCTCATGAGAAAGCATACACATACACCCTCATCACCACATACAGACATTTTCTTTTTGACTCGTAGTTTCAGAACAGAACTGTCAGTAAAATTACGCCAGAAGATTTTCTTTTCTTTTATTTGTGCGTAGTCAGCATGTGTACATTCATTTTTAATTAATGTATTTTCTTACATGCAAACCAATACGCACAGACATACACAAACATTCTCTCTTCCATCTCTAATTGTCTGAAGTAATGTGAGTGTCATCTCTTGCCCATCTCTCTGCAGGGCGTCCCGTAATAAATCAGAGAAGAAGAGGAGAGACCAGTTCAATGTTCTCATTAAAGAGCTGTGTACTATGCTGCAGGGTCAAGGTCACCCCCGCAAGATGGACAAATCCACCATCCTGCAGAGGACCATTGACTTCCTGCAGAAACAGAAAGGTCAGGGAAAAATCATGTTCAAATATTCAGAGTTGCTCCCTGTCTATGGAAAAAAAAAGAAAAAAGTAGTTTGATGGAAATTTATGCTGGTGTTTCATTCCTATTTCCTTCATTTGTTATGAATTATTTCTTTTTTTCTTTTCTTTTTTTTTTGATATTTAAGAAAATGTAGTCAAAAAAGCCGAATGATACCCAACTCAAACCATGGCAGCATTCTGCAATAAATATGTTCTATTTAATAAAACATCATGTTTATATGTGTGTATTAAATACATTTATTGTAAATGTCTAATTATTATCATCCAGGACAAATATTTGTATATATTTGAACATTTTTAATTTATAAATAATTCATTTATTTAGCTGTCACTCACTGTGTCATACTCAATATGAGCCAGTCTCCACCTCTAAGTGAAACTGCACCTGGCACAAAAACATGAAGATGTAAATCAGGATTTTGTTCCTCCTTTTTGTGTATGGAAGGAATATTACGCATATGTGTGGCTGCGTGGAGTTCTGGTGTAAAAAATGCTTAAGGCATTCAGGTAAACTTGACTTTCCAGAGAGGTAAACCTCAAAGAGTCACAGATGCTTGTTTTGGGAGACGGTTGGATTTGTTTTGAATCTCTCCACCTCACACCAGTGATGATCATTTTATCATTGCCACAATTGATTTAAAACATTGACTTTTGTTTACGCACATTTGGTGAGTATTAATTTAAAAGAACAGAATACTTTTTACTTTATTTTTGCATTTGGTGGGAGGAGCAAACTGCTGCAAGCTCCTGGGGTTGTCACTACCAACACCTTTGAGTGCCAGGAGCTGCCCTGTGATGGGCCCGGTTCCATTTCCTGTCTGAATCCAGGGCACAGCTGTCAGGCCGTCGGCACAACGTTTACTGGCAGCAGATTTCACTGCTCCTATAAACAGTTCTAGTGCTATTTCCAACTTCCCCCAATCTCAGACTTCCTTACTGCCTGATTTGAATTTCTTTGGATTTGTATCCGTTCCATCCAAATTTTGTTAGTTCACACATTCCCTTTCTCAGAATTCCATAATCATGTTCTTACAGAATTCCTAAAAATGTTCTTCCTGCTGTTTGGTGTTTTCCAGAGATCACAGCACAAACAGAATCTTGTGAGGTCCGGCAGGACTGGAAGCCTTCTTTCCTCAGCAATGAGGAATTCACCCAGTTAATGTTGGAGGTAAAGCATCATATCTGCCTCATTCACCTGCAGTTTGTCTGTAGTCTTGTGGGAATATTCCAATCTTCAGCTGTATTTCTTAAGCACCATGCTGTCAACACATCATGTATTTTGCTAGCCTATGAGATGCCTTATAGCACTGCTTCAGGCTCAACTGTGTTGTCTCCTTGAATTAAACGCATTTTACAAATAAAGGAAAATGTTTAACTTTAATCATGTATAGTAGCAGAAATACATGAAGTGAATATACAGAGTCAGCCTGAACTGCAAACAGCATTCCTAGAGCCTGAAAACCGGATGTTGCGCTTTGTCTGGGGCATTTTTGAATTATCCCCAGAGTTTCCTGCATTAAGGAAACATTCACACATGAACACTTCCTTTTAAAAACAACCTCAGGCTCTTGTCAGTTCCCACTCTCAGACTTTCCAATGTACAAGTACAGTGAATCATGCCTATGAAAGCAGTGCCACGTGAAGATGTTATGAGTTGGGGAATCCTTTGTTTATTTCTTGTTACATTAAGAAAACAATGAAAAAATATTGTGCAACTTCAAGAGCCTGATTGTCAACAATCTGCAGCTACAAAGGCTTTTCTTAACCAGAGTTCTCAGCTTTGAGGAAATCATTTCTAGATGAATAAATTGTCTTGCACGTTAATTTGATTCGAATTGAATACCCATGCGTTATTTTGTGTGGGGACAAAACCAACATTCAAAGTTCAGCTTAGTCATTCACACTGAATAATGACTGAATGATGACTCAGTAATGACAGAATTTTTATTTTTGGATGAACTATTTCTCAAATAACTGAGGGAAAACTGTCATCAGTATATTATGAGAATTTATGCTGATTCAGAATGTAATTTTTTGTGTGATGGCAGGCTTTGGATGGTTTCCTAATAGCGCTTACCACAGATGGGAACATCATATATGTATCTGACAGTGTCTCGTCTCTCATTGGCCATCTGCCGGTAAGTGATTGGGTAGGGTCCAATGGGATTTATAGAGAACTTGATTTGGATAATAATAATTCGTTACATTTATATAGCGCTTTTTCTGGGACCTCAAAGCGCTTTACATGAAAGGGGGAATCTCCTCAACAACCACCAATGTGGATGATGCGACGGCAGCCATATTGCGCCAGTACGCCCACCACACACCAGCTTACTGGTGGAGAGGAGACCGTGATGAAGCCAATCAGTATATGGGGATGATTAGGAGGCCATGATGGACAGTGGCTAAGGGGCAAATTTGGCCAGGATGCCGGGGTTACACCCCTACTCTTTTTCGAAGGACATCCAGGGATTTTTAATGACCACAGAGGGTCAGGGCCTCGGTTTAACGTCTCATCCGAAGGTTGGATGAACTCATTACCTCTGAGAATAAAACCCTGTTTTATTATGACTAAGCAAACTCATGCTATTTTTAGTTAAGACAGCCCACACACAGCAGGTTTTCTGTAAGCTGTTGACAACAGTCCTTAGGAAATGCTGCAGATTTTTATTAGACGTTCAGAACTGTATTTGTACATTATGTACATTATGGCCAAGTGCTTTGGCTTATTGCCAGTCAAGTGGTTTAACTTATTACAGAAACAAACAAACATTTTTAATAAACCTGAATCGATGCACCTCTCTTCTTAACTCTGCAAATGTGTCAAAATCCATTCAGAGTGTGATCACATGCTGCCAGTCTAATGAGATTTGCTTCCAAACTTTACTGTTAGTTCAGTTCCTGCTGTGTGTCGGTCACAAATGCGGTTTGATAATAGTGATGATGATTAGTTCCATCACTGTCAAAGCCATAACCTTTGGCCTCATTAAGCAGAGAGGTGGGCTTAGCAGACTCTTGTTATTTGGGAATCAAACACGCTGAACTCAGGTGGAACTGAGGTCATGTGTGGCAATTATGGATCTACACAGATTGTGCTAATACTCTTATGATTTTGTTGAGATGGTGCCAGTTCCTGTTACAGCAGAATGCTGGTTCAAGCAACAAGGCAGCTTTAGTGTTGTTTATAAAATATTATTGTATTTATTATTATTTTGAATTTAGTTTTTCGTAATTGTATATGCTTTTATTAGCTTCTCTTTTCTTTTTCTATATAGCTTGAATTTAGTTTTATTTGAGTTTTAGTTTAAGGAATTATACTTGCACTTAAACTTCTTCATTTAAATTAGTTGCCAAGGCAACATTTTCACATTTTCATTTTAAGTTTTTCATGTAATATATTATTTATTTCAACTTTATTTTGAATTACCAAACATGTTTTTTTAATAGGTTTAGGGCCAATTTTATTAACAGCTTGCCCAGCACAAACCTTCTTTTTCCGTTAAATTGGTGGTGGTTGAGGAGATTCCCCCCTTCTATGTAAAGCGCTTTGAGTGCTGAGAAAAGTGCTATATCAATTTAATGAATTATTATTAAAAATGTAAGTATTTTTTTGCGGTTGACCTTATTGCATATGCATTTGTAGGAGTTTTATGGGAGGAGAGTATTTAAATTAATCACACAACGTGATTTACTAAGGTTTTCACTAGTCAATTTACTGGTATTTGCACCATTATTTAACGCCCAAAAAAGCATTCTAAACCAGATGCTAATTTGCGCTGCTCTTGGTAGATTGCGCTGGTCATTATAAACACGATCCGGCTGCATCTGTGTTCTTTAACTTCCACTCCCATCTGCGCTTTTTTGGAATTGCACCCTCATGCTAATTTGCCCTGTTTAGTAAATCTGGCCCTCAGTATTAGTTAACAATAACAACACTCACTACCACAAGCTGATGATGCTGTAGGACCTATCTTTTGAATTTCGTGGATAGCAAATTATTAATACAATTAATAATAATGAATAATTATTCAAAATTAAATTTCTTGTGAAATCATGTTATACATAATTGCTTAGTATTGTGGGAAATGTAGTGCATTGTGTAGCACTGATGGAAGCGAGCTGGGAGTGACGTTGCTATGGATACTGCTGTGTCTCAGTCAGATATGGTGGACCAGAACATTTTGAACTTCCTGCCAGAGCGAGAGCACGGAGAGGTGTATAAACTTCTTTCATCACACATGCTCTTGACGGAGCCTTCTGCTGTGGACCTACACAACAGCAGTGAGTGTATATAAACACACACACATACACATAGGCCATCACACACCTGAAAACATAGATGCAATATGCTTTAAGAGCGTGCCGTCTTATTGCCTGGATGTAGTGTGCTCTATGATTACACTCAAGGCTAATTATAGAGGCTCTGCGTGTGCAGTGTAACACAGATTATCTGTTACAACACCCTGATAATCCCGCATACAGCTCTTACCCTGACCCCAATCCCTGAGAGAGACACACACACACTGAGAGATACTGGTAGAAAAAATAGTCACTGTTGACTTTCTGATCTCATTCGATCACCAGAACCACCGCTGTTTTACTGGTCACACTCGCTTGGGAGCAAAACGAACACACACTCACACACTGTTGGTCTGTCAGGTCATTGAACTCTATTTTAGGATAATCATCAAAGTCACACTTAGGCCACAGTCATAATAGAACATTAACCTCAACCTTGTGGGTTTGTCTGACAAACTGAATTGCTGTTACATCAGCTGCTAACAGTCTCTTTCCTCTCCCTGTGCACACTTTCTTTCTTTCAGATGAGACACACGTCGAGTTCTGCTGTCATTTAGCGAGGGGGAACGTTGACCCGAAAGAACCGCCCACATATGAATATGTCAAATTTGTTGGAGATTTCAAGTTTCATAATAATGGTGGGTTTTTATTTTTTTTCACATCTCCCAGATAATATAGTTATAATATAGTTCTATTTCTGTTTATTACTTGATTTGAGAAGTAAACTTTAGATGTGTTAGTGACCAATTGGAGTGAGAATGCATTTGTGTTTCTTCCTGTGTATTTGGTTGAGGAAGAGATTTAATGAGGAGGATGATTTGCCTATGTTGGAACTATTTGTCTGTCTCCTGATTTACATGGAGAATGTCATTATGAGGTCACATTTTTACTAAAAGGGAATGTGAAAATGAGAAGAAGACAAGAAAACATTTAAGCCACGACCAGAACAATGCTAGTCCTCTCTAAACATTTTTTACTTTCTTATTTAAGAAGTATAAAGTTCAAGTACAATATTATAACCCTTACTTGAAACATAACTTTTAAGAATAATATATATATTTATATAAAAGACACATTTTACATTGAAATATAATAAAATATAATAATATTTTAGTCGTCTTTATTATATACTTAGTATACTTTGTTTTTTTATTTTTTTAAGAATCAAGATTTGTATTCATCAAATTCACATCTGTGGCCAGTTGCATAAACTGCTTAGACTAGTTTTACAAGTTAGTCATCTAATATTTTTCTTCAAGACTGGTCATGAATTTTAAAAGTCAGTTACATAAAAATGTAGATTGGTCTCATTTGAATCTGAAAGGTAAGACTGATTACCCCTAACTAATTGCTACTGTAGTTGGTCAGACTAGCTCTTAAAGCACAGGCTTAACATAGTGGCTATGGTTATGCAATTGTGTAAAAATAGTATATAAATAGGGAGATATACATAATCAAAATTATTAATAATAATACAAAATAGTAATAAAAAAGTCTAAAAATAGAAATAAAAAACACATTTTAAATTCATTCACTGCCATTCACTAGAAGTTGGTGTAATATACATAACATATACCTTGTGCTAAGTTTAATACTTAATCTCTGAAATCTTATCATTGTGGGTGTTTTTTAAACAGAACATGATGTTTTTCTGTGTCGCAGTGCCTCTGTCTACATGTAACGGTTATGAGCTGGCGTTCCCGCGCACACTGCAGTCTTCACTAGAGGAGCAGATCTGTCTCATAGCCACAGTGAGACTCGTGACCCCTCAGTTTCTGAAGGTAACAGTGCACAGAATCAATATTACACTCACTACTTACATTCATCCATACGTCAAAAGAAGGACAGACTTAGTGTGTGTGTTTATGTGTCATAGGATATGTGCAACATGGAGGATGTGTGTGATGAATTCACATCAAGACACAGTCTGGAATGGAAATTTCTCTTCTTAGATCACAGGTGAGTCAAATGCCGCTCAATTATGCAAACGACTCTGATGTTGTGGTTCTGCATGGTCTGTTGTACTGCACTCCGTTAGGTCCATTTCGTAGGTTCATTCGTGACTCTTTCTGATTGTCATTTGGTTAATTCATTCATCAGTCGCTGACCCACTTACATCTGCTATTTCAGACTTTCCACTGTCCCACGCACGGCTGCGAGGGCCAGGGATGTCATCAGATGTGCGTGTGCTTGAATCAATTCTCACACTCCTATTTTAATGTTATGTTTTTATTCAGCTGTGGCCATTCATAAATTTCAGGATAGAGACTATTTACTCAGGAGGCTTTTCTGACCCCCAGAGAGTTACATAACCGTGTGTGTGTGTGAGTACTGGATGTCCTGTTCCCCACAGAGCTATAATTGGACATTCGAGCTGTCTCGTCAAACTCTCTCTTTAAAGGGGAAGTGTGCAATTTCAGCATAAACAAAAATAATGTGGTTTTCAAACAGGTTTCCTAAACACTCCCTGCATTTTCTATTGGTCAGTCATGCAGATAGTCCCGTCTGCCCCCAAACTCACACAATTGGTTGAGCCAGTGTTGCTGTGGTCCAGATTGTCAAACAAACAGAGTGTTTACTTTGGGGAATTTATAAAACTTATAACACACACACAAAAGATTTGCACTTTGATAATATTTTTGAAAGATTTTTCTTGTGCACCAAATCAGCATATCATCATGTGTCTGAAAATTCTGCTTTGCCATCACTGGAATACATTTAATTTGAAAATATTTTAAACCAGAAAACCATTATATGAAATTGTAATATTTCACAATATTACTGTTTTACTGTAATTCTGGTCAAATAAAAATCTTGCTGACACTTCACAGTTAAGCTTACATGCCTCTTTATTTACAAACACATACAAGACTCAGGCAGGCTATGGACACCAAGCTCTTGCTTTATCAGTGGTTTCCATGGCGATGAGTGTTTGCAGGCTCCTCTGAGCCCTCATGTTTCATACCTTTAGTCTCGAGGGTAAATGCTCAGCCGTTTTTAATGGGTCTAAAAGGACATACGATTTGACTTCTTGTTTTGTAAATTGGGCCTATGCTTGGAATTGTGCATGTGCTGGTAGCAGATAGTATGTACTGAAGGTGTGTGTGTTCGCAGGGCCTCTCCTATCATCGGCTACCTACCGTTTGAGGTTTTGGGGACCTCTGGTTACGACTACTACCATGTGGATGACCTGGAGCTGATTGCTCAGTGTCATAAACAATGTGAGTGTTATCTCAAAGTCTCCCTCTCTCTCTCCCTCTCTCTCGCTCTCGCTCTCTTCTAAAACTAGGTCAGTGTACTGGCTTGGAAATTTTGTGCTGTTTGTGTGAATCACAGAGGAGCTGAAAATGCTCCCACCAGGAAAGATGAAAGACCTTGTAAGAGGCTCTCAAATCTTTTTTAGAGACTACTGATCTTGAGAGTTTGTGTGCATGCATGTGTGTATTGCAGTGATGCAATTTGGGAAAGGAAAATCCTGTTACTATCGCTTCCTGACTAAAGGGCAGCAGTGGATCTGGCTACAGACACACTATTACATCACATACCACCAGTGGAACTCCAAACCAGAGTTTATCGTCTGTACACACAACGTGGTCAGGTAAAACACACAACCATAATTCATACATGTATATTGGAAAGCAAAGCCTTATTTATTGACCTCTCATGCACCTTAAGATACCAAATAGCTTGTCTCGACTTGACGTGTCTTGATTATATTCTATTTTTATTTATTCTTTATATATATCATTGGAATTAATTCATTTGAAATTTGTTGTTCTTTGTCATTTTAATGTTTGTCGGAATTGTAGTTTTTAATATGCTTGTCACAGAGAATTTCGTTGTGACTCTGTTACAATGACAATAAAGAAGTCTAAGTCACACACTGGAAAGTACGCACACTCAATTTTATATGTGTATAAACAAAAACGCTTCACTCACACAAGCATATTAAGGCGTTTTGAAATATTTTAGGATTAATAATATTTGTAGCATGGATATGTGTTAAAATCCCCGTTCATAGCTTCAAAAAATAAAATCCACGTAGTTAAAAGGGTTATCAGCTCAATTCATTTAATCTGTTTTACAATGTCTATTATCTTTTAGCCTCAGTTTCCATCTAGTGGTTAGTTTGTGTTACTACATATTTTGCCTTCAAAATTGACCCTATTCTCAGAAAGGCACCACATTACAGGGTCATTTTACAGCAGTGGTTCTCAACCACTTGGTGGTAATCAGAAAACTTCAAAAGGGTCCTCAAAATGACTTTAAATGTAAAAAAGAAAAAAAAGAAAGCAACTACAAATCAAGTTATTTTATTTTTTTTTGTCTTTGATGAACCAGTATTGCTACAGAAATCCTGGATATCTGAGGAACACTCATTTTGAAAGTGTGATTTCTAAATATTTCTTGAAATTTTAAATTAATAAAATCTTACAACTCTATGGGCATTTTTCTAAAGAATAATTTTTTTTTTTAGTAATGACAAGTTCTAGAATATTTTATTGGGTAGAAATTGTAAGTATATTTTATGTATTAAAAAAATCTATCCAGTAAGTTACAAATAACTGAAAAAGGGGCCCTCAAAAATTGTTGTGGGCATAGGGAGTGATGATGTCTGGATGCAGCTCAATGTGACACAACAAATTCCCGACAGTAAACTGAAGCCTCGTTCTATTTCTGACATACTTCAAGTGTTCATGCTACATCTGACACAAAGAACAAATGGATTTGCAACGGTCGCTTTGTCGCGTCCAGCGTTGACAGCCTCAAGCTGTTGCGGCGCAGGTGTAAACACAGTGTTGGAGTCAAAAAGGTTGAGAACCACTGGTCTACAGCTTTTCACAGCTTGGATTTACAAGTTGAAAGAATGAAAGGAAAAACAAAACACTTTGTCTCTCTCTCAAGTTATGCTGAAGTCCGAGCGGAGAGAAGGAGAGAGTTTGGATTGGAGGAAAGCTCATCTGAAATGGCCACATCCTCAGTCAAGGTACTACACACACACACACACATATACTGCTTCATTGTTTGCATTCCTATTTGTTTATGTGAATAGTTATGCGAATGAGTTTTGTCTGTATAGGGGCAGGAGGTGTTTTTGGACATGTGTCCTCCTTTGAAAAAAACACGGGACAGAATCAACAGCGCTCGATCAGTGTCATCACAAAGCTCGAGAAAATCATCACACACAGCACTGTCCGACTCTGCATGTAAGCACAAACACGAACCTCTGCGAACACTTCTGCCCTTATGAGGTGTACATGTGCATAAGAGGGTCATGTGAATGTAAGCCTGTGTGTGTCTGTGTCCATAGCGAACTCATCCGTGAGGTACACTGAAGCATGCACGTCGTCACGGCAGTCTGCTTCCATTGGTCCTGAGAAGAGCTCCAGCAGAATGCCACAAAGCGGATCAAAGGTACAAACTTGCACCTCATCGTCATCTTCATTATCATTTATATGTGCAGTAATCTGGTGGGGATCTGCAGTGATCTTTTTAGGACACAAGCACCAATGGTGCAAGGACCCTATAAGAACTCTGTTTATTTATTTTTTTATTTTTATAGCAACAGTTTACAATTTCATAAATCAACAGGGTATGACATATAGGCTAACTTTCACTTAAAGTCTGTAAAAACACTAGTAATTTAATAAGACTTTGAAGCCATTGTGAATTTTTCATACTGTACATTATAATGTTGTGATTTAATAAACATTTATTTAGTTTTTTTGTTTTATTTTTAATTAACTCAACAGAAAGGTGTTTGCAGATAGAATTCAACAGGTGAGGGTGTGTAGATTAGACAGGCAGATGGATGATGACCTTAGATCTGTATCATAAGGTCATTAGTTTGTCTCATCAGATGTTTAATAACACATAAAAGTCCCCACCAATATCAAGGTGAGTTATGAAGGACACGGACATGAGAAAAGCAGAATTCATCCAAGTAACCAACTGTACCAAAAATGTTCTATTAAACAATACACATTACTAAATATTTTTAAAAACTACATACAACTGCAGCTCATACTCTGAAAAGTATCGTGACACTACTCTTGGCTGTAACATATTTATAGTTTTAATTTTTGTCATTCAACATGGTTACATTGCTAATAGTTAGCAATACAATTTTGCAACATTCTTTCAAAATCTACCCCAAAACATGTATAAACATCATAAGATGTATAACTAGGGACTCCTTAAAACCACTTTGAATACTTTTATGGCTCTGTCCACTACTGTTTAAAAGTTTAGGAGTGGCAAGATTTTTTAGTGGTTTTGAAAGAAGTCTCTTAATCTCATCATTCATTTAAAAAAAAAATTATAAATAAAAAAATGACAATAATTTACAATAAAACTGTAATGTTATTACTATTTAAATTACTGTTTATTTTAAAAAGCCATATTTTCAGCATCATTACTCCAGTCTTTAGTGTCACATGATCCTTCAGAAATCATTCAAGTATTCTTATTCGTTGCTCAAGAAACATTTCTTGTTGTTATTAATGATGAAACACTATTTTTTTGTGATTATTGTATTCATAATTCCTTGATGAATAGAAAGGAAACAAACTGTTTATTTGAAATATAAGTTTATTTATCAAAAATCTTACTGACCCCTACTTTTTGCACAGTATTGTTTGTGTTGTTATTACCAGTCTGTGTGTGTATCTGAATGTTTTGTGTGTGTTTGTTTTAGACCCTGATTCAGAGGCAGAGCTCCTCAGAGGCCACCTCACTCTCCCCCTCCTGCAGTCAGCAATCCTCCATGGTCAGTATTCTCTCTCTTTCTCTTCTATTCCTTCCTCTCTGTCTTTCTCTCCATGTTTAAGTATAGCTATAGTTTAGTGTTTTTATTTTCATTTTACCAAATACTGTGTAACGGTGCCAAATCTAGATCCTTGTTCCCTGCAGAAATTTTATTTGTTAAAAATTCTGGCCATTGCAGATAACAGTGGCAAAAAAAAAAAAAAACCTGAACCAATTTGTTTTAGATTCTAAAATAGCTTTTAAACATGTTATGGAATAATGTTGTCCGTTAAGTCTTCATTTGGCTTAGTGGAACCAACAGCTGCCTGGTTTTGAGAGAAGTTCACAGTTTTGAAAAGGTGGCAAAGGGGTTATATGTTCCTGCTGAGTCTTTTTGTGTGTTCTCAATGTTCTGTGTCCATGTGGGTTGCAGACACAATCTCTGTACGGTTTCCAGGAGCCTCAGTTAGGCGTCATGCATCAGCTGAAAGAGCAGCTAGAGGAGCGGACACGCATCCTACAGGCCGACATCAAGACACAACAACAAGAGCTGCACGACATTAAAGAGAAACTACAGCTCGCCAACCTACAGGTGCGCACACATAATCATAGACTTGCAGTATTATATTTATTTGTGCAAATTTGGGTCAGATAAAAGACACCAAAAATAGAAAATGCGATGTTAAAAAGAGGAAGAAATACACTAATTTTAACTAATAGAACCAAAAAATCAGTAGTTAATGCATTTACTAAAATTAAATGACAATGAACAATTAATTTGTTACAGTATTAATCTTTGTTAATATTAGTTAATAACAGCTGGTCATTGTTAGTTCATGTCAGCTCAGTTCCATTTAATAATATTAACAGATACAACTTTTGGTTTTAATAACGTATTAGTAAATGTTTAAATGAACATTAACTAAGATTAATAGATGCTTTAGAATTATTTTTCCTTGTTAACTAAAGTAGTTAACAAATATTAACAAACGGAACCTTATTGTAAAGTGTTACACATTTTATTATAATTAAAATAATTATATTATTATATAATAACTGTTCTCTATTTTAATATATTGTAAAATGTAATTTATTTCTGAGGTGGCAAAGTTGTATTTTCAGCATCATTCCTCCAGTCTTCAGTGTCACATGATCCTTCAGAAATCATTCTAATGTGCTGATTTGGTCCTCAAGAAACATTTCTTATTATTATCAATGTTGAAAACAGTTTTGCTGCTTAATATTTTTGTGGAAACTGAAAACTTTTTTAGGATTCTTTTATAAATAGAAAGTTCAAAGTTTGAAATTATACATTATAAATGTCTTCACTGTTACTTTTGATCAGTTTAATGCATCCTTGCTGAATGAATGTATACATTTTTTTCTTTAAAAAAACTAACTTGCTGACCACAAACATTTGAAAAGTACTGTACAGTAGATATACAATATTCCTGCTCTGTAGAAAAAACTGCTACTGTATTCAGAGACAAAGTTATTGTATTGGAAGTCTTACTTTATTTATTATTAGAACTAAAGTGTTCTGATTCTGAACAGTGTGTTTGGATCGCTGTTTTGCAGATGTTTCTCCAGCAGCCGATACAGGGAGAGTTTGCCGGTTCTGGTTCACAGTCGCAGGGTCCAGGCAGGCCAGCCCAACACAACACACACCCCAAACCTCAACACTGTGCTTCACATTCATCACACACACTGCTCAGAGAACAACCCATAAGCTCATCTGCTCAGGTACACTTCACACAACACGCACACATTACTCACTCACAGACTTGTGACACACACTGATGGTTGTCTTGTGTTTATGTGTGTTTAGGGGCAGCAGAGACTGGTTCAGACTGGACACATGCAGGCCGTCAGTGTTCCAATGCAGACACACACCAGTCTCACCACACCCTTTTACAGCAACCCAATGATGTTCTCCCCCAACCATGGACACAGAACCCTACATGACACACACTGCCAAAGAAACACACACACCGACTACAGCCAGGATGGACAGCTACGGTAACAACACACACCTTAACACATAGAAAAACACAGTTTACTGTGGCTGAAGTACATTGTAAAGGCTTGTTTGTATCAAAACAGCTGGTCAGTTTGAACATTTAGTGTGATAAGCATTTTAATTTGAATCAACGTCTGTTAATGTGTCTGTTCAGACAGACATGAGCAATCACATGCTGTCAATGCAACACGTTTTTTGTTTTTTTGTTTTACAGAGAGTTCTAATCTGTTTTTCATTGTACAGCAAATAAAACTGTGATTGGCTGCTGTTACATAAAACTACAATTGGTGGGGCTCACATACATTTTTCACATATAAGGGATATTTTTCACATATGAATAGCAGAGAAAGAACCTGGAACTCTTGCATTTTCATTCAACCCGTCTGCCATTGTTTATGCATTGGTCTGAACAGACAAATCGTATATGAAAATCAGACCAAATTTGTGTTCAAACATTGGAGTTGCTTCTTGTCTTTTATAATATTCCAGCTGTAATACTCTCAATTCAAATGGATCAAATAAGGTAGACATTTATACTCTGGAAATTATGTTCTAGAGATCAGAAGAAAAACCTTTAGGCTAAAACATTATCTCTGGTTGAAAAGGCAGTTATGGGGTTATGACATGGACTTTTAAAAATTATTTTAATATGTTCCTTGAGGTTCATTTATAAAGTTTTTTTGCACAAAACAACAAATATATATGTGGGAAATCTTATTTGGAAATTTTTCCACCTTCATTCTGGCCCTCTTTCTGTAATGATTCGTTTTAAAGGGCAGCTCCTTTAAAACTTGTCTGTAAACGGCCACTGTTATGATTGGCTTACTCAACAGTATCAATGCCCACTCAATATTGCTCTTGAGTAAGTGTTTTGAAAACATTATCCATATAAAACCGTAATTTACACATTATGAAATCATTTACTTACGGTTTGCGATGCAGCTTCCGTCAGATCCAATACAACTGGCTGCTTCATCTTTCAACAAAAGATTTTTTGCAAACTCTCCATTACACTGTGCCTCATTCACAAAACAAATTGCTCTGAACAAACATACAATCCTCCGATGCGATCCAGTATGCCATTTAAACAAACTATCCACTTGTTCCTGATGCTCGTATCCTGCTGAAGTCTCAACAGAAATGAGCAAATAAGCTGTTTAAAAAACAGGACCAAAGCCGATATTTCTTTACGTTTCAATTTACTCTTCCATTTGTCCTCTTGTCGACAGACTCAAATGCGTGGAGCACATCAGAAACTGAACGTGCATCTGTATACTGTATCCAGCATGGTAAATTCGCGCAAATTCATCTAAAAGCACTAAATTTGGCACAGATGTAGCTCCGGTCATACTGAAACGATTTAGCTTGGGTGTCGGAGCCCAAAGCTAATATATATACCCTTGGGGATAAGATGGCGGCCAAATCCAATATGCCTGCTGCCCGAAAAGGGCTATAACTATAACTTTTGAACCACATGAGCTACAAATACAAACTTGATGTCTTTTTCAGCTTAATTGATCATGGGAAACACATAGGAATGTTTAAATTTATGACCCGGTGCATCTGGACTCCTTAATCCTCCAATTCCAATATGGCCACTGTCCAAAAAACAGTTTTGACTGTAGTATGGGGCCTTACAGCCCATTGTTTGCGCCAATTAATCTACAAGCACCAAATATGGCACGGATGTAGCTGAGGGCATACTGAAATGATTTAGCCAGGGCGCCCGAGCCAGTGATCCCTGAGACCAAGATGGTGGCCAAATCCAATATGGCAGCTGCCTGAAAGGTATTCAGCTATAGCTTTTGAGCCAGATGAGATACAAATACAAACCTGATGTCTATTTTACCTTTTTTGACCATGGGAAACCCATAGGAATACTTACATTTTTGATTGGGTATATGTGGACCCTCATAGTCCCCAAATCCAATCTGGCTACTGTCCGAAAAAGTGTTGAGGACAACAAGGATGAACTATTTGGATATATCAGTGAAGAGATAACCAAGCATGGCATGTCAGGTAAACTCCTTCTTTCTACCAAGAAAGATGCTGTACTCTCCAACAGACCAGGGTATGACATGTCTGCCCTTCAGCCTTGTAATCATCCAGAAGCAGATACAAGAATAATCCTGCATCTTGCACATGCTGGGGCCAATGGCCATAAAAAGGCATTTGTCCGGACTGTCGCCAGCGATGTTGTCATCCTTGCCATCCGCTTCTTCAACACATTCTGCCTCACAGAGCCCTGGATCGGCTTTGCAGGTGGAAAAAAATATAGGGACATTCCTGCTCATGAAATTAGAAAGGATCTTGGTCCCCAGAAGTCACTGGCCTTACCACTCTTCAACTGGCTGTGACACAACCTCAGTCTTCCTGGGTCAGGGGAAAAAGAGTGCATGGGCAGCTTGGGAGGCAACACCAGATCTCACAGAATCCCTGGTTACCCTCACCTCGGATCCTGAACAGATCATCAATGACGTCCATGTCCAAAGACTGGAGCGTTTGGTCGTCATCATGTACAGCAAGAGCTGTGGTTCCAGCCGTGTAGATGAAGCTAGACATCACCTTTTCTCGAATGGTACCAGGTCTCTCGAGAACCTGCCTCCCACCCAAGCTGCTCTGATTCAGCACATCAAAAGAGCACTGTTGCAGGGCAGCTTCTACTGGAATCAGGCAACCGCTGTCCAGCAAGATATCCCAGAGTTCAATGCATGGGGATGGTATCGGGACTCTACGAGCAAGACTTCGGAACCTTACTGGACTAAACTCGGAGACACCAGTAAAGCCCGCACCATTCTCCTCCACTGTGGCTGCAAGACAGCATGTAGAGGGCACTGCAAGTGCTGTAAAGCCATTGTTCGTTGCTCTTCTATGTGTGCATGTGAGGGTGCTTGTACAAACAATAATGGTGGAGACGATGAGTGATCCGGTGATTGTGAGTGATAATGATAATTCATGTGAGAAAGACCATGAGAATGAGAATTCATGAGAGAGACCGAGAATTCACTGTTTTTTTATGTTATTGCTGTTTTTTTGTTATGCTAAGGAAATTTTTTTGTTATGCTTTTGGATAAATTGACTATATTACTCTTTTAACAATTTGACAATATAAATATTGCCTTGCAAAAATAATTGTCTTATTGTTTCTTTTGTGATTGCACTTTGAAATGTATTAACCTGTGGTACACTGAAAGCATTTCAATTTTATAAAGAAATTAATCAACATTGAGAATAACCTTCAAAGTTGTGGTAAAAAACGGATTTTCAACCACAGTCTTGAAAAGAATACAGGTTCCAGACTTGCACAAGCATAAATATAAATATGCCAATGGACTTCCTGTGGTCAATAACCAGAAAATAGACACCACATCCTCATTTGTAGCTCATTTGGTTCAATTTTCAATCTTTTAGATGAATTTGCGCGAAAATGTGTTTAAGGCCCCCAAACTATAGAGGGCATCAGTGCTTTTGACGCGACACATATGTCAAGAGATCAAGGCAAACTTGATTTCTCGTGTCATGACCCCTTTAATGATATTTAATAATTTTAGCAATAACCATTATTTATCTGTTTCTTAATTAATAATAAATTATAGAAGTAAAAAAAATCTAATTTAGTGATGACTGTAAAGGGGACAACAGAATAAGAGGTGATTTCTGATTAGTAGAGTGTTGGAGCTTCCTTGATTGGCTGATTTTGGTTATATCACAGAATGTGTGATTGTAACAAGACATGTTCCCTGATCTGATCAGTAATATAATACAGGGTGTTTTCGGATTAGTAGGATGCTGCTAAACCAGCCAATGCAGACGCTTGTATCAGACAGCAATGGGGGGGCTCAGTCTTCCCAGTGCAGCTCAACTATTCAACAAACCAAGTAAGTGTGTGTGGGATTGATGGCCCCATTCTAAATAAAAAAAGTCATAGACCGGTTGTTAGGCTGAATTTGGAAGAACATACTAGTGTACAGTACTACTTTTACTATTTCTGCCATAATAGAAATAGTATGAGGAGTATACTATTCTGAATTCACCAATATTGTCTGTGTGTTACAGATATCCTCTGGACCAGCAGATGATGGCTCCTTCCTTCCCTGTGCAGCAGGTTAATTGTAACGCTGTGCTTGTCCCGTCCCCCGTCTTCACCTCACCAATCATGATCCCCCATAATAGTTTCATCACCCATCAAGCCACACCTACCTACACGCCTCACCCGGTGGCTGCCCCGCACAGCTTACCTCTACAGCAACCTCAGCAGTTCTTTCAGGTAGACAAACACAATTTTGATTAATTGTGATTCAGATTTACAGTTCTTCTCAGTCATCAACTGTATCATATCATCTTGAATCATGTTTTGTGATTCATAAACATTCTGGTAACATTCTGTCTCTCTTTCTCTCTTTTGAAGATGCAGCCTCAGGGTCTGATTCACAGCACTCCCACTCAGGCCTTATTCCACACCCCTGGCATTCCACAGCAAAGCATTGTGGGATACGTACAGCCACAACAGCAGCAGCAACAACAGCAACAGCAACAGCAGCAACAGCAGCATCATCACTCCCAGTCCAGCAACCTGTCGGACTACAGAAACATGCTCCAACGGTAGCCCCGCCCCCCGGGAGAAGACAAGAGGTTGCCAGGAAAGCACGTTGAGCATTTAGCTCTGAAAGGCATGATGGGAAGGGACTCTCTCGGCTCAGAGGAAGGCTCAATCCCGAGCCAAACCAAATCGAGAAAGCCAAAGTCCCTATAAGTTCCCATGACAGCAAATGATGGTGATAACGCCTCGAGGCCCAAGGGCTCTGCCTGGCCCGGACTGCACGCAGAGGTTGCTGGGATATGTAGGAGGAGCCCACATGGGGCGTGACCCATCTGTTATTCAGGGAGACGGGTCACAGAGCAGTCGAGCAGATGCTCCGATTTGTTGAAAGGACAGAAAGCCGGAAGGGTTTTGGCACTGTAATGTTACAGCCAGTTGACGTTATCTGGACTTTTTAACATACAAACACACACAAACAAGACAAAATCAAGTAATGCCTTGACTGAGCTTAAACTCAATGCAGAGTCTGCTGAGTGTGCTGTCACATGTTCTGTTCTCAAACGCATACTAAAATACTAGCTAAAAGAGAAATGGCCCCACCAAAAAGAAGAAAAATACATGGTCATGAACTGCTTTACACCCATCATATTTCATATGTGTATGCTGATGAGAGGAGCTGAGCACAGTTCAGTGAAGACCCAAACATTTAAAAAATGCATAAATTTAGCTGCCTGTTATCATGTGCAGAGCAAGTTCAGTCCCCTCCTGTTGTAACGTTAATGCTAACGTAAGAAACTTGAATCACGTTGTATATTTCAAATATTTAAGAACAATTTAAAAGTTCAGACTAGGGCAACATTTTTCTACTGTTGAGGTCAACTCAATCCCTGTTACTATTTTTTTTTTTTTTTTTCTGGATCCACTTTACTGTACATATAGTTCATCCACATAATGTGTTCTGGATGGTCATATTTCAGTATGTTTATTTCAGTTTTCATATTTAGGCTAGCATCCAGACATAACTCCTCAAGAGAAGCATGTTTGCTGATCACATGGTTCTTTGATTTCTCAGATGTTAATGTGGTCTGCATGTCCACACAGCATAACTCAACTGATCTGATGTCAATATAAACAGATGAGCTAATATTTAGTTTCAGTATTACACAGGGATGAAGCTCTGTCTAATTTATGCTTCGTAGAAGAGGGACTTTGTGGGAGGAAGTGCAGCAGTTTAACTGTGATGAACAAATATAGATAAAATAAGACAGTGATTGAAGATAATCATAATTGTCAGGCCTGCAGAAATGTAAATGTTTTCATCTGCCTGTGTCACTTGGGCTCTGTGTTCCTAAAATATTAGTAGAAAACATGCACTTAGTTTCTTTTTCTTTTTTTTTTCTCGGGGAGATGGCGTAGACCAGAAGTGCCCAAACATTTTACAACGGAAAATCAAACTTGATTGAGGGCCGAAAGTAAAAGTTGCATTATATCTTTCATTTCTAAGTGTTTAACATTGGTTCCCCTCATTTGTGAATTCATAATATCAAAATATAACACTGTAATCTGCAGTATTCATTTTTGTAATGATGAATGATGAAAAAATTAACAACAAAATAAAAACGAAAAGAATCTGGAACATTTAAGAAACTAATTGAACATTTTGAATGAATCCACAAATAAATTGTTTAATAATATATAAATAATGATATGCGAAAACGATTAAAAACGCTGTATTATGCCTGCCAGGCCAGTACTTTGCGATGTCTCTTTGTAAAGAAACAATACACACTTATAGTCTGAACACGAAATTAAAATTAAAAGGAATTGTGCGAATATGCTATCTAGAATACCGGCACACGTCTACTTAAATGGCATGTTTTTTTCATAGGCTATATTTTCCCCCTCATGGCAAGTCAAAGGTCATCACGGGCCAACTTTGGTTTGGGCATCTCTGGTGTAGACGCATACATGTCAGGCAAAGGGCAAAATAATTTCTGGAATGTGGTGAACACTCACAGACACACAAAATCTGACAATCCGTTTCTTTTGTGCGGAGACTTCAAGCTGTGCTTTCCTCTGTCCTGTCATACGTTGCACATTAAAGACTGGTGCTGATTCTTTTTCTTTTTTTTTAACTAAGAAAATTCCATTCAAGAAAGTCTAAGATCATGTGCCCTTCAGCCTGTTGTTAGATGTGAATCGAAAAAACAAGAATGTGTGTAATTTATACTTATAATTTAGTTTTTTAGTCAGGTATGTTTTCTTGTATTAGCAAGAAACACTTCATATTAGTAAAAGCCAATGTGCTGTTTGAATGAAAACAGTAAAAGTATTTTTGTATGCAAAGATCCTCAACATTCCTTCAGTCATGTACAGAAATGTGAAACGCTCTCTTCACAGAGGTGTAGCTTGTTAAACTTCAGCTCAAAATCAGATCAAACTACTTTCAAAGGAAGCACTCCAGAGATTTTTACATTTCCAAGAGATCATTTATGGCCATCTGAACCATTACTAAATGGGTTTCAAAGGTTTGTGTAGAGTCTGAATTGCGTGACTTCTTCATCTCAGTGCTTTGTTCTGCCTTCCTGGAGTGGCACTAGAAAGGACGAGGAAGGTGTTTGTGTTTCAGATGCTGGCTAGCACAAAGTATGACATGTCAGGGTGTTCTGCATTAGTGCCTCCCGTTTATCATCTTCTGCTGCTCTGAGATTATCTTTGAGTCTCACAAATGCTCTTAATGTCTGTAGACAATGAGAGAAACTACTTATATTTTTAGTAACCCAACCTAAGAATTCATCTCAAGGTGAGTTTTGGAACACTTGTAGCTGGTCCAAGCTGATAAAACCATCCAGGGCCATCAACAAACCAGATAGTAACCAGTCAAAGTGGATTTTGGAGGTGCTAGAAAGTGTTCCAAAACCAGTTTTAATATGGATTTTCCAGTTGAGTAGACTTGCAAAGACTGCTTTCAAAATGAGCAGGATGAATAAATCCAAAGGTTGTGATTTAAGCCAATCTGATTCAGTCTTCATGTGACGCCATTTTAAGAGTGTGCGCATCATCCCCCAAACAAAACCAGCTGCTTCGTCCTTCATTTAATGGCCATTTGTGGTGTTTTCATGAAAGATTTTGTCAGCCAGGCTCAAACATTTAGTCTCAAATATTTGTTGAGGTTAAAGGTTCGATTGTTTTGCAGACGTTCATGTTTTGCTGTGTCATTTGCACATGCAGATTTTTGTTTTGTTTTTGCTCTTTGTGTTCATTGATTGGGTTGCGAATGGAAGACGATACCTGTACTGGCTCTCTCATTTTTCTTTCTCTTTTCATCCTGTGATACTCTGGTTGTGGAGACTGCACTTTATTCTTTTTCCCTCCTTTATGTCTTTTGCTTTTTGCTCTCTCTCTTTGTCTCTGGCCTGGATTGCTCCCCAAAAGTGTCTGGTTTTAGGCCTCATGGATTTGTATAAGTGTGTTATGTGTGCGTTGTGAGTGTATGCATTATGTGTGTTACCGGAACATTTGACTTCAGGTGACATAACTCTCACTGTGGGTGCGAGAGCGTCAATGCATTTATATTCTACCAGGTGTGGGGATGAGACGGAAAATGACACCTGGTATAAACAGCCATCTCTGCTGATACTCTGCAGAAAATACATGGAAGATATTGTAATATAAGACACAAAAAGGTTCAGAAAAAATATAGTTGTTTATTTTATAAGATTTTAAATAGATTTAAATAAATTTATATACAGTGTATGATTTGAAAGTAAAACAGAGGTATTTTGTAACAGATTAATTATTGAAGTGTCTTACTTTGGGGGACGTAAAGCTTTCTGTTTGTCAGTTCAGCGAGTTGATGTTGCACAGTCAATGATGTATGGCTTGTTTTTTTCCCCTTTTATTCTTCTGTGTACATATACCATCACAACAAGCTTTAACATATTGTTAATATTGTTTTAAAAGAAATTAATAAAAAAAGTTTACATTCTGAAACCGCTTGGATGTTATAGTGACTTTCATTATTTTTAATCCACACTATTTAAAACGCATAATGTATTCTTACTAAAAATGTGCTTGTCCAACAATACTGAGTTTAAAAAATTGATTGTAATGCAATTTGGAACCATAAAAATACATTATCCTTAAAGGGTTAGTTCACACAAAAATTAAATGACCTCTGGGTTGTACGTCAGAACGTAGACTCAATATTGGCTGACGCTGGTCATGCATGTGATGCTGGCCAATAGTGAGCCTATGTTCTGACGTACAACCCAGAAGCGCTGCGCTGTTACACTACATGAACTCATTTAGAGGCCCACAGAAGAAAATGAATAGTTAAATAAAGTCGTTATTTTGGGGGGGGGGTTGCACACAAAAAGTATTCTCGTCGCTTGATAAACTTATGGTTCAGCCACTGTAGTCACTTGGACTATTTAAAACATTGTCTTTACTAACTTTCTGGGCGGGCAAGTTTCAATTACATAGAAGCCTATGGAGGAGTGAGACAGCTCTCAGATTTAATCAAAAATATATTTTGTGTTCCGAAGATGAACGAAAAACGTATGGGGTTGGAACAACATGAGGGTGAGTAATTACAGGACAGAATTTTCATTTTTGGGTGAACTAACTCTTAAGGTCATGTTTCTTCCCGAATCACAAGCAGCACAAAACTAAACTGAGGCCTGGTTTCACAGACAGAGCTTATTAAGCCAGGATAAGACCTTAGTTTAATTAGGACATTTAAGTATAGCTTTAAAAAGGTGCCTTAAAAAAATATTACAGGTGTGCATCTTGAGACAAAACAATGGCACTGACATATTTTAAGATTGTTTTAGCCCTGATGAAACCCTGAGCTTCAAAATAAACCAGCATTACTTTTTCAGCTCCATCTTTGTTTGTTCTGATCACTTGACGTCACAAGTGTTGCTGGTATTCTACAAAAATATTTTAAGATATGTCAGTGCAAGTTATTCAGTTCAAACAGCTCAAACGTGCAATTTGGTCTGGACGTCTGTGAAAGTGGGACGGTGAAGTTACAGACGGTGTCGCTGTCATGTCCTCCGTGCCTGTAGTTGGCGCTGCGGTTCCTTCTAGTGTTAAATCTTCTGCTGCTGCTCGTGAATCGGGAAGGAGAAACACGAACTCCCCGCGCGCTTAGAGTTTGTTTACATTCCGTGAGGATTGAGCTGACTTCAGATTTCAATAAATGGCAGTGTCATGAGCTATAAAATTGCATTCATTATATTGTTTAAAAATGAAGCTTAGCAAGTAAATTATATATCCTGCCGTCGCTTTCATATAAGTTACTTATACACGTATTAAACTTAATTAAATGCTTCCATCTGGTTCTGGCCAGATCGTGTAGAGGTTTGGGTCTAGATGTTCTAACCGTCTCAGGTTTCAGAGATGGCAGGTCCAGCGGATCACAGTGACAGCGGGTCCGGTTCTGCTCTTCAGACTGTGTTTGAACAGCTGCGGTCCGCGCTCTCTCTCTCCCTGACCCTCCCCAGCCCGCTGTGCCTGGCTGTCGTCGCTCTGGACCGGTACTTGAGCTTACAACATCCCTCCGGTGAGAGCTACAGCTACGATCTGACGATTACGGACGGCCGATGGAGGATGAAGTGTCAGCTGGCGGACAGTCTGACCCGCTGGGTCCGGACGGGCTCGCTGCGCTGCGGGACGGGGGTTCTGGTGTCCCTGCTGTCGTTGGTTCACGATGAGACGAGACTGAGTCACAGTTACCTGAGGATAGACGGCATTCACAGCGTCGTGGAGCTTCCTGAGAGATTTCTGTCCATTAAAGACGTAGAGAAAATTCCGCAGTGGTGCCAGGACTATGTGACCCGATCCGATGGACCCCTGCAGCTGAGCAGGAAATATTATTTACCACTGTGGATAAACGATGATCCTTATGGGAACGTGTGGATTCCTAACAACCCACCTCCAGACGTGGTTATTGATGGTATGAGATCAGCAGTGATAAAAAATGTATATTATATACATACATACATACATACATAAATATACATTACACACACATTGATATATATTCATAGTACATGCATACATTTTAAAGTAAACGTATCAGAGAGAATATGAATATTCAGAAGAAATGTCATTGCAAGATGGAGGGGAAGTTATTTTTATTAAAGATTATGAAGGCACACAAATTTAAGAAAATTATGTGCACAGATAAATGTATAATAAATTCTGTAATATTCCATTTCAAATATAAGAATTGTCACTTGATTTCAGGGAGACTAAAAACTATTTTCAAATAAAAGGGTTGGATAATTGAGTTTGACAAATGGAGTTGTTTGTCAAAAATTGTGTACAAAAAATTAATGAGAATAAGAGAATTTACATGTTTATAATATTCAAACACAGCTGTTCTTTTGCGCACAATTTATAGTGAAATAGTAATCCTTTCATTATATCTGGTCAATGTTGTTGTCTTTCTTTTTTTTTCAGTCTCTAGAGTCACTCTTCTTGCGGATCTGGATGCATTCTTTCACAGCTCCAGACGTCCTCTCCCACTACTGGTCCGAATTCTGCATAGATCCAGAATCCGGTACTATGGAAAACCAGGACAGAACATTGACTTCCCATTTCAGGTGAGTTGAGGTCATAGGTTACATTTAGTTTTTTTTTTTGTCTGCAGCTATTGTTTACTTCAGCGGTGCCAAACATCTGGTTACAGACATCTCCAAAATCATGTGTGACTATATGAGAAAAAACAAACAAGGATAAGAAAAAGAAAACCATCACAATGGGAATGAATGAATGAATGATATGATAAGACAATACATGAAACAACAGAAACATTTTCGGCAGGTAGAGTTCACAACAATGATTGCCTAGCTGTTGTCCCTGGTCCAAGAGATGATCCTATCCGATAAGAGAATCTCTTATAAGGTGTGATGTAGGCTCTATGTATGGTTTTAAAGTGAATTTCGCTCCCTCTTTCTTTCACTCTTTCAGGTGTACTATGAGGTGGCTGATCAGAGTGGCGTCATGTCTATGGTTGTATGGAATGATCTTTGTCCTGAGTGGTTCAACCGACTGACAGTTGGCTCAGTTCTATATCTGCAGCAGTACTCATTGAAACACAGTTATCAGAAGCGCTCTAGACCACAGATCCACACACTCTCTCTTATGACTTTCCACTCCATTGGTATGAACTCCAGAGCTTTTCCAAAGCTAGCTTTCTTATGCAAGTATTTCAGCTGGGTTTAATATTGGTTCAATATTGGACCATTTCATGGAAAAGTTACATTATTTCAACTCTTTGGTTGTGGTTGTTTTGTGTGTTGTAGAGATCTGCTTAAATCCTCGAAGTCCTGCATCTGTAGTGACGGTAATTCCACCAAAAAGTGTTCAGCCTCAGTGGGGTCTGCCTGATGTCCCATACAACTTTGCCACAAGGTACACATACTCGCCACATACAAACGTTTTCAGTGTTAATTTCAATGACGAATAATTTTCATCATTATTTTCGTCAACAACATTTTTTCACTGATGAAAACGAGACTATAACTAAATAAAAAACAGTTTTATATGACAAAAATCTTTTGACTTTTTCGTCAACTAATAAATATGAGACGAAAATGGGTTAATCAGGGTTGATTTGGGAAGAGATCCAGTCAGAACTGATGTCCTGTCTGTGATGATGCGCACTTTTGAATTGTAACGTGCTGATCTACCCAGTGGGACACAAGTTGGGAAACACTTGCATGTGTCATAAAACATCCAAAAATGTAAACGTCTGGGAGAAAGAGAAGACATATGGATGAATCTAAAAAAAGTTCAGTTCCTTTTTTCTGTGCTCACACAGAAAGCCTCCTCTCAGACAGCTGAATTGAGCACTCTTTTGTGTCTTTTCGCGCTTGAACGGACGATTATGTCAAAATGTCAGTTTTCCCAGGTATTCACGTAAACATTTGGTAGAATATTGGATGTGTATATTAAGTGTATTGGATCCGTGCATTTGGCCTAAACCTGCTCCTGTCCGTCATCATTAATGTAAAACAACAAAAGAAAAAGAGAAATCACTCAATGCACTTGACTAAATAATTTTAATAGTATAATACAAAATATATCTGCTTAAAAGAATGAAGAATGTTGTATGCAAGTTGTTATAAAGAATGCATATATCATTAATTGAAGAGACCATGTTTTATTTAATTTTAAGATAGTTAGTTAAATCGGTGTCTGTATTGCATGTTCAAACCTTAAAGGGGCAGTAGGTGATTCTCTACAGAAACATTTTATGTTATGCTGGTTGAATCTGTGGAAGGTGTAGGACCATAAAATGTTTGTTTGGTCCGAATGAAATGATTCCATGTGTTCCCAGTCAGTCAACGTGTGTTTGCATACCACTGCGTGTTGTTCACGCAGACATCATATGTCATCACGTACGCTGTGCAGACAGAACGAAAACGGCAGGCAAAACAACCTAACTTTCCTTCTGAACCGACAACAAGTGGCAAGTATCTACATTTCAGGTTTGACAGTACAGTTCTATGTACCGCTGACTGCCCTACGCAGATAATTCAGAGATTCGACTGCGTTGCCGGTATGTCCTGAAATCGCATATGAATAAAGCTGAAATACTTTGCATTCTTTCCTATGTCAACAGGTCAACTTCTGAACTGGAGACATTTCACAATCACATACTTATGTATGCAAGCGCTTCTTTCAATGCTAGTATTGCACACTTAAAACAGACTCCGTCTTCTGTTGAAATAATTTTTTTACACAAAGCAAAACAACATCTTCTAATGTCAGCGATATAGCCTACATTCACTTCACTTGGCTCAGCTCTCGACACCGCTACAGCGCTGGCTTATGACATCATCGTAACTGAACTTTCACCTTTCAGTAACATCAATCTTTAGAATAATATCCAGAATATTTATCAAATGAAATTACAATGACATTATAGTGATTTCCCTTACAGTATTCTAAACATATTCCTATTCTAGGAAATTATGAAATTATAAAATAATACTTCTAGGTCGCAACACTATCAGGCTAAAGTTAGCATTTCCCTGATCACCTATTGCACTTTTAATATCATGCATGTTAACAGGTTAATAGGTCCAGATGTTTTCTCCATAAGTATATACAGTAGCTAATGAGTATGGACATTTTAGAGAAACGCTTAATTGATTCATTACAATTTAACTAAACCCATTAGATTTTAGTCGACTAAAACAATTCAGATGACCAAAATATGATTAAAACGACATTTTAGTCAAAAGACTATGACTAAAACTAAATAAAAATTTGTGGTCAAAATTAACACGGGTTAATTTGTTCCTTTAAACTTTTGGTTTCAGTGTATTGGTTTGAAACAGGACTCTTACATTTCATTCTTACATTAGATGTACACTGCCATTCACTGTACACTTACTGACCCTTCCGTTTGGGGTCAGTAAGTTGTTGTTGTTTTTTTTTGAAAAATGAATTCAGGATTATTCAGGAAGGATGCATTACATTGATCAAAAGCTACAGTAAAGACGTTTATAATGTTACAAAATATATCTATTTTAAACAACTGCCAATCTTTCTATTGCCTGAATTTTCTATTTTTCATTTTTTCCACAAAAATATTAATCAGCACAATTGTTTTTAACAATGCTTCAAAACAAATGTTTCTTGACCATCAAATCAGCATATTAGAATGATTTCTGAAGGCTCGTGTGACACTAGAGACTAAAAACTTGGTTAATGGCTGCTGAAAATTAATATTCACAGGAATGAATTACATTTTTAGATATGCCATATAAATATATATTACTAAAAATAATATTATTTCACAATAATACTACTGTTTTACTATGTTTTTAAACATTTTACTATGTTTTTAAACATATGCTTTCAAAAAAAAATGTTTCAAGTAATTGCATAGTTAATGTGTTAGGGTTATTTTATTGGGTTATGGTTTTAATTTTTTAATACCTTTAATGTTACTGTTTTTGTCTTATTTACAATACACATGCTTTTGTCATGAAGCCAAACAATATTTTCCACATTGTGGATTATAAAGTCTCCTAACTAAACAAAACCTCTCTCTGTGATCAGGTCAGAGGTGGACTCAATGAACAGTAACCAAGCCTGTGATGTCATTGGTCTAGTGACTTATGTGGGCCGGGTTGAGCGAATCAGGAGCAAGGAAAAGACAGGTATAGGCTATTATTGAACAGCTGGTTGTCAGTTAAGATCATTATACAGGTAAGATGTTGTTCCTGCTTTGCCTTTACGGTCTGTCGCACCTCCGCCGGTGCCATTAGGTCAACTGGAGGCCACCGTTCACTGATGTTTTGCCCTCTATACCAGTACATCTCCCGGCGGGGGGGGCAGTGGCATATAGGGGACGTCTCCCGCCACCCCATGCAGCTGCCTTTACAGAGGTGTTGGCCCCCAGCCGTTGTATTTCCTGTAGCTTGCTTTCTCAGTCTCCTCTCCCAGCTCCTTTAAATGCTTGCTAATGCTAGCTTCATTATTAATATTTATATTTAGGCTTGACTGTATAATCAAACCATCGTTACATCTGCATGCTTGTGTGTGTGTGTGTGTGTGTGTATGTGTCAGGACCTGAAAAGTTTTGGGCGTATCGCTGGGTACATGCAGTGGATGGGACAACTGACTCTCCCTTTATCCTCGAGATCTTCTCCTCATCCCAGCCAGAGATTTTCAACAACATCTGTCCTAGTAAAAAACCCACCCATGGCTTTATGTCCACGAGCATTGTATTTCTCTAATGCTGAATGATTTGATTATCTTTCTTTCTCTCTCTCTCTCTCTCTCTCTCTCTCTCTCTCTCTCTCTCAGTGACGTACCTGGTGTGCACTCAGATGAGGGTGTGTCAAACAGGCTGTTCTGTGTATCTGACCAGTAGCACAGAAACACAGCTCTTCATCACAGGTAAATTTCAGCTACAATGAGGTCACAGATAACCACAATCAGCTCAACTGTTTATATGTCAGTTTTTTTGCATTAACAGGCTGTCATAAAAAGCAGCCCTACGTCAACGAGCCAAAAGTGAAAGCGTTCATCCAGTGGACCAAGACACTGAAGGACAGTGTCATGCTGCGGAGGACTGCAGTTGGAGGACATTACCGCTACCCTCCTGCCCCACCCACCTTCACACCAACCACCACCAATAGCAACATGACCAGTAAGAATTTCAAGTTCCCATGAAATCAAGTTTTTTTTTATGGAATATTGCAGTATTTATTATACATGATTTATCTGTTTACATTATTATTTTTATTTAAATGTTTATTTTATTTTTATTTTATTTAAATCCACGTGCCAAACCTGTATGAATTTCTTTCTTGTGCTGAACACAAATGAAGATATTTTAATGAAGAACATTAATGAAGAACATTAAAAACTTGATTTTCACCACAGGAGGCATTTAACGATTTAACTAAACACTAATCCTGTGTGTTGTAGATGAGTTCTCTATAACAGCAGTGGCTGAGCTGAAGGGGGAGCTGGAGAGTCTGCAGTACAGGGAGCACAGGAGAGTGGCTGTACAGGGTCATGTGGCTGCTGTGCAGTTCCACATCTGGCCACCACAGCCTGAGCCGCCACACAGTCATCGACAGGTCTGTACTTCTCAATCCAGATGAAAACAGCTGCAGCCACCACGAGGACAGTCTGCTATTTCCCTTTACATTTTTTAGAAAGAATCTAAATGTGCTGACAAAAATAATAACATCATTGGTGATGTCTTTAAAGCAGGAGGGTGTCTCAGTACGAGGGGTCAGCAACACTGTAGCTGCCATTCTTTCCTCCACAAACGATGAGATGACTCTGTCACAGAGAGAAACGGATTCAACCTCACCTGATTCTGATATTACAGTCTCACCCAAACGCAGGAGAGTGCAGACAGGCTCTAGGTAAAGCATCATTAACCAGTACAAGTAGCCAAAGTGAATCAGATCCTTGATATTGTTCATTATACACTACTGTTCAAAGGTTTGGGGTCAGTGAGATTTTGTTTTTGTTTTTGAAAGAAGACTTTTATGCTCACCAATACTGCATTTATTATATCACAAATACAGTAAAAACGGTATTGTAAACAAAAATTGTATTACAATTTAAAATATTTTTTTTTCTATTTTAAAATATTATAAAATGTAATTTATTCCTGTGATGGCAAAGCTGATTTTTCAGCATCATTACTCCAGTCTTCAGTGTCACATGATCCTTCAGAAATGGTGCTGATTTGCTGCTTTGCATTTCTTATTATTATGAATGTTGAAAACAGTTGTGCTGCTTAAAGGTGCCCTAGAATGTGAAATTGAATTTATTTTGGCATAGTTAAATAACAAGAGTTCAGTACATGGACATGACATACAGTGAGTCTCAAACACCATTGTTTTCTCCTTCTTACTTAAATCTCGTTTTTGGAAGAAAAAAAACTGAAAAATTGGCGAATCTCCACATAACACCGACTGTGACGCAACAGTCGGGATCATTAATATGTACGCCTCCAAAAATCTGCATATGCCAGCCCATGTTCAATGACAGGCGGAACTGCGCAGTCGAAGCATGGCAGTTGTTCAGTGTTTGGATGTACAAATGAACACAAAAGTATTTATTTCCTTCATCCGAGCCTCTGAAGAAACAATGGGTTAATTTTATTTTCTCTGGAAATTTCCAAACATTTCACCGACGAGACTGTTTCCTCAACTTGGCCCAATACAGAGCTGGCCTCGATGAACGTCTGAAAATATATCGATCGAGCTACCAAGCAGCACTTTCTGATGTGTAATTGTTCAAGTTCAGACAGGTAATCTTTCGTTCAATACTGTATTTACATCATCGTGTTTGCATTGGTGAAAGCATTAGAGAGAGTGCAGAAACTGCGTTGCAATGATACAATGCAATGCTTTATTCTTGCGATCAACACACTGTCATCTGTTTGCTCAATGCTCATCATGGCAACATTTTATGTGATGGGAATAGATCTAAATACTTTAAAAACATCTCACGATTCGTTAATCTCGATAGCTGTAATAGTAAAAACGTATAATATCTGTAGTAAAAGTATTTGAGAGAGTTTCACATGTAATACGTAGCTATTTCATATGCAAGCATGTCAGCCAATCTTCAAACAGAGCGTTTGGGCTCAGGGCTAAAATCAGGCTAGGAAAAATGCCTTTTATTTCTAAATTATGACTATTTTTGATCTAAAAAACATACTAACATTATAAGGGTAACCCAGAAAACATCATACAATAAAAATAAAAAACATTCTAGGGCACCTTTAATATTTTTGTGGAAACCATGATGCATTTTTGTCAGGATTATTTGATGAAAAGAACTGCATCTATTTGAAATAGACATATTTTGTAACATTATCAATCACCCCAAACTTTTGAACAGCAGTGTAAATGTTTAAGGAAGAGTCTAAAGACAAATCCATTGACAAAGGGACAAAAATGTATGTCAATAAAAATTAATGGCAGGTAATTTACTAGCCAGTGGCGGGTGTGGCAACAAGGCTGAACAAATATTGCTTAATTAGTGTAATTACTTCATATGAAATTTTTTTATTTCATTAGTATGTCTCCATTTTTTTCCCCCCTCTTTGTTTAGAGTGCATTGTCAGTATTTTACCAGATCCAAAATGCAGTTCAACAGGTAATCTATGCTCATTACACTTAGTCTCACTTGAATTAATTAATTAGGAAGACTTTCGTAAGAATTGACCCTTCGCAAAGACCCGCCCCCCTTAGTTACTGTCGCTATGTCCGACAAGCTACGCCGCTCTCATGTTCTCACGCAGTGAAAAATACATCGCGGAGCAGAGGGGAGACTGACAACACCCTGACAGAGTCCAACACGCTTCTAGTTCATTTATAGCATCAAATTAACATGAATGAACATAAGAAGGAATGTTGTTTTAACCTCGGAAAGGCGTCAGTACACTCCGTTTTTCAAGTTCAAATCCTCCCATGTTAATCTAATATCTCTCCTGACTGCTTTGTCGGACAAAATAGCGGATGGCGAAGTATGATTGGTCAGATTACCTGTCAATCAAGCTCCACGCGAAGGGTCAATTGACATTTTACAAGAATCTACATTTTTATTTTTGAAGTAAAGAATTATTCTAAATTTAAAATATTGTGTGTTGTTAAAGCCCATAAATAAAACAAATCACTCTTCAGTTAAGCATACTGATAACAAAATATCTATATGCAGGTTTCATTTATTTATTTTTTTATCGTCTAGTTAAGTATCATATATTTTAATCTGAAAATGTACCTGTTTTTTGTTTAATTACGGCCACAGTTGAAAACTTTACATTTAGCATTTATTCCATTTGAGTGCCTTGCCCTATTGACTCCCATTGTAAGTGCACTGTGCACAATATGCATAATATTTTTTTTCTCCATTGAGGTACAATGCAGGTATGCAGGTGGCCTTTACCTCTCATGTAGAGGAAGAAGAACAACAACAGGACGAAGGGCAGTTGGAGTTAGACGAATCTGACGGTGAAGACGAATACGTATCATTTAGACAGTCAGCTGTAGGAAAAGGTGTTGCACCTTCTGAACATCACTGACACATGTATAATATAATACATAAATGTGTTAAATGTCTGGAGTAATTTGTAATGATAAAATATGCATTAACTTCTTTTCAAAAGTTTGGGGTCAGTAAATCAATCATTTTATTCAGCAAGGATGCATTAAATTGATCAGTGTCAGTTAAGACATTTATAAAGTTTATTTTTTTTTTAAATGTATCACTGTTTCTGAAACAGTGAGCACCAAAACAGCATATTAGAATGATTTCTGAAGGATTATGTGCCACTGAAGACTAAAGTAATGGCTTTGATTTGCCATCACAGGAATATATTAGTTTATTTTGATTAAATAAATGTAGCCTTGGTGAGCATAAGAGACTTCTTTCAAAAACATTAAATATTGTGTTGTTATTTCTAAAGAGACTGACCAGACATCGCAAGTCCCAGATGTACAGCAAGCTGCTAGCCACCCCATTGCATTATGGGAGAGCAGAGTATGGCCGTTAGTGAAACAGCAAGTGGCAGATCACATTTGCAGTGGCAGACTCGATCAGGAAAGTGTTCCAGAAAAATTCCACTTTGACGACAGAGAAGGTCTACTACATGCCCTGAACCTGAGCCCAGCGAGATGGAACCCTGATCTGACCTCACAGACGCACGCGCACACACCTGTGGCCTGTCCCGGGTACTTCATGCTCACGGTTCTGGGTAAGAGCAGCACTTGCAGCTCACTATGTTGTGGAATGGAGCTTCAGGTAATAACTGGAGCTCTCTTCTCTCAGGGCTGAATCAAACGGCTGCAGTAGATGTTCTGTTTGTGCCCGTCGTCTCATCCGATGACCCCAGAGCTGCTGGAGTGCCATACACTCAGCATGACAACTCACTGCTGTCCTGCATTTCATCAGGACGTCTGTGTGTTCAGCCAGACGGCAGCTTTCCCACACCAGGTGTGTGTGTGTGTGTGTTTTACCACTCTGTGAGTCACAGGTAGAACTAAAGTGTGTGTGTGTGTGTGTGTGTGTTTTTCTGCAGAGTCGTTGATGAGTTCTGCCCCTATGCTGGAGTCAGAGCGTGTGGTGTGTATTGTTGATCTGTGTCTGCTTGGAGAAGGCAGGGTGGAAATGATTTGCTCTAAACTCTACAGGACAGCGGACGTCTGCCAGCCGGACAGCACTCAATGAGAGGACACGCCTAACAAACAAAAGAAATCAATCATGCAAAAAAAAAAGTCCTGTACTTAAGAGTTATTTTAGGGGACTGGAAGACTAATTTTATGTGTAAAATGGCTTTTTTTTGTTGTTGAGCAAGTTTTTGTTCGTAGTTGTATAGATAAAATATGATTATAATCCTTTGTTTGAAATTTCAGGAAACATTTCAGAAAAATAAACAAACTCAAAACGTTCATTAAATCTCTTTATTTTCGTGTCCTGTTTTTTTTTCTCTTGCACAGACAACAGATTCATGTAAATACAGTATAAATTAAATATTTTAATGTAAAACATTCACTCTGGACCGTAAGTGCTTTCTGAGAAATACTAGGGCTTTTCACACTTGAAATAGTTAACTGGGTCTTTCTACGTTTCACACTGTTTTACCCGGGGTTAATAAATTAACCCTGACGTTTCACACTGTACATTTCTAAATACGGGGTTAATGTTATTATTTGCTGTATCCGTGACGTGTCATTTATTGGACGAAAGCAGCACGTGAACTGTTAACATACATACAGGCTCTGGCATTGCACATCTTCATGCGTCATGCGATATTTTACTGGGTTATTTTCCCTGAAGTTTCTCATTGGACTATAAAGGTAAGAATAATTCAATCTCTCTCTTTACTCCAATTCGCGTGGTTTCACTCAATCGCTGAAACGTTTATAGTACAAGAGGTGTGATTGTCCAAAGCACGTGAATGAGGCAAGTGATTTGCTGTATATTGTTAAGCATCCATCTAGCTGTAATATTCTCTAGTAAAGTTTCACGCTGTAGTTTGGCACTGCAATGCGAGGTTAACAACGCAAAATTGATCATAGCCCGGGTAAAAAGCGGTGCTAACCTCGCTTCGGAATTACAAGTGTGAACCCTCCCTTTACCCGGTGTTAAAAGCGGGGTTTAGAACAACGTTACGCACAGTGTGAAAAGCCCTTTTGAAATTTAAAATGTTGCGTGAACTAATGTGTGCATAGAATATTTATCACATTTTTCAACTTAAAAAAAAGTCTGATTACAAGATTTTGTAGATAAAGCTTTATCTCCTAACCCCTGTAAAATGCATATAGACAATACTCATGTATAGGCCTACGTCAAATGTTTTTTTTTTTCTTCATATAAAATATTTTTTTTTGATGTGGTCCAGTTTTAAATGCAAATTTTAAAATGAACACAAACTTCCTGTTGCTACTGGAAATAAACCTGGAAATGAGACTAAGGGACCACAGGCTTTTTATTAAAATACTGTAACCCTGGGCAAGGATTTTCCTTTGTAGTGTCACACTGAGAAAGAGCTACCAAACACAATGTGGACAACGTATATTAACACAGAAACGTGTGTGTGTGTGTTTAATATCCCTGCTGAGGTAAGAAACTTCTCATAAGAGTGAAGCATCACAGAAAGAAATAAACATGCCATTACCTGCTTCACCACATCACATTATTGGTAAAATCATTTTGTAATTAAACCTAATTACAAAACATTTAAACTCTGCTGGAAATATAGCACATTAAAACATCTCATTTCCATCTTTCTCTCATCTGCAGTTACTCTATCACTCATTTAGCTCCGTGTGCTGTACATGTCTGCGTCGTCTGGATTAGACTGGCCGTGGTCCAGCAGAGAAGGGTCAGGAACAAAGCGTGACTTTACTAGGATATAAAGAAAAGGGGGATATATTAGTATGTGGAGAAGAGAAAGTGCTTATGCTGCCAAGTCATGTAAGAATGATTGAATTTGCAAGATAAACATGAAAATGCACACGAACAGCAACAAAATGTCATAATTAAACAAACATGGTGGAAGCAAACTGGATTTACTGACCAGTGCATTCAAAGTGACAGGTAAGACTTTTACATTGTTACAAAACATTTCTAGTTCAAATAAATGCATGACCGAACCCTTCCTGTCAGGTACTAAAAAAAATTATTGATCAATTCATCCATTTTATTCTTACAGGAATTTCATAGGAAGGCTGCATTAGACTAGTTGGAGGAATATAAAAAATATATATGTTTTTTTTAAAAAGTTCTCTCACTTGTGGCTGGCTCAGCTGCAGGAGGGTGAGATGAAGGCGGGGCTTCTTCCACAGGGGGAGGAGTCAGAGGAATGGCTTCTTCAGCAGGGGGCGGGGGTTCCTCATCTACTGTGGTTGTGGTGGTCTCTTCAGGAAGGATAGGGGCAGGGGGTGTGGTTTCCTCTATTGTAGATGTAGTTGAGGGCGTAGCCTCTATAACAGGCGCAGGGACTTCAAATTCTGGACTAGCAGGGGCAGCTTCTGAGACAATTTCAGGATCAGACTCCTCAAGAGTAATATTCGTTTCAGCAGAAGGAGTTGGCTCAGGAGCAGTGTCTTCAACACACTCAGCAGGTCCTGCTTCTGGGGCAGTTTTAACCACAGGCTCTGGGACAGGGGGCTCAGGGGTGCTTTCTTTGACAGTTTCAGCAACAGGCACCAGGGTGGATTCTACATCTCGGACAGTACCATCAACAGGTTCAGGGGTAGTTTCTGTAACTGTAACTGGGGCAGTCTGAAGTGCAGGGGGAGATTCAGGTTCAGAGAGTGGGGAAGCAACAACAAAGGGAGGTTCTACAACATCTTCTGATTCAATATCAGCTACTGGGGATAATTCCACTGATTCAGCTTTGGATGTTGGTGTAACTTCCTCATCTGAAACAGCAGGGGGCGGCTCAGACTCGGGTGAGAGTTCAGAAAGTGCTTTAATGGGTGATTCTGTATCTGGGCTTGTTACTGCAGCAGCAGACTGTAAAAAAAAAAAAAAAAAAAAAAAACGTATAAAGCAATGTATGAAATTACTTTTAAAATTTGAGTAAAACAAATGCAAATTATCTGGACAGCCTAATTGGCTACGCTTAATTTTGTGTAAAGTTTTTTTAAATTAGCGACAGATCTTTTCTTCCATATTGTGACGTACATCAGATTTAAAAAAAAAAAAAAAAAAAAAAAAAAGTAGTAGAGTGGGGAATTGGTTCTATTCATCGTAAAGATTTTAACGCAAGCTTCTAGTTGATTATAAGAAAGGGGGTTTAAGCAGAAAAGATGATAGGAGAAGTCTGTCTTTTCACCGGAAGTTTGAGTTATAACTTATACCTCAATCAAACATTACAACGTCAAAAAAAAAAAGTGCACGGATGAAATGTTTACATCAACAACATTTAGAAAAAGCCAACTTAAGGGCTTATATTTGCATTTATTAATTTAGCAGACACTTCTCCAAATTTGCAATTAGGGGTGTGACGGTTATGATATAACCGTGAGACCGACGGTTATAGTTGAACACCGTCATTAGAACTCTATAACCGCCAAAACCGTGTTATTAAAATATATTACAGATAAGGTTATACTATCAGTGTTGGGGACTACACGGAATACTTGTACCGGCGTTAGGTATTCAGAATACAAATGATGAGTAGGCTAACTGTAGTCTCCACAGAACATAAAATATTCATTTTATTTAATTTTTCGTGTTCGCATTTATGAGGAAAAAACAATGTTATGGACGTGAGCGCTCTGAAAGCGGCACTAAAAGATGCTTTAAAACTTTCACAGAGGCATCAAACAGAAAGCACAAAACCTTTCTTTAAAACGAATTTCGTTTTATATTAATTAAATAATTAATTCATTTATATTAATTGTATCTTTAATCAATGTTTCATCAACCAATTGCCTGGATTTAATAAATAAGAAGTAATAAAAGAAATATAGCAGATGATAGATAATCACGAAACAGAGGCGCCGGCGCGTGAACTGGAGCTCGTCTCATAAATGAACCGAAACTCAGCGTATAAGGTCGCCTACTCGCCTCACAGTCACAGACATGTCTACTTTTAAACAGAACAATTCAAAACGAAAGAAAGCAGACTACAGACTGCTCTCTGCTTATGTAAATGTGCATTTCTCTCTGGCGCGTTCACTACTGCGAAGATCGCGAGTCAGCATCGTCGTCACCTTCATCTTTTCAGATACTGACAACGAAAACACTTGTTTATTAATAAACAATTAAAATATCTCCTTGCTATATTTTACATATTCATAATCATTATTTTTGCCGGTTCTTTGTGACAGATTGTAGGTGCTTTACTGGCAGCGCCACATGAACGCGTCACCACCGCATCACCGCATCCACCAGAATAGGCCTGTTTTTTTAGTTTTTTTTAAGGATTTGTTTAGTGTGCGTGTTTCATTTAATGGAAAGCACATTCACTGCTAGTTGTCTTGCTGTTAATTTTAAATAAACGTAGAGCAAGTAGCTAATCAGTGCCTGCTCGTTTATTCAAACTAAGTTGTCCTATAACTACCCCCCCCGGACGATGACGGTTATGTTATGAACCGTCACATTTAAATCACATCATAACCGTCATCACCAATTCTGAAACCGGCACACCCCTATTTTCAATATGTACTATAAAAACCCACATAACTTGGTTTTAATATGAAATATGTAGATTACCTCCACACTAACAGCAGACATGATGACATCTTCCTTTGGTTTGGATTTCAACATTGAAGCAACAGACGAACTGACAGTATACACCTTTTTACCTGTGATCTATAAAAAATGAATTTAAAAAAAGCAACAATGAAGTAGAAATATATTGGAGAAGAAAAGATTTCCTAGGTTTGGGAAAAATGTACATCAAGTCAAATATTTTTAAGAGAGAGAGAGAGAAAAAGAATGTATGTACCTTCAGGACTGCTACAGTCTGTGTGGGGTAACATACAGCAGTGCCAGCAGTAGCCAGTCCAAGAGGAACGACAATCCTCTTTAAACGAGAGCCTGGGCGAGAACACATACACACAGATGCCGCTTCTTAATCGATTTAAACAGTAAAACAACATGCAGTGACCACACACTAAGCTTACCCTTGCGTGCCAGAACCAGGCCACCCAATCCCGACACACCGATGACACCCACTCTTGGCAGGAAGCCAGGGGGTGGATCTCGAAGGAAGTGATACGTGTCTGAAATGAGAAGGTCAGGGGTTAAAGGTCAGGTTCACAGTCATTTCCTGCCTTTGGCTCAATCGCACACATCAGACTCACCTTGCCCGGCCTGGTAAACAGATATCACACCATCTTTGACTGAAGTCAAGGCGCTCTGTAAAAAGAAGAGAGAATGCTCACAGATCATTTTGTTGTTCTGTCAATCATATTACAATAGCTATGTTTTCACCCAAAGTTGTGCATTTATCTTGTATGTTAAATTAGAATATTGCATTAAACATCTGCGAATAAAGCACAGTTTCCTTCCGAATTTATGTGAAGCTAGGTGTTTCCATCCAGCACTTTTTAATGTGATTTTTCAAAATTGGCATAGAAATAGGTGGATGGAAACATGGCTAAGATCAAACTAATTCCTTATCATAGTGTGACAGGACAGCATGTGTATCAGACCTGCACGGCTCTGACATACGGCTTCAGGCCTGTCCTCACGGCCCCCAGCCCCGTCTGCACTACACCAGGGTGCTCTTCCACTAATGGCACAGCAGGAACATCTGGGGAGTAGATAGACAACTGGACAGAGGCAGAAACAGAAAGAGAGGACATGGTGATATATTTAACATATGCATTAATACACTACTGTTCAAAAGTCTGAGGTCTTTAAAGTCTCTTAATCTCCTAAGACTGCGTTTATTTGATCAAAAACAGTAATATTGTGAAATATTACAATTTAAAAATGTAATTTTATTCCTGTGATGGCAAAGCTGAATTTTCAGCATCATTACTCCAGTCTTCAGTGTCACATGATCCTTCAGAAATCATTCTAATATGCTGATTTACTGCTCAAGAACTTTTGTGGAAAACATAACATATTTTTTTCAGAATTTATTTGAATTAAATAATTTATAACATTATAAATATGTGTAGCTTTTGATCCAATAAATGCATCCTTGCTAAATGAATGCACTTAATGCATCCCCAATAATACATACATCAAAAACACTGCTAAAAGGTGTATTCTATTCCAAACATGACTTCTTACCTCTCTTGGAGATATTAGCTCATTTTTATTCTCATTCATGGAATAAATTCTGAGTGAGCCCAAACCCACTGCAGCAGCAGGAAGCGCTGCGTACTTCAGAATCTGAGGATCAACACAATATTTTATTAATAAAGACTCACTTCAGTGGTTGACCATCATGCTGAAGTATTGCATATTCATATACCATAGGACTTGCATGTTAGTATTTCATGCCCAAAATATATTATGAATATGATGGTACATTTATATGTGTTGTGCAGTGAATATTGTTGCAGTAATATAATGCCTATAAAAACGTATAACTATAAATATAATGACATTTGTAGTATAACTAACAATCAGCTTTGTCCTGGCTGAGCGTTTTCCCCCTTTCAGCTTCTTGATCTTCTCTTAAGAACATTATCTGTATTAGTTTAATGGACTGAAGCAAGAGAAGTGTAATAATCCCCAACTAAAAGCTGTCTTTTGAGTCTTCTGCGTGATAGAAAGAAATGTCGTTTCCCGAAAACTAGAGACAGGTGCCTCAAACAGATCATCAAGTGTGAGATAGTGTTTAGGAACAGCATGTTCTTCGCTGTGGTTTAACAAACAGCGTGCTCACGCTCTGATTAACAGCTGCATCATGCAACTCATGAGAAATTATACTTGACGAGATATGTGATACTCTGCTGCAGAATGAACATGTTTTAAAAGAATACACATGACCATTTGAACTAACTCACAGTTGGAAGTGTAACTCACCTTGGCCGCCATCACGGTCCCGCCCCCTTCGGTCTCACTACGGAAAGCAGGAGGAGTCATGAAAGCCCTCAAAACGCGAGAGAATATTCCTGATTTGCTTCTCATATTATTATTAATAATAATTATAACAATTATTATTACTATCGATTTTATTATTAATGCAGACCGAGCTTCCGTTGTCTTGACCAGATGACCTGTCTTACGGTCCAATTGGGGTATTTGAAGATATAAAGGCTAAACATTACAAGTGTTTAATTTGTTCTATCTCCCATTGCAGTTTTATGTGCAGAGACAACTGTAAGGAATCAGGTGTTAACGTTTTGATTTTAGAGGTGAGGGAACAAAAAAAATTTAATTAAATAAATAAGAATGACCAGATAATCTATAAATCTATAGGCTATGATGTTGGTTTAGTGGTAAGATTCTTCCTGTTGACGAGCCCCATTAAATCTGATAAACCAAGTGAAATTGGTATTGCATGTCAGTGGATGTACATCAGAAATGATGGACATTGGAAGCATCACACGACAACACACAAATGCAGAGTGCAGAGAACTCAGTTTATTAGTTTAACATTTTACAATCTGTATTATATATATTTATATATGTATTTATATTTCTGAAAGCAAAGAGGGTTAGCTTTGAATAATACTGTGAATAAATATCAGGCTCTTCCTGGTGTTTTAATATACAGAAGGGGAAATAATTTAAATAAAACCTTGAAAAAAGAGCAATATGTTCCGTCTCAATGTTGCAGTGCAACTTACACCTTATACAGCATAGCCGTGTGGGGGAGAGAAGGGGGGACATGCCCTTAAAACCACAGTGAAACCCCGATGGCCTGGATAACACTCACACACTCGCGAGCACACGCACACACACACCATGAGATGAAGCACAGTAAAGTGTAACCAACATTCTACATAAAAATAAATATTAAAACAGTAACTGTAACAGGCAGATGTGAATTTGAGACTCGCTTTGGTAAGAAAGCATTGACCACGGACATAAAAGTCTGTGTGTGGGTAGTGTGTGTCGTTTGTTCCAATGAAATTTACAATTAACAAGCCATTGAATGAGTACATTCTATTCAATCAAAATACATCCCACGAGATTCTAAAAAGTGACATTCAAACATAACTGTAACACTGAGCACATATGCAGGGCTGCGTTAAAACCAATGTGTCTTGATGATGTTTTAATGTGAACAAAATGAGAACACACACACACACACGCGCACACACAACATTTAGCAGGGGTACGTTTTGCACTCCACAGCCGGGAATGAACCAATTGATTTTTTTGTTTGTTTTTTTGTATTTCAACCTCAAATTCTCTCCCATTGTACTTTATCCAATTCTAGAATCCTGAGCCACTGACATCCAGAATTGTGAAAGGGAATAAAACGTTGGCTTTAGGCTGGTGGAGTCTGTCTAAGGGACACGTACATTAGCAAACAGACACTAACAACCTGAATGTAGCCCATAGCTCAGAGGTAATGACCAGCAAAGACCCGGAAACAAGCAAAAACAGTCATAACATCAGAGAAGCAAAGCTTTTCATCTTTTGTCATCTTTTTTGTAGAAAAAAATAGAGAGTAGAAAGGTTCTGCGTTGGCAGAGTCAAAAGATTGCATTCACGAGTACAATTCACAGTTTTAAACAGAGGATGCAGCTATGCAAATAATATGTTCTTATATACAGACTGTTCTCTGGCCTGATAGCGTATAGTAATAATTTTTTAAACCATGCATGAGTTTAGCTATAATATAAATATTCTAAAGAAGCCAAATTAAACACGTTACTACCTGCCAGGAGTCCATCTTTTACCATATACGAACGCAATGGTCATCAAACTCTCAAAAAGAGATTCTTCTGCATCCATCTGACTCGCTTTCTTTCTCTCATTTCTCTAATACAAGCACACATACGCGCATACACACACACACACACATTTCAACACTCTTGCTTGCTTCGAGAGTTGTATAGAGTAACACAGTAGGGCGGTGTTGCTTGGTAACAGAGTGAAGCCTGTTGCCCATGGCTACATGAGTGCTCTTCCTGCAGCATTCCGAGGGAAGGAAAACAAAAAAAATCAAATAAACAAATGAACAAAAATCTTCAGAAGATATAAAAAAAGATTTTTTTTTTACTCCAATCAGAGACAAAAATAAGAGATTCGTTTTTATATACGGTCCTATTTTGTTCAACTGGTGGTCAATTAATCTATAAAGATGATTCTTCAGGCATGCAGCGGGCACCTCATGGGGCCTTTCTTCCATCCGTCTTAAACTGTGGCCGTGATGAAATATATTGTACAGAGTTTGCAATGCGCCGTAGGTGTGCAGGTAACACTTTCGCTTTCACGACGAGCAGTTCGAGTCACCTTCTGGTGTCAGTGCCTGCGTGTGTGTCTGCAGTAGTTCTGGAGGCTGGGTCACTTCTTTGACATTGATCTTACAGTGTATTGGTTCAATCTGGTGTCACTCACGCTCGGGAGGAGGGCAGTGTCAGGTCATCCGTCAAGGAAAAAGTGAAGACAGTCTGGATCCACAGTGTTTTTAGAAGTGTGTGTGTGTGTGTGTGTGTGTGTGTGTGTGGGTGGGTTTGAAACGCACAACTCAGGTTATTCATATACCTTTATGTCTGTATTTTCAGCATGTGACTGTTTGTCGTGCGGGTGCGTGACAGTGTGTTTCACACGTGCGTTTCTATGAAAGAGTGAGTGTGCATCATCAGCGTTGGCGAGAGAGGTGACAGGTCGTTGGAATCGCTGGGCGGTTCCAATGGAGCAGAGCTGAACTCACAGATATCCAGGAAGAGCTCGTGGTTACGTTGCTTCCAATCACGAAACTTCCTCGAGGTCAAACAAGGATCGTCTAGTACCTGACTGATTATCGCCAAGTCGCCCTCCTTTGCCTGTGGGTGAAAGGGAGGAGAGAGAGAGAGAGAGAGACAAAGGTGGAAAATAGATGATTCAGAACACGAGATGCTCAATTCATTATTTGTACAAAAAGCATCTGATTGGCTGAAGCGTTTGAAATTCTTTAAGTTACCGAAACATCAAAAATCTTCTTTATGAAGCATAACAGGTTTTAACAAATATCAGCTAACAGGGGAGTAGCGCAACAAGTGTAATTGGTTTAGCTTTCAGAAATGTCTAAATTTCCAATTTTGGGGGGAAATTATCATAAGTTTTGTTTTGCTTTGGAAAAAAATAATAATCTGTTAACACTACAGTAAGCCACCCAATTAATATTCATGAGCTAAGCTGATGAGGTTTATAACTTGTCAAGATGGCAGCTGACAATGTCCTACTCTTAAATGTTTATGAAGATCCTCTAGAATTGTCCATTAGATACCTCTAGATTTGTTTACAGAGATTCACAGACTGTGATGACACGGCAATCATTTTTAATATATTCATTATTAAAAAAATAGTAATGTACATTCCAAATTTTGGGATCAGTAGGATTTTTTCTTCTTTTTGATTAAAAAAACTTCAATTCAGCAAGGATGCATTAAATTGATCAAAAGTGACAGACATTTATATTGTTGCAAAATATTTTTTATTTCAAATAAATTCTGTTTCTGTTCTGTTGAACTTTCTATTTTATTTAAAGAAATCTGACTAATATTAAGCAGCACAACCTTTTACAACATTGATAATAATAATAATAAAAAATTAAGCCCCAAATTAGCATATTAGAATAATTTCTGAAGGATCATGTGACACTGGAGTAATGATGCTGAAAATTCAGCTTTGCCATCACAGGATTAAATTACATTTTAAATGATATATAAAAATAGAAAACAGTTATTTTAAATTATAATACTATTTCATAATATTACCATTTTACTGTAGTTTTTATTTTAAAAAATGCAGCCTTGGTGAGCATGAGATTTCTTTTAAAAACATTAAAACTTTCCTGATTTTTCTTGGTATATAGTTTACTTCCACATTCCAAACCCTGAAGTGTGAAAAGGGTCCATTGCTCCCTGTGTTTTCATACCTTCAGCGTGGAGCGGAGAACCCGTATGCGGTGCAGTCGATCATTTGTGGCGGGGTCATTGCAACGTTTGATGAAGGAGCGTCTGAACTCTTGTTTGGTGGAAGGCCTCTGCTGGCCGAAAGCCGAGAGACTGGCCTGCTCCAGCGATCGGTACAACTCCTGCAGGCCGTCCGTGCCGTCACACACTTTCTCTTCGCTCTCAGGCCTCCTGCTGCTGGCTTTCCTCATCTGCTTTTCCTCCTCTTCCTCCTCCTCTTCCTCATGGAGATGAGTTCTTGGCCTCAGAGTGCCGTGCGTGTGTGTGTGAGTGTGTGTACGAGCGCTGCGGTGCGAGTGTCCTCCGTGTGTGTCGCGGTGGCGTGGGAGGCTCTGGCTGCGCTGCTTGTGAGTGTGATGGCGGGGCCGAGACTCCTCGCTGTCCGTCAACGGAAATGGCCCATCGCGTTCCAGAGGACGCCGGCGCTGGGCGGGAAGCGTAGCCTGCCGGTGCTGGTCAGGTGACAGCAGGGATGGCTCCTCCTCTTCTGCAGTCTGCAGGTAGTGTAGACCTGTGCTGGTCAAGGGGGATTCAATCAGGTCCTGCCATGAGCGGCGTTCTCGATGGGAGGATCGGCAAGAAGAATGGGACTCCTCGGCAGAGGAATGCGAGAATGTGGAGCCGCTGGAAAAATGACGCTCAGGAAATGGACTGGTCGAAGTTCCCTGAGGACAACAGAATCACTGCTCATTAGCATTGTCAATCTATCAGTAAGAGAGCTAGAGGTATAAGATGATAGCCAGAGAGAGCAACAGAGTGAGTTTGCTACACGTTTTCCACCAATATAGGCTCAGCAAACCTCTCTCAGAACAGGCCCATGTTTCCAGTGACGTGAGCCCAAAAAATGACATACTGTAAGTGACTATGTTACTTCATATATTGGCAATAAACAAACATGGTGAATCAGTCTTTGTTTGCAACTCACTTTCTCATCTAAAGTAGTGTAATTTAACATCTTTATGACATCATGAGCTGGATTTAATATGACGCACACTTCCGTTCAAAGGTTCGGGGTCAGTAGGATTTTTTAAGGTTTTTGAAAGAAGTCTCTAATGCTCACCAAGGCTGCATATGTCCAAAAATGTTTTATTTCAGACCGATGAGGGAAAAAGTGGTTGGAGTGAATAGGAATATGAATGAGGCACTTCACTGGGTGCTTGTGTTTAGATTTATTGATTGTAACGAAAACAGTCTGGTTACATATCATGTAGTTTTGTTATGCACTTTAAAGGTTCACCCAAAAATGAAAATTCTGTCATTAATTACTCACCCTCATGTCGTTCCAAACCCGTACGATTTTTGTTCATCTTCGAACACAAATGAAGATCTTTTTTGATGAAATCTGAGAGCTTTCTGTCCCTTTATTTTGACAGCTACACAAATGAAACTTTGACGCTTCAAAAAGTTAATGAATTCCATTTTCTGAAGACTCGATTGCTTTATATGATGAACAGACTTAATTGAGGCTTTAATTTATTCAATATGAATTTAATTTGATGAAAAATGAAATCATTTTTATTTTTGGATGAACTATCCCTTTAAATTGAACAGAAAAAGAACTTGTTTGAGACATTATCCTGACTCCTGACCTCTGATGTCACTGGTTCATGATTTGAGGTTTAAACATCAATAAGGAACCGGCACCAGAACCAGTATGATGGCAGTGTTATGGTGTGTCTGCGCTAAAGAAAATCAAAAAGAGTTTTTGGCTGAATATGCATATATGTACGTAGACGTGTGTTTATACTCACAGACGGGTTGTGGTGGTACGTGGATTCCTGTTTGAGTGTCATAGACCCATCAACCTCATCTTGGTCACTCTCACTCCAGTAATCTAAACAAAAAAATGACATCAGGATCACATGTACATGACATCATAGATTATGATACTCAAACTAGGCTTTTCAACTGCTTCAAGTACTCTACTACACATTCATGGAATGGAGTGAAACTAGAGTCACACTATGGGCTTATGATAACATCACAGGATGTGATCTCACCTTCATCAGGACGTGGTACTGGATCATCAGGCGTGTAGCCAATCGCAGCTAAGCCTAAACGATTCATCCACCTGCAACAGGAAACATAGACGTGAGAGGAAATAACAGGAAGGGACAGCTGAAGTCTGAAGGGGCTCTGAAACCACTTACCTGTTCATCTCCTCTAAATGATCAGTAGCAAAAAAGAAACTCTTAATTTTTGGATGACATGCTTTAAAGGCACTGAAACAAAAAAAGGCAGAGAAAAAGAGATGTTCAGTCACAAATAATCAATTACTGTGTGTGTGTGTTTGTAAAAGAGAGATCAGCAGTTCTGCAGTGACCCAGATTCCGCTAGCCGATGGGCTTCAAACACAGACCCGCCCAAAAACCAGCAAACCCAACACAACAGAGAGAAAGAGCGATTATTGTTGTCTTCTAACACTCACTGTTTCCTCCTGCACTCAATCGCTCTGTCTATGCGAAACTCTGGCAAACAGATGAAGCCCTCTGCTTTCTCATCCTGAGCAAACAAAGAACAAGATAAATCATTTCTGCATCATAACTATGGTAGGTGTTAGCATAAATGCAAAGATCAGCATCTCTGAAACTGAGAACATATGATGCACATTTTATTGTTGTGGACAAGAAAACGAAATATCACGAAATGGCCATCAATAGCCGCGTTTCCACTGTCGGGCCAGGGCCGGGCCGTGCTAGTGCGTGCCAGGGCCAGTCGCGTTTCCACTGTCACTTCCGGGGCTTGATCAGGGCTTACTCGGGGCCAACGGCCAGGATTTCAGGCCCGTCAAATACCCTGGGCCAAAGCGGGCCAGCTCGGGCTAGAGGGTTACGAGCAGAGGCGGATTTTACCTGAGTCTGGAGATGACAGCGCCGGATGATTCTGTCAGCATTTAAGACTTTTAAAATAATTGAACTCACTTTCATGTTTGAATGCCTTGTTTGTGATCCGATGTGGATTCTGATCACCGTATAAGGTAGAAATATTTATAGGGCTACGCGATGCAAAAGTCTATGCACGCTATAACCATTAACCATAGTAAACATAGTAAACGCTTGAAGATACGCATAGTAAAAAAAACATGGTGAACGCTTGAATAAATCAGACCGGTCATAAAGGCTATTACAATCATGTTTTTATTTTATCTGTCAGTAGCCTACTTTATACCGGACTGTCATAAAATAAAGCAACTTTTTTTTCGGGAGCTTCCTCTTTTTCTCTGACTGAGAGAGTGAGTCGAGAGAGTGCTAAAGCTCGTCATGTCGTATTTTTGGTGCCATATATTTGTAGAAATTATCATTCTTTCTAAATGTGATGTAAATATGTCCTGTAACTACCAAATAAACAGAAACAGATGCGACTGAAGAAGTAAGTGTATCCTCTTTCTTTTGTGAAACAAAACGGTAATTTATTTCTGTGTGACTAATGTGCAATTTTGACATACATTAATTCATGATCAATGTATCACTTTTTATTGTAAACCTGTGGTAAAACATCGATGCTTGTGTTTTAAATATTCAAGTAAACAACAAAAATGCCAGCAAACGGTCACTTTTATCATGTTTGTTTTGCAATGCATGCTGTTTCCAGTCATTTCTTTCTGATTAGTTTTCTGATAAAACTTCCATTTGATGGTGAAAGGATGGGTTAGTGTGACGTTGTTCCAGAGAGGTGTGTTACGGGCGTGTTTTAGTGAAGCACTGCGGAGCTTCTGGCCCGACAGTGGAAACGCAGGCCAGGTGCTTCTGGCCCGAGGCTATTAGCCCGGCACGGCCCGTTCAAAGCCCTGGCTCGCACTGGAACGCGGCTACTGAAAGTAGCGAGTACTGAAAGTGCTGATAATTGTGTAATTAATAATAAGAGAGATTCATTGGCTGGATGTGGAGCTGATGAGGTTTTTCAGTGATGCCAAAAGTGGAAATGGATCATAAAAGAAGGACCTTATACACACACACACACACACACACACACACACACACACACACACACACACACACACACACACACACACACACACACACACAAGCACACACACACACACACACACACACACACACACACACAAGCACACACACTATCATACAGCCAACAGACTTCACCACCCGAGGGAAGGGAATTGTGTTTGTTTGCTTACATTCTGGTTGGTGTACCAGTACAGGTTGGAGTCTTTGAGAACGAACCAATACTTCTTCCATTTCTGCGTGAAGTAGCCGGTGGCGTCTTTCTTTTTCCATAGCCAGCCTTCACAGTCACCATGACCCAGATCTTTGCAGGCAATACGCCTTCTGCTGGCACTACTGAGGGAACCTACACACACACACAGAGGATATTAAATGACAACCACATATGACAGAATAACTTTGGGATAATACAATCACACTTCATATTGTTCTTGACAAACACAGCACAGTGTAATACAACACACAACACACTAAGTGCTTAGAGTAAACCCAGGATCTCATCATCATACCTTTGCTTTTCTTCTTGGGCTTGGTCCTCAGAGAGGCATAATGTACAGACTAGAGAGAGGACAGAAAGGACACATGAGAAATATAGGACTTGTTGCATAGATTACTTGTTTCAGAAGGCTCATAATTGCACCATTCTCAGTTGTGAGGATTTCTATAAGAAATCATTATCAATAAAAAATTAACCTTGCACACCTGTGGCAAAAAAATCCTGCACACTATCCCAACTTGTTAAAAGAACCACAATTTTTAGCAACGTTTCAGTTCCATCATGTGGGAAATGCCTGCTGAAGGTCATGGGACTGAAACGTTGCTGAATAAATTGTGATACTTTTTGCATTGCAAGTTGGGATGGTGTGCAGGATTTTTTTTTTAAGTAATGAAATGATTAATTATTAAATACTAGAACAGATAAACATGTTCCTTCTTTAGATCTAAATATTACAAATAAATTCATGTTCATTGTAGATTATAAAAAAATTCTAATTACTGCAAAGTGCCCTGATTTAAATTTACCATGATTTAATCTAATATTAAAACAAAAACAATGCAATATAATAATATAATCAATAATAAATACAATAATAATCTAATAGATAATATCAAAAATATTAAAAAGTAAATATTTTGTTGTGCCTGTCTAATGACAAACCTGGTTTTCTTTAACTAATTTCTAACTACCGCAACACTTTTTGTTGTCATACTGCAAATAAAGATTCTCCAATGAATAAAGATCTTCTCCAGTGCATACAGTATCTCATCATCTTTTTTTACTGACTTTTTAAAGGTGCTCTATGTAACTTTTCTACTAAAATGAATCCTTTTTTTATTGCCTGTGTGTGAAGGTACCTTCAGAGGTAATAGCAAAACCTGACAAGTGGATCATTGTAATGTGTGATTACTATTCCTATTTTTATGTGAAGGCTCCGGGTCGGATTTCCCACGAAATCCATCGGATGTGACGTGCATGCGCGGGCCCGAGCCTCTCTCCTTTATATACAGTCTATTGTAGACGGTCAGGGAGTTACGTCCGGTCAAAGGCGCACGTGTTTCGGCTTATATCTCGGTCAATCTTTGATCAATATTCCCAAGACTCAAATCGTTCGTAGTGCTGGACGGGGCCTTTTGAACGAGCCCACCCCTGAGGTCCAACTCGCCCGGGTCCCCGAGTTATAGCCGTTCGAAATCGGAGGTCCCAGCGAACGGCGATCAGGTAGGGGGCGTCCCCGGGGCCCGCCACTCTAGCGTTCGGGCAAGGGTCCCTCCTGGGACCTAATTTGAGCTCTCTGGGTCTTCGCGTTCCAGAGATACGAGCTGTTCTCTTCTGAGATCGTGGCGTCACCGGCGTCCGCCATTTTGCTCCGCGCCCAATGGTTTTCGCGCCCGATGGTTTTCGGCTAATATCTCCGCGAAAACACCACCAAAAATTATTAAACTTAAATGGTTCTTTTCAGCTCGACTAGACGGTTCCAGTGAGCTACGTATCTGTCGAGTATTTGCCGAGATATTTGTGTAATAGACGGTATTGTTTATGAGTTCGAGCATGAGCGCTCTTGTAAAAATTGACTGCAATCTGAAACTTCACCGCTAGAGGCCGCTAAAAGTTCCATAGAGCCCCTTTAAAAAAATGTTAAAGTTGTATGTATACCTCTTGTTCCCAACACTGTGTATTCTCATTACCATGACTGATGCTGTAACTGTGCTTGCGGTTTACCTTCCTCATTGATGCCCCTGCTTGTCGGTCAAGTCCTGAACTGGCATATCTGCAAAAAGAGAGAGATACATAATAAAATAAAATGTTTTTTTTTTCTCAGCTATTTAACTTAAATATAGACACAGGTAATGGACAGGATGCTGGTTTTTGAGGTTGACTTCAAAACTGATTATAACTGAAACTCCTGCTAATGCTCACGCACACCCTCAAACCAACACACACACACACACACACACGCACGCACACAACTATGTTTGTTTTGCAATATTGTGAGGTCTTCTCATAGGCAACCATGACATGGGCAAAACACTTGGCCAATTTTAACTAGTGAGGTCCAGCTCTCTAGTTGGTGTTCAACAGGTTTCACTTCATTAGTGAAGATATTTTTTAAACAGTAAGGACATTTTTGGACCTCACAAGTATAGTGATACCTATACACAAAAACATGATTGTAGATTAATTAAATACAAAATCTTAGCCACCCAGAAGACACTCTTTTATCCAATTCTCTGTATGCATCGTAACTGTAGAGAAACAGAGATCATTCCATCTTAAGACAGACACGTTCCACAGAATGAGACACCACAGACTCTTACAGCCTTAGTCACAGGAAATAAAAATCTCCTTAAGACTGCAGCCAAGGAATTTCTGTTCCTCATTTATAAATAAACGGCAGTTCATTAAGCTCGAACAAAGCTGTGAGAAGCATCCTGATTTCCTGTACATATACAAACAAAACTCTTGAAATGCTTATTCTGAACTTAAAGTGACCGGTTTCAAAGCCATTATCTATCATAAGATATCACGAGGAATCAAACTCTGCTTCATGTTTTGGGATAAAGTGTATTATTCTAAACTGATGTGCTGTCACTTTAAAAACTCAAAACTTGTTCCCCAGTCTAAAAAGAACATCTCCAGAAACATCTCGTTCTGACATTCTTGCATTTATGATGTAAGAAATTGCAAATATTAACATAATCAGCTGCATTTACACATCAATGACATTAATGTTCTGAATCTTGGCCAGTCCAGTCACAGTCTGGTAAGGAGGAAGCAGAATTGATATGTTAATCTAAAGACCAGAAGCAATAATGATAAAAATAAAATATGGGGAAATCCACCAAACTTGTGCTCTGTATAGCGCCTACACATCTGGCTGTGTGTAGCACCTGCTGCACTGAAAATGAGCCCAATTATTGTGTGAATCTGTCACAATATAATGCAGGCTATGCAAAGAGGCAACCTACAGCTTGAGTCAGAGCACTTTTTTCTCATTTTACAAGTGAAGAGGGCGTTTACAAAACATTCTTGAGGACAAACCAGACAAAAAAGGGGCAAAAAATATGACAATGGTCTAAAAACAAAATTATGACTTTTTAGTTGTAAAAACTTAAGTCAAATTCAGGGAATAAAAAATATCATACAAAATAAATAAATAATACCTAAATGTATGATAAATTAAGAAAAGAGTGAAGTTTACTCACCTATCAGTATCTGCCCGAAGTGTGTCTGCCGTTCTCTGGGGCAATGAACAGAATGACAAAGAGAAAGAGAGACAGAGAGGAAGAGAGATTTGAATTTCCTGTTCTGAGTTATGAAAAGAAAGTGCTGTTTCAGAGACGTGTGAGATTGTGTATGTACAATCACATTACAATATAGATCAAATGTATGTTGCGAGATGAGGCAATTCTGAAATTTTGGTCACTTATGCTATATTAGATATCTTTAAATACTATGTAACTTACATTAAAAAATTAGTTATGTATAATGTACTTATTGTGTTTTGCCACTATTGTGTTGGGATACGGGTAAGGTTAGGGAATGGTTTCGTGGTTTGGTTAAGTTTAAGGCTGGGTTAAGGTGTGGTCAATAGTATAATTACAGATGTAATTACAGATTTTTTTTACAGCTGTAATTACTTGGCGGTATTATTTAAATACCTGTAATAAGCACAATGTAAAAACATGTATGTACACAATAAGTGTGTTGTATCAAATGATTAATTTAAACATCAGTACACAGCAGTTAAAGACGGCTCTGATCAGATTCAACATTTTACTTACATGGTAGTGTGGCATCGTGTTTGAGTCAGGCACGGGGAAGGGCAGCCCTTCGGGGGGGCCTGTGTCCAGACGCACAGGTGGGGCAAGCATAGAGGGACTGATGGGGAAACTGGGACTGCTGGGATTCCGGCTCTTCTTCCTGGATCTCCTGCTTGTGTCCCGCTGGGAAAACTCTGCCTCTTCCTGAATCAACACAATCCTGTCATCACTGAGGAACCGCAAGAGGGAGGAATCAGAATCTGATGGAGAAAGACAGAAAGCAAGCAGGGAGTCACACACTGAGATAAAAACAGTGCAAAGACTTATAATGGGAGAGACTTATACTGAGCGTATTGCAAAATATTCAACTCTTTGTAACTCTAGCTGCCAAAGCATGAAGCTACTCTGATACCTTCCTGTGTGTGTGTGTGTGTGTGTGTGTGTGTGTGTGTGTGTGTGTGTGTGGTTTTAGAGGTTTATTTCCCCAAATGGAGGTTTGTTTTCTATTTATATCAGTGCAAGTGTCGCCTACGTATTCTCTGTTCTATTTTAGAAGTTGTTTCCACAAAAACAAAAAAAAGTAGTAATGAATGAGTTTACATGTTAACAGTTAACTTGTCACCTCTCACAATCCCCCCAAAAAAGAAAGCTGGTTACTGTCAATATCACACATCAAGGTTAAATCTTTTAGTTTTCATACATTAAGAACTGTTAGTAAAGAAGAAAATATCAGCTGAAATTTCATCTGCTTCAGTTACTAATTCAAAATAATGACTTGGTTAAAGTGTTTATAATAATTTAAACTACATTAATATTTAAACATTTTAGCAGTAAAAACTTTCTTTTTATTATTAAGTGAAGGTGATGGACTGTTAAGTTTCAAAAAGTCTAAAATTGTAAATCTGGATTACAATAGAAATCTCCAAAATGCTTACATTGTTCTGCTGATAAAAAATAAGTAAATACCACACACACAAAATATTTTTCTCATTAAAATATATTCAAGGGGAAAAAAGTTGTAAGTTCTACGCTGTACTGATCAACCAAAGGCAGAGGAAATGGTTGTCTGCCGTTCCTCCAGCTTTCTGAAGCTTAGGTGGCTTCATCAAAGAAATCTTTGCTTACCTCAGCTTTCACAAACAAGCCTATAGAACAGTATTTCCTGTATTTGGTTGCAAAGTTCACTAGAAAAAAGTCGCTGTCTTACAGGTTTGTGTTTTCAGTTCCTATGCTCTAAAATGTCAGATCTATAGTTTTGACATTCATTTACGTTCTTTGCAGACGTGTTGTTAGTCAAAGCAACTTACACAAATCACACACTAATGGCAAATGCCAGGATATGCAACTGAGAATGACACATGATGTTGGTAAACTAGATTTTAGTTATCAAGAAGAAGTTTATAACTAGAAGCTCCTCCTTAACTAGAAACATATACATACATTAACACACACACATCTTTGGCATAACATAATTAGATGAAATCATATAGTCACAGATCTCTGAATATGACGGACACTTAAAAATTTTTTGAGAAATATGAGTTGGGCAACTTATCCACTGGTTTATCTTACACCTCTCTTTCCTACTAATACCGCAAGGATCAGAGATGGAGTATTTATGTTAGCCTCACATTACACAGACTCTGAGCTTTGGACTAATATCCTCAACATCTGTCTGTTTTTAAAAAAGACAGAACTATTAATGCCATTTTTGAGTGAACTACTTTCAAATTCCTTGCCAGATAGACAAAATCCCGGTTGTGCTCAAGTAAAAAGTGAGTCAAAGTGACAATTAAAAGTTTGAAAGTTTTAAATGAATCTAAAATACAACTTGGCGCCAGTGGAGTAAACAAAAAGTAATGTAGTAAAGTATGCAAAAAAGTAAAATCATCACCTCTGCTTCCTCTTTTGTAAACTCCAGATTCTTGAGGCTCTGCCAGCCATTCAGTTCCCATGGTAACCTGTCGGAGGTCACCTACAGGCAGAGACATACAACATTTGAGTGTGTCTGTGTGTATGTTTTGGTGCGTTTCAGAGCATCTATCATCTCCTCTGTTAGTGTGTATTAGTGCACACAGTAGCGCAGCTGCAACATACTAAATGGCTGAGATTTGCAGTTTAAAGCCGGAGCTCCCTGGTGGCTTAATCTCCTGTAATGCACTCTGCGTTTATGTCCAGCTTAAAAAATAGCCATCCAGGCATGATGTAAGAAGTACATTGTGTAACATCGCACAAGCATACTACAATTTAAAAATGCATGGTTGGAAACTGAGTTCTTCATATATTATTTAAAAAAGAGAATGCAGTTTTAAAACAGAGAATGCAGTATACTGTGGTGTATAGAAACCGTATGTGACCTAATATTATGTTGTTTTGAATCAAGAGTACTGTACTTATATGAATTAGGATGACAACAACAAATTGAGAAAATCGATAATAATAATTACTCTCAAATCACTTAAATCCTGTAAAAACTGTAATACAGCAATCAAAATCATCCTGTCCAGACACAATGCTTTTTTAAATAAAATTTGCATAAACTAATTTCAGTAAAACAAATACTACCTTGATATGTAACTATATATTTTTTATATACAGTACTGTGCAAAAGTTTTAGGCAAGTAAGATTTTTTAAGTTTTTGAAAGAAGTCTCTTCTGCTCACCAAGGCTGCAATTATTTGATAAAAATAAAAAAAAAAACAGTAATATTGTGAAATATTATTACAATTTAAAACAGCGGTTTTCTATGTGAATATATAGTGAAGTGTAATTTATTCCTGTGATCAAAGCTGAATTTTCATCATCATTACTCCAGTCTTCAGTGTCACATGATCCTTCAAAAATCATTCTAATATGATGATTTGATGCTCAAGAAACATTTATGATTATTATCAGTGTTGAAAACAGTTTTTACATTTTTATTTCATGATGCTATGATGAATAGAAACTAAAAAAGAACAGCATTTATCTGAAATCTAAAGCTTTTGTAACATTAAACTCTACCCTTCAAAAGTTTGGGGTCAGTAAGAATTTAAATTTTATTTTTGGGGGAAAGAAATATAATAAATCAATACTTTTATTCATCAAGGATGAGTTAAACTGACCAAAAGTTACAGTAAAGACATTTATAATGTTAGAAAATATTCTATTTTAAATAAACGCTGTTCTTTTGAACTTTCTATTCATCAAAGTATTTTGAAAAAAAAATTGTACACTGTTTTCAACATTGAAAATAATAATGAATGTTTTTTGAGCATCAAATCATCATATTAGAATGATTTCTGAAGGATCATGTGACACTGAAGACTGGAGTAATGATGATGATAAATTCAGCTTTGATCACAGGAATAAATTACACTTTACTGTATATTCACATAGAAAACCACTGTTTTAAATTGTAATAATATTTCACAATATTACTGTTTTTTTTGTATTTTTTATCAAATAATTGCAGCCTTGGTGAGCAGAAGAGACTTCTTTTAAAAACTTAAAAAATCTTACCTGCCTAAAACTTTTGCAAAGTACTGTATAAAATGTATAATATCATATTTTATGATATAACATTTAAATTAACAGGAGAGAGAACTGAAATGATTGAATTGGACTTATTGAAAATAATGGTACAATGCAACAAAAAAAAAAAATGTCATGATCTGAAAATAGGTGTTTGTTTCTTAAATAAAATTGCATAAAAATTCTGCCCATTGATTTAATATGATCAGTGGGCAGTGCTTGTTCTTCTATTGTTTAGCAATTGTATCCATCTGTTCATTTGTCAGTCATTTATAATGCTGTCTCCATGCAAATATTTGTGGTCTTAAAATAGGTCTAATTTTCTTTATGAAAAATATAATTGATATTAATAATACAGATAAATACTTTAAATCATTTTGATCTATACATGTGGAGCTGGGGAAGATGGAGGGTTTCTGAAAGCGTGCTGCACTGCCATAGCTGATGCTGACCAAGTTTTTAAAGGTTGAGCAGCGAGCTCATTGGCTACTGATACAGCAGGAACCAACCAGCTGGGCCCTATAGAGAATTATGTGATTGCAAGCAGAATGAGTGAAGGACCAATCAGCCTTCATGCTCTACTGTGTCGTGACTGTGACATCAGTTTCATGACAGAACTTTGTATTTATTTAAATTTTCATTTATGTATTTGCATATTTGTATTATCCAAGTATTAGTTGCAGCCCTAATGTGTATGTTCTTACTGTGAGTTGGGGTCCGGTCTCTGCGTCGCAGTCCGGTATTTCTCCCAGAATCCTCTTCCAGGAGGGGGAAGTACTGGCCCCCCAGCACCTCCTGTTCTACATAATACCCTGGAGAATCGGAGCCAAACACACCAAACCCACCCCGATCCAGATCCTCCTCTCTAAGAGAATGACAACAGGAGCAAAAGAAAGAAAACAAAAGGAAAAGAGAAAGAAATTACACTAAAATGCTAAAAGAGACTAACGGTTTTGGTTTGCATATATTTCAGATGTAAATACCTGTGTCCATAGACAGGGGAAAGAATAAAAACATCATGTCCCCCAGGTGTGTCCACTCCAGGTGAAAGTCCAACTGACCCAAGCGTGCTGGGTGGTGTAGGAGAACCACTGCACGGACTGGTGGACAGCGGCTGCCAATCAAAAGCACGCACAAAATAACATGACTATTAAGCTAACGGCACTTTGTTGTTATTATATTAAAGGGGCTATATGTAGATTGAAGAATTCAGAAACCCTTATTAGCGACACCAGCGGCCGTTAAGTGAACTGCGGCCAGCATCTTATTGCTCGTGCTCTCACTCGTGCACACGTAACAGACTGATTCAATGCCCTGATCTACTGACCACAAAGTTGTTTTTTGTCCTTCGATTACAAGTAAGAAGTTGGAAATACCTTTCCAGCGTTGTACGTTTAGATGAATATGTAAATATGTGCTATGCGCTTTCCTCTTTCCTGTACAGCGTTCCTGTAGCTCAAACAGCAGAGCATTGGCGCTTGCAACGCCAAGGTCATGGGTTCCCAGGGAAAGCAAGAACTGATAAGAATTTAAAATGTGTACCTTGAAATGCAATGCAAGTCGCTTTGGGTAAAAGCGTCTGCCAAGTGCATAAATGTAAATAACTGTAAATGTTATCATAAACACACAACAACAACAATGACAGTGGTGAGAAGGCAGCAGTTAAGAAAGCATCCGTTTATAGTGATGTGGATATTTTTTCACCGGCATCATGTCGACAGATGAGGTCATTCAAATTATGTTAGTTTGATTATAAAGTATTTTTGAGACTATAAACTACATAGATCTGGCTATGTGAGACTATAGTTTGAATTAATTATTTCTTAGCATGACACATTACAGTATAGAATGGCTCTTTCGGCATTATCCTAAACGATGTAGCATTCATTTCTTGTGCCATTGAACGAAAGAGAGATTCTCGGAAGCGTGCGTAAACGTCACATCCTTTTGATTTCCCTGGCAAAAACGTCCTTCACATAAAAAACAGTCACCAGGCTTTCATAAACTAGGAAGTCGGAGAAGTCTTGTTTTTTAAGTTCCGTTACAAGCTAATAAAACAACTATTAATACATGAGCATTCTTACATATAGCCCCTTTAATGTAAAGGAAAATAATTACAAGAAAATCAGCTATTAAAAAAACATAATGTCAGACAGATCTTATATTTCTCATGATGGATTATGAAAGTATTCAGGCAGGAATATATTTTCATAAATGAATCATATTATACTTGTACAGTATGCTAGTCTTTTGCAGTTTTTTTCACTAGAGGGCAGGACAGTGATCGGTCACAAACACGTCTAAAGACCTTTGACTAACAGAGGACCAAGAGTGTGTTTCAAAACGAAGATAGTGTTGCCCTTAGCAACCGTGAGTACTCCATCAGTCAGTTAGCAATGAGGAAAAGCATAGCAACAAGCACCAGAAACAACCCGGCAACAAGAGGCGGGAGAGACATACATAAAAACGCTGTCAATCGATTTATCCCAATCATTTATCAATGGGCATCGTTTTATTGCCTGTAAACATTTAAGTGCAAATATGCCCTTCTACTCTTTAGTCATTTTCATCAAGTTATTTATAGTGTTGTTTTCATACAGTAATTCACATGTGTATAATTGTTTATTTAATCATCCAGAGAGGATTGAAAATCCTTTTCAACCGCAATTTGATCAGTGGTTATGTCAATTATCATTATGTCCTTCAAATCGCCAATGTGAATTCATTCATGAGTGAACGTCCACTCCGCTCTACTGTGTCGTGACTGTGAGGAGAGGACACATGTGCAAGCTGTTAACTGCATCTGTCTGATACTTGTATCCAGAGCAACAGAACTCTGGCTGCCATGGCAACAAGCCGTACGGAACTCATTCAGTGCTCTGAGATGCTCTCATACATACACACACACACACAATCACACACACACACACACACACACTCGTATGCACTACATATTAAATGGATGTACTTGAACAAACACATTGAGCTATCCTGACACACACACACACACACCTGCAGGGCAAGTGGTTTCCAGCGGGCGTTCTTCAGGAGTGCAGGGGTGGAGCCCAGAGTGTTCTGTGGCCTCTTCTTAAGCGTGAGGATGACTCCACTTGGATCCTCACGCAGACAGTTGACCAAATTTTTCAACTGCCAGCCAACCTTAAAGATATAGATGATTTAAAAATAAATATTAAATAAGTTTAAATACATAAATAACATTAGACTGGTAGTGTGAAGGTTATATTGAAACCCAAAATTAGGACATGTTTGTATTTCTTTTCAAATTCTCATATATATATAGTATATATATATATATATATATATATATATATATATATATATAGTCATGATAGAAATATATACTGTGTATATATATATATATATATAGACAACTCTCTGAAGTATTTTAGCATGGTAATGGATATGACAATGTTAATGTATTTGGTCTTGGTGGAATAGATCTGCTACACTGCTGCTATTGATTATTGGTGTTGTTGTAGATTATTGCTGCTGCTGCAAAGCAAGTACAGGAACTTGCTGCTGCCAATACATCCGATACGCTGCTGTGAGTATGTAAGACATACTGCTGCTGCTGTGCTTCACAAATAGCATATCAATTACCCATAGGCTAGCCAATCTATACAGATGGAGCTGGGGAAGGTGGAGGGTTTTAGACAAACTCTGAAAGCACGCTGCTAACTGCTATAGTGAATGGTAACAAGCCATTTAAATGTTGAGCAGCAAACTCAAGTATGCCAAGTAGTTAACGCTGTAAATATCATCAGCTTGCGTTAAGGACCCATCAGACCCATCTAAAGTTGAATGACAGAACTAGGCATATATATGAATAGGAATTTGATGTATGTATATATATATATATATATATATATATATATATATATATATATATACACACACACTATAATATAATCTTTTGTAATATATAACTGAAATTTAAAATAAAGATAACAGGTGGCTGGGAACGTGCTTAGTTTTGAATTTTGAGAATGCGCATTAATTTTGAGAAAACAATGTTACAGTGCAAAAAAATTGATGGTCCTAAAGTAAGAAATATTTTCTTTAGAAATATATAATTGGTAACACTTTACAATAATGTCATATTTATTGAAATTAGTTAACTACCATTGAACTAACATTGAGCAACATTTTTTTTTTACAGTATTTATTAACCTTTGTTAATATTAGATAATGTTCATGTTCATAGTTCACAGTGCATTAACTAATGTTAACCGATACAGCATTTGATCTTAAAAATATATTAGTAAATGAATAATAAATGCTGTAAAAGTATTGTTCATTGTTAGTTCATGTTAACTAATGTTAACAAATGAAACCTTATTGTAAAGTTTTCCCATTTCTTACAAAGAAATTTTGCAGACAGGTTCTTGACAGGCTTCATGAGATCCACCTGAAATGCCCTTGAGCATCAACTGCCAATCAATATCTGCACAAACAATATAATATCTGCACATTTATGCACTAAGATGCAAGCACAGGTGACTGACCCATGCAAAGATACACACCACTGTTTGGTGATTGACCTGAATGACCTCATCACCGGCATGGATCTTCTTACACTGATCTGCGGGAGACTGCAAGAGAGAGATAGAGAGATTAATAACCCCTGCTCATTATAGAGATAAATCTGACACCAATTATTTACCAAGGCATTTCGATTTTGTATTATAGTATCATACATGCCTGAATGTTGACCTTTCCTATGAAGAACGTCTGACGTCTTTTCATCAAAGTCTCACTCATCTGGGCTGCGTAAGCCTAAGTATATCGTGGAGAGCATTGTTTTCTAACTTTCTACAATCTACTTAGGCTTACAGTCCTTTTGCGAACACAGCTCTTTGCATTTCCTCTCTCCACTTAGGCATAAACAGCTAAAACATTTATTTTAAAGAATATTTTCATAATCGGTTCAATATAGTAAGCAGTCATTTCGATTAAGCTTCAATGCATAGTGACTTACATAGAGGCCTGGAGTAACCTCAGATGAAATGTTTTTCTCAAGGGTACAGTGGTTGACATTTTCAAACCTTTTGAGGTTTGAACTTACAATTTTTCCAAATCTTTAACCACTAAACCATGCCACACCAGTCCAGAATGTTATTCAGAAGATTTTGCATTTGCTCAGATATGTTGCTCAACAGACTGAATGGACTGAAAAGAAAATCATTAAAAACTGTAAAATCCATTTAGCTGAACAGTAGGCTAAATGTGCATTAAGAGTTAGAAATCAATTAATTCTGTTCTTCCTGCAACTAAAAAAAGGGCATGTTTGAGTTCAACCCAATTGAACATCTACATAAATGATTTAACAACAGCACTGGAACAATCCACCATTTCAAGCCTCACTCTAGCCAGCTCTGAAATCAAGTGCCTGCTCAATGCGGATGACCTGGTTCTGCTGTCCCCACAGAAGAGCTGTAGCACAGCATGTGCTTTATTGAGCAATACTGTCTGAAATGGGCACTGACAATATGAAGAAAACCAGACCCGTTTTTTTCCTCCGAAATAAGAAGTCCTATCACACAGCATCATCAATAATGATCTTAGATTTGACATAAACACTTATACACTCTCAGACAAAAAGGTACAAAACCTGTCACTGAGGTGGTACCCTTTCAAAAGCTACATCTAAAGAGTGACTGTTAGTACTTCAAAGGTACCAAAAGTGTACATATTAGTACTTGTAAATGGTAAATTAGGACCTTTTTTAGGTTAGCAGTAACATCCCAGTGACAGCTTTTTTTTACCATTTTATCTGAGAATGTAGGAGTTTTAATCTAGCAGCAGAAGAACTCAGATGGTGCTTTACATAATAAAATTATGACAAACCAGTCTGGACAAAATTATTTTAGTTATTTATAACATCACTTCTCATGCTGATGAGCAATACATCAACTATAAATATCAAACACTGGCATAAATTAAAATATTATTTGGAAACAAGCAGAGGTGGTATAAAGAGAGCTATTGTAACTTTTAAAGGTGCTTTAACAAATTCCAGATGTTTTGCCAACATCTGCTTAACCACTTAATTAGACGGCCTTATCCAGAACACACAAAGGTATAGAACATTCCATGATTGGCTAAAAAAGTAAAAAGCCTAAGGCTGTCACAGACTCAGGTGTGATTTCTCAGGACACTTATTTCAGTGCAATTATTTTATTTAATTTGAATAATAAGACCCATTATGGCTGTTACCGATCAAATGAAACTAGCATTAACAAAAGCTATTTTTGCACTGCAGAGGTGCCACAGAAGCTGCATCTACAGTGGTATTTAGATGTATTTACACAGACTGTTCAATGCGGCTCAGAGATGGCATAAATGCATGTACACAGCAATTACAAATATATAAAAAACGAAGTAGGGGAACACCCTGGACGGATTGCCAGTCCATCACAGGGCTTAAGAAAATAAAGTCACATTTTTAAATATGAAACTAAAACCTTTAGAAGGTGGAAGAAAGTCCCTGTCTTAATGAGTGAGTAATTGAATCATTTACTGAAATATTTTCATTCATTTCAAAAATGAAGCAAGTGTCTGTCTTTATGAATGGGTCATTAAATTATTCACTCAAATGATTTATTCAATAACAAAACACTGCTGTGTGTTGCTTAGAGATGGCTATTTTTGGCTATTGTATTCACTTTTTTTAGTGAATATGTGGACTCTCAAAGCATGTTTAGTTTGGTTTTTGCAAAGTGAGAGACACTTAAAAATGTCAGCTCGCACATTGTTAAAACAACAATTACGATATCATCATAGACAATACATATCACACAGCCCTAAATGGCTCAGCAGAGCTATATCTCAATGGCAAGATATTAAGGAGCTCTGATAAAATACATTATTTTTGTGTACATAAAAAAAAGTCTAAAATGATTGATTATTTATAATCATTTTTAAAAATAAATACATATTTTAGTATTCTGTCTTAAATAACCGTGGGAAGAAGTGAGGAGAGCAGCGGTTTATAATCTTAGGATTTGGATTTGTAGAATTTATATGAAAAAGCTCCTCCTAATATTTGTTAGGACCCCTACAAGAAGACAGGTAAAGAATAAATACAGCTCTGAACTCACATTCTCTGTAGTTCCAGTGATCACATGAAGACCATCATATGTGGACTTGATGTACATGCCCTAAAAAGAAGAAAGAGAGTGTTGTGAGATTTATACAGATTTTTCAAACTGTCCTAAAGTGTGTAATTTCTGTCACTGAATGGAACTGCAAAAAAAAAGATTGTTTTCAAACAGGTTTCCCTGTCTGCTATTGGTCACACAAACAAACAGTCCTGTCCCAAACTCACGCCATTGGTTGAGTCAATGTTGCTATGTCGGGTAACCACAGAAACTTTTTCTTTTTAAAGAAATCAACCTACAAATGACTTTCTTATAGTTGTCTCTGTGATGAGAGAAAGTTCCTAAAATCCAACCAATCACACCCTTCTTTTTTAAACATTCTCATATTTCTGTAGAGTATGAAATGGATATTGCTGTTGTTTACTCACCAGGCCCTCGCTAGGCATTACGTTAGTCAGATGGACAACCTCGAGGTGAGCAGACTGTGACACCAACGAATCGGACGACAATGAAATAATGTGCTCACAGATACCTGATAGAGTCTTACACTGCAAAGAGAGATAAAGACAGAAAGACAATGAGAGACAAACAGACAGTGTTGTCAGTCTATGTTTGCGATTCCATTGTAAATCTCTCAGTCTAATTATAGCTGTTGAACTGGGAGGGAGCAGTAAATACTGGCAACCCTGCAGCAGTCCAAACCATTCACATGAAAGGCATTCAGCATCATGAAATATACCCATAATGTATAATGAATCTGCATTAATAAGTCACATGCTATATGTATATTTATTCATTTTATATTCTTTCTTTCATCTTTTTCTGTCTATTTGTATCCATCTATCCATCCCTCTCTCTCTTTCTCTCTGTTCTACAGGCAGTGATCCTGAAGGGAGAAAAATCTGCATTATTCAGGATATCCAACCTTAGGCAAAGCACATGCACATGCACACACACACATTGACGTTTGCTTCAGAGCGGGCCAGATACATGTGACTTCACAAACACGTTTTACTTGAAATATATAAATATAAGGGCTGTGTGTGAGTGTGAAAAGTGTGTGTGTGTGCTTGTTTACTATTCTTATTAAAATACGTTTTGAAAATATGAGTGGCCTGATAATTTAAGTTTAAATTAATGTCTTAAAGGACAGTTCTTTACCTAGAAAAGTGGTCCCACCTCAAAAGCAGGATTTAGAAATATTCACAGATCAAATAATACATGTGTGATCATTCACATAAATGGTTTAACAATAATATAATTTTCACATTTCTGCTTACTGTGCAGTACTGAGTCAAAATAATTGTCTGTGCTAATCTAAAGTATGCTCTTCTTACTACAGTTAGTGGGGTCCTCACAAGTATAGGTGTACAAGTTAGTGTGTGAGGCTTGAGAAACACTTACCACATGCAGAATCTTATTTTCAGTTTCATACACTGTGCAATCCTAAGAGGAGAAGAACATTTTTACATTTAAAATAATAATAAAGGACTGTGCTGTTTGTGTGTATTGAATACCAAAACACTCACTCACACACAAAGCCACACACACACACACACACACACACACACACACACCTGTTGTACTATAGTGGTTAGCTCTAGACAGAGCTGAACAATGTTGTTCTTCAGCACTGAGTACTCAGAAACACTGACAAATGGAGACCTGCAAACAAAGGAAACACATACATAAAGAGACGAGGGCATTTTTCACATTCTAAACAGAGGTGGGGAACAAGACCTGGGCTGGACTCAAAACTTGGGTCTCTCATGAGCACCACACTACAATATGTCAGAGCACTTGTTCACTTGTCACTATACAAACTAGAATTTAATTAGTTTGCTTTTTATTTGTTATTTTGGACAGCTTATCAAGGCTATTTGACTCCCTTTTAATACAGTCCTATCAGGTTTTATTTCAGTTCCATTCATTTCTATTCAGCCCAGGTGAGTTCATTCCCTGTTCGGGGAGGTTTGAGTACCTGTCCAGCCATGCCAGTAGATTTTTAGCAGCTCCGATGAGGTCAACGACTGAAGTCAGGAAATCGTTTGGAAGACGCCGTGAGACTCGTCCGTCATAATGGCCCCCACGGCGCCGCCCCGTGATGAAGTTCTGCAGATTCTTAGCCGATGCATTGAGTTTGTGTGACAAAGTCCGCAAATTCTCTGTCTCTAGACCATAGTTCTGCAACAGGAAAAATATCATTGTTGAAAAAGTTATACTACTGTTCAAAAGATTTTTTAAAGAAATTAATATTTTTATTTAGCAAGGATGCATTCAATTGATCAAGTGACAGTAAAGACTTTTGCAATGTTCAAAAGATTTTTATTTCAATTAAATGCTTTTGTTTTGAGCTTTCTATTCATCAAAGAATCCTGTAAAAAAAATCTATTATGGTTAAAAATAAAAATATAAAGTACCTTTTTTCCACATTGATAATAATAAATGTTTCTTGACCACCAAATCAGCATAGTAGAATGACTTCTGAAGAATCATGTGCAAAATCCCTTTCAAAGAAAGTCTGTTCACTCAGCGGCCATATTTGCAATGCCTCCGGGCAGCTATTTTGGGAATTCAAGATCAAGTCCTATCTATTGGAATGGGGGAATCCTTATATCTAAAAAACTGCTTGCTGAACTAACAATTAAATAACATATTTCAAATCCGCAAAAAAGTCTGAAATGAACTGTCCCAAAAATTTTGTTTCTAACGCTCAAATAGCATTTGAGCATAAGGGAGAAGGTCATACAGCGCTTTGCTGCTTCTCCCATTTATAAGTAATATGAGTCAAGCGTCTTTGAATATCTATAGTCTTTGATCATGTGACACTGAAGACTGGCGTAATGGCTGCTGAAAATTCAGCTTAGCCACCACAGGAATAAATTTCAATTTTAATAATTTCAAGTAAATATTTCTCAGTGTTACTGTTTAGCTATACTGTATTTTGATCAAATAAATGCAGCCTTGATGAGCATAAACGACTTTCAAAAAAATGAAAAACAATCTTACTGACCGCAAACTTTTGAATGTTAGTGTGTCTGACAAAGCATGAGAGATTTATTATTTTAAAATGTTCATTTCAATACAGTGCAATAGCAGTTTATTTCTAAGAGGGTTCAAGGTCTGAAGCATAGCAGTCAATCTTATGGCTGATTTTATCATTCTGAGACTTAAAAGCTAAGTGTAGAAAAACAGCTCAAACAGTAGAGCATTGGCGCTTGCAACACCAAGGTCGTGGGTTTGATTCCCAGGGAAAGCAATAACTGGATAAAAGTATCTGCCAAATGCATCAATGTAATGTCATGTAAATGTAAAAATCAAGCAGCATGTACAGAGGGTCATCATCACTACACACTAACAAAGTTACTCAGAAATAAAACACTGCCTACACTGTGGAATGAAACAAAGCACACAATTAAGTCTCCATTCATATCTGGAAAAATGCATTACTCAGAATAAATGCCATTTTCTCAGAACTGCTGCTTGGAGAACCCATCATTTCTGTGTATCGATTGGCTAAATAGTTAAATAACCAGAACGTTCTGATTCACAATTGGCTGTTTCAAGAAACAAACAGTCAATTTTCTCACATTTCCTTTGGGTTTGTTTATTGTGTTAATCAGCTGGACCAAACATCTCTCATTTATAGGCAGGAGGGTTTTTCCCATCTCAGATTTTTCTATATATGGTGTAAACTGGTATCTGCAGCAGTGACGTGTGTTTTTTGACAGTGATTGTTGTCCTTTTATCTAATTCAAGCTCCTCGCTGCATAAATTACAGCCGCCATGCATATTAATATGTAGACACCATTCAATGTTCCAACCATTATTATAAATAGATCCTTATATAAATAGGTTCACGGGTAAGATCTTTGAAATGTTGTTCATCACTCTTCGAGGCATGGATGCCAGGATAAATAGCAGAGACCTAAGCAAAATTTAAAAAATAAATAAATAAAAACAAACCAGAAGGTCAGCAGAACTCATGAGAATTTCGGAGTAATCTGGTGACAGTTGACTCTTGTTTTAAAAAAGGTTCAATGCTAAATTTATAAGGAGCGAAAGACTTTGGGATGGTGCTTTAGATGGCAGGTGTGCACCTCCTTTTATTTTATTTTATTTTAAAGCCAAATGGAAACAGCAGTTTAAAACCCTTGTTTTAGCACAGTGGTTGATTGTGTCATGGATTCCATCAACAACGACACACCCCAGCCAATCGACACACCCCAGCCAATCGACACACCCCAGCCAATCTCAACTCAGCGCACCTGCTCCTGCTCATCATCTCCAGAGTTCTGATCGTTTCCCTTATGCCGAGTTCAGACTGCACGATTTTCAAAGTAGTCGGGTCACTGTTCTTTTCACACTGCATGACTATCTTGGCCAGCATTCAGTCATTGCTGTGTTCACACTGAACGATGGATCAGCGACAGGAGGTTTCACACTGCATGACTTTACAAGAGGAAGAATCGCAGACAACTGTTTGGCACGCAAAATACGTTTCACAACCAAACACACGCGAGAAGTGATAAGAAAATAACGCAAGATCGCGCGTGCGTGAGACCGGAGTTCTCGCGCGAGACTTAAATTGTTATTAAAAATTATAGCCTGCAAGAAGCTTGCGATCCCAATCTGTGAGCTGATTTGCAGCGAAAAGGAGGAAAAAAAAAAGATTATGCAGGAGGAAATGGTCTGAGCAAGGATTGTGTGTTCTACAAAGAGAGTTGGGGGTAAAGAAATAATTTTGCAATGTGCTGCTGGTCAAGCAATATGTAGGCTACTTTGTTTCTGTTTGAGATAATTATAAATATATCTATTAAAATACTGATATTCTGGTCTATAACTCCTCCCCGAACTCCGCTGCTCTGTATCTTGCTCTCTCATTGGCTGTCAGTCATCGCCGATGTAGTTTTCAGTCAGAACACTTTTCACACAGCAGGATTTTGAATCGCCGACAGGTCCAGATATTTAGCATGCCAAATATCTCACGGGCGTCTGCGACTCGACGGTGATTCTCTCAGATCGCGTCTTTGCTCATTCACACTGCATGACTGTCACTCGCGTGAACGAGCACCGATTTGCCTGTGATTTTCGGGCATTTGTTGGCGATTTCTCAAAACCTGTCGGCGAGCCAAAATCGGGGCTAAAATCGTGCAGTCTGAACTCGGCATAAAACACCCAGCTCCGCTCATCTGAGTCTCCTCTGATCTGAGAACTTCTCTAATCGACTGGTGATCGATCTCTACCAAAGACTGTTCCTGTTCAAGTATATCTTGTGTGCTGAGTATTTCTGTTATGACCTTGAGCCTTCTTGTGTCTTGGAGTTGCACTACGTGTCAAATAAACATTGTCGATCTACTTCTGTGTTCTCGTCCCTCAGTAGACTGTGACAGAAGACCGGACCGTCACTATGCAAGCTCCATCGGCTCACGAGGTCCCGGCTGTGGGTACCGATGCCGTCCTGGGTGCCACCGCACAAGCTGTCACCGCACCCCAACCTCACACCAGCGCCGCCACTGCATCACCCATTCAACCGCCACTACTTCAAGAAACTCTATCTGAACCTGCCGCAGTCAGTCCCATGGCCAGACCCTCATCATATTCCGGCGAGGGGGAGTGCAGTGGTTTCCTTTTACAGTGTCGTCTTCATATGGAGATTAACGCAAACCAATTTGTTTCGGAAAGAGCCAAGATATCCTTCATTCTTTCTCTACTCACTGGACGCGCGCTGAATTGGGCACAGGCACTATGGAGTTCCAATGCCCCTCCACTGCAATCATTAAGTAGCTTTGTTGAACATTTTCAGATTGTTTTTGCCCAAACTACTAATGCTATTTCTGTGCATGATCAGCTGTTACGTCTCCGCCAAGGCCGATCTACAGTGTCTGACTATGCTTTGAAGTTCCGGACTATTGTCGCTAACAGCGGTTGGAATGAAATTGTATTGATGACCGCCTATCGTCAAGGATTAAATCCCGACATCTGTTTACAACTGGCCATTTATGAGGATTCAATCGGGATTGAGAAGCTGATCCAGCGGTCCATTCTCATTGCTCAACATCGCGCAGCCCAATCACAGATTCAGTTACAACCATTCCACCAGAATACCGAGCGTTCCAGGACGTGTTCTGCAAACGACTAGCCACCACGTTACCACCTCATCGGCCATAGGATTGCACGATAGAGCTACTGCCTGGGGCTACTCTACCGCGTGGAAAGATCTATCCCTTATCCATCCCGGAGCAGAAAGCCATGGAGGAATATGAGGAGGAGGCTTTACGTCAGGGGTATATCTGAACATCTACGTCCCCTGCCGCTTCAAGCTTCTTTTTCGTTGGGAAGAAGGATGGTGGCCTTCGTCCTTGTATTGACTGCCGTACTCTGAATGCATCCACAGTCAAATACCGATACCCCCTACCATTGGTACCTGTAGCACTCGAACAACTCAGATCAGCTAGAATCTTCACTAAGCTCGATCTCAGGAGCGCCTACAATCTAATCCGAGTACGCGAGGGTGATGAGTGGAAGACAGGGTTCATCACTCCTGCTGGCCACTATGAATACCGGGTCATGCCTTTCGGCCTGTCCAACTCACCATCAGTGTTCCAGGGATTCATGAATGAGATCTTCCGTGACTTCCTCAACCGGTTTGTAATCATTTACATCGACGACATCCTCATCTACTCCACCAGCCTTGATGAGCATGCACAGCAAGTCCTGAAACGCCTTTGTGAGTATCAACTATATCTCAAACTCGAGAAGTGTGAATTCCATCAGAAAACCATTCACTTCCTGGGATACGTGATTCATCCAGAGGGCATCTCTATGGACCAGCATAAGGTGGAAGCCGTCCGCAACTGGCCGAGATCTCAGACCCTAAAAGAACTACAGCGTTTCCTTGGCTTTGCCAATTTTGATCGTCGATTCATCCAAGACTACAGCAAGGTCTGTGCTCCCGTAACGTTGATGATACGGAAAGGAGTCAAACGTCTAACCTGGTCTTCTGAAGCCACTACCACCTTCGAAACGTTGAAGAGTGCCTTCTGTGTCGCCCCCATGCTCTGCCACCCGGATCCTGACAAACCATTCATTGTAGAAGTCGATGCCTCCACCAATGGGGTGGGAGCAGTGTTGTCTCAGTGACAGGGGACCCCTCCTCAACTCCGGCCATGTGCGTTCTTCTCACGGAAAATGTCCCCGGCAGAGCAAAATTACGATGTGGGCAATCGTAAGCTTCTAGCCATTAAACTGGCATTAGAGGAGTGGAGACATTGGTTGGAGGGAGCTAACCACCCATAACCATGGAATATCTGAGAGACGCCAAGAGGTTGAATCCTCGTCAAGCCCGGTGGGCTTTGTTCTTCACTCGCTTCAACTTCTCTGTTACCTACCTCCCCGGAACAAAGAACTTCAAGTCTCGCCTTTATCAATCTGAAAATTCTACTGAAAGTAACAAAACCATTCTTCCTCCTGCCCTAATCGTTAGCCCCATCCAATGGAACCTCGACGAACTTATAGCGGATGCCACCCTGTCCGAACCTGCTCCGTCGGGAGGTCCAGAGGGTAAGATCTACGTTCCAACCAACCTCCGTATCTCCCTCATGGACTCCCGGGCAGTCACCAAACTCTCTCACTTTTCCAACAACGCTACTAGTGGCCCAGTATGACTCAGGATACCTCTCTGTACGTGCAGGGATGCACCGCCTGCGCCATGGCCAAAGTACCTCGACGTCTACCAGAGGGAAAGTTGATGCCCGTACCTATCCCGAACAGACCCTGGTCTCACATTGCAGTTGATTTTATAACTGATCTGCCTCCCTCAGACACGAAGACCTGCATACTCGTCGTCGTGGACAGGTTCTCTAAGTCCTGCAAATTACTGGCACTCTCCGGGCTTCTTACAGCCTTCAAGGCCGCCGAATTACTATTCTCAGGAATATTCCCCCCACTTCGGGATTCCTGAAGACATCGTGTCAGATCGAGGACCTCAATTTATCTCTCACGTCTGGAAGTCCTTCTTTAAACTATTGGGAGTGTCGTTCAGTCTGACGTCGGGGTACCATCCCCAATCTAACGGCCAAGCAGAACGGAAGATTCAAGAGATTGGAAGGTATCTGCGAACCTACTGCCACGAAGCACACGACCACTGGCACCAGTACCTTTCATGTGCAGAATATGCCCAGAACTCACTTTGTCAGTCCTCTACAGGTTTAACTCCGTTCCAGTGCGTTCTGGGATATCAACCACCCCTGTTTCCCTGGAGGGAGGAACCACCTGACGTCCCAGCGGTCCAACATTGGTTCATTGAGAGTGAGAGAGTCTGGGACTCTGCCCATGTCCATCTCCAAAGGGCAGCAACAAGCAGATGCTCGTCGTAGAACCACTCTCCACTACACTCCAGGCCAGTTTGTGTGGCTCTCGACCCGGGACATACGCCTCCGGTTGCCCTCATGTAAACTGAGTCCCCGGTACATCGGGCCATTCGCAATTGTGAGACAAATCAACGAGGTATCCTATCGCCTTGCCCTTTCCCGTTACTTGAAGATTACACCCACCTTCCATGTTTCATTGTTGAAACCTTACATTGCGCCCCTTGCCTCTCAGCACTCAGTACCGAATGCCGATGAAGTACCCCCTCCTCCTCCAGTGGACACCACAGAAGAGACCATATACCAGGTTCGCACCCTTCTGGATTCCCGTCGACAAGGGGGTCAGCTTCAGTACCTCGTGGATTGGGAGGGGTTCGGACCAGAGGAACGCTGCTGGGTCCACCGGGACGACATTTTTGGACCCCTCACTCCTCCAAGATTTCCACCGGGATCATCCGGATCGTCCAGGCCCTCGTCCGCGGGGTCGCCCACGTCGTCGGAATCTACGGCCCTCAGGAGTTGGCCGGGGGGGGGGGGGGGGGGGTACTGTCACGGATTCCATCAACAACGACACACCCCAGCCAATCGACACACCCCAGCCAATCTCAACTCCGCGCACCTGGTCCCGCTTATCTCCAGAGTTCTGATCGTTTCCACCTGCATGTCATCTTCACTCACCTCTGTCGCACTCTGCTTATAAGCCCCTGTCATTCTACACCCAGCATCCGGTCTCGTCTATTCGATACCAAAGACTCTCTGGTTCCAAACCTTCACTGTCTGCTTCTAGATTTATCCATTGTGCAAAGTTTGTCTATCTCATGCTAACGACCTGTCTGTGTCTCCTAAGCAGCTGCAATGTGGTGGTTTCCCTTGAACACCCAGCTCCGCTCATCTGAGTCTCCTCTGATCTGGGAACTTCTCTAATCGACTGGTGATCGATCTCTACCAAAGACTGTTCCTGTTCAAGTATATCTTGTGTGCTGAGTATTTCTGTTATGACCTTGAGCCTTCTTGTGTCTTGGAATTGCACTACGTGTCAAATAAACATTGTCGATCTACTTCCGTGTTCTCGTCCCTCAGTAGACTGTGACAGATTGATTGATGACTATAATGTATAATATGTATAATTTATATATTTAATTTATAACATTTTTATTTGTTATAATATCTATTATTTTGTAATTGTAGATTCATGTTTAATTTAGACAATTACTATTTTTGTTATGATATTCATAATGTTTATTAATTTTATAATTTTATATTTAATTTAAAATGTTTACTTTAAATGGAAGCCTGTGAAACACACATTTCAATGTAAAGTAGTGTTATTGTTAACTAAAACTATTAAAAACAGTTTTTATGAAATTAAATCAAACAGAAATGAATTAAAATAAAATATAAATATTGGATGAACAACTTAAGGTTAAAAAAACTTGTCTTGGAAATGTTACTTTTGCAACAATGCAACAAACAGAAATAAAATGTAAAAGTTCAAGATGAAAATGACAAACTAAAATTGAAATAAAAAATTACAAAAGCAAAATTACTAAAACTTAAATAAAAAAATCATAAAATATAAATGACTTAAATTAAAAATGAAAAATGAAAATATACACATAAAATCTAATAAAATATACAAATAAAATCGAATAAAAAAAAACAAAAAATAAATACTATAATAGCATACAAATAATATTAGTCTACAAGTAATGCTGTCTGCAATGTTGCTGCACCATGGACAAATAAAATTTGACTATGACTGAGTAGGTGACACTTCGCTGTCGTCTGCGATAAGATCTCAAATTGTTTTAGACCCCATTTGTATTTATTGCTGTCCACTTGTAATCCTTTCACCCGAAACAGCTCTTTAGATGATGTTTTATAAACAAAGTTTGGGAGGAGCACATTCAAATAATCATTCCAATCAACTTGTCATCAAACAATTACCATGTCTACCCCATCAGCACGAGAGGAAGCATATATATTCACTCTGTCACCTCACCTAACATTCCTTGACAATTTTCAGCATCCCTCCACCACCCCGACTCCTCACTCTTGGCTTATTCTTTCACAGCCAGGAATACGGGGGTACTACTCTGGGTTTGGGCGGAATACCTAGACCGGAGCCCTCTCCTCGGACAGCACGCCAAATACGCATTTATTCTATATGACTTATTTGTAAGCGTGAACTCGTGAACCTACTTATAAACCTGAATTCTGCTTCTGAGATGAATTGGTTTGCATGAACAGCTGTGAGGAAGTTAGCTAGTTGATATTAACTCCTCCTCTCATTCTATGATGCATGAATTCCTCCAGCAGCCAATCAGAACCAAAAACGCATCTTCCCTTCCTTGCACACAAACTCCCTCCTCTTTTTGTATACTGGTTGAGAGATTCCCGCTGGGTGTTAATCATTCAGTGTTAAGCGGAGTTTGAATAAAATGTCTGTCGTGTCATTAATACAAAACAAACACATCATTATCACAGCCAGTCTCATTTTCCCTCACACACACACACACACACACACCAGTGCGCAGAGCAAGTCCACAGCCTCCAGAATGAGCTCCTGGTGTCCGATGCGGGTCACGCCGAGCTCTTCCAGCTCCTGATGGGTGATGTGAAGCAGCTGCTCTCCGTTTATCTGCTCTCTCTCAAATGTCCTCATATACTGCAGCAAACAGTCATCCAACCCTGAGAGAGAGAGAGAAGTGCAACACAACCATGTGATCATAATTCATTTATGTCATGTAATAAACTTAAAATGTGACCCAGTGTATAATGGAGCTTTTCTCCATACAGAGAGCTGTCATTAGCATGATTAATACGCAACACTCACACACACCAAATGCAATGCATAAACACATCGTAAACCAGCAAATGATGTCAAGTGGCTAATTCCTGTAACAGTTTGTGCTTTATCCCCGATAAACCACTTAGTGAATACAGGCACGTCTCTCAGAAAGAGACACACCTGCATTTTTCAAGGCAGCGACACACATTTGCTTTCTCAGAGGATGATGTTGGCCGAGACTCTTCAGATGAGAACATTCTGAACTTGCAGATGCAGTGTCCTTCATAAACAGCTCTGTGGTCTCAAATACACACACACACAAGATAACCTATGTGTTATTTTATCAACATGCACGTGTGTGTGTGTCTGTGTGTGTGTGTGTGTGTGTGTGTGTGTGTGTGTGTGTGTGTGTGTGTGTGTGTGTGTGTGTGTGTGTGTATGCGTGTGTAGGATGTCCTTCAGCTAAACAGACTTTCTCTCGTGCTCAGTCTCTTCATTCTCTCGTTCTGCTCCAGCTATACGGGCTGCTTGGCAACCGTTGCTTAGAGACGGTGAGGTAAGCCTGCACAGGGAATGATAAAGTCCTCCATTTCCTACAGTCCTATACACACTACACTACACACACACACACACACACACACACACACACACACACACACATCCATACTGGAAAGGCGCACACATACATACACTACAAACATACACACATTAAAGGAGAAATGTGTATTTCCTCTAGCACTCGTATCCCCAAATGGAATTGCAATAATGATTTAACAGTTGGTTGGATGACCAGATTATCCAGCCAAATACTCACACACCATTGGTCAGGCGGGAATGGCTTACTTCTGGCTTACTAGGGACTCATTCCATTATGGTAGTTGAACAAATTCAGGGTTACGGGATTAGCTTTGAGATGACAAAACCAAACCAGTCAAATCAGGCTTTGTTTTTTAACATGTTGTTGTTCGATATCAGCGAACAGCCAATCACATGCCTTGAAACGTGCAAAACTGTAATTCACTTTTCGCGAGAGAGTCAATTGTCTCTTCTGCCAAGGATTAAGAGATTGAAGAATATGAAGTATATAAATGCATTTACACAGCAAGAAGTAAATATCTTGCTATTCATTTGAATATGTAAGCTCATAGTCATTTTTAAAGCTTTCTATATTGATTCTAAAGCGTGTACATCTCTGTAGCCTATATTTTTACATACATTTAAACTAACTGATAATTGTTAAAGTAAAATTTCTCATGTTTAATGGATTAAGGGTATATTAATTATACAAATAATATAAATCAGATAAAATAATTATAGTGATTTTGTATTTGTTATCTAGTGACCTTTAATTTGGAGCAAGAGAAACTGGGGGAGTGATTTTATCCCGTCAGACATGTTTTACTTTACTCACACTACAGGACTGTAGGACTTGCTGAATTGTTGTGGTGCTCACATTACACTACATGGTTTCTTGTCATCTGTCGTCGTCTTGTCATAGCAGCACCCATACTACACAACACAATGCGGACGAGGTGCACAAATGCCTCAGGTTATGACTGTAACCTTTGTTCCCTGAGAACAGGGAATGAGACACTGCGTCAAAATGACTCTATAGGGAACACCTCAGGCGTGACAGGTGTCTGAAATCCCAATCAAATCACGGCAATCAGATTGACCGGCGACAGCCCATGAATCATTAGCGTGCGACCTGCAAGTATAAAAGGGCGCCTTGCAAGGCCTTATGAGGCCTACTATCTGATAGCTAGTCAGGCTAGCTGTCCAGTTGCATGTCCTTGGGACTTAGCCCTCAGGGAGGCCCGGTGAGGCCTACTACCTGAAAACCACCATATGTGGGAATTCGCCTTCAGGGAGGCCTAGTGTCTGTACACATGGGCATGGATCTGGATCTCAGCGGTACACAAGTCCTGAAAGCAGCAGACCGCGCCTTTGCATCCCTTTCCAACCACTGCCTCCATGGAGGTGCCAAAAAGTACAGGGGGTGAAACCGGTGAGTTGAGGAGAAAGGCCTTCTCTTTCACCCCGATGTCAGCCAGGTTTAACCACAGATGCCTCTCCGTGGCCACCATCGCCACCATCGACGACCGATCGCGGCGGCAGTATGTTTAGTGGCCCGGAGAGCAAGGTTTGTGGTGCAGCGCAGCTCAGCAACCGTCTCAGGGGACATCCCTGCCCCCTGGTCGAGATCCCCTGGTAGGTCAGCCTGGTATGCCTGTAACACCGCCATGGTGTGCAGAGCAGCACCGGCCTGACCCACTGCCGTGTATGCTCTGCCATTCAAACGTGCTGTGGTCTTCAGCGGTTTGGATGGCAGGGTTGGAGCTCTCAGTGTTGACGCCCGCCCAGACACAAGATAGTTCGCAAACAACTCGTCAATAGCCGGCATCGACACATACCCATACTCTCCGATCCCTTCAACATCAGCGAAACTTGCCCGCTGATGTTGGTGGATACGGGCAGAGTATGGGTTCTTCCATCCCCTCTTGATCTCCGTGTGTAGATCAGGAAGGAATGGAAGGCTAGCCTGAGCTGGTGGTCTATGGTCGAGGAGAAACCAATCGTCAAGCTTGCCGCGAGCGGTCTCTCCCTTAACGCGCTGCCACGGCAGCTGCAGCCTGCCAGCGGCACGTTCCATAACATCCACCAGGTCAGCATACACAGGGCAGGGTGGCTGAGAGGGTTCAGGATCTACCTGATTATCACCCTCATCAGCCATCTCCTGCTCGTCCTGAAGAGCACTCGTCTTCCTCATCCACCTGCAACTCATCCTCGTCAGCCGCCGAATTGTCTGAGAGGTTTACACCCCTCTCAAGTCGATCAGCGAGGTCTTTCTGGGAACCCCATGATTCAAGTCGCCGCTCTGCCTCAGCACGAGCGGGACCTGAACCACGAGGTCCAGATGCTGAGCCCTCCTCACTCGAGAAGAGGGCCAGACGAGAGCTGAGCGTTCTCAAATAAAAACGCTCACAGTTTGCACAGGCGGCTCCCTCGAGAACCGTCTGTGCGTGCTCTTCAACCAGACAGAAAACGCACAGTTCATGTGTGTCACCCGGCATCAAATATCTTGGGCACGGGTCAGCACACTTCTGAAAACAATCAGCCTTCCCTGTGCGTTTCATTTTTTAAATTTCTCTTACTGTAATCCTTCAGCGTTTACAAACAGAACAGTCCCTAAAGACGAAAAGATGATTATCATGTTTGCAAGGCGCCCTTTTATACTCCCAGGTCGCACGCTAATGATTCATGGGCTCTCGCCGGTCAATCTGATTGCCGTGATTTGATTGTGATTTCAGACACCTGTCATGCCTGAGGCGTTCCCCATAGCGTCATTTTTACGCAGTGCGAGTTCCCTTTCAAAATAGAACTACAAGAAATTTGGTCAAGAGACTGTCCTGACCAACAGCGAGAGGGAAAAAAGTTTTTCTCACATAAATTCACATGATAAATTCATGCAAGTGATTACGAGATTTTCCTGTTTATACCATATGCACTGTGATCGGCTGAATTAGTTCCAGGGTCATTCCTGAGATTTGGTAATATTTCAACATATATAGCTGTAATTAATTTTCTAAATATCCCACATCATTAGGCACATATCAAGTACATATATTTTTCCCACCTCAGGCATTAAAGATTGCTAATAAATTGTTATAAAACAAACATCAAACTACTGCTCAAGTGTACCTCATAACAATTGTACCTCATAACAAAACTACAAATGTAACATTTTATGATAATTTTTCCATTTTTATGTGACTAAAGTTAAAAATTGGCCCATTTTGTGTATGTGGTCTCTTTATTTTTGTAAAAAATAAAATTCAATTCAGATATTTAACTAAAACCACTATTTTACTGTGTTAAGGCCTCATTATGCTTCTGCGTCAACTCCACGGCGTAGCTACGCCGTCACTCCTACGGCGTCGTGGCCGTTTTATGGTTCTGCGTCAGGTTGCGTTGCATCGCGTTGAATCTGACCAATCACAGCCCTTGCGGTCTGCGTCGCCTCAACGCGTAGTTAAAATTTTTTGGAGGTGCACGTCGAGCTACGGCGTAGGGGTTGGAGAGGGGTTCGCGGCGACGCAGAGGGCTCTGCGGGGGTACGCCGTCGATTCGACGCAGAAGCATAAAACAGGCTTAAGTCCTTAACATGTCAGGTGGACTGAAAAAAGTGATCAGTTGACTTAACTAGGAAAAAATTAGGAAACCCGTTGCCTTAAAATTAAAATTAAGTAAATAAATGTCATGTTTAATAAAAATAAAAAAAAGGTCATTTGGAATTGTCATGTTCACAAAACTTAATTTTTTTTAATTAAGCATTACGTTTATTTACTTAATAATTTTAAGGCAACAGGTTTACTAGATTTTTTAAGTATGTGAACTTAACACTTTTTACAGTGTGCTAATCAGCAAGAAATGCCTTCGTTTTTAATCGTCTTCCTTATTTTTTCCAAAAGAATAGTTGAGAATAGTGTGACAGGTTTGAAGACTGTAACAGGTTTGAAGGGAGACATTGCCTTCAATTTTGTATTTTTAATTTTGTCTCTGTCTCATATTGTGCCCTTCTTTCTGGGTTAACATATCTGGTTCCACAACAGTCTTTCTGCTGCTGATGTGGCTGGCATTTCTGACAAAGGATGCTTGTCAAGTGTACACATTACATCAAATATTCTATTTATGACAAAATTATGAGTTGTCATGATTTTGGTAAGTATATCTTTACTGAAACCATGACTTTTTAAAGTCAAAAACCCTGTCACACGTTTACAACCCGAAATTGAGGGTTGACTGAGTGTGATGGGGTTGAGTTTTTTTTTGTTGCACAAAATGGCCACAGCTCCTCTTGAAGTGTAGGAGAGTAGACCATATATGGCAGCGATGAAATAAGTAGGCTTACATTGATACTTATGGATTAAAATATTTTTTTTAAATACATTTTAAATTTCCTAAATAAAACTTAATTTTATGTGATGGGGTTGAGTTGTTAAACACTTTTTGTTATACTGGTTGAAACTCTCATCACATCCTGATAACAATCAATAAAAGTGGTCTATATATATATATAAAAGTACATATCTTCTGTAGAAGTCTCAGGACCTCAGGTCTACATATATATATATATATATATATAAAAAGTACATATCTTCTGTAGAAGTCTCAAGACCAAAAACTATTCATCCAATTATTGCTTTCGGGTCAAAATGTAATGATAGGATGTTCTACCTGCCAGTCAACATATGTATTTCCATACCTCTGTGCAACCCGTTCGCACACAGACATCACACGTCATCAGCGCTACAGACAGCCACCGTACAGTTCCTCCTGAACCAAAACAACGAGCTTATGCTTCGTTCATGACATGTTGTAACCATAATTACAAGATAGCAACCATGACTTTCTACTCTGAGCTGTTCATCAGAGTTGGATTTATATGTTTCTCTGGCAACACAATGCCGAAATGAATTAGCTGAATCTGCTCTGGCTGTGTGTGACCTGCGCGTTCATGTGTTTTGAAGGAGGCATGGCTTTGGGGAACCCTCTGAAGGGAGAGTGGGATCTAATGCTTTCAAAACTAGCTTCCTATTGCTAGCCACTCCGAAATTGACTACCTTTTTAAGCTTGACAGTACTCTCCCTGACTAATACGATTAAAAAATATGAATTAAAAAGTCGGATACTACTTGCCATCTTCTGCACCACTGTTAAAGAGACTTGAATTATGTCATTTCGGGTAAGTGGAGAATAGTTGACATGACGGGGTTTAGTTCAGACTGACTTTATAGTCTGTTTTTTTTGTTTTTTGTTTTTTTAAACATATATATATAAGAAAGTAACACAAATAAATACCTACAATATTGCCAAACAAAATTATAGACACTGTCCACATTTTGTTAAATATTTTCTAAGTACATTCAGTGAAGTGCCTCGGACTGTATTGCACACCACAAGATCACATGGCAATAATATCAAACCGGTTTAAAAAATAACGCAGCGTCGTGATCTTAGCCTGTCGAGCAGTCTGTTGCATTATTTTCAAAATCTGTTGGATATTCTTGTCACGTGATCTTGTAGTGTGACCTGCTCATACTTTACGACCATTGGCACTGCAACAAGCACCAATTTGACTGCGATCCGGGGATTTTGTTGCAGACCAAAAATCATGTAGTGTGACTGTGAGCATAGCCTACCTTTAGCCATTGAGCGCAAGTTACTATGGCAATGAATACTGCTAAAAGCCAAACCACTTTCATGGTGCCTAAAACCCAGTGTTGGCACAAACTAAACTGAAACATACTAACCATCTAAACAGGCTTCATGGTACAGCCCTAGGTTTTATTAAAAAAAAGAATTATTGGAAGAATAAAAAAATTATTTTTTAATATATAAATATGTCTATTATATAGGCTATTTATATATTTTATACAATTATACAAATATTTAAATGTTTAATATGACTAGATTAACATGACTAAAGAAGATTTCACCAACCAAAAGTATTTTTTAAAAGTCACATCAGATAGATGTATACATCTTCAATGTATAAACTATCAATTTTCCCCTTTTGCATTGTAGGCTCTGCATATTAAGCTGGGACAGAAGAGAGTACTTCACCATGGAAAAAAACGGTAATTATCATGCATAATTACATGCAATTCTCTATGAGAATGGCCTCCTTTAAGAAACACACACACACACACACACACATAATCTCTTCAAGTCCACTCTTCTGGTTTACATCCCACCATCTCACATCTGCGCTAACACATCTACCCTGATCCAAGAACAGCTGACAAAGGGAAAAATTATTCTGGTCCCTCCCACTAAGAGAGGTGACTCATCGTGAGGAAACCCCTTAGAAAATGATCAAACACTCACTCAGACACACACGCTCGCAAACATCTTACCGTTCCAAGCCCATTTGCTGCTGTTTCAGGTTCTGATACAACCCATTTTTGGGTTCACCACCTGTATATCCTTCTTAAAAAAGTCCTTTGACCATCCCAATGATCATAAATGACAGAACATGTCATAAATTGTATCTGTTTTCTCTTAAGGCTATTCTTTCATGATATCACAAAATGTACAACCTCAATCTTTTAGTGATCAAATACTAAACTTTACAGCGACAGTAAAGACATTTATAATGTAGCCTTACAAAAGACTTCTATTTCAAGTATTCTCTCGTTTGGGCCTATGTCATAAGTGAACAATTGAGAAAGAAACATGTTTGTCATTTAAAGTGACAGCATGCACCTAATATTATGTCTGTGTCATTAATATGAACAGAACAACAAAATACAGCTTTAACAAAGATGAAACTTTTTTTATTTTATTTTATTTAATGTCTACAGTGAACAAATAGTGTTATTTTACATTTAGGCTATATATATCCAAAAAATATATCCAAATTATGCATAATCACATGCAACTAACCCTCAACCTAATCCTAATCCAACCCTATCCCTATAGTAAGTACATGTAGTTACTTAACATTACTCGGTACTTAAATATATAATTAGACTGTAACAAGGACACCTTGAAATAAAGTGTAACCTTAGTTTTATAGTGCATTTTGGTAGATTTCGGTAAAAAAAAATATATAAACAAATGCGCAATTACTGACCCCTGTTAATATGGCCGCTGGAATTAATACACGCTTCTTTTGTGTTACTCGTGCACAGGCCTGTATGTAGCATGCAAATTTAACAGATGTCTTTTTCAAAATAAAATATGTACAAACTACTGACCTTTTTTTGCAAAAACTCGTCTATCAGGCTTCATGCAAATTACAAACGCAGCAAATCACACAAAGAACAGCACATCCGAATCTACACAGAAGAGTTTATAGTGGTATTTTGGGGTTTGTGTTTCTTTTTGTGTAGATTTTTTGCCATTTGGATTTCTCATGTAAATTAAATTGAGTGATTTTCTTTTTTTATCTCTTAAAATGCTCCATTTAGCAACCAGCCTATCACTATTTCCTCTATCAAAACGAAGCAGAAACATTGTTAGTGTGAAAGTGAGTGTTTTAATGAATTCAAACCACGCTTTATGAAGGTTCGAAACCTTTGCAAATCATTTGTTTCAAACCAGTGATTGGCGATTCGAACGCTTTGAAACAGTGACTCATTTTATGAAGCAAATGGAACAATTGATTCCAAGTTTCGAAAAGCTTTGTTTCTCCTATCCACGTGTGGTGTGACAGGTTGAAATCCTGGAATATATGACTATGCATAAGTGGTGAAGAATAATTTTAAATAGGCCTATATTTGGTTTTGGTTCATGGAAAGTGATCCACCATTTGAAATCATTTTAAATGAGTGCCTGGAGCCTTCTGTATTAGTAGGCTAAGAGAACCTGACCTTCACAGCTTCAGGAAGAGCAGGTAATGAGTGATAAAACACTCAGCTCAGGCAAGGTGAGGGAGTGCAGAGCACTTTCCCCACAAATGGAGTCAATTTGTTTTGGGTTTATTAAATTGAAGGCATTCATCAAATAAGTTATTTTGCAGTATCTGAATCTGCACAGGAGAGAATGTTTGAATTGAGCTCATCACCTGTGCTGGTTTGACCTCTGTGTTTTTGAATTCACTCTTTTTCCCATCTCCCCCTTAGACAGCCAGTCTTATACATCTATTTAAATGTTAGTTTTTCGAAAAACAAGACTGTGTTAAGAATTTCCATGAAATAGCTTGATGAGCACAGTATTACTTCATATTCAGCCTTCCTGTAAGCAGTAGAGCACGGTGCTTTCAACACCAAGGTTATGGATTTGATTTCTAGGAAAGCAAGACTGATAAAAGATATACCCTGAAAGTCCCTTTGAATAAAGGAATCTGCCAAATCCATAAATGTAAATAGTGAAACAGTATGTTCTAATGGGGCATTTCAAATAGTACATGATTGTTTTGTTTTTTTAAAGATAGATAAATAAAATAGTTTTTCGAACACACTGGCAAATATATGGCCTTAAAGCTAACTTGAACTAAAAGCCACACATTTCCAGACTTTGATTTCATGGGTATGTATTAACTGTGTACTCTGTGACTTAAGGTTCGTTTGAGGAATACATCTGCCAAATTGCAATGAAACTAAAGGACAGCTGCTAAAGTTGTATCTGTTGGATAAGAAAATGCAATGTTCTAATAGAATAGTGTACTGCAAATATTTTTAAAAGCATTATGTGAAGCAGTATGCATTATAAACATCTCAAACAGAAGTATTCTACAACATGTTACAATAAAAATGGTTATTGAGCATTTTTATTGATTTGTTTTATTGCGGTGTCTTATAATGTCTTAATTATTGGTAGTCTAATTAAATAACGAGTCAAGAAAAGGGTGTTAAAAATGATGGCAGATATAACTTGTGATTTCTTTATCACACTGAAAATTGAAGGTCAAATTGAGCACTTTCCATTATGGAATATAGTATTCAGGCCAGGGCAGTGAGCTCTGTTGTATAACGCACATTTTGGCAAATGTATTACAGCTCATCCGGGATTTTCATGCTGACAGAAAATGTGCATGCTGTATACTGCAGCAACAGTGAAACTAATGTGATAGTAGGTTATTCTGATCTGAATTTGAAACAGCCAACATTTAATAGGATAATTGAAATAATGGGATAATGTTTTTATTCAATCTGCACTGTATGACTAGAGAAAACAGTGAAAAGGGGCTTTTATATTTTCCAGAAAGTTAAAAACTTTAACAACCATAATACACTAGGCTCGATCAAACTGTTTTTGAGCGGGGATACAAAAATGCGAAAGTACAATCTGTAGTTTTCACAAAAGACTTGGAGCTGTCAAAAGCCTGTTAAGTAAAACGTGACTTTAGTTGACCAATAAACGGAGATAAATGGTGAAAGATTACACAATGTTCAGTTACATATACTGCTGACATTGCAATAATACAAAGCTGGTTGAAAAGGCAGAGGCATTTGATTATTTGCACATGGACATCGGTCATCTATTAAAACCCCTAAAATATACAGAGATACAAACAAGCTGAATAGGTTTGCAAATGAAATTAGGCCCCTGGAAAGATTTTATTAGATGAAACAGGTGAGCCACTAGGGCTTATGGAGTGTGCACTCATTTTGTTAACAGAGAACAGTGGAGATAAACGCTCTGATAAGTGACAGAAGAGCAACTGGAGCAATAAACACTGGGAAGAGCCACTGCAGTGAGACAAACACCAAGTAAATTGTATTGACAATTTTTTCTGTTAAACGGAACACATTTGAAAGGGCTGCAATATCAATACCATATCATAACTACAACTATGGATAACCTTAAAGGGTTAGTTCACCCAAAAATGAAAATTCTATCATCATTTACTAACCCTTTATGTCGTTCCAAACCCGTAAGACTCGTTCATCTTCTGAACACGAATGAAGATCTTTCTGTCCCTCCATTGACAGCAACGAAACTGACACTTTAACATTTCAAAAAGTTCGTAAAGAGATCATAAAACTAATCCATTTGAATTGACTGGTTTTATTCACATATAAACATTGATCAGCGAACATAAACAGGGGCTCAACTGAACCTGCTTGACCCGGAGCTTCTTGCGGAAGCTCAAACGTGCTGCGTAACAGGAGAATGAACCTCATTGGTTCTTGCGGAAGCTCAAACGTGCTGCGTAACAGGAGAATGAACCTCATTGGTTCTTGCGGAAGCTCAAACGTGCTGCGTAACAGGAGAATCACCCTCATTGGTTCTTGCACGTCATGCAAACATGCTTGAGCTTCCGTTTACCACAAATGAAAGGCTAAATTAAACGTCTTCATCATATAAAGCAATTGTTTCTCTTCAGAAAATTTTTAAGTAAACTGCTCAATTCAAATGGATTAGTTTCACGATCTCTTTTTGACTGCCTGTTGTGTAGCTGTCAATGGAGGGACATAAAGCTCTCAGATTTCATCAAAAAGATCTTCATTTGTGTTCCGATGATGAAAGAAAGTCTTTGAAACAACATAACAGAATAATGACAGAATTTTCATTTTTGGGTAAACTAACCCTTTAACAATAACTGCTGATCCAAATGCATATCCACAGTCCTAACTGTCATCTTGGGTTTAAGACGCTATCATATGTCAACCTGCATGATGATTTTTCAAATGTAAGCTGTAAAGGTCAAAACTGGCCATGCAGCAGAGTTTTATATTACAAGATGTCTGTAATGTCAGAGGAGGCAGATTATCCCTAGACATCATCAGCACATGCCACATTTCTGCATGCAAGTTTTTTTCTATCGACATTCTGCCAAGTGTAAGAAAACGAATGAAATACACACATAACAGAAATATGGCAATGGCAGTTGGTCCAAGACTACAATTTTGGAAACAAACAGTAAACAATAAACACAAAAAAATCAAGCCGAGAGATGTTCAAACATGCATATCTCTATGAAAATGTGATGCAAAGCAATAGAAAGCATCAATACCAGCAAAATGACCCAGGATCAGGTGCTGTGAGGTCTGACAAACTCTTTGTCAGCAGTAATTGGGAAGATTATGCACAAGCAGCTATAGTTTGCAGTTGCATCTGAGACAGTGAACAGGGTTCCTGAAAATGGAAACCATCCTGCACAACTGGCCGTGAAACCCAGTTCTCTAAAATACAGAACTAATCAGTGATCCTGCACACTGTGCACAGGGGAGAATTCAATTCAATTCACAGTTTTAGTTTTCACAATACATATCGTTTCAAAGGAGCTTTACAGAAATGTTACAATTAAGAGTAATGTCAATTAAGTAGTGTCCATATTGCATAAATGTACAGTTTATGTACAGAAAATACAGATCACGTGATCGCGTGGCGAAGAAAATTATATTTGATCAATTTAAGTTTGCAGTCTATAATGAATTGTGATCAAATATAAAGACTGTGCACTATGAAACAGTGACGAGAAGTATCTCTCTGTTGTAATATCCTCAAGTGCTTCCACGTAAAAACAAGCATACAATGTGACCAGTCACGTTGAACAAAAAAATAACTATTTTGAGCTGGTTCTTTCCTGTGAATCAAAAACATACAGCGCAATCTGGGTAATCCAATTCATGAACAAATGATTCTTGTCAGCCGGTTCTCTTTAGTGAATCAGAAACAAACAGCACGATCAGGGTAATCCTATTCACAAACAAATGACTTTTTTTACAAGGTTCTTTTTGCTGAATTGAAAACAAACAGAGTAGTCCAATTCATGAAAAAATGGCTGTTTCTTTTAATAAATTTTATTTATTTTTTTAAAACAAGTTAAAATGGTTTGAATTAATCTGACAAATCTTTACTGAACAGTTTAGTATGTAAAATTCTGTAAAAAGCTCAAAAAGCATTTTTTTTGTTTCATCTGACCATAGAACCCTGTCCCTTTTGAAGTTCCAGTGACAACTGAAATTGCTGGAGTTTGTTTTCAGATGTGATTCTCAGATGTGATTTTTCTTGAAACCCTCCCAAACAACTTGTGGTGATGGAGGAGCTGTTTCATAAAAATCTTTAGGCTTTCTGACCTCAAGCCTCAACTAATCTCTGTTATTCTCCATCTGTGATCCTTGGAGAGTCTTTGGCCACTCAAACATTCCTTCTCGCTGTGCATTAGGACTATATAGACACATGTCCTCTTCCAGTCAGATTCATACTATCTTTACTTGATTGAGACTTCTTATTGCCCTGATGGTGAAAATGGGGATTTTCAATGCTTTAGCTATTTTCTTACAGTCACTTTCTATTTTGTGAAGCTCAACAATTTTTTGCTGCACATCAGAACTATATTCTTTGGTTTTGCTCATTGTGATGAATGATTAAGGGAATTTGGCCTATGTGTTTCCTCTAATTTATACTTCTGTAGAACAGGCAGTGGTGGAAATTGTACTAAAAATTGTACTTAAGTAAAAGTATTGCAACTTAAGTAATAATTTACTTGAGTACAAGTAGAAGTAATGAAAAATAATATGACTCAAGTAAGAGTAAATAAGTAGTTTGCTTAAAAACTACTCAAGTACTATACGTTATGTTACAAAGTACAAAGCACTTTAGTATTATTTTTCTATTTTTACCCAAAATGGGGAGATGATAGCGATATGGAGCGCTAAACACTCTCATGTCATTTCTGTTTCATTCATACTGGAAGCCCAGTACTGATTCATACCTTGCGCAGAAAGCCCACAAGTGAGATTCATGGAAGTATTAAACTTATGATGTTTCAGGAAATGCTTTATATGGGTATAATAACATGCAAATAGAGACATTTTGACTGATGAAACATGAAGACAAACACATGATAGCGATAATATATCTGTGTTCATCAACCTATCTCAGGTATATTCATAAGAATGATGTATGTCTTTAAAGGGATAGTTCACCCAAAAAGGAAAATTACCCCATAATTTACTCACCCTCAAGCCATCCTAGGTGTATATGACATTCTTCTTTCAGACGAATACAATCAGAGTTATATTAAAAAATGTCCTGGCTCTTCCAAGCTATTTAATGGCAGTGAATGGCTGGAGAAAATTTTAAGCCTAAAAAAGTGCAGCCATCCATGATAAAAGTGCTCCACTTTTACTCATAAAGGCCTTCTGAAGTGAAGCCATGCATTTATAAGGAAAATACCTATATTTAAAACTTTATAAACTATAATCACTAGCTTCCACCAGACGGCCGTACACATCGATTTACGGCGGAAGACTAACCCCTGACCTGATGCACAGCGTAATGACGAATGTGGAAGCTCAGAGGAAAGAGCAAAACAAAACCCTGCTCTTGAATTAGCCATTTTGAAGAGAAATGTCGGAGGATTTCTATTATAGAAGAGAAGCTTCAGTTTGTTGCACAGACGCGAGAGGCGTCTAAACTTACGATACTTCTACATCCTACGTCATACATGTGTCACTGGTTACTCTTGTGGCGCAAGTCAATTTGCATAGTATGTGTACGGTCGTCTGGCAGAAGCTAGTTATTTTAGATTATAAAGTTATAAATATGGGTATTTTTCTTACAAAAACCCATGACCTCACTTCCCATGGCCTTTATTAACCTATTGGAGTATTTTTTTTCATGAATGGATTGACATTTTTGGGTTTTAATTTTTTTCCAGCCATTCACTCCCATTATAAAGCTTGGAAGAGCCAGGGCATTTTTAACTCCGATTGTATTCGTCTGATTCTGAAAGAAGAATGTCATATACACCAAGGATGACTTAAGGGTGAGTAAATCATGGGCTAATTTTAATTTTTGGGTGAACTACAATTTTAATCAACATAGCCTGTATGATATAATTTAATAAATAATATATTTTCACTCTGTTAAGAAGTAACATGAAACCACAGAAGTAATTTCAAACACGATTGACATGTATTGTGATTTTGGAGCAAAACAGGATATTAAACTCATGAATTATAGTGTTTGACGGTATGCTAAGCAAACATACAAGCTTTCCCTGTTGTCAAGAGCAATTTTGTATTACTAATTTTGAAAAGTAAGTCCAGGTAAGATCATTTGAATGCTTTTATTTGAATCATTTTATAATTAAAAGCAAAGAAGGTTAAGTGAGGTCCGATAAAAAAAAGAGAGATGTACAACAGTATGAATAAAAAAGTGCCAGTAAAAAATAATAATTAAGTGGGGTATGGTTATCATGTTAAATTAAATGCTCTTTTTTTTTCATTCAACTGAAAATGTGCTGGGAGTCCACTATTGCTAGCAACGAACTACACTTTTACATGCATCTGATTGACAGATAAATCATGTGATCTTTTTTCACTGTTGTTGAGATTGTGGTTTTTTCAGCTTTGTACAAAGTTTTCTTCGTACATTAGAGGGCGAGCTTTACCATTCAATTGACCTGTGTCTCCATGTTTTTAAAACACTTACATTGTTCTTGCTCTGTTCATGCAATAACTGCGTCCTGTTATGAGCCATTTACTTCAACTGCTCAGTGCTCTGGCATTATCAATGGGATGACCCATTTCAGGAGTTGCCATAATTAAAATTTAAAATCAGAATATTTTACTTAAAATGGAAGGTTAGAATTTTGTGATTTTTTTTAATGAAAGATCAAAAGGATAATTTTCACAGCTGCCTTTGCTCATATTTACCAAGGATGCCAATACTAGTGGAGGGCACTGTACATTAATAGATACAGGAGAGACCTGAGGGACATATAATTGGCTTAAAAATTTCATTAAAGTATGGGTGTTTTGGACATAGAGATCACAACCATTATTGATTCACCTGTGTACACTTGTCCATTATTAGATTGGTGGCAAAGGCTATCTGACCTTTGAAATGCTCATGAGTAGAGATTATGAGCAGCTGAATGTCATGTGCACTAATGCCCTTAAACTTCACTTCAGATTGCATCTGATCTTGCTGGTATTTCGGCCCTCCACCACAGCTGCTCCATTGTGTTCTACTTATCGTCTGTGTATCATCCATCAGTGTGTCTTTGCATGTCATCTAAAGAAGAGCATGTCATTAATGGGAAATTATTTCCAATCAGATACCAATTGCCATGTCAGATTGTATAGCTTTTTGAAAATGCCGTCAGTTTTCCCCAAAAAGGAAAGGCCAAGTCCATATCCCTGAGCTATAACTGCATGACGAAACCTGCATGGTGTGCCTTCAACTATCGGCAAGCAGCATTCGGATAGCCTACTCTCCCTTGCTTTCTTCTGGATGGGTTTATGCAAAGCTATTTTAACCTAGTTTTCCTAAAAAATAAATACTATCTATTTTTGTGTTACTGTACAATTGGAATAGACACAATCATTTTTCATAAAATATGTAGAAGGTCTATCTAATAAATAAAATACAAGTGAAGGTGAAATGTACACTATTATGATAACTATTATGTTAGAAGTACATAAGAAATAAATAGGTCAGCTAGTACATAGGGGTGAATTCCGATTGATTGGAACATTTTTGGTCATTGAGATGACTGGGGAAAAGTGTCCCAATCCACCTGAATTCACCCCTAATAAATAGTTATACAGAAATAGGTGGAAGTAACATAATTCAAGCAATGAATGTATAATCTGTTTCCAGTAACAATGGAATAGCCTACATGTCCATATTAGGATAGTGACTAGAAGCAAATAAATAAGAACTAGTACTGTGACAAAGGTAATATACTTGTCACTGTAGGAAGCACGCGAATCTAAACAATTGGAAAAATTGAAAAAGATTGGCTATACTAATGGATTACTTATGGTAATTAAACCCCAAGTACTAGTGACATAAAAATAGATACTAATTAGTTTAAAGGAGTAAATGTTTGTCATGGGGGGGACTGTCAAAGCTCAGGTGGTTTCCACAGATACCGTCATCCCTCTTCTGGTCCCTAGATTACGCGCATCTGCAGCGCAGCACAGCGCGCGACGGCCTGGTTCTGTCCATGGTGCTAGTTATCACTGCGCGAGAGGGAGATTTATTCACTGAGGCTGGAAACAGCACTCTCTCTCTCTATCTCTCAGTGTGTGTGTGTGTGTGTGTATGCACATGCACGTACGTGTTTATTTAGGTACAGTATGAAAACGCCATGTCGCCCTTTGTCATTATAACCGTTTTTGCTCATCTACTTGCAAAACACGCGAGCGCGCGCTCACAGACACACATACACATCACGCATCCCCAGACCACACGCACACCCCCTATTGCGCGACGCGTGTAGCGCTGTGCAGATCACACACACACCATGGTGTATGGCGCTCGCAATGTTCCATTCGGCGACGAGACTGACAAGCACGACAGATAACACACGTGTATACGTGCGTGTACGTCTCCATTTGTTTTATATGGAGACGTACACGCAAATATCACGTCACGTATACACGTCAATCACGTGTAGCTGTTGATCTATGCAGACGTCACGGCGGCGTCACGTTAGAAAGTTAACGTGTGGATTACATCTTAACGTGTGAACGTCTGCCCGTCTGCACGTCTGCCCGTCTGCACGTCTGCACGTCTGCCCGTCTGCTATACGTCTGCACGTCTGCACGTCTGGAGTATTTTTCCTTATTTTCCCTCACGTCTATTTTTCCTTATTTTCTCATACATTTACTTATTTGTATAATGCTGAATCTGTTCATGTACCATAGGTATCCCATAGATTTTTAGCTTTTTTAATAAAAGTCTATTGTCATGTATTTTGATTATAAAATGGGCAGGTAAAATTCCGAAAAGGTGGGTATTATCATTATATATTTGTTGGTTTAAGATGTGTCAATGCTCTGCAGCAGGCAGGGTCTGCATGCCTCAAGTTCACTCATAGATGCTGCATTTAGCATTAATTGTTCCATTCAGAAACCCTTTTAGAACTTATTGGATTTTAAGCTAAAATTAGTTAGCCTACTTGTGATTGCTTGGATTAGGCTACTGCTATTCTTATTCTGAAAAGTAATAATCAGTAGGCTACATTTATGTTAAATATTTTTAAATTGAATATACACTCACCGGCCACTTTATTAGGTACACCTGTCCAACTGCTCCTTAACACTTAATTTCTAAGCAGCCAATCACATGGCGGCAACTCAGTGCATTTAGGCATGTAGACATGGTCAAGACAATCTCCTGCAGTTCAAACCGAGCATCAGTATGGGGAAGAAAGGTGATTTGAGTGGCTTTGAACGTGGCATGATTGTTGGTGCCAGAAGGGCTGGTCTTGAGTATTTCAGAAACTGCTAATCTACTGGGATTTTCACGCACAACCATCTCTAGGGTTTACAGAGAATGGTCCGAAAAAGAAAAAACATCCAGTGAGCGGCAGTTCTGTGGGCGGAAATGCCTTGTTGATGCCAGAGGTCAGAGGAGAATGGCCAGACTGGTTCGAGCTGATAGAAGGGCAACAGTGACTCAAATAACCACCCGTTACAACCAAGGTGGGCAGAAGAGCATCTCTGAACGCACAGTACGTCGAACTTTGAGGCAGATGGGCTACAGCAGCAGAAGACCACACCGGGTGCCACTCCTTTCAGCTAAGAACAGGAAACTGAGGCTACAATTTGCACAAGCTCATCGAAATTGGACAATAGAAGATTGGAAAAACGTTGCCTGGTCTGATGAGTCTCGATTTCTGCTGCGACATTCGGATGGTAGGGTCAGAATTTGGCGTCTACAACATGAAAGCATGGATCCATCCTGCCTTGTATCAACGGTTCAGGCTGGTGGTGGTGGTGTCATGGTGTGGGGAATATTTTCTTGGCACTCTTTGGGCCCCTTGGTACCAATTGAGCATCGTTGCAACGCCACAGCCTACCTGAGTATTGTTGCTGACCATGTCCATCCCTTTATGACCACAATGTACCCAACTTCTGATGGCTACTTTCAGCAGGATAATGCGCCATGTCATAAAGCTGGAATCATCTCAGACTGGTTTCTTGAACATGACAATGAGTTTGCTGTACTCAAATGGCCTCCACAGTCACCAGATCTCAATCCAATAGAGCATCTTTGGGATGTGGTGGAACGGGAGATTCGCATCATGGATGTGCAGCCGACAAATCTGCGGCAACTGTGTGATGCCATCATGTCAATATGGACCAAACTCCCTGAGGAATGCTTCCAGCACCTTGTTGAATCTATGCCACGAAGAATTGAGGCAGTTCTGAAGGCAAAAGGGGGTCCAACCCGTTACTAGCATGGGGTACCTAATAAAGTGGCCGGTGAGTGTATAATAGAGCTACACAAAAGTTTTTATAAAGCCTATAGCACTCTATTAAATGTAGCCTAGTCATAAACTATGGCTATACGATTTAGTCTTGTCTTTTTCTTTATATCACAATGACATACATACATATACATTCATATATATATATATATATATATATATATATATATATATATATATATACACACACGTGTGTGTTTGTGTTAGCTACATTGTCTCTATAAAGTATATTTAGTGTATAATGTAAAATGAAAGTGGACAACTGTAATACAGTAAGTAGGCTAGTATTAGGCTACAGTACAGAAAAACAATGTCTGATTACATACCTGTTCTGTCCACAAACGTTTGAATGGCGTTTCCATTACAGATTTGCGCAAAACGTTTGCGATATTTTCTAAATATCGATAAAAAACTATTGCGAAATGACGGCGTTTCCATTAACCGATGTTATGCGACTAAAACGTCCTTTTTTCTTCTCGCGATAAGTCATTACAAAAATTATGGTAACGGACGTTGGTAGGTTTATAGCCTATAGGCATATCAGAGCCACCGCACTGGACATTATTATTATTATTATTAATTGAAGGAGACGGGGCGTGTTATCCAAGCATTAATGGCAAGGAAAGACCCTTAGCAACTGTGAGCGGCACATATGAGGATCTGGTGTTTCTCACTCATTTCTATTTCAAGGTCTTGATTGTGGCATTTCTTTGAGGTTTAGAATCCAGTATTCCTGTCATTCTTTTTTTTAAAATGAATTTAATAAAGAACTCTGTCTCGTATTCTGTCCAAACGGTCCGTGTACTTTTGCGTCCATTCGTTTTTCCTTTTTTAATCATATTAAAAAATAAATAGGCTCTAGATGAATTTTCAGATTTTTGTTTATGACTTTTTGTCCCTTTATTAAACATTTAAAATATTTACAAATTAATATGGAAGAAAATTCAATTTTACTGGTTTTCTAAGGCCAATTAGAACCCGATGATATTTTTTTAGGCCTATTAATTGCTTTTGATTTGAATTTGTTTATTTAAAAGTGGACATTTTTATAGCCTACATAGGCTATATTTTGTTTCAGTTCACGGAGATCATGAAAGCGCTCCTGAAAGAAGAACGGTTTCTTGTTATTGTGAGTATACACAAATAAAAGTAGTTGCGGATTATGTTTTATTATTTTCTGTATGACCAGAAATGATAGAGTATTTTAAGTTGTTTCCACTGTTGATAGGAAAATGCAAGTGTTCGCGCCGGCGCCTCCATTTCATGCAGTGCGCACTCTGCTCAAACCCTTTATGCGTCAAAAACTTGTTTATTTGTGATAATCTTAGCCCTGTATTATTATTTTTTGATAAAAGCGTCTTCTAAATATGTAGTCTAATAAATGTAACAGCCTAATAATAATGATAATTATTATTATTTGCGTTTATAACTATAAATGAGTTCACTTAAGACAGTAATATGCTAAAATAACTGATGAATGTTTTATTTTTATATAACCTTTTACAGGTTTGGAAATTAGTTTGTGTTAGCCTACTATATTTATTTTTTGTATGTGAAGTCTTTTTTTGCTCAAGAAAGTTCAAGAAATTACAAAGAACTGATATCCTATTTACAAATCTGAGAGGGCGGATTAGGATATCATACAGTTTATTAATCCGTGGGCACGATTTGTTAAACCGATCGATCCAGTCTAAAAACTAATAAAGAAGAAAACATGTTTTTCGGATAAGTTAAAGGAAAAACGAATGGATGCCAAAGTAGCCACGGACCAAAAACACACGCGCCTTCTAAATGCGTGACTGTAAATGCGCAAAAACTGTTTCCATCGCAGTTTTGCGAAATATTCCTTTTTCGAATTGCCTGAAAAACCACCTCATGCGAGCGTAAAATCTTTTTTGCGATAAATGGGAGTTTTTGCGAAATTGACGTGTTTCCATTGAGCGTATTTTTAATTCGCAATTTCAATTTGCGCAATTTGAAGGGTAATGGAAACGCACTGTTGTTCTCCAACATTGTCTGCAATAGTGACCGTTATTTCATTAGAAACATGTCCACAATCTTGACCTCTTCACTGTTTTGCCTCCATACCCACACATCTTTACTCCTCTTCTTGCCGGCTGTTGACCTGGTTGTTATTCCATTATCTGAATGTGTATGACTTGTGCTCTGTCTATATATGCTTGCCAAATGAAGCTTCATGAGATGCACCTCTGAGCTATTTCAGAAAACTGGTTGATTTAAAGCTTTACATTCCCATTAATTAGTGGAATGCAAAATTCATAGACAAAAAATTGTTGCTGTAATTATAACATTAAAATAGCATGTCATGGGAACCTACAACGGCACATACATGTAGGCTACATATATTTCTATTTGTAATGCAGTCACTTTAAATTCACATAATGATGAACTTCTGGGTAACAGTTTAAATATAATGAAAATTAACTGCCAATTGAGACAAAAAGTTGAGAAAAAATACCAAGTAAAACACACATTTGTAAATATTTGTTTTAATTTTTCTGTAATGAGCAGTTTTTAGCTTTTTAAAAAAGAATCATTAGAAAACCAAAATTCCTGTAAATAAACAATATGTTAATACAATGAACATATAGTTCCAAACAGCACCACAGCAGAACAACTGCCTAAAGAAGTAGCTGTGTGGGTATTAAATATATATTTGTGTTTTTGAAAGAATAGGTTGAACATTAACCAGTGATGTCAATAGAGCAGTGCCTTGCCGCCATCTACTGGCGGTTTTATATTTATATTTAGTAGTTTCGTATTTGTTTATGCTCTTTTCATTTCGACATTTACAACTCGGTTTAAATTAGCTTTTCATTTCGACATTTACAAATCGGTTTAAATGAGCTTGCTAGAAGTTCATAGAATGATTTTATTTTTTAACAAGTGTGTTTTACTTGGTATTTTTTTCTCAACTTTTTGTCTTCATGTTTATTTTATAATCAAAATACAAGACAATTGACTTCTATTTAAAAAGTTATACCTTTCATTGGGATACCAAATGTATGGTACATTAACAGATTCAGAATTATATAAATAAGTTGATCAAATGTAGTCCTATAAACTGTGCCAAAATAAGATTATCTATGATAGTGTCTATAACAGTAAAGGTATGATAAAATAAGGAAAAATAGACGTGAGGGAAAATAAGGAAAAATAGATAGCCCCAGACGTTAAGACGTTTAAGACGTGCAGACGTTAAGACGTGCAGACGTTAAGACGTTTAAGACGTGCAGACGTTTAAGACGTGAAGACGTTAAGACGTTTAAGACGTGCAGACGTTCTCCACACGCATGTCACACGCACGTTAACACGTCTTTAAGCTTGGTTAGGAAAGAAATGACACAAAGCGAGCGCCATAGGTGCGCCGAGCAAAGGCGCAAAATGGCACACAAGCGCGATCAATACCTCACTGCACGGCATAGGCAGAGACGAGCACAGCCCGCATGCAGCCGAGACGCTCTTCCAGCTCACCCATTCCTCTCCCACAGGCTATAGGTCATGCAGAGGTACTGCGGGGGGACAAATGTTTTTTTTTTAAATGTTTTTTTACCTTTCATCCAGTCCAGCACCTGCTTAGGGGACCATTTGCTGATGGGTTCCATGACCAGCGCCATGGCTGGTGTGCGTTGATTTCCCGGTTGAATTGTGTATGGAGCGCGCGGACCATCCGAACCCAGAGAAACAGATCAGAACCGCCGTTAGATCACAGGGACACATGTGATTCCGTTACATTGACGGCAGCGCGCGCGCGGCAGGAGTCTTGCTGTTGGATACATCCTCGCGGAGGACTGCGACGGAGAGATCCACGCGCGCGACTCTACCCCGCCCCCCCTCCAGCGCTCTCTCGCTCTCTCTCTCTCCCAAGTGTGCACCTGCTTCTCCAGTCTATCGAGTGGAGATGCAGGGGGGGGGAATGTGTCTCTCGCCCCCCTCCCTTCCGCGCTCGCAACGCTGCAGTATCACATGGGTCAGCGGTTCCGTGAGCGTGGGGACTGTTCGGTGACAATACCGATAAACGCTGAACAGCTCCACTGGGTCCGATACTGAGCGCGAGATGCAACCGAGTGCCTTGTAAACGGCTACTTGGTATGCGTGCTTGTATGCGTCTCTCTCTCTCTCTCTCTCTCTCTCTCTCTCTCTCTCTCTCTCTCTCTCTCTCTCTCTCTCTCTCTCTCGGTTCCCTATCTCTCGGTCGGACACGTTTCGGGTCTACACGAGCTCGCTCATCCGTCCGCGTCTTGGAAAATTTCTGAGCGCCCGTTCGCTTACGTCACCGCAGCCCAATATCACTCGTATGGCAAAAGTCAGAGAGTGTGCGCCAGCTAAACCAATAGCTGCTCAGCAGAGTGAGGTAACCGCAACCGACCGAGCCAAGGAAACCGGGTCACCCGATAAAATAGACAAGAGAACACAAGTCTGTGCTGCTCAAATTATCGCAAATGCACAGAAAGACTAAACAGATTGGGGGTGCTGGGTCTCCGGCTGTGGGGAAAAAATATGCCACTATCTAAGAAATGTATAATCATTGTGTAGCCTATTAGGTTTTGATCGTTATTTTGTACGTTTCTGTTTACGTAAATATATATTTTGTAATGAAGGCTATATAGGCTACATTACATTACATTTTTTTTATTATTTCATCCTTTTATCTCCAGTTACACCACTGTATATTTTTTCTTACTTTAAACTTAATTTTAGTTCAGAAATTCAAAACATGCACAAACATCTCAAAAGGTGTATGACTCTATAAATTGCATTTATTTACCATTTATGCATTTTCTTTTCCTTTATTTACAGATCCAGCACATAAATGAGCATCACATCATTGACCCATATCCATTTACATTCCTGTCCCACTACCACAGGACATCAAAATATGGCAAGGGACTAGATTAAATGTTATTTTGGCCTGAGCAACTTCCAGGACAAGTGGAGAGAGAGAAAGAGAGAGAGCGGTCCATCTGGTATTATGGTTTGCGACATGGTGCCAGGCTAAAGAGCCCGTTTAGATGCCCACAGAGCAGCTACAAGAGTGTGAAGTAGCCATGTTGGCACAGATCAGATTAACACACACACACACACACACACATGCAAACACATTTACAGATCACAGTTAACAGTTAATCCTGTTGATGATGCTGTGAGTTTGGCTCCTGTGTACCGGTGCCAGGATATCAGCATGCACATAAACACACATTACTCATGGCCCATTTACTGTTATGTCTGCACCTCCCTGAATGTGACGTCAGAGCAACGTCAAAAAATCATGTCAGCAAAGGCAGTTAAGATATTTCCATTCATACCTACAATAAAATGAAATTCTTAATATAGCATATATGAATGAAATGCGTGTATTTTAGCTGTAAACATCGATGTAATATACAACAGTTGAGATCTCAGCTTTGGGTGAAGGACAATGGCATGGCCAGTAGACTATGACATAACCCGTGATGGTGACATTGGCCACCGTTCCGAACGCTCCCAGTAGAGGGCGCGAGCACAATATCAGCATTTGTTCTCTGCGCCTGGGTGTCATTTTACAGTAAGAACAGCAGGTGGCAGTATTTAAAAAATACTTATTGAACAGTTTCACATTATTGAAACATTACCAAAACATCTCATGGAAAAAGGAATTGATTTAACTGAATTATGGCACCATATATAGAACTGAGGACATAAGCTAATAAAGTTTAAATTCATTATTACCGCTTTATTTTGATTACAGGGAAAGTGAAAGTAGCATTTAGCAGCAGGACTGATGGAGATAAACAACATTTGATTGGCTGTTTAGTAGGAAGTGGTAACATTTATAGATGCCATTACACAGTCTACACATGACAGCATGACTTTGGTTCCTCTTCTTCTAAACATACCATGTTGATGGAAGCTTACAGTGGAAGAGGAGAGTGGAGGATTGTGGATGAGTAAAAAGAAAAGAGGCGCTCTGCTATGACATTGGACTTGTTTGTGGGTTTTTGAGGGATTTGCAGTTGGTCACAATTTGTCAGTGTAGAGTCAGTGTCAGTGAGGTCTGGAAAGGATGAATTGGCATTCATGAAAATGTAAATTAAAGGAATGTTCTGAGTTAAACAAAAGTTAAGCTCTATTGACAGATTTTGTGGCAGAATGTTGATTATAACAGATTTTTTTTTTATAACAGAACTGTCCCTCAGTTTATTTGTTTGTTTGTTTTTTAATTAAAAAAGCACAAATTGCAGTTACAGTAATAATTACGAAGGCAATTTAGTATTTACAATGGAAGTAAAAGAGTACAGCAATCTGAAAGTCTAAATGTGAGACTCATGTTTGTTAAAGCACTCATATGAATTCAAAAAAACATTAATCATTCTCTATTCTATCTGTAATATAGCCAAAATCATACTTTTGAGGTGGGACTATTTTTATAGGTGGCTGGATGAATGTCTGTTTGTGCATTAATAATAATATAATTATTAATAATAATTCCTGTGGGTGGAGTTTGCTCCTTGTTAACCCAAGGCATTACAGATAGTTATGTCACATTGATTGTGTATATCATGCTAGATAGCTGGTATACAATTTAGAAGTAAACTACTGTCCAAAAGTTAAGGGTCAGGTAAAAAAAAAAAAAGAGTAATTAACTCTTTTATTTAGCAAGGATGCATTAAATTGATCAAAAGTGACAGTAAAGACATTTATAATTTGACAAAAGATTTTCATTTCAAATAAATGCTGTTCTTTCGATCTTTCTATTTATCAAAAAGCACATAATTATTTCAGAGTAGTTTTTCAGAATTGGTAATAATAAGAAATGTTTCTTGAGCACCAAATCAGCATATTAGAATGATTTCTGAAGGATCATGTGACACTGGAGTAATGATACTGTAATTATTTCCCAATATTGCATTTTTTACGGTATTTTTGATTGAATAAATACATCCTTCATTGTGAGCATAAGAGACTTCTTCTTTTTTTTTTAAATACTGACCCCAAACATTTGAACAATAGTGTAACTTTACATAGACAAGGTCACAAGTTATCACACCCAATGATAACATGTATATGCGCCAGAGAGAAACAAGCGTGCAGCCATCTTTAGAATTTTGTCTTTGAACTTCCGTTTCCATTTCTATAGCATTGCTCTCAGAGAGTAATAAGCTTGTGACATGGATTTACCTATTGTAGAGTTAACAAAAGTTATTATGAGCATTATAATGTTTGAGGTGGATGTCATGACAAATGTCAGTAGACCGGGAAGAATTTAAAACGAGCGGTTCATTCATAAATCCGTAAGATCTTACCTTCATACTGTGGAAATACAAACCAGAAAAGACAGAACACAATGAGCGCAATGCTAAAAAGGGGCAGGGCTACATAAGGTCAATACTTTTGAAACATTGTGTTTGTTAATGTTCATTATTTTTGCTTTACAAAAATCCTGGCATGAGTCAAAACAAATCTCTGGTAATCAACATGCCACAAATGATGTGGGTACTGAACGCAGAACATTCCTTTAACAACACAGATAACTTAAAAATATATGTGTGTTGGTCAAAAGACAGGAAGTTTTAAGTGTGGCTACTCATCTTCTGAAATTCGCAGCACAGGGGAGCTGAAATGTGAGGTGGCTGGAACTGAGCAAGTGCTCAAGTATCGCACAACATTATTGGATGAAGAATCCAGCTCTTCTTCCTGACTGACAATCTGTTCTTTGGCTACAGTCAGGCTGGTGGGCACCAGTGCTGGAATGACGTCAGCGCCCAGCAATGAAGATCCGCAGCACGCCATGTTTTGCATTTGCTGACAAAACACCTCCAGCATTTGGACCTCCAGATAACCGTTCAACATGGAGTTGGTGAGTCTTCTCTCCCAGCATGGGCTCTGAACACTCCTCATGACAAGATACTCCTTATCCTGCTGGGTTACACCCACTGCTTGTTGACTTTGCTCCAAAGAAGGCTCCAGAGAGCTCAAGTCCTGAGATTGAAGCAGTGGTCCGTCGTCCAGTGGGTTGAGCGGGTCTGGGTTATGAGGACTCCAGTATTCCAGCCGGTCACCTGCCAGCCGGAGGTCTGGATAGTCCTTGTAGAAGCTGGGACAGCACCAGGAGCAACATAGAGTCATGCCCAAATGTTCCTCCCTGCTACAGCAGAGAATGGGCATAGCGTTGCTGGGTGCAGAGGACCGGCACTGCCTTGACTTTTCCAGGCCTTCAGGCCTGCCAGCTGACATGAAGAGAGAATGTTTTAGGCACTGCTATAACCAGCCTCATCGTAACATAGCTCAAAACAAATAGGCAAAAAATTGGGAAATTTGTAGGAAAGCCCAGAGTTTGGAGCTCACTTGATACACTGAATGACAGTTTGAATGTCTCCATACAAATGCCACATTTGTGCAATTCACTTGGGCACTTACTAAAATGAGGAAGTACTTGGAATTTTTTTCTTAATTTTCCTTGTTATGTTTTGTAGCTGTGAGCCACTCAACTGAATTGAAATGGACTTGGAATTTTGCACAATATTATCACTTAAGGTTGCCATGAAACTGAAATTACGATCATATTTTATTCTCTATTGTGCTGTATGAGTGACGGGTTCTTGATTACGAAGGTATATGAATTTAAAAAACATGCATGGACAAATAATTTATAATTAACACTGCAATATTTCATTAAAAATAAGAATGGACCCTTTTCACATTTCCAGGGTTCTCAGAAGCGGAAGTCAGCATAGTTGGCTAAACTTCTATAGCAGTGAATGGGAGATGACAGCAAATATAATTTTTGTATTTGCATTTGCTCTAAAAGCAAAATATTTTTTTTTGTTATAGTGTTTCCACAACTTTCCAAAAGAGGGAAAAAAAATATAGAGATAGGTTACAGCAGTCAGAAGAGAGAAAGATGTCCAATATCCATTTACGTCCAAGGTAATATCACTAAAAGTATAGCGTTATAAATGTGTATTACATTTTTTAATAATGAAAAAATATTAAAAACTTTACTAGATTTGCGATGTTGATAACTGTGGAAACGTGGAAACGAAAGGGGCCATGGTCAATTTTAATTTCATGGTGACTTTAAATACATAGTTCCCTCCAAATTTTTTTTTTTTAAATGTCCCCGTTAACTCACCCTCATGTCAATAACCTGTAAGCATTTTTTTCCATAAAATGAAAGTTGTTTTGGATTTTCATTGTATGGACATATAAACCGTTGAAACATTCTTCAAAATATATTCTTCTGTGTTCTGCAGAAGAATTAAAATCATACAGCTTTGTAACAACATGAGAGTGGATAAATTATGATAAATTATTAATTTTTCAGAATTTTATGAAAGAAAAAACTATCCTTTTAACCACATGCTCAATGTAACACCTGAATTTAAGTGGCTTTTCAGTTTGTGGGTTCAAATTCTCAGCAGCACCACACTTCCTTCCTGAATTTTATTTTTACATTTATTGACTGTTCCCAGGACCTGGGCCACATTCATAGTCTATAAGTGATATCGCTTCACTGTTAATCTCCCAATGCCATCAGTCAGATCGTGACTTTATGTTATTTTTAACACAACCTCATCCTAATAACCCAGAATTCGGTGGTCTCTCACCTCTCACAGCTCGTGGTGTCAGAGGTGATCTGGCAGTGGCGTGTGTCATGCAGGGTTCGGGACAGGTCGTGAGGGTGGATGAGAGTGTGTGAGAGCGTCCGTCATGATTTGTGGTGTCTTCTGTGCAGTTCAGAACATGAAGGAAAGCTTCTCCGAGCATGATAGCCACCTGCGCACACAAACACAGATCTTGCTCATACATTTTAATATTTACTCAAGAAGAAATTTACTCAAAAAAATTATATAATCATACATAAGAGGGCAAAATCAAATGTTAAAAATGATAAATGAAATCAAACTGAAATGAGGAATTAAAAAGAACCGAATGACAGAGTATGTGCATGTATACTGACTGCACTTCCTTCCTTCCTTAATAATTTCTTTAATAAAATCTAAAACTAATAAAAATCGTTCCGAATATAGATTAGTTCTTTTTTTTGTAATCAGATCAAACAAATAGGCTACCCCAAATAAACTGTTCAAAACCCTTTAGACAACCAGTTAAGAAAACAAAAGCAGATAATTTAGTCACAACTATTTATTAAGAATATAGATATCTATAAGAAACTTACCAAAAGTTTTAGAGTGGTATGCCTTTTTGTATGGTTGCAGAAACAGAAATCTCAAGAGTGACAGTAATGCTCAGTAATGTCCAATCTATAGTGTCACTTTCAGATAGTTCTCTCGTCTATACATCTGTCTGTCTCTCTATATTTCTATGTCTGAGATGTTTTCTCTGAGCTGGCGTCCCTGTTCTGGGTAGCAGCAGAGGAAGTAAGCAGTTATAGATCACACACACACACACCCACACCCAAACACTTACACAGATTAGGCCTTTGCTTGAACAAAGCAGAAGTGAGAAAAGTCTTATGGCTCCTCTTCTCTATTACAGATTGCCACATGTGCGCACGGTGACTGCAATTTCATGTTTCATTACATTTATATTTGCGGAACGTTTTCATAGAAAGAGCTCATAACTACGGTAAACTGCTCATCTGCTTGAAAAAAACCTTCACAGATGCAGCTAGCATATACAGACATAGGAGGGTCTGACTTTATTCCTGGGGTTAAACGTGAGCTTTTCCTTTTCACATCATTGCTGTATGGCAAAGCATTATTTGGTGCAGAACGCACTCACATCAAACTACATTTTTAACATGTTGGGAGGGAAATTGTACAGGAGGGTCCGCCGTTGGATTTACACCTCAGGATTTCGCGCGTAAAAGCACAGCGGAGGTAAGAATCTGCCTCTTCTGTGGCGGACCCAGGCGTCCGCTGATTGGACAAGCGGAACATCAGTCACATCATGGCCCCGCCCCCACCCTCCCATTCAACCACTGGCTCTCTAATGTAGCCCTGTGTTTACTACAGAATTAGTGCATAGCGGACGACAGTCTCCTGAACTGTGAACTACGAATCACAAAAGATAACCTGTTAGTTTTGCATAAAAGAAGAAAAATATCCCAAACTCAACATGCCCAAGAGAAAGGTATGTAGAAAAGCCGAGCGCGGCGCACGGCTACACTTTTGCCCTTACTAATCAGTCGAGAAATTAGGAAGCCCTCGAGACAATGTTTTTTAATAAAAATCCAGGCGACTTCTTTAGAATCAGTGGGCAGATAAAAAATCGTTGTTAATTTTGCGATTTTTTCTGCCGGATCGCGGTGTTTTAGTCGACGGTGGTGCGTTCAGCAGGAGGGTTTTAGTGGAGCAGAGCTGTGCTGAAGCTCGGCTTGATCTCATGCCCGTGGAACCGCAGCCATGCTGCCCTCTCTCTCTCTCCATCTCCAACACAGCGCGACGCGAAAACCGACGATTATAAGCGCAATCGTGGCTCAGGGACTGTAAAATGGGGATTAAAAAATAGCTGGATAACTCTAATTTTCTGAATGGTGGCAATTTTGCGAAAAGGCGCTCGCGTTTTTAAACAATTTTAACGCATTTTCTTTGTTCGCCATGGAAGAGGAGTGTCATAACGCCTGCTTGCCGCCAGGTGTCAGCGTTGAGGCGGGATAATCGCGCCCCTCCTCCTTATTCAAATGTTTGGAGCCTGTGAAATGAAATGCCTCCGTGAAAAATGATAAATAAAAAATCGGCTCACCATTTTGCACTGCCGTCCGCTGACAAATAAACGTATACGCATAGCCTCTCTGATAAAAGTTATTTGAACTTTAATAGAGCTAACCACACACGTTTTTCTGCCACCCCTGAATGTTGCTCACATTTACAAACATGCAGAACAGCAGATCTCAATGTTTCTACAAGTTGCCTTTTTGGTTTTCCCGCCATTTATGTTAATAAAATTAGACCATGTTCTTACTTATGATATTTGTTTTGTTCATTTGCAGGGAACTGATGGAGAAGTCAAGGAGGAGGTACTGAAAGAATATTCTAAGAATATCTAAAGCAATTTTGTGTTGCAAATTTAAGTAATCACAATCATTACAAATGCATTATTTAATCTATATCTACATTTACACTTATTTATTTAGTTGGCACTTCTTGAATTACAATTACTAAATCGAATTACAAACGAGAAACACCACAAACAATTTGTCATAAGAGCCAATAATAGCCTTTATGTAGTACTTTAAACTGTTGAGTTTAAAGTATAATCTTGCTTGGTACACAAGAAGGTGAAATGGAGAGAAAGAACAAGATTTTTTAAATAGGCGTTACAGTAAGTATCTGTACTCTTATCTGCCCTCAAATAAATAGATTTTTTTTCTTTCTCCCTTTTGTAGCCTCAGAGAAGGTCTGCTAGATTATCGGCGGTAAGTTGTTTTCTTTTTAAAGAGATTTTTAATGTTAGCATTATATAATTATTTTATTTTTAAGTCCTCAAATGTCTTCAGGAACTTTAAACATAGTTTCGGAAATTATTAGCACTGTCTTGCCAGACTTTTCCGTTAAGATGATCTGTAAAATTCAAGATAGGACAGAACAAAGATCATACTGTGCTCTATTTGAACTACTCATATGTTCATTGTTTAGGTATGCATTTTTCTTATCAAACAATAAGTTTGTGAATGAATCACATATTTTCTTTTCCCTTCAGAAACCAAACCCTCCCAAACCTGAACCCAAACCGAAAAAAACTCCCAAGGTACTTGTAGTAATGACACTTTTAATAAACACACTTTTACTGATACTATGTGTCACTTGTGTACATGATGCTCTATAGTCATTCTTTTGCCCTGTCTTTTCCTCTCTCTGACAGAAGGACAAGGAAGTGAACGATAAAAAGGAAGAGAAGAAAGCAAAGGCAAAGGCTGAGGAATCCAAGGAGGAGAATCAATCAGAAAATGGCGAGACTAAGACCAACGAGGTTAAAAAAAAAAAAAAAAAAAAAAATATATATATATATATATATATATATATAATACATACATATACACACACACACACATCAGTCTACCTCAAATCATACATAAACTTTATTACTATCACTATTAAACAACCTTTACTTGGCTAGTCCCTATAAATAAATACATATATATTATGTATATATATACAAATTGAGCTTTTTAATTCTCCTAATAACATTTCAAAAATAACAAGTAACCGTTCAATTAATTCCCTAAAATGAAGAGACACTGATAGTCTAAAAGTCTAAAACTAAAGTCAATTTTCCAAATTTCACCTCATCTATTTGTAAATAATGATTCTGATTGGTGCAAAGGCAATCCTGCTTGATTCTCATGGGTTTGTCCCTTTTATTACACAGGTTGAGAAAACTCCAGAAGAAGAGGGAGAGCCCGAGAAGGAGGACCCGAAGACAGAGTAGCACCACGCCTGTCCATCCATCCGTCCATTCTTTCTCTTTCCCCCTTTCCTTTCTTTTATCTTCCTCTCTTTCCCAGTTTTCTCTCCCTCTCTCTCAACAACCTCCTCTCTGCCCATCACCACCAGAAGAATATTTTTATCAGCGAATTTGTAAATACTGGTTCAGGTTTTTAGCACAAAAAACAAAGCTGACTAAACAAGTCTTGTGTTCGGCCGCGGCTGTGTCAGGTGTTTACAACACGAGAGATGTGGGAAAAAGGCGGCGTCTTTCTTTCGTTTAGTTGATATTCAGATTTTAATTTTTTTTTTTTATTTTTTTTTTTAAGCGGATGGTCTGTAGCTTGGTTTTGGAGTGGGAGGTGGGAGGAGGCTCTCAGTCTGTATGTCCGTTAGTGCTTGTGATGTTGCTCTGGAGTCTGTAACATTTCTGTACGGGGTTTGTTTTATTTTTCTTTTAAATGTAATGGATTGTCTTTAAGAAAGAGGAATGAGATCAACAAATGTAGAAGAAACGAAAGAAAACAACTAAAGACTGCTTACATTCCAGGTTCAGCATTAGATGGTGACTCCTGGCTTTTTAAGAATCATACCACCTTTGCAATTTGTTGAAACCGGTAACCGGCTTTGTTAGGAGGCCAGAAAAACCCTTCTGTTATTATAGAGGACTTTTTTGAAATTACAGGAAAAGCGTTTTTTGGAGTTTTTTTAACACTGAAAATTCATCTGTGAAAAAGTACTTAGTGTCCCCTATAATTCTCTCGGTCTCACTCAATAAAAATCCATCATTGGAGTTTTCCTCATAATGTCTGCTGTGGTCTTTTTCACTGATTTGGTAACTATGTATTAAATACTGTCTTAAATACAGAGTTTCTCTGCATATGCTGTTCTATAACCAGTTATAGAACCAGTAAGTGTTTATAACAGTGGTTGATGCAAAAATATAACTGTAATAGTGGATTTCACCACAGGTTCGTTGCGTTTAAATCTTAACAAATTATCCTAATCACAACAGCTGAGTCAAACACTAAATGCAAATATGAATACTAGTTGAGCCATAACTTATTAGACTAAATAGGTTTTTACCTATTAAGTCATTGCATACACTGAAAAAAAAAACCTGTGCTAATGGATGAGTATTTTCTCAAGCTGAGACTTTATTAGGAATCATTTATACATTAAAACTTATCCTGTACAAATATAAGAGGTTCCAAAAATTAAGAGAAAATCTTATTTCTCTTTAAAAATTTGATGTAAACTATTTTCCATCACTGAAAGAGTAAAAGGCCTGCAGATTTGCTAGGATTATAAGGGACTTTAAGTTATTGGAAGATGAATGAAAAGACCACTCTTTGTTTATTTGTACTTTTTCCCCTCCCCCATTTTATTGGTGTGCATTGCGTTATTTATTTACTTGCACATATGAATGCCATTATAAATGTATATTTTGTTTATCATCTTGAATAAAAAGATTCTGAGACAAACTGGATAGAGAACAAAAAGGATTCAGTGAAAACAACAGTCACCATGTAATCACTTTGTGGCTTTAGAAAAGCTTATTTTTTTATTTAGTGTTAGAAAATTGAGTCTCTTAGACATTAAAACTGCACATAAATGCATTTTAGATAGCTTTGAAAGCTATGATTCCAACCCTTGCTGTGTGTGTCTAGTTGATGAATGAATGCAAGCATCCATGACCTCTTAAGTTTGAGTCATCTGAGAGGCACACTGACAGCCTATAGATATTCTGCTCTGCTCTTCATAACTATGAAGAAAACATATCAGGACTAATCATTTGCGTATTAACATTTTAATAACTTTATTGTAATAAATCAGAGGTATTATGGACATTACATAATGAAGTGAAACATCCAATAAAGAACTAACTAAAAAACAACAACAGAGGGTGAATCATTTCTGCATCCAACAGGGTTACATTTTGTGAAAGAACTAAAATGTATGATGGGTGTATTTTAGCACTTATTAGATATATGCACATTACATAATTGTATTACATAATATGCATAACCCATTCCTTACATAACACATGTATGGTACATCGATTGTAGAATGGGACATTTCAACAGGTTTTATGTTTAACCCACACACGCTTGACCTGTGATCCTCAATATGATGTTAAACATGAAATGCGCCCTTTTATTGCAATACATCAATGTTTTGGTTTCAACAAATCACCCAACAGGCACCAGCACACCATGCAAAATGTCCGCCCGTGGAAATGGTGAGCTCACCTGTGTGCTCTTAGGGCGCCCCTGGCGGAGGTGCGTGATACTACATTGGCACTAGCGTGCGGCCGCCGCGCGGGGGCGCTCAAACAAAGCAGCGCGAGCGGCGGCTGCAGGCCGAAACGCTGAGAGCAAATACATTACAGGCCGCTCTTAGCAAGCAGAGCCTCACCAACCTCCATTCACCGCCCGGACCGGGCCATGGCGGCGGAACCGTGCTCGCAAATTGAAGCCGGTGGGCACCTCTCTGGCGTTTTTCTGCGTCCTTATCGCTAGAAAGACTTTAAGCATTGTTTTAGCATTAGCCTGCGAGGCTAAGCTAGGCTAAGCTAAAGCTAATGATTGGTGTTGTTGTGTTTCTCTCTGCAGAACTTTATTTCCTGATCGCCAGATTCCTGCAGTCAGGACCATGTCAGAAATCCGCTCAGGTGAGACGGAAAATGGCTTGTGAGTGTCGGTGTGTAGCAATGATTGTGTGTTACGGTGTGTGTGTGTAACTCTGTGTGTTTTTGCAGATGCTGCTGCAGGAGATGCACGAATATGAGGTGAGTTTCATGCCTCTTCTCCCACTCTAACCCGTTATTTCTCTCAAATATCCCAACATCAGCATCTCCTCCTCATCCCAGCGCGGCTGCGTGTCTAAATCCCGCATGTGATGTGTTTTTCCCCCGCTGTGTTTGTGTGCAGATCATTCCGAAGCGCTGGAGCTGGGATGGAAAGCTGTTTAAGCGAAGCTTTGAAGACTGGGTGAGATTAAATAAACTATCGCACACATACACGCACGTGAAATACAGTACTAAACTCTCACAGGTGCTTGGCTTACTTATATTACAGTGCATAAAATTATGAAAGCACTGATGTGAGAACGTGGTGCTAGCGGCAAGAATTTGATTTTTATAATATACACGATTCTTTATTATAGTGCGGGAAAGTTTTGATTTAAGGAATTTCAGTTTAAAGTATCTGTTTTGAAATTAAAGGCTTTGTGCGTGCCGGCCGGGGGCGTTACTGCAGCGCAGATATATCGAGAGCGGATTGGTGGGTTGCTGCGTCAACTAAGGGCTGCAGCCAATCAAACCTCAGTTGCTACTTAGGAGACGAAAAAGATGGGTGGAGAAAGGCGTCTGATTGGCTGAAGCTTGTGGAGGGAAAAGGGTGGTCTTTCGTGAATGATATTGGATATGTTGGTGAAATAAAGCAAAATTCACGCTAGTTTATTACTATAATAAAATCGTATACTATTAAATGATACAATATATTCTTTAATACTATAATATAGTATGACTCGTATTGTTAATTCTATGCCATTTTTAATCCTAATGCAAATAAGATTTGCTGAGTCTATCAAAGCACCTTATGTATCAATTACCTCTGTATGTTTCAGGTGTTGTTAAATCAGCACATACCTGCGGATTACCTGTTGCGTGTGTGTGAGCAGATTGGCCCACTGATAGATAAACACATTCCTCCCAGTGTTCCTGGAGTCCACAGTTTACTGGGCACCGGACGACAGTCATTACTGCGGACGGCTAAAAGTGAGATGCACTCAAGATCACTACATACAGTGAACAATGATAACCTTTCTCAGTTATTCTGTACTATAAAGACTTGAGAATAGCACACGATCACAATAACACTTTCCCTTACGTTCATTCCATCTAAACCAATAAACCAACCAACATTTTGTTCTCTCTCAAAGGTTCTTCTCATACAGTATGGAGTGGTTCTGCTGTAGTCGCCCTGCACAGGGGACGGCCCCCAGAACCACCTGTAGACTGTGCCAAACCACCAAATATAGGTAAGTCCTGCTAACGAAATGGTTTATGGTGTTGGTGCTGGCTGTTTTTGAGCTCAGTTTTAGGAATGACTACTTGGGTTTGTGCACAGAGTCGAATTGAAAATAGTGCTTCATGATAGCTGATTAAAGTTGGTATTAAATAAAAATAATAATTTTTAAACTTTATTTCAAATATCATAACTTGCATCTCAAAATCCAACCAACGACCAATGAATAGAACCAAGTCCCTGTCTGTCCTAAACTTATTTCTTATTTAAGAATTATTTCATTGGGACTTCAGTGTTGTTGTTCTGTTGTTAAATGAATTTCACTTATTTATTAGCTTGTTATTTAGTGATAGAATTATGTCTTATGCTTCTGTTGTTCCACTGATTGTAACCGTCTAAATCTCTCTGCTCAGTGTCAATCATGGGTGCTCGCCAAAAAACAGGAGTGGCTCGATTTGGTCACGCTTTCCCCTCCTACACCTACCAGCATATGAAGATGCATCGGAGGATCCTGGGCCATCTCTCATCAGTGTATTGTGTGGCATTTGACCGCACTGGACGGCGCATTTTCACGGTAAAGAGGATGTGTGTAACACTCAGAAGTTTAGGATAGGGCTTCAAATGGGCCAGTAACTGGGCCTGATTTAGTCATAAAAGTGAATTGTGTAATATTGTTGACTCCTGTCCTAGTTTAACATGCAGAGATAATTACACGCCCTGCACATGCATTTTCAATATTGTTTTCATGTCATTGCTCAGTTTTCTGCTAAATAGTAATGCAGGAAACACTGGTGTCTTGTAATCAGTAGTTTTGTAATATGTTCTGTGTGTGCGCTTCTAATCAAGGTTTATGTACATGTGTTTCTGTCAGGGTTCTGACGACTGTCTTGTGAAGATCTGGGCAACAGATGATGGCCGTCTGCTAGCCACTTTGCGTGGTCACGCGGCAGAGATTTCAGATATGACAGTGAATTTCGAGAACACGCTCCTCGCTTCAGCCAGTTGTGACAAGATCGTCCGCGTGTGGTGCCTACGTACCTGTGCACCGGTGGCTGTATTGCAGGGGCACACAGCCTCCATCACCTCCATACAGGTGTGTGAACACAAGCTTTCTTTATAGAGGCACAAAGTCACAAAACCTTCACCATCTCTGCTTCTCTCTGGTGGAATAAGATGCCTACCTCCACACAAACATCACACCTTTTCTTTTTTGTTGCTTGATTCCTAATAAACCTGGCAGCTCAGTTTACAGTGTTTGAGATCTGCTCGCTTCACAGTGAATGCTTTTCCACATGAACTCATCTCTGTATGCGCTGGGAGTGTAGGTCGCTTAACATGCACCAACCAGTACTTGTATTGAGAAGTGGTTAAAAAAACAGCTGTTGTCAGCAAAAGAGAAACTTTAAGGACTCTTAGATGTTTTTGGTGCTTAAAGGATATTTTTCTGTCTGTCTCTGCAGTTTTCTCCATCAGCATTAGGTTCATCTCGGTATCTGGCCACCACTGGAGCTGATGGCATGGTGTGTTTCTGGCAGTGGAACTCACTCAGCATGAAGTTTGTGTAAGTATCATTTGTACGTTTTAAATTACACATTTTGTGATTCACTTTTATTATTTAAAGTAATTTTACAATAAGCTGTGTTTGTGTTTGCAGTGAAAAGCCTGTGAAGTTTATGGAACGTTCTCGTCCCGGAGTTCAGATATCCTGCAGCTCCTTCAGCTCTGGTGTGTTTACACTCCAACTTACACTCCAACTTCCAAACACTCAATGATCTGATTCAAATAAACTTTTTTTCATGTCTCTTTATTATCATCTCATGATCAGAGTCAGATTATAATTCTGACATTGTGCCCTTTTACCCCAGGTGGAATGTTTCTGGCCACTGGAGGCACAGATCACATGATCAGAGTATACTACCTCGGCACAGAGACGCCTGTGAAGTTTTCTGACCTGGACTCCCACACGGTGAGAGTGAGAGACATAGAGAAGGAAGCCAGTGGACAGACAAGAAAGCAAGAGAGATAGTGATAGAAAGGAGAATATTAGACAGAAAAAAGCAGAACTTAAATAAAAACTAATGTAGAATGGAAAATGAGGAACATGTTAGAAATGTGCTGATTTAAAATTTTAATTCATTTTAATGCATGTTTTTGTTTTACAGGATAAAGTTGTTGCTATTCAGTTCTGCAACAACACCGACAGGTGAGTTTTTAATATGTTATGGTGCTTTCGTGCTTGTTAATTGGGATGTAGCATATATCTTTATTGATTTTTGGGTGTTTTTTAATGTGTTTGTGTGTTGGCTGCCTATGTATCTCCAGTCTCAGGTTTGTGAGTGGTAGTCGGGATGGTACGGCTCGGATTTGGCATTACCAACAGCAGGAATGGAAGAGTACTGTGCTGGAGATGACCACCAGATTACCAGGGTCAGTGTGTGTGTGTGTGTGTGTGTGTGTGTGTGTGCGCATGATCAGGCAGGTTTCTCAAGCACATTTTGGACTGAATCTAATTGTTAACATTAAATATTGTTCTTTTGGAGAAGAAAAAAAATGTAGTTGGTCCTTGAATTGGATTTTTTATGTCTATGTGGACATATGTATTGTGTTCACAGAAGTGCTGTGATATCAGGTGACGATAAATCGACAAAGTTGGTGGTGACCATGGTCGCGTGGGATCGTTGCGATCGTTCCATTATCACAGCTGTTTCAAACTGCCTCCTCAAAGTCTGGAGCTCAGCAAATGGCCAATTACTACATGTGCTGTCGGTATGTGTGTGTGAGAGGCAGAGTTCAGTCTGTTCCTTTCAGTCCTTGTTTTGTAATTCATTGGAGGAACTTTCTGTGACTATGTACGGATCATATAGGCAAATGTTTATCTGTCCATAGGGTCATGATGATGAAGTGTTTGTTTTGGAAGCTCACCCCTTTGACTCACGGATCCTGTTATCGGCTGGTCATGATGGTAACATCTATATTTGGGACCTCAGCAAAGGCCTGAAGATCAGAAACTTTTTCAATATGGTGAGATGACATGACAGATCTGCAGTTTCAATTTAAGCTTATTAAAAAAATAGATGGACCTGTAAATATTACAGGTATAAATGATCTTTTGAAATATATAAATATTTTATATGTTAAATATATTAAAATAGAAACCAGTTATTTTAAATTGTAATAAACAACATTGCTGTTTTTACCTTTATCAAATAAATGCAGCTTTGGTGAACACAAGACTTCTTTCAAAAAACTTTTAATAATCTTACTGACCCCTGACGTTTGAACTGTAGTGTATAATGCAGTCAAGATTTTGATAAAAGTACTGTTTATCACAGACATTTAATTATTTTCTGTCTCTTTTTCTTTTAGATTGAGGGCCAGGGACATGGTGCTGTTTTTGATTGTAAATTTTCAATGGATGGGCAGCACTTTGCCTGCACAGACTCTCATGGTCATCTGCTCATCTTCGGCTTTGGGTGCAGTCAGCCTTATGAAAAGGTGTGTGTGTGTGTGTGTGTGTGTGTTTCAGATGTGTGGTATTCTTAGCCTTTTGTGCAGTTGATCGAATCCACTCTTGTTCACATTACAATGCTTCTCTCTGCTTTCAGATTCTAGACCAAATGTTCTTCCATACAGATTTCCGGCCATTGATCCGGGACTCCAATAACTTTGTTCTAGATGAGCAGACGCAGCAGGCACCCCATCTTATGCCTCCGCCTTTCCTGGTGGACGTAGATGGGAACCCCCACCCACCTCGTTGCCAGCGCCTGGTGCCGGGAAGAGAAAACTGCAAAGAGGAACAGCTTGTGCCACAGCTCGGCTACATGGCTAACGGTAAATTTATCAGGTTTACGTGGCTAATAACAAATGACACAAAGCTTCGCTTCACGATTAATAATCAAAATCCAAATAAATTTGTAATTAAATAAAAATGATGGCATGTACTATTCGACACAAAATACTGTGTGCTTTTCTTTTTACTAGCCATAGCTGTAGTAACAATATTGCTTGTCATTTTGTCGTTTTAAGCAGTCACACACCACTTGTGTGGCCCTGTTTACACATGGTATTAAGATGCGTTCTGTTCAATCGGATCACAAGTAGACAAGGTAGACGCATACCCTTCTACCCCTGGTGTTTTAATTCGTCTCTTTTGTCCACTTTCAACCACTTCTGTCTATGGGTGGGTAAATGTATGGGTTTCATAACTTTTGGTTTAATGGACAGAATGAGCTCACACAATTTACATATGAACACAAAAGGAGATGATGGAAAACATACAGAGAGTAGCAGATTTCTTTTCTACTCTGACAGCCGCAAGACTACGTGGTCTTTTTGTGGTCTTTCAAATGCGTTCAACCACATTAGCGTATCTACACTACGAAAGCAATCCGGTCAAATGCGTTTGACTACCTCTAGAAGCTGTCGAAAGTGGACAAGCTCAAAATGTTTTAGACCCCGTTTACGCCTGTATTTAGAGTCATCCGCTTGTGATCAGATCGCCGAAAACTCTTCTTAATACCAGGTGTAAACAGGGCCTTTGGCTCAAATTTATTTCTTATTGAAAGCTATGAAGATGAGGACCTCATTAGGGTTCATTTTAAATGAAAACCTCCCTGTTCTTACTCTCATGTCGTGTAGTCCTTTCAAGTGTTTAGTCTAAATTAGCTTTTATTAATTGGCTATATAAAGTAATAAAGTCTTTTAATGTTTTTAGGTGATGGCGAAGTGGTTGAACAGGTGATTGGCCAGCAGACCGCAGAGGATTCTCAGGAAGAAAGCCCATTGGATGACCTGATTAGGCAGCTCCAGCACCAGCAAGATGAGCATCGCAACCCAGGAAATCCTGCAGGTGAGAACAAAAATTGCTGGAGAATTTTTATGATAAAATTATTACACCTTGAAGAGGGAAAACTGCACAGAATGTAATTACTATGATATATGATTTGGAACTTTTTTTTATATTAAATGTATTTTGCATTTTAAGACTGGCACATGTTGGCTTAAAGGTCACTTATGTGAAAGCTGTTAGTTTAGAGGCTGTGACATTTAAAGTTGTTGGATCAGTAGGTGCTGAAGTGGCAGGTGGTCCTCTTTCACCCCCTAACGTTGGGCTGCGACGTAGCGGACAAGTTGAGGGTGTACGGCAGATGCACAACAATGCCCCCCGCAGTCAGATGGCCACTGAGAGAGATCTGTTGGCGTGGAGCCGGCGCGTAGTGGTTAATGAAGTTCAGTCTGGCATTTTCAGGTACAAATGACAGTTTTCAAATCTGAGATGTGAATAGTGTGGTCAAACTGAATTAACAACTGGTAGTGCAATATTGTATGTATACAGTATGTAGAATAATGATGTTACATCCAGAATGTATTATTTAAAGTGTAAACGCAGATAAAACTAAGAGAAAAATAGATTGAATAAAGAATGCAACATACTGAATGTATTAGTTTTATGCTTGCTGTGCAACTCTGTTTCTGCCTCACTTTTCCGGATTCGATTACATATCTTTGTGTAATTTTTCTCAGGTTACGTAAGAGCAAGCCTATAGTCAACGAAGCAAAAAAACAAAAACTTGCAGCTACTATAAACAATTGACCCCTTTGTCAGCAACATAGGATAAAAGATAAGGATTAAAAAAACAACTAATTCTACACAATACAATTGGTTTGAAAAATGTATATGGAGTTATAAGATTTAAATAATATACGTGACTTTTCCAAGTCTAGATATCACACATGGACACACATGGACAACTGTCATGTTGGTTTCTTCTGAACAGCTTTGTGAGATCAAACCCTGATGTGATGTGTTTGTGTTTGTTTAGAGTGATGGAGGACAGTAGGTTTGCTAAAGGAGAGGTGGAACGGTGTTTCTACAACATCGAGAAGAAAAGAAAATCTGCACCCTCAACAGGAGTGAGTTTAATACACACAAACAAAGATGTCAGATGTTGTTCATTACTACTGTTTGTTCCTGTTGTTTCTTTTTTTTTTAAATACATTGATCTTGCCATGACATTAGCATAGATGCTGGTATGGCAATAAAAACAAACATAGTCACTTTTTACTGTGCCAGTTTACTTTTACTAGAGTAAAAACCTCACTTTCTCCCCATCTATCTGTAGAGTGAGCCGGTAGCTAACAGCGTTCGCATGTTACGAAGGCCTCAGCGCAAGGCTCAGCAGAGGAGACACACATATCAGACCCGCTCTACTCGAGATAGGAGACGCAGCTCAAGCGTGCTCTCGTACAACCGTAATGAGGAAAGTGAGAGAGAGTCTGACAGTGAAGCAGAGGTAAGACAACAGTTTGTGTTTGGCCTCAAACTCTGCTCATCTTTTATAGGCCATCAGTATATACGTGTATTTGTTCATTAAAAAAATGTCAGCACTAGTTTCTAAATGCTTTATTAAATATGCAACGTTTCTGTATGTGTGCACCTAGCAGGAAGAGGACCAGAATGAGAACAGTGATGGGTCATCTGACGGTGAAGCTCAGTGGGAGAATGACAGTAGCTCCAGGTTCAGTCTCCAATTAGTCACATATATTTCACATCATAAAACAATATCAATAATGCAAATGAAGCCTTATGAAGTTGGTCTAGAACTGGCTTAGGTTTACATTTTTTTTCATTTTCAGGTTTTAACTGCATATGGAATTAAACAGTCTTAACAACATTAATTTTATTTACTGTACGTTCACACCGCCGCCGACTTGAGCGTCAAAGAAGCTCTGGCCGCTCTGTCAAGGACGCTTGTCAAAAAGCACGGGGAAGCTCGTTGACGCTTTGGACGCTCTGACGTAGCAGGGAGAAGAGAAGTGTCACAACATGAAATGTAATAAACAGAAAAAACAAGCAATACATTGAAGAAACCTTTTATAATGACAGCATTTTTATAACCGTTTTGGTCACATTTGGTAGGGGAAAAAATAATAATTAGCTATTATTATTATTTGCATTAGTGCAATTGGTCAAATCGTGTTACCGTGAGCAAATGAATTGCATTCCCGCTTAAAACGAGCGTTCGTAAATATTTAAAATAAAAGTTGCGCTCATTCTCAAATGTGTATCACTGGATCATTATGGATAATCGTTGTGAAGTTGTTGTGTTTGGTGCTGCTTTATTGTATGCGGACAAGACGTCGGACTCGGAGATTTTGGGTTCGTTCATTACACCCTCCAGGACCGTTATCAATTCGGAGAGTACCACCGGCTGGTGCAGCGCTGCGGCTAATGTTTTAATCGGAATCGGAACTAATGTTTTGGTAGGAACGAAAGTTTACATCGTATGTTTTTCCGGAATTAGCCAGCGCGAAGCACGTCTATATTTCGATTGGTTGCTGCGTTTTCCCGCTGCTTGCCGCTGAACCGCGTCATAGCTCATTACCATAAAGTTGAGCTACTTTCAACTTTCTGATTGACGCTCAAGACGCTCAAAACGCCCAAAACGCGACGCCGAGGGATTTGACGCTCCTTGCAGCGGAGAGAAGCCAGCTTCCATTGAAAATGAATGACTTCCGGCCGCTTTGGAAGCTCAAGTCGGCGGCGGTGTGAACGTACAGTTAGGGTTTCACAATATATTGGCAGATATTAGAGATTTTATTCATTGGTATAATTTTTTTTTAAGGGTTAATTCACCCAAGAAATGAAAATTCTGTCATCAATTACTCACCCTCATGTCGTTACAAACCCGTAACTTTTGTTCATCTTTGAAACACAATTGGAGATGTTTTTATCTGAGTGATTTCTGTCCCTATCAGTTTATATGTGAATCAAATGGCGCTTTTCCACTGCATGGTACGGTTCGACTCAGCGCAGAACGGTTCGGCTCGCTTCGCTTTTCTGTGCGTGGTACGACTCGGCTCGCCACGGCACGGCTCGGTTCGCTTTAGCTCGGTTTGCTTTTCCACTGCAGTTAGTACCGCTTCAAAGTGGGTGGGATTATAGACTGATCGTTATAGTTGCGCCGCCTCTGCCATAACATTATCGTAAACGCGCCACATTTCAAACGCACAACAAAAGAACAATGGAGCCTATCGAGGGAATGGTGTTCTTGATTCTCTGCATGTGGATGTTTTTAACTGCAAGATGGAAAAATGTGTTTCAAATGAGGCTGATGGCAGCATAACACAATACTACTATGGCAAGTAAGTAGTTTAAAAACAGGTGCTACAGCGGTGGCTATTTAAATCTAGCGGGTTGGTGTCTTTTGTCGCAAATACAATGACTCTGGTAGTGATGATTCTGTCTGACCAATCAGTGATCTGCAGTGTTTTCACGTCACATTTTAGTATCGGTACGGTACGCTTGGAACCTCAACAGAGGTGGTACCATTTAAAGGGAGCCGAAACAACATACCGTATCGTTCCATGCAGTGGAAAAGCACAAAGTGTGCCGTGCCGAGCCATACCGTACTATGCAGTGCTAAAGGGCCAAAAGCCTCAATTCAATCTGTTCATCATCATCATAGAGTATCTTCAGAAAATTTGGGCTAAACCGCTCAATTCATATGAATTAGATTGCTCAGATTTTATTAAATATCTTTATTTGTTTTTCGAAGATGAACGAAAGTCTTAGGATTTGAATTTTTTGGTGGACTAACCCTTTTTAGCAATTCTCAAATTTTAACATTCATTAGGCGAAATAGGAAAATGACTATAAAAGTAGTACTGTTGTATATTTATCAATACATGTTTTGTCTGTTTTTTAGTAGTCTAAACTTCTCATTTGAGTTAGTGTAAAAGTCAGTGAATTGACAATTAGCTGTTTGTTCATGATTTGCGTCTTTTGATTTTGCTGTTTATTTTGCTCTTTCCTGTTTAAATCTGTTTTACAGTGACTCTTCCAGTGAGTATTCTGATTGGACGGCAGATGCGGGAATCAACCTCCAGCCCCCCAAACGAACAACTAGAAGGCCGGCCCCTGTCGCCGGGAGCAGTAGCTCTGAGGATGAGGAAGGGACGGGTCAGGGAGAAGGGGAGGCTGAGAGAACAAGTAGACGGACTAAAAAGAAAAAGAAAATGAAACCGACTATACAGCGGGTGAGCATCAATTCATCATTCATTCATCCATTCATCATATTTTTTCTATTACAGTAATGTGTGTCTGTGTTTAGTCTGTGCCTGCTGGAGAATTAGAGGAATGGTTGCCCCCCTCTTGGATCATGGAAACAATTCCAAGACGATCACCTTTCGTACCTCAAATGGGAGATGAGGTGAGTTCCTTTAAATATAGACATGCTCACTAAATGACCAGAAATAAGTACAAGGACTTGCAATATGCATGCATCTTTCTGCAGTAATTTCTCTCTCTGTCTCTCTGTAGTTGATATATTTCCGTCAGGGTCATCAAGCATATGTCCGAGCCGTGTGTCGTGCCAAAACCTACAGCATGAATCCTCAGAAACAGCCCTGGAACCGCTTGGATCTCAGGGTAAGATGATAATTTCCCATGTCTTGATCATTCTCACTTTGTTATTAGGCATAATCTGGTCTGCATCACACGTGGGTTGACCCATTTTGCAGGCAGACCAACATGAACGTGTATTTTGTTTGTTTGTTCTCTTAGGATCAGGAGTCTGTAAAAGTAGTGGGTATTAAATATGAAGTCGGGCCGCCAACTCTGTGCTGCCTCAAACTGGCCTTCCTGGACCCCACCTCAGGGAAAATGACCAACGAATCCTTCAGCTTGAAGTATGCATGCTTATATTTGCAAAAATACACACTGGCACATTTTGTTAGATTTTTACTTATTTATTAATTATTTTTTACAATACACTTGCCGTTTAACTGGGATTGTAACATTATTGGTTTTGGAATAGCACAATAAATAACAATAAATACTAATTAATATGGATGTTAGGATAGGATTCTTCATGAAAATGAGATTGTAAATGATGGCTGTCTCTATCTCTCTCTTTAGGTATCATGATATGCCTGATGTCATTGACTTTCTGGTGCTACAACAGATTTATAATGAGGCCAAAGCACGAAACTGGCAACCTGGTGTGTTTGTGTTTTAAATTGTGGTGCATGCAAGAGTCGCTGAAGCTAGTGCTCAAGCTTAGGATGTGGATCTGAACAAACGTCTTCCCAAAGTATTGAACTTCAGTTTGTTTAGACTGAGGCTATAAATGTTGCCTCAAATCATGTGTTTTGTTGAATAGAGGTGCGCTATTACTTTTCGTGATTGAGCTTACAATTTATTATTTTTCCAATTTCCACACACACTACGCTTCAGAGTAGTGTATGTGCCAGTGACAGACTTATGCGTGCTGTTATTATTAGATAATTGTATTTTGCAGCAGCCCACGATCCAATTCTTTATCCTGACTAGAGATAGCAGACCTTAAATCGAACCATACGAGAATATCATAGATGCTTGTGGGTGGGCTTTTTTAATTTGAGCCAGCCACAACATGCTACTAACTAAATAGCATTATGCTATAAAATGCAAAGAATGTCTTAGTGACTTCTTAGCATAGGTTATTATTCTATTAATGCTTTTGTGGTAAAGACAAATGTGTGTAGGTTTCTGATATGTAATGTTATGATGATCATAAATTGGCATGTAAGTTGCAAATAACAGCTATGTGTGTGCAGGTCACCGTTTCAGGAGCATCATTGATGATGCCTGGTGGTTTGGTTCTGTGGAGTGTCAGGAGCCATTTCAGTCTGAATATCCAGACAGCCTGTTTCAGTGCTACATTGTCAGGTACATGGGTTTGATACCTGCTTTAACAGAGTATGAAGTTAAACGTTTTGCTGATTTTTGCTATAAGTATCAATACTTGGTGTGTTATTTTGCAGGTGGGATAATGGAGAGAGAGAGAAGATGAGTCCGTGGGATATAGAGCCCATTCCTGAAGAAGGTACTGACACACTTTACTTCACCCATGAGCTCTGACAGTAAATCCGCATCATATTCTGCCATGTCTAATGGTGCGATTGACTGTCCACAGCTCAAGTCCCAGAGGATACTGGGGACAGTGTCCCGGTCACAGAGGACGAGCTTCAGTCCCTACTGTACAGCCCACGGGAGGGAGAGTGGGGGCTGCACACACGAGATGAGGAGTGCGAGAGAGTAATCGCGGCCATAGATCAGCTGCTAACGCTCGGTATCACAAACCACCCAAAGCTACTTTCAGTATTCATTAAATACTTTGATCAAAAATACATTAAAACAGCAATTTTGTGAAATCTTAAAATATCTATTCATAATATAGCATGTTCCTTGCTTAATTTTATTCTTGTGTGTTTTACAGATGTGGCAAAGGCGTTCTCCTGCCCTGTAGATTTGAGGGAATATCCGCTGTACTGCACTGTTGTGGCCTATCTCACCGACCTCAGCACCATCAGAACAAGATTAGTGCATCGTTTTTACAGGTATACTCAGTCCTGTAGCTCACTGACCACAGCATCATCAGACAAAAATGAGTGCCCTGTTCCTCCAGGTACACACACAGACAATTGCTGGAGTTCTCACGCCTCTGTTTGTATGTGTAGGCGAATCTCAGCACTTATGTGGGAAGTGCGTTACATCGAACACAATGCTCGAACATTTAACGAACCACAGAGCCCCATTGTCACAGCAGCGAAAACGGTCAGCGACGTCCTGCTGCGTTTCATCAGGTCAGAGAAGACACGATCATTTACACATTTTTACATTATGATCCCTCTGGTTCACCTGATGGGCTCAGTGACCATGCTGAGCTTTTTCATTTTTATTGTACATGTGTCTGTAGGGATCAAAGTTGTACAGATATTTTGGATCTGCACAATAAGATGAAGACCGAATTCAGCAGTGCAGAAGATGAAGAGGTAAGCTTGGGTCTGTGTGTGTGAATTGTGTGTACAGAGTTCAACAATAAGTATGTCTACTGACTCAGGACCAATGTGCCTAAGCTTTGGTAAAGCTGCGGCCTGGTGTATACACTCACCGGCCACTTTATTAGGTACCCCTTGCTAGTAACGGGTTGGACCCCCTTTTGCCTTCAGAACTGCCTCAATTCTTCGTGGCATAGATTCAACAAGGTGCTGGAAGCATTCCTCAGGGAGTTTGGTCCATATTGACATGATGGCATCACACAGTTGCCGCAGATTTGTCGGCTGCACATCCATGATGCGAATCTCCCGTTCCACCACATCCCAAAGATGCTCTATTGGATTGAGATCTGGTGACTGTGGAGGCCATTTGAGTACAGTGAACTCATTGTCATGTTGAAGAAACCAGTCTGAGATGATTCCAGCTTTATGACATGGCGCATTATCCTGCTGAAAGTAGCCATCAGAAGTTGGGTACATTGTGGTCATAAAGGGATGGACATGGTCAGCAACAATACTCAGGTAGGCTGTGGCGTTGCAACGATGCTCAATTGGTACCAAGGGGCCCAAAGAGTGCCAAGAAAATATTCCCCACACCATGACACCACCACCACCAGCCTGAACCGTTGATACAAGGCAGGATGGATCCATGCTTTCATGTTGTAGACGCCAAATTCTGACCCTACCATCCGAATGTCGCAGCAGAAATCGAGACTCATCAGACCAGGCAACGTTTTTCCAATCTTCTATTGTCCAATTTCGATGAGCTTGTGCAAATTGTAGCCTCAGTTTCCTGTTCTTAGCTGAAAGGAGTGGCACCCGGTGTGGTCTTCTGCTGCTGTAGCCCATCTGCCTCAAAGTTCGACGTACTGTGCGTTCAGAGATGCTCTTCTGCCCACCTTGGTTGTAACGGGTGGTTATTTGAGTCACTGTTGCCCTTCTATCAGCTCGAACCAGTCTGGCCATTCTCCTCTGACCTCTGGCATCAACAAGGCATTTCCGCCCACAGAACTGCCGCTCACTGGATGTTTTTTCTTTTTCGGACCATTCTCTGTAAACCCTAGAGATGGTTGTGCGTGAAAATCCCAGTAGATTAGCAGTTTCTGAAATACTCAGACCAGCCCTTCTGGCACCAACAATCATGCCACGTTCAAAGTCACTCAAATCACCTTTCTTCCCCATACTGATGCTCGGTTTGAACTGCAGGAGATTGTCTTGACCATGTCTACATGCCTAAATGCACTGAGTTGCCGCCATGTGATTGGCTGCTTAGAAATTAAGTGTTAACGAGCAGTTGGACAGGTGTACCTAATAAAGTGGCCGGTGAGTGTATATTTTAGTGTGAAGATGAACTCTAAAAGTGCCCCGTCATGGCATTTGAAATGTTGCTATTTTTGTTTTGGGAGTTCCCAAAAACAGTTTCACATGCATGCAAGGACAAAAACCACTTTAATTGTCTTATAATATGCATTTATTTTTACCTGATTTGCTCAACGACTCAAATGATTCGTTTAACGATTCATTTTCCCAAACACCTCCTTTGCGTGATGCAAATCTGCGGTGATTGGTCAAATGACCCAGTTTATGTTAGCGACCATAGCCCACAGCTCGGTGGTAAACACACAATCAAGTCATTATTTGCGTTAGCCCAACGCAGAAGCATATTGATAAAGCACTGCAGTAGTAGCTACACCAAGTAATAACAACAACAAACATTTGACATCTAAACAATTGAGAGCGAACACGTTGCTGTTAGATGGAGATCTAGAAGCTGCGCGGAGCGTACACAACACACACAACAAAATATGTTTGTGAAGGATTCGTCATTAAAATTATGAGAACACAACACGGTTCGGGATATACTGTTGTGGTATCATTGCAAATATGAACTTTAACCACTTATCCTTCACATGCTCGTCCCTGGGCAGTGAAAACAAAGTGGCTGTACTATCTTTGCATTGTAGAACACAGCGTTTTCTCGACATGATGCTATTCAGCTGAAGTATTGAATGCGTTCAAGACTTCAAGTTTACACTTGCGTCTGCACGCGCAATAACTGGGCGTGGCCAATATGCTAATGTTTCGTATCTACGTCACTACGAAGCGGCTAATGACTCGTTTCAAAAACAATTAATTTCATAGACTCAGTCGACTCTCACTTTTGATAGACAATAACTTTATATACGGTGCACTTTCAGATATAAAACTTTGCAGGATGTTTTCATTCACTTGGAGCTATATTACACACTACATGAACAGTCATTTTCAAAAATCCATGATAGGGGCTCTTTAATCTTTGTTTGTTCTGTAGGAGACTGTGGATGTGGACTCGGACACTCCCGGCACCTCCACTGGTCAAAGGGTGAGACAATTCAAGCACATGCATGTTCAATTAAGCTTTATCTACTTATTATGAAAGCGTTATATTACCAGGTGTGTTTTCTTTAACCCCTCCCCCCCCATTTACAGAGGTCCAGTAATGTGCCTCAGAAGCGTGGCGTGGTCCTAGATATAAACGCATGGCACAAACAATGCAAAGACCTTGTGAGGAGAATGATGGCAAGCCCGGATTCAGAGCCGTTCCGCCAGCCTGTTGACCTCTTCATCTACCCGGTAGCTCATTCTTCCCTCTGTGTTCCATCATTCCTTTCCTTCCTGTACTTTTCATTTTATCCCTTTAATGTGATGTTTGTCACTTCTTGTTTTCCATGTTGGAAATCTTTCAGATCTAATCGTTTTCTCTCTGTATCAGGATTACCGTGATATTATAGACACTCCTATGGATTTGGGCACCGTTTCTGAGACCCTAATGGGTGGGAACTACGAGAATCCCATAGAGTTTGCCAAAGATGTGCGGCTTATCTTCAGTAATTCAAAGGCCTACACCCCCAACAAGAAGTCTAGAGTAAGACCAGCAACCTTTTTTCCAGATTTCCCACACTCGTCACTTTTATAATCAAGCAATACGCTTTGTTAGGATGTTGTGTAGCTGTTTTAAATTCACTGTAAACCACAGCTTCATGGGGCTTATTGCTTTTATAAAACGGTACACTACCGTTCAAATGTTTGGTCAGAGCCTATTGTTTGTTTTTATTTCAAATTAACTTTTTTATTCATTAAAGAATTCTGGAAAAAAAAATTCCACAAAAATATCAAGTAGCGCTTCACATTATATTACTAATATTTCACATTATAACTGTTTTATTTTAATTAATCGCATATATGCAGCCTTGGTGAGGATAAGAGACTTGTTTCAGAAACATAAAAACTACTTCTATACTATTAAAGACCTCAAAATTTCTTTAAAAATTTTTTTTCCCTAATATTGTTATGCAATTAAAGATACCTTTTATATAGTAACTAAAACAGTATATTGCATTCATGTATAAAGTATGTTTTAGGCCTTTTGACAGTTGATCCACAACATGAATCAGATATTGCTTTTTGTTTAGATCTACAGCATGACTCTGAGTCTGTCGGCGTTCTTTGAGAATCAAATCATTCCCATAATCTCAGACTACAAATCTGCTGTTCAGAATCAGCGTAGGAGTCAACAGAGACTCAGTTGCAGCAAGAGATTGCAGAGTTCCCTTCCCAACAGGTAAAACATGTACACTCAATGTCAAATCATGGTACAGAGTCCACACAGATTTTTCTTTTTTCTTTTCTTTTTTTGAGCCGTTTTAAACTTCTGTGTGTTTCGGCAGCCCCAAAGGAAAACAGAAATCTGGAAAGAAAACCTCCCTGACGATTCCAAAGTCCCGCTCAAGGAAATCCTCTCAAGGTGTGTAAGAGTCTTAGAGATGTTGTAATCACCAGTGGGAACTTTTCCAAATTGGGGTTGTCTCAAATCAACAATAATGGTAGAATAGAAATGGTAATGATCATAATAATAGTGAATTTAGTTTGTTTGCATTTTGTGAACTGTTGGTGAAGAACAGGGATAAAGCTTGATTAAATGCTATTTTGAACCAGTTTTTGAGGTGACAGAATTGTGTGTAGGTTTAGTAGTAGTCAGCTAGTGAGACGCCACCTTAAATCATGGCCTTTTTTTTTTTTGTTTGTTTTTAAATGGGAGTCAAAGTGTTTGCTTCTTTCACCAGATTTGAGTGTTGCACAAGCTGATGAAGACAGTCAGCCTTCCTCTTCATCCTCATCCTCTTCCTCCTCATCTTCCTCGTCCTTTTCATCAGAGCATGCAGGAGCCGACCGAGTTACACGCAGTCGTGGTACACCAAGCAAAACCTTAGGTACACAAACAAACATGCTCTTCCACTCAAAAGTTTTTTTTAAAGAAATTAATAGTTTTATTCAGCAAAAATTGATTGTTGATCAAAAGTGACATTTAAGACATTTCTCATGTTACAAACATTTTTAACATCAAAGAATCCTAAAAAAAAAGTATCTGTTTCAGCAAATCAGCATATTAGAATGATTTCTGAAGGGTCATGTGACACTGAAAATGGTAATGATGCTTCAAATTCAGCTTTTCATAATGAATAGATTACATTTTAAACTTAAAATATTGTTCTTACTGCATTTTTGATCAAAGAAATGCAGTGTTGGTGAGCATAAGAGTGTATAATGTATATTCCAAAGAATTTTTTACCTCCAAGTTTACTCTGATATTGTGTTCTAGGTGGCAATGACTGCCTGCCAAATAAAGGTCGAAGTTCACGTAGGAGAGGAGCAGCATTAGCAGAAGAGGGAGAAGTCTCTGAATGTGAGAGTACCAGCTCGTCATCCTCCTCAACATCCGCATCGTCCTCCTCCAAAACCTCGTCGTCTTCGTCCGAGAGCGACGACAGCGGGACTGAGGTGGGCGGCTTTGCAGACGGCGGTGATCATGACTACAGCAAAGCCCCTCAACAAAAACAGAAAGGCAAAGAGGCAGCAGCCTCTGTCGATAACGCAAAGCGAAAGCGCAAAGGAGAAGAGCAGACAACAGAACCTGAGAAACGAGCGCGGCGGGCGGACGAAAAAGAAGAGGAGCCTGAGGATGAGGAAGAACCAGATGAAGAGGAGGAACCTGAGGAGGAAGAAGAGGAGCTGGATGAGGAAGAGGAGTCTGAGGATGAAGACCTCATTTCGTCAACAAAAACTGGAAGTCAGAGGTTGAATCAAAGGACTCCAAAGTCAGAGCGGGTTAATACTCGTAACCAGGGACGAAGAACTGTTCTATACAACGATGACTCTGAAGAGGAGGGGCTGACGACAGACCCTCTGAATTTAGGGATGTCACGTTCTGGAAGAGTCCGTCGCATGACTGAACGTGCGAGGGTTAGCCATCTTATGGGCTGGACACATTGACATTTTATGATCCTCAACACAGACTCACTACAGCGATACTGCAGGGATTTTGGTTTTAGTACTGTCTTTTTGTGACTTTTTTTTTGTTTTTGTTTTTGTTTTGTTTTTTGTTTTTTTACTATTGTTGTCTCCGAGACTTGATGTTCATGACTCTTCCTGGACTGTGGTGCTTTTTCTTCTCTGGTTTTCACGGAAAAACTACCTTGCCATCAACTAATCCGCCGCCTCTGCCTTATTCTAGTCCGGAGTGGTCCTTCCTTCCTTCCTTCCTTCCTTCCTTCCTTCCTTCCTCCCTCCTGAATGACTTTGATTCCCATCATGGTTCTTTTGGTTTCCATTTTCCAGTCATAAAGATGGTGCTGCTCTCCTCACTTTCTCCATCTTGCGTTCTTTTCATACTTTTTTTTTACACAGGGGGTCATTGAGAACACTTACGTTTACCATATAATTCAGCTGACTTGACTTTACTATTAAATCAGGTAATGCATTTACCTCTGTTCAATAATATAATACATTTTTGTCATATGATTTAGTGCAGGTGCAACCTCTGAGGTGCATTAACTACTTCCAGATCACTTGTGCTACTCCTCGTCCATTAAAGTACAGACACGAGGAGGATTATGTGAAACGTAGGAGAAAATGCACTTCTCCTCTTGTTCAAATACACAAAAACACTTCAGACTGTTTTTACAGAATATATTTATATTTTTCCACTCTTGTATGATACTTTGATTCATTTTTATCTTGCAGTAAGGAGAATATTAGTATTGATGATGTTTGCACATTTTATGTCAAGTATACGTGGCAGCTGATTGGTTGAAATGAGGTGATGTCTGAATCCTGGACTCTGGTTCAAATATAATGTAAATTGAAGCCGGTGCCCTCAAGCTATCTGAGGAGCATCAGAATGGTTATTTTCTTTTTCTTTTTTTTTTCTTTTTTTACCGTTATCATGAAAAACTTAAAAGACTGTTGTGTTTTGGACAAGGGAGACAACAAGAACGATTGTTTGAAAATTATCTAGTGCTCATTTAATCCATGTTAATGTATTTTTCATTGGTGTATTTTCAGGATGGTGAATACAATGCATAATTTGAAGAGATCATGAGTTGAATCTGATTTTGGTTTGTGGTGTTCAAAGGGTGTATACAAAAATGTGATTAACACACTGGTACATATCTTTCTCTCTGTTTTGTCCTTCTCTTACCTTTTTCTGGTTATCCCTCTTTTCTCACTTTAGTTTTTCTCGTCTCTATTGCACTGTAATGGAAAACACTCTCTCTCTCCAGTCCCTAATCTGCTTCTCCTCGCCTGTTTGAAAGACTTCCCAGCCAATCAGGATGCAGCATTAACCTCCTCAGGCTCTGTGCTTAGAAAAGACCAGACTGAGTTTGTCTATTCTTTTCCTTTCCATCTCTCATGTTTTTTTTTTTTTTTGGTAAGTGTGTGTGTGTGTGTCAGGGATCTGTTGTCATTGGGTGACAATGCCTGGCTCTGTTCAATGACACCGATGGTGAAGATGGTCATGATGTTAGATGTCATAAGCTTATGTCTGTTTTTATTTGTTTTCTATGGTTTTTTTTTATAATAAAGGTGTAAAACTGTGATTAGGCTCTAATGTCTGATCTATATATTGTGGGTGTCTCTCTCTCTATAATATATATATATATACACACACACACAAAGCAAAAATAATTCAGTCACCAGGGGCCCGTTCCTCGTACGTTGTTTACAACATCCGAGATCAAATGAGACATCCAAGATGATATCATCGTGCTAATCATGATCTGGCTAATTGGGTTCTTCGAGCACACCTGTTGTTTTTTATTAGTATCGCTGAATTGAGTTATCTGAGATAATTGCGCGTTCATGCCTTGGTTTAAAAGGGGATATGTATCAATAGTAGAAATAATGATCAGCAACGCTGTTATTGGCTGTTCAGCATGGCCAAAGAATGCGCCCAGTTTTTCTCCCAAGTTTTCTCCTTGAGTCTTTAATTAAAACGACAGGGAACACCTCAATGTCTCAAAGACAAATTAAATGCGTAAGTGCAGTCCATGGTAGATGTTTCTATCACTTTCTACAGTATGTATTTTGGCATTTTAATAATTTCATATTTACTTTGTTCTTTTATGTCAGAGCCTCCACGGGACCCACTAGAACATGGGGACAAGTAAAAGTGAAGTTCAAGAATATTCTACAAAATGGTAGCCTTTAATTCTTATACTGTCTTTATTTTAAAAAGCCACTGTTAAATGTGTTTGTCTGTTTATAACAACCACCAAGAAAAACCAGGTGGTGGTCCTGCACCACAATATACCCCAGCAGACGAGCTGGCCCTTGGGTTGAATGAAAACCGAACCATTGTGGAGGGCATCCCTGGGGGCAGCTCTTCCTCAAGACCCAAAACCAGGGACCAGTAGCAACACCATTACTGGTAGGCTTTCAATTCTCTTAGTACACTGTAAAATTATTTGTTGCTGCATTAAATGAAGTATAATCCAAATGGCTGGTACAGTCATTTCAACCATTTGTGAATGTGAAAACTTCTAAACTTTCAGTTAAAATAAAATGTTGCCATAAGTTATTGATCACATTTTTTACAGTGTAGTTAATTGTAATGACACTTTTTTTTAACTTTTGTTGCATGAGGGGTGTTTTGACCCTTTCTTTTTCTTTCACTAAATGATACAGGGTGACATCCATTCCCTATATAAACGGCATCTTCAACAACAACAAAAAGAGGGAAAAAAAGTATTTTGACCTGAAAAAACACAAATTAAGAGTAGAAATTGAACTCGACAACTTGAAAGAGAAAAATTGGACTAGAGAGATGCTTCAAAAAGGACATTCAGAGTAAGTGCGAATGCACCATTTGACAGTAGTATTGCAGACTTTACATAACTATCTCTTATTGCAGGCAAAATATGACTTGCTGGCTTTTCTTTATAAAGAATTGTTAAAGAAAAAAACTCCAGGAACTAAGCATATTTGTCTCTTTTATTACACATTCAAAAATGGTGTTCCACAATTCTGTCCCGTGCAGCTCTGCCACTAGGCTGGTCCAAGTGCACTGGCTGGAGGTCATCAGGCTGCACCCCCACCACAGGGGTCCTCTCCTTTCTGATAGTGGCAATGTTACGCAATATGGCACATGCAACAATTACGTCACAGGCCCTGTCAGGTGCAACCCTCAGACTTTTCAGACACTGAAATCTTTCCTTTAGTTGCCCTAAGGTAATTTTAATGTGTGCCCTTGTCCTGGCTAGAGCTGCATTGTAACGGGTTTGTAGTCCAGGGTTTGGGTCAGGGAAGGGCGTCATAAAATACTGCCTGCAGACATGCCCCGGTTTCCTGGGGATTGATCCTGCATAGATCCTGTCAAAATCCCCTGTATAAATGGAAAAATGCAGTTTTGTTAGGCTTAGCATAAGTGTGTGCAATACTGTGAGTGTGAGCTTGACATTTTATGTTCCCTTAACACGTTCAAATAATATGCATAAATGTGACTCACTGAAAATTCTTGAATCATGCACTGTTCCTGGCCATTTTGCTTCCACATTTGTGATAGGCTATAGTCACACACCATCTAATAGATTTTAGTCAGTCAACTGCCTACTTTTTGATTCCATTCTTTTTATTTTTATGGAATATATTACTAATCTGGAATATTATAAACTGTAATGGTAACTTACCTGCACATTTACACTGTAAACCCCCTTTCGGTTCACAAAATCCCCTTCATTGGGGCCTTGATGGGGATGTGTGTGCAGTCTATGGCACCAATCACCCCAAGGAAGCCTGAAGGACACATACTGTTAGTCATACTTTTTGGCATGGTCATGATTGCATGTCATTAACAATATAAATGTACCTGCAATAGCAAAACAATTCTGCTTTACAACCTGGGGTCTTAAGTGGCTTGGTAATACCACACAACTGCTTGAATGCCAGGTAAACTTTGCGCATGCATGGCACAACAGACAGCACTTTTCCCTAAGGAAAGTGCCACTCGCAAATAATCTCAGGGCAATGGACACAGCCCGACTCCTCCGTGTTGAACACCTAGTGTGGTTCCAACAAAATAGGGTTGCCACCCGTCCCTTAAAATACGGAATCGTCCCGTATTTACAAGTAAAATGATGCGTCCCGTATCAAATCAATAAGGGACGCGATTTGTCCCGTATTTTACATAAGGCCCACACATAGTTGAATAAAAACTTCAAACCTGCTTTAAACCAATGCACGACAAGTCAAAAGAGAGCGCGCTGCTTGTGAATGTCCTGAATGTGACTCACAGAAAGACGCGCGCCAGTAGCGCATGCACAGACCGCGCGAAAGAATACAGTTCTCTTTCGCGCTTGAACGAACAATAACACACACAATTATGCCAAAATGTAATTTGTCAAGTATTTTCACAACATAAGAGCAGTCTTATGATGGACATAAAGAGTTGTGAGAGAATGAGGCGAGTGTGAGATCCTCTGTCAGCAGCGCTCTTAAAGGGCCAGCTATCAATAAAGCTTTCTGTCAGTAATTAGCTTTAATAAGGATTAGTCTATATATAATTTATAATTTATGCAGCGTAGACTGTTTAATAACTTTATTCAATTTCTGTATATGTCCTACCAGACAGGAAGGTCACAGGTAAATATGACATTTATTATGGGTTTATTTGAGGATTGTTTGAAGTTCACTTAAATTAAAAGCTGTTATATTTTTTGAAGCCTAATAAATGTTTTAAAAAATTGATAGCTATTTATCATTATAGGTGTTATCAATTATTTAGTTGTTATTGCTAGTTTGAGTTGAGAAATACACATTTCAGAATCATCACTAATCTGTGAGTGCATTTGCTTTAGAACCAAACAAGTTGACTCATGAAACCATTTGTTTATTATATCGCAATCACATATGGCAATCGCAATATTGACCTCAATAATCGCAATATGACATTTTCCCCAAATCGTGCAGCCCTAGGTCAGACCATAAATTATTGTGATTGGGGGCCGTGAATGGGTGTCCCTTATTTTGCCACACTGAAGGTGGCAACCCTAATGATGTAAACAACACTCACGAGAAAAAAAACGATATCTCTCAACAATTACACTGTCGCGCTGCGCTAAAAGAATTCTGTCTATCCTGCCGCGATTAAAGCAGCACTGTGCAGCTTCGGAGTGACTATTCTCGGGTTGAATGGTGGGCGTGGTGGTCTAAGGTGGTGCAACCGAGTCCCAACTAAACAGAGAACGCCTGGGCAGGCAGTCGAGGAAACCAGGGCTGGCAGGACAAGTGAGAGAGCGTGGAAGCAGGACAAAAAATAAAAATCGTCACAGGCAATTGCATGGCAGTACACACACCAATGGTCTGACAAAAGACGATTCGACCTCTTCTTCTTCTTTCGTTTTTTTGGCGCTTTGCATTCTCAGTGCATATCGCCACCTACCGTTGCTGTCTAACAAAAGACTGAACACAAGAGGATCTAAAATAGGGGAGATAGAGGGATTAATTAGCAACAGGTGTGACGTGAAATCAATAGATAATTAAGGATAAGGAGTGGGAGGGGAAACGCCACAATGACAGCGGAGCACATGGCGAGCTGTCAATTAAAACAAAGCACAGACAACAAGGCACACCAACACTGAGAAAAGACAAAAACACAGCCGATCAGACAAGTCATGACAATACGGTATGTGTATAATCAAAATAAAATAAAACGTTTTTAATTAGGCCTACCTATTTGTACATGTCCATAACTTCTGGTTGCTTTACGGCTTGAAAGTCCTTGTAGGTTTCAAAATAAATATTTATGTCAGTCTTAGGTGCATATTGGGTATCCATTCAGAATATTATATTTGTTTATGTAAAACTTACCAAATATATTTTACGATTCAACATAAAAATGTGATTCTTGTCTATATTATTATTATTATTATTTATTTATTTATTTATTGTCATTGCAAGTACAACGAAATTACATCAGAGCAACAATTGACAATGGCTTTTCATAAAGTGCAAAAGATCACCAATAAAAACAGTTTGTTTACAGGGCACCGCAACAGACAACAACCAAGAAAAAGGAATATCAAGTGGAATCACTTATAGAGCTGCAAAGTCCAGTTACAATTATTGCAATTGTTGGATGATAAAGTTCATAATAGCACCAAAAACAGGGCCAAAGTGACATATACAAACAAAGAAGGGGCAAATGAGGCGAAAAATCACTATCAATCAGTAAAAGTGTATAATTATGTGTGCTGCAACAATGCAGAGTCCAGTTCACAGTTATTGCAGTTGTTGGGTAATGTTAAATAGTGTTAGATGAGTAAATTAAGTAAGAGAAGGAGGAAGTCGGGAATGGTGCTCATTCAGCAGTCTAACTGCCTGAGGGTAGAGGCAGTTGGCCATTCTAGTGGTTCTGGCTGGAAGAGACCTACCTCCTGCCCGACGTGTGCTGGATGGAACCGGTCTCTTATGATGTTGTGTGCTTTACGCAGACAGCGGGAGGTGTACACAGATGAGATCTCCGGGAGTATAGTCCCTATGATTTTGCCTGCAGTTTTCACCACCTTCTGAATCAACTGTCGTTCAGCTGTAGTCCAGCTAGAAAACCACACCAACAGCCCATAAGTCAGCACACTTTGAATTCAGTTGTAAAAATTTATCATAAGCCTCTGGGGGAGTTTCACTCTTCTCAGCTTCCTCAGGTAAAAGAGCCGCTGCTGGGCCTTCGCTGTACTAATGCTACTGCCCCAGGACAGATCCTCCGACATAGTAACACCCAGAAATTTAAAGTGTTTCACCCTCTCGACTGCCTCTCCATTGATGTTGAGGGGTGAGTGACCTAGATTGTTTGATTTACGAAAGTCAACTATGATTTCTTTTGTCTTTTTGATGTTCCGTAACAGGTTATGGTTTTTACACCACTCTGTTAGCAGTTCAATCTCCACCCTGTATTCCTTCTCATTGCTGGCTGTAATGAGGCCGAGCACAGTTGTGTCGTCAGCTAATTTAATGACATGATTAGTGGGGAAAGAAGCGGAACAGTCATGTGTGTAAAATGTGTAAAGTAGGGGACTGAGCACGCAGCCTTGAGGTGCACCAGTGTAGATGTATATTAGAAACGTGCTCGCCTATTTTCACACATTGGGAGCGGTTAGAAAATCCAGTAGGCTATCCAGTAACAAAGTGACTTGATCAATCCAAGATTACACAATTTCAGCAGAAGTGTATTTGGCCGTATTGTGTTAAAGGCTGAACTAAAGTCAATGAAAAGCAGCCGTGCATAGCCTTTTTTTGTCATAATAAAAATTATTTTTAATTTTAATTCCACTGAACGAATTTAATAAATTTTCCACATCAATCCAAAAGAATCCAGTACAAAGTTGTTAGGCATTATCATTCATTTTAACACCGTTTATCAAGACTTCCTTTTTAAACGTTGATTGCTATTTCACTGATGCCTTGCAAAAGCCTTAAAAAACCTCCTGGTTTTGCATCAAATATGCTAGCCTATATTCTCGTGGAGACATTGAAATACCGAATGTCTCTAAAAATGCAGTATATGTAAATAAATAGCCCTCACCATTTATAATTTGTAAAAACATTAAAATATATTGTTTTACCCAATTGTCGTAGCCTACATTCTTATATATTTTAAAAAATATATATATTATTCCATATTATGTTTTAAATTTTTAAGTTTAACTGGATTAAACTTGATTAAACATTATATAAAGCATAAAGGTAAGCTGTATGTATACCATTGCTTATCTTTATACTTTATATAATGTTTATTCCAGTTCAACTTGAAAATTGTATTAGATCTCTAACAAAATCAAGGACATTCAACCCAACCCATTATCTGAATAACATAAACAATTTCTATTTAAAGGCCATGTTGCAGGTTAGAGTACACAGTGAGCCAATGTATAGAAAAGAATGATTTAAACTAGATTTAAATATAAACATATACTTATAAAATGCTATTTAGGCTTCTAGAGTCATTTTTGTGTGAAAATTTTAGTTCCGCATTTGAAAACCGCCAAGCCGGAAGTGACGTAACGGCCGGGAGCGCGGTCTTAAAGTAAACAATAGGAAAGCAATGATTATTATCATGTATCGGGCAATAACAAAGCTAGTAGACCTTTAACTGCATATGTTGTGTATGTAAGTCATTAGGAGACAGTTTCCAGAGGAAGAGGGACTTTATATTTAAAGGTTTTGAATAAATGAATACAAAACTAATCACAATGACAGCTGTCTAACTGTATAAAAACGTCATATGTAAACAGCCAACACAAACATTAAAGTGGTTTTGTACAGATTGAAAATGAATTATAGAACATAATATATTATATTTAACGTTATAATAATAATAATAATAACATATTATTATGATATACTATATCATAAGTTTCGGCTGCAGACTAATAACAAACACATAAATGCATTAAATTACAAGTTTATGTAGGATATGTTCATGAATTAAATTAAGACAAGGCACATTTTGTAAAACAGATGTACAATAAGTGATCTCTGACGGATCCGTGCGCGTCATGTTTCCCACCGCTGGCCGAACCACATGTTGATGGACCGGCAGACCCGATGAAGCAGCTGTCTGTGTGTGTGTGTGTGCACCGAAGGAGGCTCACTAGGTTCTTGCTTCGGCGTCCCATGTTGAACTCCATCATATCGCCTGGATTATCATCCGGTCTAAAGTGAACGCTACACACGAACGCGTGTTTCGGAGCAGATGCAGAAGTGAAGTCCGTCTCTTCACCCGCACAAAACGCACCGTCCTTTTTTTGTTCGGAAATCTGTGGAGTCGATGTCCTGACAGGCCATAATTCACAATAATTACCACGACGATAATTAATTGAAATACAACAACCACAGAAAACACACTGAATCCCAGCGCACTCTCTATTGAGTAAACGCAGAGGCCGGCGAACGACTACCGGCCGTGACGTAATATGACGCGATGCTGAAAAAAAGCGGTTTTTCAACACGGTCAAGGAAACTGTTACGTTTTCTACTAAATTTGTGCCCTTATGTCTCGCAAAACAATTTTAAATCCTGCATTAACTTTTCATATGATATTTTCATACATGGTTATATTAATAATTATTTTTTTTTTTAAACCTGCAACATGGGCTTTAAATAGTGAGGCTTGTCTTTCCATATAAATTTGAATTAAATGTAACCAATCCTTTTAAACAAAAGATTTTGTTACATGCTACATACTTTCGCAGGGACACAGCTTTGTTTTGCCAATCGTGACATCACCGCGATTGCTGACCTGAACGCATGACTGTGACATCACTCCAGTGGTTTGGAGAAGCCGGAAGTGAATACAGGGAAATTACAACAAACAGAGCGAGGACAGTTACTGATCGACACGAAGAGTTCGGGGGAATAAAACAAGACTGAAAACTATTCCCGTCTAATCTTCACACTTCATCAAGTGGAACTAGGATGTCGAGCATGGAGAGTATCCTTGCGGACCGCGGGGGTCAGGCCCGATCCGGATTTACTTCACTGTCGCTTGGACCGTAAACACTTCTAACGTTACTTAGAATGATTCATGAGTTGAAATCGGTCGTGGCAACATTTTGTTGTGTATGAATAGGTCGGGTCACATTTTAGCCGTTAAATCTAAATCGCACTTTCGGGATTTCTGTTCGCGTCACTGAAGCTAGAAATTGAATTAGAGAGTGAATTTTGAGTTCTAGAGTAGAAAACGATTTAAAGTGATACGCTACATGAGTTGGTGAAGTCACCGTGCGGTTTATATTTTTGTACGTTTATGAAGTTTCAAGTGTTTATTTAGAAAGTTTCGTGCTTGAAAACACCGTCTAATCCGCCCAGGTATGACTGTGACGTAGAATTACGTAACGTCGCCACCTATAACTAGGTAACTTAAACTCTCAATCCAGCCGGTCAGACCAGTTTGTCAAGTTTCGAGACGATTTTGGCCTAAATTGTTGTTTATATTGTAATCGGTATTGTTACATTGTTTAGGCTTGTATTGGGAATATTATTAAAGGTAGCCTATCAGATAACTTTTACAGACACGATGATTCCTTTTTAAATCTTTTCCTTGACTTTTGACTTCAGAGCAGTTGTTTAACCTCAAGTTTGCAGCTAAAGAACTTCAACGGAGCTCCAAGAAATGCGACAAAGAAGAGAAAGCAGAGAAGGTCAAGGTCAAGAAGGTAAACAAACCATTGGCATTTGGAGACTCCATTCATTCATAGGAAGTAACATTGACCTGTGCAGCATCTTCACCCAACAGCTTCGCATGAATGCTGAAGATTTCTGACTGAGCTACTTTATGAGTATTATGTTTCTCTGTCTGGATATTACTATCTGCATAGTAAAATGTATTGAGAAAATATACTTTAAATAAATAAAAAACATATATATATATATATATATATATATATATATATATATATATATACACATACACACATTGTAAAAAAAATTCTAATCTAAATGTCAAAGTATGGCGAAAAACATACTTGAGAATGTTGAGTCACCACATTAAGATTGTACTTTAGTATTTTAAAAGTTCATGTTCCATAATTACAGCACATGTCAGTCAACGTTGATGTGATGTTATGAAGCTCACTGCTTATGTTTTGGTTACTTTAGGCGATCCAGAAGGGCAATATGGAGGTTGCACGGATACATGCAGAAAACGCTATCCGCCAGAAGAACCAATCAGTGAACTTCCTCAGAATGAGCGCGAGAGTGGATGCAGTGGCTGCACGAGTACAGACGGCTGTCACCATGAACAAGGTACACAAATGGCTTTCTCCTTTTAATCCAACCACATATACTCAAGTAGTTGTCCAAATAGATTTAATAGTTAACTTTTTTTATTTTATTCTCCAGGTCACCAAGTCTATGGCTGGGGTGGTGAAGGGCATGGATGCAACCCTGAAGAGCATGAACCTTGAGAAGGTGAGAGTGAGAGGGAGAGAGAGGAAGACTTCTCTTTGACATAAACAATTGTAGTGCTTTGATTTGTCTTTATTTTATTGCCTCTATGTTTATTCTCTGTGTTCTGATTCGTCAGATTTCAGGTCTGATGGATAAGTTTGAGCGTCAGTTTGAAACTCTGGACGTACAGACGGCTCAAATGGAGGACACGATGAGCAGCACCACAACACTGACCACACCACAGGTCATACATGCACTCGCATACTACAATGACTGCACCGTAGGCCATAAATACACTGACGTACTAGTTGTTGTTTTGTTTTAGGGTCAAGTCGATTCTCTGATGATGGAAATGGCTGATGAGGCCGGGTAAGAACATTTTAAATGCTGAGATTTGTTATTCTTATTAATGAGTAAATACTTTAATACACACTTTGCCGTTCCAAAAATTGGGGGTGGTAAAAAAAAAAATGTATATGGTTTTTTGAAAGAAGTCTCTTATGCTCACCAAGGCTGCATTTATTTGATTAAAATACATTAATGTTGTGAAATATATATATATATAACTGTTTTCTATTTGAATATATTTTAAAATGTAATTTATTCCTGTAATGGCAAAGCAGAATTTTCAGCATTATTACTCCCAGGGCTTGACATCAACTTTTTAGTTCACCAGCCACTGTGGCTAGTGGTTTTCCAAAGTTACTATCCACTCAGCATTTTCACTGGCCACAATTTTGACATCAAATAGCATGAGGAACAACAGCCATATAGATATTTTTAATAATATCTCATAATTTGGCAGCAAGTTTATTTGGCTGCTGTGACTTTAAGACCTGACGCACGGATCCAGTATACTGTTACACGTGTTTTCCTTCTCAACTACATTAACTTAAAACGTGAATTGTTTACATGAATACTCGCCAAGACCGGCATTTTGGCATTATTTTGTGTCTATTTGACCATTTAAGCGCATAAGCACCGGGGAAAAAAAACAATTTAGTACTGAGAGGCAGCTTTATGTATGCATACTTTTGGGTATGAGAACAAAATCTGTGGGAATTAGTAAAATTATGCACAATTTGTGCAATCCCACGACAAAATCCAAGCTTTTTAACAGCAACAATATTCATCCGGAGCAAATTAAACGAGTGAGTGAGGGGAGGCGGGTTTGTGTGTCAACTCACTGTCGGAGAGATGAGAGAGTGAGAAAGCGCAGCTGGTATCATGTATCTATTCTGTTCTGTGGAAAATTTGTATTGGAAACATTTCTTATATTTCAGTATCGATATCTTTAATAAATCAAGTTTTTTTTTGACGACATTGCACTTAGTTTATTATTTCAAATGCCTTTGTAAAAGACTAAGATTGAAAAATGTGTATACTATATATACAATAAATTATAATGTTATGCGTATGTTAATGTCAAGCCCTGATTACTGCAGAAATCATTCTAATATGCTGATTTGGTGCTCACAAAACATTTCTTATTATTTTCATGTTGAAAACAGATATGCTGCTTAATATTTTTGTGGAAACAAAGATACATTTCTTCAGGATTATTTGATGAACAAAATGGAAAAGAACAGCAATTATTTTACATAACATTTGTACCATGATTAATGTCTAAAAAATTTAACGATAAAATGACAACAATTTAAGATGAAAACAAACAGTGTCTGTTCTTGTGTTTTTAGGCTGGACCTCAACATGGAGCTTCCTCAGGGTCAGTCAGGATCAGTGGGAACCAGCGTAGCATCTGCAGAACAGGTATTTAACACAAACATGAGTACTGACATACTAACAAAAATATAACTGATATGTGCTACAATGATTTTATCTTTCTCACCATAGGACGAGCTCTCTCAGAGACTGGCCAAACTCAGAGACCAGGTTTAAGGAAGAACCCGGTGTGTGTGTGTGTGTGTGTGAGAGAGAGAGAGAGAGATTGTGTATGTGCCAGTGTGTGAGAAACATATCCCCTGTTTACTGACCCCTGGAAATATTGGCCTCATTGTTTAATTTTGTTTAGTTCAGTTTGTTCATTTGAGGGGTGTGTGCAGATGTTTGAGGGTGTGCAGCTTTCCTCATCCACTAGAACACACCGAAACCAAATTGTAATGACACGCTGGAAACTGAATTAGACAAAATTAGATATGTTATTTGGGAACGCTGCTGTCAGCAGGATTGTTCTGGGGTCCTGCTTTCCTTCAGTCCATAATAATTGGTATAAAGATTATAATATTGCTTGCAACATTTCTTTGTAATATTCATCATTTTATTTAAGTTCGTGTTTTAAATACTTGCTTGTCTCTCATATATATTTTATGCCAATGTAGCTACATTAACCTATACCATCATTAGTATCAAACAGCTGGTGGGTAAAAATTGTGACATGGTTTTTTTTTTCTTGCTGCACTCGTTTTTGCCTCTGCTTCAATGGATTGTGGGAATTTGTACCTTAAAATGCATGTGATCAAGATGATGATTTGAATAAAATCTTTTCATTTTGTCCAAGGCAGTAAAATCCCCAGTTTATCAGACCTAAGTCTTTATAGAAACTCTGATCTTTTTCTGATTTGGTTTATCCGAAATGTAAAAAAAAATAAAAATAAACTTCCTTCGGCAATGTACATCCCAATCAGCTGGCTCAGATGAGAATATATATAATTTGTGTGTATATAAATAAATATTTTGCAAATTGTTATGTTTTTGAATGTAAATAATTTATTTAATTCACATTTATTTGTAAATTGGGAAAATCTTTTTTTCTACAGGGAGTCCATGTCTGTTGGCATTATAAAATTAGTTTTCAGACTTGTACAATGACTGTGATTGGGCTGTTGGGCCTAGAGTTACAACAGGATATGGTTTTGATTGGTCCATTGGGCTTTAGAGTTAGAAGAGTGATGGGTTTTGATTGGTCTGTTGGGTTCAGAGTTAGCAGAGCGGTTACTGATGCACTTGCTCATGAGTCCAAGGAGGAGAAATGTGCTGCTTAAAAACCTCCACCTGGGGCCTATACAGTGGTGTAGTGCAGGTATACGGCGTATACACACTTCTTTTTCAGTCGGCATTGCGTACACCCACTTCTAAATCCCCTCTGGCGCGCATCATTTAGTAGCTTATCCAATCTCATGTGAACAAAAAAAACCCCAGTAAGGGTCGTTTTTTTTGAGTGTAGCCTATATAATGATAGTAAAATAATTCCCTAATATTAACTAATTTGGTGCTGCAATGATTCGCCCATCGCGACGATAACGGACCTCCTCATCTGAGCTGCGATCAGCGCTCAAACACCCGCTCGTCAATATCTAAATGTTAGAGACCAATCAAAGCAAGCGAGATTTTTGTTCACAGAAGCGCGAATCCCAACGCGACGCTTCACTTCAGTTATAACGATCATACAGTGCGGGATAATATGCAAGTAGCTAAAATAAACAGCTTTTTTAAATATATATATAAGTTTTAAATGACCGACAGAAATAATCAGTTTGAGACAGTTTGAAAGACAGTGGAAATTATAAGCTCAATTTAACAACACAAGCACCCTATTATAAATATATTGACATTATTATTGTATAAATATATTTGTATAACGTTACCTCGAATGTGTTGTTTGTATCACTCACGCTTGTCTGTGTTTTCGCAACTTGCATCATTAAGCCAGAAGGCGGCGACAAGTGACTGTCTTTATGAGTGAGCAATTGAACCATTGATTAAATTATCAGATTAGTCCAAAAACATTGATTAATTTAGGAAAGAAAAAGTAGCTGAAACTGATCTTTGATGCTCATTGATGGTCATGTGCCTCTGGACACAGAAGGATTGCATTGGCGTTTGTTGAAATGTAACATCTATGCAAAATAATCCTTGAATCAGTTCTTATTCAAGGCCATTCAGACATTTAAACTGATTCTCATGTTTAAGAATCTGATCAAATACTTCATGCTACTGCCCACCAACATACTTTTACAGCTACTGTTGTCCATTTTTTTTTGGCCTTCAAAACACCTTAAAATGCTCATCTCGAGATCAGGAAAATCAAAATTTTCTAATTTATGGGAACTCTGTATTTATAAAACCCTGTGTATGGCCCTGATATGCAAGAATACTAGTAATTCTATGTTCTATTCTATTAATTCTATTCTATATTATATAGTCTTGCATATTAGTATTGCATATGCAAGACTATATAATATAGAATAGAATTAATAGAATAGAACATAGAATTACTAGTATTCTTGCATATCAGGGCCATACACAGGGTTTTATAAATACAGAGTTCCCATAAATTAGAAAATTTTGATTTTCCTGATCTCGAGATGAGCATTTTAAGGTGTTTTCATGTTAGTCTTATATGTCACTGTTTATAACACAGAGCGTTCATCCTTTGCTGGGACGCTTAAAAAAAATATTGGGGGCATAAATTAAGAGTATACCCACTTCTCCAGGCACCACTACATCACTGGGCCTATACCATGAAGCCGGTTTAGGTGGCTAGCCAGGTATATTTCAGTTTAGTTTGCTCCAACCCTGGGTGGCACCATGAAAGTGATTTGGCTTTTAGCTGTATTCATCGCCATAGTAACTTACGCTCCATGGCTAACCTTGTCCGGAGCAAGTTATGTTCCAGGTAAGAGATCTCAAACCGAAATTGGACCAATCAGCTGTGAGCAAAGGATTAAGTCACTCCACCTGTTTCTACTCCAAATTAAAGGTCACTACATATAGCAAATGATTTTTAAAGACAAAATCATCTGGATTTTAGTAACGCTTATTTATAGTAATACATTTGTATGATTTAGATATAATTTTAATTGTTATACCCTTAAATCAATCACACATGTACAATTTTAGTTCATCAAATATTATTACACATGAGTTTAAATGAACAAATATATAAAGGTAATAGAAATACGCTTTAGAATCAATAGATGAAGCTACAACATAACTACATATGAGCTTAAATGTGCAATTCTTTATATATTTATGAACTGTATAAACTAACTTCACAACTTTTACTTGCACTGATATACAGTAGCGAGACTTTTTCTTTTACTTGTCCTCTTTCAGACATCTTTACTTCTTGCTGTGTACATTTGTTTAAATTCTTATTTTAATACTTTTATTTAATGAGTGATTTGCGCTGCATCTCTCGTGAGAAATGAATCGCAGTTTCACTCTTTCTCAGCATGTGATTGGCTGTTCGGTACTGATGTCACACCTAAACTCCTAAACTCAGGATCAAAGCCTGAGTTGACAGATAAAGTTGATGATCAGCATCATGGTACCAACAGAGCCTGGTTGGATTGGTTTGGTTTTGTCAACTTGAAACTAAACCTGCAACCCTGAGTTTGTTCAACCACCATCATGGTACAGGCCCCTGGAGTCATTTAGATGAGAGAGCTAAGTATTTTATTTGTGCAAAAGAAGATACGCGCATGCCATTTCTTTCCTCAAAACAATATTTTATCATGAATTATATTGAAGAAAATAAGACTGAAGAAAAATTTTTTCTCTCAAGTCAAACAAAAAGTTAAAAAAACATATATATTAATGTGAATAAAGAAATATTTAATTTAATTTGTAACATTCCAGAACCATAAAAGTGAACAGCTAGAAGGTGATTAAAGCACTGAAAAATGTTTTAAAATTAGCATTTTCTCTATCCATATACATTTCCGCTTAAAAGTTTGGGGTAAAATTCTATACATAAAAATAAAATAAAAATAATAATTATAATATACTTTATGTGTGTGTGTATATATATATATATATATATATATAAATTAGTTGAAAGAAAATTTATATTTTCTCTTATTCATCCATTTGCACTGTTCAAAAGTTTAGGGAAGTAAGATTTTTTTTTTTTTAAAGAAATTAATATTTGTAGTTAGCAAAGATGCATGATATTGGTCAAAAATTACAAAAGATTTCAATCTTCAAATATGCTGTTCTTTTGAACTTTCTATAATTAAAGAATCCTGAAAAACAATTATCACAGTTCACAACTGTTCAGCTTTGCCATCACAGGCATAAATTACATTTCAGAAATATATTAAAATAGAAAACAGCTCTTGTAAATTGTAATAATATTTCACAATTCTGCTGGTTTACTGTATTTTTGATCGAATAAATGCATCCTTGGAGAGAATAACAGTGTTTTTTACTTACCCCAAACTTTTCACCAGTATAACTTAGATGGTTATGAAATAACATTATAACTTAGATGGTCATGAAAAAATATCATGTCCATTTGATTTGCAACTATACTGCTCATGAAAATGTCACTAATTTATGTGACCAACTGAAATTTTTCTCCTCCCATTCTCTCCTGCCCTGCCCCTTCACACCCCGCCTTTTTTCTGGAGTGTTTTCTACTCTAGAGATGAGAAAGACAGATGGGTTTACTGATCATGGCATTATTCCATTTAAGCACAGGAAGAGAACTGTACGTTTCTAGACTAGTATGAAGAAGTATCTAAGACTTTGTGTGTTTCTTGTTGAGTGTAAGTCTGTAATATGGACCAACATTCTAGAATTCTTTGGGATGCTGAAGAGGAGCAGCTGAAGGTGAGTCATAATAATATAAAATGCATATTCACTATTATATTTATATAATATGTTAAATCATAATATTAATTGTGTGTGTGCATGTGCGTGGGATGTTTTTGCAAGTACTGGAAGTATTTTCTGTGATGGGTAGGGGATAGAATATACAGTTTGTACAGTATAAAAATCATTATGTCCATGGGATGTCCCCATAAAACATGAAAATCTAATGTCTGTGTGTGTGTGTCAGAGGAATGGTTGTTAGCAACCATGATTTCTCGTGAGACATTAGCTCTGTGTGTTTGTCCTCTGGGAAGACAGTTGTGTGTCACTCTGTGTTTCTTTAATGATGAGCCAATTACCAAAAACATTGTTAACATTCATCTAGACACGGCACTATCCATCCATCCGTCTGTTGAACCATCCATCCATCAGTCCCTAAAGCCTTCAGTTTGGATCTTAGGCAGTAGTTTTTAAATCTCTCCCTGTTGCATCTATATCTTACGGTAATTTAAGGTGATTGTCATAGTGACCACATTCCCAGGAGAGAAGTGTTTGCTGGTAACTCCCCTGATCTGCTGTCCCTCTGCATTTCATTCGTCTTTGACCTGCACTCCTGAGAAGTTTGAAGGGCCAAGTTGTACTGAAAATGGAATGTAATTTAGACAAAAAATATCAAAATTTGTCAAAAAAAATTAGCTAATTCTGACAAAATCTCACTTTGGCCACATTCAAATTTGGAAAAACAATCGAAAAATGTAATAAATATATTTTAAATAAATATAAATAAAAAAATGTAATCTTTTTTTTAGATGCAGTGTTTTGTTTAAAGGTTAGTAGTAATTGTCCCATGTTAACAGTCAAGTTTCTAAGAACTTTGTCTAACATTCTGGCAAGGTTCTCTCAAAGTATGAACAAACGTTCTTCCAGTAACGTTGTTTGTCCAAAGTTATCTGGTCTTAACATTATCAAAACATTAACACAAAAATGGTTTACACATTATTGATGAAAAGGTTGTCTGAAACATTTGAATTGGACGTTAGTTTTTAAACTTTACTACTTTTTTTTAGATGGTTTAAAGAACATTCACAGTTACTTTCCCATAATACTTGCAAAATGGTAAAATAGAGAAAACATTCCCATAATGTTTTCTCAAACATACGCATATAACAAGAAAAGAAAAGTTTTTAAAACATTATAAAAACTGGATGTTTTGAACATTCTGAGAACATTCAGAAATAACGTTTTCACAGCTTAATGGAAATGCTGGGAAAGCGTTCTTGGAATATATTTTTGAGAGCTGGGATTTAAGTATTTAAAAAAACATGTCGTCAACTATACCTTACAAAAAAGAAGTATTCAAGTTAATTTGATCAAGTATAGCCTGCTTAAGTAAAGTTTTTGTAATACTAACATCAGTACTGTAGGTGTACTGTTTCAATACTTGGGACTAAATTGGCTCACTCTTTATAAAAGTATACTTTTAAGTATACAGTAGTAAACTTTGAGGACACAACTAGTTTTTCTTTGTATTGCAACTACTACAAGTGAACTTATGTACTAGTCAAATACTTGTAGCACACATTTTAGTTACACTAAGAAGTGCATAAAATATACTTCTGAGAAGAACATAAAAAGTAGACTGAAAGTATACTTTCCTATTTTTTAAGAAGTATACTATAGGTCACTTTAAGTGATCGTGTGTGTTTGTGTGAACAGTATGACGGGCCAGTCGGCTGCTGAGGGATCTCCCTGCTCTCATCGTCTCTCTGTGCAGACTCAAGAGGATGAGCAGGACCGAGCAGAGAGTGTGCTCAGCAGGTCAGTGAGTTTGTGTTTATGTGTGGTCCGTTTTCAATATATGCAAGGACCAAATGTCCTCACAATGATAAAACCAATTTGGTGATCTTGTGGTCCTCATAAGGGAAGTGTCATAAAAGGATGAAACAAGCTCATTTCATGTTATATATATGTTTTTCACTTAACAATATTCTATCAACAGCATGCTGTCATTTACCTCTGAATGTACTTATTTTGAAATATGAAATTGTCATACTATTCCAAAAGTATAATCCTACCTCTTAAACATTTGCATATGTAAGTGTGAGACTGGTTTGATATAATTAGGCTACATAAAGACCAAACAATCCAAACTTGAGGGGTCATTAAGATTTTTTAAAAATGTTCTTGAAAGAAGTATTGTATGTTCACCAAATACAGTAAAAACACTAATACTGTGAAATATTATTACAATTATAAGAACTGTTTTCTATTTGAGTACATTTCAATTTTTTATTTATTCCTGTGATGGCAAAGCTACATTTTTACCAGCCATTTCTTCAATGTCACATGATCCTTCAGAAATCATTATAATGTGCTGATTTGCTCAAGAAACATCTCTTATTATTATCAATGTTGTAAAAAAAGGTTATTTGCTAAACATTAAACATTTTTTTAATAGAAAACTCAAAAACAGCCTTTATTTGAAATAGAATTCTTTGGTGTCACTTTGGATGAATTTAAAGCATCCTTTATGAAGGTATTAAAAGTATTAATTTCTTTCAAAAATAAAAATCTTACTGAGTGGACCTTTCAGTTGTAGTGTAATTTAGATTTTTTTTTTTTTATCCACATCTTAAAGGGATGGTTCACCTAAAAATTTAAATTCTGTCATCATTTACTCAACCTCATGTTGTTCTAAACCTGTATGAATTTCTTTCTTCTGCTGAACACAAAATATGATATTTTGAAGAATGTCGGTAACCAAATGGTCCCCATTGACTTTCATATGAAAAAAAAAATGAAAAATAGGGAAGTCAATGGGGACCAGAAACTGTTTGGTTACTGACATTCTTCAAACTATCTTCTTTTGTGTGTTTTTTTTTTTTGTGAAAGAAATTTTAAATTTAAAACTATCCCTCTAAGTCATATTTAACATAAAACACTTCAAGAACAACAGAATTCGATTGGAGTTAACCATGATGGTATTAAACGTGTGATTTCCTGAGCATTTCCTGCTGTTCATGTCTTCATCCATTATTCCATTGGTTGCTCTCTCAGGTCTCAGTCTGTGTGTGATGACACCTCGTCTGAGCTGCAGCGAGTAGCTGCTCTAGAGCCCCAAGATACGCCATCAAGAAACTCCTTTAGAGGAAGAGGAGCTCTGTCCAGGTTTAGGATCCATACAAATATGCACATAGCCTACACATTCTCACATGTGCCACAGCAAGTCTGGATAAATCCTTACTCGCTTGTGTTGCCAGGTTGGTGACTCTGGTGGTGACTTTAAGAGACTGGGCACACAGGAGTCTGATAGAGGAAGAAGAGAGACCCGATTCCTTCCTAGAGAGATTCCGGGGACCCGAAGTACGAGCCCCAGCCAGTCGAAGGAGCAACAACCAACCAGACGCCAATGGAAATACTAAGGGAAATACAAAGTAATGTGACATTTATTTTTCTTTGAAAAATGGGCATGAAACCTAGTCTACATACAGAGAGGATAAATCTGATAACATTTGTTACATGTGTGTGTTTTTTTTTTTCACAGGAAACAATGGGAGACATTTATAGTTTCTCCATCTGATGATATTTACTACTACTGGCTCTTCTTCATCGCCGCTGCTGTGCTCTATAACTGGGTTCTTCTTGTAGCCAGGTGTGACTTTTCACCTAGTCTTTCTTCTTTACATATTCATCACTATACCCTTTGTTAATGAGCTGATAAACACAGTTCCCTGTGCTCGCGGTTTGTTTTTGGCGTAACTAATTGTTACGATGCTCTAAGGCTCTTTCGTTACGCCTGTCACTCTTCCACAAACAGAACAGCCCTTTGAGACAACTGCTTGACTAACTGCACAGATGCGTGTATCTGCAGTTTGTCTAAATATTTGTGGTTCTTATGTTCTTTCTCTTTCTGTCTTTGTGTGAATAGAGCATGTTTTGATCAGCTTCAGTCTGAGAATCCTATTGTCTGGCTGGTTTTTGACTATATTTGTGACATTGTCTACATACTGGATTCATGTATGCGGCTAAGGACAGGTATAGACACACACATACTCAAAATTCCTGACTTACACCACATGTTAAAGTTAATTATCCCAATGATTGAATTCATTAAGTGCCTTCACTCATAACAGAAACACTATATGGAAATCATGTTATATATTATCATCACAAAATCTTGTATTGAACTGCTTTTATGCATTTGGAGGATGCTTTAATCCAAAGCAACTTACTTTGCATTCAAGATACATTTTATCAGTTCATGTATTCCCTGGGAATTGAACCTATAACCTTGGCATTTCCTACACCGTGTTTGACTGTATAAGCTACAGGAGTGCTTTATATTTGTTTGTGGACAGCAAGTACAAAAATCAATGCTGAATACAACCATATTAGTTGCACTTTATTTGTTGCATAACTAATTGTGCATAGTCTAAATTAATAAAATGAATAGCCGTATTAACTTTTAAAAGAAAACACTTCCCATATCTTTTGCTGTTGACCACGTGTTTGTTCCATGTGATGGGCTGGAAAATCACAGTTATGCTGTTGTTTATGCATTTACAAAGCCAGTTTTTCTATTCGGGCAAAGTCATGTTAAAACATTTGCATATTTCATGTTAATTTAAAACCATAATGAAATGAAAATTCATCTATTTCCTAACTTTAAATGTTTCATACATGCAGGTTTCATTCTTTTTTTTTTTTTTTTTTGACCTCTTAATTTCTGGTAAAACGACAGACTTCTCTCTGGTGACATATGCTAGACTTCTCCAATCATTTTTGTCCCTGCTTTAACCCCGCCCCCTTCTTACACATCTACCCCCATCCATGAAAAAAACTGATGGATAGAACCAAGTTCTCGTCCAACATTTTTTCTTTTCCGTTTCACTCAATATGGAACACAACATGGAAGATTGATCTGTCGCCACTTCAGTTTCATCGAGACTTTTTTTATTTTCATTCAGCATCTTGAAAGCAAATTTTTGTATGCAAATTTTAGTTACTGAACGAACTATAAAGCATTTTTATCCTCTTCCAGGTTACCTGGAGCAAGGACTTCTGGAGAAGGACCTAGCGAAACTCCGAAACAGCTACATTCATACATTTCAGTTCAAAATGGACGTTATCTCCATCCTTCCCACGGACCTGGCGTACATCATCGTGGGCATCAACACACCACAGGTCCGCTTCAACCGCCTCCTGCGCTTCTCTCGTATGTTTGAGTTCTTTAATCGTACTGAGACGAGAACCAACTACCCAAACATCTTCCGCATCTGGAACTTGGTGCTCTACATTCTAGTTATTATCCACTGGAATGCCTGCATCTTCTATGCCATCTCAAAGTCGCTTGGTTTTGGGTCAGATCCATGGGTTTATCCCAACATCTCATCCACAGAGGAAGGAGGTCTGAGACGGAGTTACGTATACTGCTTCTACTGGTCCACACTGACGCTGACAACCATCGGAGAGATGCCACCACCCGTACGGGACGAGGAATATGTGTTCGTGGTGTTTGATTTTCTTGTCGGAGTGCTCATTTTTGCCACCATTGTGGGTAATGTGGGTTCCATGATTTCCAATATGAACGCCACACGGGCAGAGTTCCAGGGACGGATTGATGCTATTAAACATTACATGCACTTCCGCAAAGTCAGTCGCCATCTTGAGACACGTGTCATCAAATGGTTTGACTACCTGTGGACAAATCAGAAAGCGGTGGATGAGCAGGAAGTCTTAAAGAATCTTCCTGACAAGCTCCGTGCAGAAATTGCCATCAACGTTCATTTATCTACTCTGAAGAAAGTTCGCATCTTTCAAGACTGTGAGGCCGGACTGTTAGTAGAACTGGTTTTAAAACTGCGCCCTCAAGTGTACAGTCCTGGTGACTACATCTGCCGAAAAGGAGACATTGGAAAAGAGATGTATATCATTAAAGAGGGAAAATTAGCAGTTGTTGCTGATGATGGGGTGACACAATTTGCATTGCTAACAGCTGGAGGTTGTTTTGGTGAGATTAGCATTCTTAACATTCAGGGTAGTAAAATGGGAAACCGTCGGACAGCTAACATTCGCAGCATCGGCTACTCTGACCTCTTCTGCCTTTCAAAGGACGACCTAATGGAGGCCGTAATCGAATACCCAGACGCTCAGAAGGTTCTGGAAGAGCGTGGAAGGGAGATTCTGAGGAAGCAGGGGCTTCTGGATGAAAGCACCGCACAGGCAGGCTTGCTTGTCATGGATACAGACGAGAAGGTTAAACATCTGGAGGGCTCACTGGATGTTTTACAAGCACGTTTCGCACGATTGCTCGGGGAGTTCACAGTGACTCAAAGCAGACTGAAGCAAAGAATCACAGCGCTTGAGAGACAACTGTGTCATACTGGCCTTGGGCTTGTTTCAGATCAAGAAATGGACTTTGAGAGTAATGCTAACACACCTAGAGCCAATTCAACTGCATAGATATGCGCATTTGCACCATGAAGATTGTATGCCTCTATGTCACATGCATGATTAGCCTATTTCTAGATGCACATAAATTTACAGTCACAGACATTTGTTTTTTCAAACACGTTCCAACAGCCTCCAGCGTTTAGACTTGGTTTTTCAAGTATTGTCTTTAATGGATTTTTTTCAGGAAAGACGCCATATTTAATTTTCCCTAAATGAAAATGTGTGAGAGATAGATGTAATCCTTCAATATATACACTCACCGGCCACTTTATTAGGTACCCCATGCTAGTAACGGGTTGGACCCCCTTTTGCCTTCAGAACTGCCTCAATTCTTCGTGGCATAGATTCAACAAGGTGCTGGAAGCATTCCTCAGGGAGTTTGGTCCATATTGACATGATGGCATCACACAGTTGCCGCAGATTTGTCGGCTGCACATCCATGATGCGAATCTCCCATTCCACCACATCCCAAAGATGCTCTATTGGATTGAGATCTGGTGACTGTGGAGGCCATTTGAGTACAGCGAACTCATTGTCATGTTCAAGAAACCAGTCTGAGATGATTCCAGCTTTATGACATGGCGCATTATCCTGCTGAAAGTAGCCATCAGAAGTTGGGTACATTGTGGTCATAAAGGGATGGACATGGTCAGCAACAATACTCAGGTAGGCTGTGGCGTTGCAACGATGCTCAATTGGTACCAAGGGGCCCAAAGAGTGCCAAGAAAATATTCCCCACACCATGACACCACCACCACCAGCCTGAACCGTTGATACAAGGCAGGATGGATCCATGCTTTCATGTTGTAGACGCCAAATTCTGACCCTACCATCCGAATGTCGCAGCAGAAATCGAGACTCATCAGACCAGGCAACGTTTTTCCAATCTTCTATTGTCCAATTTCGATGAGCTTGTGCAAATTGTAGCCTCAGTTTCCTGTTCTTAGCTGAAAGGAGTGGCACCCGGTGTGGTCTTCTGCTGCTGTAGCCCATCTGCCTCAAAGTTCGACGTACTGTGCGTTCAGAGATGCTCTTCTGCCCACCTTGGTTGTAACGGGTGGTTATTTGAGTCACTGTTGCCCTTCTATCAGCTCGAACCAGTCTGGCCATTCTCCTCTGACCTCTGGCATCAACAAGGCATTTCCGCCCACAGAACTGCCGCTCACTGGATGTTTTTTCTTTTTCGGACCATTCTCTGTAAACCCTAGAGATGGTTGTGCGTGAAAATCCCAGTAGATTAGCAGTTTCTGAAATACTCAGACCAGCCCTTCTGGCACCAACAATCATGCCACGTTCAAAGTCACTCAAATCACCTTTCTTCCCCATACTGATGCTCGGTTTGAACTGCAGGAGATTGTCTTGACCATGTCTACATGCCTAAATGCACTGAGTTGGCGCCATGTGATTGGCTGCTTAGAAATTAAGTGTTAACGAGCAGTTGGACAGGTGTACCTAATAAAGTGGCCGGTGAGTGTATATATCATCAGTGTTGTTATTGTTAACTATTTTTAATACAAATAAAATAAAACTGAAATAAAATAAAATATAAATTCATCTATCCATCAATTCTCCAAACCATGTGTCCATGTAAACACTATAAAATATGAATATTAGGAAGTTACTTTTTTAATTTAAATCAAACGAAAATGAGAAAAGTTGGCAACTTATTGAAATGAAAGTTGATGTAGCTATAGGCTACTAAAATGACTAACTAAAACTAAAATATAAATTAATTAAAGATAAATAGATTAATAAAATTACAAATGCACTTAACACAATTTTAATGAAAGCTAATTCAAAATATTTATATTTATTAATATTAATAAAGGCTCGTTTTCATTTGTGAAACATTTAATATGCCGTCCACTGTGAAACCAGTCCATACCCAGAACAAATGCTGCTGAGTCAAAATGTGTATTGATAGACTGTATAGGCTGTAACATGTTGGGTCCATACCTTAATTCACTTTTTCGCACTAATGTATGCTGAAAATAACCAAATGTATATTCTGCATTATTACTGTGATCAGAATGTTTACTGTTTGCAACTCGTTCATTTCCGTGCAAAAATAAAGCTGACGTTGCCCAGCATCAGTCGTCTCTGTCTCCACGTGTGGTTATGACGAAATCCTATGAAGTAATTACGTCATCACCTGACGTCAGTCATGGTCATTGCGTAGTTTCCGGTGCGCCATTTTAGGCTGCATGGCGCAAGTTCCACTGGGAAGATGGCGGGTGAAACTGGCTTTTGGTTAGTTTTTTCTTTTGGACAATTATAAGTTGAATGCCGATAACTGTTAAACGCATCGCTGCTATTGGTTGTGCTAAAAGCTCGGCGGTGTGTTGAGGAAGCGATGTCTACTGAAGTCCTGAGGTAAGGCGTCCTATTTTCTTTTCCACTGCTAACGTAACGTTAACGTTACAGACTGTTGTGTTTGTTAATATTCCTCGGCAATACTTCAATTCAATCCAATCCAGTCACTGTTTCAACGAAATCTCTGCTCTTTAATCTCCCTTACATAAAGTAATGTTAGGTTTTACGTTTTGACTTTTGCAGTTTTGGTCTATCTGCACCAGCCGAACAAAGAGTCGGTGCTCCTCTGAGAAAGATCTAACGTTAAAAACCCTATTTAACGTTAAGTCTTATGAAACGTAAACCTCACATATTCCTGACAGACTGAAGCCTGAGAAATGGTTCTCTCTATGTAAACTCTCTGTGGTTGTGTGTAGTGTGGTTTTGGGTTTATAAAGGGCTATTCGGTGTATTTAATGTATCATGAGGGATTCCAGCGGGAAGCAGTTGCCATGGAGATGAGCTGTGACTTGTCTTTGCAGACCCAGGCCGGTGGCTGGTGGAGGAAGTAAGTTAGGTGAGCTGATTGGGAAGCTCCATGAGTACCTGTCGGCATCTACAGAAGACAAAAATGAACCTATTTTACCTGGACACTGGAATGGTGAGTACAGTAGGGAAAATATATTGATCATTGCAGTCACAACAGAACCAGACCCAAAATAAACTCATTAATGGAGCAGTTAAAATTCAATTTCTATCATGTCTCGTTGACAGGAACTACGGCCAAAGAATACCTGGAGCAGCAGGCTCTTGTCCAGACCGCAGAAGAGGTAGACTGTTTCTAGAGTTCTGCAGGGATGAGATGATCTTCACAAATGAAAACAACTTGCATACCTAAGCCTAAATACAATCGTATCAGAAAGTTAAAGTTAGGCTATAAACGAACTTCACCACAGTCGCATGACTTTAACGTCACCACCACTAAGCTTCAAATAACTTTTTCCATCTTTATTTAAAAATCTACAATTTGGAAGGTTTGATTAAGAATAGTAGAAGTGGACTATTGAGTAGATGATATTCCTGTTTGCCACGATGACGTTTAATGTCCCTGGCAATCTCTAGTCTCATTCAGCCACTGGTTAGCAACCACCCTTTTCAAGACACGTAAAAACTTAAAGAAATCACAAGTGGGTTATTGGTGATTGTATTTTATGTAGTGGAATAAATAAAATATCTTGAGCATTTATTAACCACAGATGTTATTTGAGGCATTTAAACAAAAACCCATTGACTTTGGGATAATGGAACCGGAAGTTTACTTGTTTCTGGGTTTTAGGTCATGTGGCACTTTTGTTGCAACAAATTTTGTTGTTGGGTTTTTTTTAATGAAAAATTCTTGAGATCTATTTGTTTTTAAAATGTTTTTTTCTTTTCAGCCCAGTGGTCCCTCAGAAGTGGGAATGTTGTCGTCGGCTCGTTCAAGAAGGTTTGTCAATTAAGGATGAAACGCATCTGGAGACCCTTTGTGCTCTGACTAAGTGAACTCATTTTTAAACTGTTACTCTTACAGGAAACCGACTGTTGTCACCAAACACAGCGGGATGAACGAGTCGGACGCTTCGTCTGAGAGTGGAGCAGAGGATGTGATGTCTGTCCACTCCAACGACCATGACACTAATTTTCTACCCAAAGGTCCTACTCCCATTCTCGTATTCACTTGGCTGATTCAGATGATCATGCCTGTGTGATGTATTTTATGTTATGGTTTCTGTTATTGAATACATTTGGATATTTCAAGTTGTCTTTGAACCCCTTTATTATCTGACACAGGAACGGCGTTTGTGCTGCCAGAGCCGGTCTTTAATGAAGCTCGTGATGATTTCCGTGGTCCAGAATTCCGCAGTAGGCGTGTTTACAAGCAGCACAGAGATGGTGACAGACGCAGAGGTAAGAGAGAGGCCCAACGTTAAGCTTTATATAGGGCTGGCCGATATTTATTCTGGTGACAATGTAAAGTGTTTATAGAGATTTTGCTGTATCATGTATTTTGTGGTACATTAATATATCTATGCAGCACAGGACTGTTTGAAGTTATTGACAAAAGTGCCGCCACTCAGAAAGGATGCTATCCTGAATTCAGTTCTCTTTCACAGCTTATTGCATTTCATTAATACAAATTAAATAACAGCACAATCGTGAGAATTCACATAAACATGGTGTGTTGTCTCTTAATTGGATGAATTTGGATGTGTCAGTACATTAGAACTGTGCACAGCAGCGTAATATACCGGCTTCTTTCTGTGTCCTTAATGCTAATCAATCAACAAAAGGCACAGAAAATCAATCACTGCTCTTTAGTGAATAACTTAAGTGGCTTTAATAAGGGTTGAATGTGTATTTGTTTCATACACTGAAGACTGTAAAATGTTTTGTTTTGTTTGTTTATTAAATGTGATGTATTTCCTAATGTACCTAAAGTTTTATTTTTTATTGTATTTGTCATTGTCGTTTGCATCTTTGATCTTTTTATTAACAAAGATAACTTAAAATAAATAATCCGGTGCTCAACACTAAATATTTTTTCTACTGGCCCAGTTGTTCTTTTTTGACCCATATAACCTTGTATTGTAATAAGGTTATGACACCAACATTTTAGATACTGATTACATTTTTACAATTTTGATGATACAGCAAAAAACTACTAGCCTAAAACTAAGATGATTTTAAACATCTAAATTACATGATGTGCCAATTAATTTGTGTAATTTATCACAAATTTATTGCAAATGATCATTTAAAGTCATTAATGTGTTAAATGAAAAAAGCACCAAATAGACATTACAGAAAGTAACTTTAGAAAGAAATATTTCATCTGATTCAATCATGAATTTATTAAAAAAAATTAGGCTTTAATGGCCGTGTTTTTTTTTCCAGAAGCTGCATTACAATTGGTATTTAGATATATACAGACCAAAACTATTAATTTCAACAAAATCAACATCTTCCAAATATCTTTTATGTTCTGCAAAAGAAAGTCATACAGGTTTGAAATGACTTGAGAGGATGAGTAAATGTATATAAACAGAACTTTAACTATCCCCAAAATAGGAAATTGTTTTTCAATGAAATTATAATTTAAAAAAGTAACTAAAACCGCCGGTAGGTGGTGGTAAATGTCTGAAGTAAGTTGAGTAATTTGTTCGCAGAGGTCTAGGGAGTACATTTCCTGGAAAACCCACACTACCGGATGTTTGACTGTTATCGCTTTCCGATAAGAGGGATAAAATGGTGGCTCGAGCGGCTTCAACATGCTGTTTGTCGGAGACGATAACTTACATAATTGATTCTAAGCATAGCTTTGGGAACTTGACAATGATCAAACTACATTTGAAAAAAAATTGCCTACCGTCTCAGTTGTTTAACTGATTAAGGCAATTATAAGAGTTTGATAATGTTTAATTTTCCAATAAAAGATGTTACATTTTTACATGATTTGTTACATGTAATTACTCCTTAGCAGAATTTGACTATATCATGACATAAGGTTTTGGTTATATTGCCTACCCCTATCTTTAATTAATAATATCCCTTTATTAAATTAAAAATTTCAAACTGATGGTGATGCTTTCGTTACTATTAGAGCTCCCGGGACAGAAAACTAACAGCCACCTCAAATCCTATCATTGATGTTCCCAAGCACCCAATCTCAAAACACTGTTTTGTAGTGCACATAAAACAAAGAATTCAGTGTTCATGGCAGAAACAGTTTATCAGCTAAACTTGAAAGATAGTTTTTCACCCAATCTTACACAAAATAACTTTCCTCACAATGGGGAATTCAGACCATTTTCTGTGGCTTTCCATTTACAACTGTGTGTAACCTTGATGTTGCAGCTGAAGTATGTGAAATAATGCTTTTAGCTGTTTGTGTCAGGCTATGAGGGTAAACTCCTCTGATTTGTGTTTGTGTGTTAGGAGGATACGAGTTGGAGAGGGTAAACTGCTCAGCGTGCGGTCAGCAGGTGAATCATTTCCAACGTGACTCAGTCTACAGGCACCCTATGCTTAAAGTGCTTATTTGCAAGGTATGTAAATGTGAGTCTCTGCAGTAATCTGTGTAATGTTTGTTTATGCAAAAACCTGCAAAAAACCTGCATTGTTTTTTGAGCATGTTGGACAACTAGTGAAATAATCTGCAGTGTTTTACAAGAATCTGTTTGCTTTCTTGTAGAGTTGCTTTAAATATTATATGAGTGATGACATCAGCAAAGATTCAGAGGGGATGGACGAGCAATGCAGGTACGTGAGTGTTTAAAAGTGTTTTGTCAAAGTTTAGCTTTTTTTGGTCACTTTTGTCTAGAGGGAATTTTATATAGCAGATTAGGACCATACGTGTCATGATTAACTAAGATGTGTTGGTGAATATCTCCTGTACCTTCATTTAGAAAATGATACATTGAGAAAATGAGGCTTCTTTTAGGACTCCTTTTAGGAGTTTTTTTAGGATTTAAATCAGCATACATTCAATACCGCTATGTATAGTTTGGTTATTTTTCCTCCCCCTTTTTTAATCAAATAATCTTTACAAATAAAATGTCATTAAAATAGCAAGTAAAAGTGTCTTAAAATAGACACTTTTTTTACATTTTGGGGTGGAATGACCCAGAAATTTCTCAAGTTTAAGAGATTCACTTGTGCAGAAGGCAGCCTAAGAGTCACCATTATCATAGATGCATAATGATGAAAATCAGAGCAGCTGAAATCATCACAATTAATAGATGGGGTTTGCAGTTGATGTATTCACTTATTCGTGGGTTTGTAAAACAATTGCTCTAAATCCCTGTTCATTCAGGTGGTGTGCAGAGGGAGGCAGTCTGATTGGCTGTGATTACTGCAGTAACGCCTTCTGTAAGAAATGTGTCCTGCGTAACCTGGGGAGGAAGGAGCTGTCCACCATCCTGGAGGAGGAGAGGAAGTGGTACTGTTATGTGTGCAGTCCCGAGCCACTGGTGGAGCTGGTGTTGGCCTGCGACTCTGTTCTAGAGAGCTTGGAGCAGGCTCAAAAACGAGTCTCCCGTACTGACCCAAACTCGGTCAGGGGGAGGGCGAACAAGGGTGGTCGTGGTGCGTCCTATCTGATGGGGACTGGAGGTGGAACAGTGCCCTCTGCAGGCCTTTATCAGCGAATGCAGCGATTTGTAGATGTCACAACATCTTTGAGTCATTCTTTCAACGCAGTTGTTCAAAGTGAAAGAGAGGAGGATGGAAACCAAGAAGAGAAGGTAGAGAGGATTGGCCAGTTACGGATGTTCCGCGCTGTACTGGATGATCTGCAAGCAGCCAACAGTGCATTACAGGTAAGAGAAGTTACCAGTTTTTACCAATTAAACTGTAAGAAGAATGCTTTAACAAACCATACAATTTTGATTAGGCATGCACAGATAAGCCGGTAATTATTATTTCCATGTTAAACCTGATAGCGATACTTGTCTGATTTTAAAATTCTATACAATTGAATAAAACTAAACAAAACTAAAAGCTAAAATCAATCATTTTAAATTCTAGTAAAAGTTGAATTTAGGCGTCTTATTGTTAAACTATGGAAGATTTGATCAAAGATACAGTAAAAAAAAAAACTATTGTAAAGTATTACAATTTAAAATTACTATAATTTAAGTGTAAATTATTCCTTTGATAGTAATGCTGAATTTGCAGTCATTTCTCCATTTTTTATTTTTTTTTGTCACTAAAATCATTCTTATGTGCTAATTTGGTGCTCAAGAAACCTTTCTTATCAATGTTTAAAACCGTTGTTGCTTCTAAATATATTTGTGGAAACCATAATACTTTTTTGCAGTTTGTTCATATGAACGTATTACAACAACATCTAATTTATAATTGTAGGAAGCCCTGGACCACGAGCTGACTGGCCCCAAACGTGCCAGTAGAGTTGCTTTAGATAATAAATCAAAAGGAAGGCGTAGACCGAAGAAGGCCATGTCGTCACGGAGCCCTGAACTCACTAAAGAGCTGGTGGTCAAACTTACTCCCGTACCAGTCAGCCCACAGCCCATTAGCAACCCCTTTCCTTCTGTTCATCCATCACCTGACAGACAAAACATAAACATTGGAGTGACAGATGGAACACTTGAAGAAAGTGGAGCAAAGGTGGAGATGGAGAAAGGCATGGAGATGGAGGGAATGACTGAGAGAGATCGACACGTGGAGAATTATTGTGGTAATAATGACGAGGAAGAGAAAGAGGAGGAGGAGGAGGAAGAAGAAGAGGAGGATGACCAAACTGACCCAAAAAGTTTGTCTTTATCAGAGGAGAATAAACGTTCTCCACGTGTAAAAACCACACCGCGCCGTCGGCGGACAAACACAAACCCCTCTGCCGAGCATGCTGGTTTAGCTGAGGATGACTCTGATTCTGACGAGGTGCCTGAAGTGCTGCTCCAGACCGCTGCTGCCATGGCGAATAGTGAGGAAGAGGGTTTGGTAGGTAGCGGTTGGGACGGGGATGAGGTAAACCAGCATGTCAGAAAGCAGCGGCTCTTTGGGCTGGTAAAAACCACACCTCCCGACAGAGGCTCTCGTAAGCGGAATCTCAAGGAGAGATCTTCATCGTCCTCGTCATCCTCTTCTGCGTCTTCAAGGAGGGGCTCCCAAGACCAGGGGTCTGCAGTCAGAATGACCAGAGGAAGAGCCCACAAAGTTGCCAGGATAACAGGACAGAGCGGGAGTTCATCAAGTGAGGTGGGAGGACAGGAACTGGAGAGTGGTCCGAGCAGCGACTCCGACGATCAGAGGATCAAACCGCTGACAGAGGGCGTCACATTGCTGGGCTCTGGAAATTTCCAGCAGTCTTCTGGTAAGTTTGTGTGTGGGTGCAAGAAGCCAACATTATTTATACAGTAATACCAGGAATAAATATAAAAGTGTTTGTAATCTAAATGTAAAAAAAGGCCTTTTTATTTTTTACATTAATCTTTAAAAAAATCTGACATGGAGAGAGCACTTTTCACAATCCGATCATTTCCTTTTTTCTGTTTCCATTTTGTTTTTCATATTTCAGAAGCAAAATTTTGTTTTTAATTTGAATCATTCTGATTCTCTGTCTATCTCTAGGTGATGAGATGGACATCCAGCCAGGTCCGTCTTTGTCTGTGGAGGACGATGATTTAGAAAATAGGTACGATTCTGACTACACCAGGGCCACACACACTTTCCCAGCACAGGCCTTCTCCACTGGACTCCGACTGTCCCAAACCCACTACAGCGAGAGCTTTGATCCAAATCCCATTTAAAAGCACGCAAGCATCCCTTCCATCCACATGCACAGCCGCTAGACAGGGCTTTTGAACATGTCTCTCACCCAAACACGCTTTTTTTGCTCGATCAACACTGTCCGATTTTTATTTCCCCACAGTTTCTTCCACACGCAGTAGAGCGAATCTGTAGCCGTAGGCACACACCGCCCATCAGTGGGGAAGCTCTGAGCCTGCCCTGTCTAATGGAAGTCAGTGAATCATCTCCGGAAAAGCTCCTGTGTTTGAATTTTACTTCACTGACACAGACAATTGCATGTCTTTAGCAGAACTCCTGAAAGCCACACTGTCCTCTTTACTGTCTGTGCTGCTAATAAAGCTTTTAAGAGGGTAGAAAGACTCTAAACATCTTTGCTCGGATCTGATGGATCCTGTGTTCAGTAAGACAGACAACTTCTTGTGTGTGTTTGTGTTTTAGGGCTCAGCTTCCCGGTTCTCACGCTGTAATGTTTTCGGTCAGTCAAAACAAAGGCTGTGTGGTTTGCTAACGGTAGGTGTTAGTTTTATATAACACTTTTGTTATTGACAGTAAAATGTCATTGTTGGTGGAATTCAAGTGAACACGTTTCTTAGGCAGAGTGAAACGCAGTCGTACAGTATTAGCATTTATGTTAAACGCGGTTGTGTTTGTTCTTTTTCAGGAGATTAATCCTGCGACAGACAACTGAATTTTCTACATTTAGGAGCTTAAACTGAAGATTTGTTTATGCCGTTGACTGAACTGCCTTTGTCAAATAAGTTAACTTTTTTTTTTATGTAGAGTTACTTGCGTATAATTTGTTTCATTGGTCCAGTATTATATTTTCAAATCATTTGCACAGAATTTATGTCTTCGTAAATTGGTGAGAAGGTCAAAAGTTTATCCTGTTATTGATTGTTAATTTTAGCAGAAGTTGATGGATGTCAGGGATTGGAAATTTGAGGGAACAGAAAACTTGACTCCAGCATGTAAAAGTTTGAGTTGGTGGTTAAAATGGTAGTTTAGATTGGAGCCATGACCTCGCAGTTGGTGCATGCGCTCTAACTCATTGATTATTGGTGCTTGCTCATGCAATGTAAATTTTAAGCCAGGCTTATTTCCCCCTCGCTCCCACCCTTTTTTAATATTCATATAAATAAAATCGGTTAAAAGGCTGAACCAACCCAAATGTGAAACGATTAGTTTGGTGGACTTGGCATCAGTTTGCGTTCGAATGTTCACGGGGCAGCAGCAGGTGGCAGTGATGATGCTCTTTCAGGCCCAACATGCAATCTGTAAGCTTGTGTGTAGTCAGTCGCTAAAAGCAGCACGTGATTGAGTGTAGTCTTCACTCTCACATGAGTGGTCTCTGTGTGTTATTTGCATGGTTCTTATGGAGAGGCAATAAACACTTATTTATTCTTTCTCTTGTTCTGTTTTTTCCCCGTTTCGTCTCTTTTTCTGTAGCTTAACAGGGTTCCCACGCATCCTGGAAAACCTGGAAAACCTTGAATTTTGTAATGCGATTTTCCAATAATGGAAAAATCATGGGAAATATGTTTACTGTAAGCTTTTAATCAAACTGGTTCACCATATCACTGACAACGTTTTCATAAAATGAAGAAATCCTGGGACCTATCGGGATTTGGAACTGGGGTCAGTTCTCATGTATTCTGGCATGAATGACATTGCAGAATCATATCATTTGTTTTTTTCGTTTGCGTTTGCCTGTGTACTGTCATGAGCAGGAATACGTCATAGTCTCTGCACACTCGCCGTCATTTCTGTTCTCAGCACAGAAATCACTCATTGATTATCAACTGACATTGATACCATACATATTTCAATACACTATTATTTCCCAAAGGATAGTTACTATATCAGGTTAATTCGAGTGGACAGTTAGAATCTTCCGGTGGCTTCTTTTGTCACTCAAATGAAAGGCTAGTTCACATTAGCTGTGCATTTTGAACCATGCCAATAACCATGATACCTCAGTGGCTATATTACATTAAATGATTCACAAAAATATTTGTTTTAACATGGTTATTTATTTTGCTTAAGTGTGCCTGTAGAAAATATAATTATTCGATTTCTGAAGATTATAATCCAGATTAAATCCATCAGAATCTGGCATGCAGTCAATTACCATGGGAAAACTATCTTGACTCGTCTCCATAACCGTTGAACATTACATGTGTTTAGGATGACACTGGTGCTATCGAATCAGAATATGACCAAATTCTGATTAATATATTCTGTTTGTGTTAAGTGTTTAGTTAACTCAGTCAATCAGATTTGAACGTTACAGTTCAAATGTCAAACGTTTTTACTGGAGAATTCATGTAAAATAAACCTTTGTATTTCTGCTTTTAAACTCTCAAGCCTACTAGACTTCCATTGTAAGTGCAGTACTGCAAAAATGGTTTTCAGTTTTGCAATCTAATGGACGAGTCAACTTTTATTTTCTAAGGCAAACAACAGCAGACCACAAATGTTGATTAAATTTTAGAGATGTCCGTCACATAAAATGCCTTGAAGAAATGTAAAATAATATCTTGGACCAAGTGGGAACCCTGCCTGACCGAAACATGCATTAACATTAACATACTTCTGATAATTCTCCATTTTTTTTCACCCATCTCTCAAAGTGTTCTTTTTTTTTTTTCTGTTTGTTGTCTTTATTTTCTTGTGGAATCCTCTCACTTTCTTTCAAAAACCCTAAGAGCTCAAATATTTATTGCATGCTAATGTCCTTTGTTTGGAAGTATTTATTACTGTTCTTGTTTTATTAAAATGTTTTATGCAGAAACAGCCTTTTCATTATTTTCATCAGAAAGCAGCATGCATTATTTTGCATCTGAGAAAAGAAAATGTAAAATAACTCTGTAAGAACTGTATACGAATTGTAGTTGTAATAAAAGTTTATACCCCAGCCACAACAGCCTCTGTGCATTATGTATTATATTTTGTTATTTCGTTTTTGGGGGTGCTGCGTTCAGTTTGTCATATTCAGAGGTTCAGAATGCCTCATCTACATTTGTTGTCTGCCTTTTTACATTTCACTCATAAATTAAGGGGTTTTATATTTGTGAAACTAACAGACCACTTTACAGTCCTTATGATAATTTTCATTGTTCAGTAACCTGTTATTTAAATGTTGTTTTATATATATATGTCCTTTATATTTACATCCTTAATTATAAAAAGAAAAAGAAAAGAATAGAAACTACTTCTGTTCTTCTGGATTGTTTCTGTGTAACCAAAACATGTAATCGTGCTACTATTTGAGTTCACTTTTGAGAAATTACAATGAAAGAGGTTGGAGGAAGATGCGTTGTTTAATGAATCTGGGTCCATTGGTCACCCACCTCACATTTTGTCCCTCTTTTCTCTTCATCCCTTTTCTCTCTCTATTCTCTTTACTGCTTCATCCCATCATTTGTTTTATAAAGAATTGCGAGGCAGATTCTGCTGGCTCAGATCAGAGCTAACCTCTCTGATTCTGAGCTGGAATCCAGCTCAGATGAGCAATCAGAGAGCATGAGAGGAGAGGATGAGGAGAAGAAGAAGAAGAGCAAGACCGAAGCATCTGAGACAACAGACGAGGAAGGTGAGTGATGGCCATTACCATGGGGAACAGACCTTGGAAACTACTTTTGCATCTCAATGTATATGGCATTCCTGATGAAAACAACATAAACAGCATCTAAAACTGATTTAACTTCACTGTATTTTTGATGTAGCTTTATAATATCTTTTGTTAACATGTGCAGCAGATCCTTCGTATAGTTACAAATATTATTAGAGTATTCTTGTTTTTTATTGTTACGTGAACACAAATAGTTTCTCTTCAGACAATGATGGCTCAGAGTCCAGTGAGTCAAAGTCAGGGTCACGGCACCGTCACGGATTGCTGCGACATGGCCTTACCTTATCAGAGGCAGAAGCAAAAAGTCAAAAGCAAGGGAAGAAGAAGAGTAAAAAAGAAGTCCAAGATTTAATATGCGTTACTGGTGAGTTAAACATTAGATGTACAGTTGCACAGTTTTTTTTTTTACTCCTAAGAAGAATGTAATGTTCTGATTATTTGTTTGGACCTGGTGTTATTTAGATTTTTTTTTCGTTTTAATCTAGTGAGCAGCAGTGATGAAACAGTTGACTCTGCCCAATATGAGGAACTCAGCCTTTCAGAGTCTGAGGAAATAGGGTAAAGCTCATGTCATCACATTCATCAAATGGAGTCTGCTATGGACATCAAACACTGGCATTAAAAAAAAAGCACCTTTTCATTTAGTACCAACAAGCATAAATGTGTGCAGTGATGATTAATTTTTTCCCCCAATGTATTCATTTTTGTAGGTCCCAGTCGCCAACTCATAATGAGAAGCTTCAGAGTCCATCACACACACCTGACAAAACCACCACTGCTAATGTGTGTGTTTGTTCCTTCTATATATCATAGATGCTGTGAATGTGGATTCCTCAATTATTTATGTATTTTTATTTTTTGGGGGGTCAATATGTAGGATGATGTCTCTCCAACCACAGAGGAAAGTCTGAGGCGCACCCCTCGAGGGAGAAGGCAGATCAGACGGCTTCTAGAGGTGGGTCAGCTGGCCCGGGAGACACAGAGCGCTCTGAAAGAAGAGGAGGAGCGCAGGAAGAGATTAGCAGAGAGAGAGAAACAAAGACTGGACCGTGAGAGGAGAGAACGGGAAGAAGCAGACCCAGAGGTGATGAACTGCATGGTGTCATATTGTGTTACATTTTTAAATATTAAAGAGATTAAGATATTGAAATTCAGTCCTCATTTACTCTTCCTTATGTCATTCCAAACTTGTTTCAAAACTTGTTTTCAAAAGATGGAACAATATCTTTGTTCCACTAAAGAAAATCATACAGGTTTCGAATGACATGAGGGTGATTTAAGTCATGACATCATTTTCATTGTTGGCTGAACTATTTCTTCAATGTTTTTTAATGTTCATTATCAATGACATGCTTTTAACCTGAATGATAAATTAGTGTTTTACAAATTACTGTTGTCATTTTTTTTCCTCTCACCTACTTTAGGTCATCTTGGTTTCTGAGAGACAGGCCACACCATTGGTTCTTGAGCAAGATGACGTAACGCAAAAGCCTATGCTGCAAGTGCACATGGGCTTTCTGAATAAACTTAAACCACACCAACGAGAGGGTGAGAAAATTTGACTTTGTACAGTGTTAATACAGTAAGGTGCATGAGGCACATTAGATGTTTTGTTTTAACATGATTATTTGTTTATTTTGCTTAAGTGTGGCTGTAGAAAATATAATTATTCGATTTCTGAAGATTTATCTAGCAAATATTGTAATAATACAGTGAGATATTTGTGTGGGCAAAAATCCAACAGAGATCTGATCTCACCATCATCGAGTCAGTCTAGTATTGCATAAAGAGACAGAAGCAGTCGAGGCAGCCTAAATCATGGGGTTAACCACTAATATTTGATGTAATGGTTTTGAAAAATAATAACTTAGTCATTTGCGGTGCATGTGTGGGTCGGAAGTCAATATGCAGAGGTGGACTGTGGGTCAAATTGCCAAGGCTATTTTTATGTGTCAAATAATGTTTATTCTATTATTTTATTTACTTCTTTCTTTTATGCTTTTCAAATTTATTAACTCATCTCTGTCTGTCATTATGACATGTAATAGCTTCACAGTACAGGTGCTCTTCAAAACTCTCCCTGTTATTATTTTTTATTTTGTCTTCCTGGTGTATAATTGTATAAAATTATAAAGTTCATTGAAGAACTGTGGGGGACTCAAAAAGATAAAAAAAAATTGTTATAAATCATGTCTTTACTGTCATTTTTGATCAATTGAATGCATCCTTACTGAATAAAAGTATTCATTTCTTCTTCTTTTTTAAAACAAACTTTTAAGGCTATATTAGAGGATATGCCCTATGACATTTTCCTAACGATTTACAACAGTAGAAATGAGTCAGAAGAACATGATTGTTTTTCATCCGTTTTAATATTCAGATGCATTTATGAAGCAGCATGTATGAAATGAAAGCCAGTGATGTGACCTAGTGTAGTTCATATGTATTTGTGTACTGTTAGGTGTCCGGTTCATGTGGGATTGCTGTTGTGAGTCTGTTCAGAGTGTGAAGTCGTCTCCAGGCTCCGGCTGTATTCTGGCCCATTGCATGGGCCTGGGTAAGACCTTACAGGTATGGAGCACATGAATATTCTCCTTTTCTTTGAAAAATCAGACAGTGGAACTGTCAGAGACAGTAACTGTATGTGTGTGTACTTCAGGTCATCGTGTTCCTTCACACAGTGCTGTTATGTAAAGAGTTGCCACTGAAGACGGCTCTGGTGGTGTGTCCTCTCAACACGGTGCTGAACTGGAAGAGTGAGTTTGACCAGTGGCAGAGGGGCTTAAGACCACACAGACTGAGGGTCGGTAGAATTATTTCACTTAAATAATTAATCTATCAAAATTATTACAATTTAAAATGACTGTTCTCTATTTTAATGTATTTTAAAATGTAATTTATTCCTGTGATGGCAAAGCTGAATTTTCAGCAACATTACTCCAGTCTTCAGTGTCACGTGATCCTTCAGAAAGAATTTGAATATGCTGATTTGGTTCTCAAGAAACATTTCTTATCAATGTTAAAAATGCTTGCGCTGCATAATATTTTTGTGGAAACTGCGATATGTTTTTTCATAATTCTTTGATGAATACAGAGTTCAAAAGAACAGCATTTATTTTAAATGGGAATCTTTTGTAACATTATAAATGTTATTACTGTCATTTTTGATCTTTACTGAATAAAATTAGTTTATTTAAAAAACAACATTTTGACCCCAAACTTGAATGAAAGTGTAAGTTAGAAAGTTGCAGAACTAGCTAACATAGGGGCTTTTTTTCAGACCTGAATCTCTCCTTATATGCGCTGCATTTATTCATCATCTTAAAAAAATAAAATAATTCTGTGTTTCTTATGTAAAGCTATCATATGGCGTCAGAAGACTTGGAATAAAGCGCTCAAGCAATGTTTAGGCTTTTTACACTACACGTAATGTAACCCTATTTTAACCCGAGGTTAAGGCCCCTTTCAATCTGTACTTAAACATTGACAGTGCAAAAGGGATAAGGCTAACCCAGGGTTACATTAATCCAGGGATAAAATGCAAAAAAAATCATCATTTACTCAGCCTCAAGTTGTTCCAAACCTTTTTTGAGTTTCTTTCTTCTGTTGAACACAAAATATTTTGAAGAATGTTGGTAATACAGTTGACTGTAGCCATTGACTTCCACAGTAGTCAAAAGAATACTATGGAAGTCAATGAATTCAATGAGGTCCATCAACTGTTTGGTTCCCGACATTCTTCAAAATATCTTGTTTTATGTTCAACAGAAGAAAGAAACTCATACAGGTTTGGAACAACTTGAGGTTTGAGTAAATGATTACATAATTTTCATTTTTGCGTGAACTGTCCCTTTAAGATCACTAACCACTTTTGTGGATGGAGCCTAAAAAATTCTGCTAAGCATCATCTTTTTTTGTTGCATAAAATAAAATCAAATTTTGTTTTCTTGCCACTTTGCTGAATGTGGACTTTTGACTGCATCACTGATATTTTTTTCTGATCGTCTCTGCCTTTTTTCTTGGGTCTGCCTCACACAGGTGGCAGAGCTGGCTACGGTGAAGTCTTTGGCTGTTCGTGTTGAGCTGTTGAATGACTGGTATAAGAATGGTGGCGTGATAATCATGGGTTATGAGGTGTTTCGTGTTCTGACGAACACAGACAGTGCAAAATACAGCAAACACAAAGAAAACTTCCGCTCAATTCTTCTGGATCCAGGTAAATTCTTCTGAATAATCCATCTTCAAATACTGAGTACAGTAAAAATGTTTTTTATTTTTTATTATTATTTTAAAACTTCTGTTGTGCGTGTGTGTTAGGCCCTGATCTGGTGGTGTGTGACGAGGGTCATATCCTTAGGAACGCAGACTCCAGCATCTCAAAAGCCATGCGAGCTATATGTACGCGTAGGAGAATCATTTTGACAGGAACACCGCTTCAAAACAACCTCACTGAGTGTAATTGCTTTTCATCTCCATTTCTATAAAAAGCTGCTTGTGAAAAATGACTTTCTAATTAGTTTTTTAAATCTTTTTGAGGTTGTCTGACCTTAAAGGCAAAGCGTGTAATTTTTTTTTTTTTATTGTTCTAGATCACTGCATGGTAAACTTCATTAAGGAGAACCTGCTGGGTTCTCTAAAGGAGTTCCGAAACCGTTTTATCAACCCAATCCAAAACGGCCAGTGCGCAGACTCCACCCCTGCTGATGTCAGACTGATGAAGAATAGATCGCACGTCCTCCATCAGATGATGTCAGGATTTATACAGGTGATGAAGAGAGAGAGAGGGAGAAAGAATAGAGCTAGAGGCTGTAAAAAAAAAAAAAAAAAGGCTAAATGTTTTGTATTTGATGATTTGTGTTTGTTGCAGAGGCGGGACTACTCAGTTTTGATGTCCTGTTTGCCACCCAAGCGCGAGTATGTGCTGTCAGTCAGGATGACACCTCTGCAGTGTCGGTTATACTCACATTATCTGCAAACCTATAAAGGTCAGTCTCACAAGCACACACTAGAGCTAGACTAGTAGAAAAGTGTCAACCTGTAGAGATTAAGCTAATATTTGTTTTCATGGTATGGCTCATATTGAAATTTTAAACTTTTTCTTTTCTCTAAATAAATTCAAAATAAAACAAAAATAATTTAAATTCTTACTTTAAGCATAATGATATTATAATGTACAAAAATGTATATTTTGGGATTTAACACTGTTATTAAATTGTGTTGTATAGATGAATTTTAAGTCAGTTTTAGACGGTGTAAAATATAATCTAAATATAAAAATTTAAGAAAAGAATTAGCATGCACAATTAAATATCGGCTGATAATTGCTAAATGGTGATGTGATGCAAACGTTAATTTCAAACATTGCATTAATTTTGTCATACCATCTAATTCTAACACATTGATAGTATGCAAATGATCACAAACAGTGTCTTTATTTTAGGGCAAGGAGCAGGTGTGAACAGTTTGTTTCAGGATCTTCATGTTCTGAGTTTGATTTGGACTCATCCCTGGTGTCTTAAACTTGCTCAGCTGAGCAGGAATAAGGTAAACACCCACTCATCCTTCCAGATACACTACTGTTCAAAAGTTTGGGGCTAGTAAATTTTTTTAAAAGAAATTATTACTTTATTCAGCAAGGTTGCATAACATTGATCAAAAGACAGTAAAGACTTTTACATTGTTAACACTTGTATTTCAAATAAATTCTGTTCTTTTGAACTTTTAAATGTTAGCCAGCACAAGTGATTTCAACATTTATAATAATAAGAAAAGTTTCTTGAGCAGCAAATCAACATATTAGAATGATTTCTGAAGGATCATGTATGGGATACTGAAGACTGGAGTAACTATGCTAAAAAGTAAATGACATTTCAAAAACTTATTTCAAATAATCATATTTGAGAATGTTACTGATTTAACTGTCGTTTTGATTAAATAAATGTAGCCTTGGTGAGAATTAGAGACTTTCAAAAAGCATTTTAAAAATCTTATCGACCTTTTGAATGGTAGTGTACATGCATCGTGACTCATTTTTACAAACATCCTATCAGTGGTCACTGATTTTTCTCCATCACCTTATATATTTCTGTGTGTGATGCAGGGGAAAGAGCAAGAGCTTGCTCCTGTCTTCACAGGCCTGGATGCAGGTTTGGAGAGAGATTCTGTAAAGCCAAATGGCTCTGAAAGGTATGCTGTGTCATATCAGATTTCAGTCTTTTCTATACCAATAATGTTTCTCATGCTTTTTTAAAATATCACACATTAATGCTAGAGTGAATAGAAGAGTAATTTGAGAACATTTTGTTTTGGAAACAATTGGTAAATTGACACTTGATGACACAATCACAACCAACCAGAACATATTTTATTTTGAATACACACAGTTATGTAGAACCATTGAGAGACCTGCTAGAAGTCAAATTTTGCACAAGACCAGGTTTGCTCTGATGTTTCCACCATCTGTCTCATAGTAGAGGTTTAGTGGGTGATGGAGAAGGAAATACTGATCCGGTCTCCTCAGTCTGTGGGTCCAATCAAAAGTCAGATGTCACAAACAGACCCATAATGGAAATTCCTGGTGGGGAAACTGGTACATGTACACAGTTTCTCTCTCTCTCTGTTTCTTTGAAACTGACTGTCTTTGTCTGTATGTCTGTCTCACTTTTAGTGTCTCTGTCTGTTGTTCAGGATTTATTGTGGGTAACAGGTCATCTGCAGACTGGTATCTTCCGTTTGTAACCGCAGCTGATGCCAAGGTGCTGGAGCATTCTGGGAAATTACAGTTGCTACTGGAGATTTTACACTGGGCAGAGGAACTACAAGACAAAGTGTGAGGAACACGTACTTGAATAGAAGTTACACTTGTTATAAGCTTTGTTTTTGTTCATATTCATATTTGGTTTGTTGAAAGAAATCAAGCAAGAATGCTTAAAATTGTGACAGTAAAGGCTGTTATAAAAGCTTTCTATTTCAAATAAATGTTGTTCTTTTGAACTCTATTCATTCAAGAATCCTGAAAAACATATCACAATTTCCATTAAAAAATTAAGCAGAACAACCGTTTTCAACATTGATGATAGTTAGAAATAAGAAATGTTTCTTGAACACCAAATCATCTTAGCATGATTTCTGAAGGATCATGTGAGACTGAAGACTGGAGTAATTCAGCTTTGCTATTACAGAAATAAATTAATTTTTAAAATAAATTCAAATAGAAATCACGTTACATTGTAATGTTTCACAATATTACTGTTTTTACTGTATTTTTAAACTTTTAAACGATATTGTGGATTAAACGGTTGCATGTTAAGAGTGACTAAGTTTGACACATGAATGAATGCTGTTTGCTTTTGTTCAGGTTGGTGTTCAGTCAATCTCTGATATCACTGGACCTTATTGAGAGTTTCCTCCTATATGCAGATGAGACCAGCGGGAAGGAAGGATGTCCATACAAAGGTAAAAACAGTTTATACAGGGGATTGTTAGAGCTGTCATTTGTTCATTGTATACAATAGTATTTTTTGTGTGTGTGTGTGTGTATTGGCAGGAAAGAAATCGTGGGTTAAAAATAAAGACTATTATCGTTTGGATGGCAACACAAGTGCTTGTGCTCGCAAGAGATGGGCTCAAGAGTTTAACAACACTAAAAACATAAGGTACTGCACACAAAATGCTTATAAACATTATATTTAAGTTTTCTGGATTTCTTGTCCTGACTCTTGGTGTTTCCTCTGTGCCAGAGGGAGGTTGTTTCTGATCTCCACTCGTGCGGGGTCTCTTGGTATCAATCTGGTTGCTGCAAACCGAGTCGTGGTGTTTGACGCTTGCTGGAATCCATCATATGACATCCAGAGCATCTTCAGAGTCTATCGCTTTGGGCAGAAAAAAACTGTAGCTGTATATCGTTTTCTGGCTCAGGTATGCACATAGAATCACACATACTTGGGAGGACTTCTCATATTTAAAAAAAATATTTATTAAAATGAATGAAAAAAAACATTCACGGACACTATTTTAAGATTTTAGTTAAGTAATTTTTAACCCATTCATGAGGATTTTATTACTTTTTATGTCTTTTTATTTTTTATTTATGTCTTAGTTTTAATTTTTATTTTAAGAGTAAAATATTTAAATGTATAATATAGTTTAAATGCATATTACATTTGTATACTTTTGTATTTATTTTATAATTTATACAGTACCTGTCAGAAGTTTGGAAGTTTTTTAAAAAGAAATCTCTTATGCTTACCAAGGCTGCATTTATTTAATCAAAAATACAGAAAAATAGTAAAATTCTGAAATATTACAATTTTAAATAATTGTATTCTCTTTTCATAAATATATATATCTTTTTATTTTTTATTTTATTTATTCCTGTGAATTTCCACAAAATAGTAGCACAGCTATTTTCAACAAAAAAAAGACAATCAGACCCTGAAGACTGGAATAATGATGCTGAAAATTTAGAACATTTAGCTTTGCCATCACAGGAGTATTACAATTTAAAACATATTCGAATCGAATTTATTTTAAATTGTAATAATATTTTGCAATATTACTGTTTTTACCGTGTTTTTATTCAAATAAATGCAGCCTTAGTGAGCATAAGAGACTTCTTTCAAAAACATTACATTTGTTATTATTATTATTAAATGTTTCCAAACTTTTGACAGGTACTGTATATTTAATAATTGTTATACCGTATATACATTTTTAATGTGTTTGTTCTTTTTTTTGTGTGTGTGTTTAGGGGACGATGGAACAGAACATTTATGAGCGGCAGGTTGCTAAGCAGTCTCTGTCCTCCCGTGTTCTGGACCAGCAGCAGATTCAGAGACACTTCACACACAGTCAGCTGAACGAGCTGTACCACTTCCAGCCAGACCTACGGCCCAGTAAACACACAGAAACGCCTGCGGTAAACACGCATACATGGACCTGCTGTTATACAACACACAGATGTATGTACGTGAGATAATCATGTCTTCCTTTGTCTTCCTTTTGTCTATCAGGATGAGGTGTTGGTCCAGCTGCTGCAGAGCTGTGAGCAGCTCATAGTAAGTTATCATGAGCACAACTCATTGTTAGACCACCGGGAGGAAGAGGAGCTGAGTGAGGAAGAGCGCAGAGCAGCCTGGGATGAATACCGTGCAGAAAAGAAGGTACATTTTGCAAGTCAGTGGTTTTAAACTGTGGTACAGAGTGCCCCCAGGTGGTACACATCACAACCCTGGTAATTTACACTTTTAGAACAGAGATGTCCAATCCTGCTCCTGGTGGGCCACTGTCCTGCAGAGTTTAAACACACCTGAACCAGCTATTCAAGGTCTTACTAGGCATACTAGAAACTTCTTGGCAGAAATTTTATTTCTGTGCAAAAAAGAGTGACCAATTATTGACAAAAGCAAATATTGTATTTTCTGTGAGCTTTATCTTAAAAGGCGGTTTTAAAGATTGGGGTTGCCCAAACCTGGGTTACACAACCCTGAACTTTATTTGAAAATAAAAATTGTCTGCATGCATCATGTTGATGCATATTCACACACTAGCCTTTATTCAGCATGTGTCACATTTGTACAACAGCTCATTCATGATTTGTTTTCTTCAGGCCGCTGTACAGATCTCCAATGAAGCAGCCTCCAGACAAGCCAATCGGGACCTACAGGTACAGTGTAATCTCTAACCTTTAAGGATTTTGTATTTGTGTGTGTATTAAACAGAAATTCTGCAGCTGTAGACTACAGTGCTAAAAATCGATCTCTTTCTCTCAGCAGGCTGTGGCTTTTCGAAATGTTGGCTATACAACCAAGAGCGTTCCTCCAACTTCACTTCCTGTCAAACAAGGAAATGCCCAACATTCTGCAGCTTTTGATGTTTATAACAACCCCAGCATCACCTTTCAGCTGCAGCAACCCAAAGTGGTTTACTCCATTTCACAAGCAAATACATAGCCTGATATAGACTTGATTTGAACTACCTCAAAACCAGTATGAGTATGCTGAAATGTATCCGGCACATGTATGTCCTTTTAGGCACAATGGGGCTCAGAAGCCTGTATACAAAAAGTCAGTTGTTAGTGTCTTTGCTAAATCTTTTTATGTTTAAATATTACAAATATATAAATTTAGTTTTCAAAAGGTCTTAAAAGTCAGTTCAATCTGTGTTATGACATGTGAGCATTGTTCTCTGTTCAACTGCTTTGAAGATGTAATAAGGTAAAAGAAATAAAGATACACTTGCTTGATAGGAAAAAAAAACTTGCTTGTTGTGTCCTGTGCAGGCGCTGTTTCTCTTATTACTGTGCTTCATACTATGTGTGGACTGGTTACTCCAGTCACAGATGCTTCAGAGACTCGCGTCTCGCGCCGGTCTCGCGCCGCTCACCCTGATGCTTCTGCCCGCGTGTCTGCGCCGCTGCGCACGGCTGCTATACTGGATCCCTGTTACGATCATTATCGTGGTTGTGATGTGGTCATACTACGCCTATGTCGTGCACTTCTGTTGGAGTGAGTAATATTTTTGCAAAATCATTAAAGTTAGTTTAATGACGCAGATTTCGTGGGATTACAAGGCCATACCTGATATTAAAATGTAGGAGAGACCGAAGTTGATGTAGCCTAACATTTTGTTTCAGCATCTGTGTAACTGTGTTTTTTTTATGTTTCTCTAAACTTTTATATGATGCTCCTATATTTGACTGCTACAGATTAAAGTAGTTCTGAAATCAAGTATCACTTATCTGTTAATTGGTGCTTATATCATGAACGTCAGTTTTATAAGTATACACACAGTTTTGTACAGAATTTTATTACATTTATTTTTTCAAAATGTATCACCACCCCAACCCATAATTTATTTTAGTGCAAAATGCTAAACGAAGAGAAAACATTTGAATAGATTGTGTGTGTATTAGTCAGTCAAACGACTGACAAATGAAGCCTGTGCATTGTACTATTTTGTCCGGTCTTTGTACGTCCAGCAGAAGTGCACTGGTGTTCAATTGTAGTGATTTCAGCCTAGCTCATGTCATATTGGTTAAATTGAGGCTGTTCCACTCCCCGGTCTCCCTCTTATTTTGGAAAGTCATTGAGCACCAGTTGTAAATCTAAATATTTAAAACTGTTCAGTAATGTAGATATGACATCAGATGTTAAAACTTATGAATGACTCTTGTTCATATTTGTGTGCCAGTCCTGCTTACCTGTGCAACGCAGAGAGGTATGAAATCTTTGTGGTGTCATAAATATTTCTTGTGTGAAAATATGCTGTTCTGACATTTGAATGGACAAATTTGGCATTTGCTTCCTGCTATTTTGATTGATAAATGTATACTTATTCTCTCAGTGGTGTTCCTTTGCCTGTTCCACGTGTGTTTTGGGATGTTCTCATGGTCATTTTGGAAAGCAGTGTCTACTCCACCATCCTCTCCTTCTGTGGAGGTACAGTAGCATTATAAATTGTTAGTTCTTAACCAAAAAAAAAACCAAGTTCCTCCCTTGGACCTTCTGGAGAATGGACGCGTGTAGGCTATGGCTTTTTGGAAATGGTACAATCGTAACGGCATGTATTTTTTTTGTACACAGAAAAAACAGACTTCTGACGTACTTATCTTGGAGTACCATGTAAATACTATAGTATAAAAATAAAGTACAATAGTATCTTATACCATTGCTGCAGGACCGTAACCACCATAGACCTCCAATAAACAGATATGGTCAAATTGTTATTAGAATAACAAAAAGTTGTAAAAGTTAACATTTTTAGGCTGGTCTGCCTTAGTGGTTTGACAGCAATTGAGATGGAGCTTTACTGACCACAGAAGCAGAACATGAATTACAGTGTGATTTTTCATTTGATAGTGCGATGTAAGTAGCACCTGTATTTAATGTTTGACCTTTTTTTTTACTATAGAAATGTTGAATGGTCAACAGTAATATTCAGTGATGCAAACTACTTGACTTTTATGCCAAATTTGACTGTTTTGACTAAAAAAAATTAGGATTTTCATAATTAAATGTGACAAGACGAGGAACATTAACAGAGCCGTTTTGGCACATTAGGCATATAAGACTAAAAGGGAATGTGTATAATGCATACATATTTTAAAATAATTTTTAACTTAAGTTTAAGGCAAAAGTCAAAGCCTATCTTTTTTTCTTTGGCTTTTAATTGTAGTTGATTTGTGCTGTTAGTTCTGTAACTTATGTTGTACATTGTGCTAAATGTTGATGATATTTGATATAGTGTACAGCCTTGGTCAACAATTGTTGTTTTTAGTGGTTGTACATGTTACAAAATTTGAAAATAATTCAAATAGATAATAAATTATATTTCTTTTGCTGTTTTTGTTTTCTTTATTCCCTTAAATCCCTTAAAATCCTTTAAATATTTAGGGACCCAACCCCCCAAAAAACTGGTTTCCCCAAATTTTCAAGACATGGTTACAGGCTTGCATCAATGTACTATAGTACACCCGCAATACTTTTTTGGCAAGGGGAATTTAAACTATTTACCATTTCGGCTGGCTTTACCCTCAGTTAGAAGAGATAAGTAGACTTGGGCTCTTATGGGGGTCAGCCCATCCACTTGCAAGTTATTCAAGTCAGGCATGTCATATGTGACAAATGAGCGTAAAAGAAACCCCTCTCCCTCTCAGAGCACCGCTATCTAATTTACTAATTGTATGTGTGTGTGTGTTTGTGTGTGCGTGGGTGTCTGTGTTCAGTTTCAGCTCTCCTCTTCAGACTCGCTGCTCTTTGAACGGGAACGTGGCGGTGTGGAGAAGAGTCAGATTCTGCTGGAAATCTCCCAGAAGCTTCCAGTTCATACACGCACAGCAACCGGAGGTCAGGAAACCTGTCAGTGCTATAATGGAGAAACATGACAATGTAAAGTAAATAAAATCTCCAAACTAAACTGGACCCGTTCCAAATGTAACTCGATTCACACTGAACCTGTAAACATGAACCTGCTCCATCAGCATCATGTAATTGAGGGAAGACACTGAACTCTAGATTACTCCAGAGACACTGAATCTGCAATTAGACATTTTGGATGGCTTTCAGTGAAAAGCATCTGCATCATGTTAGAAGGTTCACTGCATCAGTGTTTCCTGCGCTGCTTTGTAACCGAGGGGAATCTGTGATGCCTGTACTGAATACTCAGCACTGTGGCAAAAGAAATATTCCAGGTCTGTCTTGAGTTTGCAGTCTGATTCACAAACAATGACTATTAAGTGTCTATTCTTTTTAGTGAATCAAAAAAAAAAAATGCAGTGTAGCTCAGATCGTGAAACAAATGGCTCTTATGAGCTTATTGTTTTATTGAATATTTCAAAAAGACAAGTTGCCATTTTAATCAATATCTAACGTTGCCATCATTTTCAGCTTTAGCAGAGAGAATTTCTGCCATATAGATGCAAAATGGAGATTTAAAACCCAAATTAATTGGAAAATATGTATCAATACCCAGTCCCACAACAGACTGACAAACAAAATGTTACTTGCTGAAAATCTGAACAATAATGATTCCGACTAACTGAACACAGTCTTACTGAGTCATGCTGGTTTTGGGCAATGTAAGGATAAGAAAATGATGAAAAATCATTTTACTTTAATACAAAGTAGACAACTTGACAAGTGAATGTGTCAACAACAAACAAAACCATTAATAATTGTTTTATAAGAATAATCAAATAAATTCCAGCTCACTTACCAATAAATATGTTAACACTTTAGTTTAGGGTCCAATTCTCACTATTACTACTTATTAGCATGCATATTACTAGGATATTGGCTGTTTATTATTAGTACTTAAAAAACACATATATGAATGCCTTATTCTGCATGACCATATTCTACATACCTTAATTCACCCAATACATAACGTAAAAACTACCTTTATAACAATTAATAAGCAGTAATTAGGAGTTTGAGGCAAAAGTCATAGTTAATAGTTAGGTAATAGTGAGAATTCCTAAAATGAAGTGTGACCAAATATACCGGTGTGTGTATATATATATATGCTTTTGATTGAAGTCCGAATCCTCCAAAAATGTTTGGTAACTAATCTAAAATGATCTTCTATTATAAGATATACAACGTAATGAAAACAACAGTCTCTTATCAAAAAGGAATCCCATTTTCCTAAACAGGAGAAAATGTTATTTATTTATTTGGTTGTTTGTGTGTGTTCATCTCAGCTATCAGGTTCTGTCATCACTGCCAATTGATAAAACCAGATCGCTGCCATCACTGTTCTGTCTGCCAAATGTAAGAATTGTTCTCTCTCTCTCTCTCTCGATTTCTGTGTGCGTATCAGTGCATCTCCCACTCATCTACGCACTCTTCCCTTAATGAAAGGGAGAGACGTTGAAATGTGATCTATGTGTGAGTGTCTGTGTGATAATTACAGGATGTTGTTGTAGCGCTTGGTCACATTTATTTGAGTGGACACAGTGAATCTTCTCAAATGAGTTTCGCTCTGTGTCAATATCAGGTTCCCTGCCTTTGATTAAAGTCCAGGTCTCCTAGTGTGTGTGTGTGTGTGTGTGAGAGAGAGTGAATGCAATGGAGAAAAGGAATGACTATGTGTGTTTGTGGAGATTTTGTGTGTGTGTGTGTGTGTCTGATTACACTAGGTTTTTTATTATTATTTAATGAGAATAGTTCCTGTGGCCTGTGCACTTCACTCCTGCGGTCTGTCTCTCTCTCTCTTTTTGTAGGTGTGTACTGAAGATGGATCATCATTGCCCCTGGTTTGTAAACCTATTTACTTTCTAAATTCATGTTCCTGTTTATTGTGAATTACTTATTGGTGTATTTCATTCTAAAGAATAAATAATCTTTGTAATCTATACTCTTCCTGTAAACATCTTTTATTTTCAGCTGTTGTTGCTTAGTCTGTGCAGGCTATTGGATATTGAAGCCAGCTAGCTAGGCCTACTTAGATATTTAATTAGCTTGCATTCAGAAAGTAAAATGGTTATTTACGTACATTGACAAGACTTAACATGTTACATCTTGTTTAAATGAGTAATGTTGCCGTTTTAAAAAAGTGACACTTGTTCTCCTCTTCTGTGTGTATGTTGTGTGTTGTTGTGAGCATGTTCAGGCTGAATAACTGTATTGGGTTCTCCAACTATAAGTTCTTCATGCTCTTCCTCCTCTACTCCCTCCTGTACTGCCTCCTCATCGTTGCAACGGTTACACCGACCTTCATCCAACTGTGGCTGGTGGGGAACCTTTGTGTCTTTGAATTGCTTTTGTTGTTTTTAGCAAAATTTACAAGCACTTTGAGTGGAAGTGAGTCTCAGCCTCATATGGCACGTCCACAGATCACCCGCAGTCGTTTGGCATCATATGTTTTAAATATACTCAGAATTTGACACACATTCTACAACTTCCAGAAGAGTTGGGACATTTTTTAAAGTGCAATAAAATCAAGAACCTCTGATTTGTTCATTATATTTAACCTTTATTTAACTGACAAACGTACGAAGAAAATATTTCCAATGTTTTCACTGACCAACTGAATTGTATTCTGTAAAGATAAAACAAATTTGGATTTTGATGGCTGTAACACACTCCAAAAAAGTTGAGACGGGGCAAAATGAAAGATAAAAGATCATAGAATATCCAAGTTAAACTTTTGAAACAGCCCAGGATAAGCAGGTGTATTGGTAATAGCTGAGGGTATCTTGATTGGGTATAAAAGGAGCATCTCAGTCTTTGCTAGCAAAGATGTGCAATACGATGATTTCACGCTGCTGCCATTTTGAAATCGAAAGTGAGGCTCCGGTGGGAAGAACCCCGGAAGTAAAGATAAACAACAATGCCTTGGACTACCAACCTGAAGCTGCTGCTGTGATTTACACTATTGGATGTTAATATCCAATATAGGATATGTATATAGTTCGTTCCTGCTTCTTTTTTTACTTTGTCTTTGTCTTTCACCATCTACATAATACTGTGAAAAGATACAGGGAATCCAGAGAAATCTGAGGCTGAGAAGGGCAAGGAAAGAAAACCTCTGTTGGTTGTGTGTCACCTTCAAGCCCTCAGATGGCACTGCATATGAAACTGTTAAATACAGCCACGTGCTCAGGAGTACTTTGGGAAACTGTTTTCACACGGTCTGCTGCTGCATCAAGAAATGCCACTTGAATCTCTGTTACGCAAGGAGAAATACATCAGATGCTGGTGAGTTCTCTGGACCCGAGCTCATCTCAGATGGTCTAAAAAGACAGTGGAAATGTGTGCTGTGGTTTGATGAGTCCATGTTTCAGCTTGTTTTGGGGAGAAACGGACATTGAATCTTTCAGAAACGGACCATCCAGACTTTCATCAGCGACAGGTGCAAAATCAAACATCTGTCCTGGTATTGGGTTACATCAGTGCAGATGTGTGTGAAGGTATCACTCACGTGGAGGCGTATATTGGGATTGTAAAGAGACACACACTGCCATGAAGATGACATCTTTCCTGGGAAGCAAGACAATACCAGGACACGTGCTACATCAGAGTGGATGTGCCTGACAGTCCAGACCTGTCTCTTATTGAAAATGTATGACGACCATGGACTGTTGCGATGTCTCGTATCAGGCGAGATTGGGCAAAAATTCCACTTGCAGAAGTTAGTGTTCTCAGTTCCCGAACATTAAAAAAATTTATTTAAAAGGAAAGGTGGAGTGACACAGTGGTAAACACACCACTGATTCGGAGTGTGTTTCAGCCATCAAAATCCTTTTTTTTATTTTTTTATCTTTTCAAAATACAATTAATTTGATCAGTGAAAACATTGGAAAGCTTTTCTTTGTACTTTTGTCAGTTAAATAAAGATTAAAGAGAAGTAACAAATCACAGATTCTTGATTTTATAGTATTTAACTAAATGTTCCAACTTCTGTAAATGGGGTTGTAATAAAGTGTATTGCTTAAGTTGCTTTGGATAAAAGTAAATATAATGCAAGTTATTGCGAGTAAATTTGATTTACAACGTTTTCTTTTGCAGTATAATGAATTCTTATTTATATAATAATTTGTTAACACAAGTTTTCATGTGTTAACATAGATAACTACACTACTAAACATGAACGAACAATAAACAATACATCTACATGAATTTTTAAACTTAGTTGATGTTAATTTCAACATTTACTAACACATTTTTACAAACAAAAGTTAACATTAGTTAATTTGCTGTAAACAATGAAGATTTTTATTATTAAGAAATGCTGTGAAAAGTATATAGCTCATTGTTAGTTTGTTAGCTTCTGCATTTACTAATATTAATGGGACTCTCTCTCTCTCTCTCTCTCTCTCAGGGCAAACTGTTTGATAGTTGTGTTAAACTACATGTCTTGTTCTTGACACTGGTGTCGGCCATGTTTGCTGTTACCCTCTGTTTTTTGCTCTTCTTCCACATCTGGCTACTCGCCAGCAACAAAACTACTCTTGGTAAAACCTACATTTCACAAATGCACATTATTTGTATGAGGTTTTGTAGGCGTCATAACATCTCTTGATCTCTTTCTCTCAGAGTGGTTGTCAGTCCCCTTTTTTGCAGATGGACCAGGAAGTAAAGCATTTGATGTGGGTGTCAGGGCAAACTTCTTACAGGTGTTTGGAAAGAAAAAGAGACACTGGCCATTTCCAGTGTTTAGCAGGTCAGTATTAAGCAGGAATCACCATTGATGGCACCCATAAACAGCCTTCAGATTATAAACACACAATTTTTTGCAGAATAATTCAAAAGTGACAGTGAAGCATTTACAATTCAACAAAAGATTTCTATTCCAAATAAATGCAGTTGTTGTTTTTTCTAAAAAATGCATCACGGTTTCTACAAAATATCAAGCAGAACAATTGTTTTGATAATAAAAATGACTCTTCAGCACCAAATCAGCATAACAGTATGATTTCTGAAGGAAAGCTTTGCTATGACAGAAGAAAAACGACGCGGGTATAAATACAGTACTGTGCTTTGGCACGTTAGTATTTTCACCAAATCAATTATTTTAAGCCGGTTATTTATATATTTTGCTTTTGTGTATCAGTAGGAAATATCAGTTTACATTTCCAAACATTCCTTTTGCCATTAATTGTGATAATTCAGTAAGATGTTCAAGGAGTCTGACAACAGCTGGTATGATCTGATCTCACACTCATCGAGTCATGAAGAAATAGAAAAAACTGAGACGGACTAAATCTAAAAGAACTGTGGCAACATATCCAAGATGCTTGAAGAAACCTTCCTGCAAAGGGACCTGAAAAACCTTTTTAAACGCAAAGGGTGGTCACACCAAATATTGATTTGATTTAGTTAATAAAAGTTAATTAACAAATAAAATCTTTGACATTATTTTTGAAAGCATCAGCAATGACACTCAAGGCTGGTCTTTCAGTAGTTAAGGGAGTTTTAGGCATTCTGCTTAGTTTTGCTTAAGTACATTGCTTACTAATGATAAAATCATTGTAAGCACAGCCTTGAGAATGAAAAACGTGTGCCAATAATAACATTTTTCAGTTTTCAGATTGAAATGCCAGTATTGATGAATTTCAAAACTGCTTTTGCTTGTTAAATACTGGCATTTCGCTGTTTAGTAAGCGGACATTTAATCTAAGCCAGCAGCCACAAACATTTAAGGACCTGGTTTCACAGACAAGGCTTAGATTAAGCCAGGATTAGGCCTTAAGTAGCTTTTATAAATGTGCCTTACAATAAAACATTACTGGTGTGAATTTTGAGACAAAAAATCGGCATTGACATTGCAAGATATGTCAGAGCAAGTTGCTTTCAGTTTAAACAGCTCAAACATGCAGTTTAGTCTGGATTCATTTAAGCCTTGTCTGTGAAACCAGCCAAAGATGTGTGATTTCTTTTGATTTAATGCCACAGCACAGATGCCACAGCTTATGTTTACCAACTGTTTCTTTTATATCTATTACAGTCAAGGGGATGGACATTCATTCCCCTTGAGATGGCTGATGTCGTCTCGCAGTCCTTCAGTGATAAATGGAAATGGGCATTGTGTAATGGAAGGAACTGTGGGTAAGAATTCATATTTCATAATTTAACAAATTGATTAATCAATCCAATTCAAGTTTCCCGGTTTAGAGAGAGTAATCTAATTGTGTGTCAGCACTGTAGTCAGAATGGTTTGGTGAATCTTTTATTTAGAGGGAGACTGAATTTATCCCAGTTCTCACGCTGTCTCTGAAGGTGATCTCCTCTCTGCTTCTGTCATTAACTTAAGTGTGCTATCACAAAGAGTAGGATTACGAACACACACCCTCTAAAATTCCCCAAGTAACTCTAAATAGCACTCTGAATAGTCTTTTATTATTATTATTCTCAGAAGTAACTTGCATTTTTGGAGAGAAACGTAAGGAATCTTCTATTGTAATACAAATGTAACTTTTTTTTAATTCAGAATTTTGGGAAAAGGAGGTTCAGACTCCAAGTATATACTGCCCCCGTGAGGCCTATCCAGGGCTGCACAGCCTAATCGAAAATTCAGATTTGAGCCATTTGTACCATTCTGTTCTGCCCACAGTCTCACCTGAAGGGGTCTCCGTTACCATAGCAGTGGATGACTAGAAGTAATGAAATAAGGTATGAGAAATGCTTGTTCTGCATTTTCAGCAGTGTCAAAGTATTCAAATGAAACTAAATGAAATCCAAATAATAGAAATGTGTTTTTGTCTTTCTAGGTCAACGGAATGTGTTGTGTGAGATTGTCACAGTGAGGTGATTTCAGAAAGATCTCAGTCACAGGTTAAGCTTACAGGAGTGGCGGCCGGCCTTCAGGGAGAACACCTGCCCGCATGCTCAGTTTTCACCTGGAACACTTCCTAAGGGGGCGATCAGGTCTCCGAAACCTCTTTTACTGATCAGGGTGTGAGAGAGCTTTATCAGGTGTCCCTGCTCAGCGATAATCTTTTAAATTCAATCTTTTTGTGCTGAAATGTAGTGGTTTTGCTGTTTGTAAAGTGGATTGGATTCTAGCTTTATCGTGTGACACTATTAAATAGTGTCTTATAGATGATTTGAATAACCGATTTTAAGAAAATAAAGGCCATTCATTTAATACAAAATACTTTTATTTGTAATTCTTTTATTTGCATCATTCTAGAGTGTTCAGGAACAGTCTAGATTAGAACACAGTTTGTTTTAATCCTGGTGGTATCCTGGATGAGCACATGTTTTTGAAAGATCACTTGATCCACTTGCTCACATTAAACATGGATAAATACATAACCAATAAAAATACAGAGGCCAGCCCTGATCAACCAATCTCACACTCACACAGACACTTGCTGTGGGCTGGTCAGGCTTCAGATGAATCCAAGTGAACTTGTGTGGAATTGGTGGTTTGTCAGTCTGTGCCGAAATACCTCTGGCCAAAATGTGTCGGAGCGACAGCGTGAACTTCAGTTGTCAGAATAGTGATGTCAGGAAACTCCTGAACAATGGACCGTGCACCTGCACACATTACACACATTGTTATGGAGGTGCAGTGTGCACTATACACAAAATGAACTTGTGTGTGTGTGTGTGTGTGTGTGTGTGTGTGTGTGTGTGTGTGTGTGTGTGTGTGTGTGTGTATATATGAAGGAAGAAATTAATGTTTCTCTGCAAGGGTGCATTAAATTGCATAAAAATTAAATCAAACGTGACATTAAAGACATTTATAATCTTACAAAAGATTTCTATTTCAAATGACTGCTGTTCTTTTGAACTTTTAATTAATCAAAAAGTCCTTAAAACAAATGTTCCCACAAGCAGCACAACCATTTCCAACATTGATAATAAGAAATGTTTCTTGAGCACCAAAATCAGCATATTAGAATGATTTCTGAAGGATCATGTAACACTAAAAATTGGAGTAATATCTGCTGAAAAAAAGAACTTTGCTCTCACAAGGAAACATTACATTGTAATATACATTAAAACAGAAAACATTCATTTTTTTAAATTCTAATGTTTCAAAATATTGTGCTTTTACTGTATTTTTGATCAAATAAATGCAGCCCTTGGTTCTTTTAAAATCATCCTACTGGCCTAAAACTTTTGAATAGTAGAGTATATCATTTATATAGCACTTTTTACAATACAGATTGTTTCAAAGCAGCTTTACAGTAATAATTGTAAATGAACGCAACAAAGGTTGTTTTGGCTGTACAGCAGCTCTAAAATAAAGTCATTGTCTAGCTTAAGTAAGTTTTTAATTGATTAGTGTCCCATTGTAAAAAATCATTAGTCATTAATTTAGGGACCGCTTACACACCGTTTTCAACTGAAACCAGAAAACGTTTAATGCATTCTGACTGTTCATTTACACAACAACAGCGTTTTGGTGTCCTGAGAATGCAAACTTTGAAATAGGTTTCAAAGTGCACGTTTTTGAAAATGAGTTTTAAAAGCTACACAGTTCTCATCTCTGTGCACACTTAAAAAACGTGAATCTGTGCATGTGTGCGGGCACGTAGTCTTTCTTACAAAGTGACATTGCCAATTACTTATCTGACATGCATAATACAGCGTTTTTAGTCGTTTCTGCATGTCGTGTGATATGTATAATAACTATGTATAATGTTATGTACAGTAACATTTTCATCTGTAAAACATTTTTGTGATGATAGAAAAAAAAACTTGTGTCGATGAGGCCTTTGCAGGGGATAGTCTAGTTGACATTCTCTGCTGACACTTCAGGGCTGTGTTAAAAATTATTATAAATGACTGAGAATATTCCAGATATACAGCCAAGTTCAAATTGTTTCATAAATGTCCCTTGTTTGTTACCAAGAGTGCTACTAAGATAGATTAAATGCAGACATTTCTGATGTGATTGGTTTGTAAATGAGAATACAAATCAAGTCTTCACTGTGTCCGTGTCTTACCGTGTGGAGTGGAGAATAGACTCAGTAGTATGATATGTTTGGCCAGCAGGCCGTGTTCATTCAGCACCCGCACGGCTTCTATCACAGTGTTGCCTGTACCTGAACACATACAATGGTAAATTGTCTCTTTAAATGCCATATTTGACCATGTTTTAATCCAGATTTCCCCTCAAATCGGTGCAAAAAAATCGCTCAAATTCCATGCTGGTCAGCTTAATGCCTAGTTATAGAGGTGAATTACTCACTGAGAATAGGGTACATGAGCAGAACTTTCCTTCTGCTGATGTCAGGAGGAAACTTTGCATAGTAAACTTTGGCCTTTTGTGTCTCCTCATCACTCTGGATCAGAATCTTCCCAATACGGATTGACCTGCAGCAATCTCTCAGGCCTTGCTCCATGGCCTCACCTGCTCACATTAACATAATATGCGTTTAATTATAAAAGGCATGCACACTAAATAGGGCTGTTTTTTTTTTCATCATGGCTGTGTGTGAATTTGTGAGAAAGAAAGAGACTCACCACTCCTCATGATGCTAACCCCACAGTTTCCCTTTTCAAATTTCACACCCTCATATTTATGCCCTGCATAAGGGAGTATAGAATGAAACTTTGTATTTGGACAAATTCAACAGCTGGTGGCAGCAATGCCATGTTCATATGCAAATGGGGGGAGGGGGTAATCACCATGGTAACAGGCTCACCTGTTGGTGTGGTTACAGTGCATTCACTGTATGGAAGCTGATTGAGACCCTCTTCCACCACTAATCTTATCTGAGAGCAAAACAACCAATCAGAATAGAGAGTAGCAAACCAAATACAGAACATAAGAGTTGACCGACTAATTTGACAATACTAGAAAAATAATAATAGTAAAATAAAAAAGCAATCAATAATGTGAAACGTAATTAATCATCAATAGCCTACATTCACTTTGTGTTGATTTCCAAATGTATTGTGTGAGCTGCCTTTATTTACAAGGTCTTTATAAGAATAATGGCTGGTTATTGACCGTTAGTAGGATATAAGACAAGGCCGCAATTCTTTACCATTTTTTGGTGATGCTTACCAATCTATCGGCACAGAACACAAAATCACCTCTACTGGTAGTTCTGGGTGAGAGAGAAGAAGAAAAGTCACTATGTGACAAACTTTTGGAATATATAATACATGTTGATTGATGTGCAACCAAATGACATGAGGCTATATCCCAGTTTATTCCATGGACATTTTAGATACATTCTGATAAGTTACAAGTTTATGTTCCTGTACACATGAAATTAGGTGCATATGATACAGATCTGGCCTATGGGGACACGTAATGTGCAATTAAAAGGCGGACTGGAGACTCACTTGTCCCGAATGATAGTCTGAAGTTCTCGTATTTGGTCATTTAATGGCAAGAGTTTCAGCTGAGGTCCTATTTGTCCCTGGATGTCGCTCAAGGTTTGGTTTTCACACGGTTCCGTGTCATCTTGACAGGTCTCTGCGGCATCGCTACTGCGGGCGAAGCGGACGTGCTTCGCGGCGTGTTCGGGGCTTTCACTGTTATTCAGCTGCTGATTATGGCACGGCATCTTTTCGATAAGATCCGTTTCCATAAGACTAAAACCACAAGAAGGAAACACTACACGAAACCACCTGGTCCACTTAAATGATGGCTGTTCTTTTCCCCTGATGAGGTTTTCGGTGATCCACTATCTCGCCATGTCTACACCAGAGCGGAGGAGACGCATGTTACATGACGCACGCTCCCGGGAACAACAACCTGACGTCATATCCCATGTTCACATGATTGGATAGAAATGATGCCAATCTAAATCTCACTGACGTAAGGGGCGGGACACTGCGGCCCTCAAGATAGCATCACACCAGCAGTGCAGAACATATGGTACATATTCCAGTAAATATTAATGTATGTCAAACATACAAAAACAGATATAACTAGTGTTAATAGTGTTTGTGTAAAGGCCGGGAGCGTTGCAAGTTTTCTAGATGAGAAATTAAGATCACTTTTATTTTCAATATTTAAACAATTTGGGCTTTAAAATTCATTCGCAAATAGTTATGTATGTGTAGTAACTGCATTTGTAAAGTAACTGCATTTGTAATACCCTTTGCATTTTGTAATAAATGCATTTGTTTCGTAGCCCAATTTTGGCTTTTAAATTCCCTCGCTGACATTTATTTATCTAAAGTAACTGGCTGTGAGTGTGTGTAATACTACCAGTGTCGTAAAGGTTATTTTTATTTTCAACTTGATGGATTTTTCTAAAATTTTCTAAATGATATTTACTTATTTAAAGTAACTTTGCATGTAATACCAGTTTATAAATAAGCAGAAATAAATCTGCAGAGACCCCTAGCTGGTGCTTGGAGCTTGTGAAGCATCAGTGCGCATGCGTGCGCCTCTGCACCTGTTCAGCAGTGCTGCGCGCTCCCGATTCCTCAGCGCGCCGCCGTGCAAAATATGGGGGCGCGCTCTTTATGGCAGGTCTCAAAAGAGGGGGAGCAGCAGCGCACGAGCGCGCCGTCGTTGTCAGGGACGGACGGGGTACAGCTGGGAAAAACACATACACACGCACACCCCCGTCTCCGTCATTCACGCACATACGGCAAAAAACAAAAGCGACTCTAAGGGAAGAGCGGAACGGGAGAGAGGGAGCATGCGGCGAGGAGCAGGGGCTTCTGCAGACCTTTGTTTGTTTCCTGGAAACCCTGGAGCGCGAGGGAATAAAATGGAGTGGTAGGGGCTCCGAGGCGCGAGAGGCGCGTCCACCTGCTGCTACCGGGAAGGCAGTCCGGGCTTGCCAGAGAGGGGAAACATGTTGAGACCACTGCATTGAAGTGGGTAACAAAAAAACAAAAACAAAAAAAAAACAACAACATATGACAACATTCCACCCGCCGAGCGATCAAACGGAGTCTTACGTGCGGGCGGGACGTGCGGCCCGAGTGTAACGGGAGGTGAGTATGTGGGCTGTGCGTGTTTATCTGCGTGATGCGGTGAGTGGGCCAGTGTGACGCGCGTCAAACGCTGCAATGGGGAGAAATGGTGGAGAGAGTGTCAGCTGTCATGATGCGTCCATATTGCACAGGTGTGTGTGTGAGTGAGGGAGAAGAGGAGGAGGAATGGCTCAGTGTCCTGCGAAAGCTATGAGTCGCAGGCCATCGTTTGAGGGGACAGAAAGCATTGGTGCTACGTGAGGCAAACACACACTCTCTCTTTCGCTCTTACACACCATCCCCCCTAAGCCAAGGCCAGAGCTACATACGCATTCGTTCACACAGAGCAACAACACGAACGATCTTATGTGGCGATATTCTGTATGTGCCGTTTTACGCATTTTCATTTTCCCCCGCGGTTTGCTTGGGCTCGGTGCTCGGCTCCTGCGACCGATGCGGCATTTGGCGATGGGAGATGCAGAACAGCAGAGCGCGTATCATAGCGCACCAGGCCTTCAATAATTAAGGGTGGACTCAAACCTGTTACGTCTCTCTGAATAATGTAAATTATCTTGGTTATCCGAGATGTTGAAAGCGTGCTCATCTTTCAGGCTCTTGATATAATCATGTTTAGAGTATAGGACCTGTCTGTTACCGGATACCTGTCCTGGGAAGCTGTTATGGAAGTTTCTTTGATGCTGTCAAGCTGCACCGCACACGTACGGTTATAACAGAACCGAAAGGTCTCTGGCACAGCAACCACCCAAACCGATCAATCAATCAATCGACGAAACAATCAGTCAGAATGGATGCATAGATCTGTTTGTTTTCTACACAAAAGCCAGACTTACAGTCAGTGTTTAAACCTTCTACCCTGAGTTAAGTAGTCAGTCAGTGTAGTAATGCTTTCAATGTCAGAAATGGATGGATGTTTGATATTTTGGTTGCTTGTCTGACAGATGACCAAGGACAGATTGCAGTAGATTGATCGATCTCTGAAAAAGATCTAACAAACTCACACCATCTCTCTCTCTCTCTCTCTCTCTCTCTCTCTCTCTCTCTCTCTCTCTCTCTCTCTCTCTCTCTCTCTCTCTCTCTCCTGTAATTCCATTGTCTGTCTCTTGGGTGGATGTTGAAGCTGAATAAATATTAATTTCGTTTTTAATAAAAGCAGTTTGCAGACAGTGCCACTGCCCTGTTCTCTGTCTCTGTCTGCAAAGCTGGCAAGAATGAGCCCAGCCATGCTGTTCTCAGAACAGCCCTGGGCTTTTTCTCATACTGGCACTGGTTTGGAAGGAGCAAATCTTAGATCATAGCCATTTCCAGATATGGAAAACAGTACATGCTGGAGAATGTTTTATTGTATATCTCTGTGTGTTGCCAACAAGCCTGTTAACACCGATGATATTCTAAAATTATCCAGAGAGTGCATTTATGGTGTAACAGCTTATTGAAAGAGTTGGGCCATAAACATCATGGATTTTATGGTATAGGTAAATGTTCACGTATTTATGATCAGAAGCATGTTTTAATAACATTTGATAACACTTCTGAATTAGCTGTTATGTTTGTTGAACAATAAAACAGTAAATAGTAAAACAAATCAGTTATATGAATTTGAATTTAATGTATCCACTAAAGTTTCATATGGAATTCCAAGTGATAATGAAATTAGATTTTTTTTTATTATAAATTTTGTTTAAATTACATTATTTAAAGTGTTTATTGAAAAAGAATGTAATTGTAGCAGCAAACCACTGAAATACACACAATGCCCACTCAATAGTTTCAAATCTCTTGTTCAATTCGTAAATCTTCAACAGGTCAGTTCTGAATTCCAATGTAAATTCAACTCATGGGAACACCTCAAACAGTGTACTAGATATCAGCATTTCTCCCCAAACCATATGCTGCAGTGTTGTTTATTTTATTTTTTTAAATAAAAAGGCTGCATGTCTTTTTACTTTCATATATGGCACATTATTCTGACACATGCACACACAGCCTGAGGCAAGAGATAGCACTCTTTCTTTTCTCTGTCTCTGCTGTTACAAAGCTCTTTCATTTCTTTCACATCCTCAAGAGTTGTACTTCACAGTGAAGGGCAATCAGAGGACAGAATGATGTAAAGCAAAACAACTTACTGTAATCCTTGAGAGTAAGAGTGAGAGACCGGAACGGAAAACGGGACACAAATCAAGGAAGTACTAGAGAAGCTGATATGTAACTCATAGTTGGCATGGGAAATAAATCATTTCTCTTCTCAATTCTCTGAATTTAAGTTGTGAACATCTTTTTCTCTTCTTTTCTGCATTTCACTTCTGGTCTAGCTAGAGTAATTTTATACTTTAAACTTGCCATTGTGTAGTGCAAATAATGTTGGCTCTTATGACAAATTGTTTGGGATATTCCTCATCTGTAAGTTTGTGTGAATACAGAATCTGATAAAAGAATACATTAACACCTTATTAAAATAACAAAAACACTACTGGTTTATCGGTCAAATCTAGAGTTCTGAAAAGTTTTTTTTTCTTTTTTTTTCAGACTTTAGTCCTGACAGATTTTAAAGATTGTATGGCTTCCACTAAAGCCTTAACTGTGTGTGTGTCTTTGTGTTTCTACAGGCTGGACAGTGGTAATTATGTTAGTGAGAGAGAGATTCAGTTCAGATTGATGGATGTTCTACAGGAGTCCCGATTCTCTGGGGCAGATCACAGCCCCTGCCCAAGAGATGCCAGTGAAAATGGTAGGAGTTCCCACATGTATATAATATGCAGCATTTCAAGAACTGTTATTGCATCTAATTTAATTGATTTCAGTGTAATATGTAAAATTTGTCTTTATATCTATACAGATGTTTTGATGTTTGTCAGATGTTTGTCAGGAAAAACTTGAATTTCATTTTAAAGATTTTTGTCTCACCCTCTTTTTGTTTTTTAATTTTTTAGAACCACATGACCCGTTGGTAGATGTGCCACATGATTTAAGTCGCTGTGATGACATCACTCCTGCAGTGCTGTCCCTGCCCTCCCTCTGTGGCCAGAGTCAGACCTCTGAAGGTCCCCTTAGCCCAGCTGACCTGCATGATGGGTCTGTCTCCAACACCACCTCTCTATCCTCTCTCTCTTCATTCTCCTCTCTTTCCTCCCTCTCATCTCTCTCTTCTGTGCCCTGTTCCAAACCTGTGACGCCCTGGTCTGTGCCGCAGATCTGTGACAGGTCATCCCTCTCTAACATGGACTCCAGGGGCGGAGATTGCCTTAGCTGTCTGATCCCCAAAAATCAGACAGAACCGGAATCCTGTGAGTCCGTACTCGGCTTTGCCAGCATCAATTTGCAATGCCTTGGCCCCGCCCCCAGCGCAGGTCGCTATGGTGACCAGGTTCTATCTGACCAGCTGCTCAGCGGTCCCGCCCATCCAGCTGTAACCAATGAGGGGGCTGAGGAAGGGAGGTCGATGCAGGAGAGCGAATCAGATGAGGATCCTGCATCCAGGAGCATATATGAAGGTCTTGGTGAAGAGGCGCAGGACTGGAGCTGTCTAGAGACACTCATCAGTGAAAGCCGTATGGAGCTCTTGGACTTATGCTCTCGCAGTGAACTTGCAGTCAATCTGTTCTGTGAAGAAGATGTGGAGAATTACATGTTTCAAGAGGAGGAGACCGCACTCAGTACTGACGTCTGCTCACTTAAGATACGCTATGAGTCCTATCAGGATGGAGTACAGGAGAGAAGTGAGTCTGCCCTACAGGATGAATCTCAGCTAGGTTTCTTTCCCAGTTTACCTTGCAGTAGAAAGGAGGGGCCAAAAGAGAAAACAGATCAATCCACTGAGATTAAGGGTGATGACCATGTGACCCCCATTATTAGCCCAGACAGTAACTTTCTTTTTGACCTCAGTAATTCTCCAGAAGATTCTGGTGAATTCAGTGATGACAGCTCTTGCACAGGCTCCCCAGACCACGCGCTCTCCCTTCGCCATGGCCGTTTGTCCAGAGAAAACTCTAGCTCCTCCAGCCAGCTAAGCTACCGCCTCCGAGCCAAGAGGAAGGTGGCCTACCGAGAAGACTACCTGTATGATGTGGACTCTATAGAAAGTGAGAAAAACGCAGAGAAACGAGATAAGCAGCCTGCTGGGCTCAAGAAAGAGCGTGATGATGACTGGTGTCCGAAGAAAAGGAGGCGGTCCAATAGGAAGGACCCACCTGTCATTATAAAATACATAATCATTAATCGGTTTAAAGGCCAGAGGCACATGAGAGTGCGGCTGGGACGAGTTGACCCATCACCTTCTGTAGTCTGTTTGAGTCCAAATGCTCTGCTACGCTATGAGAGACTTGCACCATTAAAAGCTTACTGGCAGAAAAGAGAAAAGGAGTTGCAGGAACAGAATAGATTGAAAGCTGCAGAAACAACCAAACGTCTCAATGGCTGCAAAAGACCGCCAAACACTACACCCAAACGCAAGCACAGGTTGGCCAGACTCAGGATCCAGCAGATCCATGCAGTACAGAATTCCCTCCCCAGCCAAACTATAGTGGTCCACGCCAACAATCAGCCAGAGGAGACTAAATCACTGAAAAGCACAGATGAACCAAAATATGACATTACCCCCATTACGCACACTGCCAGGGCTAAAAGCAGAACACAGGAGAGAGAAGAAAGAAGAAAGGCAGGCAAAACAGGAAAGATAAAGAAGTTTAAAAGTGAAGCAAGACTTCGGTTGAAAAAGTTAAAAGACGCTGAGACACAGGGAGTCCCTGAACCCTCTGAGATTGAGCAGTGCAGCCTATGTATACCAGAAAACCTTAGTAACTCTTTAGAAGGTAATGTTACAAATGAAACCTCCAGTAATGACCCTGAAAAATGCACTTTGACCCCAACAGCTCCAGGGACTAATGGAAACGCTGAACTCCTCCCGGGGGGATACCTGCAGACTCTTCTCGAAGCCTCTGAGTCATCGAGCACTCCTAACATCACCTATTTCCATCCAGGGCTTCAGCCAGTCCAGAGCTGTGTTCTCTCTCCTCCCTCTGAATCAGAGCTGCCCCACTCTCCTCCACCTATGAACCACGGGCCCAACCACACACATTATGCTGAGCCAAACCTTACTGAACCAACCCAGCCCATTTCATGGCCATCCCAACCATCTGCTGAACAGCTGCCCTTCTCCCCAGACATCCCAACCCAGTCGCCTATGATGCCATCGGGCTTTCCCACACCATTGCCTGTTTTAGCAGGGGATGGCACAAATGTCGCAGGGTATGGGCAAGTGTCTCTATCAGGGTGCAGGGTGTCATATGAAGAGTCCCAACCTGATGCTGATTATGGCTTGAGTCCGGCCGGGTCTCGGAGTGACAGTGGTGTAGGGCGACTGGTTAGCTTTAACTCCCTTGGGTCACTTTCTGCCACCTCTAGCAACTACAGCTCGCTCAGCCTAAGAGAGGGTGAAAGAGAGAGGGAAGAAGAGATCAGTGAAATCAACGATGGCTTCTTGCCACATTGCAGTCCACGGCTCATCCTGCAGCAAAGTCTAGAGGAGGTTGCTCCACTTCGAGAGTCCACTGACCTTCTGGATATCTCCAACTTTACCCCTGACAAGTTCCGTCATTCATCGCTATCTGAGATGTCCCCACCAGACACACCTAACTCTTCCCCACAGCTACTGGGGAATTGTGGTAAAGTTGGAGAGTTCTCTGAGGCAGCGGAAGCAAATGTACAATGGAACTGTGGAGTTGTCCCGCAACTAAATGAAGATGGAAACCCACACCTCCTTCAGATACAGTCTTTCAACACAGAGGAGGAAGATGTAGGGCTAAGGGATCACAAAGGTTCTACGAAAAAGGGTGGAAAAAATGGACAAGGCACTAAAAAGACCAAAACTCCAAAAACAGTAAAAGGAGAGAAAGTAAAGCTCCCACGTCAGGGTTCTCGTTCTGTGAAGAAGATCAAAGCCTTGCTAGAGGGAAAAGCAGCCAAATGTGGTGGAGGGTCAGGAAGTTGCACTTCATCCCCCACCCCATCGCTTGGCTTGATTGGAGCTCAGGGGGAGTGGCCTATTACCGGGGGACTGTCAAACGATGACCAACGAGAATTCCAGGAACCATCAAACATCCTGTCCAATATAGTGTCTGGCATGGCTGAGGTACAGCGTTTTATGAGGGCCTCTGTGGAACCTCTTTGGGGGCCTTGCCTGTCACCAGGTCAACATGCCCTCCAGAGCCAGACACTGAAGATTCTGGGTAGTGCTGCTGACCTTAAAAAGCGGGGTGGTGCTTCAGGCGGAGGTCGAGGGAAGAAAGGGGCTGGGCGTGGTGGTAAAGCACTGCCTAAACTTCTCCCACCAGGCTTCTTTCCTACCCTTGGATTAGACTGCCTCCCACTTCCACACCGCCCAGCCCACAAAAAAATGTACCGCCACAAAAGCAGTGCTAAGTTTGCCCGTGAGGAACTCTTAGCGGGCAAAAGGGACATAAAAGGAGTAGCATTGACCGCTTTGGTAGAGAAACGGAGGTAATATTTTCTCTCTGCAATGTGCCCCCTCTTTCTCCGTTCCCTTCCCTCGCACCCTGCCAAATCCTCCTAAAGTCCTTTCCACATTTCAGAGCTGCATGGCACCGACTTTACCCACAATCCTTTGCCTAGCCCACTGGAAGGCAGGCACATCCTGCATGTCAGCCCTGCTAAACTACCTAGACTGACTGAAGTCTCACTGTCATGGCTGCACCCTACTCACCATTGCTGCTTTGTTGCATTTTTACCTGACAAATTTTCAGTTGTTTTTAGTTGTTTTGTTTTCTTTTACAAGAAGAAAAATGCCTTGAAAGTCTTTGGATTCTCTTTTAGTGTGGTGTTTATCTAAATATCAATATTTTGTCTTTTTGTTTTCCGTTGCAGCTATAACACTGTATGTGTTAAATCGGTGTCACAGCACCATGGTTTAAATCGAGCCCAGCGCCCTGCTCTGTCTCTCAGCAAATGGTTGCCTTCTGTTCAGGGGTCAAAGGTCATGTGTAGTATTCTGTGCTAAGAATCGTTTTCCTCTCATTTCTGTGCCAACCCCTCAGAACATTGGGCTTTGACAAGCTAAAAGAAAGCGTCCTCACCAAGATGTTCATTTACTGAGGTTCTGAAATTCCGAAAGAGATTTTTTCATTATTGTTGTTTGTTTATAAGTTGTGAAAAGGGGGTTCATTCATCTGTTCTCCAGTGAATCTCCTGCCAGTATCAAAATGCTGTTGTACACAAACATATGCACTATTTACAAAACAAGATTATATCAAACATGTTTAAATTAATGTGCCAAACTATGAACAATTAAATGTACAGACATTTTTATCTACATAAATATTTGCTGTTTTATAACGTGGCAGTGATTGAGGAGTGTGTGTGTGTGTGTGTGTGTGTGTGTGTGTGTGTGTGTGTGTGTGTGTGTGTTTGGGATGGGGGGGGGAGTTGTTAATCTGAGATTCACTCCTGTTGCATCACATCTGTACAAACAGCGAGGAGTCATCTCAACAATCAAAACAAAAATGTTGTTTTATTTTCTGTTTTACACTCTTGACTAGTTCCAGTTTAAAGGCATGAAGTGAGAGATGCATGACAAGAATTTGTGCTAGGAAGCCGAAGTGCTATAATGGCAGAGAAATTCATTGGTTGCCTTTCATTCTGATTTATTTCTGGATGGTAAAAGATCACTGTTCGTTCATAACAAGGTAAGAAATCATTCCTTCTCATAACAAGACATATAATGCATTCTAACTGGTTCACGTCCCCAAGTTTCTAATTTAGCTTTCATTGAATATTTTATCTGTACCTCTAATGAATTTTACACCCTTAAAACCAGATAAGAACAGGACCAAATATTATTTGAAAGTTTTTCTAATTCGTTGCTAGTGATGTGCATGCATTTAAAACATATGACTATGTGCTGTGAATGCTAATCCCCTGTATTACTTTCTCTGACTCGCCTGTTTATTTTCTTACCTGATCTCAAAACCATTGTTTTTCAATTGCTGTTGGAATGTTATTTGTTGTGTTATAAAAAAGAGGGAAAGAAAGCCAACTTGGTTACCCCATGTACGGTTTACTACATTGCTGCAGGATTGTACAACTCCCTGGATCCCCTCTTTTGTGAATATGTATTTGAAAATAATTCTCTCTCTCTCTCTCTCTCTCTCTCTCTCTCTCTCTCTCTCTCTCTCTCCTTATGTTGATAGAGTGTGAAACACTTTTAAGTTGTTCACTACATCGGGTTAGTTTGTGAACTGATCCTCCTATTTCAGAGTTCAATGGGTATTTGTGCAAATGCTGTTCACATTGCTGTGAATGAATTGAGGTTAAATTATTGCAGAAAATCTTAATGAACACAAGTGCAGATGATGAGTGACATTCCACAGCTGGTGGTGTGATTCAGAAGTGAGCTCCTCTGAAAACTTCTTGATTTTAGGTTGAACTAATTAGAGCCTTCCCAGCCAAATCAGCCACACCAAGCAAAAAGCCAGGAAATATTAGCCGGTGAAAGTTTGTTGTCCATGTTTTCCCCGTTCTGAGTGAATGGAGATGTAACACAGTTGGTTCAGGTCCGTTGGCTCAGGGAACCCAACTGCATTCACATCTCTCATTCCCTCAGTTGTCCATCTCGACATAAACTCAAGCTGTTCTCAGCGGTGCCCTCTACTGTACTGTTTTTACATAGCCCTATTGTTGCTAAACCTGCAGGACATCTGTGATGCCAGTGCAGGGTACTCTTGTTCATATTTTGAGAACAGAGTTTTACATCAGTGAAAACTTTATAGCACACATCCCCTGCACTAACTGTTCATATTTTTAAAAGTTCTTAAACAGTGTTATTCCCCTATAAGTGCATCATGTAAAGTTAAAACAGGAATATCAAAAACTTAATTGTGCCCTATTTATGAATGTATTATATTGTCAAGTTGGAAGTATTTTTTTTTTCTCCATAATTTATTTGACACTGCATTACTTGTAACTAATTTTGCCTTTTGTCATCATCAAGAAAAGGAAAAAAAAGAAACTCTTTCTACTTCCTGGTCTGTGTTCACCAGGTGGATTCTCAATGAACTTGATGTAGGGAAAAAAATTATGACCTGTATATTTTTCATTGTGCCAATTTGTAACATATTTTCTAAGTGTATATTTTTCTTAGAAAGTGATGTGAGGTCGTTCTTACTGTGGCTTTGTTCTTTTCCCTTTTCAGCAAGTGAAAAGGTTGCTAATTGCCATGTTTTCTTTCTTTCTTTCTTTCTTTCTTTTTCTTTCTCTCTCTCTTATTTGTTTTTTGTTTGTTTGTTTTAAAACCAAAAATTGAAAATACTATAAAAAATAAATAAAAAACTATTGTAAAGGAGAGAGAAGGAGAGCAAGCTGTGACTCTTTGTTGAGAGTTTTTGTAATTGGACCAATCTTGTTGTAAGAGTGTTGTGCTCTAGTAAAAAATATATATTAATTTAAAGATAAAAAAGAAACCATGAAAACAGACAGTGGAACAATAACACTAATTTGTGATCTCATTGCTGTTTTATAGATTTTCATGTAAATTATTCTAGTATTTTGTTTTTGTTGTATCTGTCACAAAAGTTGAAATATTTGTGATCAAGCCTGTATGGTGACAAATGTACTATTGGTAACTTGCTGAGTTTTGTAATCATGTTTATGGAATAAATATTAATTAAAAGAGCTTTTGATCACTTGTTTCAGTACTGTTTCATTTTTAGCGTAAAAATTTAAACAAATCTGATTTAACTAAATTTGATGTAGCCATTCTGTTTTCCAGTTGCTCTGTCGAGTTCATAGGTCGAGTTAGTTCGTGCTCATCTGGTACCAAATCCTAAATATCTGCATATCTCATGGTAAATCAGCTTTGATGGCGGTTTTTACAAACTACTACAACAACAGGTCAAGGAACACATTGCTGCTGACACCTCTTCTACCACAATAGTGTACTTTTAACTATGAAACCAGATATTTTCCGTAGAAATGAATCTTAAAAACTAACAGAATTTACAATACATAAATTATTCTTGCAAAAGTTTGTTTATATTTTATCTGTATTTAGGTATATATGACAGGACAGGTTTAATAAAAGCCTGATGACATAAGACTTACGACATTTCTATCTAGGCCAATTAGCTGGTTTCTAACTGTATATCTAATTTGTTAAGCTTTATATAAGTTACATTACGCTGAAACTGAAAACTGGAACATCATTAACGTGTGTTGCGCGTATCTGTCTGTTTAGCTGCCAGTCATCTATTCTAGCCCCTAGAAATGTATCCAATCATATCCCAGAAATTGACGAGCGCTACAGTTTATGGGAGTGTTTTTGCTTGAAGGGGGCGGAGCCACAAGGGCACATAGTACATTTGCTGCGCGGACGGACTCGAAATCAGATAACCGGTACCAAGGCCCTCTGCACTCACTTTATTGAGGTTAACATTGAATCAGAAGCGAATTTCACTTACAGTGTTTTGTAAAAAACACTGTACAGCTCCCCGACACTATAGGCACCACGGATCAGCCAAGAATGCCAAATATAAAGATTTTTAGCGGCAGTTCGCATCCGGATCTGTCGCAGAAGATCGCGGACCGACTGGGACTCGAGTTGGGGAAAGTGGTCACCAAAAAATTCAGCAATCAGGAAACCTGGTGAGTTATTTTCCGTTATTTTGATACTGAAACTATGTTTCCCTGTAATGTTTTGGCTAGGGTAAACGGAATGGTAAACACATGGTAACCATGTTTTTTTTTTTAGTTTGTAGTTTTCTGAATTGGAAGCTATTGTCTGGAGCAATGCGCCTCAAACATGTAACAGACTCTGTTTCCCAGTATGCACCTGCATTAAGCATGTGACTCTGTGGCCGCTAATGCTAATTTTAAACGTTCTGTCTGGCCTCCTCTGCCACGTGAGGAGTCATACCGTTATTAATTGTGCCATTTTGAAATAGAGCTGTATTGTTATTATTTACAATTATTTTATTAGTAGTAGTTGTAATACTACTGTACACATTAGACGTAATTTAAAAAGAAATTAAAAAAACAACTCACATGTAGACATGAAAAATCATGTTGTCTCTGCTGCCTGTGTTTATATAATTGACATTTATCCCAAGATGAGTGGAAGGCTTGTGACCCTAAGATAAAATGTGTTTTTTACTCTTTTTCTGGTCCTGACTTTTGACAAATGTAGCCAGGTTCTTGATGCAACAGTTTCAGTTTGCTTTTTTAATGGTTAACAGTCTGATCCCCAGTGGAGACCAAATATCGCTCGTATCAGATACTTCCCTTTAATCAGGCTGACAAATATAGATTTATTGTGTACTGTCTTTAGTGACTGAGACTCACCCTTATCTGTGTGTTTTTCACTGTTTTTGTGTATAGTGTAGAGATAGGAGAGAGTGTGCGTGGAGAAGATGTCTACATTGTCCAGAGTGGCTGTGGCGAAATAAACGACAATCTTATGGAGCTGTTGATCATGATCAATGCCTGTAAGATTGCGTCAGCATCCAGAGTTACCGCGGTCATTCCTTGCTTCCCCTACGCTCGGCAGGACAAGAAGGACAAGGTGGGGGTGAGAGAAACAGCTTGCTTATTAACATGTACACACAGTTAATCATACATTAATCACATCACTGTTGGTGGATCCATGTGGGCTACTTTCTGTAAGTCTTTCTTCTGTGATGTCAGTGTGTGTTTCTTGTATTCTACTTTTCTGGCCTCTTGGCAACTTATAAGGCATGGCCAATTATGCTTGCTCTTTTTCTGTTAATGTATCTATAGTTAATGGTCGTGATGATACCTGTTTAATAAACAGGTATCATCACGACCATTAACTATTGGGGGCATAAACAGTGTTTATGAGTGTGTTTAGTTACGAGTGAGAATTTTGTCTGGTAGAGTCGGGCTCCAATCTCAGCCAAGCTGGTCGCCAACATGCTGTCTGTAGCCGGAGCAGACCACATCATCACTATGGACCTACATGCATCTCAAATTCAGGTACACACAGTAAAACGCCTTCCCTCCAAACACAGACTCAAAACAAACCCTTATCTCTCATGAACAGAGATCAGTGACATAACCCTACAGTCAGGCACATGTAAAACTGGGTGGGCATTACACTTCTTTTGCATTTTATAGTTGTGAGACTTGGACCATTATTATTTTTTTTTTTTATTAAATTTTTTTAACGTTTTTGCTCAAAGTATGATATTAAGTCAATGTGTTGTTTTTTTTTGTTAGGGGTTCTTTGACATCCCAGTTGATAACTTGTATGCTGAGCCAGCAGTCCTCAAATGGATAAAGGAAAACATCAATGAGTGGAAGAATTGCACCATTGTTTCTCCTGATGCCGGTGGAGCTAAGAGGTGTGTTTTTCTATTTCCTCTCCTGCCTGTCTCTCAAAAACATAGGGTCTCGTTCAGTGACCCACGTGTATGCAGAAATGTATGTGATATCTGCGTACAAAGGTTTTCACAAATAAATAAATAAATCATGATTCATACATTTTTGTACTAAAAGTTTAGAATAATTTGTAAATGTAACATCAACTGAAACCACTCAGAGGCAAAAATCACAGTCTTGGTTGTCTCATAAAGTTTATATATATATATATTTATTGTTTTACTCGTTTATATATTAAGGTGCCTAAAATTAACACTTGCCAACCTTACCAAATATGCAAATATAATTTTTGTTGGCGAGTATATGAAACCGTGTCAATCGTCAGTTGGCCTGTAACATTTTTATGAATTCTAACAATGCAGTATTGTGAAAACATTAAAGGGGTAGTTCACTTTAAAATTAAAATTACCTCATGATTTACTCATTTTACTCACTAGGTGTATGACTTTCTTCTTTCAGACGAATACAATCGGAGTTATATTAATAAACACCCTGACGCTTTTAATAAAGGCCTTCTGAAGCAAAACGATGAGTTTGTGTAAGAAAAATATGAATATTTAAAACTTTATAAAGTAAAATAACAAGCTTCCGGCCAAACGAACATACTGATTGTACTTAAAGGAGCTGTATGTAATAAATTTATTTCAAATAATCATAAAATGGAACTGATATGTAGGGCCCTATAAAATCCGTTTTATTTTTTCCCAAATTCCGTTTTATTTTTTCCTAAATTCCGTTTTTTCCGTTTTAATCTTTGCAAATTCCGTTTTTTCCGTTTTAATTTTGGGGAATTCAATTTTTAGTCGTTATTTTAGTCAAAAAGAGTGTGCTTTTAATGTTAATGATTAAAATGTACACAAATAAAATAGGAATGACCTTAAATTTGAGGTATTGACATTTACTCTTACTTTTCAGCACAAATGCTGCATGATGCAATAACACTGCACTCTAAGTAGTTTCAAATAACAACAATATGGTTATGAGCTTTAAACTGTCCAGTAAAACAAATTATATTAGTTTAAATAAGTCACACTCTCTGTTTCTCTGTCGAGCGCGCTCTCGGACACACTCGGTCTCTCTCGCGCACTATCGAGCGCGCTCTCGGAAACACTCGGTCTCTCTCGTGCACTATCGAGCGCGCTCTCGGAAACACTCGGTCTCTCTCGCGCACTATCGAGCGCGCTCTCGGAAACACTCGGTCTCTCTCGCGCACTATGGAGCCTGCTCTCGGAAACACTCATGGTCTCTCTCACGCACTATCGAGCGCTGTGTCGCTTCGCTTTTGTCCAGTCCGGCGCCTCATAGACAGACGCGATGTGCACGGAGGGTATGGGGTGTGTGTGTTTATGTGTGTGTGAGAGAGAGAGAGAGAGAGACGTGAGAGACAGAAACGGAGGGAGAGCAGGGAAAGGAAATGTAACTGAATGCGTTAAAATAAATGAACGAAACGCAATAGCCTATGTGGCGGCCGGTGTTGTTTCTAGATAGAATTATATGTGTGTGAAACACTTGCGAGTCACGTGCGAACTGCTCGGCTCGGTACAGATACTGATGGCTTAACGTCGAGTTTCTTAACTTTTTCGCCGACGAAAGCAGCTGTGGAGAGCCAGATTTGCTTCCCCCGGTATGCATTTTCCCCAGACATACGTTCTTCTTCCACACAAAAACAGAATTTCATTCCAAATATGTACAATTCCGTGAAATTCCGCGTTAACACTAGATTCCGCGTTAATTGGCCAATTCCGCGATTCCGTCCGCGATTCCGTGATCGCGGAAATTATAGGGCCCTAGATATGCCACTAGACATTAAGAAATCATGTTCATTTCAAATACTTATATCACTGACAACAGTAGTCCGGCCAGGATATTGTCATTTTAAAAAGTGAAGTTGCAGCCCTCAACTGATGTTGTCATGTTGTGTTTTGGTCTGATGCTCCACCCTCCACCGATCTACCAATCACGAAGTCAGTAGTGTTGCGGCATCCGGGTTGCCAGCTCTGCTCTAGTTACCACAGCTGCAGATACAAACGTGTCGGATAAAAATTTTTTGGATCCTGATGGGAAGGAGGAGGGGATACACCGCTCTACAGTAATTTGAAAGTGACTGCAGTACCAGTTTTGGCCACAATCTTACATACGGCTCCTTTAAGTGGAAAGCGCAACTTTTGCGATTAATGTGATGTACTGCTGATATTTACGCTACGCCATGATGCACTACGCTACTTTTGACGTCATGAGTTGTGCAAGTAGACTAGAATTTTACTTATATTTTACTATGTGTATATATGGTCACTTATTATATTAGGTCTTACTTTTTCCTCATAAAAAAATAAGACCTAATATTTCCATGTTTGCTGAGTGACCAGAAGCACCATATATGGAAATAGGTTGGGCGTGTTTTACACAAATTACTAACCTTGGGCGAGAGGTGGCGAATTCAGGATAATCCAAATTCATTAACATTCCAATAAGGTTAAGAACAAACGAGTGTCTGTATGCACGTGGTCTAAATTTGGATTATCCATCCACCATGTATACATTTGAATAATTTACACAATTATCATTGAATGAGACCCATTCTCTTCCTCCCTCATTTATTTTCTTGTTTCACTGTCATTCTTGCCTTTTAGTTTTCTCTGTTTATCCTTCTCATTTCCAGTTTGTTTAAAAGGTTTTTAAAAAATAATGTATTTTGTGATCTTTTTAAGTATTGGATTGCAAATAATATAATTTAAAGCAACATAACCCTTTCATGTTGTTAAACCTGGAGAATTGTAGTTTATGATGTTGATAAGGCTCTTGAAGACGATGGACATGAGTGTGTTTTACTCTTTTTAGGTGTGGAGGGTAAGGAAATGTCAGGTTTTTAGTGTGTTTACGTGTGAGTGTGTGATTCTCTGCTAACAGTCAATGGCTTGGCCTAACTTTAGCTGTACATTATAGTGGTGGCCATTTTTTCAAATCCGTTTGAAGCCTTTTAAAGCTTGGCTAATTTAATAATGCTGATTACATCATGTGATTTGTTTCTGGAGAAATGGACTGACTGCAGCGCCCCCTTTTGTAACAATTTAAGGCACTCGAGTGAGTGAGTGATCTTTCACACACTGTGACTGGAGTTTGTACTTGTTTTTACTGACATTTGCGCATGTGGCCTATCTGTGATGTCTGTATATGACACTTGCAGAGAAGCCTAAATGCATCCATTGTCATTTCTTACTGTTGTACAGAATGCTACCTAAGAATTGTGTGTTCATTTTATCAGAGTAACATCCATCGCTGACCGACTGAACGTGGACTTTGCCCTAATCCACAAGGAGCGGAAGAAGGCCAATGAGGTGGATCGTATGGTACTGGTTGGGGACGTGAAGGACCGAGTGGCGATTTTAGTAGATGACATGGCAGACACATGTGGGACAGTATGTCACGCGGCTGACAAGTGAGGACTCACATGATGCACAATCACTTTCATGCTCCAACACATGCACATTCATGATTATCCTAGTAATCTGTCATGCCTCCATATAGGCTTGTCTGTGTTTAACTGCATATGTGCATCTGTCCTCTATCAGACTGGTGTCTGCAGGAGCCACTAAAGTCTACGCCATCTTGACTCATGGCATCTTCTCTGGGCCTGCCATTTCTCGGATCAACAATGCCAACTTTGAGGCCGTCGTGGTCACCAACACAATTCCACAGGAGGACAAAATCAAACACTGCAACAAGATACAGGCACAGACATTTATCATATAAAAAAAAATGTTATGGTTTAATTTCTAAATAAAAATCTATTTAAATATCGATTCTTCAAAATCTATTTTTAAAAATAATTAAAACTAATATTTTCGGTCACACAGTATTGGAATATACATAATCACATGATTATGCAATAATTGTATATGTGTTTCAAAGTCAGAATCGAATCTCCAAGTGAATCTGAATCAAATCCGTGATCTGCAACTCTATTATGGTCTCACAATTTTACCATAAATTTGTAATGCATGTTCTATAGTTTAAAAGTTAGCTGAGGCAAGGTTTTATTTTATTAAATACAGGAATATTGTGAAATATGATTACAATTTAAAAAAAAAAAGTGTTTTCTATTTGAATAATATTTTAAAATGTAATTTATTCCTGTGAAGACAAATCTTAATTTTCAGCGTTACAGTCTTCAGTGACATAATGATCCTTCAGAAATCATTCTAATATGCTGATTTGGTATTTCTTACTGATTAATATCAGTATTTTTTCTATAAATGATTGCTTCTACTATGAATGAATAAATGTTGCAGCTGAATATTTTTAGTGAAAACTATTTATTTTAATGAATGAATATTAAAGAACAGCAATTTAATGCATCCTTGCTGAATAAAAGTATTAAATTCTTACCAACAACAAACAAACATTTGAACAGTAGTGTAATCTGGTATTAACTTCTGGAATATTATATCTGATTTGGTTGTTTTACAGATAGTATTTTTTTTAGTAGTTGTTCTTTACTCTGAGCATTCTGACTGATTTATTTTTCTCTCCCTCTCCAGGTGATCGACATTTCTATGATTCTGGCTGAAGCCATCAGGCGAACTCATAATGGGGAGTCTGTTTCATACTTGTTCAGCCACGTCCCATTGTAACACGCACATAAATGCACACATGTCATCTTTTTACACACGTCATCACCGTGTACAGACTCGCATGATGGAGAACCATTGCTGGGTCTGTCACACGTAAGAGTCTCACACACGCATCATTTAACTGAAGACAAATCCTGGACAGTAAATGAAAGAATGAAAGCTTTATATATATACCTTTCTGCTGCATGTGCTGACTCGCCTTTTTTCCCCAAGAACATTGTGAAATGTAATAATTTGATACTTCTATTATGATTTCCAACTACAATCCACTCATTGAATTTCACCCATCACACTGTTATATAAATGTTACTTGCATGTTGCTGTCTGTTATTTCATTAGAAACCATTTAAAAGCAACTATTAGATGACAAACCCTGCTTATAATGGAAAATCTCCTGTAATACTGGATTGTTTTGGGGGGTATTTTAACTTCAAGTTTACAGTGTAACTTAAAGGTACAGTGGATGTTTATGAGTTTTGTATCTTATTTTTGTTATAGAATATAATTACTAACATGTGGCAAGACTGGAAGATTGGAAAAGAATAGAGATGGGTTAGGCCCCTATAGATTGCCGTTGTTATGGCAGCTGGACTTTTTCTCTTCTCAGGTTTTTTTTGTTTTTTTTTACTTCGATTTTCATCTTTTCAGGGTCTTTTGAAAGGGCAAAAGCCAAGATCTGAGTGGACAAATTAGGTCATTAAAAAAAAAATTTGTTTGTTCATGGATCTGTGAGGTGCCCTTTGGATTGGGCTGATAACACACTCAAGTCCTATTAAGTGGCTACTGTGGATTTGGCCTAAACAATCAATCTATTGAACCATATTTTTGTTGTTTCTTGCTTATGTCTGTGTGGGTCAGTGTGTTTGTTCTTTGAAATATGTTTCTTTTTTCCCATGCTACTTAGAGGGTTATTCACCCCAAAATTTTATTTCTGTCGTTAATTACTCACCCTCATATCATTCCAAACCTGCAAGACCTTTTTTCATATTCGGAACACAAATTAAGTTATTTTTGATACAATCCGAGAGCTTCAAGGCCCAGAAAGGTAGTAAAGACATTGTTGAAATAGTCCATGAGATTACAATGTTTCAACCTTAATTTTATGAAGCGACGAGAATACTTTTTGTGTGCAAAAAAACTAAAATAACAACTTTATTCAACAATTTCTTCTCTTCCGTGTCGGTCTCTGATGCTGTTCACACTGTAAACACAGTGCAGCTCTTCTAGGTTCTACGTCAGATCGCCGGCTCAGTATTAGCCGACTCCTGCATCAGCATCACATGCGTGCGTGGTGCTCACGTAAACAGAAGAAATTAGTGAACTAAATGATTTTTGTTTTGCTTTGTTCTTTTTGTACACAAAAAGTATTCTCGTCACTTTATAATATTAAGGTTGAACCACTGTAGTCACAACAATGTCTTCACTATCTTTCTAGGCCTGAAAGTGTCAATTACATTGCAGTCTATGGGGGTTCAGAAAGCTCTCGGATTTCATCAAAAATATTGTTCTGAATATTTCTGTTCTGAAGATGAACGAAGGTTTTACGGGTTTGTAACGACATGAGGAGTAATTAACAACAGACATTTTCATTTTTGGGTGAACTAACCCTTTAAGCGGGATCAGAGATAATACACCTAACTATCATACAGCTTACACTGGAGAAGTATGTGAGATGGCAGAGCTTGATTTGATAGGTCTATGCCGTTTGCCTTAATGAAGGAAAAAAATACTGACGACTGTATCTTGTCTGAATACAGAACAAGTAAAGCATTTCATGTATTAACTGCGAACCTGCTTTTTTTCCCAATTATTATATAGGGTTGGGAGGGTTACTTTTAAAATGTATTCTGTTGACATTACAAATTGCTTCATAAAAAAAGTATTCAGTAACATAATCCAAGCACCACATTAAGAAAGTAATGTAATCTGATTACTTTTGGATTCCTTTAAGGTCACACATATAAATAAAGACAGGTAAAAAGCAATCAAAAGTAATTTTATTTAATCGTGTCTTGACATGATCACCAACTAGATTACATATAAAATGCTATACAGACATCTAGTGGCTACAGGTATTACAGATGGTTTTATTTTTATTTCTTTAACATGTACATAAATACTTATAGTTGATACACAATATTAAAAAAGTCTGTACCATCTACATATTAATCTACTTTAAAATACATGTTGATCAAGGCTTGTTATCTTTCTTAATTTCACTGACTGACCCTGCACATTAGTGGTGGGAGTTTTGGTTCATTTTCCTCTAGAAACTTAGATACAACTGTGATCAGAAATAAACTAAGGAATTTTAAATAACTAACAAACACCAAATTTTAGTTAACACGATGTCCGTGCAAGTCGTAGGCTACCTTTGAATGTTTAAGTTGGACGTTGAGTCCTTTGATAAAGAAAGCGAATTCATAACTGGAGGCAAATTTGTGCAACGCAACTGTTGTTTTTCCTCTTTGAAAACAAAATAATTGTGAAATGTCCAGATATGAAAACGAGTTTCCCCGCGGGAAGCATTGTAAACTGTCTAAACCTGCGTCTGAAGAGAATTGTTGAAGAGAGACAGCGGTTATTTGAACATAATTATTTAATTGGACATTTAAGCGTCATTTCCGTTGGCTACATGAAGCTCTAAAATCAGTGCACACTAATGTAGACGTCTATAAACAGAAGTAGACTTATTTATACAAGCGCACTAGGTGGCGCATACAGGCTACACGACATTATCAATATCAGTAGACTCAGAGAGCATATATTGCCTATGTTCCCTATCTGTCTACTGATTTGGAAATATTTCCCGTAATTCCCGATATGCATCATGACCTATATTCATTTATTATCAATAAAATATGAAAAGTGGGCAATTCATGTTGAAAATACATCAAATTGATGTCAAAATCAATTTGACATCAAAACCAATGACATTGATTTGATGTAAACTGAATGTCAAACATATTGACCTGCATACATAAACCAATTTCAGTGTGGGTATTATTAACTTTACCTTTTCACCTAATTACCACTGGAAGACACTGCCTTTCAAACTGACCTTAAAATGATATGCAGTAGCCTAGCCTATCTTGATCAAGTCTTCTTGACTAACTTTTGACGTCAAATGAATATCAAGGTGCCCGCGGCGCGCGCTGACAGGTTCATTCTGGCTGACAGCCCACAGCAACCATTGCCTATATAAATTCACCTATCCGTCACTTTCAGCAGAAACAACAATGAAAATAATAGTCATCAGTATTGTATTAAGGAAAACCAATTTGCCAAATTATCTTGTTTGTAAACGTCACATTAAACAGAGCCTAATCCAAATACCGAGTCACGAGCTCGGCGTCAAACTCGCGCTCTCCGTGGTGTTCTGTCGTTATCTCGCAGCACGATTGCGGGATAGGCTACTGTCTTATCTAACGAGCATGTTCCCACGGCTCGGCCTCAGCAGTGCAAGCTATCCTGTTATCATCCACTTGTCTTATTTATGGAAGCCTGTTTAGAATGTGCACGAGAACGCGGGTGCTGGACACACTCATTACAGATCAAATAGTATATTTCCAAAGTTATTATTGAGGGGAATTTTGTTTTCTATCACCAACAAACAAAAACAAGCGGATTCGCACAGAGAAAGAGAGAGAGAGAGAGGACAGAGCGCTCGCCTTACCTCCTTTCGACCTCCTAAACTTTTAACCCCGCAGCGCGCGCAACCGTCGCGCGCAGTGATGTTGACTGACAAGCGAAGATTTTTTTACCGCACAATTTGCAACCAGAGCATATATTCTGCACCATAAATGTGAGTATAGTGAATTTCGCTTCTTACGCTTTTTATTCTTGATTCCTCAATTTTGTAGTTGTATATTTGGGAAGCACAGGAACAAGCAGATAGCCTATATCACGGAGGAAAATAGTGTTCGCGAAATGTGGTGTTTATTTTGTCGCCGTGTGTGAGTTTGGACATGGCGTCATGAGTGTGTGAATGAAAAAGGTGTGACGACATAGAAGCCATCCAGCTAATGGGAGAAAGAGAAATCAGATGGAGGGAGAAAAGAGAGTCGACAGAAGAAGGGACAGAGCTTGGTAAAGAGGTGTCTGAGAAGAGAAACTCAAAAATTAAAACGTTCTAAACGTTTTTGCCAATATTCTCATTTGTTTTCAAAGATATAAAAATGCCTATTGGAGAAACTGCCTAACAAATCAGTGGGGACGAATTTTAAATCTGTTTCGGAATTAATTCACCAACGAAAAGCTCCTTAACGATGAGGTAAGAGACGTCAAAAATCCAAATAGGCCTATGCGCGAGAAAAATACAGGTTAAAGAGAAAATAAATGTAGCTAAGTATTTGGATAGGAATAAATGAAGATACTTTTTTTTTCTATAAAGCAGCCTGCAAATCGAGTTTTTCCACTCTACAAGCTTATTTATAGCTAACGTTAAACGTTTGACATTTTCAGCCAAAAAACGTCGCTCTTATAATCTGTCCTAAAATTCTAGCTTGCAGATTTATCATCGAACACAAGCTGAAAACCCGAAACTTTTTTTATTTTTTTATCAAGGCTAAATCATTTGTATCTAAGTTAACGTTAGCCCAATCGCATTCCACAAGAATTTAAAGAAATCAGCCTGTTTGAACGTATTTTTTTTTTTAAGAACATTGTGAGTTTGTGTGGATTTACTTATTATTATTTATTATGGATTTATTTTGTTTATTTGTAATTAAGATCTGGAGATCACCTGCTGAATTAAAACAAATATATTTTTTATTTCTCACCATTTTCCATTGCGCATCTTTTAGTTCACCGTAACCTCAAACGGGGATATGGCGGATTTAGAGTTCGGATCTCTACAATCGTGTTCCGGCGGCGATTCCCCAGCGATGGAATTCGAGAACGATAAAGATTCCGGACATCACGATCGGAGCAAAACCGGTTCGCCGCCACTGCAAACTCAGCCTTCCCAACAGGTCAGCCATGACTGCACGTGCAGCCTCCCCGAGTATGCAAGACAGTATATTCTGCTGTCACATTTTTTGTTTGTACAATTTGTGATTATTATTATTATTGGTGGTATTGTTGTTTATTTTAAGTGGAAATTGTTTATTGCACGTATGATATTCACTTCCCGCTAAAAGGGAATAAATAATGTTTACAAAACAAATAGACATTTTTCTAGCATCACATTCATTACATGAGTGTATTTGGCCTATTTATATTACGTGTATTTAGTACGTAGAGTATTAGATCGTTTGTTGTTGGGTCTTCCAAATTTACACGGATATCTTTTTATTTCACTGTTCTTTACTATTTTCACAATTATCGTATGGACTAATAAAAAATAATAAAAAACGCTGTATGGTTAAAATATTAAAATTAATTACCAGACAGGAAACGCTTTTTTTAATTTAAATAATATATTATTATTATTATGTTTGTTATATTTGTCAACATATTCAGACAGAATTTTTTTCCTCGCTGATGCAGGGTATGGAGGGAATCAAAGTTTATTTGCACGAGAGAGATCTGTGGGCGAAATTTCATGATGTCTCTACAGAGATGATCATTACCAAAGCTGGCCGGTGAGTGACACCTCTTTCTTTCTTTCTTTCTTTCTTTCTTTCTTTGTCCCACAAAAGATAAAAAATATGTATTTCTCTTTATTGTATATTCATGGATGAACAATTTTTTTCAACACAATTCTCTGGCAGGAGCAAAGGGCCCTTGGAGGACAACAGTAGACAGAAATAGGGCAAACTTTGTCATCATATTCAAACATGCGGGATGGATACCAGAAAATTTTTATTTGATCTATTTCCAAATAAATCCATTCCCTTTTTATAGTGGGCCACATTGAATAAAATTGAAACTGATAAACAAATAATGTCTTTAAATATATGTGACAGTTTCAGGGACTCTCATTTGCTACATAAATCTGCAGCTTATTAAAATTATTGCATTATTGCAAAAAAGAAAAAGCTCTTTCTTTACATGCAATGACTTCATGGATCAGGAAAATGTTACAGTGCTCAGAGACGATCAGGAAAATGCTCCATTGTAATATTATTATTGTATGTATGTATGAATGTATGCATGCATGCATGCATTTATGTATTATTATTATTATTTGTTGTTGTTAGCTCTCTATAATGCATCATTAATCTTTTACAGACGAATGTTTCCCAGCTACAAAGTGAAGGTAACAGGCCTAAATCCCAAAGCAAAATATATCTTACTGATGGACATTATTTCAGCTGACGAGCATCGGTATAAATTTGCAGATAACAAATGGTAAGAACTACAGTGAAATTCTTACATTTTAATTTATGTAAATTGTAATATTATTAATATTCATAAATGAATAGAAGGGTCTACATTTATATAAATATGATTCATTCTTTTACAACAATATTAAATGGGCATTTTATTAAAAATGTTCAGAGTGGTAAGCATTTTAATTATTGTAGGGTATTGAGCGGTTGAGCATGACTGAATGAAAATGAGAGATTTAGCTAAATCAATGCATGGGGGGAATGCAAAGAGAAAGGAATGCATAGTGTAAATATGAATGAATAGAGAATGAACTGTGTTGTTGTTGTGAAATGATGCATGCCTCATATAATTATGAGCTTTGGTTAGGTTGTATTGTTCAGTGAGTGGAGGATCCACACAGAGAAACTCTGAGACAGAAGCTCATTTTGCACCCTGAACTTTTATCTTAGAGTTGTGGAGCAGACGGAAAGTCCTTATCTTCTTTAATATTGACTAACCCGTTCCTATCTCCTCTGCAGGTCCATCAGTGGTAAAGCTGAGCCGGCGATTCCAGGCCGACTGTATGTGCACCCAGACTCACCGGCTTCAGGAGCTCACTGGATGAGACAGCTCGTCTCTTTCCAGAAACTCAAACTCACCAACAACCACCTGGACCCTTTCGGACATGTAAGTAATGATGTCAATCAGATTGAATTGGTTATTTAATTTGCTGATGAATGTGCTTCAATTCCCCAAAGGGCTACACCTCAGTTTCTTAACCAGTGGGTTAACAAGGAAATCTCTTCCTGTTATTTGCTGCAGATCATTTTAAATTCCATGCATAAATACCAACCTCGCCTGCACATCGTGAAGGCAGACGAGAGGAACAGCTTTGGCTCCAGCAACACAAGTTTTTGCACACACTCCTTTCCTGAGACGACTTTCATCGCTGTGACTTCCTACCAGAACCACACAGTAAGCAGCAGGAGTCCTATGATCGTAAATAAATTGATAGATTTACATAAAGCAGCAGTGTTCATCTTTAATCCTCTTTTGTTATTTTCAGATCACTCAGCTGAAGATTGAGAATAATCCATTTGCTAAAGGTTTCCGTGGAAATGACGATGTCGAATTGCATCGCATGTCTCGTACACCAAGGTGGAGCGCACATATTTTAAACATTTCAATACGCATGCATGTCCACACGCAAACATATTTTACTTTAGTAGATCATGTCAGCACCACAACAGTTTGTGATGTGAGTAATGATGAATCACTAATGTTCTGTATTTTTTCTTTCTTTCAGTTTTCATGTATGTATATGTGCCTGCATGTCATTGTGTGTTGCATCTCGTAGCCACTAATGTTGTTGTTTTAGATACACAGAGAATATGTTGTACTTTAACTAGCAGGGTTTGGGAACAAAAGTCAAAGCTTTCTGTTGAATGTTGACAGTATTGAATGTGACACACTAGAGGGGGATATTTATAGTGTAACAATATTAAGAGCAGAGCAGCACAACACTGTCACACAGAAAGGTCACTGAAGGGCTAATGTGTGTGTGTCTGAATAAATGCGTTTTTGAGAGAGAGAGAGAGAGAGAGAGAGAAAACAGAGAGAAAGAGGAATGAGTCAGATTGGAAAGGGGGTATAGAGAAGATTTTTAGCTACTGTAATTGTCTCTTAGCTTAGAAATTTAATTAGAAACGATCAGTACTGTGCAAATGATATCCCTTACCCCCGCCGCCCCACCATGCCAATGCAAATTATGAGACTGCTCTCTCTCTTTTAACACCCTGATCTATCAACTCTAGTGCCAGTGTTTTGTGACTCCTCCCCTAAAAGTACCATCATTCACTTGGATATATCCTGGAAATATCCTGAATATAGCTTTTGAGTTTTTCCTCTAATCATCATTTTCTCAAATATTGTCTTGGTCTCTGCTGTAGGAATCAGTGTGGCTGATGCCTTTTTTTTGCCATTTTTCCACAGTAAGGAGTATCCACTTGTACCACGTAGTACTGCAAGGCAGCGTGTAGCTCCACCCTCTCCGGACTGTCTCTCTCGGTCAGAATACACTGTGACACAAAAACCCAGTCCGGGCTACACCTCCTCAGACACTTCAGGTACATTGTCCAAAACAAAGAGTTTGAATTTTTGTGTTATAATATTTTGATTAAAGGTAAGTTTTATTTACTCAAATGTAGTTTTGTTATCGTGGCTCCAAGGTTTGTGGCATTTAAATGAATCAATCATTTTAGCTGCTTAAAAAGATGAGTGCCTTAAACCTCTCTAAATGACTTAAAACTTTACTAATTTAATAAGTCTAATTTGATTTTATAAATTTTTATATTTATTATTTGTACTTATTATTTGTACTTATTCTGTTATTTTGTACGTTCTTGTGTTGCTTCGGAATTATGTTCAGGTACATAATTTTCTCTTTTCAGAAAAGTCAAGTCCCCTTTATTAAAGCAGCTCTAAAAAAGTTTGGTTCAATAACTGTAAAGTTCATCAATTATCGAATGAATTCAATGAATCTATGAAGCAGCTCTGGAGAAAATCCAGCTCAGTTCAGTTCACGTCCGATAGAGTCAGTACAGTCAAGTCAATAATATTGCAGAATATTAAGTGTCCCCAACTAAGCAAGCTAAAACTGTTATGGTTTCTGAGGTGTAAATTACTGTAATTTCCTTTATACTTTGTAATTTGATGTATGTGACCTACGAGGGCTTAGCCTTAGAAATGAGAAAGCAATTATTTTCTCCACGCAAAAAGAAAAAAGAAAAAAAAGAAGCAGCCTGTGCTGTGATATCTGATTCAAACAGGTTCTTTTTAATGAGTCAGTCAAAAATGTTCACGAAGCAGCCTCGATCTTGCGGTTTGAATAAGGGAATGTAATGTGCTAATTTCTGATCTAATTTTGAGCCATATTAAATTATTATGGGATATCCTTTAAAGCTTTTAGATGCTTTGCTTTTTTTATTTCTGTATTTATCAAATTAACATATTTTAATGACATATTTTAATAATAAGTATATTTTCAACAAAATGAAATGTGTTTATTTAACAAATTAAACAGAATATAGTAAAAATTTTGTTGAAGTGATTGGTTTGAACAAGTATTATGCAAAACATATTACTTTAGATAAGTATTTTATACATTTTATTTTACTTACAGTGTAATTGAGCTCCTAAATATTTTATTTTAGGAGCCAACATCGTCCTTCTCATTTTTGCTGTTAAGACTATTCTGTATGCAGCAGAGAGCACTCTGTAAACTTTTTTTGCCATCCTGGATGCATGTTATTATTAATTCAAAAGGTCAGTGGCCGTCTTCTAAGCAAGCAGCAACCAGCAACCAGCTATATAAACCCAAAACAATGAGCTACTCTTTTAAAGCAGAAATGCATATTCTTATGTCTTTACTGGAATGATTGAATCAGGTTGTGTTTTTTCTCTGCAGGTGATCACACCCTCACCGAAGCCTCACACACTCATGACCCCACCTACCAGCTCTTCACCTACCAGCTCTCCCCCTGCAGTATGGACACCGCACAGCACCAGCCTTGCATGTACGGAAGCTCTCAGGTGGGCATGGAGGACCTCAGGTGGGCGTCTTATACTGACAGTACAACTTACCAAAGCTTTTCTTCTGCTAAAGAAATGGGTGGAACTTTTGGTCCCACCACTGACCTCTCTCAGGAACTTTATCCACAATACACCTGTGAGGTGGGTGTCCAGTCACACTGCATGATGACTGATTTATCGCTTTATGCTTGCAGTCGATCATTTAGCCAAAACCAACAACCAAACACCTGGTGTGGGGGCAGTTGAGCAAGTGTGTGTGTGTGTGTGTGTGTGTGTGTGTGTGTTTGTGTAACAGGGGAAAAAAAGTCTGTGAATAATTGTGATAAGTTGCTCATAACTTCATCCTGAAATCCCAAATTTGCATCTGTTTTGCTCCACAGATTCTATGTTGTTGTGAATCAGGTCTGGCAGATTAAAATTGGTACATTTTTGAGTTCTGCTATATCATCAAAATAAATAATAACAATAAAATTTGACATCAAAATGAATGTTATATCCAGTGTAGTAGCAAGCAATCATTTAATTTATTGTTATAAATATTTGTATTTATTTTATATATACTATTTTATAATATTTCATTCTTTCTCATGAATTCTGTCATTAGCTTAAGTAAAAATGAAATAAATAAATTAAAAATAAAGTTTCCAATTATAACCAAACAGGGTATTTTAGCATGCATATACACACACACACAGTTTTTCATGTTCACATTCACTGTGGAGCAAGTGGAAACTAATGGGATTTCAGGATAAAAATGAGAAATTTTCATTTAATACTGAAAGAAAAAAACCCATTTCATTTCCTCTTATCCCGAACACAGTGATGGACGTTTGCATGTCCCTTGCATCTTCAGTGATGTGTGTGAGATTTTGTGTACCTTTGTATCTCATCAAATATCTCTTCTGGTAAAGATGTGTGAATCTCTGTTACCATTACCACAAGAATGAAAATTAATCAAGAAACATCTACACCAGGAATTAAAAAAAGACAAAAAGTTAAGGAGGTGGATTGTTTCACTGTGGCCAGTATTTGTGAAGATTTAGAGAGAATCCTCTCTTTTACTATTTCACTTGGGAAATGCTGATGTACAAGCCCAAATGCAAAAGACTATTAAATATCCACTTGAACACGCTCATGTGCTAGCTTCAGATGGGGGTCCTTTATTTTGTTTATTCTAACTATAATGAAGAGAAAAGGGAATGCTGGGTACTGCACGTGTCACAGTCCGTTAAGGGAGCAGTGATGTTACCAATCCTGTCATGGCCCAAGGCAAGAGAGACAGAGAGGAGGGGCATCAGCTGGATATTTATTTATAGACACACCATGCAATAAGAATTTCATAAGTGAAATATGGTCATTTAAAATAGTTTTTAATGTTGTGAAATTCATGTTCCAATTATTTATAATGATGAACTATTTATTGATTTTGAGGTCACAATTTGTGTTTGCTGATATTTATTTGTAAAGCGTTTTTTAAATTCATTGAGAGTGGTTTACCTAGAATAATGTAGAGTTTATGTGTTTTGTGAAGGTGTTTTCTGAAACTTGTTTGAATATGAGGCTGAATATGAAATAAAATGGTAATCCACAACCATGTATTTTGTGTTTATTCTGGAGCCTATGTCTTGAAATGTTGATGTTTTGTATGTGTATGTTTGCATGCATGTGTGTTTGTGTTTGTGCGGGGGGGAGGACATTTTTGGCCCCCCATGAGGAAAACATCTTATAAATCATATTAAATTAAGTGTTTTCATAATGAAAAAAGTCTTCTGTGATGGGTAGATTTGGGGGTTCAAATATACAGTTTGTACATTGTTTGTACGTCTATGGAAAGTTCCTATAAAACATGAAAACCCAATGTGTGTGTGTTTGTGTGCCTTAGAGGTGTAGTTTCACACCTCATGTAAGAGTTTGAGCTGTTGCTGGGAAACAGAGAGAGAGAGAGGGAGACTAATCAGAAGTTTGTCTTCACAGGAATGACTGGAAAGTTCTTTAGGGCAAAACAGTTTATCACGTATAGACCAGGCAATTTCTTGTGCATTTCAACAACAATTTCTACATGGAGGAAAATAATTCAGTCCTTTTCTGTCCCCTTTACCAGTTTTTATGTCATTGGATTACATGGTTGACATTTGAAAGGCCTATATTATTATTATAATTATACATGGGTTTTGTGAACAAACTACACTGCACTATTCAGAGAGCAATGTGTCTTTTTGCCGTTTATAACTAAATCTCAGCTCAAATTTGGAACATCCCAACAAATGTTTAGGGATGTAAAGCAATGTTTAAGTAGCCTGCACAGAATATAAGAATATGAACTGAATAATATGCCTGCTCATCTCAGCATAAGTCTTTAGGGAGTCAGATGTAAAATCTGAACTCAAATCAAGTCTTTGAAAAGCCTCTGACCCTGACTGGATTTCCTGGCCCAGCTAAGCACTTATTTACTGCTAATTAAGTGATCCGAGTTCACTGAGATCTCATTTTCCCAATCCTAATGGCATCATCCAGCTCCTCCAGGAAACACGCCGCTGCCCCCAGTACACTCTGGCACACACACACGCTCCAATAAGGGCCCTTTTACATCCCTGACATTAGCTTGTAATGCTATTAACCCGTTCATCGTTAAGATGCCCACTTAAGCAAAATGCGAAAGATACCCATTTAACCGAATTTATTGCGGAGTGGGAAGAGATCGAAAAGCGTACATCTTAATGTTAATGCAGAGTTGTTAGGAGTGCAGCTCACAACTAATGTATTCATAATTGTGTCTTCTTGTTCCTCATTTCCAGCTTTGACCTGAAGAATCTAATGTTGAATGTGTTGTTAGTGTCAGCTTTGTTAGGCCTATTAATGTTTAAGAATGGGGGTATCATAATTAATTCAGTATAGGAAAGAATGTTTTTTTTTTTAAAAGAAATTCATAGTTTTTTTCAGCAAGGATACATTAAATTGATCAAAAGTGACAGTAAATACATTGATAATGCTTTAAAAGATTTCTCTTTCAAATAAATGCATTTTTTTCTCAACTTTCTAAATCATCATCATAGCAATACATTACATTCTAAAATTAAAATAGAAAAGTTATTTTCAATTGTAATTCACATTTACTCTGTAAGTTTAATGTAAGTTGATGGCGGTAGAAAAGTAGGCACTGTGACTTAATTGAATTTAAAACAAAAAATTTTCTTTAACCTCAGGATTATAAAGTGAAAATATAGAAAAAAATTCTGAAGTTTCTAAAAGTATTTTATTGAAATAAAGTCATAAAGAAATAAAGTATTGAAATATTTAAAGATGATGTGTTATAGCATCAAAATATATGAACAAATATTTTTAGACTAAAATGTTCCTCTATGTTTTTTAACACTGTACTTCAATATTTATGCCAATAAACCTGTACTAAACTTGATAGAGAGGCAGAATGTAGTCAGCAGTTGTCAATCATCAGTAAATACCAGCAGTCAAGAGATTCAGAGTGGGTCAGTGCATCCATGTATCTGATGCTTAGTGGACCAGAAAACACTCATATGGAAGCCCCTCCCCCAACAGTTCATCCCAAGAAGACTGTTCCCTATGGAGACCTCATAATCCTCAAAGTCAAAGCCTGCAGCCAAACACAGACAGAAAAGACCTGAGCAGACTCCTCAAAAACATTACAGTGTTAATAAAGATTTTCTGTAAATCAAAAACTAACACAAAAGCAGTATGTACTCACCTGCTCAAATAATATTACTTCTGTAGTGCGTTGCTGATAATGTATATAATCATTTAGATTTTTAAGAAGTTAATAATATATTTAATCCTCCAAAGAATTGTCCATTTGACCACGTTTTTTCCCTCATTTATTGTTTTTTATTTATTTACTGATTATACTGTGTTTGATATATGCAATGATCATTTTGATCGCACAAATGGTCCCCTGGCAAACAAGAGTGAGTAAAAAGAGTTGAACTGAACTAATGACGCACAACACACTGGCGATGTGAGGGTGAACCCCCCCCAAGCGCACCCCACCTCCGAATGTTCTGGGGCAGTGTGCTTCGGCAGCAAGGAGCCACTGTCACTCCCCATTAGCAAGAAAGCCCTAATCCCTCCCATGCAAAACTGCCATAATGATATCACTAACCACGAGTGGCACCGCCGGTCATGCAGTGTCTGTGTATGTGTGTGTATGTGAGCGAGACCTAATGTCCACAGCTTGACCTTTCACAAACACTTGTTTCACTAATCTGAACCTTTTTCAAAAGGCCTTCCTACATCTTTTGTGTCTTCTTGAATATGGTTTGAGCAAAATGAGATGTTTGGCCTCCTACTTGACCTCAAAGAGAATCTTGTTTTTGAATGTATATATAGGCTACGATATATCTATATATATATGTATGTTTATAGGATACAGTATGTATGAATATATTGTAGCCTATATATATATATATTTATACTCACTCACTCACTAGGTAAACCCTGCAGTCTCGGTGTTGTGCCGAATTTCGACCCCCGCCAAATTATTACCCCCCTAATATTGGTAGGTTCGGGATTAGCTGTGGGGGAGGGGTTAGGATTAGGGGTGGGGTTAGGATTAGGCAATCAGGTACTGACTTCAACGAGGAGGGTAATAATTTGGTAGGGGGTTGAAATTCGGCACAACAACCCCTTTTGTCTTTGGAACTGCTTTAATGTTTGTGGCACATATTCAACAAGCTGCTGGAAACATTCCTCAGAGATTTTGGTCCATATTAACATGATAGCATCACGCAGTTGCTGGCGATTTTTCGGCTGTACATCCATGATGCAAATCTCTCGTTCCAACACGTCACAAAGGTGCTCTAATGGATTGAGATCTGGTGACTGTGGAGGCCATTTGAGAATTGTGAACAGTTTGAGATGATTTTCGCTTTGTCACGGTGTGTTATCCTGCTGGAAGTAGCCATCAGAAGATGGGTAAACTGGGGTCATAAAGGGATGGACATGGTCTGCAACAATACTCATGACGACTGGCATTTAAACGATGCGTAATTGGTACTGAGAGAATTGAAGAAAATATCCCAGAAACCATTACACCACCACCACCAGACTGAACCATTGATACAAGGCAGGATGGATCCATGCTTTCATGTTATTTACACCAAATTCTGACCATGCCATCTGAATGATCAAGACTCATCAGACTATAAGGTCAACGTTTTTCTAATATTTTATTGTCCAATTTTGGTTTGCCTGTTCGAATAGCCCCAGATTCCTGTCCGGGGGCCGGTCTTCTGCTGCTGCAGCCAATCAGCTTCAAGGTTGGATGTGTTGTCCATTCAGAGATGAAAGAAGAAAAAAAAATGTAGCCCCAAATCAGCATACTAGAATGATTACTGAAAGATGACTGAAGACTGAGGAGTAATGATGCTGAAAATTTAACTTTGCCATCACAGGAATAAATTACATTTTAAAATATATTACAACGTTTCGATTTGTAATAGTATTTCAAGTGTTTTTACTTTATTTCTGATCAAATAAATGCAGCCTTGGTGAGCATAAGAGTAAATGATGACAGAATTAAAATTTTTGGCTGAACTATCGCTTTAATTCAAGCACTGAATCACCTGTAGCTGTTCGGTCTTTATGAACATTAGTCTCGCCCTCTCTTCTTTCTCCCTCTCCCTCTCTCTCTCTCTCTCTCACCCCAGTGTTCTTGTTCGATATTGTTTACTACCCATAAGCAAGTCTCTTTTTGCAACACTAAACGGTGCATTACAACTATCAAACAAACAAACAAATGCTCCCTGACCCCGGCTCAGCGGGACAGCTGTGGTGTCTCATCACTTATCACAAATGCTAAGTGAGGGTAAACATCATCCTGAACATTGAGTGGCTCTCCTGCTCACTCACCTCTGTTATGCTTTTGAATAATGAATTTCGCCTGTGCCTGTTCAGTGTTCGATCATGTGTGAACACAATAGAGAGACACACAGACCTGATGCCTCCTTAATTTACTGAACAGCATGCTGATACGTGGGGTTGTGTGTTTTTTTCTTTCTGAGATTTGAGGTCAGGAATAGGGTCAAATAATGGGCTAAATATGGGATCCCTGGCTTCAGTCCATAGCAGATTTTGTAAAGATCATGAGGGGGGTGGAGGACTGTTCGGCGTCTTCCAAAAATAATTTTAGTTTAACTAGTTTTTTTGTTCTAAAGCTAAGAAACATAAGCCAAATAAAGTGAAATAAATAAATGCCTGTTGTGAGGAAAAAATAGTTTCTTGTCCTTTCAGCATTTGGACATTTACATGGGTGTTAAAATCATTTCCTCTAATTCCACACTTAGACAACAGAAGCATTCGTGGCCTTAATGCATTAGGAGAGAAGGTGACAGGAGACAGAAGCATGTTTATTAAAGATAAATGAAGGTCTGGACACACGCATGAAAACAAAAGGAATAAAAAAACACATAAAAACACTTAACGTATTTGAATTTATCTTATCAAGTCCATTAAGCATAGTAAAAAAGAGGGAATTTTCATGTTCTTGCATTGTTATTTCAGTGGAATTATTCATTAAATAGCCAAAAAAATATATTAAATTCTAATGATGTAGACAAAAAAAGTGCATTTTGGCACGCTTTGAACCAAAGAAGACATTTAACAGGCTTATGTATAAAAATTCCTCATAAATGTTTATAGCTTATACATTTAGCGCTTCAGTGAGTAGGGGGAGACCGGGGGCAATTGTAATTCCTCCAATCAGAAACAAGCTAGAGTGATGACACTTAATCTGCACATGATCAGTAGGATTTTCTCTCTGCCTGTGGAACATGATTACGATCATTTCACCTCAGAATAGACACAATTTTGAGTTATGAAAGTTACTTTTTGGATGTAGCCTACACTATTTTTTGTTATTGTATTTTTCTAAAGTTTAGATGACTTAAAATTTAAACTTACATACATTTTATGTAGCCTATGTAAAATAAAAATAAAAACAATGCTAATACCCTGCAAACATGCCAGTGCGGGCCCACAGTGGGTATAGTGTGGGTTTTCTGTGGGACAGTGTGGGCAAGCCCACAGAAAACCCACACAGGCCCCCAGTGGGTTGCGGGGCCCATAGCAGTTTTGCCCGTTTCGGCCCCCATGAGGATTTACTGTAGGCAACTCTCTAGGTGTGGCTAGCTAGCATATAAGATTTTATCATGGCTGCAACATTGGGGGCAAATGCAACTTACAGTTGCCCCCGAGTCACATGGCCCAATGGAAGCACCTTGTCTGTGCTGACATACACAAAAGCAACATATTTACACAGTGGGTATATAATATGACTTATTTATCAGTGTTACAATTTCCTCCAAACACTTACAATCGCCCCCACCAAGGCGGAAACTGTAACACTCTGACTTCTTGCGTTTAATTTAATAGTATAGTCTTGTCCTTATTAGTGAAAATATATCAATTGTATTGTTAATTGGTGCACCTATATTTGTTTCTTGTATCAAAATATGATTAGTGTACTTCAAGTATTCTGAGTAATAAAGGAAAATGTAAAAAATGGTAGAATTGCCCCTGGTCTCCCCATATTGAAGATTATGTATGATCCATACACCAAACCGTTGTAGGCGATCATGATGTACAGACAGTGTTACAGTCTAATAATACAATGATTCACTCACTCTCACTCAGCAAAGTGCAAATTATTAAAAAAGACCACACTATTATTATTCACACCAACACACCAACGAAGTATCAACACCAATATTCACTAAACGTATTTTTTTAAATGCCTGTTTAAAAATGATCTGATGTCTAATCACGACGTGAGGTAGTGTTTCGGTAAGGAAAAACATCAGTCTTCAGTAACAAAGTTGGAATAATAATCTGCCGCTGGAGGGCAATAGAGGAAAACGCTTTACTTTTTGTTGCTGTGGAAACGACACACGCGCAAAAAGTTTGTCCAGAAAGCTTTTTGTGGGACTTAAAAGATGAATTTGGAGGATTACTTTCAGTCGGTTTTCAAAGAACGACTCTCATTGTAAGTATATCTAATTTATTACACCACAAATCTTGTTTTTGTATCCGTTACGTTAATCCGTTATGGCCACTGAGATAGATAGTCGTTGAAGTGCAATTAACTGTAGTCAAAGCTTTGTTTGGCGGATAAAAATGGTGAATTGTATGTACTCAGAGATTGTTCAACCCTTTAGAAATAAGGCCGTGCAGAATGATTTGACGGATATGAGTACAAGCGTAATGCAACTTTTGGAGGTGCGCGAGGAGTGCGCGAGCGTGACCACAGCACTGGAAACGCAGAAAGAGGTGGTCGTATGAAACATAAATAAACTACTGTATTTACATTTTCGCTGTTTCAGTTTGAATGAGTGTAATGTTTCCGTGCTCCGTCATGTGTGTGCTTTTGTCAGGAGATGCAGATGAAGCGGGAGAGTTTTAGAGAGAGAGACGAAAACATGAAGAAAGAGGAGGAGAAACTGAAGAAATCCATACTGAAATATAACAAGTTTTTGCAAGTAAAACAATATTCTAAAACAACTACTTGGATATGAATGAAAAATATGTAAACTGACTTTTTGGAAACCTTTTTTGTGTTTTTCTTTCCCTTAAGGAAAATGATGCCAGGCGGTTGCGTGCCATAAAGAAAGCAGAGGCAGAAAGAGCTCAAATAAGACTGAAAGAACTGGAGATTCAGAAGCTAAAGACAGAGAATGACGCCCTGCAGGCACGTAAAGAGCTTCTGGAGGAACGTGTCGGAAAAGCCAAATGCTACCAAGAGTTCCTGGAAAGAGCTGCAAAAATGTCCGGAAAGGTAGGCATTAAATAACTTGCGTTTGGTGTTGTTGTGTCTGGAATGGCAGAGAAACTGTCAAGCTGTCTGGACTCATGCCTCATTTGACTGAAGAGTGAGACTTTCCACACTTTGAGAGTCTGAACTAAAGACTGTACATATAGGCAGAGATGGTATGAATTGCAACGCCTGGGTTCCTGTGGGGCATTTAAAAGTCTTAAAAGTCGAAATATTCAATACTGTGATAAAGGTTTCTACTAGCAGTAGCTCTGCAGAACACAATGGCAAACACAACTGCAAAGGTGCAAGTTTTTCACCATTAGAAATACTGAAGGCTGTGGTTTCTTCACACTAGTCGGCACCTTCACCTGAGATGTTGGGCAACTGATAAAAGAGGCCCTTATGTTAACTCCCACTATTATGTATAAGAAGGAAGAACACTGCTCTAGTGTGGAATTATTACTTTGTTTTTGAAATGCCAGTAGAATGGTGGATGAACAGTAGAATGAAAAATATAATGACCATCTGTCATTTGATCAGTCACATTACATCCAGTTATGCATGCTAGATTTTAACTTTTATTATTTGTATATTTTCTTACATAATATTATGTATTTTGATAATGGGTAAGTTTGTTTTTTATGTGCATATAGTATAAATTTTAATTTCTTCAGGTCTTAAAAAATCTTACATTTGATTGAAAAAAATGTGAAAAAAATATTGAATGCTCAATATGGCAACTGTAAACACTGGAAGAATGATAACTCTATGTTTATTCCTAAGTGCGCCCAGCAGCTTTGTCATCAACTTTAGTTTTTTTTTTTAAAGTTTTTTTTATCACTCAACTGCTGGAAAAAAACGTTCTGAAAGTGATTCCAACAATATAATTTCTCTGTGCCTTTTTTATTATAGTTGTGGTGTGGACTCTGCTATTCTTTTTTATTTAGAACAATATTTATAACTATATCTTTATAATTATAGTTATCATCCTAGGTGTGAACGGGCCTTTATTCTGTGTGGTTGGTTTTCTGTTTTCTGAATGAGACAGATGGGGTAACAAGAAAATATCTGCATAAAGATACTGAGTTATTTTTTAATGTACATGCATTTAAATATCTAAAATATTGTATAGTAATGTTACACTTTTTCTTTCTCTTCCCCCCTCCCCCAATTTTTCTCATGACATTTGAGTTTGAGAATATTGGTCAAGTCATTGACCGTCTTCAAGCACTCCGGTCCATTCACAAGGAACTTCTAGAAAACCAGACTGCATTAGAGAAAGAGAGAGAGAGGACAAAGCGGGAACTGACACAGTACATAAATAAACAGCGAACTGCTCTCCTGCACCGTAACAACCAACTACACCAGCAACAGACGCAACTAGACAGCATGCGCTTAGAAGCATACAATTGGGTAAAAACATACACACACACATTTACAGAGGGTGAGTGCGTTAATATACACAAAAGGACACACAGATGTCACTGTGGCACCTCTGTCTTTTGTACCATTCTGTCTCCCAAGATTACAGATTTTTCATGTATTCTACAGGAATTAAAACTGAAGCACTTCTGTTCAACTGCAACAAAAGAGATTCTCTATTTTGCTCAGCTAAAGACCACGATCCATAACATTTATCAAATGACCACACATTACAACAGAAGAGTCTCTGTGGACTCTGAGGACACCTTCAAGCAGTTGGAAATGGTGAATAATGTTTTGTTTGTCAAGTATTTGTTGTTGATGTTTTTTTTATTAAAATGAGGTACAGTAAAGTTCTTAAAAGTCATCACAGCAATGTGTGATCAAATGCAGCATGCAATCTGATGTTTCACAAGTGCTGTGGTGAATAACTCTCTTTTTTTTCTCCAGATTCAGAAATATTTTCAGCTTATGGGAACTCTAGTAGATGATGATCTAAAGTTTCAACATTATGATAATGCCGAATCAAACTGAAGAAAATTAGTGAGGAGATTAAGACCCAAGCTCTGAGGATGTGCAGTATATCAAATGAAAATGACCAGATGTGCCTAAGCTAAATAAAAATCATCATGTGACCATCCTTTTGACAGGATTATGCACTGGGGTGGGGAGGGGCAACAGGGATACTGTATGGAGATTACAAAGATGATTCATTTTAAGGGTTTTCCCTTTTAATTAATCAGTGAAATATTATCAAAGCATATTGCCTTCCTATTTCTATGGAAGCTTGTTTCCATTTTTTCACTGAACGAAAAAAAAAAAGTTTACATCTTGCAATTCTGACTTTATTGTCAGAATTGTGACATAAACCGGCAATTCTGAGCAATAAAGTCGCAATTTTGAGAAATAAAGTCAAAATTGAAAGATATAAACTTGCAATTGCGAGAAAATGTCAATCGTGAGCAAAATGTCAATTTTTTCTCAGATTTGGACTTTATAATTATAACGACAAATGAAAACAATAGGTGTTTTGCAATCTGCTCAAAATATCAAACATATCTGAGTGGCCTACATACAAAAATCTGGTATTCTGGTAATATCCTAAGTATTAAAAAAAGATGAATGTGAACACTTCTGAATGCTTCATAAGTCTCAGTCACAGTGGGCTTTATTGATTTGATTGATCTAATAACATAAGAGTAATAATGGTGATTATCTTGCGCTGTGCTTTCGTTTCTAGTTCTTTTTCATTTTCGTTTTTTACCCTTTCCTTTCTTTCCTTTGTTGGGCTTTGCGCTGGCCTTCATGGCTTTGCGCACACAAAAGCCTCTCCAGTGGGCCTGAATGATAGTGGCAGCTTGGCTCTGCATCTCTCTTTCTTTTTCCTGCGGTTTCCTCTTCTCCTGAGCCTCCTGTCGCTCCTTCATAATCTGGGAATACTCCAGGTTCATAACTGCAAAAAGTTCCTCCAGCCCTGCCAGCTCTGTCTCATCTTTCTCGTGCATGCACGTAATTTCCTCGAACTCTGTCTAGACACACATATACATGTAAAATCATTGTATGCTTAAAGACAACATACATTTAAATATAAAAATACATTCACGCTGATACATTGGATTTTTTAAATGCAATGCATATACACTACTGTTCAATAGTCAGTAAGTCGGTTTTTGAAACTCTTATGCTCACCAAGGCTGCATTCATTTGATCAAAATACAGTAAAAACAGTCATATTGTGATATATTACTACAATTTAAAAGAACTATTCTCTATTTTATTATATTTTTTATGTATTTTATTCCTGTGATGGCAAAGCTGAATTTTCAGCATCACTACTCCAGTCTTCAGTGTCACATGATCCTTCAGAAATCATTATAATATGCTGATTTGATGCTCATTTCTTCTTATTATTACAGTTGAAAATGGTTGTTCTGCTTCATATTTTTGTGAAAACTGTAAAACTGTTTTTTTTTGGGGGGGGGGGGGGGGGGGGGTCTTTGATGAATAAAGACCAGCATTTATTTGAAAATATTTTTTTTGTAACAATGTAAAAGTCTTTATTGTCAATCAAATAAATGCTGAATAAAATTCATTTTGAGACATATAACCTACAATAAATCTACTTCTACTGAGCCCATACTTTTGAACGGTATCTGCAAATACATCCAAAAATTATATTGCATCAAACATCAGTAACGGCCATGTTAGATGAATGTCTACCTGTTTCTCTTCCATTTCAGCATCGTATTTCTGGATCAAGTTCTCTATCTCTGTTTCTTCCTTGTATTTTTTCTGCAAATCATAAATCAGTAACATTACAACAGAATAATCACTACGCTTCCTGTTTCATTAACTAGATGAGCCCAGAGTGTGCACACCTTTCGTAGTTCCAGTTCTCTCTCTCTGTTTGCTGAAATCACATTATTGAACTGAGCTCTCAGTTGATTGGCCTCCTGCTGCATACAAGCTCTCTTCCCCTCTGAAGTTTTCTTTTCTGATTGGCTCTGTTTCTCAGCGTCCTGATGAATTCGGACAACAGACTCTTCCAAACCCTTTTCCATCTGATGCAGCGAGCTCCTCAGCTGGTGCACTTTATTATTCAACATGGAGATCTAATTATGAGTGAAAACCAGACAGAGAAAGAAAAGGGGATAAAAATAGAGGAGTAGTAGTTTGGAGAACTCATTCATCTGTCAAGATTAAGTCATCTAACTCAACTTTATAATTTTTTTTTGCTCCTTATGGTGCTTCTCACCTCTGTATCCTTGGCTTTTATTGCCATTGCAACCTCTTTGTCCAGTGAGTCCATCACTGCCTGGTTGGCAGAGTGACGTAGACTGACTTCCAGCATCATCTCTCTGCGTTCTCTCTCCTCCGTAGGGGTTGTGAGGAGCCTCTCCAAAACGACCTCCCTCAACTCGCACAGGCCATCTCTCAAATTCTGAGACCCCATTTCTCCCCCTGTGCTAGGTTCTATCTGTTTTAGCACCTCCCTTGTGGTCGGAGTTGCCCTAAATAGCCGCACAATATTACGAAAGGAATCCTGAATTGCTTTTGCTGATTTGGCTAGTTGTTCCTTTTGTTCAAGACTCCCATCAAGCACCATAGCCTGGTACTTTTCTTCAAGTTTATGATGCTCTTTAAAGGCCCTCACCACTTCCCCTTCCAGGTTCGGGGAAAGAGCTTCTGGGCAGTTCAGCAAAGTGCGTAAAAGAGAGGCTATCTCCATCTGATTAATGCACTCATCTAGTACCCCTAGAATGAGCTTTGCTTCCCGAGATGATAGAGTCTTCCTGGAGGGGTTGATGGTCTTTAAGAGGTCTGCCTTAGTTTTGTTTGGGATGCTGGCTGCATCTGATAGTCTCTCTTCAAAAGGGAGATCATCTAAATTTGAGCTCATCATTAGAGGTCTCTTTGATTGACTAAGGGAGAGAAAACTATTCACACACCAAATAAACAGACAATAGATAATCTTTGGTGAAACATTATTGACAATATAGATTTTAAAAACATTTAAAACAAGATTTTTAAAGACATTTAAATTCAGAAGATGTAAGTCTCCACAAAGCTATTTAAAATGCAATTCATACAAAGAAATATCTAAGTACACAAATGTTTTAGTTTGAATGATAAAAACAGTTCTTCATTAAAATTCATTTTAATATGTAATACGTCACCGTGCTATTCTTTTAGGTCGAAATCCGTATTCACTTGATTAGAGTCTAACTCAAACGCTGTCGTTGTTTATACCAGTTGCCGTGACAACCGGCGTTGGCATGACATTCTTATCTTTAACCCCTCCATTCCATTCAGTGACTTCCCACTTGACTCCAGCAAATAACAAAACTAGAAATCTCACTCATCGTTTAATTATATGCGTGTATGAAAGAAAATTCATAAACATCATATTATCAATAAATGAATTAAATATTTTGGCACAAGGAACATTTTTCAAATCGTGACTTTTATTGTGACATTTCAGCTGTTTTATATCTGCGACCAAAAACGAAACTGTCGTAAAAAGACGTAACGTCAGATCCTCCTGCTTGACGGCGTCGGTTCTTTTATTTATAATGTTAAATACGCGATTAAATCGGATTTTTCTGCGGTATAAATTTACATTTTTTAATGACTAATTTAGAGAGCAGCTATACCTTGCGCTTGCGATAGTATTTTAATAACAGCCGACGATAATGACGTAAACAGACAGGCTCTGTTAGTTTTTAATTCTGATTGGTTTAACTTAGACGTCTGTTAAAGTTAAATTAAAACACATTTTAGCATAAACGCGCTCAGTTTGGTATTTGGGGACAATTAAGCGGTTTCTGTAACTCGTGTCGTGTAGCCCAAGTTTCTCTGCAGCAGTGAAAGGTTAGTTTCTTGAACATAGACTCCGTGTCCCCTAAAACCTGCGGTCCTCTCGCCGTTCTGCGGGATGGCGGACGGGGACGACGATGTGCCGCTGATTCTGACCTGGGACGATGCGACCAGCGGGCTGCTGGAGGAAGACGAGAGTGAGTATATGTCCTTACTACAGCTCATTCATCTGACGCTTCTTGTGCAGTATATTGTTCAGTCACCTGTATTTACCTGAGCTTTGCTGGGGGTAGAGCAGGACTGCGTACAGATCTTTAACCGGTTTTCAGCCCTCTTGTAAAGATCTGTCACCGGTTCGGTGTGCAGCATCTTTTATTAATTCTGTCAAAGACCTCTCTCTCCTTGGCTTAGTCTGAGCTGTCAGATACTGTAGAGCAGGGAGTTTGAAACTTTTTCATTCCAAGGTCCAAGGGCCGCAAATATAATGTAAATATAAATCCTGGCGAAGTAGCTGAATATTTTCTAGTAGGTTAAAAAGATAAGTATTTTAGACGTGATATTATAAAAACAACATCAATCGCTTTGATATCTCACTGTTTACTGTTTCTAGTGAAGTCAATAGAACAATAGCCATAAACACCATTTATAAAATTCTCTGAATTGTAGTTTATAGTTGGTGTCCCAGACATTTGAAAACTTCTGCTGTTGGGTGTCAGTTAATTATCAGTGATTAACAGTGATACTCTTACAGAAATGTTGATGATTAGACTTCGATCGCTGAGATACTACAGGCCCAGCTGTTCTACATGAAACCTGCTGATCTTTAAACCCTAGACTTCAATCATGTGACAGTGGATAGCAAAGATGGCTATTTATTTAGTGTGAGTTCCAAACACTGACTCTAGAGGGCTCGGCAGTCAAACCTTTTCGTCATTGTTGACTGCATTATTGACATTGCTAATGCGCTGAGAGATGATTTGTAGGACTTCTGCATAGGCACAATTTATGGTTTTAGTAGAGCTAAAGCATGGCTGTCCCCCCACCCCACACTGCTTTATAAAAGCTTTTCTAATGTTGAATTTAATTTCATCAGTGTGTGCCAGCTGTCATCAGTGGTGGATCTTGTTATAGAGGGCCTTGAGAATGCTAGACTTAATCATGATGTCATCACACAAATTATCTTTGATGTTCATGTGAAAATAATAATTGCACCCGCAACTTGTTTTTTTTTGTAAAAAAAATATTTTCATATATTGTTGACAATAAAGTTTGTACTTGGAAGTGAACAAATGATCTGCTACATTCAGATATCAGTAGTATTTATTCATCAAAACACACAAAAAATATGTTTATGAAGTAAATCAAGTTGGCTTGATGGCCATACATCGGAAGCCAGTTTTGTTGAATATAACATAACTGTGTGCGCGTGGCATTTTTCACTCTAAAAAACAGATTTGTATCTTTACGCAGCTGAGTTAAGGCTACTATGTGGCTGCTCAAATTCAGTCTAAAGAAGCAATTTGCCATAAAAGCCAGACTAAATTATGCCTGCTCTCACCCATCTCATCCCCTAGAATCAAAGTTGTAATTTTGGTGCAAAGGCATTTATGCCACCTCTGAGCAGCATTAAATCTTAGACTTAGGCCACTTAGAAAGTGCTTCTGTGACACATTTGCACTTTGCAGTGTAAGTTTAAGGAAAATAATGTAATTAAAAGGCTACTTTACACAGCAGAGTTAAATATGGTCTGTGCCTACTCAATTCTGTGTAAAGAACACATAATGCTGCATAAGTATACAGTTGAAATTGCTTTGTAAATGCATCTATGCCACTTCTGAGCAGCATTAAAAAGTTTATGTAAAGACACATAAATGCCACTTCAGAAGCTCATCTGTGTTCAAAACTGTAGTAAGAGTCATTTATAGATTGAGAGACTTTTGGTGTAAGTGGTGTAAAAATCACTGGTGAGATGCTGCACTCTAGTGCTATTGTGTAGTATTGCATTTTGGTGAAAACATTAACAAACATTATGTGAATCAATTACCAATAGACTATTTCTCTTCGGTCATTGGGGAATGACACTGTGAAGTACTTTCACTTTAAGAGTGAAGTATTCCCAACCCCAACGATCATGTGTTCAAGTGACCAATGCAGCAGCATACCAGCTTTTGTACCTCACACACACACGCACACGAACGCACACACACGCACACACGCACACACACAGACAGACAGAGGAGTTAAAATGCTGTGTCAGCCTATGGCAAGTACAACGGTGTTTGTGGCCCCCTCTCCACTCCCATCCGGCACACACACAGTCCATGGCCTTGTGTCAAAACTGTGTGGTAGTAATGAGAGCTGGACGCGTGAATAGGACCTGAATGGAAATTGTAGCGCTCTTTTGGGGATTTGACATGTTCCTTTAGTTAGCCAAGAAAATTCTTCATTAAGAAAAAACAACGTAAGGGCACAGTCTGTCCTTTTGGTTCCTGGACAGCTGTCTCTTAATTTATGAGGAAAGAAGCTGACGTGAATATCAGATGCCTTCACTTCCTCATTCTGCCTCAAGCTGCTATCTCAAAATGTTTGTCATTGTCATGGTGAAGATTGTTTGGATATTTTAAATCTCTGATCTTTAGTTTGGCTTTGTTTCTTTGTGTTTGAAGGAAATCTGGAACTGGACTGAAAAGAAAACTGCTATCAGTGCTGTCTCTCTTGTTCGCTCTTGCTCTGCCAGGAACTTATTGATCAGACAGACACAGAGCAAAACCCACACTGTTGTTGTCATGTGCGTACTCAATAAGAGCGGTTTACAATGAACTGATTGGCAATGGAGTAACTCATTCAATCAGCTTGTGTTTGGTCAAACTAAAAGCTCTTACTGTTTGTGATTTAATCGGCAAGGCATTCATTTACCAGGCTGTGGCCTGACAGATCGTTTAAAAGGGTGTTAGTGGATTAATGTTATATTCATTGCTTACAGAGCAGTATAAATCGAAAAAATGAATTGAAACTTCCCTCTGAGTCAAATGAGGCTCTCAGCTTGGTAGATTTGTTCAGCAGTACCCTCGATCTCAAAGGACAGCTGTGTTTTTGAGCTTGGAGAAAAAAAGGACTAAAATGGACACTGTATATAGAGGATGTAGCACTGGAAACAGATGATGACACGGAAGAGAGGAGGCTATGACAGAGAGACTGAAACCGAGCTGATGGGTGGAAAAGGGACTAGTGTCAGACAAAGCAACAAGATTCCGAAGGATATTTTCACTGTGTTTGGGAGGGACTGATGCTTAAGAAAATCCACTGGACTATATATTCAACTGCTGGGTGACACTGTGATCTCTGAACCATGAACAGCGTTTCCTTCCCACATATCCTCTGAAAGAGAGGGGAAAAGTGCATAGTGGAATCCTTTTGGAATATCGAGCTATTTGGGAATCAACAGTCCAGTCAGTGTTTTGGGTAGCAGCTCTGAAGTGCATTTGTTCACATTTTATTCACATTTGAATTTTTTCAGTATTTGATTGTCTTTGAATGTCTAAATCTTGTTGATGTTATTGAAAGCAGCCCTATCTAATTCTTCATTTTTCTGTAAAATTGTCTCATCAAATTTTTTTTATAAGCAAAACTTTGTCGGTTCCTCATTTGTGGATATTTCTTATGTTTTTGCCAGCGAAGGAGACATTTTTGTGTAATTTATTTAGTTATTTTTGGCGTAGAAACACATTATTAGCTATTGATTTTTGTCTTTCTTAAAGTTGCAATCAAATGAATGTATGAAGGTGCAGAGAGAGATGTTTAGAGTTTTAAAGTAGCGTTTGGCCTGATTTGACTTGAGTTTTTCGGGGAACCGTGTCGTCTTTGGAGGATTTGTGAGCATAACCACAGGATTCTGTTCTGCTTTCGGACCGTTGGCCACAGCAACTGGCACAATGAAACTCGCATGTTCGAGTCCATTGTTTATAATTAACCCTTGCAGTGCTGAAACTGCTTGACCAGTGACATGCTCTCTGTCTGACTACTGGGACGTGGGGCCGATCACAGGGGCTGCTATGGAAATCAGTAGTACAGTTGACAACATGACTGGACTAACACATGATAGGCCAGTCCAAACATCCTCCTTCTGCCAGCAGTTTACGTCTGTCGGTATGCTATGGAAATGTGTAGATCAACTGGCTCAAAATCCTCCTCTACCTACCTAGAAGTTAATGCTTATTTTATATTGAGAATCATTTTTACTATATATATTTTTTTCTTTCTCTACACAGATGCGGCAGGAAATTATGATGTTGTCATACCTACCCCAGGAGCACCAGACCCCAGAGCCCAGAATTCTTTGCGGCAGAGTTGGGAAATGAACTACCAGGAAGCAGCAATATACCTACAGGTCATCTTTTGAACTCCCAATCAAGCATCTTAAATAGACGCAGATGATCACACACTCAGGGATAATACTAATTCTCCCTTTCCCATTTGTCTGTGTTTGTCCTCAGGAGGGAGAGAATAATGACAAGTTTTTCACTCACCCGCGAAGTGCCCACGCGCTCAGCGCCTACCTGTTTGCTCACAATCACCTTTTCTATGTGATGGAGCTGCTGACTGCGGTGTTACTCATGCTGCTGTCTCTCTCAGAGGCCCCTGCCGTCCCCTTCCTCCGCTTGGACGTCTATGTATGTGATTTCTACTTGCACTGTGTGCATACACTACCATTTAAAAGTTTGGGGTCGGTAAGACTTCTAAGTCTAAGTCTTACCGGTAAGAGAAATTAATTCGTCATTCAGCAAGGATGCATTGCATTGATCAGAAAGGACAGTAAAGACTTCTACATTGTTACAAAATGATTCTATTTCAAATAAATGCTTTTATTTAGAAATGTATATTAATTGAAGAATCCTGAATTGTTCGTTTTCTTCTAAAATATTAAACAGCACAACCGTTTTCTAATTAAACTGATACTAATAAGAAATGTTTCTTTACCACCAAATCAGCAGATTGGAGTAATAATAACTGCTGAAAAATCAGCTTTACCCTCACAGGAATACAGAAATTACATTTTGAAATATATTAAAGCAGGAAACAGTTATTTTATAATAATATATTAAGTTTATATAAGTTATAATAATAATAATAAACTGTAATAATATTTCACAATATTATATTTTTACTGTATTTTTTATTTCAAATAAATGCAGCCTTGATGAGGACAAGACACTTCTTTGGAAAAACATTCAAAAAGTAGTACCAACCCTAAACTTTTGAAAGGTAGTGTATGTGTGTAAAGCCATACTGGGACAGGACTTGTTTCTCATTTGGATGTCTCTAAAAATAGATTTGCATTGTTAAATGGCGATTTCTCTTTTTTTTTTCTGTTCTATGAACCAACGGGCTGCTCACATGGTCGTATGATCGACTGCTGTAAATAAAATGTCATATGCTTGGAATAAGAATAAATTCATATTTATTTTAATAATAGTAAAATCCTATTTATAATTTGGTTATTTAAATATTTTTAAAAATAGGAAAATAGACGCGCTATAGTTGGATTGCTTTTCTGTAAGGCATTTTAGCTCTCAAAATGATGGATGTCATTTTAAAAAACAGCAGTTAATTCGGCCAGGGATTTTTATACGCAGGTTTTGAACGGCAATAAAATCACAGACTAGTCCCTGTAAATGTTGAACTTCGTACTTGTACACAAACACTTAAAAGTGTGTATTTTTGTTCCTGTCAGATTCACGCGACACTGGAGTTATTGGCATTGGCGTTGGTGGCATTTGAGTTGGGTATGAAGCTCCGATGGCTTGGCTTTCACACCTTTATACAGCATAAAAGGACCATGGTGAAGGTGTGTGGTTTTTGTAATAGACTGTTCATTTAAAATGGTTTATGTTTTCCTCTTTGTATCGGGATGCATAGATTCATATTCACAGAAGTTCAGCTCAAGAATCCTGTTATCCTCTCTTGATTTGTGTGCTTTTCAGACGTGTGTCCTGTTTCTTCAATTCATCGAGGCGATTGTGGTCTTAGTCCGGCAGACATCTCACCTGCGTGTGACAAGAGCCCTGCGACCAATCTTTTTGGTGGACTGCCGTTACTGTGGAGCCGTTCGCAGGCATATTATTATTATTATTATTATTATTATTATGTTTTTTAATAATTTCTCAATTATTATTATTGTTAAATTAAAAGTTTACTACTAGTAATAATAAACCATTGTTTGTTAAACATTGGTGTTTTTTTATTCTGTTGCTGTTTCTGAGATCTTATAAAAGCAATAAGCTGCTTGAGGTTGTGCGTTACACAGATTTTGCCTGAGATCCACTTAACAATGGGAAAATGACTGTATAGCATGTCCTTGACTGGATACATTGTAGTGATATTCTGACGCTCTATTTCTGTTTCTGTCCTCCCTCAGAAACCTGAGGCAGATATTTCAGTCTCTTCCTCCCTTCATTGATATTCTTCTACTGTTGCTTTTCTTCATGGTCATCTTTGCCATCCTGGGATTTTGCTTGTTCTCAGCCAACCCAAATGACCCGGTTAGTGCATCACAGTCACACACTCACCTTTATGTTCCACATGTTTCTCACACAGATACAAACTCAGGGAGACTTTTCTTTCTCTCTACAGTATTTTAGCACACTTGAGAACAGCATTGTGAGTCTGTTCGTCCTTTTGACCACTGCAAAGTAAGTATGTATCCTCTCTGTGGGGCACACATCCTGGCTAAAATAACATGTCTCTGAGTCTCAGTGGGGTTGTTTCTTGTCTTCCTGTAACTGAGCTAGTAATACAAATGTTATCAGTTCAAACCCCTGGAGCTTTTTTTTTTTACTTGAGAATTTCTCAGATCCTCTGTTATCATTATGCCCTTGAGCAATGTACTTAACCCCAGGTTGCTACAGTCAGACTGTCACTGTCAAAAATGTAGTAATAGTCAATTTCAAGAAGAAGGTGTTTGCTAAATGATTCATAGTAAACTATCCATCTATAAAGACCTCAGAGTCTTTTGTAGATTTACAAGTTTTTCCATTCTTTTTTCTTCACTAGTTTTCCAGATGTGATGATGCCAGCATATTCAAAGAATCGTTGGTCATGCATTTTCTTCATTGTGTATCTGTCCATCGAGCTCTACTTCATCATGAATCTGGTCAGTAATGAACAACATCAGATCTGTTTGTTATAATGTATGAATTTTTGGGAATGGTCTTTTGGGGCAGTGTGAACTAGCCTTTACCTTGAGTTTGCTATTCTTTTTTGCCTCTCAGCTCCTGGCAGTAGTTTTTGACACCTTTAATGGAGTCGAGAAGATGAAATTTAAATCTCTGCTTTTACACAAGCGATCTGCCATCGAGCATGCCTTCCAGCTGCTGCTTAGTCGGCAGGTGAGATTTATACAAATAACACTCTTTCCCATCTTTTTTTAGCCTTGTGTACTTTGTGAATTAAAAGTGAATGTGATAAATCTGCATGTGTGTGTCTTTTATTTAGAGGCCAGATGGAGTGTCTTTGAAGCAGTTTGATGGACTGATGCGATTCTATCGTCCACGAATGACTGCACGGGATCGCTTTCTCACCTTCAAAGCCCTCAACTATTCAGACGCAACCATGCTGAGGTACACACACACGCTCACAAGTGCATACGCTCACATTCCTTTGATTATTTTAACAGATGATGAGTGTTTAAGGTGTATTTGTGCTTGTGTTTTAGTCTCCAGGACTTTTATAAGTTTTATGAAGTGATTGGGCTCAAATGGAAGGTCAGATTTCACACACCATCACATGATGATTATACTCCCAGCGTGTATGGTAAACCCTCTTGAGCCAGAACATCTGGTGTGTGTGTTGCAGGCTCGACGGCGTGGGGAGTACTGGTTTGACGATCTTCCTCGCACAGCATTCCTCATTTTCAAAGGTTTTTAAGGCTTCCTTGTCATTTTAATTCAATTTGTATTAGTTACAGTATTTTACACTTTAAGGATCTGTTCAGGATGACCAGGTACATTTATGATTAGTTGGCATCAAATATTTTTCTTCCATAATACTTTTTATGATCATTATTCTTTTTTCTTTAACAGGAATGAATTTACTTGTGAAATCCAAAGCTTTTCAGTATGCAATGTGTAAGTTATATTTCTTAAATACTTTGTTGTATCCTCTACCCCTTTAGATATTTACATGCAATACCTGATCAGAATATATACTCCTTGAAACCCATTAGCTTCTGGAATAATAGAAAAAAAATTATTTTAAAAATTCACATTTGTCTGATATTCTCCTAGTACCTCTTGTATTATTATATACTGTACCGTTCAAAAGTTTGGGGTCTCTTGTGCTCACCCAGGCTGCATTTATTTGACCAAAGATACAGTAAAACAGTATTGTGAAATATTTTATATATTGTGAAATTTAAAATAACCATTTTCTATTTTAAATGTAATTTATTCCTTTGATGGTAATGCTGTATTTTTATTCAAAAACATTTTTATTCTAATATGATGATTTGTTGCTCAAGTTACATTTTGTAACAATGTAAATGTCTTTACTCTAACTTTTGATCAATTTAATACATCCTTGCTTAATCAAATTATTAATTTACCAAACTTTTACATTTTAGTAGTGTCCTGCGCTTGCACTATATTCATTCCAATATTTCTAATAATACTGTCTGTTTTTCATTATTCACCTGTAACAGATCTGGTAGTAGCAATTAATGGCATCTGGATCCTAGTGGAGACAAACATGGTAAATGGTAAGATCTGCTTGAGTAATGTAATGTAACAGTAGGACATGCTGTGCAGCTGTGTTGCAGTTCTAGATAATTTTATGAATTCACCATTCAGAAACGCTTGTAAACAGAGGAAACAGTTTTCTCTGTGTGAACCCAGTTGAATTTGGCTCTCAGGGAGCTCTTCTCTCCTCACAGATGGTGTCTCATGGACTCACGTTGTCCCCTTGAGTTACATTATTTTCCTCACAAGTAAGTGGAAATTGTTTAAAATGAAATCATTAGTAAATCAAAATGTAAATGTCTTAATGAATATGTGTACCATTTACAATGTTTTTTTTTTTATCCCCCGCTGATGTGTCTGTGAAATGAAGTTTATGGAATTGAGGTCTTGTTGAAGATCACAGGCCTTGGTCCAATGACATATTTCAGCTCAGGATGGAACCTGTAGGTACACACACGTACATTCATATAAGCACTAACACACACACATACATGCAAACTGCCTCATTGCTGGGTGTGTGCTTTGATTTTCAGCTTTGATTTCTCAGTAACAGTATTTGCCTTTCTGGGATTGATTGCTCTGGCCTTTGACATGGAGCCGTTCTACTTCATTGTGGTGTTGAGACCTTTTCAGCTCCTCCGGTGTGTGTACTTATTTTTGTGTTTTGATCATTTTTGGTTTGCATATAGTTGTAGTTATTAATTAGATTTTTGTACTCCCAGAAGTGTGAGAACCTAATTCAAACCTCTCAATAAACAAAAAGGTTTTAGGCTTGACATTTTTTATTTATTCAACTTTCACTCAAATTGTTATCCTGGTAATGTAATTTGTGCATTATATTAAAAACCAATCAGTTTAGAAAAATGCCAACTTTTTTCTCCTTTCTCTTTTTTTAAGATGTGTCTTTAACTCTGTCATTTTGTGTGAATCATTAAATATCTTTTTTATAATTCATATTTTCATCAGTCATAACTGATATAGATAGAAACAGGTATTTTCCTTTTTAACAGAGTTTCATCATTTTTTTTCTTATTTCCTGTCAAGGTTGTTTAAAATTAAACAGCGCTATCGAAATGTTCTGGACACAATGTTTGAACTGTTCCCGCGTATGGCCAGGTACAGAAATAATAATCCATTTCGGCTCATTACTCACAGATGAAGCATCTTCTTCATAACACTCTCTCTGTCTCTGTAGTCTAGGTCTGACTCTGATTATCTTCTATTATTCTTTTGCCATCGTTGGAATGGAGTTTTTTGCTGGGGTTGTTTATCCGAACTGCTGCCAGTAAGTCCCTTTAATCATCATAAATGTATTTCTTTCGCAAAAATCAAAACCGACTGAACATCATCTTGAACTTATGCAGTTTATTAATGTACGCTGATCTACTACTGCTGTCCTGTTTCATAATGAAAGAATAGTTCACCTCGAAATGAAATCATTTACTCACCTTCATGTTATTTCAAGTGCGGTGTGTGTGCAACACAAACGAAGACATTTTAAAGATTGCTTATGAAAGTACAACGTGATCAGTAGATGCCAAGCTACAAAAACAATTCTCATTGAATAGTGGTGGGTTTAATGGTATGTTCTCTGTCTCTCAAAGGAATAGCACAGTTGCTGACTCGTATCGCCAGATAAATGTGACCATTGGCAACCGAACCGTGCTGGAAGAGGGATATTACTATCTCAATAACTTCAACAACATCCTAAGCAGCTTTGGTATGTGCAACACTCACAAATACACACTACTCTCACTTCAGTATATAGCTTTGTGTAATTTGTAACTGAGGTTTTTTTTCTCTGCCATGTTTCAGTCACTCTTTTTGAGCTAACAGTGGTGAACAACTGGTACATCACAATGGTGAGTGTAAATGCACAAAAACACCTGCTGTTCATTGGAATTAAATGTCAGTCAGCAGATTGTTGTGTATCTACCCATGTCATTGTAAACATTGAACATTACATTGTTTAAAAGTGTTGTTTTAAATGTGAAGTAATGCTAACATCTCTAAGTGTTTGTGCATTGTGTGTTTTTGTAGCAGAAGCCTATGGATCCTATGAACCAGTCAGTAAATGAGCATCTGTCTGTCATTTGTAGTTATTGAACCCTTTGATCCCTGTTTTCACAGGAAGGTTTGACATCAGAAACTACTCACTTGACTCGCCTTTATTTCATGACCTTTTACATTGTCACCATGGTAAGGGAATGTGAAAATTGCATGTTTAATACTAGTAAAATGATAGAATGATGTTTAAAAGGGTTTTAGAATGTCACACTACTGTTATCAGCTACCCATTTATGTATGTGTTATAACCTGATTTAGTGATATTGATATTTTCTCACAGCTCTGTGTTGTTTTGAGTGTAAATGCCTGTGTGATTATGTGATGCAGGTAGTCATGACGATAATCGTGGCCTTCATACTGGATGCATTTGTCTTCAGGATGAACTACAGTCGGAAGAACAGAGAGCCGCTGGACGACCCAGAAGGTTCTGAATGAGTCCTGTTCATCCAATGACAATGAGTGTGACTGCGACCTATTTTACTGAGATCTAATACTGCGAGTGTGTGTGTGTGTGTGTGTGTGTGTGTGTGTGTGTGTGTGTGTGTGTAATAGATGAAAAGGGGATTGTATTTGAGACAGAGGTGTCTCAGACTGAAGCTCTACAGACTCTGGACTTGTATAAACACACACTGGGCGTCACCAACCTAAGCTCACTGCAGGACATGTGTGTGGCTCTGGAGCGAAGTGGGGTGAATACAGGCACACATGTACATGCAGTCTATGTTCAGAGCATTGAATTGAGTTTTTTCATTAGATTAATTGAACTCTAATGGATCATTTTTGTATTTTCTCACAGCACTCATTAGTATTTCAGGGTCGAAGGTCACGTACCAAGAGTGACCTCAGCATGAAGATGTACGAGGAGGAGATTCAGGTACTTAAACCTTAAAACTTAAACTATAGAAACGCATGGAAAAACCACACATTTGAATTTGTAGTAACACTAAACTTTTTGAAGTTTTAAAGTAACACTATGTAGCTTTTCAACCTTCATAATAAATTTCCAAGACCCTTGAGATGGTACATCGACTTATAGGTTAAATGACACGTCTGCCATAGCCTGACGTGGTCTGTATCGCTTTTACGGGTTTCGGGTAGTAACCCGAGCACAAAAAGAACTACAAAATTCGACTGCTTTACATCAAGCGTTACAATAGTCATTATTTTGTTTTTCTTCGTTTCTGATGTCGCAATACATCATACTTTCATGAAATCATGCAACATACTCTACCTTGTCTGTGGACATAGTTCATTCCAAAGCCGATGCTGGATAAACAACGAGCGTGCGTGCGACAGTAGTGCGGTAGGCTAAATTATTTACAACAGCGGTAATGGACAATTCCGCTTCCAACCAGTAGGGCGACCGCAGAGGAAAAGTTACATATTGGATCAGAAAATTAAATCATGAAAGTCTGAAATTGTAATATATCAGACAGCTATTTATAGAAGGATATGCCCAAGTGGAAACTTGGAAAGTTTTGCAAAAGAAAAATAAATGTATTTTTACCAAAATTTTACCTTATTTACCTAAATGTATTTAAATGAAATCATGTTCTGTGTTGCTAAGCTATACTGTGATGTATTTGGCTCAGAATTTGGCTCCCCTTTTTTAAAACAGAAGTTTCCAGATAGGCAATGGTATGTTTGTGTAAAGTGGTTGTTTCTTTTTGTCTGCAGGAATGGTACGAGGAATTTTCTCGAACAAACCTTCAGCCTGATGAGACATTCCACAGAGAACTGGACAGCCCTGAAACCAATGCATCAAACAGCATCAACTAACACACACTCTGAAACTGCATCAGCGTTACCTAACACACTCACTCATACCTCTGAGGGATCGTAAGACCGTCTTCCTCCCATCGATGGAAAGCACAGGTGTTCCCCATGACCACTACATTCTCCCTCCTTCCACATGGAGACCCACAGAACTCCTTTACTTAAAGCCTTATTCCCCAAAAAACCTTAAGGTTCCATGGCCAATCAGGGAAGCTTGCAGGCCAATCATGTGACATGCACTAGGTCCAGGAACCTTCTTTTTTTCTTCCATAAAAATGCACTTCATGACATTTGCCTTTTGGTGGGTGGATCCTGAATGATTCAGACTCTCTCATGGATTTGACAAATGGAGCACAGTGATTGAATGTTTCTGTGGGAGATGAATCAGAACTGAATGTGAGGATTTCAGCACTAAGTGTCTTTCTTCACAGTCTGAGGTATTGCTTAACCAACAGATAAAAAATTATAGTAATAAACTAATGCTGTTTTTAAACTAAAGCTGCTTTTTGCTGGAACCTTTGGACCTATAGAGAGGCTTATTTTGTTATTATATATACATATATACAAGCAGATTAAACGTATGTCAGATGCAGTTAAAGGGTTAGTTCACCCTAAAATGCTGTCATTAATTATTCATGTCGTTCCAAACCCGTAAGACTTTCGTTCATCGTCGGATCACAAATGTAGATCTTTTTGATGAAATCTGAGAGCTTTCTGTCTCTCCATTGACAGCTACACAACTAACACTTTGATGCATGAAGGGGTCGTAAAACTTTGAGTGGTTTAGTCCAAATTTTCTGAAGAGACTCGATTTCTTTATATTTTGACTAAAATGCTCAATTCATATAGGGATTAGTTTTACGATCCCTTTATGAACTTCTTGAAGCGTCAAAGTGGTAGCTGCGTAGCTGTCTATTGAGGGACAGAAATCGCTCAGATTTCATCAAAAAGATCTTAATTTGTGTTCGAAGATGAACGAAGGTCTTACGGGTTTGGAACGACATGAGGGTGAGTAATTAATGACAGAATTTTCATTTTTGGGTGAACTAACCCCTTAGGAGTCAAGTATTAAAAAAAAAATTTTTTTTAATACATTCACTTATTCACGCAATATGGGCTGGTTTCCCAGAAGTGTTAACTTTGGACTGATAAATGTTAGAAAACCAGCCCTGGACCTTTCAGTACGTTCAAACTACCGTCTTGTCACATGTAAAAAAAAAATTTTTTTCTTTTGTTTGGAGTCAGTATTGTTTTAGGCATGAATGAGAGTAATTTTACAGACCAGATCAGATTAAATCTAATCAAAATCACACATTTTATTCCACCTACAATCTGATTCTTTCGGTAAATACTAATGTTTAGAAATCCAAATTTTCTTTTGTGTAAAACCATAGGTGACAAAGGGAAACCATTTAGCCTTGCTTATGGTTTTTTTGCACGGTACTTCAAAATTGTTATTTATTTATTTACATTGACTTAAACAAATTTTCATGTACATCTCTCTTGTTTGCTGTACTATTTTATTAGTTATTTTCTTGATGCTTTTAACTGGGTGAATGCATGCGATTCCTCATATATCATTGTTTACTATAATGTCTAGAGCATCTGATCTGGAGTAAATCATAAATGTGTTCACAAGGGTCAGTGATTTCATCCCAGTTGGTTGTTTATTTTGCTCTGTAGGATGTGCAGCCTTGATGTTCCAAACACAAGGGAACATGATGCATGTGTGACATCAAACCACACCAGCTTCCAGCTCCTCTAATACTGTAGGATTTACATGTTTCAGTTCTCTGTTCTTGTACCTTTGTAAATGTAAAATAGCCTAATGACAGGTCAAGTAAATTATACATTTTAACGAAACTTTTTTTTTTGTACAATTTGTTTGTTAATAGTTGTTTTTTATGTGTATTATGTGAGTTGGCTCCTCTTTGTAATTGTTATCATGTTTACTTTCATTCGGACTAAAACAATGTATCTTTTTAGATTTTCAGGTAAACGCTTTAGTCCGATGAAATCTTACCAATCCGATTTTTTTTTTTTTTTTTTTGCACACGAAATAGAACTTTTTCATGGGCAATAATAGGCTAGTCATTTCACGTAAGGGCGAATATGCATATTCATATTCATACACTATTGATTTTGCTAATGTGACTACCTTAATAGAAATAAAAATGCGAGTAGGCCTATAGCATATTTAGCCAAAATAATTGGCCTGGCCTCCGAAGTAGCCTACATGCTCCGATTTTTCATGTATATTCATATGTCTATATTTCGACAGACATAATGTAGCTCGACTATGCAAAGCTCGCTGCATTATATTTTGCTCTTGTAAATGCTACTTTTACTTTTACTGTCTCTCTCTCTCTCTGCTTCTTCCCTGAGAGTGTAACAACAGCAGGTAGCCTACAGCAACTTTCTATGAATAGGCGGCCTACAGTAGCCTACACACAGTTAAAAGTTTATTATGATTGTCTCAGAGTGGGCCTACTCAGGCAATTGACAGTTATTCCCGTCATTTAATCTACAAATTGACATTGACAGTTGCAGTCTTCCATAATGACTTGCTTTTCGATACATTTTTTTCGTATGCATTTTCTCTAGCCGACAGAACGATTTATTTTTTGTTTGTTTGTTTTAGGACAGCAGGAGGCAGTATAGAGTCCGGGCCATCATCATAGAGCAGGGAACTTGAGTCGTGCTGTTTAATAGGCTACCGGTCTCTGTCTCCGTGTGATGTGTGTAAGATAATTATAATGATAATTATCTTATTTTTCATTTTCCTCCGGTTGTCATCATCTTTGAACCATTTACTCCCCCCTTCCCTGTTGTTCCATTGATAGGAAGGGGATAGGATAGGCCTACCCGTTTTCTGGAAGTTCTGTGATGATGTCAGACATTCAGTTGAGGGTATCAAATGTTGGAATTAACTTCCACCGTAGTTATTGTTAATTTACGCTTACGTACCCCATAAAGCGATACAATATCAATCTAATAGTTCAAATTCATCCACAAAATAATGTCATGGTGCTTGTTTTAATGTTGGTGCAGCAAGGACGAACAGGGGGAACCAGTCAGTCTCTAAAAGATTAGCATTACAAGTATAATGTTCAGATAGGCTATGCGACAAATTATTATAATGCTATTTCATAAAAAATACTCATATTAATATAAATAGTTTTGCTTTAAAAAAAAAATCGCATTTTTTTTTCTTTCAACTTGCTGCGGCCCACCTGGCGCCCCCTGGCGGCCCCCACTTTGAAAACCCCTGGCCTACATGAAGGTACAGATTAAATTGTGTTTCCTTTGCTTAGGCCTATTAGAAAATGTAGGCTATATTCATTTTGTTCAAAATGTATTATAAAATGTGTGGTTAAAAGAAACAACTTCTTTTTAAAAATCTTTTGTTGACCATAATTTTATAAAACCATCATAAAACATCAATTTCTCTTTCTGCTAACATTACTGTGGAGGGATGAATCCAAGATATGGAAAATAATTAAAAGCTAGGCAAATTAATTAAAGTCAAGTTAAGTCACATTTATTTAGCGCTTTCTACAATACAGATTGTTTCAAAGCAGCTTTACAGAGATAACAGAAAAATAATGCAAAAAAGTTTCATTTTTGTTTTAAAAAAGTTCATTTATATAGCCGCTCTGGAGTAAACCGTGATGTCATCGTCCAGCCCAGTTCAGTTCTTGTGTAATCTATGCAGGCAGATCAATATTATTGTTGAAAATTAAATTAAATGTTAAATTTCATGTCCCTGGTTTTAATTTAAAAACCTGATCAGCACTTGTTTAGTAATTAAACAGATTTAAACTGTTACTAAGGAAATGTTTTTATGTTGGGGTTCCTGACAACACCTTTATTTATAGTGTTAAAATAACTATTTTTTTGGTGAACATCTCTGTTGTCAATTTTTTCATTGTGATTAAAATCAGTGATATGCCACAAAAACCTTTAAATAATCTCTCTTTTATATTTAAAACAATAGACAGAAATACAGAGAACCCTCCAGTCTAGCCTTACCTGGCCATTCTAAGATAAAGGATGAAAAATGAACACAGAGAAAGGCTAATTCAGTATATGTTTATTTGTTGTGGTTTTGTCAGTTAAAATAAAATCAGGTGTTTGTCAAATTAGTTTAATGAGAAGTGAGGATCGTGGTTGTTTGCTCCACAACAATGTGCTTTTGGCTTTTTGTTTTTTGCTTATACACAATCACATGCCACCGCACACATTCTCACACAGTGAAGTCTATTACTGTTTAGGCTGAGCCCTGAGCCTGGGATGGTTTGTGACTCATAATTCTGTTCATTGAGGCTGGCTCCCAATTTAGCCCGTCAAACTCTCCCCCAAACCAGCATCCTGTCTCCTCTGTGACCCTTCTTCTTCCTCCCTCTCTCTTCCTCTCTCTGAGTTCTTCTGTCAGTCGCTGAGGAGAGCTGCTGGGGCTCTTTGAAAGGGAACAGAATGTGTTCAGGACTTTATGTCTGTCCTTTTTTTTGTTTTTGTATAGACTAAAATTGGACAAGTTACATTTTATGATCTGGTTATGCTGAATTGCCAGAAAATTTGCCAGAGTACTTTTACAGGTTTCATATAGTGCTGTTCTCACACCCATTTCATTGTCCATCAGGGAGAAGAAACGCAGCTTGGGATTTTGAGTGTTTTGTTCCGAACGCAAATATCCTGTACATTCTCAGCATCCCATCCCCCATTTTTTTCTGTTTATTTCTTACTTCCTCTGTTAAGAATTGAAGTAGAATAACAGACATTTATTTTTAAGATTTCATTTGATTTTGAAGGTTTCATTCACAGCATTATTTTTATAGTTTCTTCAGATAGGCCTATATTTTTAGTAGGCTACTGTGCACTGCAGTCATTTGACTTTTTATGTTGGAAGTGTAAACATATTTAAATAGCCTAATGTTTGTTGTATTTAGAAAAAAGTATAATATTTCAATATGTGAGAAAAGTCCTAATCTTTTATGTATGCCCAAAACTTTATGTAGCCTACCATAATAGTTTTTTTTTTTTTGAATTTTAAAAAAAGTGTCATTTTATTAGGCTACAAAAAAATTCAAACTTTCTCACTTAATGCTTTTACAACCAGAGTAAAAACCATTCCCCATTTAAGTAAGTCAAGATGTGTTTTTACATTAGGCTAAAGGGGGGTGGTGTTCGCGTGACCAATAGGCCTACTCTGTAGTTTAAACTTTAAAATAGTCTTCTTAAGCGGATAAACCGTTTATGTCCACTAACGAAAAATGGAGACGCCGATCGTTTTCATGTCCGCTGCGGACATTAATAGAAAAAACCTCGGCAAAAAAGGAGAGCAAACATGAACGAATGGAAGGACAGAGGAAGTATTTTAGGGATGCTGGGAAACCATCTGAACCGGAGAGGAGAGCTAAAACCCTATGGCTAAAACGAGGAAAAAGTTCACCGGAGGAGGCGAGTGTAAGAACCGTACGTTATACAATGTAGCCTATCTACCTTATGTTAACGGTTACAGTCAGAGGGGCGTGTCTACTGGGCGTCGTCTACTACAGTTCATATAACGTACAGCTCACTCTGTTTACGGATCAAGTCATGAATGGATCGAAATGAAAACTGATCTCCTTATAGCATTGAGAAATTATGCAAAACGTTTTAGCTGCGTTTGATGTCCCTGTACTGTATTGTCTGTATTTGTTCTGTGATTTACGTTAGCAAAATAAATAAATAAATTAATTGAAAGAAAGAAAGAAAGAAATGCTTAATATTTTCTTTAAGGTCCTGTTACTGTATTTAAACTAATATAAAGGAATCAGATCTCCAGTGGTTTAAAGTGATATGATGAATTGGACTTCTACTGTTGTTCCACATTAACTGGACATATTCTTCCATATTCCAGAAATGTAAATGACTCTTTTTCCAGAAATGTAAATTAAAAGTTTTTATTTTTAAGATTGACACTGAAAAATCTTATCTCATTAGAATTGGGAAGCTTTTGTTGTCTATCTTCAAGTAAAAAAAAAATTAAAAAAAATAATATAATGTTCATAGTCCAAATGAAAAAAATATATATTATTCAAAATTTGAAAATATGGACTTATATGGTTCTTTGTATCAAGGCTTCTTTAATAAGCTTCAGTGGCTCATTAAAATGAGTTGACATTATTCATTGTATGAGTTTTTAGCAGGGATTATCATGGTTACATGTGAGCCTGAGAATACTGCTCTTTCTCAGCCCAATATAATTTGTGCATATGTGTAATTCTCTAGAAGAGTTATTCTGCAAGTGCTGTCTCTCACATTTAGATAGATCAAAGTCAAACTGCAATGTACACAATTCTTATAGAAAACTACAAAACTCTTTCTTTAACCATAAACATTGTAAGTGTTTTCACAGGTTCTCATTAATTGCAATCCAATTGAGGAGTTTTGTTTTTTTCAACATTTTTAGATGGACAAGCCACTGCAATTGTAGAATGATGCAGAGACAAATGAACCAGTGCTCCGGAACTATCCAGAGACGGATCCCAAATTTTGGAGCTTCATTTAGTCAAAATCTACACAACAAGACTCAGTCAGGTCAGTGTCTGTCAGCAGATTACTATATGTGCCATAAAGCTTATTCAATAAGCCATTATACAAAATCATAAAGCTCCCTATTAAAAAAAGTTTTACGGGTGTCAAGCATTTACATAAACACAAAGGCAGCTCAAAGGAATGCAGTTTACAACAAAATATATAATGGCAGAGCTGCATTTCCTGTCAGAATGAATACATTTCAATGGAATCCTTTTGAAAGATTCTTCAAATAAATAAAAAGGACATCTGAAGATTTGCCACATAGAAAGAACTGCAGCTCAGTAATTGTATTTGTTTTTTTGTATATTGTGTGAGTCGTGCATGTAAATCCGTCCTTCAGATCAGAGTGAAGGGAATACGAGACTTAGAGCTTCTCAGACAAGTTATTTTATTCTGTCAAAAAAAATCCTCTCATGTTTCTCAGTTAGAACAAAGTCATTTACATCTGTTGCTCTGAAGTAATCATTGCTGACATATGTGGCTAACTGCACTGCGTATGACCAAGGAAAAACAAGGAATTTTGTACAACCACAAATCATGAAAAGTTTAAACATTTAATAAAATCTTGTTTTTAAAAAATAAATAAAAATGCAATAAAATCAATTTTGTTAATTCTCTTTTAAATTTATTTAACTGACAAAAGTACAAAGAAAAGATTACCTATTGTTTTCACTGAACAACTTCAGGCAAAATAAACGTGAAACGCTTATTAAATATCAGAGATCAACTCTTTTGAAACAGCCCACAATAGGTACATTGGTAAGCTGAGGGTATCGTGATTGAGAGTAAAAGGAGCTCATGGGTCATGGCTCACCACTTTGTGCCGAGATAATTGTCAAAATATTCAAAAATCACATGCAAAATTGCAAAGATTTTTGGTCTTTCTACCATACATAATATTGTGAAAAGATTCAGGGAATCCAGAGAGATCTCAGGCTGTGAAGTTGAATGTGACCTTTGACCCCACAGATGCACTGCATGAGAAACTCTGTTGAATACAGCCACATGGGCTCGGGGGTACTTTGGGGAAAAAAAATCACTTAACACGGTCTGCTGCTGCATCAAGGAATGCTTGAATCTCTGTCACCCAAGGAGAAATACATCAGATGCTGGTGAGTTCTCTGGACCCGAGCTCATCTCAGATGGTCTAAAAGACAGTGGAAATGTGTGCTGTGGTTTCAACTTGTTTTTGGGAAAAATAGACATTGGGTTCTCAGTCCCAAAGACAAAAGGGACCATCCAGACTTTCATCAGCGACAGGTGCAAAATAAATCAAACATCTGTCCTGGTATAATGTATGGCGACCATGGACTGTTGCGATGTCTCGTATCAGGCGAGATTGGGCAAAAATTCCACTTGCAGAAGTTAGTGTTCTCAGTTCCCGAACATTTAATAATGTTTTCTTTGTACTTTTGTCAGTTAAATAAAGTTGAAAGAGAATTAACAAATCAAAGATTCTTAATTTGATCAAATTTTACAGAATCAACTTTTCTTGATTTATGGTTGTATACTTCTAACACATCAATATTTAACTTTGAGAAAAGCAATGTTCCTTCCTTCCTCCCTTCCTCCCTCCCTCCCTCCCTCCCTCCCTCCCTCCCTCCCTCCCTCCCTCCCTCCCTCCCTCCCTCCCTCCCTCCTTCCTTCCCTCCCTCCCTCCTTCC